>CM066326.1:78849372-81349372 GCA_033807775.1 Saussurea involucrata
TCATCACGTCACCACACACAAACAACATACAAAAGGGTTTTGGTTTATTTCTTGCTAATCACGACAACCACACACAAAAACTCAAAGTCACGGTTTGGGTTTTTTTTTTTTTTGCATGGGCCACACACTACATTGGTCCATTGACAATAATGGTCCCTCAACTACACCCTTCTCACAATCTAACCAACGTTCCGACATCTTTAACGATTAGGTCCGATTCGTCTAACCTTGTTAACGGAAACCACAATAAATAAATCTTAAAAAAAAAGATTTAATACAAAGAAATTATATACCGGGATACGGGCTTTACAACTCTCCCCCACTTGGATTAGACTTCGTCCTCGAAGTCTCTGCCTACGAATAGCTCCGGATAGTTCTCCCTCATCTCAACCTCAGGTTCCCAAGTCCACTTGAAACCCCTTCTAAAACTTCTCGAATACTTCTCTTACTAACGTACTCTTTCTAAGACACTGGGATTATGATCGGCAGAACACCCCAACAATTGAAATCATTCCTAGCCAAGCGACTTCGGTTGTCCCCAACCTTAGATATTCCATACATCCCGAGTCAAATCTACAGCTCTAACCATTCTAAAGTTGCCCACCAGTATACCCAACAGGATACTCGACTACGATCATTCCTACCCTTAACTGTCGATTAACTTCCACGAACTCTAATAGACTCCAAAGATTTTCAATAAATTATATTAACAAAACATCGACCCCCTGCCGAACATCGGTCCAACCGATTACAATAACAAACATCGGCCACCCGCCGAACATCGGTCCAACCGATTACAATAACAAACATCGGCCACCCGCCGAACATCGGTCCAACCGATTATAATAACAAACATCGGCCACCCGCCGAACATCGGTCCAACCGATTATAATAACAAACATCGACCACCCGCCGAACATCGGTCCAACCGATTACCATGAATCACATAAGCGTGGTATTATCCTAGACACTAACACAAATAGATATCCCCTACAATCAAGTCACTAACACACACGTAGGTCATTCCATCATAACCAGTCATCACAAGTGATCATTTCAGGGTTACTACTACCATCACCATGATTATCTTAGAATCGGCTACAACTCTCCGATTATACTAAAGGTGTTTGGCCTCAAGCCCAAACGTCGACACCTAAATATATCACCTACCTCAAAATGGTTGATGCGCATTTATTCTCTTAATAACAAAGGGCATCAATCCCTTAACCGATACTATTCGGCCTACAGTACTAACGCGCGTGGAATACCTACCTTCCACCGTCGACGTATCATCCACACTTGCTCTACGAAGCCAAGTCACACCGTATCGAGGATACACCTTGACGTCTACCTCCCAGGTAACGCCTCAAGACCCAGCACACCGGAACTACCTCCCAGGTAAGTGCCCACAACTATCTCCTCCTAGTACCTACTGGAAAGTCTAGGTTAAAACACATGAATACCGGGGTGCCACCCCGAGGTACCCAACCGACCATTACCAACGACTGACTGACGTGTCTAAGGATCCAAAGCAAACAGCCTACCAACAACATGCCTATTCCGGATTGACTCACTCACCCAAACATGTAAACACTCAACGGTGCGACAAAAACATCTCATCAACTAGACTCCACATCGAGCCATTAAAACCGGGCAATTGGCCCATGACTAACTCCAAGTCAAAACCGAGCAAAATGCTCCACGCTTGCTAGACCCATAGGTCGGAAAATGCGTTTAAACAAAGTTTAAGCAAGCAATACTCTGAAATCAACCTTAGTCCCAGACTCGACACGGGTTAAACAAAAGAGTTTTCCAAAAGGACTCACACCCTGAAAATTCTCGAAATGACACATGACACTTAAAAGCACATTTCCCCAAATGGTTTACAAAATCATTTACAAAATATTTTCAACATCAGGATTTTCATCTCAAAAAGATCGTATGTAATAAAACTACTATTACCTGATCGATAGTTACGCAAAACTGGACACGCTCGTCCCACATAGGAAAATCATGTTGAAAATCGTTCCATTGCAGTTCAGTTTACTCACACAAAAGCAAAGCGTAATAAATAATTTCTTTAAAATGAACCGCCTCGATTCCAGTATGGATTGACTCATGACGTGCACTTAAAGTAACCGCTTGACCTTAAACAGGGTGCGACAAAGGTGTGCACATAATTCAAAATAAGTTTCACGACATTTGATTCAAAAATTCCTCTTTTTAATCATAAAATGACGTGGCACAGGGTTCGCCACAAATTTTTCGCGCATCAGCTAGTCACACAAAACGATGACACGGTTTACAAATATATTTTTGTTAAAACACAACTGTCTCGTGTAAGTTGCAAACTTGAAGACAGAAACCAGTCCGCTTCTAATAATTGGAAATATCGACTAAAACCTCATAAAATCTCAAACTAGGGGCAGACATGCAAGCTTGTAACACTTCCTCAAGTTTCGTACTTGGGACATATAACGTCAAAACATTATAGTTTAAAAAAATGTATTTATCGAAAATGCTCAAAATACTCGTTTCCTCCAAAGCAAAAGTTTTTAATTTCCCAAACAAAAAATGATCGGTAATTCTAAATTAACCGAATGTCAAAAATCTACGCATCTATATTTCCAAAATATAACACATTTTAATCGTATGCATGATGTTCACAACATTAAAACACTCCTTGGATCAAATGGTCTTTCATTTTGACAAAAAAGAACTAAAACATTTTCATGCACGACTCGTTCATCAAAATGTCGAGAACAAAGGTTACCCTAGTATGCATACCCCTAAGTCGATAAATCGCATTTTCATGGAAATGTCAATAAAACCTTTAGCTGACTAAAAAAAAGCGCACTAAACAACTCCTTATGAAATGTTACCAAAATTCCTCCATGCACTACTTATGTCACGCATGAATCAATCCACACACTGAACTATTTGCAATAAAATACTTAGTAACACAAACTCTCGAAAGAAAAGTTAAGCGACACTAGAATTCCAAACTCATTTTAAACAAATCACCAACAAAGTTTGTAACTCTCGTTATAAAAAGGTTTCATGCACTTTCAAAACCATAATTCGACATCTTGTGTGTGTGCTAAACATTTCCCAAAATTCCAAAACACAATCCATATAAGGATTGGAAACACAAAAATTAGTTAATGCAATCCTATTTTCAAAATAAACTCTGTGCATGACTCAGTCGGCATTCAACGTCTCGACTCATACTCCTCCATCCTCTCCAATCCACTATCGTCCTCCGGACATTTAAACCTCTTAGGGCAAGATGGGAAATTACGTCAAATAATCCCTACGATTTTTCCTCAAATCAAAGTCGGCTCTATAAGCCTATGATTCTAGCACAATCATCCATCTTGGCCCGAAACAAACATCATCCCCATCATCACTCCAAGTGACTAATACTAGAATCGTCCTTTTATTCCAACGACTACTAATTTATAACCTTCGACACTACCCCAACGATCATCCCATCAAAGCAAAACAAGTACACACCTGTACTAGTATGTTTACTATAGTTGTTCCTCCTTGTGATGGCTATTCAGGGCAGATGTTACCACGAGTTATTAGCACATAATAACTCATACTAACAACACTCACGCTCAACTCCTTGGATTCCTCGTGACTTCCCCGACTCGAGCATTGATCATGTGCTTCCGGTAGTAGGAGCTCTACTACTACCATCCACACCTATCATCGCCCGTTCCGAGTTCCATCCCAAGGGGTCCAAGTAGTTTCTCGCCGAAACTATACACATATGCCCGCACCGGCATATGTACACACTCTTCCTAGCTCCCTAGGAATTCCATCCAAACCACTACCCTTGCTACTGCCGAATCCCTACTTATCATGACGAGTTGCCTCGCGAATACCCGATCATATGCAGTGCGAAACAAATAGACAGTCGAATGCAAGACTCTATCCTAGAACGGTTGGACTCAAACAAGCGCTGCGCAATAGAACTAAATCGAATATTCTAAGGCTATAAATCTCTTACTGCATACAACCTAGAGGGCATCCACTTAGTAACCTATCATAATTAGCATAAATTCCTAATAGCAAGTAGTTCAACATACAGCATAGTGTCCACAACAGGCAATCTAGCATGCATACTCTATGATCTAGAAAGCAATAAAACACTAAGTACTGTACCTTTCCCCTTTGGCTCCGGCTGACTGTACACACTGCGCCTCCGATCACCGTTCCTCGAACGGGTCTTTACTTTTTCTTTTATTTCCAAAAAGATTTAATAAAGAATTTGAAAATTTCCCAGCTGCAACTTGAGACCAAACACACCGAGGTGCGTTTGATTCACTCAAGCTGTGCTCTGATACCAAGTTGTAACACCCCAAAAATTACAAGCAAATTTAAAATTTTAAAATAAACATTTCATTTATAACAACTCATTAAATGATCCCAACGTTTCGTTTGCAAACTCATAATTAATATCTTTATAAAATAAAACCAGCGGAATAAACGTGTAATTATTAAAAACCATAAAGCAACCAGCTCTCCTCGCGCGCCAGTGTGTACTCGTCACGCCTTGGAGCCGCCCGTACCTGAAACCACAATCTATTGGGAAAGGGTAAGCACGAAGCTTAGTGAATTCTACACCATAAGTAACACAGTTATTTCCACACCACCATAAACAAATATTTGCACATAAACAGCATTCAAGTCTACGAACAAATCATAAACCTGCATACTCACACCAACCCACCTAATAGGCATACGTCGGTCCCACCGACCACACGACCATCGTGTAAACGCAACCCGGCACCCCCGGGTTCATACGCCACCCGCGTATACAACCTTCGGTCCCACCGAATTACTACGCCACCCGCGTATGTGACCCTCGGCCCCGCCGAACTCCTACGCCACCCGCGTAGTCACAACATTAAAGGTCCGACTAGACACCCCACTATTTAACCCCGCATCAAAAGCAAATAGAACTACCACATACATACACAACGTAATGTAAAAATAACCGACATTAATTATAGTGAGAGAACTCACCTCGAATGCGCGCCTAGCTTAACAACACAATTCAAGCTTCACAATTACGGTCCCTTCCCAGCACCTAAATGCATGTTAAAACGTGTCAATACGAGACCCGGACCCTATGACACGACACACGCTTAAACCGTCACTAAAACTATTTTCCGTTCTCGCCAAACAGGTCTGTTCGGGACCTGTTTCGACCCCTTTAAACCCAGAAAATTCCCAATATTATTTCATGACCAGAAAGTACTCTGAGTTAGGGTTCCGAGGACATATTATACGCCTCCTAACGATTTTTCTACAATTTACTACGGATTTTACAAAAACAGTTCCCCGAACAGCGAAAATCAGCACCTTTCAGTATAAAATGACATTTTGACCAATTCTACGTCCCGAACTGGGCTTCGCACAAAACACAGAAAAGTTTATAGACTCAAAAAGGAAACTTTTGGCGCTGGTCTCACCCAGATACGAGTTACGAGCAAAAAGTTATGGTTTTCCCAAGACAAATGGCAGATTCCAGAATTTTTCACATGAAATGACGAATCACTGAACTTACGACCACTTTTCCATCTAGCTAGAGGCCGAACCAGTTTTCCGCTAAAACACGGAAAACGTGCCCGACCCCGAGCTTGAACCGTGGGCGCCAGTTTCGGCTCAATCGGAGTTACGACAGAAACGTTATGGCCGTCGCAAAAACAGTGGCTGAACAATTACTCACAAGAAATGACGACTCTAAAAGCAACGGTTCGATCGATTTGGCTTAAGCGATTAAGTCTCGGCTTAATGGGTTCAACAACGATTATTAATAAGACATGGCCACGCACCACCCACTGCCCTCCGGCAGTGGTGGTCGCCGGTGGCGGCCGGCGGCGGTTCATCGACGAAGTGATAAAAACAACCCGCAAACCACCGCGAGATCACTACCCTCTCGATCACCCTACCGCACACACCAACGACTGACACCACCACCGCCACCCGACACCCAGCCAGCACAGTGGCGGCGCGGCAGCGGCAGTGGCGGCCGGCCGGCGGTGGTCCTCCGATGACGAAAACGAAAAGAAAAGAGACGTCGAGTGAAACCTTACCTCGATGACGACACAACGACGAAACCCGACACCCTCACTCTCTCTCGCTACACCCTCCTCTTCGCCGGCAGAACCAGCAGCGCCGGCTGCTTGTGGGTGGCTCACGGCGGCAACAGCGACTCCGGCGGCTTCAGCAACTCCGGCGACTTCCCTTCCTCCTCCGGCGAACTCTCACACTCTCGGTTCTCTTTCTTCTTTCACGTCCGGCCGAACACCAAGGGGAGGGGGAAAAGAACGGCTGCTGCAGGGAATTAGGGTTTCCTGCGGTTTGTGCTTTGCGAGAGACGAAGAACACGAGAGGGGGAAGGGAGAAAGAAGACTTAGGTTTTTCTTTGTTTTCCTCATCACGTCACCACACACAAACAACATACAAAAGGGTTTTGGTTTATTTCTTGCTAATCACGACAACCACACACAAAAACTCAAAGTCACGGTTTGGGTTTTTTTTTTTGCATGGGCCACACACTACATTGGTTCATTGACAATAATGGTCCCTCAACTACACCCTTCTCACAATCTAACCAACGTTCCGACATCTTTAACGATTAGGTCCAATTCGTCTAACCTTGTTAACGGAAACCACAATAAATAAATCTTAAAAAAAAAGATTTAATACAAAGAAATTATATACCGGGATACGGGCTTTACACCTTCAGCGACAATACCCATCGCTGATACCCCGGCCACACAATCCTCTCCTAAGGAAAGGAAACACTCTCACACCCCACTTGATTCCAAAAGGATCAAGAAAACCAAGGAGCAACCCCAGCAATTCCATGCTGAAGACTCCTCAGCTCATTCTGAAGAGCTGAAGGAAAGTTCTGTGGTACGCTCTGCCACACCCGTTCAAGCCATCCCTCCAATCCAGACTTCAGCGTCTCCAAACGCTGAGGTTAGAACTTTGGATCCTACCCAACCTCCTTCAGTCTCTCAAAAGACTGATGAAGTGATTGTCAGCGAATCCAACGCTGAACCCAGTACCCGACCCAAATTCTTATCCTTCGCTTCTCCCTCCACTCACTTGGACTCTACTCCAAAGATCACTGGAGATGCCATCATTCCAGAAGCCACAGCTGAAGCTTCTCAAAGAATGATGAAGAAAGGACCTGCAGAGATCACCATTCCTCACCGTACTTTCGAAGAGGATATGGAACATTTTTCAGGAACTTGCAACTTTGACGAGTTCATCAATCCTCCTGCAGGTACAAATCAAATCCTATACACTGTAACTAAACCTGAAACTTCTGAGCTTTCCTTTGTTCACAAGTACTTATCTGTTACAGGTCCTAATTTGGGAGACATCAACGCGTCTCTGAAGTCCGTGGAAACTAAGCTGACTGATCTCACCACCACACTCTCCAACAACTCTACAGCTGTAACAAACGCTGGAGAGAATCTGACGAAGCTGACTACGGTGGTGGAGAAGAAGGCTTCCACAGATGACATTAATGGCCTTGATAAGACGCTCAGCGATTTTGCCAAGGTGCTCTCTGACATCTACACTGACTACACCAGCCTCAAAAACTCAGTTTCGACCGTGTCCAGCGAAGTAACAACGCTGAAGACATCGGTTGGAAAACTCGAGGGTGATATGTCAGCGGTCAAGACCGACTTAGGCTCTGTAAAGACCGACGTTGGTTCTATGAAGACGATGATCGAGACGCTGGTCAACAAGGCAAATAATCCAGCTCCTGCTCCTGCCCCTGCCCCTATTTTGGAATCTTTCACAGCGGCGGATCGCACAGAGCTGAAGAAAATCACGCCTGCTATTTCTGTCCTAGAAGACAGAATAGCAAAGCTTGAAGGTTGTGTGAAAATCTCTGGCCCAGAAGACAGAGATAACACCAATGCTGAGTCTACTCATTCCTCCCCCAATCATGAGAAAGAGGGGGAGAAGAGCCCTGAACATACCGAGAACAAGAGCGCTGAAGACCTTTCCCATGATGAATCTATCAGGGGAGAGAGGAATGAAGATCTGATCGCTGAAAAACCTCAGGGAGATGAAAACCCTGAGGGAACCGAGAAGCTCGCCTCTGTATCTGAGGGGGAGCAACTCGAAGAAGATGCTGAGGAATCCGAAGCAGAAGAAGATGAAGACATCGACATCCCTGAAGATGAACCATCCTCCTCTCCAAGGAAGGATGATGATGATGATGAAGATGACGATGATTTCTTTATTGTCAAACCTGCTCCTCGAACCAAAGCTCTTAAAGGTATTTTAATAAAAGAAACTTCAGGGGAGAAGACGAAGACAAAGCCCTCAGCCTCTGGCGCTGAGAAAGGCAAAGGCAAAGGCCTCGCTGAAGATGAAAATCTGGCGATCTTGCTTTAAAAGACGGTTTGTCAGGTACACTAAACTTTACTTATATTCCTTCCCTGAACATCTCTATACACAATCAGTTCTCTACTCCACAACCTCTCTACACATCCACATTCTTTTTCTATCTTTTCTACCCAAGTTCTTCTACCCAAGTTCTTCTACCCAGTTCTTATTTGTAAGATCGCTGCGTTTCAGCTAGTCCTCTCCCCTGTTTGAGGATGTCGCTGAAGGTTCTACTACTGCGACTTCACAAATAAAGCCAGCTGCTGCTGATGAAATAATCCCAGTCTTAGATTTGATCTCTGAGACTGATGAACCAGAAGAACAACCTCTCTCGCACAGAAACAGACCTTCCTCAGTTCCTCAAAAGCTGAGTGAAGAGGATCAAAAGAGAAGAGAGGAAATAATAAAGCGATTCGAGGATCAGCGAATCATTCTAAGACGTGATCAACTTCCTTCAGTTCCTCCAAAGTTCAAAATCTCCAAAGCTGAATACCAGGAACACCTTAGAGCTGAACGCCTTATCGCTGAAAGGAAGGAAGCTGAAGAGAAAGACAGAGAATACGCCATCAAGCTTACTCAACGATCAATCAAAGACCCCAAGCTGAAAAGAGTTCCCATTGATGTTCAACGTCAGCTCTGGGATGATGCTCAAGAAATCGTTAGAGAAAAGACAAAGGTCTCTGATACAACCTTGGAATGGGCTAAACAAATGCTGACCTATCGATCAAGACCATCCAAAATAATCAAAGCCAACATCAGAGGAAAAATGTACGTTGATGTTCCTGTTGTTGAAGTGGATGTCTACAGAGATGACAAAACCAAGCAAACCTTCTATGCTGCTTCATTAGAAAATTTTGGTCTCTCTGAATGGTTAGAAACGAAATTAGCCATTCAGGGATCACGCTCAAAATTCAAAAGCCATGTTGAGATGATCTTAAACAAACAGATCGACTTGCTTTCATCTGCTGTGGATATTCCTCCTACTCTTCCTCAACCGAAGAATGCCTCTGCTAAGAAGAAGAAAGTTTCTGATTCAGGTCCAATCATTCGAAATGAAACAGGTATTGGTTTCTCTCGTGCTGAAGTTCTTGGCCCTGATGCTGATCTTTCAATGCTTGACACCTCCCTACCACCTGGAGAAACCTTCATCCCTGGCACAGTGGTAAGTGATCCATATGGTATATTCTTCTTAGACTATGATGGAAATCCTCACTTTCAACGTGTCTCTGAGCTCCACATCGCTCCCATCGAACAACTCAGAGATCTCGTACACTGGTGTGAAGTCAGACGCGACATCAAAGCTAGACACTTGAAGCCCTTGATTTTTGAAGCTGCTCTGAAGTTAAAGAATCAAGGAGTAAATGTTCCTAACTGGATGATCCCCACTGAAAAGACGACCCTTGATGAACTTCTCATTAAGGAAGAACCTTTTGAAAACTGATATAATCTCCTTTTTCTCTATTGTATCAGTTATCCTTCTGTACTTGTAAATTATTTCGCTTGTACTTATAATCTTTCTGTTCTTCATTGTAACCTGATTCAATATTTTAAAGAAAGATTTCAGCGAACGTACTTTACTCCATCAGTACTGAAAAGATCCCAGAAAACAGTAAAAGGGACAAATATTTTATGAGTTCTTTTTATCCTTATGTTTTCATTAAATAGCAATTTTCTTTGTTGCTATGTCATAATCAAATAGGGGGAGATTGTTGATCCAAACCCTCAGTGATTTGATAATGACCCTCTCTTAAATACTTAGTGAAAATTGTAAGTAAACAATATGTATCAGAGTTTCACTATCGCTGATAAGTACTAAGATCTTCCAGTACCGCTGATAGGAACTCTCGCTTTTTAAATTAAACATTCAGCGAACACTGTTCACCATAAATGCTCTGAGTCTGTTCAGTCATTATGATGATCGCTGATAAGTTAGTTGTTTACTTATGATCCCTGAAGACAAGTTTCACGCCAACAAAGGTTCTACGCTGAAGTCGAAGATCAAGCTCAAGAACCAGCGACAAGTCTCCTAATGAACTGATGCGGATCAGCGAAGACTCAGATTTGTCCACTCAACGTGAAGTATCAAGTACAAGACTTCAGCTATCGCTGAACTTTATCATCTGCTGAATAGAAAATGATAATCGTTGAATCAACGAAAGCTGATCATGAAGTCCTCCGTACAAAGTACTTTTGTCTTAACCACCCTTGCACGACTCCGTACGAAATGTCAGAAAAGAACCTCCGACTGTCTGAAATCGTACAACCACTCTGATACTACACTATTCATCCATACGGCTACTAAGGTTGTCAACCAAGGTCAATGACATGCAACCAACCAGCTGATGACACGTGTAAAGTGTATACTGACTTGCATTAAATGCATGCAGTATATAAAGAGATGAACTCACTTCATTTGAAGTAACTTGCTAACTCTGGACAAGTTCATATCTCTTATCTCAAGATAGGTTATTATTAGTAATTTCCTTATCTTTCTTAGTGCAAGAAACCTTAGTGTTCCAACTTGTTTAGATTTAGGTTTATCCTTAATCTTGTCTCCGCAACAAGCTGTAAATTGTTAATGATTTATCAATAAACAATTTAGAAAAGTAAAATCTGTGTGTTTGTATTCAACCCCCCCTTCTACAAACTTGTATAGGCCTTCGGGACCAACACTACCTCTAGACGACTCATAACATTCTATACATCATTTCTTCTCTATGACGTATACATACATCACCTCATAAATGATTTCTCACGATACTTCCCCAACAATGGGTCTCAACCTACCCCTCAGGGATCTTACTGATATTCTAAAGTACTGGAACACGACATAAACACTAGCTTCTAACTACCACTTCGGAATAATAAGGCAGGTTAAGCACATACATGTACCTGTAAGTTCGCAATTACACTGGCCAGGTGGAATCTCAAACTTACCTTACATGACAGTCCTCAGTACCCTATTAGTCCTATCTCTATAATAGTGTCCTCCTAACGCATTTCCTGATTCTCAGTTGTGATTTATACTCCCAAGTTTAAGTTTAGGCCCGTCCGGTCACCTAAATCCCTTAAACTATGGCTCTGATACCAATTGTAACAACCCAATCTTAAAAAGCATACTTAGCATTTATATTTGAATAATTACAAAACTGGGTCCACAAAATTTCATTTCATCTGTCTAAATAACTTAGGTTGGCAGAAACAACCTATACACAACTGAGAAATGATAGAACTAATAGATAATAGTGTCACTAGTTCTACTGCTTCTATCTTCTAACTGCTCTGTTCACCTGCTAGAGCCCTTCGTTACCTGCTTTCCTGAAAAGGGTTTTAATTTGAAAAGAGCGAGGGTTAGACCATGAGGTCTAGTGAGTCCCTCTTGACAGTTCTCAAAATCATTTAAAAACTTTTCATGACTTTCAAATGTATACAAGACTTTAAGTAATAAACTTTCACATAGCTGAACAGTAAAAATCTTTCACGGATAAATCCGCTCCCGTAAATGGCACCCTGAAGTCACCCGAGGGTGACAACGAGTCAGTATCACGCTGCCTTACTGGGACTCATTCCCATGGCATAAACGGAACCTCCCCCCGACGTGAGTACTGGCGGAACCTCCCCCCGACTTAGCCAATTTACGCCTACACAATGTATGCATACATCTCACATAAAACTTTAAACAACTTTCATGCAATAAAAGCATAAGAACAAAACATGGCATTTCTCATCATGTATTCACTTTAGAAAGACACTTTAAAATCACGTATTTTAGTTAGAAAACTCACCTGGTACGTTTGCTTGCTTTTCCCTACTCTGTTCTTTACTTCCAAATTGTCTACCTGAACGAAGGGACAGATTTATAAGCTGACTAGAACTATCCGGACACTTCTCACTTGCCACCCTACTCTTTTCCGGACAGGTTACCGGGTAACCCCACTTTTTCGGATACCGCTTAGTACCCGGACAACAACTCTTATCCGGACGACACAGATTTTCCGGACGACTAAACTTATCCGGACGGTATGATCTTTCCGGACAACACAATGTCCGGACACCTTCTACAACACGGCCAAGAAGTTTCCCGGACACTCACCCGGACACCTTCATACTTGAAGGTTTCCGGACGAACGCTGGAAGAGCTTTATGGTCCGAAATCTTGCTAAACACTCCGAAAACAGAGAGATAATGTGACGAATTACTTACTTAAGCATCTTTAATCATTTCCCCAAAAACTGTACTGATTAAACTCAATTTAAAGGTGCTTAAATCTCCCCTAATGGTCTTAAACAACTTTTAGCAAGAAAACTCTCAAAACCACAAATCATCAGACGAATCTTAAATGAAGTTATGGATTAAGGATTACCTGATAGATTTACTTGCAAGAAACGAAATCCAATCTTATTCCTTCTTCTGATTCAAGACTTGATGATTCCTCTCTTCAATTTCACAAAAACCTTCAAGACTCTAATACCCCTTTTTCTCAACAAAACTCAGCCGACAAACACCATAAAAAATCAGGAAATTGCAAAGTTGTCTAGGGTTTTGTGCCTTTTTATACCCATCTCCTATTTACCAACTAGCCCCTCAACTTCTACTTTTGCTTAAAACTCCACACCAAACGCAAAACATTTCGAAAAAGGTCTGGGTCGTTACATGTGAGGGGGTTGTCTACTCATTCAGGTTTAATGTTTAGTTTGTTGATTCACAATCTTTTCCCATGGAAACAATTTCAGCAGACCAAATGCATCTCTACAACAATTACATGTTTACATAAAATTGGCAAAAAGTGTCAGTCAACATGCATGTTCATGTATAGTATCAGTCAGCATGCATGTCCATGTCTCTCTTATAAGAACATGTTTATTGTTATTTTGTTGGCAATTTCAAGCCACCAGTGCTGAAATTTTCATCCGACTTCTCTTTGTTGTTGTTTCCTCTAAAGGTAGTTCAACTTAAGGTTTTTTTAGATGTCATATTTTTTTCTTAAGTATGATCAGTGTCTATGAAAAGATTATCCGGTAGTAGAAGAAAGAATTTGTTATTAATATATTTATATATGTATACATATTAAGAACAACCAATATCATGAGGTTGCAACTCTTAATGATTTAAAATGCCATTTTCTTTTTTCTCAACTTTTTCTGGATGTATAGTTTGCGTCCCACATGAACTAGAGTATGAAACAGGGCATGATGTAGTCCGTATTGCATATTACCGCACCTCTTGATAGTACATACAGATGTAGTCCATATTGCATATTAACCAACTAACTTGAATATTGACAATACTTCAATTAATAGTGATATTATTGTGTGCCATGTTGTTTAGGTTCAAAATAGCATAAAAGAAAACTGTTATTGATGCATCTCAAACTCTTTGTAACAACAAAATAATATTATTCTCACACTCATTGTAACAACGAAATAATTTCAATAATATGCAAAATACAAATACATTCAATTTTTTACATGGCATTTTATTAATTGTTAAATGAGAAATTACATTTCAGCATAACTGATCGATGAATAATGTTTCAGCATAATGGATCGAGGAATAACATTTCAGCACAGCTAAACGAGTCTAATAAATTTTTAAAAAAGTTATCGTCACCACGCAACGCGTGGTGCCCAACACTAGTATCTATAAAAGCAAGATGGGGAGTTGCTTAGGTGGCCTAATGAGAACCCACCATTCACCTTTATCTATTTTCTCCTAATTTTGAATTTTTTTAAATATAAAAAAATTCAAAATTAGGAGAAAATAGATAAAGGTGAATGGTGGGATCTCATTAGGCCATCTAAGCAACTCACCATCTTTGCTTTTATAGATATATAGATTAAGTGAAAAGGCTATATATATATATATATATATATATATAAATTAATGTTTGAAATTGTGAAAATTGTGATTTTTGGTATGTAACACATGAAATATATTTTCTATACCTATATATATATATATTATATATATATAGGTTTGGGATCGAGAAATGTCATTTTTGAAGAGAAGTGTTTTTAAACTGTTGATCACTTTTAATCAAATACCCACTACCTAGCGAGTTCATAACCTTCATGCATGACGACACACTGAATTAAATCGTTTTGCACATTTGAAAATACGTTGTGAAACAAGGTTAGATATGCATGCCACGACACCGCCATAAAAACAGCCACACACACATCGATCTCGAGGATCGCTCACACGCAAGCCATGATATCTCACCACCTTGTCCAGCAATCGAAAATGCATTCACTGAAACTCTTTTCGTGCAATTTTAAAATACGGCAAAATTACTCACACTGAGCGAGTCGGTCGACTCTCAGACTCATTGATATGACAGCAACGTATCCATACCGATTTCACTTATAAAACCATGCGATCAAATGTTGTCATGATTTCTCAACTGTTAGTCCCATATGGCTTACAAGAACAAGAACATGTATTGTAGAAGGGGGGGATGTGAATACAATACACAATTTTTTTCACTTTAATTAATTCTTTTATTGAAAATATTCAAATCAAGAATTACACATAGAACAATTAGATTGTTGCGGAAAGAACAGATAAAATCTATTCTAACAATCTTCACAAAGTAATACTGAAAACAAAACAACTTAAACACTTAGACTCAAAGCTATAATGTTCTTGAGAGATGAAGGATGCTAGCACTTAGAAAAACTCCAGAAAGCATTGTTTGCATGGGAGCTTCATCCTCCTTTTATAGTGTGGGAAGCATTAAATACTTAGGACACTTGTCATCAGGAGATTGGCTTGTAGGTGATGTCCTCTAAAAAGTTGATATGTCCTTATCACCTTTTTCCTTAATACAAGGAAGAATACCCATGCTGATATTTTCTGACAATAGGATATTGTCTCATAATAAAAGATCTTCTCATTTTGTCTTCAAGGAGTACACCACCGATGTATGCTTTGAGATATGTGACACCTCTTGAAGAAAAGCATCCATGAGACTTAGAAGAGTTCCCACCAAAATTGGACTTTTATTGGTGGGAAGCAAGTTGGCCAACCAAGAGATAGGTCGGTGGGGAAGTGTCCACCGATGTGTGAGACAACCATCGGTGGACAATGACTTGCATGTGTTGATAAAGAGTCTCTTACTTCCACAATGAGAGATTCCTCAATCTTGACTTTGGTTGATGTTTGACTTCACCAAACATTTGCTATCATGTACAAGTCATCATAAAGAACCATGCTAAAATGTTATAAGTAAGATTTAGAGGAAACATCGGTGAGTCAATTTCAAATCTTTGGTGACCCAACAATCTCCCCCTATTTGAATTTGAGCTCCATACTTAGAATATTGAAGAGTATCTGAATAAAATTGCATTTTGACCCTTTTTACTCTTTTTGGGTTCTTTTCACATAGACCATTCTTTTTGTTCTTTTTTTTATCTATTTTTTCTTTTATGGATTTGTGTGTGTATGATATTTACAAGTAAGATGAAATAATAAAGTATAGATGTACAAACAAATGAATGAAATAGAATGTACTTCCATCATAGGAGAAACAGATATGTCCAGATCCATCTTGGTGAAAATCCTTGAAGGAGGTTTGAGTTTGAGTGAGATAGCCTCAGGATGCTTTTGCACATATCTTGCATCTTCTTTCTTTCATAGCATCTTCAGCTTCCTTATCGGCAGTCATCACCCTTCTTCCTTTGTCTTGGTTGTCCTCCCCCTTTTGTTACATTTGCTAGACAAATCTGCTCCCCCTTAGTTGATTCGTCGGTTCCATATGTTTGACCAAAATTTGAGTTGGATGTGACTATGAGTACTGAGGATTGGTGTTGATCGAGTTGGACGCTGATAATTCTCCCCCTCAGATAGTTTCTTCCCTTCAGGTAGTTGCTCCCCCTCAGATGGTTTCTCCCCCTCAGCGTCCGACGGAGAAGAAACACCACAAACAATCGGAAACACCGACAATTTTTTTTACTCAAGCCCACCGATTTTGGGGGCCAATCACCGAACTTTCGGTGGTGTGGTCGGTGAGAAGGAGTTTTTTTTTTTTGCTACCCATCGCTTTTTGGAGTCTCCCACCGACATTTCGGTGGTATGGTCGGTGGCATATTTTCGGTTTGATGGGAGGATGAGATGAAAAATAAAATGGAGGTTGGAGGAGTATTTATAGTGGGGTAAGGAAGGGTAAAAGGAATGGGAAAGTGTGATGGCTAAAAGGATGGAGGAAGGTTGAGTGTGATGTGAGAGAAGGGTATAGGGTTTAGGGAAGGTGAGAGATTTATGGAGAAGAGAGAGAAGAGATTCAAAATTTTGAAAAATTACTAAAGAAATGGGTGAATGGAGGAGGGGATAGGAAAAAATACTTACACAAAGAAATCTTGGGAAGATGTGTATTTCGGCAACCTAAAAAGGGGGGGGGGGTAATTGGATTTTCGGCAGTGGAGAATCGGCAGAAAATGAAAAAGAGGGAGGGGAAGGGAATCGGTAGAAAATAAATAAGTAGGGGGCTTTCGGAAAACAAGAAAAGAAGGGGGGTGTCTTGTGGCATGGAAAGAAAAGAAAAAGAAAAAGGGGGGGGGGGGGGGAGGTTTCGGTGGCAGAAAGGAAAAAGGGGGGATGAGGGTGGGATTTATAATAAATTATTATTATTATTATTATTATTATTATTATTATATAAAAAAATTTTACAAACCCACCGAAATTTGCAAGAGATGGACAAAAATTCGGTGGAATTTCTTGAAAAGTTTGAATGAAATCTTCTATGGCATCTTTAGAAGAGTGTGGAGAAAGTCTTCTAAGGCATCTTCATAAGAATTTGAAGAAAATCTTCTAAGGCATCTTCAGAAGAAGATGGATGAAATCTTCTAAGGCATTTTGGAAGAGGGTGGATGAAATCTTCTAAGGCATCATGGAGAAAATCTTCAAAGTGAAGAAAAGATTGGAATTCCATCTTCCAATTTTTTGATGACCCAAAAGGATTGAGTTTGAGGATTTGGGATGACATCTGCAGAAGAGTTTGTAGTAGGTGGGTTTTGTGAAAATGAGAGATGGGTTGCTGACCAAGAGTGAAATATGATGGAAGAAGGGATGGGATGAGGAGATGGCACATATAAAGTTGGTTCTGTGAGAGAAAAGGTGGGGTGGTGGGAGATATGATGATGTCGGCAGAGAGGATGTTGGCACTAGAGACTGTGCCAATGTGAAGGATTTTCAATATAAGAGGAGATCCAAAAGTTCACCATTTGACACTTAGTTTTCTTGATGAACTTGATGATTTCTTCAGTTTTGTCACTTTTATGCTGGTCCACATAGATCCATCCGTTTAGCTCAAAAACTGCAATCACAAAGAATTTATTTCCTAGGTACCCATTTGGTGGTGGGTCCTTTTGGGTTAGAAGAAAAAGAATTGGTGTCACTTAGATCAATTCTTTTCTTTCAGACAGTCTTTGGCAAAATGAGAAGTATCACCACAGATATAACATTTTCTATGAGGAAAAATCTTTTTAGAAACTTGACATTTTTCCTTACTTTTGCTCATTTTGGTTATCTTCAAAGACTTTGATGAGGAGTTAAAGAGTTGGGGTGTAGGACCTAAGATTCCTTTTTCAGAATTTGGGAGGACAGACATCTTTTCCTTTGAATTGGACATTTTGAGACTCACAGATCGGGGAAGAAAATCGGTGGAGGAAGTCACAAAAATATTTTTAGAAAAATTTGGAGGATTTCTTTTTAAGAAAGAATCGGCACCCAGAGACTTGCCTTTTTCAGAGTTAAAAAATATTTTGTTTGAGTTGGAAAAGGAGGATGCTGTAAATCTTAAATCGTTTATGCCTTAGATCTTAGAAAACATGATAACCACACATGAGCAGACATATACGTACCTGATGAAGCCATCACGATAATACTCGAACCGTAGAATGAAAGTATGGACCTCAATAGGAATTGATTTCTCTCTTCTTCCTTTTTCACCTCTCTTATGGGTTGTGACGTTTTTAGCATGGATTGAATTGATGGAATTCAATCCTTTATATAGGTGAAGAGAGGACCAAATCCTAAAACACTTCAAACACTTTAATGATTATCTTCCATCAAGATAATCTTAATTGTATTAGGACTTATCTCCTCATGATATATATAATTTAGTATATCCCAAATAAGAGATAATTACCATTGACCATATTAAGATAATAATTAAGATATAATTATCTTACAGTCTCCCACTGGTCAAGAGTAATAATCTTTTAACAATTATTATTTGGAATCATAAGGCGCGCATAAATACTAAATTAATCTTCATAGTATCTTCATCAAACAAGATATTCACGTAAGTCATAGCGGTTCCATATTATCAGTTTCTTCATCAATATGGTTCCTTCCATGTACTATGACGTAGCCATCTTGTTCAACTAGATCTTTAAGCAGGAGTATGCATGACGGTCCAATAATGTTCTTTATTCAAGAACAATTTCTGTTGACGATTATCCATTTACATAAAGTATACAAAATGGGAACAGAACCAAAAATTCAGAATCTCATAAACGAAAAACAGTGTTTCCAAAATTGTTCAACTAAACCCGAAACTTAGTAATCAGTAATCCTCACTAGACCCATGTTAGGAACATGCTCTTGAAAGGTCTTGGGAGGTAACCCTTTCGTCAGTCCATCTGCAATCATGAGATTTGTACTTATATACGTGATGAACAATTGCTCTTTCTGAATTGCTTGTTTCACCAATAGATATTTAAGGTCCATGTGTCTTGTTCCTTTGGAATATCTATCGTGCTTTGAGAAAAATACAGCTGCCTTATTGTCACAATAAAGTTTCAATGGTCCAGAAACAAAATTCAAGTCTCGAAATCTTGATATGAAGTTTCGCAGCCACAAACATTGATTCATAGCTTCATGACAAGCTACAAATTCAGCTTCCATCGTAGAATTTGTAATAATCGATTGTTTTACACTCTTACATGATACTACTGCACCAGCGAGTAGAAACACATAACCAGAAGTGCTTTTCATCGTGTCTACGCATTTGGCATAATCGAAATCTGAATATCCAACCAACTCTAGTTGTTCTGACTTTCTGTATGTAAGACAAAGGTATTTTGTACCCTGTAAGTATCTCAGAATTTTCTTTGCAGCTCTCCAATGATCCATTCCTGGATTAATTTGATATCTCCCCAACATGCCTACAGCAAAGCTGATGTCTGGTCTTGTACAAACTTGTGCATACATCAAACTTCCTACTAGTGAGGCATAGGGAATTTTCTCCATCTGCTTACGTTCCAATTCATTTTTAGGACATTGATGGAGACCAAATTTGTCTCCTTTTTTAATTGGAGCAACGCTTGCAGAACATGTAGCCATTGCAAATCTTTCCAAAACTCTTTCAATATATGCTTTCTGGGAGAGTCCTAGTAATCCACGTGATCTGTCCCGAGATACTTCTATCCCTATCACATAGGAAGCCTCACCCATATCCTTCATTTCGAAGTTTTTAGAAATATATACTTTAGTTTCATGCAATAATCCAAGATCACTACTAGCCAACAATATGTCATCAACATATAAAACCAAAAATATGAATTTCCTCCCACTGATCTTGAGATATATGCATGGATCTACAACATTTTCTTCAAAACCAAAAGCATTGATGGTTTCGTTGAATTTTAGATACCACTGTCGGGAGGCTTGCTTAAGCCCATATATTGATTTGTTAAGTTTGCAGACCATGTCTTCCTGTCCTTTCAAGGCATAACCTTCAGGCTGACTCATATAAACTTCTTCTTGCAACTTTCCATTAAGAAAGGTTGTTTTCACATCCATTTGATGTAACTCTAAATCGTAATGAGCAACGAGGGCCATGATAATTCGGAGAGAGTCTTTCTTTGATACGGGTGAAAAAGTCTCTTTGTAGTCGATGCCGTCTTTTTGAGTGAAACCTTTGGCCACAAGTCTAGCTTTATATCGCTCGACATTGCCATGACAGTCACGTTTTGTTTTAAAAATCCATTTACACCCGACTGTTTTGTGTCTTTTAGGCAATTGAGTGAGTTCCCAAACTTGATTGTCTGCCATCGATTTTAACTCATCTTTCATGGCGTTAATCCACTTTTCAGAATTATCACTAGTAATGGCTTGTGAATAAGAAACTGGGTCTTTCATTATCCCAATGTCAAAGTCATATTCTTGTAGATAACAAACATAGTCATTTGAAATGGCATTTTTGCGTTCTCGGACAGATCTTCTTAATGCTGGTTGTTCTACATTTTCTTCATTTGCAATGATTTCGTTATGAGATTGTGGTTGATGTTGTGGTTCTTCATTGCTTGTCGATTCAACAATGATGGGAGCCACTGACGATCCTTCATCATTATGCGGTTCAACGATGGAGGGACTCTCCTTGTCTGTATTTTTTATTGGTAATGGGATCGTTACCCTAGTTTCATGTACAGACTTATCTTCCACAAAAGTACTCCCACTGATCATGCCATCCATAATGAATTTGACATTTCCAGTTTCTACAATTCGCAGCTTATGGTTAGGACAATAAACTATGTACCCTTTGGATTTTTCAGGAAAACCGATGAAATATCCACTTATAGTTTTCATATCCAACTTTCTTTCATCAGGGTTATAAACTCTCGCTTCGACTGCACTTCCCCAAACTTGCAGGTGTTTCAAACTAGGTTTCCATCCTTTCCACAATTCAAAAGGAGTCTTTGGAACTGCTTTGCTAGGAACCCTATTCAAAATATATACAGCCATGCGAAGAGCATATGTCCATAATGATGTGGGTAAGTTAGAGTGACTTGTCATGCTTCTAACCATTTCTAAAAGCGTGCGATTTCGCCTTTCAGCTACACCATTTTGCCAAGGGGACCCTGGCGTTGTGTATTGAGCTGTAATTCCAAGTTTTTCGAGGAGTTTGGCAAAAGGCCCAAGATGTTGTCATGTTTCGTCATATCTGCCATAATATTCTCCACCTCTATCTGACCTTATGATTTTCACTTTTTTCTCTAATTGCCTCTCAACCTCGGTGATGAACGCTTCAACGGCATTCACTGATTGAGATTTGTTATGCAATAGATAAAGGTAACAATAACGTGAATAGTCGTCAATAAAGGTGATGAAATAATTTTCTCCACCGAAAGTTGGAACATCAAAAGGTCCACAAATATCGGTATGAATTATTTCAAGGAGATGGGAACTTCTTTTGGCACCTTTCTTTGTGTGTTTTGTTGTTTTGCCTTTAATACAATCCACACAACTTTGATAATCAGTAAAATCAAGGTTTGAAAGAACCCCTTCTTTTACTAATCTACGAAGTTTTTCTTTGGATATGTGTCCCAACTTCTTGTGCCATACAAACGAAGAGTTCTCTTTATTTACAGTTCCTACGTTATGATGCAAGGTCAAATGGTTTTCAAATGTGGAATGAGATAGTAAGAATTTATAAAGACCATCCACAAGAATTCTGGAACCGATATTAATAGAATCCTTATATAAATTGAAACAACCATAACCCAAAATCATTTTAAAACTTTGTAAATCAAGTTTAGAAGCTGAAACTAAATTGCGAGAAATTAAGGGAACATATAATGTTTGGAATAAATCTAAACTATGCCCCGTAGCTAGAACAAGACGATACGTCCCAACAGCTTCGACAGGAACTTTATTGCCGTCTCCCACAATCAAGAAGTTTTCAGTTGGGTCTGTGATTTGGGTTGTAAGGAATCCCTGCATTGTATTGGAAACATGAACATTAGCACATGTATCCATCCACCATGAATTTAAAGGCACATGTGAGAAATATGATTCTGAAAAACTTACGAATCCTAACGGATTACCTTTCTTTTCAAACCATTCACGTCGTTTCGGACAGTCCTTTTGGAAATGTCCTGATTTCTTACAGAAACGACATTTCTCATCTTTCTTTGCCTTCTGTTGAGGAGGTTGGACATTATCGTTTATTCTGGGTGGTGCTCTTTTCTGGCCTCTTCCAGCCTTTTTCCCAAATTTATGATGTGCTCCTTGAGTAGTGAGATGTGCAACTATGATACCTCGACGAGCCAGTCTCTTTTCTTCCGTATCAAGTTGATTCCTCAGTCCATCCACCGTCCAGTTAGCTTCATGCGTATTATAATGCATCTGGAACGGTGCATACTGTTCTGGAAGAGAGTTCAGGATAAATGTGACAAGAAAGGTCTCGGTCACAGTTATGCCTAAGTCATTAAGCTTAGTCGAGATGTTTTGCATCTCAGTAACATGATCGTACATTGAACGTGTACCATCAAACCTTATAGTAGTGAGTTGTGCCATTAAGTTTCCTGCAACGGACTTATCTGCAGTCTTAAAGCGTTCTGCAACAGCATTCATAAAGTCCTTAGCCAATTCCTTTGTAGGGAGTGAGGACTTGATGTGTGCAGAAATTGTCATTCGCATAAACATAAGACTTAATCTGTTACTTTTCTCCCATAGATTATGGAGTTCTTTATCCTCTTTGGAACTTTTTTCATTAAGTTCAGGAGGTTTTTCACATGTGAGTGCAAGATCGAGATCAAGAACACCCAAAGTGAATTCAACATTCTCACGCCATTCCGAGAAGTTGGTACCATTAAGAAGTGGAACAGATGAAGCGTGCGAATGTAAGTTGGTGGGAACGGGAACTGAAAACGATTAAAGAGATATGTAAATATGATTGTCTAAACATATGTAACAAGATTCTTCTGTGGGATAAATCTTTGATTATTTAAATTTTCTATAATGGGTTTAAAGTCAGTCACATGCATAAAACCATATTATAACATTTGTGGATGTATATATGTATTCTTAATGTTTGTCCAAAATACGTGAATAATGATCACCTGTGGGTAATCATGGTTCTAATGTGTTTCAACAACAAAAGGAAAACTCCATTACGATAAGATCAAGTAATTAAATTAATGTCATTTAATCATTATCACTGTGGTGAAAAGATTATGACAAAAAAAACTTGAAATTGTAATTGATAACTTTAATTAAATCATCATGCAAATAAAAACAAAAAAAATTTGGCGCAGAGGTCTGTCTCCATTCAGCAGTGCTGAAACTGTTTGATGATCGCAAACATATATTGCTGGGTTCTTTTCTAGGCTTCAGTTCACATAGGATTGTTACTATAGCTTCGGTACGTTTGTGGGTTGCCTCTGTTTGGCAATTGTTTTGAACCTTTGTAATTGAGTTTTGTTATTTTAATATATAGTCGTTCAAAAAGAAAAAACGTTAAGGTGCTGGAAAAAAAATTATTGTTATTCCTTTAAGGTTTGAATAAATTTAATTTAATTTACTGTTTCTCTAAATGCTTACGAAGAGGAAAAAGAGAGAAAAAAATACTCCATTTAATATATGATGGAGTGAGTCTTTCTCAATAGATGACAATTTGACCAAGCAAGTAATAGTCAATCAATCTCCAAATACAGTAGCCTCAATTTCATGCATACAGCGCAACATTTATTTGTGTATTTATTTATATATACAAAACGAATACAAGAATCAAAATACATAATAAATGGCTTGTATGTTTTTATTAATGCGGATTGTAGGAAAATACACGTATTAAACGTAAGGATCAACTTTAATTCATTTAAAGGATTATCATGAGTTCTAAACAAGGCTCTGATACCAACTGTAAATCTTAAATCGTTTATGCCTTAGATCTTAGAAAACATGATAACCACACATGAGCAGACATGTACGTACCTGATGAAGCCATCACGATAATACTCGAACCGTAGAATGAAAGTATGGACCTCAATAGGAATTGATTTCTCTCTTCTTCCATTTTCACCTCTCTTATGGGTTGTGACGTTTTTAGCATGGATTGAATTGATGGAATTCAATCCTTTATATAGGTGAAGAGAGGACCAAATCCTAAAACACTTCAAACACTTTAATGATTATCTTCCATCAAGATAATCTTAATTGTATTAGGACTTATCTCCTCATGATATATATAATTTAGTATATCCCAAATAAGAGATAATTACCATTGACCATATTAAGATAATAATTAAGATATAATTATCTTATAGATGCATCATCTAAAGTCAATAATTTTTTAAAGTCATGGATAGGTGTGAAAGAATCATTGGAATCTTGAGTCGTTTCCTTTGGGAAGGAAATGGGATCTTTTGCCTTTAAAAACATTCCAAATTTTAAAGCTTCAGATGAGTCGGTAGAATTCATGGACACATACCCAATAGAATTAGAATAGGAGGTTTCACAAAAGATAGGTGAATCACATGAGGTGGGAGCATGAGATTTTGAAGATTGATCAATTTCCATTTTTCCAAAGCCTAAACCAGTTTTGTCATTACAAGAAATCTGATCTTGAAAAAAAAATTCCAGATTTTTGGAAGAACTGGTCCATTTTCTCATGATTTCTTGCTCCTTTTGACAACGTTTAAATATTTTGTTTTTCTCCTTGGCAAGAATAAAGTTGATGGATTTTAGATCTTCAAACTCAGCCTTAACTTTGTCAAAGTTTTCCAGTTGTGAGTGACATAATATCAGTTGAGAGGAAAGAGATTTTATTTGAGCATTTGCCTTTTTCTTAGCAGTTTTAGCATCAAAAAGATCAATAGATAAAGAATCAAATGCTTCAATCTTTTCAGCATCAGAAAGAGATAGAAATGGATGTACCTGTGATGAGGAGGAGAAGCACTTAGCTGATACAAGAGCAGTTGAGGAGGAGTATCCTTCTGAATCATCCATGTCATTTATCTTGGCCATGAAACAGACATTTGAGGTGTCATTCTCGCTTTCAAATGTGGGTTCATCTGCCAAATCATGAGTTTTAGCAGGTAGGCCCTTTCCTCTTCTGACAAGTCTTTCATTTCTTTCCTTTTCCCTCTTGTATTTTTCCTTGTATCTTTCAGCCCGGTCAGAATTTGCAGAAGAGATGTGTTGGCTGAACTTTTGGGAATCATATTTGGATTTTCCCGATTTTGAGGAAAATCGGCCTGAGGAAGCAGTTCTGGGTCTTTCAAGGTGTTTACTTCTACATTCAGAAGCAAAATGGCCCTTTTTACCACAGTTAAAACATTCCTCATTAGATTTGTCCAAAGAAGAGTGTTTGGAGAGAGAAGAGGATGATTTTCTACCAAACTTAGATTTTCCAGAAGAGGGGTGAGATTTGGATTTAGAATGCCCATCCAACATGGCCATTTCATCAGATAATTTGTCAACTGAAGTTTCCTCACATTCATCCTCAGCATCACTAAGATATGCCTCCGAATGGTCATTGGGATCTTCTTGACTATCATGGTCAGAGTCGGATGGGTAGGCGATTCTTGGAATACACTTAGTCTTTTTGGAAGAGTCACTTAGGAGAGCTAGAGGAGAGCTCTTTATATCTGTGATGACAGACTTCCTTTGCAGTTTAGTCTGCTCATATTTGAAAAGAGTTCCATAAAGAACAGTAAGAGGCATATGATCAAAATCCTTGGTTGTCTTTATACAAGTACAAATATTTTCCCAAAAATCAGGAAGACGGTCCATAAACTTGCACAAGATTTCCTCATTGTCATACACTCTACCTAACAGCTTTAAGTCATTAAGAAGACTGTTAAAGCGGTTAAAGTAGTTGGAGAGAGATTCTCCTTTCTCATAAGAAAAAAGTTCATATTTTCTAACAAGAGTAATCATTCTGCTCTTTTTAACTTCATTTGTACCTTCGTACAAAACACAAAGAGTGGACCACATCTCTTTGGCAGTAGAGAGATTTACCAGAGAGTGGTACACTTCATCAGGAAGAGAGAGAGAAATGATAGTTCTGACTTTAGAATCTAGAGACACAAGACGTTTTTCTTCATCAGTATATTTCTTGGGATTCTTAGGAATGTAACGACCATTAGCAGCAGATTTTTCTTCATCAGATGAATCATCAGAATCATCTTTGTCAACAACTTTCTTACCGGATTTCTTGGTTTCATAGCGAGACCAGACTCTAGGGACTATGGGTCCCTCACTGAGAATGGTTGGATATCTACTATCCACTCCTTCCATGAAAAACATCATTCGACTTTTCCACAAAAAAAGTTGTCGGGGTTAAACTTGGGAGGTTTGGCAATAGAGCCGTTTTTAGAAAAATGTTTTGAGAGAAAGCTTCATTTTTTGAAGAAGAAGCAGCCATTGCAGATCAAGTTTATGAATTAAACTTTCTGCTCTGATACCACTTGTTAGTCCCAGATGGCTTACAAGAACAAGAACAGGTATTGTAGAAGGGGGGGGTTGAATACAATACACAATTTTTTTCACTTTAATTAATTCTTTTATCGAAAATATTCAAATCAAGAATTACATATAGAACACATAGAACAGTTAGATTGTTGCGGAAATAACAGATAAAATCTATTCTAACAATCTTCATAAAGTAATATTGAAAACAAAACAACTTGAACACTTAGACTCAAAGCTATAATGTTCTTGAGAGATGAAGGATGCTAGCACTTAGAAAAACTTCAGAAAGCATTGTTTGCATGGCAGCTTCATCCTCTTTTTATAGTGTGGGAAGCATTAAATGCTTAGGACACTTGTCATCAGGAGATTGGCTTGTAGGTGATGTCCTCTAAAAAGTTGATATGTCCTTATCACCTTTTTCCTTAATACAAGGAAGAATACACATGCTGATATTTTCTGACAATAGGATATTGTCTCATAATAAAAGATCTTCTCATTTTGTCTTCAAGGAGTACACCACCGATGTATGCTTTGAGATATGTGACACCTCTTGAAGAAAAGCATCCATGAGACTTAGAAGAGTTCCCACCAAAATTGGACTTTTATTGGTGGGAAGCAAGTTGGCCAACCAAGAGATAGGTCGGTGGGGAAGTGTCCACCGATGTGTTAGACAACCATCGGTGGACAATGACTTGCATGTGTTGATAAAGAGTCTCTTACTTCCACAATGAGAGATTCTTCAATCTTGACTTTGGTTGATGTTTGACTTCACCAAACATTTGCTATCATGTACAAGTCATCATAAAGAACCATGCTAAAATATTCTAAGTAAGATTTAGAGGAAACATCGGTGAGTCAATTTCAAATCTTTGGTGACCCAACATCAACAAAGGTTAACTCACTCATAAAAAGAGGTGAAATAATTCACCATTCCCCAAGTTTAAAATTTATCACATGACGTAAATAAATCTGTCTTTTCTTTCAAACACACGCTTGCACGTGCCGACTCATTTTCAAAACAAGAAACTCACAAGGCACACACACACACACATATATCCTTTGACATGAAATTCTCATGTAACTTGTTTGAAAACACAATGCATGACTCACTTTACATTGAAGGTTATTCGCTCTAGGAAGGTCAACCGTTTGCAGTCACAACAAATTAACATCGGCGCCCTACTTCCGACCAAACAATCAGGTTTCTCACATTTAAGACAACCTTTGGTACCGGTGTTTCCCAACATACTTGTATGTCTCAACTACCCAGTTACCACCTTGACTACCGATTTGCAAAAAAAATATGCGACTTCACTTCGACCCAAAAGGCTAACCAACAATTTCCCCTTTTTCATCCTATCCTTGCTCCATATTAACAATCAATCACGGCTATCACTTCTCAACCACCCTTGCCACCCTTCCACCGACTAGAGAATCAAAAGGCTCATCTCTACTACTCGATTCTTGAGTTGAAACTCTCAAGATCCCAATTGATCGACATCACAAACTTCTAGAATGGAGACTCACTAGAAACTAGGAGCTCACCACCAATCAGTTATTCTTCCCTTATAAACCCAAGAGGTTCTACCTCACGTCGGACCACCAACAACTCAAACAATAATCCTTCTAGAAGGTGTCAACATCTACACAATGGACGATCTCGTACGACACACTAAACCTTTGCTATCAATGCAAGGTTAGAACTCGCTACACACTGCCTCATCCATCGATCATCTAAACAACAGTAATCGAACATACCCATGCACCTGTAAATTCATAATGACATTGACCAGATAAGATTTGAACTTACCTTACATGAGAGTTCTCACTACTATCGTCCTGAATTCTCGATGATCAAGGTCTTCCCTATAGGCTTCCTATATCCCAGTTGTATCCCCCCTACTCCACAGTTTAAGTTTAGGCTCATCCGGTCATCTAAATCTTTTAAACTAGCGCTCTGATACCAACTGTAACAACCCACACCAAACAACACACGCCAAGAACCACTACTTTAAATATAAACGCCAAAATGGCCCAACATAAGTCTCACATTTTAGATTACAAAACTAAGGTTCGCGGAAAATAACCCTAATTACAGCTTAGAAATGTATCTAAAATATTAAAAAGGAAAGTCTTCTAGTTCCACTAGACGCAAGCTCCAGCTCACATCTTGCTCTTGCCGTTACTCGAGCCCTCGACTACCTGCTTGCCTGAAAAGGGGTTTTATATTTTGAAAAGCGAGGGTTAGACCACGAGGTCTAGTAAGATCCCTCAAGATATCAATATCAATATCACACCACACATGTCCAATAAAAAAGTTTATAAGAAATTATGAACAGTTACGCCCTTATCAGTTTTAAACAAACACCCACATGTTGATGATCCACACTTTGTCACGAACACACTTGTGACAACGTATTAGGGCACACACCCGCCCTTAGTAATTATGAAACATGTTCATATATTTCGTATGGGACACACTCCCCATATGGCATCATAATAAACCACCCCTAGTCCCAACCCATGCATACCACAGTATAAATATCACACCTTCAACTTGCATCATTTAAACCACATGGAAACATGCAATACAATATAAAATGTACGATCAATAAAAGCAAGTATCGTCAGAACTTTGGTTTAGAAAGACTCACCTGACGTCCATGCTAACACTTTCTTACTTGAAACCGCTATTCTCTAACTGCACACCTACATTTTCACCCCAACACACGAGAGTGAATAAGTCACCCAACATCTCACAAAGTTGACTATACACCTCCCGAGACACTTCCCGACTTCCTTAAGGCACCCTCTACTCGTCACACCAAAAGGATCCCAAAGGATTCCCAACACAATCCCAAAATAGTGGGTATTCCGGGCACCACTAATCCGGTCCCATCCGGATGCTCCCGGACAACCACCTCCGGACAACCACCTCTGGACAACCAATTCCGGACAACCAATCCGGACAACTACTCCGGATGCCTCCTTTCCTGATGTTAACCTGGAGACATTACCCGAACATCCTCTATCTGGATGCTTACCCGGGAACTCCACCCGAACACACTTACCCAGAAACCTTGTCCGGACACTGGCGATTTCCGGAAACATACCGACGCATCAGAATCGAAGTAAAACTCACCAAACCCGACATTAAACCATAGAGATTGAGTTTATGCCCTTTAAATGCTTAAACCAACAACCTTTAATCATTCCCACACCGATCAATTGTTGAATCAAACGGGAAACTCCAATCCCAACACTGGATTCTCGATAACAACACATTTCTCCCAAAACAGAAACCCAAACCTTCACAAAAATCTTACTTTTGCAGCAACGGTATATTTTATATGACAAGAGCGGAATTCAAGACTTTTTACGGATAAACGGAGGAACCCGGAGCAGCTTGTGGAAGAAATCAAAAACTCTGTTAACTTGAAGGTGGTTGGAGCTTTGGACCGTAGCCATTGGGCTGGAGCTAATCGTCGAAGTACCTCGTCATCATCATGATTTCATTCCGTGGTTCTTGGTGGAATTGTTGGGTCTTTAGAGTTTTGCATATTTTCTTTCACATGTTGCTTGACGCTATTGATCTTTGCTTATTTTGGTTACTTGTCCTTTGGTATATCCTTCGTTGTAATATTATTTGTTTCGTAGGGCTTCTTCTTCTCCATTTAGGGCTTGTCCTTTATGGGGAGAGTGGCTAGGTTTTGGGAGGGTGTCCCTCGCCTTGTAGGTGTATTTTTCCTTTTTTCTATATATTGCCAGGAGTCCCGTCTCCTTTCCAAAAAAACCTTCACAAATCTAAAAGAGGTTAAAGGAATGAAATTACCTTGTTGTAGATGAAGATTACAGACTCCAAGCTTTCCAATTTCAGACTCTCTTTCCCAATTCAACAAGCTCCTTCTTCACACACACAAACACCTAGCCGCACATTTTTCTGATAAGGAGAGAATGAGGATTTTAGGGGTTTTAACCCTAATCCCTACTAATTGCATTCAAGTCCCTCAACTTTCACTCTTCACACCACACCCACTAACTTCACCTATTTACAAAATGAACCTAGTTATTACATTCGTGCGCATTAGTCCCTTACTACGTTGTTAAGTAACATCACAACTAACCCCTGGACTTTTATTAAATATACTACTGAAGCAAGATTCAGTGTGCTACAATGTTTGTTTAAGGCTATGTTTGGCAAACTAGCTGATAACTTATAAGCTAGTTGGTAACTGATAAACTAGTTGTTGACTAATAAGCTAGCTGGTAGTTGATAAGCTAACTGATAAAAAGTTACGTTTGGCAAAACCTAACTTATAAGCATGTAAAATGACAAAAAATAATATTTTCAAAAAATTGTCAACTACAATATTTAATTATATAATTAAAACAAATTTATAACAATATAATATGTTAATTAATATAACCAATGAAGTAAAAATAAATAATAAAACATGTTAATTAAAAGAATTTAAAATTTATTATCATATATATACTATAAATTTTAAATTTATTAAAACAAGTCTTAGAAAAAATATATATTAGCTTATAATTTTAAATAACAGTTACATATAATATGAAAATAATAATCAAATAGTAATTAAAAAGATAATAGTAACTAATAATTAAAAAAAGAGTAAACTACAATTTTCGTCCTTGGTGTATACCAAAAACCATGAAAGTAGTCCATAAACTTCAAAAAGTGCAAGAATAGCTTATATTTTCATAGCAAAATCAGGACACCAGGGACTATTCTTGCACTTTTTGAAGTTTAGGGACTACTTTCATGGTTTTTGGTATACATCAGGGACGAAAATTGTAGTTTACTCTTAAAAAATATTGATGAATATTAAAAAAATATAAAAAATAGTTTATATGATTAACAATAACTCTAAATATTTAAAAATTAATATCAATGAATTAAAATTTAATTTAATAATAATAATTAACTTATAAATTAATATTTATTTATAATAATTTTTAACAAATAATAATTAAGATTAACGAGGGCAATATTAGAATATTCACAAAAAGATATTTAAATGCTACTCCAAGTAACGTTTTAAAAGCTACCTTATGGACATCCAAACATGTATTCAAAAATAAACTAGTTTTTTTTTGCCAAACAATGCCTAAATGTTTTATTTCATAATTATTCTGGAAAATGTATAACGGATAAACTTTAAAGCACTGTCATGTGTTTGTATATAGGCATTGTTTGTCAAAAAAAAAACAAGCCAACTTAGAGCATTTCCAACAGCTTCCTCAAAATATCTCCAAAATAGAAAATCAAAAGTCAAAATTTCTAAAAAAAATTACATTCATCTCCAACAGATTCCCCATTTGGAGAAAAAAGCAATGATTATAATATTAAAATATTATATTCATCTATTAAAATATTATTTTCTCTCTAAATATTATTTTTTAAATATTTCTATTGGTGCTCTTACTTAGTGAACTCCATATTTGGAGAAAAACTTATTCTCCCTCCTACTTTCTCCATTTTGGAGATAGTTTTGGGAAAGCTATTGGAGCAAAAAAAACAACCAAAAATCCTCATATTCTCTATTTTCTCCAAGATGGGGAAGTTGTTGAAGATGCTCTTATAAGCTAGCTTATTTTTTGGTACATATTTGGATGGTCATAGGCTAGCTTATAAGAGTATCTCCAAGAGTTTCCCCAAAATTTCTTCAAAATGGAGAATGAAAAGTCAAAATCCCCCAAAAAAAGGTACATCCATCTCCAACAGATTCCCCATTTTGGAGAATCCAACATTAATTAAAATATTAAAATATTTCATTTATGTATTAAAATATTATTTCTCTCTCTACATATTTATTTTCAAAGTTTCCTATGGTCCACTCACTTGGTAATCATTTTTTGAGTGCTCTCCATATTTGGAGAAAAAAACATTCTCTCTCCAACATTTTCCATTTTAAGGATAGTTTTAGGAAAGTTGTTAGAGCAAAATATTAGCTCAAAATTCCCATTTTTTTCCATTTTCCCCATTTTGGGGAAACTGTTGGAGATGCTCTAAGCTAACTCTTTGAAACGTTACTTGGAGTAGCTTTTCAGTAGTTTTTTTTTGTGAATATTTCGATATTGCCCCCATTAATATTAATTATTATTTATTAACTATCTATACTATATTATAAAGCATGAAGCCCCCAAACTCTTAAAAACAACTTTTAAAGCTAAATGTACCGTTATTTAAAGCATAAGTTCTTAAATTTTAGAGTGAGAAGATTACAATTGCTAAAGTGATAACGCCACTTTTTGGCGTTATTTTCGGTTCTCAAACCAATGAGATTGGCTTGTATTTAAGCAAAGAAGCGGAATTTTATGGTTTATTTAGTGGAATGTGCAGGTTCCTTAACAGGTGGTAATCTTCGAGAAAAGAAGCTAAAAAGAGCCCAAAACGAGTCCCAAACAAAGCCAACGGAAGCCCGAGATCTAAGTCCAAAACCGCGGCACACTGTTCCCATGCCGCGGCGCACACTTTTCCCATGCCGCGGCACACACTGTCCCAAACCGCGGCACACTGTTCCCAAACCGCGGCACACACTGTTCCACGCCACTGCGCGGTTTGGCGCGCGGTTTGCAAACCGCGGCACGCACGGTTTTGGGGTTTTTAAGGCTGATTTTTCAGATTTTAGGTTATTATCGCGATACCACTTTTCGGAGGACGGGAGCAGCAGCTTTAGGGGCGATTTTCAGAGCCTTTTCGGAGACTTTGGAGCCACGATAGAGACGAGCACGATAGAAGGGAGTAACCATTCCATTTACAGTTACCACGATTATCATGTCTACATACTTGTTTCCATCTTTTTCTATTGTGTTTGAATCCACCACCGACATGAACTAACCGGTTCATGTTGGGGGTTGGAATGAATGTGGTTTAAGCTTGTAAACAGATGACCTGAGACCTTTATCAGTTTTCCTATTTTAATGAATGAATGCAATTTGGTGTTTAATGTTGTTGTGAGATTAGCTACCTTACAATTGTTTTATTGCTTTCAATTTATGTTCGAAAGAAGTAATTGAGAAATAGAATTAGGAATTGCATGCCTAAGGTAAGAAAGGATAGAGATATACCGAGTAAATCTTAGTCCCATTTGAATCTTAAGCTTAATGCGTTTTGAACCCTATATGTTGAGATCGAAAGATAAAACTTATGTTTTCAAAATAGAAATCACGGTTGCTTGAAAAAGAACCATGCTTTGCAAATAAAATCGTTGTAGCTTGAGAAAGAACAATGATTAGATAAAGATTGGGTATTCATTGATAGGAATAACTGGTATTTGAATTGAGTCAGACGTTTGTATGCGAGAATCATTGGATTTCCAACCCTCAACTGTTTTCTCTATCTGATTTTCCAAAGCTGTTTACTGTTTTGTCTTGTGTTTGATTTATTTCCTGCAATTAGTAGTTTAATACCAACCTCTCAATTTTCGATAGTTCAGTTAATAGCAATTATAGTAATTGTGATATTTAGTTCCTAGTTCCCCGTGATTCGATACTCGTACTTCTCTAAGTACTATTACTTGACTTCGACCCGTACACTTGCGGTTAGATTTAGGGGGGTGATACCCGCCCTATCATAAAGCTGTATACCACGCGTGAGACTCTCATCAAGCCTCTTCGTCTTCTCCCTCCCCCAAAATCAGATTTGCTTTTCAGGTTCCTAATTTGAATTCAAAATTCAAAACCTAAATCGAGTTCTGCTCTCTCTCTCTCTCTCCTCCCTCCGCCGCTACGTTCATCTCCCTCGCTTCAGGCAAGTATTTTCCTGTTTGTACGTTGATTTCTCTTCCTTCTCATCCTTCTCTTTTTGGAGTTTACATCTTTCGTTATTTATGGCGTTTGACTCATCTGTGATGTTTTGAGATATGTAGTCATGGCTGAAAGATTGAAAGATTTTAGTTTCTTCTGAATGAGGGAATTCAAATCTCTCTTGGTTAGTGATTAAATTTGTGCTTTAGCTCATTTTTAAATTTAGGGTTTTCTTTTTCTCCCCCATTTTTAGATCTGTTTATTCAACAATTGATGATGTTGAGGTGCTTTATGTGACGGTAGAAGAGGTAAAGAATTAGAATCATGGGGTTTACAACAGATTGGTGGCCGTATGTAACAAATCCTTGAGAGAAAAAAACTAATGTACTATTGATTCAAATGAAGCTAAGGTTTATCACTTCTTTTTGTATTTCCTTTTTGTATTTTCTTTGGTGTAGGCTGCCAATGTATGGAGAATTGGATTGCACCCACATCATCCACTTATGGTGTCATAAAACAGAGGTTGGAAAGAGCAACAAATGTTGTTTTATCGATATGTGTGTTGTGGTTCACATGGCTTTTATAAAAAAGAAGTTGTGGATGGTTGCAACTTGCAAGGTACAAGGTCCACATTTCTCTGTTTTAGTTTGTACTATATAATCCGGTTTGATTGTTTTTTGTTATGTTTAAGATCCTTGTTTTCCAATATAGGTTACCAAATCAAGGAGATTCAATTAACAGGTTTCAGATTTCAGATTTATGCATCATGTATTTTGTCAAATTAACTCAAGTTTTATGAAATAGTGGGAGTACATTCTTTCTGTTGCTTGTCACTGCTGTCAGCTTTGAATGTGGATTACCAAGCATCGACTAGGGGTGTCAAAGATCTCTCGGATACCAAGTTCGTTAGTATAGAAAGAACCAATTAAAACATTGTATTAGTTAGTAGTTACACCCTCCAATCCAAGTTATGTCACTTCTTGATAAAAGGGTCTACTTTTGCAGCAACTACAGGGAGCTTTAAACTTCATAACAAATTGTGCAATTAGAAAAGCGTGCCTTGGAAGCCTTTCGGTTGGATCCTGCAAAATGGGGAGGTAGTTAAATTTGATTTTATTTTCCAAATGATATGAATACATAACTTATGTTCCATGTTGAGAATGGATATTGCTAACACAAATTTATATATTTACGACTACAAAATGTGTAATACTCTTTTATGATGCAGTGAACATGCAGCCTCTATCAGGGTCAGCAGCTAATTTTCAGGTCTACACTGCGTTATTAAAGGCTCATGACAGAATCATGGCACTTGATCTTCCTCATGGTGGGCATCTGTCACATGGTTATCAGGTGATAAATGATCCATTCATTCTTAGGAAGTTACGTTTGAACTCTAAAAAACCAATCTGAACACATTAAAGTTTAGCATTTCTCAGAACATCTTATTTGTGCAATCATGCTATTCTATTTTTTTAAACATCCTTAAGCTTCTAACAGAAGATCTGAAGATGTAGAAATGAATGTATGTCAGTATGTGAATGTATATGCTACAAAAGCACCCAAAAGTTCAACTTCCGTAAGTAATATAAAGAAACTTGGTTGGTGGTGTTGAAGAATAACTGAAGTTTGTGTCCTGGTTGGTGGTAGGGGTGTGCAAACGGTCGGGTCGGGGTCGAAAGCACCTCACCCGATCGGGTTTCGGGGCATGGGGAGACCACCCGAAAACCGCCCAAACTATATTCGGATATTCGGATGTCGGGTTGTTTCGGGGTCGGATTTTTCGGGTCGGTTTTCGGGTATTCCATTCCCACCGGCAGCAGCAATCACGTGAGATCTCATGGGAATTTACAGCAGCATCAATCTCAGTTCGTCGTGATCTTCTTCCATCATTGCAAAAAAACGAAATTCAAGAAATGCCCAATTGAGATCAAAATGCTCAGACAGTACATAGACAATTAGGCATAGATATATATATATCAAACAGTACCCAATTGAGATATATATGTATACATAGACATAGACATAGATCAAACAATACCCAATTGAAACAACAACGATCAAACAGTACCCAATTGAGATATATATGTATACATAGACATAGATATATATATATATATATATATATATATAGAGAGAGAGAGAGAGAGAGAGAGAGATCGGATATTCGGACGGGTTCGGGTGTCGGGACCCTCAACCCAAACCGATCCGTTATATTTCTCGGATTTATCGGGTTCGGGGTGATCGGGTTCGGATTTATCGGGTTTGGGATTTTGGCCTCTTTCTCGGGTTCGGGGCGGTCGGGTTTTGCTCACCCCTAGTTGGTGGTATCAATTCTGAAATACACAGAATCATAGTTATTTGTTTTACCAGGGAATTGATGGTTCAAGGGTTGAAAAGATGCTAGAAATTGTTCATATTGCAACCAATAAAAACACTATTCCTGGTAATGTTGGTGGCATCAGAATGGGTTAGTAAATGGATTTCTAAATACATGTTTATCTATACTATCTTATAATACAAATAACCCCCAAACTCTTAAAAACAACTTTTAAAGCAAGGGCATTAGTCACAGTTACCCACGAAACCAATCCGAACAACCCGACATCGTTTTGCAAGAAATAAACCGACTTAGACAGGAGAGCGAAACAGACAACTAAATTAAGCACTCTGATAAGCACATACCTCTGTCAGGGACAGCGTCTTAATAACGCCGCAACTGCCCCCATACAGATGCATCTGCACCAAAGACCACCCGGGACGGCAGCTTAATGAGACATCCGCTGCCCCCAAACAGCAACAACTTAATGGTACTGCTTAATCCACGCAGCTGCACTACAACAGCAACCATTCAGCCGCTGTTATCAACCTGTAGATGCCTTGTTCGACCAAAATCCTTATACAACTAGCTTATTAGTTATCGAAACAGCAACAATCGCTCTTTAAGTCCCAACGTTTGATCATATATTGTGTTTCTTGCTGTGCGTGTTTCTCAAAACTTCTGTTATTGATTTTCAAACCTGTTTACGGTTGCTAGAAATCAAAATTTCCATTATTGATTCATGCGTTGTTGATGTGGAGAAAATAAGCAACAAAACCTTACTATCATATTATATTAGCTTATAAGTTTTGGACAATTAATTACAGGTAAAGAAAACAACCAACAAAAATTTAGGGCATTTTATACTAGATGCATATACATACTTCATATTTTATATTATTAATTAGATATTTAATTTCAAAGTTACCCTGTTTGACATCAATTAAGAAATAACATTATAACTTCATTTATTTGCAGGACTTGGAAGGTTGTCAAGTTTGAAGAAGTTGGAGATTTTTCCTTCATTGGGTGCTCTTACTTCACCTAGAGTTTTGCATGTTTTTGGTCCTTTAGTTACTTGGAAAGATACTTCCCCTGCTCTTGGCATGTTTCAATCCCATCTACTTTCTTAATTTATATATTTTTGCAATAGCATGCATGTTCTAAACTTCTAATTACTTTTTTGAAGGCCTAACGGATCCGTATTCCCGTTGAACTGAGTTTTGCAAAATAAGTTGTATGACTCTTCTTCCAAAATAAGTTGATCTAGAGTTTGTAGCCCCTTCTGGTAATCTTCTGATTTGAGATAGGATTTAATTGTAGAACCATGGTTTTTTTCTGTTGATTATGGTGGATTCAAGAGTCTTGATACCATCTGTAGAGATAGATATCAGTATCCTCCTTTACATTCGGTTTCCAAATAGCGGGAAATAGTGTTATGACAGGTCTTTTAACCTGATGGGTTTTGATTCAATGCAGGAAATCTCACTATTGTAGGTATTTTACTGAGTTCAAGTTCGTTATTTTGCAAGTGCAAGCAAGTTGATATTTAAACCTTCTTATGGATTTTGTATTTGTTATTTAGCAAACAAAATAAAGTGAATGAAAACAAAGTGAAAGCGTGTATGCTTTTTAATTATTTGACTAAATTTTTACGATGTTTTATAATTTTGATTAAATTTAACTAGATCAACTGAAGTTAAAACGGAATATCCACAACATATATAGATTGTTGATGCATATGAAGTTCTATAGAGCCTCTCTTAAATTTAAGTTCAATGTTGTTTGTTTCAAGTTTTGAATACTTTGGAATTTAGAAATTTAGGTTTCTATGTATGGTTTATGTGAAACAGAGGCCTTTTTAGTTGTAGAATTTGAAATACATGTTGAGATTTCTTGTGAGATAGATTGCATAATCCAAAAAAAATTAGAGTGTCTGCTGATGTGTAGATGCCAAGCGATTAATCGGAAGGAGATTCTCTGATCCATTAGCGCAGAGCGACATGAAGCACTGGTCGTTTAAGGTTGTTCCTGGTGTTGGCGACAAACCTATGATTGTTGTCTCCTACAAAGGTGAAGAGAAACGGTTCTCTACTGAAGATCGCATAAGGATTGTTAATTTCAAGAAGTAGGCAGGGACGGTAACCACACAACATCCTTGATAGTTGGTTTGAAAAGTCTTGAAAGGTTTTGAACTTCAAAACCCCATGGGGTTTTGACCATACATGTATGTATATAACTGTATATATACACACATACACCTGAGTGTTTGCAAAATCTACATAAAAGTTTTCTTCACTTTCTTTTGTTTTGAGATGATGAAAACCCGAAGAAGAAGGCACTCTAAGGTACGTTTTGAGTAATCTTTATTACTTGGGAGAAGGCCAAAAATGGCAAAAATTAATGATGGTGGTTTTATTATTTGTAGGCATTCTGACCATCAATGACTAAACATTCAGCCAAAGCATTATGACTTTAGTGAAGATGAAGTTGATGCAGAGGCTGAAAGTGAAGACGATGGTATACCTTTTTGAAGTTCAAAACCCCATGAAGATCATCGCCAAGATTCATTGTATTTGGTCCTCAAGTTTGCAAAGTCTAGATAAAATAGTTCATTTGTATTAAGTGGTCATTTACCAAATTAACAGACAACTATCTTACGACATATTGTTTGTCGTTTCTTTCGTTTGATCAACCTGCTCTTTCTATTATTAGTTTCTTGGAATTGTTCTTTTCTACAAATTTGATGTTAAAAGTTGACTACGAATTTTACAATGGTCTATTTCTTGATCTTGAAAGTGTGCATTCGTTTCCATGTATCCATTATGTCTTGACCTTTGTTGAACAATAGTTATAAATGATTAAAAAAAACAAAACTCAATAGTAATTATAACAACTTTCTAAAAAGTTGATGGTTTTTTATATGTAATTGGTGTAAAAATATCTAATCTTTCTTTGCATTCTTGTAAGTCCAAACATGGTGAGTGTTTTTTTAAGTATTTACTTTGTTGGTGGGTTCAACATTGGAAATGGTGAGATCACAAACAAGCCGATAATAGATCTGAATCGACAACGGTTGGGACAAGGAAACACTAGCAAGACGAATCAGAACCAAACACAGATTCAACCCGTAGCTATTGCGACAATATGCAATCTCTATAGACCGATTCTGACGATAAATGGACTTTTAGCGATGACAAAAGTTGTTGCAACACATGTTTCTTGTGGTTCTCGCTTGCATTTACTTATATTTACATCCCGCCGCATCGCGCGGGTACACTGCTAGTTATTATTAATAGGTATTAGTTTTTTAATTTAATTATTATTAATTAATAAATATTAATTATTATTAATTGAAAATTATTAAATTAATTTTTATTTATACATTGATATTAATGTTTAGTTATCTAGAGTTAAGTTAATCATATAAATTATTTTTATTTATTTTTTAATATTAATCAATATATTTTATTTATCAATTACTAATCTTTTTAATTATTATTTGTTTTTTTTCATATTGTTTGTAACGGTTATTTATAATCATAAGTTAATATATATTTTTTAAAACTTGTTTTAACAAATTCAAAATTTATAGTATATATTTAATAAAAAAAGGTTAAATTATTTTAATTAACAAGTTATATTATTTAAATTTTCTTTAATACATTGGCTGTATTAATTAACATATTGTATTTCTATAAATTTGTTTTAATTATATAATTAAATATTGTAATTGATAATTTTTTGAAAATGTTCTTTATGGTCATTTTACATGCTTATAAGCTAGCTTTTGCCAAACATGACTTATTAATCAGCTAGCTTATCAGCTACCAGCTAGTTTATCAGCTAGTTTGCCAAACATAGCCATAGATGAGATAAAGACATATAGGACATATTTGAAGATGAATTTTATTTTAGGCATGAGATCATGTGAGACTTGTCATATTTGGTGAGAAATATGGAAAGTATTTTTAAACCGTTGATCACTCTTTATTAAATACCCTTCCATTGCGGCTTAAAAGGAAATTGAACTGGTGCATCTCGGTGTATCTTGTCCTAATATTCGTTCATTTTTCATCCAACGATTGATAACCAGTTCCCACACTTCTCATCAAAACCCATCCCTTTTATTTTATTTGCCATTTAATCTATAATCTAATTACACTGCTTTGTTTCTGAAAAATCAAACATCTAATGGATATGATTTAGACAATGATTTTTTTTTAATCTTATAAAAAGACCAGAATCAATTAAGCAAATATAACTTTTAACTTGGATTTCAGTATTATTTATAATTTTTATCTATAGTAACCTTTTTATAAGGCATACATATTGAAAATTGGTCAAAAGAATAAATTAAAAAGAAATAACTAAAAAGAACTTTTTAATACCCTTAAAAAAATACTTAACTATTTTGCAACCTCCTAAATTTCTTTAATTAAAAAAACAACATTTATTTATTACAAAATATTTTATTAATTTATAGATTGATTGGTGGGCTTTATGTCGGCTCATTTAATAGGTTGGGGTTTTAGGACTTTATTTGCTTAGTGGGCCAGCCTTTTTAACTTGTAGGATATGGAAATGGAATGAAGCAAGGACAGGGCCCAAAATGAAATATAAAAACTAAAAAGCAAGAAATGAGATTAATCTAAAATATTAATATAAACTAAATATATTAAATATTAATGTGAAATACACTTTGAATAATGAGAAAGTTAGAAAATAGTAATGAACAATATATAAAATGCTTATTTCCAGTAAATATTTTTTTTTTGAACGGAACAAGAATTTTATACCACCAAAAACAACCAAGTACAAATACAAGATACAACAAATCAAACCACGAAACCGAACAAAAGAGAGAAATAAAGATCACCAAACACTAAAAACGGGTCCAAGCCGCAATGAGAGAAACAACACGAGGGAACCGCAGGAAAGATCAGGCAGACTAAGTTTGCGAGGTTCAAACTGCCAAACTCCCTCCCTAACCTCCGGCTACACTACGCTGCCCATACACCCGATTGCACCGTCCAATCCCTTTACCTGATCGAGACCGAGCCTTACGTTGTTGTTGGATCAACGAGCCATCCCATCCACTCCACCGATAACTTTTTGGCCCTTCTTTTTATCCACTCGAATATCTTTCTTTGAAACTCGAAGAATAGCTCTATTATTTTACTCTTTTCCCCCATTAAACACAACTTTGTTTCATGCAAGTTTGACACTGTAAGGCGTAAGTTACATTTTTCTTATGGTGTCATACCTTTTCTGATAAATTATGGAAAAAAAGCTTTTGCATTCTTCAAGTCAAAACCGAAACTTGTGTACTGCAAGCACATCAACTTGTGGGTTTCCTAAAAATAACTATTTTCGTCAGAAGAAGTCATCTTAAAGGACTTTGCAGTCGGTCGTTTGGATTGCTATGTCCGAGATTGGAGGTTATCGCGTTCCCTACAAATTGATTTTTCGTTTTAAGATTCAATTATTATCCTATCGATAGGGTAGCAAATTTTGCCAAAAATTATATTTTTTCTTGGATGGATTGGTGTATAATATTTTGGTGGCACGTGCTAGAATCAAATGTGATCTTATAATATATATTTTTTTCAAATATAAGGCTTGTTAAATTTATGAGTAAATTACATTTTTAGTCCCTGTGGTTTGTTGAAAATTTTTATATTCGTCCTTATGCTTTTAAAATTGCGATTTTCATCCCTATGGTTTATAACTCATCACCTTTATTGTCCTTATGGTTTAAATTCTATTGCTATTTTCATCTCTATGGTTTGTAATACTTTTCTATTTTAGTCCTTCATACTTAAAAGTAGTATTTTGGACTTAAGGACCAAAATAGAAATTTTATAAATGGAAATTTTACCAGCGTGTATGTGGGGCCTTCAGGCCCGATCTATTTTAAAAAACAATTTTTTTAATGGTCTGTTTACTAGAAAAACACGGATTTAATTAAGAAACGTGAAAAATAGTTATCAGTTGTTGAATGAGAAATAGACAATTATTAGAATAGGATGCATCGAGATGCACCAGATCAATTCTCTTTTAAGTTGCAATTCATCGAGATCCGATTTTTTTTTTCAAAATAACAATTAAAAAAATCAAAGTCTTCAAAAAAAATTACTTTTAACGCTGGTAAAATTTCCATTTTAAAGTATAAAATAATAATTGTATTATTAAAATACTTGATGTCGGGCTAAAATTACCAAATGCATATCAAATCTTGGAAACATATACCCGAATAAAAAATAACTTATATATTTTCTTATTGTTAGATTTTAAAATATCTAAATTACGTAATATCAAACGTAGAGTTATTCAAATTATATATATATATATATATATATATGCTAAAAACAATAATTTTATAAATTTTAATTTCACACTCACGTCAATATTTTTTCATTGAATTTTTAAATTAACAAAATATGTTCATTTATTTGTAATTTATATATTTTTATTGGAATAAAATTGAGAACATGAGGAATGATCGAGATTTAAAAAAGTAAATTTATTCATAATCAAAATGCATGATAATTATTACAAAAAGATATTAAGGGGGTGTTTGGTTGGGGGTAATACCCAATAATTAATGGGAATGATATTGTATTAAAACTAATTGGTATTAAATTGGGAAAGCTTGATGTCCGGAAACATGAAGCAAAATGATAAAATAATATCGCAACTTAATTAAGATCTTCACTTGCCACCACACCAGTTTCTGATTTTTCTTTATTTTTATATTTCTATTTAATTATTTTCAAAGATTTTGCAAATAAATGTCCAGCTGGGAACAGAGTGGCACTCCTCAATCTATTCCACTTTTACCCACCTCTCAACTCCATATACATATACATACATTGATGATTTATATGTGCATGTGTGTATGTCATGCGAGAAGTTGAGGTTAACGCGAGAAATGGATCTGAATAGTTGATCACTTTTAATCAAACGTTGTCCCATTAATTGTGGCTTAGAAGAGAATTGATCTGATGCATCCCGGTGCATCTCTTCATAATATGCATCAATTTCTAATCCCACGGTTGATAACCACTTCTCACGGAGTTCAACTCTGTGTGTGTGTGTGTGTGTCAGGGTCGGCCTTATGGTTTCTCATGTACCGGGTGAAAAGGTTAAATAATGCCCCCACTATTTAAAAACTACAAAGAAAACATAATATTTTTAAAGGCCGACTTTTATTATTGTTAGTAAGTGATACATATCTTATAATTATATAATACCATAATGTAACATCAAGTTAAATTGAACTTTAGAGACTTGCATATAATGATCTATAGTTGTGCTCAAATTAAGCGTATACAACCATATAAAATGTTTAATTTGTCTTAAAACTTTGGAAAATTTAATACTATATTTGTATCATTTTTTAAATGTTTAATCATTCTTGAGTAATGAGTGTTACGTAGTCTAAACAACCCAATATAGCCTTAGGCGACAAACCACACTAGGGGTTACAACAAAATTGGATTGATGAGATTCAACATCGAATCAAAAATATAAAACAAAATAAATAATAATCTTCCAGAATCGTATTTATGACTATGGAAATGAAAAAAATTGAAACTATATAGTTATCCAAATTATTTAATACATAGTTTGATTTAGAAAATATAACAAAAGATGTTTGGTGAAAATAATAATAAACTTTCAAATATTATCATATGGTTTTTCAAAACAAAACACATACATAGCATTAATTGTTGAATATGATTAATTTTAGTTTGTTCCAAATAAATAAATGTTATTAAAACAAGACAAAACGTGGAGAAAAAAAAAGAAATATAAGAAAGTAAAAAAAAGAATCAGCAAAAGAAGTAATAAAATTAAAATAGGAGAAAAAAACATCAAATTGTCTCAATAGTCTAATGGTAAGGAAGTATTTTACAAGTTTATAGTTCGAGTATAGTGATCTCCATTTTGAAACTTTTTTATTAGTAATAACATCACTAGGCCTAAATTGATGCTCTACTCGCCTACCCATAGGGCCGACCTTGGTGTGCTTGCGTGCGTTTGTGTTTGTGTTTGTGTGTGTGCATGTGTATGCGTCCACTTAATCATTTGATAACTTCAAAATTTATGAGATTCGCCATTCGTGAGAACATCCTAGCTTAAGGTTTTGTTTCACGTTATTTACTTTCCATCTAAGTATAGTATTTTAATGTATTGAGTAACATTTTTTTTTCGCGGTGTGTTTGTTTCGTATGCCTTAAAAGGTTCACAATTTGAACTGTTTTACATGTATTTTTTGTTTTGCAAAGATGTTAAAAGAGTTTTACACTATGAACCGAATATATATAAAACAAACATATTATGAAAAAATATAGATTGATTACTATATTAAACTATAGTCATAAATAAAGAAAAATCATATAAAGTAATCACTAATCACGAATTGAAGAGTGGTTGAAATAAGACCCCCCATAATCATATATCCAAAGAGAGGTCGATTGATTTAGGAAAATGTTGTCAATGACATGTAGCTCAGTTGGTAATGGGTGGGGCATCTTTGTACAAAAAAGAGAAGGTCTTGGGTTCGTATCCAAGACACCCCCATAGCCACAACTACTGAGTGAGTCAAGTATGTCTCCCATATTATAGATACACAACCGATTGTGAGTCGGTTGGGTTACCAGTATCAACCTTTTTGTTAAAAAAATAAATAAAAGAACATGTGAAGCAGATATTCCAAAATCATGGATGTATTAAAGATCTTAATTGCATATCTTATCGAAACCCTAATCCCTTATTATATAATTAAATCAACACGTACACTGAACTTAGACCCCAATCAAAATTAAATTTAGAACCCATGTTGCTCCTCATGCTTTATTATTAAAATATTAAGTTATTATTTCCAATTATAACGCTTTATAATATTTTTTCGTCTTAAAATAAGTGTCTACGTTACTATTTTAATATGTCCCAAAATAAGCGTCAACTTTCAAAATTAAAAATGTTCACTTTCCCATTTTACCTTTAATTACGAGATAGAAAAAAATATCTCTATAATTAAGGGTTAAATTTTACTTTGTTAATTAAAAAATATAATAATTACACACACCTAAAACTATGAGTCTTTTCATTGTGGACATTTATTTTGGGACGGGGTGAGTAACACACACACACACACACACACACACATATATATATATATATATATATATATATATATATATATATAATAGGGTCAGGTTCAAGGGAAAACTTTAAAAAAACGGAAAACTGAAGAACACCCTATGAGCCATTCATCTGATCGGTATGCACTTGTGCATATAGGTTATTTGTAACATGCATTTTGGCATATATGCACAAATGCATAATGCACTTGTGCATAAAACAAAAAAGTCAACTATTTACATGTATGCACAAGTGCATACCGTTCAGATGAAGGGCTCCTAAGGTGTTCTTCAGTTTTTCGTTTTTTTAGATTTTCCCTTGAACCCCCCCCCCCCCCCCCCCCCCTTTCTCTATATATATTACAAACCAACCAAATATTACAAACTATAAAAACTAATCTCAACCGTCCATCTAGTGTAACAAATATTTGATTTCATAAATATATGGGAGGTGATATTTCCACATCACTTTTTGATTCATCCACATCAATTTTTGTAAAATGACTATTCTACCCCTCCTTTACTTTTGACTTTCCCCCAGACAAAAAAACAAACGGGTTATCTCTTCCCTCACACTTTTTTGTTATTTTTTTTCCTCCATTAGATAAACTTTATTTTTCTAAAAATAAATAATTGATTTCCATTGATTTTCTAAAAATAAATAATTGTACAAACGCTTCATCTCCTACCCAAGCTTTTGTTATTTTTTTATTCCTCCATTAGATAAAAACTTTTGTTACTATTATATTAAAAAAAATTGTTCTTCTTTTGATCATTCTATAAACTACTAATTCTTTATTTATTTAAGAAGATTATAAGCACAAAAATCATATATAACTATTAGAGTATTACATATCCTAAGGGAAGAAAATATTGCGTTTAATTTAAATGTTGCGTAACAAAAAGTTCCAAACAAATGCAAATTCAAATCACAATAATGTTAAGCAAATTGTTTGGCGACAAAGAAACATTCATCCTACTCTAATGGCATATCATCACTTGAAAAAGTTGGATATGCATTTAAATCAAGTAAGTTGTTTCCATTACTTATATAACTAACGTTCTCGGACACGTCATCATTCATTTGGAAAACACGAGTAGAATTTGAAAGATTGTTTGTTTGCGATGATTCCACATGCTCAAATCTTGAAGGATCTCGTGCTGTTGAATTTATTCCTCTTTTCTTTTTTGATTTTGGTGGTCTACCCTTTGGTCGACGAATCATGGGCTCAAAGAACGTATCAAATTCGCTCAAAAGTTTAGTAATCATAGAAGTAGCAAATTCTTTCTTACTTAGCGGCCACATTTGGTATCTTGAAGACAACTGATTAAGCAACTCATCAAATTTGTTGGCGCCTTCATTGTGTGAATCATTTTCTATATTCAAGTGTAATGTATCAATCCTCCACTGTGGATGAATGAGATCCAATGAAAGTGTCATTCCCTGCAAATGTTTTATCTTGTGAGCCCAAGGAAGACCCATGGTTGCCATAAAATGACCGGTGCAATGAGCCATTGTACCTGAAAAAACATATAGTTATTAAATGTTAATATAAAAAATAATGTCATGCAACAATGTAAAACTATGATCATTGTAAATATTACCATCTTTTATTTTTTTCATATTGTGTATGTATCTCATTTAATGCAAAATGAGATACATGATACAAAAGATCTCTAAAAATAGGCACGTTACACTTATGAAGTACTTGAATTCTCTCACTTGCGAGTTTCACTTTAATCTCATTGAATTCATGTTTGATCGCAAGACAAATCTTTTCTTTGACTTCTTCAAAGCCTCTCGTAGACACTTGTAGATACAATTTGAGTTTGGCATGAGCACCTTCAGCTTTTGAAGACGAACGATTACCAAAATGCAAGTAATTTTCAGTCCACGCACTAACAAACTTTTCTTTCCAAGGCAACCATGTGTTTTTATGTACTCAATTGCAACTTTCTTCGTTTGATAAAGCAACTCGAATTCACCCCAATTATTCCGAAAAACAGTTGTTGTTGTTGAGTATGCTACATTTTTCCAACTTGACATAAATATATCAAACTCTTTTGCATGTGCAAAATGCTTCTTGCAATTTGCCAGTACATTCTTTTCAATATGCCAAATACACAAAAGATTTGTCGTGTTTGAAAATACCATCTTTACCGCATTCATTAAGGCCAACTCTCTATCAGAAATAATCACAGACGGTTCACGGTTTTCAAGAGTCTTCTTAAACACACTTAATGCCCAAGTATAACTATCTTCATCCTCTCTCTCCAAAAAAACAAACCCAGCATAAAAAGAGGTATTAAAAATGAAACCCCAATAATATCAAGGAGAGGCATGTTGTATTTGTTGGTTTTGTATGTGCAATCCATCACAAAGACATTTGAGAAGACTTTGGCCAGTTTTATCGACAGAGGGTGTGCAATAAACAGGTGGGTTATATTCCCTGCTGGATTATGTAAAATATCATATATAAAACCCTCTTTTTTCGAACTCTTCAAATAAAGCACTAACCTTTGACCGATTTCTTAAGTTTTCCTTTCGGATTTTTGCCTTCAGGTTGTATATAGTTCGCGAGACTGCTGGAAGGTTTTGGTTTCTTTGACGCAGAGAAGAAAGGATTTGTCTTGGGGGTATGCCGGAAAGTGTCATGTTTTTAACACTTTGTACATCATCCTGTAATAATCGACGGAAAGATGGATGCCCATAGATATCAGATGATGGGTCATGGTTGTGAGTCAAGTTTTTTGCCTTAATTACCCAAGCACCATCATTTCCCTTTTTACCTACAATCTGGAAGGGACATTTGATCAAACGAGATCCAGTGTTCCTCTTCATTTTGTCCCCAATACACAATCTATCTCGATAGAAACCGCTTCGATCGCATTGCAAAATGACACATTTGTCTTTTCTTGAACTTCTAATAGATACCCCATATCCTTTAGCGTAATAGAAATCTCGTACACTCTTTAGTAATTCATCATACGATTCAAATTTGGAGTTAGCTAGATAGAGTTTTTCATTCTGCATCATAGGACTTGATGTATCCATTGTGTCCCTCTTTGATCAATTTAACATGAAACAAAACAGGACCAAATAAATTTAAAAAAAAAAACAAAACAGGACCCAATAGACTCAAATCATCAGCCCAAACAAAACATGAAACATTTTCATGTATCGTAATAAAATGTAACCATCATTTAAAGTATAAAATGTAACCAAAAGGGTTTTTGTAGAAATGTGGAAAAAGGTACACCAATAAACCAAGCAAGGCAGTACACACACCATTAAGCCACATATCCAAAAATAGAACAGAAGCCACTAACATCATTAAGCTAACATCATTAAGCTAACTACCAGACCAAGCCATTCTTATTAAGACAAAAGCCACCTGACCAATATTTTGGGGGATTGCTCATCTGGGTTTTTTTGAACAACCATTCTTATTAAGACAAAAGCCAAGAATCCATACAAGAAGATAGGGCAAAAAGCAACCAGACCAATATAGACCAATCAGCTTAAAAATAGAAAAAGACTACCATTCACATACCGCGAGGGAGTGGCGACGGCAGTCGGAGTGGCGAAGGCGGTCGGAGTGGCGACGGAGGAGATGAATGGCGGTCGGCGTCGTTTGATTGTCCAGAAAGGGGTCGCAGGGAGGAGATTTCTCTTTCTGGTTTTGATTTTCCAGAAACATGTGAGGGAGGAGATGAACTCGTTGGATTTTTTGTCTTGGGGGGAAAGTCAAAAGTAAAGGAGGGGTAGAGTAGTCATTTTGCAAAAATTGATGTGGATGAATCAAAAAGTAATGTGGAAATATCACCTCCCTAAATATATTGATTGTTTTTAATTAAAAGTATTAATCATAGTTAATGAACTCTAATCATCTTCCTTAAATATTCAAATCATAATAAATGAACCTTAATTATTTCTATAAATATCGTAATTGATTGATGTGTATGGTTTACAACATTTGCATGGTTTGTATTTGATTTGTCCTCATATCGTGTATTACTTCCATATTCATGTGATAATTCATTGGTTCATTTCTTAACATAAACTTGAATTACCATCACAATTAATTAAGAGAACATATTTTTTCAATTATGATGTAATTCATTTTTATTTGAAAAACTGAACTAACAATTGTAATAACCTAAATCCGTATTTTTTTTATTAAGTTTGGGAGTTTAGGTTAAAATTATGAAAGCTCAACAACCGTAGGGGCTAAAGTGTAAATAGGACTTAAGAGGTTTGCCTTTGGATAAAAAATTAGTGTGTGATGTAACAGCCTCAAAATTTGGAAAGAGCAACTAAATAATATTTTCAATAACACATCCAAAAGAATAGAATTCCTCCCTATAAGTCAATACGGAAATTACCTCAAGTTAAAATCTATGATTACCCTCAAACAATTTATAATTCAAGTCTTATTACAAAGGCTAAATTTACACCGGGTGTTACTTAACACAAGTGCAAGTTGCTAATCCCAAAATAAGTGCGGAAGACTTCACTAAGCAAATCACTTCTCGTGCACTCCACTAGCACTCATCACTTTACAGTGTAGCTAAACCTATTCCCAACCTGAACCTATTGCACATGCCGACAAATAAAAAGGGTTAGGCTAACGCCTAGTGAGTTCAAGAGTTTTATCATGACCATATAATTCATAAAACGAGAGAGGTGCAATTTAAGTCATGAGCTCAAAAGAATTTACTTTAGATGCAAATCACCCATTTTTCCAACACACACAATTCCCGTACTGAAAGCTTTAATAATATAAAATGATTCTAAAAATGGACTCATCCCATAATCCACTTGAAAAGTGAAATAGTATTTGATTTCTAAAATGATTGAAATCATGAATAAATCGTTATTATTCAAAACATCCCAAACACGGATGATGCATAATCCACAACTCACATACCATGGAAAAGCAATCCATATAAATATAATACGTCACCGAAAACATGGATAGAAACAAATACCCAAAGCCACACCTTTCGGTGACGGGGGAGGCCCGTTTACATCGCACGTGACGGAACACGAAAGTGGGTCACATAACCATGTAGTAAAACAAACACGTGGACTATTCTCACAATAAAACGAGGTCAATCACTCCAGATCTATTGCCCGTGGAGACTAGGGAGCCCCTAACTTCAACCACTCCAGGTCTATACATTGGGTCACTCCAAGTCCACAAAACAAGCACATTGGGATTACACCTTAGGGGCAAGGTACAAAAAGTCAACAAGAAAAGTGCACAAAGTGCTAAAATTTGAGGGTGGGAACTAGCAAATTTTTTATCACTAATTTACCTAAGTTATGTGTTCTTGTTAGAACTAGCAAATTTCTTCTTGGGACACAACTTGACTCACACACCCTATACATATTTAGGGAATGATCTAGGCCATCTTTTCAATTTCCAATAGCCACTTGTAGCCTTTATACACTCATACACTTCATGGCATACAATGAGGGCATTGTATATTATAATTTTGATGGTGGGAAGGTTACACCTTAAGCATGAAAAGATCACTCAAAAGAGCAAAGCTCTAATATGATAAATATGATGCAAAAGATACCAAAAATGTCCCATAGGGGCAAGGTACAAAAAGTCAACAAGAAAAGTGCACAAAGTGCTAAAAAATTGAAAAATTTTTGTTGAGAGAAAAGGCTTGGTGAGAAAATATATGTCAATGAGAAACCCTATAAAGCCCTATTGATTCTAAATTTAGGATGTGTTGAGTCTAACAAAAGGAAGATTGGTGCTAGCTTATGATCCACACACACACTTACGCTTTAAATGAATGATAAAAGATTTATGAAAGGTTATGAATTCCATGGGGTATGTTCTACATTGTGTGGGCACCTAATGCCATGATCTTGCAAGAAACTTCAAAAATTGAGTCATTTTCTTTTTAAGTCTTTTAGTTGTTTGGGGACAAACAACACTTTAAATTTGAGGGTGTGATATGCATTATTTATTTAATGCATATTGTGTCTTTTTCTTATCTTTTTAATTAAAATATTTTATTTATCCCAACATTTGAGTCATTTTTGTTTACTTATTTTTACCTTTTGTTTCATGGAGCTAAGTTTGTGATTTACCTGTCTTTTACTGATTTAGGAAGGATTAATGTGAATTTAATTATAGTGCAGCCCTGCCTAATGCTACAGCATTGAAGTCTGGAATGTTGGAATGAAGAATTGATGTTGAGAAGACTTTTGCAGCTGACTTTTTGTCCCATAATTCAGCCTCACATCAGAAGAAATTCAATGCTTGATCTATTTTGTAAACTCTTAGATAGCTTATTGTAGTGTCCATAGAAGCATGGGTGTAATAGTGTTAGTACCTTTTGAATAGTATAAGTTAGGCTAGTTACCTTCTCTCCTCTTAGTATAAATAGGAGAGGTTGGTTTTCATTTTCAATAGACAATTTTGTAACCAGTTCTCACAGCTGGTTTGCAGGTCTCACCTTTAATTTATGCATTTCTACTTTATGTTCTTCATCTTGTTCTTCATGTTCTTATTATTAGCTATGAGTTGCTGCAGCATTGGTACAGCATTGCTGCACTAACTTATAGTCTTTTAATACTTACATTTTACTTTCTTGTCATTTACATTTCTGTCTTTAATTTTTGTCTTTCATTTCTGTAAATTATATTACCTGTCATTTATATTTAAGCATGAGTAGCTAAGCTTAAATAGCTTGGGTGTGAGATAAAATGGTGATATTTTAAATATAACGAAAAGTAGGCATCGTTTCTCAATAATGATGTTTACCATTTCATGTTAAATTTTATAAAATATCCAGTTACTTCAGATGGTTGATCACTTTGAAAGTGTCAAAGTGCCATGGTGTTAGGAATGAACCATTGATATGCACGTCAATCCAAAAGACAAATGAAGTATGCTCGGAAGAGATATTGATAAAGGAATTTATCGTCTCTGTCTTTTCTGGGTTGATTTTGCCCGATAAGTTGATCATCTGCGTGGATGGTAACAGTGTAGAGTGTGTGCCAGGAATGGACCGCTTAGAACACATCAACTTAACTGATATGGGAATCAGCTCGGAAGAGTGATTTTAACAAAGGAATTTGTTTATCCGTATACTTGGAAGGCTTCACCTTGCTATTGATAGTTCTGACAACAATGCCAGGAATGGATTGAGTGGCTGCTAGATCAGTAGTGAATTGTTGAAAACCCGAGAGGGCATCCTGAAAAGTAGAAGGTGAACTTAAGTGTTAAGAGACAAATGATGTGGCAATGCTACAACATTGGTCTGCTGGAAGTTATGTTTAAGTCTCACCCCAACATCTTACACCCTTGCTATCCTTTATTAATTGTTATATAATCTGTGATAAATCCAAACACCAACAAAAATATTATCTTCGAATTGATCCTCGGAAATCATTTATTTTATTAGACTTTTATTACGCTTTTACTCCAATCTCTGTGGGAACGATATCTGGTATTTTACCACTTTATTACTTGAAAAGACGATATTAGATCTCGATGTATACTTGCGTTGAGGTTTAATTAGCACACGTCTATCGGTGTATTCAAAGCACTGTCAAGTTTTTGGCACCGTTGCCGGGGATTGGCACGCTAAAAGTCTATAAAAATATATTAAAAGATTTGATTTTTCTACCACCTTTGTTGCTTGTCATACGTCTTCATGTGTGCACAAGTAATAAATCTTTAAGTTTATCTTTCTGTGAATATGGATTCAATTGGATATTCGTTTGGGCCATATGAAACGGTTTTCTGTGACTTCTGTGGCGAAAATCATTTCACATATTATTGCCCTTCGAACCCTGATTCCAATTATTTCATGGGAGATAGTAATTGGGATACCTCACACTTCAATGGTTATACTCAATCATGGGAGGATCATCCTAATTTGTTTTTAAACAATCAAGATCATGGCACTTTCACATCACCAATACCACCCTACCAAGATTGGAGTAACACTTACGCAAATAATTTTGACCAATCTTGGGAGGAACAAGTTGCTTTTTCTGAGAGTTTTCAAGGGGATGACTTTAACAACTCATTTTTACCCCCTACACCCTCTTTAGAACTAGTTGAAAACTTCAAATCTCTTGAAGCTTTGATGATTGATTTCTTAAAGAACTTAAACGAACGTGTAATAAACATAACAACACGCGTTGAAGAGATCAATAGACAAAACCAAATTCCTATACCAAGTGAGATTGAAAATTTTGAATGTATTGGTAAGGATGAGGGTGAGGTCACTATTTTGGAAAATAGTCAAGAGATGGAGAGTTATGAGGAAGAACCTGAGCATTTAAGCAATCCCTCTTCACTTCAAAATAGTGAAGAGGTGCAACACAATGCCAAGATTATCATTAACCCCTACTTTGAATTTGTGCAGACAAAACATATTGTTGCGGATGCTGCATCATTCGTGCAACAATGTTGTGCATAAAATCTTCAAGTTGTTTCTGAAAAGGGACGTGATGATCAATCCATGGACTCGGGAATCTTCATAAAATCAAGTTTTATTGTTGGTGAGGTGGTGTGGAAAAATCTTTAGAGGATGACCTGTTCCTCCATTTGTTCAATTAAAATCTTGTGCCATGATCAAAGAGAGAAACACGTGATGAGAAACGTGTATAAACATAAGTGGAAAGAAAAACACCAATTTAAGTTGGTGAATACCATTTGGGCTGAGGAGCATACTGATGTGCTCCAGCAAATTCCACCATGCCACAATAAGTTGTCAACAAGAGATCCGGTTGTTGAAAAAGAACATCTTGCTAAAAGAAGAAAATGCGGATTCTTGTGTCGCAACATTCATTCCAACCACTTGGTTCACAACCTACTCCTAAGGAGTAGGGCAGGTTCAAATCACTTACCTTAGTCTCCATGTTTTGTTTTATTTTGTGTTCGGGATAGTTTTACAATTTTAGGTTACTTTTCTTTTGCAAGATTACACCTAAAATCATACCGTGTTTTTTTTATTCATAGTCCTAATAATTTTTTATCACTAATTTACCTAAGTTATGTGTTCTTGTTAGAACTAGCAAATTTCTTCTTGGGACACAACTTGACTCACACACCCTATACACATTTAGGGAATGATCTAGGCCATCTTTTCAATTTCCAATAGCCACTTGTAGCCTTTATACACTCATACACTTCATGGCATACAATGAGGGCATTGTATATTATAAATTTGAGGGTGGGAAGGTTACACCTTAAGCATGAAAAGATCACTCAAAAGAGCAAAGCTCTAATATGATAAATATGATGCAAAATATACCAAAAATGTTTCATAGGGGCAAGGTACAAAAAGTCAACAAGAAAAATGCACAAAGTGCTAAAAATTTGAAAAGATTTTGTTGAGAGAAAAGGCTTGGTGAGAAAAGATATGCCAATGAGAAACCCTATAAAGCCCTATTGATTCTAAATTTAGGATGTGTTGAGTCTAACAAAAGGAAGATTGGTGCTAGCTTATGATCCACTCACACACTTAGGCTTTAAATGAATGATAAAAGATTTATGAAAGGTTATGAATTCCATGGGGTATGTTCTACATTGTGTGGGCACCTAATGCCATGATCTTGCAAGAAACTTCAAAAATTGAGTCATTTTCTTTTTAAGTCCTTTAGTTGTTTGGGGACAAACAACACTTTAAATTTGAGGGTGTGATATGCATTATTTATTTAATGCATATTGTGTCTTTTTCTTATCTTTTTAGTTAAAATATTTTATTTATCCCAACATTTGAGTCATTTTTGTTTACTTATTTTTACCTTTTGTTTCATGGAGCTAAGTTTGTGATTTACCTGTCTTTTACTGATTTAGGAAGGATTAATGTGAATTTAATTATAGTGCAGCCCTGCCTAATGCTACAGCATTGAAGTCTGGAATGTTGGAATGAAGAATTGATGTTGAGAAGACTTTTGCAGCTGACTTTTTGTCCCATAATTCAGCCTCACATCAGAAGAAATTCAATGCTTGATCTATTTTGTAAACTCTTAGATAGCTTGTTGTAGTGTCCATAGAAGCATGGGGTGTAATAGTGTTAGTACCTTTTGAATAGTATAAGTTAGGCTAGTTACCTTCTCTCCTCTTAGTATAAATAGGAGAGGTTGGTTTTCATTTTCAGTAGACAATTTTGTAACCAGTTCTCACAGCTGGTTTGCAGGTCTCACCTTTAATTTATGCATTTCTACTTTATGTTCTTCATCTTGTTCTTCATGTTCTTATTATTAGCTATGAGTTGCTGCAGCATTGGTACAGCATTGCTGCACTAACTTATAGTCTTTTAATACTTACATTTTACTTTCTTGTCATTTACATTTCTGTCTTTAATTTCTGTCTTTCATTTCTGTAATTTATATTACCTGTCATTTATATTTAAGCATGAGTAGCTAAGCTTAAATAGCTTGGGTGTGAGATAAAAGGGTGATATTTTAAATATAACGAAAAGTAGGCATCGTTTCTCAATAATGATGTTTCCCATTTCATGTTAAACTTTATAAAATATCCAGTTACTTCAGATGGTTGATCACTTTGAAAGTGTCAAAGTGCCATGGTGTCAGGAATGAACCATTGATATGCACGTCAATCCAAATGGCAAATGAAGTATGCTCGGAAGAGATATTGATAAAGGAATTTATCGTCTCTGTCTTTTCTGGGTTGATTTTGCCCGATAAGTTGATCATCTGCGTGGATGGTAACAGTGTAGAGTGTGTGCCAGGAATGGACCGCTTAGAACACATCAACTTAACTGATATGGGAATCAGCTCGGAAGAGTGATTTTAACAAAGGAATTTGTTTATCCGTATACTTGGAAGGCTTCACCTTGCTATTGATAGTTCTGACAACAATGTCAGGAATGGATTGAGTGGCTGCTAGATTAGTAGTGAATTGTTGAAAACCCGAGAGGGCATCCTGAAAAGTAGATGGTGAACTTAAGTGTTAAGAGACAAATGATGTGGCAATGCTACCGCATTGGTCTGCTGGAAGTTATGTTTAAATCTCACCCCAACATCTTACACCCATGCTATCCTTTATTAATTGTTATATAATCTGTGAAAAATCCAAACACCAACAAAAAATATTATCTTCGAATTGATCCTCGGAAATCATTTATTTTATTAGAATTTTATTACGCTTTTACTCCAATCTCTGTGGGAACGATATCTGGTATTTTACCACTTTATTACTTGAAAATACGATATTAGATCTCGATGTATACTTGCGTTGAGGTTTAATTAGTACACGTCTATCTGTGTATTCATTATTCAAAGCACTGTCAATAACACTCAATTATGCATTAAATATCAAAACACTCCCATTAATGCTCAATTTATCAAGTTATAAAAAAAATCCCAAAAGTGGTTATTTTGCAAGATTTATAAAACCAAATATTCCAAGTAATCAAAATCATTGAAATATCTCAACAATGCATATTTCTTGTAAAACACTTTAAAATGAACATTTTGGTATGTGCAACGTTTTCACAAATCAACTTGAACTCATCTTGCTAGATTTAGGCTAAATCTAGATTTTTCCCAAACGTAAGCTCCTTTGAAGAAACATGAATCCTCAAGCCAAATCTTCCAAAACCCTAGATCCACAAGTTTCCAACCATAAATATTCATCCCCAAACACTAAGAATCATTTCCTCAACATAAAACATCAAAATCCCAACTTATACCAAAACCCTAACTTTCATAGATGAAGAAAAAGAGAATATTACCTTAACCACAACTTGAATCCACCAACCAAAATACTTCTAGAATCACCAAAATGAACCACACATTCCAAATCTTCAAAATGGAGAAAAATGGTGGATGAAACCTTAGAAACTTGATGAAGAAGATGAAGTGAAAGGGTTCTAGAAAGGTTAAGATTCATAAAAATGGCGAGGGGTTTGATTTGCGGAAGAAGGATGAAGAGAAGATGAAGGATTTAGGGTTTGGTGGGAGAAAAATCGGTTTTAGAGAGAGAGAGAGATCTGATTTGGGGCTTTGAAATGAAATGAGGGGAGAGAGAAGGAAAAGTCTTAAAAGCAAACAAAATATCTCATCATACACATCGCGGACGTCCGGCTGAAGGCTATGCGGACGTCCGGCTTGCCCTGGCCGATACCCCAAATTTCTCTGTTGCTTCCGCGGACGTCCCACGGACGTCTGGCTGGACACGGACGTCCGACCTTGACCCCTTGCGGACTTTTGCAAGCTAAAAATCGGGAATTCAATTTTCAGGGTGTTACATGTGAGTTGTGTATTCTTGGAGGAGATGAAGAAGGGAGTAGATTTAGGTGAAATTCCTCTTCTACATCTTCAAGGTAATCAACTCTAACCTTCGTCTCATCTACTCTAAGGTTGGGTTTGTAGTTAAAGAGGTTAAGGGTTTCAATCGTTGGGTATTATTGGATTAGAACTCTTAAGAGAAGGTGTTTTTATTGGTGTATTGTTTGGTTTTCAATGAGTTTTGAACAAAAACCACCATTGATGGTGTTTATCTCCAAGAGTTCTCCATTTGTTGGATTTTGAGAAAAGAGGGTCCTTCAATGGATGGATTTCTTGGTTAAATTGTTATGTTGTTTGGATATGGTTGGGAATAGTTTAGGATATAGATTCCGGGAGGCTTAAAATCGACTTAGGAGGTTTGGAATTTATAGGCTTTGAGGTTTTGGCTAAAATTTGTGTGCAGGCTGAGACAATGCCTTGCGCGACTTCTGGCGCGGGTTAGGTCACGCAGAAAGTCGCACCAGATACTGTTTGGTCGATTTTCGTTTTGTCTTGTTTATCGTTTGGGGCTAGGATCGAAGCACCGTTAAGGTTTGCCTTAGGGATGGTAAGGGATGGTTTTGAGGGATAATTAAGTGGTTTAATACCCTCGAGTGTCATGTGGTTTAGGTGTTCGGTTTGGACACTCGTGACTCAAGGTATGAGTTTTAGCATGGACGACAAATGAGGTTTTCTAACTTACTCTTATTGACGTATATACTTTAAATACATGAGATATTGATTGAATTGCATGGTTTACCATGTCATGAGGTATATTTGGTATGCGTGTGAAAATGAATTTGGGTGGGGCATGTGATGACTATATATACATGGGGGTGTGACCCATTTGGAATTTTTTTAGAACAACAACATTTTATTACCACTCAAATACCAACAATACATCCACAAAACCCACTTACAACCAATCATTGCTAATACCCCACACATCTCTCAAACAATAAAACAAGCCAGACAACAATAGCAGTACCGAAACAAAGCCCAAACAGAAGCAATTAAAACAATTTCAACCACCATGCAGCAACAAGCATTACCAAAAACTACCTCCCCACATTTGGAATGCATAATTTGTTTCATGTGATTTGTTGAGGACGTGTGTGAGCCCTAACACGCTGTCACGGGTGACGGGTGTGTGTGACTTTAGCGTAAGACATCTACAAGAGTCAGTGTGCAGGTTGTTTTAGAAGTGTGAACTGTTTATAAACCTATTTCGAATGATAATTGTGGTGTGATGTTTGTTATTTGAGGGAACTCACTAGACATCCGGTGTAACCCTCACTTTTATAAAACTGAAAACCATTTTCAGGTAAGCGTGTAGGTGAAGGCTCGAGTAAGGGTAAAAGGAAGATGTTTAGTGCATTAGAAGGAACTTTTGTAGTTTCGCATTTAGACTTTCCAGATTCGTTACATTTTAATTTCTTAGCTGTGAACTGGTTGTTTCCCGCAAACCTTAGTGATGTAGACGCATTTCATGACTAGACATATAGGGCCGTTTTGACAAGTTCTTAATTTATGTTATGTTATGCTTGTCTTGGTGAGTTGGATTGTTATAACAAGATTCACATGACTTGTCACAAGAATAGGAAATTGAGAAAATGAAAACTAATAGTTCATGACGATTTAAATAATGTCTTTGCCGCACACATCACTTATATTGATTTACGAATTACGATTATAATGGTAGGAGGGGAGGGGTGTATAAGGAAATATACAAAACAAAAATCGTCATCCAAGCCGTAGCCATAAAAATAGTTCCCACACCACCCATCCCCGACCCTACTTTTAAAAAGTCTTGTAAGTGTCGAGACAAATAAATACTATATATATCCATTTGGGTTGTGGCACACTGGTAAGGCTCAAGTGATGTAGTGGAAATCTCATTTTTCCCGGGTTCGAAAACATAGCGCCAAAGTTTTGTGACCATAAAGATTCACATGCAATGACTCTAGGTCATTCATGATTGCCCAGAGTATTAGTTGGTACACGTAAGCATGCTCGAAAACCCATAGTTACCCAAAAAAAAATATAAATAAATAAATACCATCTATTATCATATTACAATATTTAAACAAATTCAAATTAAACAAAACCATTAAATCTTACATAAAACATGTCTTAAAAAGGGTAAAATGTATGCAAAATCTAAATGTACACTACGGTGGTGTTTGTTTTTTCAAAATATGCTCTTAATTGCCACTTATGTCTGATTCTTCCAGGCATAAGATAAATCAAACTGTTTGTTTTTTCTGTCTTCTCAGAGCCTCTTAACCCTTGATATCCTCTGAATAATTAAGTGATATCCCAGCCACTTAATAACCTCTTATTTCTGTCCAACATCATTCTTTCGATTTCAACGTCGGTTTAGCCCAAATGTACCCTAAATTTGCAAAAATGCAAAAGACGAATATTGTAGATTTGTGTGTTGGCTTTTCAAAACATCTTGAATCGCTTAAATCGGCGCTTCGGTGTTTGAGATATGATCAAAACTCCACAACCTCGCAAATCTGTCAACATCCTTCTTTTGTTTTTTCTTCCGTTCCCTCCTTCGATAATATGCTCACTTCAATTGACGTATTTAAGTTGAATTTTTTAGGGATAAAATAGGCAATTGTACATATTCAGACGTTTTTCAATTTACAAAAACAAACAGCCTTATTGATTCAGATTTCAGATTTCAGCACCACCTCTTAAAAATCAGAAGTGAAATCAGACTTCAAACTTCATCACCCCTTAAAAAACAAACGCCACCGCATATGGAGAAACATATTCCGTCAAGGCCTTAACACTTTATTCATATCCTTAAAATGTTGAAATTATAAGGAACATTAACACTATTATTGAACCCCATTTTTAGTATGTCTTGTAATATATAAAAATATATATTAACAAATAGACAAGCAACGATATTTCAAATTCTTCTGGAACTTAATAATTAAACGTTAAATAGTTATTTTAATAAAATCACATCAATTGAGTTTCCAAGTTGGACCGAGGATGAAGACAGACTCTCACACGTTATTTAATTGGTTTATTTTTTTGTCGTCTTCTACCTTAGATTATTGAACCCTCGTGCATTTTAGCATCGGAATAATATTTAACATACATTCCGTTTAAATGTATATATATATATTTATAAAAACGGGTTCATACGAGGAGCGTACCTATTTAAGAAAACGTGAGGAGCACCGTCCATGTACAAAATCATATGTGATTCACAACACAAACCGCGAGACAAGCCGCGCGCTTTCGCAAGCCGCGTAACAAACCGCGCGTGTAATCACATATGATTTTAGTCCTTGTGTTGTGAATCACATGTGATTTTGTACATGGGAGGTGCTCCTCACGTTTTTTCTTAAATTGTTACGCTCCTCGTTTGAACCATTCTCTCTCTCTCTCTCTCTCTCTCTCTATATATATATATATATATATATATATATGGGAATTTAATTAAAATACCCAAAGTTTAACTTTGACTTACCAAAATAACCAAAATCTGGGACAGTTTACCAAAATACCCATTTTTTCCGCGGTGGGCCCCGCGATCGTGGGCTAGGGCCCACGTGGCACCCGTGTTTGGCCAAAGTGTCCCGCGGAGCCCCCCAACTATGGTCGCGGTGACACTTTTGGTCCCTGTCCCGCGAAGGTTGGCCGCAATGGGCCCGCGATAAGCCAAAAAAAATTACATTTTTTGTCCTTTTTGTTTTTGTGTGTCTTTGGTTGCAAACACAATTCAGTTTAAAAAAAATAAGAAATTTTAGCAAAACCGAGCAGCGTGAGCACGAGATTTTGGAGCTGCATTCGTGTCCGCAAGTCGCGCTCGCACACAAGTTCGACGATTTTAGCTTACGAAATCGTCAATCGGCACCCCCCTCCCCCCTGCGCGCGGGTAGGAGTTAGAGTAAAACCATTCAAGGAGCTTGTCAACTCCTCACACTTCTTTGGTTATAAACCAAAGAAAGTTTACTCTCTCTTCCTATGTGGGACACCTTCCCACACCCAACTTGGTTTTTGCTAATTTCATCCAATTACTCCAATTACTCAACTTTGAGTATCGATATCCGGATAGGGTGTCCAGACCAGGTTTCCGAATAAGGTATTTTCGGATTCCAGGTATTTGTTTCCGGGAAAGTTCCGGATTTGGGTTTCCCAGAAAGTTCCGGATTTGGATTCCGAATAAGGGGTTTCCGGATATAGTTTACGGATTGGTTTCCGGATGAGTTACCCCCGTGCTAAGTCGCCGAAGGGGGATATTTGTGAGTGTTTTCTGGGTAAGGGTATGATAGGCTTATTTAGAATTCTTAGCCTGTTAGTGGGTCTTATGTGTTTGATTGGTGAATGGATACTTGTATTCAATTTATTTCAGATTTTGTAACTTTTGGTGAGAGGTCGAATCATCGATTAATTGAGAAAAGCTTTGAAGTATTTTGATAGCAATCAAGTGAGTTTTACTTTAAACATTTTCAAACTGGAATACATATGTACTGAATAAATATGTGGTAGGTAGTGTGATGATGTGCTTATGATTGAAATATGATATATTGAAATGTATGTTATATTTATATAAGCATTACACTACACGATTGCACATTGGCGGAACTTAGGGCCGGTGGAGTATTGGCTGTACGGAGGGACAGCGAAGTTGGCTGTATTTTAGTGCGGCAGAGTAAATTGATTAGTTGGTTTAGCGCAACCAACTAATATGGCCATGTGAAAGAGTTGTACACAGTGCATACGAGTCATGCTTGGTATTCATCTACTTGTTGTATATCTGTGTTTTACAAAATGATTATTAAACTGACAGGGATTTTCTCATTTAGATCAATTGGTCTAACCCTCATTTTGTTTTCAAAAATATGTATTCCAGGTCGTGAAGCGAGTAAGAGCAAAAGCAGGATAATTTGTGATATAGTTTTGAAGGCAGCGCGTGTGTTTGGAGTTTTCTTGAAGTGTTTTCGTACCAATAGTTTGTTGATTGTAATGTAAATTTTTAGCAAAACGTCTGTACTGAATTATGTATTGTATAGTTTTGAGACTAGGGGACCTTATGTGATATAATATGTATCTTTTGTTGTATATTTTTGGCATGTAATTTGTATTATATGGTACATGTTTGGGATGAGTTGTTACACAAATACTTATTCAATGTTCGAGCTCGAGCTCGATACTCGTTTACCGACTCAAACTTGAGTTCGATTAGCATTTAACATGTTCGACTGGACGTCTATAATGTTTTAACATTTAACATGTTCGGCTCAAAAAAATGTATGCTCGACTCGAAACAGTAAGTAAAATGTATTATATATATACATACGTGTATATATATATATACACTTTGGGTTGTAAAAGTGTCTAAAATAAACTACAATTTTTGTTCTTATATATATATATATAACTTTATAAAAATTAGATACTAGCGGCGGGTTGGCGGGTTGGGCGGGTTGAGTTAAGCCTAACCCAATTTCAACCCTCTTAATTCGCGGGTTGGCGGTTTAGCTGTTTGGCGGGTTGGGTTTGTTAGCGGTTTGGGTTGGTGGGTTTCACGGGTTGACGGTTTTCTGTACACCCCTAGCTGCGGTCTAACTCGCCCGCACACCATTAGACTCTCTTGCGTGTATTATCACATGTGATAAAGGTATTCTGGATGTGGCACTGTAATACATCACGTATGATATACATGTGATACTTAATTATATTAAAAAATAATGTAATTGATTATTTTTTTAAAATATCATTTTTGGTCATTTTACATGCTTATCTCCTAGTTTTTGGCAAATGTGACTTGTTTATCAGTCATAAACTAACTTATCAGTAATCAGTTAGTTGACCAACTAGTTTGCCAAACATAGCATATTTGTAGCTACATGATTCTTAAGTCAATCACCTAACGAACCATTATATATATGATTTGTCAGTTTTTCTTTAGATGGGGCAGTGTAGGTTTGCTTAGAAATATCGTTTATAAACTTGGTTCGATTTTACAAACGCTCAAATCCAAGATTAGAGCATCTTCAACACCTTCTATAAAATAGGGAAAATGGAGGTTTGTTCTCTATTTGTCTCCAACGGATTCTGTATCTTGTTCTCTAAAATAGAGAAAACAAGAAATACTTCAAGTTTAGATCTAAAAGTTGATAGGAGGTGAGATAAATTAATTTTTATTTATTTTCACCAATAAGATTAAACTATCATTATTTTATATACATATAATTTTTAAAAAAACATTGGGATGATAAACTTATATAATATGTTAATAATATAATTAATGTTGAAATATCTAAAAGACTAAAATAGATAATCTGTTAGAAGTGAAATATAATTTTACTTAAAAAAATTAACATTAAATTTTATATTTTAAAAAAAAATTATATAGAATTATGTTATTTACTCATTTACCCATTATCAATTTAATAAACTATCAATGAGATTGATTATGATTTATACATATTTTTAAATTTGTCTTATTAAAGTTTATTTTATATTTTTAATTATAACAGTGGTTGGGATCTGATATGGATTGAAGCTTCCTTGATACTTGCAAAGTTGCAATACCATGATTAATTACATGTACCTATAACAACATTTTTTGTTTAATTTTCAAATTAAAATTGATAAAATCTTTATGCTCCAGTTAAAATGGATCGTCAAAAAAATATCAGGTCAAATCCGAACCATTTTTAGGATAACCGTACGTTTTTAGGTCAGTTTACGCATACCGACTAATCATCGGGCGACTACGAATGGATTGGAGTCATTGCAGATGAATCTTATGACAACAAGGCTTTGACAACGCCTGAATTTAAATCCTAAATAGATGAGATTTTTTTACTAAACCCTCCAAAAACTTTTAACAGTCCATCCAGGGGCGGATCTAGGTGTAAGGTTGTGGGGGATGGGACCCCATTAAAAATAAAAAAGAATGAAAATTTTAGGGTAAAAACATAGGTTTTTAGCTTTCTATCTTGACTTCCCTCCAGTAATTTTTCCTTCGGGACCACATCAACCAAAAAAAGTGTCTTGAAATCAATCAAAAAACCAAAATTAACTCTTGAAACCGACTAAAAAACCAAAAATATTCCTCGAAAGCGACAAAAAAACTTAAAACCCCCTTAAAATCAACCAAAAATAGTTCAAAAAAATCTCGAAACGTTGGATTTAGGCTAAAAATACATCGGACAACTTTACGGGTATTTAAGCTACCTTAAAGGGGCCCCACTAAGAAAAAAATCTTGGATCCACCACTGAGTCCATCACAGTAACTCAAAAGTATACCGATTTTTGCAATTTGGTTTAATATTTTTTTAAATACTATTTGACCCACATGTATCTTCTAAAAAGGTGTAGTGAAGTTGCAACAAGTAACAAGACGGCTCACCCTATATCCAATTCAAAGCAATTTATAAATAAACTTTGTATTTTATCTGCGATATTAGAGTAAATTGAACTTTTGTGTCCAAGTTTATATATTTTGGTTCTTTTTTTATAATAATCCCTAGAGAAAAATAAAAGTATATTTTTTTTATTGATGGCAATGATATTATCGATGGCGTCTTAACTATTAAGTTAATTCTTCACTTATAGTCTTCTATTTGTAATAAGTTTACAAGCTCAAATGCTCACATTCAAATTTGTTCGATATCGTTATAGAAACTGATATTAACGGGGGGGGGGGGGGGGGGTGCTATCACCTTTACGATGTGTTCTCGAGTTTTAGAAGGAAGAAAATAAGAGAAAGGGAAGAGAAAGAAAAGAGAGGAAAGGAAATGAGAGGAAATAAATATTTGTATTTGTGTTTGTTAGAGTATTATTGTTAATATGTATAGTTTAGGGTCATTTCTGTAATTATGTGTAACTTACCTTGTATAAATAGATCTCTTAGGGTTCATTATTAGGTTAGGCTCTCTTTTGTAATTCTCTCTCAATATATGAAAGCCGACCGATTCAGCCATCTCAAGTCTGTCTCTCAATCTATCAATCGACTCTCCAATTCTAACATGGTATCAGAGTTGTAGGTAAGTATCATCCCTCACTCAGGTACAACACCTAACTTAGGCTCTGCAATCCAAAACTTAGATCGTCTTTGATGCGATTTTTCGCATAAACATATATCATTATAAACACAATACATAAAAATATAGTCCACTTTACAATTTAACAACAAGACTAACAATGTTGGTCCCAGCTATGGAGTAGCAATGGTAACAAGTATTGTAGAAGAGGGGTTGAATACAATACACAAGATTTTTCACTTAATTTAATTCTTTATTGATTTATAAAATCAAGAATTACACATAGAAAACTTTTGATTGTTGCGGAACAAAACAGATAAATCCGTTCAAACAATCTTACACACAGACACAAAGAGAATGAAGAACAATTGAAAATACACTTAGATAAACAATGAACTTCTTGAGAGAGAAGGAAATGCCAGCACTTGCGAGCCTTGAGAAATTGTGAACCGGTTATTTTTGCAAGGTTGAAGACGATCTCTTTATATAGTGGGAAGGCAAATCTTCTGAAAAGTATTGAGATGTATCTTTTGTCTTGAAGCGTTGACCTGCAGCGTGTTGAAGTTGATCTTTCTTGAAAGAGATAAGAAAGCCAAACAACCTTTTTCTGATCTTCGGATGATGTCTCCATCAGTGCAAGATATCACAAATATATTTTGCAGATAAAGTACAATACCTGCCGAAGACATCTTTGTCGAAGATGTCTTCAAGTGATCCTTGCTGAAGATGTCTTCAAGTATCCTTGCCTAGGATGTCTTCAAGTATCTTGCCTAAGATGTCTTCAAGTATCTTGCTGAAGGCTTAGGATGTCTTCAAGTAGCAGCTTAATCTTTGGCTGAGAAGTCCATCTTCAATCCGCTTTGAAGATACACTTCTTCTTTGTTTCTTCAGTTGATCTTCGATTTCACCGAACATTTTGTGTTACATAATTAAGCTGCTTGTAAAGAACCTAAAAGGTATTCTAAGTATGAACTGCGTAAAAATGAAACACTGGAGGTCATCTTCAAATCCTAGGTGACCCAACAATCTCCCCCTATTTGAGGATGGCATCCATACTTAGAAACTGAGGAGTAAATACTGAATAATTCATTTTGACCCTTGTTTACTCTTTTTGGGTTCTTTTCACATACTTCATTCTTTTTGTTCTTTTTGGATTTTTTTTAATTGTATCCAACAGTTACAAGTAAAATGAAATAAAAAGGTATAGTTGTATAAACTAATAAAAGAATAAAGAATGAAGAATAGACAATATGAACAAACAAAATGTACTTGCAACTTTGGAGGGGCGAGTTGAAACCTGTGTCTGGCTTGAGGATTCTTCATTTTGATCAGCACCCGCTTGATGTGTTGGAGAACTTTATCTTTCAGACACTTTTGCTTTTCTTCAGATGTTCCAAATCTTCAAGCCGTTAACTTACTCCAAAAGATTCCAACCAAATGAGTCTGTGGTTTTAGATAGGAGACAAACCCATTATGGTGACAATCTTTTAGGGAGGGTTGAGTTTGAGTGAATCAGCTTCAGGATGCTTCTGCCCATCTCTTGCATCTTCTTTCTTTCTCTTGGCATCTTCAGCTTTTCCTTTTCAGCATCATCATCCTTTGTCTTTGTTTTGCTCCCCCTCAGTTAGATCAGTTGGTCTTTGTGTTCCTCCCCCTCAGTTAGATCCGCTCGGACTGATGTGCTCCCACTTGATCGGTCCGCCATTTTTTCGAGTTGGACGTTGGATATGAGTACTGAGGGTTGATGTTGCTCCCCCTCAGATGAATTCTCCCCCTCAGCGGACGACGTAGGAAAAACACTAAGAGATGTTGAAAAATCGGCCATAACTAAGGCTACAATTTTTATTTTTATTTTTTGAAACCCCACAAAATCGGCAGCCGAAAATTGCTGAAAACCAACAGTCGAAATGGCAGAAAATCGGCAGTTTTTTTTTTGAAAAGGCCCAAAATCGACAGCAATTTCGGCAGCAACTTCGGCATGCAAAATCCTGAATTTTTTTTATTTTTTTTTGGCTGAAAAGGCTCAAAATCGGCAGCCGATAGGGAAGGAAAATCGGCAGCCAAATATATATATATATATATATATATATATATATATATATATATATATATATATTTAAGATTTTGTCAAAGATCTTCGGAATGTTGTTGGAACAAGTCTTCGGAAGATTGTGGATATGATCTATCTACAGAAGATTGGTGGAAGAAATCTTCAGAAGATTTGTGCAAGAAATCTTCAAGTCATCTTCAATCTTCAAGAGTAATCTTCAACATCTTCAAGAGTAGATCTTCAAATGTAGATCTTCAAGAGTGATCTTTAACATCTTCAATCTTCAAGAGTAATCTTCAAGATCTTCAAACTTCACACATAGTCATGAAGGGAGGGATCTTCAAATGTAGGATGTTGTGCTAAGGAAGAGAAGGTTGAGGTTGAGAGGTAGAGGAAAATCTTCAGGGAAGAAGGCAAATTGGTAGGAGTGGAGGAGAGAGAATATTTGGTGAGTGTGAATATTTATAGTAGGATGGAGGAGGGAGGTAGGGTGAGAGGTATGATGGGTAATAGGTTGTAGGGAATAATGATAATGATGGGAAGTTAGGGAAGTTGGCAAAAGGTATGGGAAAAGAAAAGAATAAGAGAGAAAAGTCTGTAGACAAAATTAGTAGGCACGAATCCGTAGGCAAAGTCGGTAGGCAAGAATTCGGTAGGCAAAGTCGGTAGGCAAGAATCGGTAGGCAAGAATTGGTAGGCAAAGAGTTAGGCAAGAAGAGGAATAGTTAGGCATAATTGGTAGGCAAGGAGAGGAGTAAGTAGGCAAGGAGTTAGGATGAGGAAGATACTTGAAAGATGTAGGAGGGGATGATGGCAGTCTGTCAAGAATAGGATCTCCAATAGGTGGTGGACTTGAAGAGGAGTCGTCATCAGAGGAGCTTTGATGTTCAGTATGGACTTGTGGAGATGTAAAGTATATGAAGAAAATATAGACTTAGGAAATATAGGCTTAGGAAAGACAGGCTTATGAGTGATAGACTTAGGAAATGATACACTTAGGAAAGATAGACTTAGGAAATGAGGGTTAGAGGTAAGGTAAAAAGGTGAGAGGGTTAAAGTATATGGTTAAGAGGGGTAGTGATAAGGGTTGACAGAAGATGAGGTACTTATAAGGTCATTAAGAAGACTATTAAAGCGGTTATAGTAGTCTGAAAGAGATTCTCCTTTTTCATAAGAGAAGAGTTCATATTTTCTAACAAGAGCAATCTTTTTGCTCTTTTTCACTTCAGACGTACCTTCATAAAGAACACATAGAGTAGACCACATTTCCTTAACAGTAGAAAAGTTTACAAGAGAGTGATAAATCTCATCAGGCAGAGAGAGGGAAATGATGGCTCTGACTTTAGTGTCAAGAGCTACAAGACATTTATCTTCATTATTGTACTTATTGGAGTCCTGTACAATGTATCTCCCAGTAGCAGGTGTTCGTTCTTCCTCAGAAGAAGACTCATCACCATCCTCATCTTTTTCTGCCTTTTGGGCATTATAGCGATCCCAAACTCTAGGGACAAGAGGTCATTCATTGAGTATGGTAGGATATCTGCTGTCAACTCCTTTAGGAAGAGCATCATACGACTTTTCCACAAAGAGAAGTTATTAGGGTTAAACTTTGGTGGTTTGGCTATAGAGCCATTATCGTATGATCCAGCATTAGAGTTTTGAGAAATAGCATTGTTTAAGGAAGAAGATGAAGCCATTGCAGATCAAGTTTATTAGATTAAACTGGTCTTCTCTGATACCACTTGTTGGTCCCAGCTATGGAGTAGAAATGGTAACAAGTATTGTAGAAGAGGGGGTTGAATACAATACACAAGATTTTTCACTTAGTTTAATTCCTTATTGATTTATAAAATCGAGAACTACACATAGAACACTTTTGATTGTTGCGGAACAGAACAGATAAATCCGTTCAAACAATCTTACACACAGACACAAAGAGAACGAAGAACAATTGAAAATACACTTAGATAAACAATGAACTTCTTGAGAGAGAAGGAAATGGCAGCACTTGTGAGCCTTGAGAAATTATGAACTGGTTATTTTTGCAAGGTTGAAGACGATCTCTTTATATAGTGCCTCATGCATTAAATGCATGGACACTTGTCAAGCAGGGGTAGGAAGGCAAGTCTTCTGAAAAGTACTGAGATGTACCTTTTGTCTTGAAGCATTGAGCTGCAGCGTGTTGAAGTTGATCTTTCTTGAAAGAGATAAGAAAGCCAAACAACCTTTTTCTGATCTTCGGATGATGTCTCCATCAGTGCAAGATATCACAAATATATTTTGCAGATAAAGTACAATACATGCCAAAGACTTCTTTGTCGAAGATGTCTTCAAGTGATCCTTGTTGAAGATGTCTTCAAGTATCTTGCCTAAGATGTCTTCAAGTATCTTGCCGAAGGCTTAGGATGTCTTCAAGTAGCAGCTTAATCTTTGACTGAGAAGTCCATCTTCAATCCGCTTTGAAGATACACTTCTTCTTTGTTTCTTCGGTTGATCTTCGATTTCACCGAACATTTTGTGTTACATAATTAAGCTGTTTGTAAAGAACCTAAAATGTATTCTAAGTATGAACTGTGTAAAAATGAAAGACTGTAGGTCATCTTCAAATCCTAGGTGATCCAACAAACAATCATTAAAATATTGAAAAGTTATGGGTGTTTTGTTATAGTTATTATGCAATAAATAATGGAATTGACAATAAAAGAAAGTATTTGATTTTATGTAATATGCTGAGTTTATTTCCTTAGAGCATCTCCAACAGCTTCCTTAAATTTTTTCCAAAATGGGGAAGCAAAAGTCAAAATCCCCAAAAAAAATTGCTTCCATCTCTAACAGATTCCTCATTTTAGGGATTTCTAGTTTTGGGGTATTCTCCAAATATGGAGAAAATTTTAGGGAATCTCCAACTTTCTCCAAAATGGGGAAGGGTTTGGGGAAGCTGTTGGAGATGAGTTTAGGACCAAAATCCTCATATTCCCCATTTTCTCCAAAATGGGAAAGCTGTTGGAGATGCTCTTACGAACCGAAAATAAATACTTCCTACATCCCAAAATATGTGTCTCCTATAAAAATAACACACAGTTTTATAAAAGTACGTGTATTATATATTTAATGAGCTAAATGATAGTTTATCCTCTTATAAAAAAGACAGTTTTATCTCTATTAGTAAAATAAGACAATTAATTTTCTTGATCTAGTAATTAAGGACAAGATAAGAAAGATAAACACTTGTTCTAGTTCGAGTTCACGAGGCAAATAGTGTTAGGGTTAACACCAAGCCGCCACGTGGTGCGACAACCTCGCAATCGCGAGGTAGGGGGTGTTTTGTAATTATCTTTCACGAGGTAGGGGTGTTATGTAACATTGGAGGTTTCACTTTACCCAACCTCACAATCGCGAAGGCTGGTCACGAGGAGGGGCCAAGGTAGTAACTTGTGTATCTTGGCGGATGAAGGAGATCGTGAAAGAGAGGGGTTTCACGAGGATATGGTTAGCTATGTAATTTAGGAGAGAGAATGACTATTTTGGATAGAGAGGAGTCAAAATGGCCATTTTAATTAGTTTCCCTTATTTTAAAATAAAATAAAAATAAAAATACATTTTAAGGGGAAATTAATTAAAATGCCACAAGTTTGACTTTGACTTATTGAAATGCCCAAAATCTCCACAATTGAACCAAAATACCTAAAAAATCCGTAAAATGGTCCGTGATCACATACTCCTTTTGTGAATTGGATTTTTGTCCGTAAAGTTGATGTTTTGTCTGTGAAATTGATGTTTATTTCCGTATTTTTTGGTCCGTGAAAATCACAAAGGTAGTCCCTAATCCCTATGGAAAATCACAAAGGAAAATCATAAAAAATTAATTGGGGAGACAAATATGTGAAAAAATGGATTTTCACGGACATTTCATATTATATTAAAAAGTCACAAAGGAAAATCATTAAAAAGTAATTGGGGAGACATTTCACGGACATTTCATAATATATTAAAAAAATTAATTGGGGAAATAAAAAATAAAAATCTTCATTTGATGCTTCACGGATAAAAATTGATTCAAGTAACTTTTCATGAGTGATAGGAACTAGGAAGAGGATAAAGTTCACGGACAAAATTGAAATGGTCAGGGATCACTTGGTGCTTTCTCATGGACAAAAATTCAATTCATAAAAAGAGTCCGCAATCACGGATAATTTCACGAATTTTTTGGGTATTTTAGTTAAATTTGGGAGATTTTAGGCATTTTAGTAAGCCAAAGTCAAACTTGAGGCATTTTAGCAGGTGTTTGGGATTACTTGTTTTTTTGACTTATTTGCTTATTGTTTTTCCTCACCATAAATAAGTTATTTTTAAGGTGTGTTTGGGATTGCTTATTTAAAACAACTTATGCTTATTTTTAAAAGTGTTTATCAACTTATGTTGTGATAAAAAGAAGTTGGGGTAATAATGTAATTTGGATAAATAAGTTATAAGCAGTTTTAAATAAGTTAAAATGGATTAACTTATCAAAACCAACTTATTTGTGGTGAAGAAAAGTCATAAGCACTTTTCTTTTTTCAATCCAAACACTAAAAATAGTTTATTTACGATGAAAAAAAACAATAAGCAAATAAGTCAAAAATATAAGCAATCCCAAACACCGCCTTAATTAATTTTCCTACTTTAAGAATCAAAATTAAAATGTAGCCGTCAAAACTCACAAGTGTAATTTCTACGAAATTTGTAAAAGCTACGGCGGGGATATTATTGTAATTTCACTCAATCCAGCCTCGATATAATAACACTCATCTCGACTGCGAATATCATTCGTACGGTCTCCTCCTCCTGTATATAAAACACTCCGCCATTAATCATCTTCCACGATTAACACATTCCAAAACTTAAACAACAATCGCCATGGGAAATAGTTTAAGGTGTTGTTTATCATGTTTACTTCCTTGTGGAGCCCTAGATTTAATCAGAATCGTTCATTTAAACGGCTCAGTTGAAGAAATCACACGTCCGATCACCGCCGGCGAGGTTCTCACCAATTACCCTAATCATGTACTGAGTAAACCCTCCTCACATGGCGTCGTTCGCCACATCCTCATTTTATCCTCCCATTCCGAGCTCAAAAGAGGTGGGATTTATTTTCTGATTCCGGCGTCTTCTGTGCCGGAAAACAAGAGAAAACCTCGCCGGGAAATTAATTCCGATAAACCGGTGAAAACCAAGGCGGTGATGGTTGATGATAATGTTCAAATGCCCGTTGATTTGAAGGTGTCTGGTGGTGGTGGTGTTGTGGCGGAGAAGAGAGTAGGGCGGCCGAGAGTTCGCCGGAGTGTTGACGGTGGAGATTGGCGGCCTCATCTTGAGAGCATCTTTGAAGAACACTAATTATTTGATAATTATTGGTTTTTCCTTTTTCTTGTGGATAGATTCTAATTTTCTTTTTTCTTTTTTCTTTTTTAATTTTAAATTTGGAAAATGACAACTTTGTTTGTGAATTTTTTATGAACAAAGTAATGTACTAATGTTCCGAAATACATGTTCTTGGGTTGATGATAAATTTAATATTTGATTTAACATGTAGAGGCCGTTTACCTAATCACTTACCAGAGTAAGTGTTTATCGGTAAAATTCAATACTATGACCTACTTTTCAGGTAAGATTTTAATCCATCAAAATGGCATCGTATGTAACAATTTAGCCGGTAAGCGCTAACCGTGGTAAGAGTCGTCGCACTCACTTACCGGGTAAGACTCTCGGTCCTTGCTTCCGCTCTTACCGGGTAAGATTCTTAGTCCTTGTCATATTCATCCGGTAAGCTAATGTGACTTGGTAAGCACTTACCCGGATAAACGTTTTGTAATGACCCCGTAATCTAATTGAATTATTTGATTTAGAGAAATATAAGGACTCATTTTCCTAAAAAAGGTTGTTGTTAGAAGGGACGTTTTGGATCGTAACCGGTTTTGATTAGAAATCTAGGACTCAAGCACGGGTCCTTGACCATGCCTAAGTTTGTTTATTTCTTTTGTAACGGACTTCGTGGACGTTTTTAAGGAAGCAAGTTTGGAGATTCGGGGCTTAACATAAATTGATATCTGATTGGTTCTTATTCGGATGTCTGGACCTCATCTCGTCCTTTCTTCAAATAGGTCACCGGTCTGAACACTACGACTGATTTGGACCAATAAGACTGGTCCAGGCTAGGACCGGTTCTATTGTGCATCTCTAATAGAACTATTATTAAGTATCTAAAATGGTTAACAACAATTGAAAAATAAATCAGTTGCAATAACTTGTAATTATTATTCAAATTTGTTTAACGTAGCAGTTATCGACATACAACACTCGTTAATGTTGTTAAGTTTAATTGTTTGATATCAGATAGTTTTTATGCTCAAATTCTTACATCAAATGCTTAAATTCTTGCTCTAATTTTTTCTTGTTTTCATTCGAATTTGGTCTCAAAATCGATTTTCCTTTTCTTTGGACAAGGTTTTGTGCTCCAACCTGACATTACCTATTTTCCTAGGCTTGGATTCAACATACCTGAACGAGCGTTGATAAAAGAATTTAATCCCTCAAAAAATAATAAATTATCGATTTATATTGTAATATAAACTTGTTAAACTTTTTTTTGGATAAGGTTCATCTACGCTTTGCCTAGACTACATCCTTGGCAATTTGGAAACAAACAAACAAAGCGGCCGTCTGAAACTAAGCCTGACCACAGAATGCTGACGCCTGGACTCGAACCTGGGATGGATGGGATATTCCACCACATCCCCCAAGCACTTGCCAACACGCCACCGTTACGAATAAAAACATGTTACTCCAAACTTTCTTGTCCCTTCCGTGTCTACCAATGACGTAGGATATCATTCCGATGACGAAAAATAAAAAAATGAATAAGATAAATTTATATAAACTAGATGTGTACTCGTGCAATACAACGTGATATATCTCGGTTTCAATGTTTCGTTTTATTTTTGTCTTTGCCTATATTATAAAGCGATAACTAGGAGTGCATATTTTTTTATAAATTTTTTCATGTAATTTTTAATTATAATTTAACTTAAATTTAATAACGAAGTAATTTATTTTAGGTTTAATAATGTAATTTTATTTTATAAAATAATAATAAATATTCTGCTAGAATTCAATAGTTATCCTAATTATCTTTTAAAATTTTGATATATAAAATGAGATGTTTATTTAATTATGTTTATCTCTTAGTTATTAATTCAAACATCTAGCCATAAAAATTGCACTCATATATCATGTACTTATAATTTTCAATATTATTAATATGAGTCAATAAATAGTATTTGATGTATAAAAAATTATTTTTTTTTCAAATATTTTATTATATAATATAAATAAGATAATAACTTGTATTTTGGGATAACAACCTACCTTCTCTCCAATAAAGTGCCTTTTTTTGGGCCAGAAGTAGTATGTACGCTTAATTCTTAAGGGCTATTATATTGGGCCGTTTGTGTAAAAGCCCATGCTAAGGCAACAATGAGTATTCATTTTTTATAGAGTAAATTACATAAATCGTCCCTGAGGTTTGGTCCCTTTTTGGATATGGTCCCTATTTCGAAAAAAATTACACGGATCGTCCCTGAGGTTCGACAAAGCGCACGGAATTGGTCCCTCCCTCTAACGGAATCTGTTAACCTAGTTAAGTCTAAGGGTATTTTGGTCTTTTTACGTTAGATTTTGTCTTTATTCTAAAAGAAAACTAAAAAACAAATTAAAAAAATACCCCACCCCCCCCCCCCTTCTTCTTCTTCCTCACGACAACCCCCCACCCCCTTCCTCACCTTTCTTCTTCCCCACCTCCAGCCACCACCTCCGGCCATCTCCGTCGCCTACAACCACCCTGGTTTCAATACCTATAAACCAGATTCAAGTAGCTACAAGCATCAAAGTGTGAACTGCTGGTTCACTCTCCATGTTTTCACGTCCAAACTTAAATCAAATTAATTCCTTTACGATCTTAGAACCACAAACATTATTTTCCACCCATAAACTAGATCATGCAACACAAAAATTGATGAACAACGAGTCTCCAACGAGTCACGTTTTTCCGGCCAAAATATGCAGTTTCCGGCGAGAAAGTGCAGAATCCGGCAAACGACTTTCAACCGACGAATCTTGTTGTTTTCTTGACGAAATTCAATCCTGAAACTTTTAGAATAATCAAAAATTGATAATGAACAGATCTGTACTTAAATAACAGTAAAAAAATCCGGCAAAAACTCATCATTTCCGGCCAACCCGTTTTTCCGGCGAGGTGGCGCACTGTCGACTTTCAGAAGACTTGCTCGAAAATTTAAGAAGAAATGATATGTGAAAGTTAAGTGGATCTAAAAACACTCAAACAAACGAAAAATCAAACACCACATCGAGAAAGTCAATGGCCTCTTTCGTACACCATCGCTCTTCTCATCACTGCAGGACTGTGTTTGGCCTTCATCCATGGAGCTTGTTCCCTTTGTGGGTTCTGTCGTAATTAGGGTTTCTTGGATTGATTCTTGTAACCTGGCCCTATTTTCTTGTCTAAAATCACCATTGCTGGTGCATAATAAATCTAGTGCAGGTCCTGTACTTCCAGGTTTTTTTTATTTCCATATCAAGTTAATCTATAAATAAGAGAGAGATAGAGAGAAAGAGAGAGAGAGAGGTTTTGACTGCTCTCAGGAAACTTGCATGCGCATGATTTCATCACCATATTGGTGTGTGTATATCTAAATAAATAACATAATCATATCGATCAAACTGTATATACGTGTGTGTATGGGTCTTAAAAACCCATGTTGCAAGTTCAATAGGAGAGGAAGAAGAAGGGGGGTGGGGGTTGAAGGGGGTTGCAGGTTTTTTATTTTTTAGTTTTCTTTTAGAATAAAGACAAAATCTAACGTAAAAAGACCAAAATACCCTTAGACTTAACTGGGTTAACAGATTCCGTTAGAGGGAGGGACCAATTCCGTGCGCTTTGTCGAACCTCAGGGACGATCCGTGTAATTTTTTCGAAATAGGGACCATATCCAAAAAGGGACCAAACCTCAGAGACGATTTATGTAATTTACTCTTTTTTATACGATATACTAAAGCATTTTTTTTAAATATATATGAAATATAATTAGAATAACCATTCAGTTTTAACGAAATACTTAATTTTTTTAATAAAAAAATTGTTTATTAAACCTAAAACAAATTACAACATTATTAAACTTAACTAAATTAAAATAAAAAATAAATCAAACAAATTTATATTAAAAAACATTATTGCTTTCTCAAAACCACACAAAACCGTTTTATAAAATCGATAAAAACAAGACGATAAAATAGAATATTAAAATCGAGATATATCGCGTTGCATAGCACGAGTACACTTCTAGTAATTTATAACATATCTTGTTTTGTCACATTTAAGATGAAGGGTGTTTGTTAGGGGTGCACAAAAATCCGACTAACCCAACAAACATTACCTTAAATAAACCCATCCAACCTAATCCGAAGTGACTTATATAGTCGAGTTATAAAATCTTTAAAGTTTACTGTTTTTTCGTTTATTCATTTTCTATTTATCTCCTTATTTTTGTTGTTTATCGATAACTTTTCAGCCAATGTGACTTCTCAAGCGGTAAAATCTGAACTTGAATGTTATTTAAAGGAGAAGCTCATGCCTCTTGTGAACAATGTAAACATTTTGGAATATTGGAGAACTCATGAGATTCGGTATCCAACTCTTGCTTTTACCCCCGATCTCCAAATGGAATACCTGAGCAACAGGATGGGAGAAATAAGTTGACCGGACACCCAACTAACCGGATACCACTTTCGGATATTAAACTATTCGGACACTACTCACGAGACCGAACAATCCGGACCACCCTTCCCGGATGCCTAACAATCCAGACAACTCTTCTCGGATATCGACCCATCCAGACACGTACTGGACTACACTATCCGGGTACTTACAGGACACAGGGTCCGGGTACTTCTTACCGGACACGAGATCCAGACACTAACACAGGGCCACTTACCGGACGTGGGTTATGTCGAATGATTAGGTATGGAATCCACTGCTAAACCCAACAATCTTGATTTCACAACTAAATAAAAGCATTACAACAATACTTAACCCTTTCTCAACAATCCCTTTGTTGCTAAAACACAAGGATAATACTTAACAACCATTTAGAGCATCATTTACAACCTTTCAACCTCAAAACCCAAATAATTTGATTCCCTCAAAATAAACCAAGAACAAGGATTAGAATATGAGATTACCTGGTAGAATCAATGCAGAAGCTAGTTTCTAATTCCCACTTCTTTGATTCCTTCTGACGTGAAATTGATATCTTGATCTCTTCTCAACTCCCCTACCGCCGCTCCAGGTGAAATTGTAGAACCTAGGGTTTTGTACCCAAAACAAGAGTTTTATACCTTCTTCCAAAATTACAAACCAGTCCCCAAAGTTATGGCCTCTTAACTTTTCTCACAAAATTCTCAAATCTTTACAATTAGAACCCTGGATATTACAGACCCCGTCCTCATCCCCGGTTTTTAACTTTCGGGGATCCCCACTCCCCGATTTTACGAGGAATCCCCATCCCCGTCGGGGCGGGTACACCGGATTCTTCACTAGGGCGGGTCACATTCCATGCATACTTAAAACTTTTTCAGGTAAGAGAGTAGTTGGGAGTTTCTCTAAGGGAAAGGAGAATGTGTGAAGTTGTTAAAAAAGCTTGGAAGCAGTGGCGAACCCATAAATTTTTTCAAACGGTGGCACCATTTAACTATAAGAAACAAACGTAGAAATATTTTTCACAAAATCAATGTTGGTCTCGTGGTTAGTGCCTTGCTTTTCAAACTTTAGGTCTCAAGTTTGAGTCCCATTATGGCTATTTTTTAAGAAACATAGTAAAATATGAAATTAAAAACTAAAAACTATAAAAATGGTCTCTAACAAGACTTGAACCCGAGTCTTGATTAGAATAAAAGCCTTCCAAACCAACTATATCAAAGGAAACTTGTGTTGTTATTGTAGTTTCAAAATAAATATGGTGACACAAATCAAATTGATACGATTGCACCTTTCACGAACCTAATTTTTTTTAACTTACGACGGAGAAAAACAATACGGTGACACGTGCCACCGTATGCTCTTACCTAGGTCCGCCCATGCTTGGAAGAGCTTCATAGTTTACCTTTTTTTAACTGTTGTGAATCTTGAGATGTATTTCATATTTTGACTTGGTATATTTTGGGGCCATTTTGACAATATTCTATGTTATTGTTATTTTGGATTTTGATTTGTTACATTAAACTGTTAATTAGAAAAGAAAAACATAAATTTATGTAGTATTACGACATATTAGTAGGTTCAACGCCGGCCTATATCTATATCTATACTACTTAATTAAAAGAATAAGGGGTATAGGCAGTTTTTTTCAACAATTCAACAGCAGTTTTTTTTTCTCAGCCACTAAGTCTCCCTTCCCCGGATTCTTCTCCTTGCCCACATTTTACTCCCTCTCTTCTCTGCAACCTCTCCCCCACCATTAACAGCTGAATTCCCATTTGAAATTGAAGAATCGTCCCTCTCTCCTGCAATTCGTACCCGTTTCCATACATGTATCAGAGCGATTACTAGCAGTTTTTTCTAACACCACGTCCTCTCAGTTCATCTTCTTCTCCTCCATTCCCACGTTTACTAACCTCCCCCTCCATTTGCTTCATGCCTCTCTTAAGCCTCTGTCAGTGTTTTGATTTCCCAAATCAGACCCCATCAGGTGGAAATCGAAGAAGAACGATCGAACGCAGATGAATTCAAATCAGTTTCTTTAAGGGTTTCTTCTTCTCAGGTTAGATTTGTACACCTTTTTTGGTTTAATCGATTTTGGTTTCTGTTGGATTTTGGTCCGATCGATTTTGGTCTAATCAATTTTCGGTCTGATCGATTTTTGGTTTAATCGAGTTTGATTTGGGTTTTTGGTTTAATCGTGCTTGGCTCTGTTTATTTTTGTTTTCTTCGATTTTGAAGAACCCAACAAGATCGATTTTGAAGCTTCTATCGATTTTGGTTTGGTACAAATCGATTTTGGTTTAATCGATGTTTCTTCCTCTTTTCTTTTACAATTTTAGGTTTAATCGATTTTACTTTTACAATAAGTCTTTCCTTCTTTTGCTTCAGAGTTCATTGTTGATCTTTATATCAGAGCGAAATGTTCAATAAACTTTGTTTCTGTCAAGAACATGGGAACTTTGGGTAGGTGTTGCTTCGAGATCCTTCAGATGATAACGTAATACCAGTTGTTGAGGAACTACGGAGGAGATTGCCTGTTATAAATTCCAATCATGGAGAATTGGGTGGGCAGCATGATGAAGCCGGTGAAGAAGATGGTATGATTATGAAAGTTTTCACCTTTGTTTCTATATGTAGTTTGTGAAGTATATTGAGTTCTCAGTCTTTCTGCTGCTTATTTTGTTTCTGGCCTTCATTATCTTTTCATTTTTTATGGGTATTAAGGCAAATAGCTTTTTATACATTATTTTTTGGTCGAATAATGTATGCAGAATCACCATATGAATTTCGAGCACTAGAGGTTTTCTTAGAGGCCATCTGCAGCTTTCATGCTGCTTGTACTACAGAACTAGAAACTGATGCTTACCCAGCCTTGGATGAGCTTACATCTAAGGTACGTGCTTTATTGGAAAACTATTAAATGATAATTTCAGAATATTAGTTTTTTGCAATGTTGTCCATATGACCTAATTGTTCATGGTTATATCCTTTGGTGATTTGTGTATTTGTCAAACCATGTTGCTACTTAAAATAAAAAGCACGACTGTTGTGATTGGCAGATTAGTAGCCGTAACTTGGATCGCGTTCGTAAACTGAAAAGTGCAATGACAAGATTGATTGCTCGTGTTCAAAAGGTATACATAATGCTTGTTTTCTTGATGTTCTTCTAATGTATCTCCTTTTGCATCGGTAAGCTTCGAGTTCATAAACGCTTAAAACGCCTCAACAAACCCCCTGTCAAAACCATTCAGGTATTCAAATTATTGGTTTTATTCTTTTCTTTAAGTAATAGTTTATTTAATTTGGGTATCAAGATTTTAATTCTTGGCTGCTAAATGTTGAAAAGGTTTAATTTTTGCTTATTTTACTTGGAAAAATATAACTTGTGTTGAGATGATTGGCGTCATCATTTCACACAGTGGTGGTGGTGGAGGTGGATTCATCTTTTGTTTATGTTGTTTAACATGTGGAGGGTCTTGACTTTGATCATGGATCCAGACATCCCGATATGTAGAGGCGAGCCGAGCATTGTCACATGTTAACCTGTAATGTATCATTGGAGCATGAGAAAAGGTAAAATATATGTTGCTTTTTGTTCTTAATCTGTTCAGTCTTTGGTAGTTTACAAATTGTAGTTAATATGTAGGTGTTCTTTTAAATGTTGTAAACTGAAATTAGATCTTAGAAATTCTTATCAATCTCTCTGAGCTACACCCAGCGTTGCTCAAAAATGTTAAAAATGGCTTCATTGAGTTGGGACCTGAGGTTCGTGGATATGAATCTCCATTCGTATTTTTTGGAATTTTTTAGTTTAATTTCGTACATATTAATCTAACGATAAATCGGTATTATCGTGAGCGAGAAAAGTTCTCAATCCATAAATCATGACTTCCATAGTTCTATCAACAGGTTTGCATACTTAATATTTCTCCCTATTTCAATATATGTATTTGAATTTGAATTCTATAGAAACGTGAAAGAAGGTCTTCCACCATTTTTGGATTTACTCAACCACCTCCTCTGTTTGACAGAACCACTAGGTATGTATTATATGATCAATTAATGTATTTCTGTTTTTAGTTTATTTCCATTAAGATATCTAAACATGTTATGTTTTAAATTTGGTCGGATCATTTGATTCCAAAATCTTTGTTTCTTCCTGGAATGTTTTTTCTCAAAATTTTTGGTTATGCTTTATGTGGCAAGGCATGATGATAAGAGTTTACCGATATTGTGCAACCATAAATATCAAAATAGGAAGTTCTGAAAAGCTAGAGTAATCTTCCAATAAGTAGTTTAGGTTGGAAAATTGAAAAATTGAAAGGCCTGTGCATAGTAATATGCTTTTTGTTTCTTCTAAAGAGGCACCTTAATTATTGATTTAAAGGCATCTGCACACAGCAAGAGGTTTTAACACACATATGGCCATCATGAGGATTTTGTTACCAATCTTGAGCTTGATCTTGATCTTGACTCCATTGAAGTTGCACTACTATTATAGTGGATTTACGACCACTTTCTCTCATGTTTCTGTTTGGGTTTCTTTTTCTTGATATATTGATAGTTGGGCTTTAAAGAACATTGGTAAACATGTTTTATACTAAAAAAATTGGTATGCCGATTTAATAACGAAATGCATTTATGTTTGTATTATCTTTTTATCATTTCTAACCCAAGCATAACATTCTATGGCTTTGCAAAATTAGATGATTTGTTCTAACCTCAAATTGTTCAAAGAAACTATAGATGGTCAGATGTATGATTTAAGTTGGTATATTTGGGTTATAGGCATCATCATTGGAACCATCACTGGTCTGGTCCTTGAAAAGTGGTAATCCATTTCTCATTATGCTCTGTTAGAGTATTAATGTCAATATGTATAGTTCAAGGTCCTCTCTATAATTATGTGTAACTTCTCTTTGTATAAATAGTCTCTTAGGGTTTCATTATTAGGTTAGACACTTCACTTGTAAACACTCTCTCATTATATGAAAACGGCCGATTCAGCCATCTCGTGTGTCTCTCTATCAATCGACTCTCCAATTCTAACATGGTATCAGAGCTCTAGGTAAGCATCCTCAACCATCTTTCAGATCTGCATTATCGATTTTATTTTCCTTATTTTGCTGCAGTCGTTTTTGCCTCGAAAATCCATTTTCTGCTGTTTTTTTTTGACGAAATTCCAAGTATTAAAGTTGTTCATAATATCATCACGAACCTTCGTACCAAATTTCAGCCTAAACCGACCTGTTTTGAAAATCCGACTCAAGAACATCATACGTTCATATTTGTCGCAACCCACACACTCATAGTTGTCGCAACCTTCACACACTCATCATTGTCGCAACCTTCACTTGCGACTTCATCTCAAATCACAACCCTTACTTGCGACTTCACCTCAAGTCGCAACCTTCACTTGCGACTTCACCTCAAGTTGCAACCTTCACTTGCGACTTCACCTCAAGTCGCAACCCTTACTTGCGACTTCACCTCAAGTCGCAACCTTCACTTGCGACTTCACCTCAAATCGCAACCCTTACTTGCGATATCAGTCTCTAATCGCAACCCTCACTTGCGACACCTTCAGTTATCACAACCTTCAGTTAGCCGTGACAACCTACCACAACCTACCAGAACCACTTGCGACATCAGTTCCATCACTCACAACTCATAAACTCCTCTGTTCGATTTTCAATTCCGGAACACACAGTTTTGGTACCTCACGATCAGCTTCTTACACTCCGAGTTTTCCTTCCAGTCTTCAGTTCCAGTTCTAAATCATTTTTCTATTACGTCAGATGGCTCTCAATAGCCAGTCTCAATACAGTGACTGCACGTTTTGTCACTCTACTTCTCATCTTCTTCTCAACTGCCCAATTCGAAAATGTCGCTGGTGTGGGATCACACAGCCACGACACTATGGGTCAGACTGTCTAAAACATCCAAGGAACTCAGGTAATCAACGGCACTCCGGTACTCTAAGGCAACTGCGTACTCAGTCCTTTGCTGCCTCAATCACTCCAGACTCCTCTACACCGCCAATTCAGGCACTGTATAACAACAACTCAGCACCTGACCTCATGGCACTCCTGCGCCAAAACCAAGACCAAATAAAGCGACTCATGACAGGTTCTATGGGTATGCATAACACCAACTCATCACCTATGCATAACACCAACTCTTCACCTGACTCTGTGGCACTCCTGCGACAAAACCAAGACCAAATAGAGCAACTCATGACAGGTTCTATGGGTATGAATTCTCAGTGCAATATCTCAACACCAGACAATCCTTGGCTATTTGACTCTGGTTGTTGTAACCACATGACACCTAAGGCTGACGGGTTTATCTCAAAGCAAACCTCCAGCATGTACTCATCAGTCCGCACTGCGGATGCCACTCGGTTACCCGTATCTTTCAGTGGAACTGTATCTACCACCAACCTTCAATTACCTGATGTGCTACATATTCCAAACTTATCTCTGAGTCTGATTTCTATCACTCAACTTATGGAATCCGGCCTAATTGTTTTGTTTCATCCTACTGGTTGTGTTGTGCAGGATCCAAAGACTAAGCAGATCCTTGGAGTAGGCCGTAAAGTTGGTCGGATGGTTGAAGTGGCCTACCTCCGTCTTCCCTTACAATCCTCGAATCATGTTGCCTCTGTTTCCAGTACCCCTTCCTTTGAATTATGGCATAAACGCCTAGGACATCTATCTCTAGCTAGGATAAAACTATTAGCTAGTTCAGGACTGTTAGGCAACACCTCTTCTGAAAACGTTTCTTGCTTATCCTGTCAACTTGGCAAACATCATGCCTTACCTTTTCAACTAAATGAATTTAATTCTGCTTCCCCTTTTGACCTCATTCACTCTGATGTTTGGGGACCAGCACCACATCCATCCATGGGTGGTTATCGATACTTCGTTATCTTTATCGATGATCACACACGTTTTACATGGATATATCTCATGAAACATCGCTCCGAACTACCTCAAATCTACATCACCTTCGCCCGTATGATCCTGACCCAGTTTTCCAAACCTATAAAGATTCTTCGAGCAGATAATGCTATGGAATACAAAGAATCTTCTCTCCTCTCTTTTCTTCGATCTCAGGGTACTCTTTCTCAGTACTCCTGTCCAGGCACCTCTCCACAAAATGGACGTGCTGAACGTAAACATCGCCACATCCTCGATACTGTTCGTACTATATTAATCTCAGCCAAGTGTCCAGAACGTTTTTGGGGCGAAGCTGCCTTCACGGCTGTCTACACCATCAACCGTCACCCGACTCCCATCCTCAATCAAAAGTCTCCCTATGAAGTGATCCATGGGGTCTCCCCTGCATATGACCTCCTAAAAGTATGGGGTTGTTCTTGCTTTGTTCAGTTGCAACCTCATGAACACACCAAACTTGAACCTCGTTCTCGATTATGCTGCTTTCTTGGCTATGGTATTGAACACAAAGGTTATCGTTGTTGGGATCCAGTCTCTAAAAGACTACGTATATCACGTCATGTCACATTCTGGGAACATCTTCCCTTCTCAACAGTGTCCAAATTTCAAGACATACCTAATCCTTCCACTTCCTTCTTCACTGATAACTCTATCTCTTTGGACTCCCTCCAATTAGATTCCATGCTGACCTCACCATCTGTCCCACCTCCTTCCAACTCACCTCCATCTGAGTCTTATTCTGTACCATCTGTTCCACCTCCTTCCGCTTCTCAACCGGAACCTTCATATGTTCCATCTGAACCTTCACCTGACCCACCTGTGCCATCTGATCACGATCAATCATCTGCACCAACTCCAAGTACTACTTCTGAGCCATCTGCTGAGTCTATGGATCCTATCTCCTCTCAACCACAAGATGAAGCACGACGCTCCGCTCGGGTAAGACAAGTTCCTTCTCACATTCGTGATTATCATTGTTATGCCACTTTACTGTCCACCCATGAACCAACTTCCTTCAAGGAAGCCGAGTCTAACCCTGTTTGGAAGCAAGCTATGACAGAGGAACTTCAGGCACTTGACAAAGCCAATACATGGGAGTTTGTTCCTCTCCCACCGGGAAAGTCACCCATTGGTTGCAAATGGGTCTTCAAAATCAAAACCAAGTCTGATGGATCCATTGATCGATACAAAGCACGGCTTGTGGCAAAAGGCTTCAATCAAGAATATAGCATTGACTACGAGGAAATGTTTGCTCCTGTGGCTCGTGTCACGTCAGTTCGTAGCCTTCTCGCCATAGCTGCCACCAAGAAGTGGCCACTCTATCAGATGGATGTCAAGAATGCCTTTCTGAATGGCGATCTCGAAGAGGAAGTCTACATGAGACTCCCTCCAGGTGTGACCTCCCTCCAGGGACATGTATGTCGACTTCGAAAAGCCCTCTATGGCCTCAAACAAGCTCCTCGTGCTTGGTTCGAAAAGTTTAGCAACACTGTCATCTCATTGGGTTTTTCTCCAAGTAACTATGATTCTGGCCAGTTTACTCGGACTACTGCTGCAGGTACTATCTTACTTCTGTTGTATGTTGATGACATGATTGTAACACCCGTGATTTTCGGATAAGCACAACTTCGAATCAGTGTGGAACCGATCTTTAAGAAAAATATGAAAAATAAGTTTCGGGGTTAAATCCTAGATTTTATGGTCTTGTTGGATGGGGAATTCGAATACGAGTCCAATGGTCCTTTCCGGAGCAAAAACGAAGCTATAACGAAGAAGTTACGGCCAAAACAGTATCCGACCCAACCGACCAAACAGAAAGACGCGCGGCTTTCCACGCGGCTTACAAGCCGCGGGACAAACCGCAGGATCGTCTGATGTATTAAGACGCGAACTTTCAGCCCAAACTTCAAACCTTCATAACTTTCTCACCACAACTCCGATTTTGATGATTCAAGTTGCTACGGTTTCGTTTTTGAGAGATCTTCAAGGATCTAGGAAGAGTTTTGAAGTATGGTGAATGGTCCATGAGTATTTTTCGGTGGTTGAGGTAATTTCTCACTTTTCTTCATCTAAAAAGTTAGGGTTTTGGTGTTTTAGTGATTTTTGGATGTTTTATGTTAGGAGAAACATATATAAGTGTTTGGGGATGATTATTTATGGTTGGATGATGATTTCTTATGGTTAGATCTAAATAGTTGTGGTTGGAACTTATGGATCTAGGTTTTTGGAAGTTTTGGCTTGAGGATGCAAACTTCACCAAAGGAGCTTACGTTGGAGAAAGCTCTAGATTTAACTTAATCTAGCTAAGGTGAGTTCAAGTTACTTTGTGAAAACTTTGTACATGCCAAAATGAGTATTTTACAAATATGTGTGTGTTTACTTGAAAATGTATATGGTTGAGTTATTTGGATAGTTTAACTCTTTTGAAGTGTTTATCTTCATAAATGTGTATAATACCCATATGTGGGAGTTTTGAACATTTGGATGGTTAGAAACCATGAATTGTCTTTAAAGGATTAATTGCTCAAAATGAGGTTTAATTGATGGTTTAATCATACTTGTGTAAATGATTTTATAAACCATTTGAGAAAATACACTTTTAGTGTTATGGGTCATTTTGAAAATGTTAAGGGTATGAGTTCTTTGGGAAAACCCTTTATGTTTAATTTCGTGTTGAGTTTTGGGTTAATAACGATTTTATGGTACTTACTACCTATTTGATATGAGATGCATTTTTATGCTAAGATGACCGCTATTATGGGTCTAATGGGTATTTGAGCATTTTGCTCGGTTTTAGACTTTGGGATGGTCATGGGGACATTTGTCCGGTTTAAACGGCTCGATGTAGAGTCTTATTTACGGGTCGCTTTTATTGCACCGTGTTGCATATTATTGCACGTTGTTGATATTTTACATGCTCAGGGTGGAGTCTAGGATGTGTTATATGCTTAATTGCATTTTTATTTGCATGATTTGACGTCAATAAATGATCATTAGATCTTTGAGCAGAGGGCTCGGTCATGGGCTCAATTGAGTCTTGAGGGCATTCGCCCGGTTTTAATAAGCTCGACGTGGGCTTGGGGTTTGCATTGCGTGAGTTGCATCATATTTGAGGTTTACATGATTTGAACGCATTAGTTATTCTTTTGGGGTCATGTATTTATATTTAAGTCGAGTAAGCTTGTTTTGGATGGTGGGTTTCCAAGGTAAAGACCTAGTATGGTTGAACTTGGTGGTTTTAAATGGACTAAAGACCTAGTATGGTTGATGTCTAAGAGGGGCTAAAGACCTAGTATGGTTGATGCCGAAGACGGACTAAAGACCTAGTATGGTTGATGTCTGAGATGGACTAAAGACCTAGTATGGTTGATGTCTAAGATGGGCTAAAGATCTAGTATGATTGATGCCGAGGATTGACTAAAGACCTAGTATGGTTGATGTCATCCGTTTTCCACATCCAAGAAGCTTACTTGCATTTATTTGATCGTGGTTTAATTTATGTGTTTGCCACATTCGATGAGATTGGGTCTCCCCCGTCACCGAAGGGTGTTAATTTCGGGTATTTTATTCATTCGCATGGTTGAGGCTATAGTACATGCATATGGATTGTTTTCCATGATTGATGGACGGATTTACGTTACATTCTTATTGGATGTTTTAACTGCTGGAGTTCTATTTTATGGTATTTGATCTTTATTACATTTTACGATTGCGTGAGTTTTGCTTCGTATTATGTTTTAATAAAGAGTTATGTTTAATTGGATGGTTTCCATGTTTTATGGGTTGAGTATGTATTGTCAACTGTATTTGAAGGTTTTTCCTAAACTAGACTTATTCACGTATTTGGGTGAATTGGGATTGTAACTCATTTTTGGGAAAACGCTTTACACTTTTGGGAAGGATTCCCATGGATTTTGAGTGCGTTGGAAAAGGAGGCATTTGTGCCGTTTGTGAAATATTTTTGGAAATGATAGTATTTGTCGCAACTTTCATTTAAAAGATTTACTTAGATCGTGACTATAACTACTACCTTTTGATTTATGAATTTATATAGTCATGATGAAATGCTTGAACTCACTAGGCGTAAGCCTAACCCTTTTTATTTGTCGGCATGTGCAACAGGCTCAGGTTGGGGTAGCTCTAGCTACATTGTGAAGTGGCGAGTGCTAGAAATGTGCACGAGAGGTGAATAGCTTAAGTTATGTTTTCCGCATTTACCCTTGGGAAGTAGCACTTGTATTTGGATTAAGTGATGTCCGAAGTGGGTTTAGTCTTGGTAATGAGACTTGTGTAGTATGTATTACTTGGAGATAACCATTGTTTGTAATTGGAGGTATTTTACCTATTGTTTCGGATGTAATATCGAAAATTTTAAATTAGTTGCTCTTTCCAAATTTGAGGGTGTTACAAGTTGGTATCAGAGCATAAGTTTGAGAGAATTAGGTGTTGATTTTGAATACCTAGACTCAAACTAGAGTTTGTTTAAGTAAATGAGAGTGAAATTCACCTTTAGGCACTTTAAGATAGGATGTTTCGAGGTCAATGGATGTTGTTAGAAACGAGAATCACATCGAGAGTAACAAGGATAATCATGTGCGGTGCGTTCATAGTGACACCTGGTCAGTGTCATGGTGAACCTACTAGTACATGTGCATGCTCGAATTGCTTTCATGTGGTGATCGTTGGGGTAGTGAAAGAGGTTCTGAACTAGTAGTTGTTGAAATGGATGGACGATTCTAGTATTAGTCACTTGGAGTGACGATAAGCATGATGTTTGCTTTAAGTAGACCGTTTCGGGTTGAGATGGATGGTTGGACTAGAACCATAGGCTTTTGAGCCGATTTTGATTTGAGGAAAAACCGTAAGGTTAATTGATGTATTTCCCAACTTGCCTTAAGAGGTTTGAATATCCGGATGAAAATAGTAGACCGGAGGATTTTGGAGGAGTATGAGTGGAGACGTTGAATGCCGACTAAATCATGCACGAAATTTATTTTGAAAATAAATTGCATCAACTATTTCTTGTGTTTCCAATCCTTATGTGGATTGTGTTATGAATTTTGAGAAATGTTTGGCACGCACACAAGATTTTAGATCATGGTTTTAAAAGTTCTTGAAACCGTTTTATTGCGGGAGTTGCAAACTCCGCCGAGATTTGTTTTGCCTTACTTCATTGTTGTTCAACATTTGTTTTGGATGTAATGACAATTGTATTTTTATGATGTTTGAGATATTGGGCAAGTAACTACGGCTTATAACTATAACATTGGATCTCCTCCACATATGTTAGAGTTTGGACGGAAAGTTGACTTCCATTACGTCTATGTAGAGTTATTTTGGAGAATTCGTTTAATGTGAGTTATTAAACAATGTTGTTTATATGGTATTACCATGGAAAGGGATTTTTGGGATTTTGGCGTCTCATTTATGATTTTTGCTTTTAGCAATTTGGCCTTGGAAGCATGGTGTTTAGCGCCGTTTTATTGACTTGGAGTCATTGAGTCCATGGAGGTTCATGGAGTTTGGTTTTACGACGTGTTGAGTCGTGTGAGTACAATTTTACAATGTGCATACTCTAATTGCTAATGTGAAAAGTTTACGAGTTTTGGTTGGGCATTTGGTCCCACTCGAGTTTTGCAGAGAAAAGTTAATTTTATGCCATAAGGCGACTAAGAAAAGATGAGTTTGGAACTCTCGTGTCGCGTAACTTTTCTTTCAAAAAGTTTGTGTTACTAAGTATTTCATTGCAAATAGTTCGGTGTATGGATTGATTTATACGTGGCTTAAGTGATGCATGAAAGAACATTTTTGGTGGCATTTTATAATAAATTGTTTGGTGCGCTTTTGGTCAGTTAAATGTTTATTACCGTTTTATGTGAAACGTATTATATCGACTTAGGGGTATGCATAGCTTGGTAACCATTGTTTCTCGTCACTTTGTTGAACGAATTGGGAGTGAAAATGTTTTATAGACTCTTGTTTAAATGATGACCATTCGGTCAAAGAATGTTTTGGTATTGTGGAAATCATGCATAGTTCGCATTATTGTACATTTTGAAAACACAAATGTGCGAGTCATTGACATTGGTCAATTTTGATTTTGCCAAGTATTTTGGAAAAAAAATTGAAAACCTTTTGGTTTGGAGGAAATGGGTATTCGGAGTATTTTGAAAAATACATTTTTAGCATTTACGTTGTGACGTTTTATGTTCCAAGTACGAAACCATGAGGAAATGTTTCGTGATGAAGATTTTAGAAAACTTGTTTGTATAAAATTATGATGTGTGGAATTCTTATGTTTTGAACATTGATGCGCACCATTGGTGCAACTTGGAATTTGAAAATAAGTTTGAACCCTTTTTGGTGTCAATAAATTATTAACACTTATTTCCTCGTATGTTTTGGAAAAACGCATTGTTGTGTGCAGGTTTGCCAAAAACGTTTTATTCAAATGTCATAATAGGACCGGATGAGAAATTTCGGAAAATTGATTTAAATAGGTTCATCTTTTGAAATTTGGTCGCGAACCAGTCGATGCATGTTATTTTGTTTCAAGAAAATTTCTAAAGGAAGTGTTACAAGCTTGCATGTCTACCCCAGTTTGAGGTGTTATAATGTTTTAGTCGATATATTTTCAAAGGATGAAATTGTATGGGTTGTTTTAAATATGGAATTTGCACAAGTTATCTTGTGTTGACTAAGGTGTATTTGTAAACCGTTTCATCGTTTTGTATATTAAACTGACGCGTGCAAAATTTGATTGGTAAATCTTGTTTCATGTCGTTTCATGGTTGACAAGGAAATTTTGGAGTCAAATGTCGTTTGGACCTCTTTTGAATTTCGTGCACACTTTGTGTTGCACCCCGTTTAAGGTCGAACAGTCACTTTACATGCATGTCATGAGTCAATCCATACTAGAGCCATGGCGGTTCATTTTAAAGAAATTGTTTACTACGCTTTTGCGTTTTGTGGGTAAACTGAATTGCAATTAAATGATTTTCAACATGATTTTCATATGTGGGACGAGCGTGTCCATTTTTTTGCATACTACCGAACTGATAGTAGTAGTTTTATTGCGTACGAGTTATTTGAGATGAAAATCTTTGTATTGGAAATCTTTTGTGAATGGTTTTGACTAATTGGCATATTTAATGAATAACACACTTGAAAACCTTGAACTCATTAGGACCTTGGAAAGGGTAAGTGACCCAGTTAAGAGTGAATGTGTGTAGCACTTTGTTGGTGGAAGGTTTGAGCATTCCACGCGTGTTAGAACTGTAGGCCGAATGGTGTTGGGTGCGGGGATGATGCACTTTTGTAACTAAGAGATCTAATTCGCGGTATCTTATATTGAGGGTAGTGGTGACCTTTCTTGTTGGGAATCTTATTTTGTGGTCTTGGTCAACTTTCGTATGTGGGACCCTTTAGACACCATACCAATAACCTTGGTTTTGTAAGAAGGCTCGACGAGTGAAGCTCGTGTGTAGGGTCTGTGGTGATTCAACTTAATGGTATGACTAAGTGTCAACTGTTGGGCTTGAGGGCAAACACCTTTAGTGTAATCGAGGAATTGTAGTCCGATTTTAAATGAATGATGGTAACGGTTGTAGTAACCTTAAGATGCTCGATTGTGACGAGTGACTTTGGTGGAATAACCTTCGTGTATGGTTCAGAACCTGTCGGTTTAATGATTAATGTTGAGGTGGATTTTGGAGTCTTTTAGAACTCGTTGGAGTTAACCGACGGGTGTTGGTGGGAATGATCGGAATTGAGGAATGTTGTTGGGCACGTTAGTGATCAACCTTGGAGTGGTTAGAGCTTGAAACCGAAAATCGAGATGTATGGAACATCTAAGGTTGGGAGACAACCAAAGTCGTTTGACTAGGAGTTATCCAGGTTGTCGGAGTGTTCTCCCGGACATAAGTACAGTGTACGTGAAGGGGCTTTATTGATAAGCAATTGTTCGAGGATTTGTCTTTATAGACTGTGTGGAGGGAATTTAGATTCCAGTTAGGAACTGATAAATTATGGTCGGAGTTAAGGCGGTTAGCCTTTGTTGTAAGAGAACTAGATTTCGAGGACGAAATCATTCTAAGGTTGGGAGGATTGTAACACCCGTGATTTTCGGAAAAGCACAACTTCGAATCAGTGTGGAACCGATCTTTAAGAAAAATATGAAAAATAAGTTTCGGGGTTAAATCCTAGATTTTATGGTCTTGTTGGATGGGGAATTCGAATACGAGTCCAACGGTCCTTTCCGGAGCAAAAACGAAGCTATAACGAAAAAGTTACGGCCGAAACAGTATCCGACCCAAGGAAGCCGAGTCTAACCCTGTTTGGAAGCAAGCTATGACAGAGGAACTTCAGGCACTTGACAAAGCCAATACATGGGAGTTTGTTCCTCTCCCACCGGGAAAGTCACCCATTGGTTGCAAATGGGTCTTCAAAATCAAAACCAAGTCTGATGGATCCATTGATCGATACAAAGCACGGCTTGTGGCAAAAGGCTTCAATCAAGAATATAGCATTGACTACGAGGAAATGTTTGCTCCTGTGGCTCGTGTCACGTCAGTTCGTAGCCTTCTCGCCATAGCTGCCACCAAGAAGTGGCCACTCTATCAGATGGATGTCAAGAATGCCTTTCTGAATGGCGATCTCGAAGAGGAAGTCTACATGAGACTCCCTCCAGGTGTGACCTCCCGCCAGGGACATGTATGTCGACTTCGAAAAGCCCTCTATGGCCTCAAACAAGCTCCTCGTGCTTGGTTCGAAAAGTTTAGCAACACTGTCATCTCATTGGGTTTTTCTGCAAGTAACTATGATTCTGGCCAGTTTACTCGGACTACTGCTGCAGGTACTATCTTACTTCTGTTGTATGTTGATGACATGATTGTAACACCCGTGATTTTCGGATAAGCACAACTTCGAATCAGTGTGGAACCGATCTTTAAGAAAAATATGAAAAATAAGTTTCGGGGTTAAATCCTAGATTTTATGGTCTTGTTGGATGGGGAATTCGAATACGAGTCCAACGGTCCTTTCCGGAGCAAAAACGAAGCTATAACGAAGAAGTTACGGCCAAAACAATATCCGACCCAACCGACCAAACAGAAAGACGCGCGGCTTTCCACGCGGCTTACAAGCCGCGGGACAAACCGCGGGATCGTCTGATGTATTAAGACGCGAACTTTCAGCCCAAACTTCAAACCTTCATAACTTTCTCACCACAACTCCGATTTTGATGATTCAAGTTGCTACGGTTTCGTTTTTGAGAGATCTTCAAGGATCTAGGAAGAGTTTTGAAGTATGGTGAATGGTCCATGAGTATTTTTCGGTGGTTGAGGTAATTTCTCACTTTTCTTCATCTAAAAAGTTAGGGTTTTGGTGTTTTAGTGATTTTTGGATGTTTTATGTTAGGAGAAACATATATAAGTGTTTGGGGATGATTATTTATGGTTGGATGATGATTTCTTATGGTTAGATCTAAATAGTTGTGGTTGGAACTTATGGATCTAGGTTTTTGGAAGTTTTGGCTTGAGGATGCAAACTTCACCAAAGGAGCTTACGTTGGAGAAAGCTCTAGATTTAACTTAATCTAGCTAAGGTGAGTTCAAGTTACTTTGTGAAAACTTTGTACATGCCAAAATGAGTATTTTACAAATATGTGTGTGTTTACTTGAAAATGTATATGGTTGAGTTATTTGGATAGTTTAACTCTTTTGAAGTGTTTATCTTCATAAATGTGTATAATACCCATATGTGGGAGTTTTGAACATTTGGATGGTTAGAAACCATGAATTGTCTTTAAAGGATTAATTGCTCAAAATGAGGTTTAATTGATGGTTTAATCATACTTGTGTAAATGATTTTATAAACCATTTGAGAAAATACACTTTTAGTGTTATGGGTCATTTTGAAAATGTTAAGGGTATGAGTTCTTTGGGAAAACCCTTTATGTTTAATTTCGTGTTGAGTTTTGGGTTAATAACGATTTTATGGTACTTACTACCTATTTGATATGAGATGCATTTTTATGCTAAGATGACCGCTATTATGGGTCTAATGGGTATTTGAGCATTTTGCTCGGTTTTAGACTTTGGGATGGTCATGGGGACATTTGTCCGGTTTAAACGGCTCGATGTAGAGTCTTATTTACGGGTCGCTTTTATTGCACCGTGTTGCATATTATTGCACGTTGTTGATATTTTACATGCTCAGGGTGGAGTCTAGGATGTGTTATATGCTTAATTGCATTTTTATTTGCATGATTTGACGTCAATAAATGATCATTAGATCTTTGAGCAGAGGGCTCGGTCATGGACTCAATTGAGTCTTGAGGGCATTCGCCCGGTTTTAATAAGCTCGACGTGGGCTTGGGGTTTGCATTGCGTGAGTTGCATCATATTTGAGGTTTACATGATTTGAACGCATTAGTTATTCTTTTGGGGTCATGTATTTATATTTAAGTCGAGTAAGCTTGTTTTGGATGGTGGGTTTCCAAGGTAAAGACCTAGTATGGTTGAACTTGGTGGTTTTAAATGGACTAAAGACCTAGTATGGTTGATGTCTAAGAGGGGCTAAAGACCTAGTATGGTTGATGCCGAAGACGGACTAAAGACCTAGTATGGTTGATGTCTGAGATGGACTAAAGACCTAGTATGGTTGATGTCTAAGATGGGCTAAAGATCTAGTATGATTGATGCCGAGGATTGACTAAAGACCTAGTATGGTTGATGTCATCCGTTTTCCACATCCAAGAAGCTTACATGCATTTATTTGATCGTGGTTTAATTTATGTGTTTGCCACATTCGATGAGATCGGGTCTCCCCCGTCACCGAAGGGTGTTAATTTCGGGTATTTTATTCATTCGCATTGTTGAGGCTATAGTACATGCATATGGATTGTTTTCCATGATTGATGGACGGATTTACGTTACATTCTTATTGGATGTTTTAACTGCTGGAGTTCTATTTTATGGTATTTGATCTTTATTACATTTTACGATTGCGTGAGTTTTGCTTCGTATTATGTTTTAATAAAGAGTTATGTTTAATTGGATGGTTTCCATGTTTTATGGGTTGAGTATGTATTGTCAACTGTATTTGAAGGTTTTGCCTAAACTAGACTTATTCACGTATTTGGGTGAATTGGGATTGTAACTCATTTTTGGGAAAACGCTTTACACTTTTGGGAAGGATTCCCATGGATTTTGAGTGCGTTGGAAAAGGAGGCATTTGTGCCGTTTGTGAAATATTTTTGGAAATGATAGTATTTGTCGCAACTTTCATTTAAAAGATTTACTTAGATCGTGACTATAACTACTACCTTTTGATTTATGAATTTATATAGTCATGATGAAATGCTTGAACTCACTAGGCGTAAGCCTAACCCTTTTTATTTGTCGGCATGTGCAACAGGCTCAGGTTGGGGTAGCTCTAGCTACATTGTGAAGTGGCGAGTGCTAGAAATGTGCACGAGAGGTGAATAGCTTAAGTTATGTTTTCCGCATTTACCCTTGGGAAGTAGCACTTGTATTTGGATTAAGTGATGTCCGAAGTGGGTTTAGTCTTGGTAATGAGACTTGTGTAGTATGTATTACTTGGAGATAACCATTGTTTGTAATTGGAGGTATTTTACCTATTGTTTCGGATGTAATATCGAAAATTTTAAATTAGTTGCTCTTTCCAAATTTGAGGGTGTTACAATGATCATCACCGGCAGTGACACTACAGGTATCAATCATCTCAAACAATCTCTCAGCTCATGTTTTGAGATGAAAGACCTTGGCAAACTACACTACTTTCTTGGACTTGAAGTTCTATCAGACTCCTCCGGCATCTATCTCTGTCAAGCCAAGTATATTTCAGATCTGTTGTCCAAAACTGGGATCACGGACAACAAAGTTGCATCTACACCCATTGAGAAAAATCTGAACCTTGCTCCGAATGCCGGAACCCCGCTGAAAGACCCCACACGGTACCGTCAACTAGTTGGATCTCTGGTCTACCTGACTGTTACTAGACCAGATCTTACCTATGCAGTTCATATAGTTAGCCAATTCATGGCTGCCCCGTGCTCATACCACTATGCCGCTGTTCTTCGTATACTTCGGTACCTCAAAGGGACAATGTTCCATGGACTTCACTTCTCATCCACTTCATCCTTATAGCTTCGTGCCTTCTCAGATGCTGACTGGGATGGTGACATAACCGATCGTCGTTCAACTACCGGCTATTGTTTCTTTCTTGGGGACTCTCTTATCTCCTGGCGCAGCAAGAAACAATCACTGACAGCTCGCTCCAGCACTGAAGCGGAATATAGAGCCTTAGCTGACACTACTCAGGAACTTGTATGGATACGCTGGCTACTATCTGATATGGGTGCTCATCAATTTTTCCCAACACCATTATGGTGTGACAACACTAGTGCTATTCAGATTGCTCACAATGATGTCTTTCATGAGCGTATAAAGCACATCGAGATTGACTGTCATTTCACTCGTCAACATGTTCTTCGCAAGACGGTTAAACTTTTTTCTATCTCCACCCTTGATCAGACTGCAGATATCTTCACCAAAGCTCATCTTCCAGGGTGTTTTCGGGCCCTTGTTTCCAAACTCAATTTGTCTCATTCTTCCCCTACTTGAGTTTGAGGGGGGATGTTAGAGTATTAATGTCAATATGTATAGTTCAGGGTCCTCTCTGAAATTATGTGTAACTTCTCTTTGTATAAATAGTCTCTTAGGGTTTCATTATTAGGTTAGACACTTCACTTGTAAACACTCTCTCATTATATGAAAACGGCCGATTCAGCCATCTCGCGTGTCTCTCTATCAATCGACTCTCCAATTCTAACATGCTCTAAGTTGATCATGAAATTTTGTTTTGTGGTTGTATTTTGGATTTTGTTCTAACTCGATGGGTACGCATCTCACTACATTTCACGTATTCTATTGTTGTGTTTTTCTTTATAATAGCCCGTAAGCATCAATATTTGCCAGGTTCTGAGCGTATTGAAGTGGATAAGTGATGAAGACTACATTTTACTGTGCGTGTACCTGATATATGCTTGTCCCGAACTTGGATGATCATCTATGTCCTTCCAACACCACCACTTGCAGTCAAGCCATATGTGATGATGGATACCTCGGCTCGGAGTCAGGCAAGTTTCTTGATTTTTTGCCCTCCAACCCATTATGGATGGAAGGAAGAAAGGAGATTCACTCACCTTTTTTTTCTTCTCTGTGTCTTTGGAGTGTTTAAGCATGATGTTACAGTTAATTATATCTTCTAATACATTGTGTTAAAGTTAATTATATGTATTAAATTTAATTATATCTTTAAACACAAACATTATAAAAAGTCACGAGAACTTACCAAAGATGGTAATATTAATTAAGCTTTAGATGACATAATCATGTACCAATGCATGTAGTCTTGATTATTCAATGAAATGCATAGTCAATGCAACTTTAAATTGGAATGTTAATTTCATAGTCAATGCAACTTTAAATCTGAATGTTCTGTTGTGAAGTGGGTCTCTAATTCATCTACAATCTTGATAGTAATTCATTCTTTATATAAGTGATTGCAATAAGTTTGAAAAATAAAATATGACAACTATTCACTTGATTATTGGATGAACATGCCAAAGTTGGGAATCTTACTCGGTAAAAGCGATGACAAGGGCGAGAGTCTTATCCGATAAGCGCTTACTGGATAAAAATGTTACATACGAACGTCATTTTTATTATTGGACTAAAATGTTACCAGGTAAGTTAAGTGTAAGTGTTTACTCTTATTGATAAGCGTCTACCGGGTAAGCGTTGGGTAAGAGGCCCGTAAGTTTCATAAGCATTGGATAAGTTAAACTTACAAAATGAACAATTTGATGTGTATTTTGAAGTTCTGCTTACATAGGTTAAGGAAGTTGTAAAATTTAATCACCTTAGGGAACAAGGGTCTATTTGGTTGTCCAAGAAATTACCATAATTCTTTTGCAATCATGTAACATCTAGGCATCTAGCACTTTTCTTTCTATTATATATATATATATATATATTTTCCACAGTTACTTTTAAAGCCTTAAGAAACTTTGTCAAATGTGTTTGAATGATTTGAAGCATCCCTTCCTCGATTCAAGGTAAATGTTGCAGGTTGCAATTGGGACCTGATGCATCATCAACCCTATTAGCAATAGATGCGGCCATATCCATGAACTGGCTGTCGTACTAGCTACTTGTGAAAGCGTCTGGACCGGATTAAACAAGCCTTGAAAAGTATGAACCGAATATTTTGACTGCCTGCGCCAAAAACGCTGTCGTACATCTTGCAAAAATTTGGTATTTAAAAATTAAATATATCTTGATAGAAGATTTACATCTTGCTGATAGCACCCAGGTAAAAAATTAAATATATCTAAAATATTATTTGCTTTGTTCTTAGGTTACATATGTTTAAGGAACTAGATAAACATGTTGAGCTCTATACACATCAACCAGTTAACATTGTCCAAACATGGGAGATGGGTTAAGGAATCGAAAGTAATGTTGAAGAACAGAAGGCTGCAGAACCGATCTTTTTGCCATGGTGATGAGAATTTGGGTGAGGATGGTACTCATAATTCAAGGTTAGAACTTTTTTTTATTAAGTTCTTTAATACTTACAAATTTATAAATGATAATAATAGTTACAATTATTAAAGCTTTTGTTTCATTTCATTTCAATGACTTTGGTTCTATAGGATACAAATAACAAACTGAAGAAGGGGTTTACAAAAGAAGAAAATGAAAAGAGTTTATAGAGTTGTTGTTGGAAATTTGAAGTATATAGTCCTCTGTTGCGTGTTAATTCATTTATTTATGTAAATAAGGTAAAGATTTGTTTGTTGAAAGAGGTTCAATCACACGGAAATACAATTGACCAACCATATATTGTTACTTGTTAGTGTAAGAAAAAGGAAGGAAATTGTCAGATGATTAATATGAAAATTGATTTTAGTTGTTGTTTCTTCATATTTTCTATTGTTTTATTGGATAAGTTGGTGTATCTTAAGAAGGTTATGATGTAAAAAGTAATTTCTGGTTATTTTTTATTCTAGAACAAACATTGATCGGAAGCTTTAGCTTTTGGATCATAATACATTGAAACCAACGAAACAGATAAATGATTAACGATTGGTTAAAAAAATCGAGATAAAACGATTTCAAGGTTTGTTTACATTTGTTCGATAGGCCAGGTTTAGACCGTGCATGCATATCCGTCTCTATGGTGCTTCCTTCATGTTAGAAATATGGGTAGCTCTCATGTATAATGTTATATATTAGAGTTCAACCGGTCGTCATGCTACTTAATTTCTTCTATTTTTTAAGGTTGATCAGTCGTATCCATAGAAATAACTCCCAATTCAAGGTTGATCGAAGGATTAATCTGTGTCTAGAAACAAGGAGAGGGGTTGGCTTGTGAAATTACATCATTGTTAACATTTGTAGAGAAGAAGACAAAATCTTGTCTACTTTCTTGTTTACATTTGGTTTTGGACCTTTTTCTTAATGTGGGTTTAGAGATTCCTTCCTGCATGTGAAGGGTTTTTGAATAAAAAAAGGGAAAGAGGGAAAGAAAGAAAGAAATATAGAAAAGAAAGACAAAATGCTCTCAACTTTCTTGTTGGGTTTCTTTAAGGAATTTCACTGTTTCAAGTGGGTTTCATTCAAGTTCGTTTATGCTACTTTGTATGAGTGTGTGATTCCATGGAAGATTAATTCCCGGTTCACACAACAGAAATGAGTTTCTGTAAAGTCCGTGTCCCGTTATACATTTTTTTGAATTACTTATTTAGTCCAATATTTTTTTAATAATTGTTTATTAACGGGAATGATCGAAATGTTATGTCGAGGGACTAGTTGGGTTAAGTTTCAAATATTATGCAAGTAATAGAAGTGAGGGGCTGAATGTGTCATTACTGCAAAGTGCATGGGATTGGCTTGTAAGAAACCAACCCCTCTTCTCTTTTCTCTCGTTTGTGGGTTTTCGTCAAGTGCAAGCAAACAACAAAAACAAAAGAAAAACCCTATTTCATCTTCCTTTTGCTCACGGCCGATATTTCCCCTCCCCTCTTTGTCGTTCCTTCGTCACCACCAAGAACCACCGCCACCGCCGCGGTGACTGCTGCCGCCGGAGCATCATCAAATAACCGGCGCTTCTGTCCATCGGCGAGAGAGAGAGAGCGGCGGGAGAGAGAGAGATTAGCGAATAGAGAGAGAGTAGCGAGAAGGAGGAGGAGCAGTGGTGATCGGACCTCCGAGGGGCGGCTGCTGCGGCGTCGTTGTCGTCGTCGAGAGGTAATCATCTTCTTCTTGTTGATGTTTTCTTTTCTTTCTCGTCGTCATCGATCAACCGGAAAACCACCACGATCGCCGCCGCCGCCGGCGACCACCACTGCCGGAGGTGGCAGTGGGCGGTGCACGTGTGAGCCCAGACCCTTGTAACCTAAAACCCTGATCGGGTGAACCCTAGTTGCAAACCCGAATCGTTTAAACCGTTTTTATAAAATAGTCATTTTATGTGGAAGTATGAATCTGTCACTGTTTTGTGACTACCATAACTTTTCCGTCGTAGCTCGGATTGAGGCGAATCCGGTGCCCACGGTTCACATTATGTGCCGGGCACACTTTTCGTGTTTTAGAGGAAGTCCGGTTCGGCCTCTTACTAGGCGTAAATTGGCTGTTTATACAGCAGGTCCGGAATTGACAGTTTCGCGTTCGGTTTTTTTTTTTAAAAAAATTCATAGTTTCTGCCTCTGTTTTGTAAAAGCCATAACTTATTCTAGGAACATCGTATTGGGGTGAAATCAGTGCCAAAATCTCCCATTCTGAGTCTAGTAAGTTTCATATGTTTTACGGAAAAACCAGTTCGGACCATAACTGGTGTCAAATTGTTGTTTTGTACTGAAAGGTCCTGTTTTTCACTGTTCTGCAAGTCGGTTTTGTAAAATCCATAGTAAATTGTAGAAAAATCGTTAGAGCACGTACGATATGTCCCTGGAACCCTAAGACATGGGACTTTGTGATTATGGAATAATATTTCTGGGTTTATCAGTTTATAAGGGGTTAAACAGGTCCCGAACAGACCTGTGTTTTTAGAGTAAAAGCTAGAATTTGTAACTTGTAATCTAGTAGTTGTGAATTTGGGCTAGGACTTCGTGGTGACGTTTGATATCACTTATTTAGGTGGAAAAAGGTGAGCTGGTGTTGGCCGGTTCGTGTTGTTGTTGAGGACATAAGCTTTGCTTTTGAGGTGAGTTCTCTCACTATGTAGGATGAGAATTATATTTGTGTTACTATAGCTCGAGTGTGATAGTTATGATTGTTTGTTGATATTATTGTGTTATGGGCTATATATAATTGTGTAGATATATTGAACTGTGATTGATGTACTTCTTGATGGGTGTTCCAAAAAGTATATGGCTTATAATGAGTTGCGATTATATTTTCTTGATGGTCGTTCCAAGAAGTATAAGGCTTATTATTAATTGTGATATATTTTATTGATGGTTGTTCCAAGAAGTATATGTGTTTGTATAATGAGTTGCGATTATATTTTCTTGATGGTCGTTCCAAGAAGTATAAGGCTTATTATTAATTGTGATATATTTTCTTGATGGTTGTTCCAAGAAGTATATGTGTTTGTATAATGAGTTGCGATTATATTTTCTTGATGGTCGTTCCAAGAAGTATAAGGCTTATTATTAATTGTGATATATTTTCTTGATGGTTGTCCCAAGAAGTATATGTGTTTGTATAATGAGTTGCGATTATATTTTCTTGATGGTCGTTCCAAGAAGTATAAGGCTTATTATTAATTGTGATATATTTTCTTGATGGTTGTTCCAAGAAGTATATGTGTTTGTATAATGAGTTGCGATTATATTTTCTTGATGGTCGTTCCAAGAAGTATAAGGCTTATTATTAATTGTGATATATTTTCTTGATGGTTGTTCCAAGAAGTATATGTGTTTGTATAATGAGTTGCGATTATATTTTCTTGATGGTCGTTCCAAGAAGTATAAGGCTTATTATTAATTGTGATATATTTTCTTGATGGTTGTTCCAAGAAGTATATGTGTTTGTATAATGAGTTGCGATTATATTTTCTTGATGGTCGTTCCAAGAAATATAAGGCTTATTATTAATTGTGATATATTTTCTTGATGGATGTTCCAAGAAATATATGTGCTGGTATATTTGGTATATATAAATTTGGGCGCAAGACGTGATTGCATGGTATGAGTTGGTTGCGACAACTAGCTGTTTAAGGGTGATGCTGATATAATTGCGATCCTATTTATGGTTGGAATTCACTAAGCCTTGTGCTTACCCTTTCCTATTTTAACGTGGTTTTAGGTGCTTGTGGCTCCAAGGCGTGACGGGTACACACTGGCGCGCGTGAAGAGTTTTTATAGTCATGAGATTAGAGTTATTATTAAATAATTTATTTTCCGCTGTTTATTATTACTGAGATTATTTATTATTGAATTGCAAACGAAACGGTGTTGGATATTTAATAAGGTTTTATTTATTAAAATGTCTATTTTTAAAGTCAAAATTTATTGTAATTTTTGGGACGTTACAACTTGGTATCAGAGCACAGCTTGAGTGAATCAAACGCATCTTGGTGTGTTTGATCTCAAGTTGCGGCTATGAAATACTTCTCTTAAAAATTTTGGATAAATAAAAGAAAGGAAAACCCGTTTGGGAAACGGTGATCGAGGGCGCAGTGTGTACAGTCAGCCGGAGCCAAAGGGAAAGGTGCAGTACTTAGTGTATTTATCGCTTTCTAGATCATAGGGTATGCATGCTAGATTGCTTGTGTGGGTTACATGGTATTGTATGGTTACTGTTTGCTAATAGGAGTTTTATGCTAGCCTTGATATGTTGTTAAACGAATGCACTATAGGTTGTATGCAGTAGGAACCGAATAGCCTTAGAATGTTGGATTTAGTTCTATTGCGCAGCTCTTGTTTGAGTCCAACCGTTGTAGGATAGAATCTTATATTCGAATGTCTATCTGGTTTCCACTGTATGCGACTGTGCATTTGCGAGGCGACTCGCCAGGACTAGTGGGGATTCCGTCCTAGCAAGGGTAGTGGAATGAGATGAAATTCCTAAGGAGCTAGGAAGAGTGTGTACATATGCCGGTGCGGGCATATGTGTATAGTTTTCGGCAAGGAACTACTTGGGCACTTCGGGACGGGACTCAAAACGAGTGAGGATAGGTGTGGAAGGTAGTAGTAGAGCTCCTACTATCTGAAGCACATGATCCGTGCTCGAGTCGGGGAAAGTCACGAGGAATCCAAGGAGTTGAGCGTGAGCGTTGTTAGTGTGAGTTATTATGTGCTAATAACTCGTTGTAATATCTACCCAGAATAGCCATCACAAGGAGGAGCGACTATAGTAAACCTACTAGTACAGGTGTGTACTTGATTTGCTTTGATGGGATGATCGTTGGGGTAGTGACGAAGGTTATAAATTAGTAGTCGTTGGAATAAAAGGACGATTCTAGTATTAATCACTTGGAGTGACGATAAGGATGATGTTTGTTTCGGACCAAGATGGATGATTGTGCTAGAATCATAGACTTATAGAGCCGACTTTGATTTGAGGAAAAATCGTAGGGATTATTTGACGCAATTTCCCAACTTGCCTAAGAGGTTTAAATGTCCGGATGACGTTAGTGGACCGGAGAGATTTGGAGGAGTAGGAGTCGAGGCGTAGAATGCCGACTAAGTCATGCACAAAGTTTGATTTTGAAATAGATTGCATTAACAAATTCTTGTGTTTCAAATCATTTTATGGATGGTGTTTTGGAAATTTGGGAAATGTTCAGCACACACACAAGATTTTGAAATATGGTTTTGAAAGTGTATGAAATCGTTTTATTCACGGGAGTGCAAACTTTGTTAGAATTTGTCTCATTTCGTTATTTTTCCAACGGTTCATTTTCAAAGAAATTATTTATTTCGCTTTACGTTTTGTGAGTAAACTAAGCTGCAATGAAATGATTTTCAACATGATTTTCATATGTGGGACGAGCGTGTCCATTTTTGCGTAACTACCGACCTGGTAATAGTAGTTTTATTGCTTACGGTCTTTTTGAAATGAAAAATCTTGACGTTGAAAATATTTTGTAAATGATTTTGTAAACCATTTGGGAAGTGCGCTTATAAGTGTTATGTGTCATTTGGAGAATTTTAAGGGTGTGAGTCCTTTTGGAAAACTCTTTTGTTTAACCCGTGTCAAGTTTGGGACTAATGTTGATTCTAGAGTATTGCTTGCTTAAACTTTATTTAAACGCGTTTTTGACCGACTTATGGGTCTAGCAAGCGTGGAGCGTTTTGCTCGGTTTTGACTTTGAGATAGTCATGGGTAAATTGCACGGTTTTTAATGGCTCGATGTGGAGTTTTGTTGATGGGTTGTTTTGTTGCACAGTTTTGCACTTATTGCACATTGAGTATTTACATGTTGGGTGAGTGAGTCATTCCGGGATAGGCATGTTGTTGGTAGACTGTTTTGCATTGGATCCTTGGTCACGTCAGTCAGTCGTTGGTAATGGTCTGTTGGGTATCTCGGGGTGGGACTCCGGTATTCATGTGTTATGACCTTGACTTTCCAGTAGGCACTGGGTGGATATAGTCTTGGGCACTTACCTGGGAGGTAGTCCCGATATGCCGGGCCTTGAGACGTACCTGGGAGGTATACGTTAAGGTGTATCTTGATACGGTGTAACTAGGCTTCGTAGAGCGAGTGTGGAGGATAAGTAGACGGTGGAAGGTTGGTATTCCACGCGTGTTGGTAATGTAGGCAGAATAGTATCGGTTAAGGGAATGATGCCCTTTGTAATTAAGAGCATAAATGCACATTAACCTTTTTGAGGTAAGTAGTATATTTAGGTGTCGACTTTCGGGGCTTTGGGGCCAAACACCTTAGTGTAATTAGAGAATTGTAGCCGATTTTAAGGGAATTATGTTGATGGTAGTAGTAACCCTGAGATGTTTGCTTGTGGTGAATGGTTATGGTGGAATGACCTTCGTGAGTGATTTTAAATTTACTTGGGTTGATGATTCGGGTGAAATAAATTTTTGGAGCCTATTAGAACTCGTGAAAGTTAATCGACCGCTAATGGTAGGAATGATCGGATTCGAGTATCCTGTAGGGTATATTGGTGAGCACCTTTAGAATGGTTAGAGCTTGAATTTGAATCGGGTATATAGGGAACATCTAAGGTTGGGAGACCACCGAAGTCGTTTGACTATGAATGTTTCCAGTTGTTGGAGTGTTCTTCCGTTTATAAATACGGTGTACTTGAAGGAATTTTGTGGTAAGATAAGTATTTGGGAATTTTTTTTTGCGGTGTGAGAAATTTTAGATTCCAGTTAGTGAAGGTCCAGTGGAAACACCGAAAGGGTTCCGTGTGAACTTGGGAACCTGAGTTGAGATAAGGGAGAACCATCTATAGCTATTCACGGGCATAGACTTCGAGGACGAAGTCTAATTCAAGTGGGGGAGAGTTGTAAATCCCATGTCCCGTTATACATTTTTTTGAATTACTTATTTAGTCCAATTTTTTTTTAATAATTGTTTATTAACGGGAATGATCGAAATGTTATGTCGAGGGACTAGTTGGGTTAAGTTTCAAATATTATGCAAGTAATAGAAGTGAGGGGCTGAATGTGTCATTACTGCAAAGTGCATGGGATTGGCTTGTAAGAAACCAACCCCTCTTCTCTTTTCTCTCGTTTGTGGGTTTTCGTCAAGTGCAAGCAAACAACAAAAACAAAAGAAAAACCCTATTTCATCTTCCTTTTGCTCACGACCGATATTTCCCCTCCCCTCTTTGTCGTTCCTTCGTCACCACCAAGAACCACCGCCACCGCCGCGGTGACTGCTGCCGCCGGAGCATCATCAAATAGCCGGCGCTGCTGTCCGTCGGCGAGAGAGAGAGAGAGCGGCGGGAGAGAGAGAGAGATTAGCGAAGAGAGAGAGAGAGTAGCGAGAAGGAGGAGGAGCAGCGGTGATCGGACCTCCGAGGGGCGGCTGCTGCGGCGTCGTTGTCGTCGTCGAGAGGTAATCATCTTCTTCTTGTTGATGTTTTCTTTTCTTTCTCGTCGTCATCGATCAACCGGAAAACCACCACGATCGCCGCCACCGCCGGCGACCACCACTGCCGGAGGTGGCAGTGGGCGGTGCACGTGTGAGCCCAGACCCTTGTAACCTAAAACCCTGATCGGGTGAACCCTAGTTGTAAACCCGAATCGTTTAAACCGTTTTTATAAAATCGTCATTTTATGTGGAAGTATGAATCTGTCACTGTTTTGCGACGACCATAACTTTTCCGTCGTAGCTCGGATTGAGGTGAATCCGGTGCCCACGGTTCACATTCTGTGCCGGGCACACTTTTCGTGTTTTAGAGGAAGTCTGGTTCGGCCTCTTACTAGGCGTAAATTGGCTGTTTATACAGCAGGTCCGGAATTGACAGTTTCGCGTTCGTTTTTTTTTTAAAAAAAAATTCATAGTTTCTGCCTCTGTTTTGTAAAAGCCATAACTTATTCTAGGAACATCGTATTGGGGTGAAATCAGTGCCAAAATCTCCCATTCTGAGTCTAGTAAGTTTCATATGTTTTACGGAAAAACCAGTTCGGACCATAGCTGGTGTCAAATTGTTGTTTTGTACTGAAAGGTCCTGTTTTTCACTGTTCTGCAAGTCGGTTTTGTAAAATCCATAGTAAATTGTAGAAAAATCGTTAGAGCACGTACGATATGTCCCTGGAACCCTAAGACATGGGACTTTGTGATTATGGAATAATATTTCTGGGTTTATCAGTTTATAAGGGGTTAAACAGGTCCCGAACAGACCTGTGTTTTTAGAGTAAAAGCTAGAATTTGTAACTTGTAATCTAGTAGTTGTGAATTTGGGCTAGGACTTCGTGGTGACGTTTGATATCACTTATTTAGGTGGAAAAATGTGAGCTGGTGTTGGCCGGTTCGTGTTGTTGTTGAGGACATAAGCTTTGTTTTTGAGGTGAGTTCTCTCACTATATAGGATGAGAATTATATTTGTGTTACTATAGCTCGAGTGTGATAGTTATGATTGTTTGTTGATATTATTGTGTTATGGGCTATATATAATTGTGTAGATATATTGAACTGTGATTGATGTACTTCTTGATGGGTGTTCCAAGAAGTATATGGCTTATAATGAGTTGCGATTATATTTTCTTGATGGTCGTTCCAAGAAGTATAAGGCTTATTATTAATTGTGATATATTTTCTTGATGGTTGTTCCAAGAAGTATATGTGTTTGTATAATGAGTTGCGATTATATTTTCTTGATGGTCGTTCCAAGAAGTATAAGGCTTATTATTAATTGTGATATATTTTCTTGATGGTTGTTCCAAGAAGTATATGTGTTTGTATAATGAGTTGCGATTATATTTTCTTGATGGTCGTTCCAAGAAGTATAAGGCTTATTATTAATTGTGATATATTTTCTTGATGGTTGTCCCAAGAAGTATATGTGTTTGTATAATGAGTTGCGATTATATTTTCTTGATGGTCGTTCCAAGAAGTATAAGGCTTATTATTAATTGTGATATATTTTCTTGATGGATGTTCCAAGAAATATATGTGCTGGTATATTTGGTATATATAAATTTGGGCGCAAGACGTGATTGCATGGTATGAGTTGGTTGCGACAACTAGCTGTTTAAGGGTGATGCTGATATAATTGCGATCCTATTTATGGTTGGAATTCACTAAGCCTTGTGCTTACCCTTTCCTATTTTAACGTGGTTTCAGGTGCTTGTGGCTCCAAGGCGTGACGGGTACACACTGGCGCGCGTGAAGAGTTTTTATAGTCATGAGATTAGAGTTATTATAAATAATTTATTTTCCGCTGTTTATTATTACTGAGATTATTTATTATTGAATTGCAAACGAAACGGTGTTGGATATTTAATAAGGTTTTATTTATTAAAATGCCTATTTTTAAAGTCAAAATTTATTGTAATTTTTGGGACGTTACAGTTTCTCTTAAAAATAAAAGATTATCTTTTTTTTGAAGAAATATCTTTTTGTTAAAATTGTATGTTAGTAAAACTAAACTAAATATCCATCAAACTTCCAAATTTGGAGGTATGTGTTTACTCCGTCGATCGTCTCCATTTTTTGGTCGATTTTCACCGATTTATGTTGGATTGGCTATTGCATTCTGAATTATCTTCATCTTTGAGTTCTTCCTCTTCGATTGAGAAGTTAGCTCTAATGAGACCTATGCATCAATTGATTTTTTTAGACATGTTTGACTAATGCCTATTTGATAAGAAATAATACAAAGCATGTAGTAAGATTGAGGATTTAAGTATTTGGTTTCAGAATCGAATTGCGTCCCGCTGCATCGCGCGGGTACGATGACTAGTTCTATTTGAAAGCGTTTATCGGTTAATTGTTAATTAGTTTTATGGTGTTTAAAAATGAAGAAATTTTTTATATATGCCATAATAATCGCAACATTTAATTTTACGATATTTTACAAGTATGAGCCAAATGATTTATAGGGTATGATTCAAATGAGAATAATAAAAAAATTGAGAAGAACTAGAAAAAAAAAACAAATAACAAGTTTAACAATTTGTATATCTTGCAGTATGTTGGTTTTTAATAAAACTTATTGGCTTTAAAAAAAAAGATGAAATTAAATAACAGTTTTTGGTTAAACTTGTTGACATCAATTTTGATCATATTTAGTTGTAACCAAGGTTCTAAATGGCGTGAGGCGTAGCGTGGCGGCGAGGTCAAGCCTCAACCTTAGAAGCCACAGCGAAGCCATGGCGTTTTCAAGGCGTGACTTATGGCGTCAAATTTATAATTCATATATAATATTATATATAGAAACATAGGTTTTGTAGTGTTACTCAATTAACCAATAATAGTAAGCAAGTGAAATTAGGCTACATATTAAGAAATTTCCAAATAAGACATTATAAATGGAAAAAAAAATCAAATATCGCATTACGAAAACTGCGTATTACACGGACTTAACGTGACGTGAGAAACAAGTGTTGCTGCCATGACGCACCATGACGGTTGTGCGAAGAGTTATTTAGAACAGTGGTTGTAACCGGTCAGTTCTAATCAGGTGTGATGGCTTTTTCACACCCTTAATTTTTATATACAAATAAATATATTTATTAATTTTTAAGAAATTATAAAAGTAATTAATTTCTTACGTGTACGATGAGTTATTGGAAGGTTCCGTTAAATTACGAATTTGACCATGATGAACGTGTTCACCAAGTTTAATCGTCATTTGGAAGGATCCTTTCCTTCCCATGTTACTTTGACCCATCAAACCAAACCCGACCCTTTTTCTTTTTCTTTGTATACAACTGTCACGTGTAATTATATTACGTCATCGATGACGTATGCATATTGGCATAATAATCAATCTCATCACCAACCGACCCTTCACCTTTGGAAAACGACATTCTCTTTATCCTAACATTCTTGCCAACCCCCAATCCACCATGTGCTCAAATCTTCCATTCTAACACCCTTTTTTCAAATTCTCATTAAATCTAAATATCGAAAACTTGAAATCGGTGTAGTTTCTAATGTATATTGAAACAAGCGGGATCGGATTTGACTGATATTAGGATAATGTTGTAGAGGCGGATTTAAACGAGAATGCGGTCAAATTACGAGAAGTGCAAGAAGGGTCACGAACATGCTATGTTAAACAACCATTGTGCAAACTAGTTTTTTACGTGACCTTGGTCGCGTTTGACTAAGGGGGTGTTTGGGATTGCTTATTTATTTAACTTATTTGCTTATTGCTTTTCCTCACCACAAATAAACTATTTTTAGTGTTTGGATTGAAAAAAAAGAAAAGTGCTTATGACTTCTCCCCACCACAAATAAGTTGTTTTTCATAAGTTAATCCATTTTAACTTATTTGGAAGTGCTTATAACTTATTTATTTAAATTACATTTTTACCCCCAACTCCTTTTTATCATTAGATAAGTTGATAAACACTATTAAAAATAAGCATAAGTTGTTTTAAATAAGCAATCCCAAACACCATTCGGAAACTTAAATTTTTCCTATTACGACGGACCATAAAGCGATGGCGCATGCCACCGGCTCTTATACAGGGTACCCCCATGTAATATTACTCTAGAATCACATATAATATATATTTTAATTGTAACTTATTTGGTTATTGCCACATAATTTATAATTTAAAACTAGTTATTACGATTTAAACATATAATAACAATCAATTAATTATTTTTAAAAAGCTCATATATATAATATGTCAAAAAGTTACAATTACAACAAACAAATAAAAATAAAAAATGGTAATATTTTCTTAAAAAGAAATATGACAACAAAAGAATATTACATATTTTCTATAAATGCCCTACATCTATTAACATTAACAAGTTAAGTCCCGGAAAAAAACACTATTTTAGTATAGCAAGGACTCCAAAAAGTTATCGTCTATAGGTTCGTCTTTAGCTATAGAAAAAACATTATCTAGATTTGGTTGTCGATTCATGTAACTAGCCCGTATTGGATTGTCGAACCCAGAGAACGTAAAACCACCTGGGTTGTGTAACATCTTTGGCGTAAACGGTGTATCTGGTGATGATGGTAAATTGAATCCATGGACTGTATTGATCATAGAATTGCTAGGACAGTGATGAGACAGTTCAGATGGCTTAATTGTCATGGTGGCCACATTGTTGCGAGGGTTGGTGGATGGTAATGGTCGATGACTGCCACCACGAGCCAATGGCACATCGTGGGTGTGCTTGCCTTCGTAGGTTGTTATCACTGAGCGTAAGTCATGGGATGCTCGTTCCACGAGCTTTTTCACTGAACAACCGAGTGTGGTGCATTTGTAGTAGCTTCTGCATGGATTATGCAAATGATGTAAATACCAATGATCCAACGACGAGTATACCAAATATTATGTAGTTTATTTTGTATAGTAAAAAGTATAGAAACTAGAAAGTAAAATAAAAGAGAACAAAAATAACTACCGAGGATTAGGATTCCCTTTGACCACTTTCTGGCCGTATTTTCTCCATCTATAACCATCATCAAGTATATCAATATCACTTATGGTTTGAACTACAACTCTTGGCTCTCTTACAGTCCTACTTCCTTCCATCGATATCAATTCGTTTTCATTATTCATCTTTCTGTTAAACAATTTAACAAAACAAATAACAAAAAAAGTAAACAATCTATGCCAAATTTAGAAAAAAGAAATTTGTCATAAATATGCTATGAGACATAAATCTAAAATAAGATCATTTGCGAGGGTCCGGTCAATATAGAGTCTTCTTCTTTTACAAATCTAATGGTAATTCTTAAAAACTTATAAATCATTTTTCATATGTTACATGAAAACAATATGCGTGAAAATACAATATTTATATAGTATTGTATCATTCAAAACTAGGGCTGGCAACGGGTAAGGGTAAACCCGTTATCCGTTATGTTTCGACCCGTTGGATAAATGGTATGGATAAATAAAAATTTATCCACTTATCCATTATCCGTTTACCCGAATTTTAGTGGGAAGGATATGGATAAACGGTTTTTTTCGTTATCCATTACCCGTTACCCGTTACGATATAATATATACATATATATAATTAAATATTAGTGTGTGTATATATATACATAATTATATATTATTAATATTCTTTATAATGTTGTCGTATATTAATATGTACTTTAATTTATTTTTTATTTTTATCGAGTAAAAGATTTCATGATGATTAAACAATAAACAAGACGGATTCAAGAAAATAAATACAATGAAAAATGTTAGTCTTGTACTTTTTATATATTTTTTAATACTATGCTATGATTATTCATTGAAAATAATAGAATGTTTACTATACATATTAGATATAAAATAGTAACTGTATTTATGAGCTTATGTTTTACTTATATATTTGAGATTTAACGATATCAATTATAGTTTAAAATAAAAATTTGTTTTACCATATGTCCATTACCCGTTTCGTTACCCGATATTTTTAATGGGTAGGGTAGGATATGGATAACGGTTTTATGAGATGGATAATTACCCGTTTTGTTACCTGCTATTTTAAATGAATTGAATAACGGATTAACCTTTACCCTACTCATATCGTATTCAAAACTCTTCTTTCCACATACAAAACCACTCTTGAGCATTTTAAATACTAAAAACACTGTATAAAAATTGTATTTTCATACGTGCACATTAAAACTAGTTTATATGTTTTTACAATATATTGAGTTTGTAAATGATCATGCATCAATAAAATGGTTTTTACAGTTTTACGATAAGAAATAGTTATCGACTAAAGAGAGAAAAAAAAACTCACAATCTTTTAGCACGAGATTCATCTTCAAGAATCTCATCCCTAAACTCATCATCTCCGATCGAATTTGATGAATTTTCCGGCGTTCCAACCAAATCCAATTGCCCGGAACTCTGAGATTGATCCGGGTAATCGTTAAATTGATGCGCCACAAGTGGATTATTCGAAGCCAATGAAGAAAATGATCGTTTAGTAGATTGTGGTTTCGGATGATCATGGTTCCCTTTGTAAACAATTTCTGTAATATCCCCATCCGCGGATGTCTCCACCTTCTTCCTCATTGAACAATTTCGATACGTGCACTTATAATAACTTCTCGGATTTTCACTACCTTTCACTTGTTTTTGACCATATTTTCTCCATTTATATCCATCATCTAACTTCTTCTGTGATGATTGATGATGATTGTAGTTGTTACGATCATTTGAGTAGTTCGAATCGAAGCTCTGTTTTTGCAAATTTGAGTTTGTTTGAATGGTAGAGATTTCAGGGGAGAAGCTCTGCATCTGAAATGGGTATTCTGATGTTATTAAATCTTTGTCATCTTCGATTTTGGGTTGATGATAGATTTCCTGAAAAGTTTCGATCGAATTAGTGGTGAATTGTGTGATTTCTTGAAGAACTTCAAAGAAAAAACTTACTGTGGAATGATTCGATTGGTTTTGGAAGGAGAAATCTGTAAAATTCTTGTGTTCTTGAATTTGATTGTGGGTGTTCCAATTGAAGGCATGTAATGGGAAAGAACCAGTGGTTGGAGATGCTAAAATCTGCAAGAAATTTATAAAATATTAGAATTCTTGAAAAAGGTAAGAACTTTTCAAATGGGTATTTGATTTTCTCAAAATCCCAGTTTTTGTTTACTGAAATATATAATTTTTTGTGGGAAAAGGGTGTTCTTGGGTATGGTTAGAGTCAAACAGAGCTCAAGGACGCCGTTAATGGAGGATTGTTTACAAGATTGAGAGAAACTTACGTGGGAAGAAGATAGGAGAACAGGGGAGTCAAGGAAGTCGGCGGCGGTGAGACCGCCGGAGATGGGGAAGTAGGAGGAGGACGGTGAGAACGCCGGCGAGGAAATGGGAAGTGAAGGTGGAGGGATTGATTTGAATTTGGGTGTGCCTCTGGTGGCCGGAGGTTCGGCAGCGACGGCGGATGGTGGTGGTGGTGAGTTTGGTGGTGATTCAAAGGTGATTGCTGAAGAAGACATGAAGAGGGAGTTTTGGAGGGGATGAAAATCTTAGAGAGAGTTCAATAAATTTATGTTATGTGAAGAGGGCAAAAAAGTCAAAGATGCATGTGTACCTAACCTACAAGAATTTACATGGTATTTCATTTGTCTCAATCTCTTAAATATCTATTAAAAAATATTTTTTTATTTTTTAAATAGACATATGAAAGATATTTATGGGAATAAAGTATTTTTGTATAACTATTTTCAAATATTTTTAATATTTTGTTTTTCTAAAGGGTATTTTGGTATTTATTTTAATGAAAAAACGTTATTTTTTGAATGAATAGGCTTGGAGGTTTAGAGAAGAAAACATGGCGAGAATTGGGCACATAATGCATCCCCCGAGTCCCCGACCTTGACCTCACCCCGCTTAATCCCCGACAGGTTCGAGAGGAGAAGTTATTTGATGGGTATGGAAAACATTTGAGTACCTGTTTAAAAGAAAATGCATTTTAAAAGAAAATAGAAGACGAGGTTTTAATATTTAAAACAAATAAAAAAACTTCAAGTCCCACATATATCATAGTAATTACTAAGCAACAAACAAGAAATTAATCAAATTATATATTAAAATTATAAAATGCTAGAATTATCCATGACCCCAAATTCCTGACCGGACCCAAAACGGGTATGAAAGGTAATTCTCGTCCTTGCCCCGTTGGGAGATGTAGTGAAAATTCGTCTTCTCCGTGTTCAAATTCAAACACTGCTAAAACCCTTATGGTCATGAATATTCGCCTGCTATGACTCCAAATCATCCATCACCCCGGAGATTAATTGAAGTATGTAAACCATCCATACATTCACAATTAAAAATAAAAATTTACTATTATACATACTTTTAGTTTATTTTTAAGAGCAATTTATCATCACATATTTACCATCCAACATTGTCGTTTTAAGGCCAATACAAGTTACAAACGCAAGTGCTTACTGAAAGCTTCTTCTACAATTACATGTATTTTTATTTGGTATATTATATAAAAATAAATGTATTTTCATTTAATTCTTATTTTTTAAACGTATGTTCTAAAAGTTAATCTAATAAAATATATTTTAAAAAATTATATTTAAAGGTTTACAATCAAAAGTACGTTACATCTTATCTACACCATATCAAATATTGAATATTAAGTTAAATAAATTTTGGAGTAAACTCTACTTTTGGTCCGTGAGGTCCTAATAGGTATGGTGATTGGGATTTTGCAAATATGAGTTTTACTGACCAACTTGAGTATGCTTTGCATGTTGGACAGGATGAGCCGTTTGACTTTTCGGAGGCAGTAGCTTCAAACCACTCTGATAAGTGGTTAGTAGCTACGCAGGAGGAAATGGAAGCTCTATCGAAAAATAACACTTGGGAGCTTTGCCCATTACCGAAAGGCAGCCGTGCAATTGGCTGCAAATGGGTCTATAAAGTCAAAGACGATATGTGTTACAAGGCTCGCCTGGTTGCGAAAGGCTTTGCACAGCGGAAGGATATCGAGTATGATGATATCTTCGCGCCTGTGGTTCGACACACATCTATCCGGGTCCTTCTGGCCCTTGTGGCGACTCATGATCCGGATCTCGAACAGTTAGATGTGAAAACAGATTTTCTGCACGGAGATCTTGAAGAAACCATCTATATGAAGCAACCGGAAGGTTTCATCTCCGACAACAAGCCTGATTGGGTCTGTAAATTGAAAAAGTCCCTTTATGGACTTAAACAGTCGCCTTGACAGTGGTACAAGAAGTTTGATTTGTTTATGCTCTCGTTGGGTTTTGAGCGTAGTGAGAAAGACGCTTGTGTCTATCATAGATCAAGCGGTGGCGTTTATACTTATCTACTTCTTTATATTAATGACATGCTAATAGCTTGCAGGGATCGATCTGAAATCAACCGTTTGAAAGATAGGCTGAAATCAGAATTTGAAATGAAGGATCTCGGTGAAGCTCGTGTTATTCTTGGCATGGAAATTGTTCGAGACAGAAAGTCTCGTACTCTCAGGTTAACACAAAAGGGCTATATTCAAAAGATTTTGAAGCGGTTTAATCTTGATGGTGCAAAGTCGGCGTCTAAGCCACTTCCGAGTCACATCAAGCTTACAAAAGACGATTGTCCGGTAGACGATGCTGGAAAGGCTGAGATGGCAAAGATTCCGTATGCCAGTGTAGTCGGGAGCCTCATGTATGCTATGGTATGTACTCGTCCCGATCTTGCACATTCCGTTGGAGTGATTAGCCGGTTTCTATCGAACCCGGGTAAGTCACATTAGGCTGCGGTGAAAGCTGTTTTTCGTTACTTAAAAGGTACGGAAACTCACGGCCTTATTTATGGTATGCAAAACAACTGTTATATTGTTGGGTACTGCGATTCAGATTACGCAGGTGATCGTGTCAGTTGGAAATCCACTTCTGGTTATGTTTTTACATTAGGTGGGACAGCTGTCAGTTGGAGATCTCGATTACAGTCTGTTGTTGCACTATCGACTACCGAAGCTGAACTTATTGCAGCGGTTGAGTCCGCTAAAGAAGCAGTTTATTTACGGGAACTGTTGATTGGTTTGGGCCTAAAGCAGTCTAATGTCCGTATTAATTGTGATAGCCAGAGTACTATTCACTTGGCTACAAATTTGGCGTTCAGCTCTCGAACGAAGCACATTAGTGTGTGTGATGCATTTCTGGTAGCTTTGCACGACGCAAAGGTTGTGTACTTGAAGAAAATATTATCTAATGATAATGCTGCCGATATGTTCACCAAATCGTTATCATCAGCCGCATTCGAGCATTGCTCGAATTTGATCCATCTCAGATTGTGTTAGTGCCGTTCGACACTTTGTGGGGGAGATGAGAAATATTGCTACAGATGACATAGCGACATCTTTGGGGAGTTATTACTTGGCATGTGTGTTTAGGTTGCTCAACTCGTTCGTTTATTGAGATTGCTCACTTGAGGATTTTTGTTTTTTTTATTTTGACTGGTGATGGCCGAGCCGAAGCTCGTCAAAGTCAAAATGCATTATGTTACCTCGTGTCAATCTCTATCAGCTATTTGTTCGTTTTCGTGGATTGGTTCGTACCTTGGTTTCGTCGGGTGATTTGCACATCATGGTAGAGTGTTGAAAAACATCAGTGTTTTTTCTTTGTTATTGTACAAATCACCAACACCAACTAAATATTCTTGTATGAATATATATATATATATATATGGTAGATGAATACTAGATGAATACTAGACTTTGTAAAATTTTCCAAGGTATATTTAAAGATTGTTTTAAATTAAAGAAAACATATTTTTTAATACCAACTGGATGCTAGTGTTGGTCAGCCTTTTTATGTCGGTGTTGGTCAGCCCAGTCGGTTGGAGTAGCGTAAGTGGCACAAGTGGTAAGCCGTCCAGCCGTACCACGACTATCCATGAGTGGTCCCTCCGAAGGTGGTCCCTCTGATTATTCAAGAAGTATTTAAAGAAGGTATTACTCTTTAATCATAAAACAACCCTTTAAATAGATTTTGCTAAATATATAAACTTATGAATTTATCTATGAATTTATTCACTAAAAAACATTCTTCTGAAAATGATAACATAGAAGAGAATAATCTCAATATGAACTCTTCAGAAATTCATATTTCAAATATTGAGCAAAGCTTAACAAATTGGACAATTCCCAAACAAGATGTTAAAACAGTTTATAAGATAGGAACTTTTGATTACTTTCAAGGATATTCAATCAAAGCTACAGAACAAACTGTATCAATAAATAAAGATTATAGTAATCTTACCCTCTTATCCAAATCATCCATAATACAACATAGACAAAAATACAAATTTCTACATGTTGGATTAGTTCAAGTTGCTATCAAACCTTTGTTTAGATTAGGAATAGATGCCCCAGTATTATTAATACTTAGAGATGCTAGGCACCCTAACTTCCAAAATTCAATCCTTGCCATGGCAGAAACTAATGTCTCAAATGGCCCAATTTACTTTAATTGTTATCCCAATTTTTCTGTAGGATTATTTGATCCAAATATATTAGATACTTTAGTTCTCACTATCAAAACAAAGAATTTAGAATTCAAAGAAGACACTAAACCTGTAGCTGTAATCTATAGAGTATGTTACAAAACTACGACTTCAACAATTGAACCAAAAACCAAGATATCAAGCCCTAGAGATGAAACATTAATATTTGAAGCCAACCCTCAACATACTAAAATTCAAATTCCTAAACGACTTAAATGGAATGAAATTACTCAATCATGTAACTGGAATCTCCAAGATATTGGTAGTCCAAAACCTATAGATAATTCAAACCATGTATCTAATATTATTGAACATGAAGATGGATCAGTAGATATTAATTTTAATAATTTCGATAATCTCATATCTGTCTCCTCAAGGTTATCAACATGATCAATAAGTGGAGCAAAAACTCCTTCCTTTCAAAAATCTCAATCATTAAAATTCAAAAATGTAGATTTTAATAAACCAATTCCTCGAGCCTTTTATCAAGAAGGATCTGAAGAAACTCAAAGTTTTGTTTACGAACCTACTCCTTCAGAGATTCTATCTGAAATCAATCAATACAAAGCCCAAATTTAAGTAAAACAAAATGAATAAATCAAATATTAATATGAAATATCTTATAGAAGAGTTTGATTATGATTATAATGAAGAAAGGAGAAATTTCTATTATTCATCGGTTAATAATTCTCAAAAAGAATTCAAACATCAACTCTTATGGAGAGATTATATTAATAGGAATAATGTTCATATAACTTTCTTCAATTGGTATGAAATGTATTGTGAAGAACAAAATATTCCAAACCCTTTTATTAATATCTATGACACCCCAAAAATAACTCAAGATTATAAAGATATTGTCACCGAAGAAATTATAACTACAATACAACCTCCAAAAAATATAATTTTAATAAATCAAAGATTTATAGGATCACCCCTAATCTCTATCACTGAAAAAACAACTAAAGACGAAATCATGAAAGATATTGTATACCAAAATAATTATTCAAATGAAATTCTTAATACTATGAGCCAACAACTAAATAGATTAGAAAACAATCAAAGTAATAATATTAAAAAAATAGAGGATCCTCCCTCTAAAGAAAAGATTAAAGAAAACAATCCAATTTTCATACCCCACCAAATTGATTCCAATACCAATTTAGGATATAATAAAAAAACTAGTTAATGAATTAGAACAAAAATTAAGCAATTTAAAAGTAAATGTTCTAAATAAAGAATCAGATTCAGAATCTGAATCTGAATCTGAAGAAATATCTCAAATTCATGAACAATTTGCCAATAAATTAACTTTTAAAGGCAATTCAACTAATACTAGTCGCTCTCAAACAAGAAACTATTATAATAAACCAACTCTCCCAGATGTTCAATTTGAGGATACTTCGGTTCTATTAAGAAGTTCGTATGATGGTTCATCAATTTACGAATGGAACATTGACGGATTATCAGAACATCAAATTCTTAATATGGTTCAAGAAATGAATATGGCTTCAAATGCCTATATTACCAGAGATAATACTCAAAAACAGATTGCAGGCATGCTCGTTTCCGGTTTCACTGGTACTTTAAGAAACTGGTGGGACATGTACCTATCTGAAGATTCTAAACGCATTATCCGTAATGCCAAGAAAATTGTCATCAAAAATGAAAACAATCAACAAACTCAAACTGAAGAAGAGGATGTAGTCGCTACTCTTATATTTAGCATTGTAAAACACTTTATAGGAGATCCATCTCTATTCCAAGAAAAGAGTTCAGAAATACTCTTAAACCTCACTTGTAGAAAACTACAAGATTACAGATGGTATAAAGATATGTTTTTATCAAAAGTAATGATAAGACCAGACTGTAGCGAACCCTTTTGGAAAGAAAAGTTCATTGCAGGATTACCAAAACTCTTTGCTGAAAGAGTAAGAGAAAAATTAAGAGAAGAATATAATAATCAAATTCCTTATGCAGAATTAACTTATGGACAAATATCTGGTTACATTAATAAAGAAGGATTAGCTATCTGTTCAGATTTAAAACTTAAAGCCAAAATAAAGAAAGACAGAATAAATAATAAAGAAGAACTTGGTAATTTCTGTCAACAATATGGTTATGAAAACATAACTGCTCCTACATCGACCAAATCTAAAAGATATTCAAAAAAATATTTTGGCAAAAGGTTTAAGACAAAATATGATAAAACTAACAAATATGATAAAAACAAATTTGATAGAAATGATAATTATCATAAGAAAAAACCATATAAAAAATTTAACAAAAAACCTCATAAACAAACTGAATCAAGAGATATAATTATTTGCTATAAATGTGGTAAAACTGGACACATGGCAAAGAATTGTTATGTTAAGAAAAAGATCAATGAATTACAAATCTTTGATCAACTAAAAACTCAAATAAGCAAATTAATTCTCAATAGTGATTATTCAAGCTCAGAATATGATTCTAGCATATCAGATTATGATAATAATTATTTGAATGTTTTAGAACATTGTTCAACTACCAGTTCAGATTCTGAAACGTATGAATGTTTAGGAAATTGTACTTGTAACAAAATTAATGTTATAACAAAAGAAGACAGAGAGATTCTTGAATTATTAGATAAAATTCCAGATCAAACTATTAAAAATGAAGCTACAAAAAGATTTCTCAATTATAATCCTAAAATAGAAACAAAAACTCCAAAGACTACTGAGTTATTGAATCTTCAAGAAGTCTTTAACAGGTTCTCCCAAACAACTAAACCAATATCTACTCAAGAACTTCAAGAAGAGTTAACTTTAGTTAAAACAGAGATAAGGCTTATCAAAGAACGCCTCTCAAAAATAGAAAAAGATAAAAGTAATATTCAAGATGAAATCCCTAAAGTCACAATCATTACAAATGAAGAATCAAACATCAATAAAATTAAAATCCCTAAAAATATTTCCTATCAAAGATGGCATACAAGTATTAATCTTTGTATACAAAATGAATTTAAAATAATTGTCATTGCCCTTATTGACAGTGGCGCTGACATGAATGTTATCCAAGAAGGAATCATTCCTACAATTTTTTATGAGAAAACTTCAAATCGGTTATCATCAGCTAGTGGGTCAAAACTTGACATTTCTTATAAAGTTTCAAATGTTCATATTTGTAAAGATGATTATTGTTTTAAAACATCTTTAATCCTTGTCAAAAACTTAACCTCAACTCTAATTTTAGGATCACCTTTTATTTATCAACTTTACCCAATTACTGTAGACGAAGAAGGAAATTAGTACAAAAGTCTTAAATAAAGAAATAAAATTCAAATTTACAGACCCAATTATTCATTCAGAACTAAATACCTTAAAGAACAAAGTTAATCAAGCAAAATATTTAATTAACGAAATTAGCTATAAAAGAATTCTCGATAATCTACAAGATCCAAATATTCAAAATAGAATTAAAAAGACAAAAGAAAGATTTGAAAATAATGTTTGTTCTACTTTTCCTAATGTTTTTTGGAAAAGAAAACAACACACTGTTAAATTACCATATATAAAAGATTTCAATGAAAAGGACATTCCTTCAAAATCCAAAGCTATTCACATGTCAAATGAATTGCAAGATCACTGTAAGAAAAGAAATTCAAGATTTATTAAACAAAAAACTCATAAGGCCTTCAAAATCACCTTGGTCTTGTTCAGCTTTTTATGTCATGAACGCAGCTGAATTAGAAAGAGGTACTCCAAGACTTGTTATTAATTACAAACCTTTAAACAAAGTTCTAGAATGGATTCGATATCTAATACCAAATAAAAGAGATTTATTAAAAAGACTTTATGATGCAAAAATATTTTCAAAATTCGATATGAAATCAGGATTTTGGCAAATACAAATTCATGAACAAGACAAATATAAAACAGGTTTTAATGTTCCTTTTGGTCATTATGAATGGAACGTCATGCCTTTTGGTCTCAAAAACGCTCCTTCAGAATTCCAAAATATCATGAATGACATTATTATCCCTATAAGCAGTTTTGCTATTGTTTATATTGATGATGTGTTAATTTTTTTCAAAATCTTTAGAACAACATTTTAAACATTTAAACATATTTTATGATTTAGTTCTCAACAATGGACTAGTCATTTCTTCCACAAAAATGAGTTTATTTCAATCTAATATTAGATTCTTAGGACATGATATTGTTCAGGGAACTATCAAACCAATACAAAGAAGCTTAGAATTTGCTAATAAATTTTCAGATGAAATAAAAGACAAGACTCAACTTCAAAGGTTTTTAGGATGTCTAAATTATGTCCATGACTTTTTCAAAGATTTAGGTGTTATTTGCAAACCTTTATATCAAAGAATAAAAAAGAATCCACCACCATGGACACAAGAACATACCAATGTTATTAAACATATTAAAGAAAAAGTTAAATACTTACCTTGTCTTAGTATACCACAACCAAATGCTAGTATCATTGTTGAAACTAATGCTAGTAATTTAGGATTTGGTGGGATATTAAAACAAAAAATTAACCAAGATTCAAATGAAGAATTAGTAAGATTCTTTTCAGGAGCTTGGAATGATACTCAAAAAAATTATTCAACTGTTAAAAAAGAAATTTTAAGTATTGTTTTATGCATCAAAAAATTCGAAGATGATCTATATATGAAACCCTTTTTATTACGCATAGATTGTCAATCTGCAAAACCTATTTTAGAAAATGATATAAAAACATTATTTCAAAACAAATTTTTGCAAGATGGCAAGCATTATTAAGCAATTTCGATTTCAAAATTGAATTTATCAAAGGCAAAAATAATTCTCTCCCAGATTTTTTATCACGAGAATTTTTACAGGGGAAATGAATCAAAGAGAAGACAAAAGGATCGTTGTTCAAAATTCTGATAAGAGAGTGCGACTCTCTCCAATCAAATCAAATACTTCTCCTACTCCCTCATCATCCATTCTTCCTATACAAAATAGATTTGATCCAATTACCCCTATCAAAGCTCAGCCTTCCTATTCTTCTTTAATACAAAAGTCACTTATCATCTTTCCAAACCTAACTCCCAAAAAATCTATTATATTGTCCAATACCCAGGCAATTGCTCCTCAAAATCCCAAACCTTCTTCCTCAAAAGAAAAGGGCAGTTCTTATATCCAAAACCCTAACCAGCAAATTGTCAAGATCCTTGAAGAACATGAAGTTCAAATCCATAACCAAGGATTTCATTCCCTCACAGATTTCCTCTTCCTCAAAAACTCCATGTTTATTGGAGGCAGTCAAAAGACAAGAGAGTATTATCAAACAATTTTAGAAAACACAGGTTCTATCAAAATTACTCATAATTCAAATCCTACTGATAAAACCACTATAGCTTTCAGCAAAGTTCAAATCCTTCGTATTCTCTCTATTCAAGATTGGAAAGCTCGTCCTTACGCTAAAAACCCCTTCCAAACTATCCAAAACACCCTCTTTACAATTATTGTGATTACCAAGATGCTTGGTACAACCTTTTTTATCTCAAAAGCTATTCACATTCATGGTTCATATTTTTCGATAAAAATTTCGAGTGCTCATATCCCAAATGGTTCGTTCGATGGTTCAAATTCTTAGGAAATATTCCAGATACTCTTCCTAGTCCTGTTTTAAAAGGTTTTCAAAAATTCAAAGAAATCTTTTATCAAGACATTCCTGAGTTTGAATACCTCCTTCAATTCACCATCTTATTCAATATTCCATGGATTATTTCATGGACTTTTAGTGTGACATCTGCAATTGGTATAAATCCAAGTCTTCTGCAAAGAGTAGTTAGAGTCAAATGGTGGGATAATCTTCCTTCAAATCAAATTCAAAAGATGACAACTCAAGGTGTTTCAGAATTCTATTCTGAAAATTATGAAGTCTCAACCTCCAAAGTTATTCAAGAAGCAAAAAGTGAAGAAGATGAAGAAGATGAAGAACTAAGACAATTTCTTGCAGCAGATTCAAAAGAAGAACTCAAGAAATTAATCAAACAAGTTAAACAATTATCTTCAAGCAGCAGTTCCGACACAAATCAAGATACAGAGTTGATTCAAGACGCTCAAAATTCGTATTCAGACGTAAATCTATATGATTGATGTTTGAATGATATAAGTGTGAGTTTGGTGTATTGTCTTTGTAGACAATTCCTTTGTTTAATCAAAAGTGTTATTATTCATATGTAGAAAATACACTTCTTCGTATTTTCGACTTATACTTATCAAAAGTTTATCAAATACAAATCATTACTAATATTTACAGGTATGAAGAAAGATGCCAAAAGCCATGACAAGAAAGTCAAAAAGGTGGAGCTCCCTTTTCAACAAATTCAAAAGGTTGGTCGGCCATGATTTTTCAAAAACAATAATATAGCACAAAAGGACAAACGACTTTTTCTCAAAAGGAAATTGACATCAAATTACCGCAATCAAAGGAAGATAGCAAGACAACTACCGGTTGCCTTCAGTATCGACATCAAATTATCAAGACAACTGCCGGTTACCTTCAATAATTCAAGAATTCAAGCGTCTATAAAAGCAGACTCAAAACGAAGAAGCAAATCATCAGTTTTTCCTTCCCTTTTTATAAAATTCTCCCTATCATAAATTCTTAGAATGATATGTCTAAGAAATCCCTTTCCCTCAAATTCTCAACCTCTAGATGTTCTAAGTCTTTAGACTTTCAAATATTCATATCTCCAGATGTATGCAAAGATTGTCGAAAAGACAATTATACCATTGATCATTTAATCAAAGAAGGTATTTTCTGATCATGCTTCAAGTTATTATGTTTAATAATGGTTGCCTTATTATGCAAAGTTTTTGTCGTATTCATCATATAAAAATATTTATTCAAAATTATAATCCAATGAGATTTCTTAATGAACTTGTAAATTTTTTCATAGGAAACAATATTTACAATTTCAGAATTAATTATCAATATGAACATTTTGAATATTTCCCTACTTTTACAACACCTTATTTTTATCAACAATATTCATTATAATCTAAATTATGCTTAGTGTTGCTATATTTAATAACGGATGTCTTGTCCAAAAAAGTTTTTATCATAATCATCATTTCAAAGTGTTTATTTCAAGTAATTCTCCAAATGAACTTGCTGGCGAATTAACAAATTTCTTTTTAGAAAGCAATATAATAGATCTTATTACTATTCATCAAGAACAAAGAAATTATTTTTCAAAAACAAATATATTTCAATCGATCCTGAGTCGGTCACAGAATGGTATCAGAGCCAGAAACGGTGGGAATTGATAGATGAATACTAGATGAATACTAGACTTTGTAAAATTTTCCAAAAAAAAGGAAAAAGGAAGTTAAGTGGAGATGCAAATGTCGGCCATAAAAAAAACCTTCATCAAATTGCAAATACAACAACAATTAGTGGAGATGCATTTTTGGGTGGGAGAACTTTTATGGCTATAAAAGCCTACGAAATGCAAAAGACATATGCATCAAAGCAAGCCAAAACACAAATTCTGTCTTCGTCTTTATAGTTGATATATTTCTTCTTTCGTTGGTTTATATATATATATCTCTTTGATATATATATATATATAATCTAGTTTGATATATATAACACATATATATATCTCGTTCGTGAGGAAATATTTCGTTAGCTGATTTGTTGATTCAAGGATCTCGTAAACATGTTGTAACTTTCTCCCGGTTGGTAATATATTGAACTCGTCTCTCCCTGTGGACGTACACTATCACACTGATGGTGGAACCACGTTAAATATTGCTGTCTCGATTTACTTGCTGCTTTGATAAAATATTATCGTATATATTTTATAACTGCTCAAATTTACGTGAGGATCGATATGAATCAACAGTACAAAATATAGAATATTTAGATCCCGTTATTCCGCATTTGTTGTATTCGGTCGGTTGCAACGTGATTTATTGATATCACTTTGGGACCGTAAATCACTTGAATACGATATTGTGACTTTCTCCGACCTTACAATGATTTACATCAAAAAATGAACAACTGTGAATGGAAGAAATGATAAATCCATAGAAATCAATATAAATTGATAAAACAGAGAGATCGATTCCTAAGGCCATGAGATCCATAATCCATAGAAATCCATACAATAAAATCCATTAATGATTCAATGGTACATAAGAAATTTCCTGGGGATTGAAGAAGAAATCAACAGTACAGCGAGCAACAATGGTTGGAGAAAGCTTGCACAAGCTACACAGTTGAAGATGGTTGTTGGTCTCGAAGAGAGGTTGGAGGCTCGAAGCTATGGAGGAAGACGAACAGCCAAGGAAGACGAATAGTGAAGGAAGACGAGAATCGAACCTGTGAAGCGATGGAGACGGCAAGCGGTGGACGAGGACGTTCTCGTAGCTAGGGTTTGAAAAGAGCGAACCGAGGAAGGAGGCGTGCTTATGAAAAAACATAAAAATACATCTTTTTTATCTCAAAGGAGCCTTTCATTTGAAGGGGTATATTTGTCAAAAATCTGGCTTAATGGAGACAACAGCCCCAACCATACTGTGCGAATAAGCTCTTAGATTAATGATTAAGTCGCAAGTAAACAATACTAAATGGCTGTGCGAATAAGCCAGCCATTTCAACCATTAAGCTGATTAAGTCATTAGTAAACACACCCTAAGATTGTAAGCAGATACTTGCAACCAAGCTAGCTAGACCAAAATATGATACAGCTGGACCAAATATTGAAACACAACCTGGGACCAAAACCCTTCACCTACAATCAATAATCAATTTATTTGCTACTAGTCTTATCCCACCTTGCTCCTTATAATAGTACATATCTAAAGAGAAGTAAGCATCCACAATAGAACCTTTATGAATCAACGCAATGAGATTCGCGATACTAAAGCGCTCCATATTCGGCAACAATGTTGTTGTTGACCATTCTCTCTGTTATATTTGTGTCATCAACATGACAGAACCCCCTTCTGGGGCAATCTCTAATCTGTAGATCATACCAAAGTAAAAAAAAAACTTTAACCATCACAAGGGCAAAAATGTCACATTTTTTCATCCATGTATTAGTGGTAGAGGGTATATAAGCCTTCGTGAAGGTTTAAATGGGAACCATAAACATTTTGAGAACCATGAGCACCGGTATATTCATTGATGCATATACATTATATGGATTTTGGTGAGTTGCATATATATATATATATATATATATATATTACATACACAATGATGAATAGTGGGAGGCTTCAAATAAGAATGCTAAATACCGTGAGAAGGTAAGGAAAGGTTCATATGTGAATCGGTGGAAGATTCCATTTGAAAATGCATATATGAAGCCGTATCAATAATCTGTAGCATCCGTTCACATATGCATCTTCAAACAGATCTTCTGAGATTTTCTCATTGATTCACATATGAAGCTTCATTTCTTGCCTTCTAATGATATCTAGCCTCCTTATTTGGACCGGCCCCTTGATGAATATCCTAATTAACATATACATGTTTTGAAAGTGTATATACATCAACACGGAAAAGTTCAAATGAGAACCAACCCGGTAACCAACTATTTCATGAATAACCCTGAATAATCATGAATATTATTCACCATGAATATCATGCATTTAATGGGTATCATGACATTTATCATGAATTGTTGGTTCCAAGGTTCTCAAGATATTTACGGTTCTCATTTGAACCGGCCCGTATATGTATATATTGGTTCTCAAAATATTTATGGTTCTTGTTTAAACATTCACTTATGAGCCGAAGTCCAACCGAAACAAAGAGACTTACAGCAATTTGATGGTGGGAGAGCTTAAAAACCCTGACTTTCTTTTCACAACAGCGTTCCAGTTGGCCTTGCTACCGGACTCCGTATGCCTCTTAAAAGCAAGGTCATCGCAGGCATCAAGAAGACTACAGAGATCTGGAGTTGCACCCAACTCAAAGTGTAGCATCGGCCTTCCACGAGCATCAACACGTTCAACTGTATCATGTACATTGAGGGAGCTGGAGCACAACAGCAATGGGATGTCTAGGTGAAGTATTTGGCCTCTATAGAAACCACGTACATCAGTTGAGTTGCGTCAGCTATAGTAACATCGGGCATTGACACTTCATGTGGAAAAATATAGCCCGGGAAGCTTTCCTTGGTGGCATTAGATGCAATCGATGAAAGGTACTTTTCCTACATGAAGGGTGGTAGACCAATGTCATATTATAGAACCATTGTAATGGACCACCCACCCACCCCCACACATTCAATTTACGTATTCAAGGAGGGGAAATTAGGGCACATGGTATCTTCTAAAATAAACACAGATGCAGTTAATTTCGGTGAAATCTCGGGAAACCCGTAAATTTCGGTCTCGGGTAAAATTCCAGTTCAAAATATCCGTGTCGCAATTATCGGCGCAATTCACCAAAATTTCACCGAAATATGGGTCTGAAATTTCGGTCAGCTATACCGAAATAAGTATACAAGGGCTTTTGAGTTTTACAAAAGATTTGGACTCTACTTTCTTTTGGGCTTTCTTTTTATGGGCTTTTTTCACTTTTTGGGCTTTCTTTTTTTGACCTAAATTAGTAAGCATTAGACTTCGACTTCACACTTGATCGACTCCAAGACTCCAACACTTGATCGACTCCATGACTCGATCGACTCCATCACAGTTCCACGTCTTCTTCTTCACTTGAACTATTAAATTATATATCTTATATATGTTCATATTTAATTTTAAGAACCTATTTTTTTACCGCTATTGCAAATCAAGGTCCCGACCGAAATTTCCGCAATCGACCGTGTTAACTGCTTAGCAGATGGGTCCTACCATTTTGTTAGTCAATTTCCTTTTTTATTCTGCTTTATGTTTACGCTTAGTATAAAAGGAGAGGTTTTGGGTGGAGAGAAGCATCAATTTTTGTTAGAACACGCGAGAGTCTTCTGGGAGTCTCCGGTCTCTCGAATACTGGTGTCCTTTTTGTAGTTTCTTTTCATTTTCTTTAATTACAATCATTTGACTCGGTGAAACTCGCGTCGTATTCATCAATATTTCTTCATAAATGTAGCTCGAAAGAGTGAAAGAAACAATCGATATAACTCTTTCTCCTACCAAATCCATCTTCTACCCCGTCCCAAAACAAGTGTTCATATTTCTATTTTATTTTGTCCCAAAATAAACGTCCACTTTCAAAAGTAAGTGGCTTTTCGTTTCTACCCTTAATTAGATGGAGAAATTCATTAATCCCTCTATTATCAATTGTCATTTAGTTAACTAAAAATTGTAATCGCCGTGTCTTATTCATTATGAAAAAAGGAGAAGAAATTGCATGCACACATTCAGGAATGTATATTGGGCAAAGAATCATGAGTGAAAATTGCTCGTAAGAGTGGAAAAAGGAATGTAGCTTGCTAGCCAAGAAGTGAGAATTTACCAAGAGAATAACCATGGAACTACGCTTCATAACTTTAAGATTCAAAAGTGCATCATCCAAGCCCCTAAAAGAAATTGTTGAACGGAAAGTCAGACCCGAATCACGATGCTAATCTTTCTTCATTCTAACGATGCTAATCTTTCTTCATTCTAGCCCTAATGAATGTGAATCGAGCATGCATACAACATCTTTACATGAAACTATGATCCATCTTGCATATGAGCATATCCAAAAGGAACAAGAACCATGGTTCTAAATAACTTGTTATGGCGTCAAGGTTTGGGTTCATCGCCACGTTAATCCATGTGGCTCCACTGAAAGGCTTGCTTGAACTGTAACACGTTATGGTGCGTTACTACGCGTTATTTTTGTAAGGTCTTTTTACGTATATAACTTGAGGGATAAATGATAATTGTGTATCGGACCTAAGGCTTAAATAAACATAAAAAAGAAACTCAAAAACTAAAAACCGTAAATACTTACTCCCATTCCCGAACAGATGAATACGATTTTTTCAAAAATTGAATAAAGTAGTGAGTATCAGTGGTTCTTCCTTCTTTTTCAGTTCTATTACTTTATATAATTTAGTTTGGTCAACAATATTATTCACAACACCAACACACAAGTGTGTTGGTGTGTGTGTGTGCGTTTTAATTGCAAACCAAGCAATTCTAATAAACTATGCAAACCACTTATTAGGAAACAATAGATATATTTATGGATAATTATCATCATTCATTAATTATGATTGAGATATATATGGAAGATGCTAGGTTCATTAATTACGATCATGACTTTAGATTAGGAAACATAAAAAATATCAAATATTTATTAGACTTGATGAACGGCTAAGATTGGTTTGCATAGTTTGTTAGAATTGTTTGGGTTGCCATTGAAACGCACCCTATATATATATTATATATATATATATATGTATATATGTGTGTGCCACCTTGGGGCACGCCTTGAAAAACACCGCGGCATCGTCGTAATTTAGAACCTTGATAAGAACAAACTAATCCGGACTAGGGATGGTAACGGGGCAGGTTTGGGGCGGGTATCCCCTCACCCGGCCCCGACCCCGGTTTCGGCATCCTACACCCGTCCCCGGCCCCGGTCCCTGGCGGGTACGGGGATTAGCCACCCGGCCCCGGTCGCATACCCGGTCAAAGCCCGGTTTATGCAACTTTTTTTGTATAACTAAATAACTAATGTAATTATGTAATGTAAATACTATATATTTTTTTGAAAACTAATATATATATATATATAAAATATTTAATACATAATATATAAAACCGGATACCGGGCGGGTCAGGGAGTAGCTCACCCGGCCCCGGCCCCGGCCCCGGCCCCGGCCCCGGTTGGTACAAACCGGGTTTACCCGGCCCCGCAAAACCGAGTATTACCCGGCCCGACCGGGTCGGGTGGACCAGGTTCCCCACCGGGTCGGGTCAAATCACCATCCCTAATCCGGACACATCTTGAAGTATATTTAAAATTAAAGCATTGTAAAACAACAAATATACACCACGAATGGAACATAGATAATCACAAACAGACTCGGAGGTAATTTTGTTCCATGAGTTTCCACATGCTGAAAACAAACTACTGAGTGATGAAAAATCATGCAATTATCGGTTCCCACTCAAAAACATCATCAATATCACAAGTGAAACCAACCATAAGACAGGGGTATGACTGAAAAGAGCATGAGGACAAAGATGGCATTTGTAAAAATTGTTAAAAGCATATCTAGTGTAGGTAATAGACATTTTTGGGCATATTACCTGTGTAGTTGTTCCCCAAGCCCAAAATAATTTGCTAGACTGGCCAACTGCATAGAAAGTAAAACTATTATTAGCAAAACAATGGTAGATGGAGTATCGATGTAAAACATGAAGCCAATTGAACAACGATGTATAGGACTATCGCCTATCTCTGATTATTTAAACCATTATGTCAGTATACAATGTCTACATAGCAAACTCTTTATCTTTAAGTTCCAAAAACACGACTAAAATGGCCTATATACGTATATATAGATAGATATATTCATAACCCCACGGTTCATGAAGACAGAAAACCAAAATTGAAAGATACCAAACCGTTATGCAAATAAAAGTCTTCTAATTACACCCATATGCCTCAACATAATTAGAATTATACCTTCAGGTTACCCGCTCTCTGCCCAAACCTCTCTAACAAAACAGGAAGTGAATCAATCATTTCCAGAGGCTCTGGTGGTGGTCTACTGATAAGGTTGAATTCCTTCTTTAACAGCATGGCATCAAACTGGATTATATTATGCCCCACCCATATTTTCCCTACCAAACATTACATCAAACACCCAATTCAATTCAATTCAATTACTAAAACAATTACACAAAAAATTACTATCATAAAACGAAACCTTAGCTCAATACCATGTAAAATGCGATAAATTTCATCCGCGACTTTAGAGAACTTCGAGGACTTCAAGGCTTGCCAAACGTTTATGTAATCATTGTTCAAGTAATCTTGAGAGACTAAACGGGCGGGTAGTTCACCATCTGTATGTATCATGGTGGAGTAGGTGTCTAGGCAGGCAAGAGTCTTTAGGCAAAACACTATCGAACCAAATTCGATAATGCGACGATCCCATACACATGTTTGAGGAAATGTTGTTTCCAGGTCAAAAAATACGATCTGTTGTCTCGACACCACATGACTGTCTGGAATGTGAGAAATGTGCCGCAACCATCGAAAATTTAGACCGCAAAATTTGCGTTTGGGAATAGACCGAAGCATGTTCATCTTCGAGGAGAGGTAATGCAATCGCTTCTCTTGAGGCTAGCGTGGGAATTCTCCAATAGTACTGCAATTGCCTCCCAAAAGAATGGAAAAACTCTTCAATCGACTCCCAAAACAATGGAAAAGGAGGTAATCGTACTCAATCGCCTCCCAAAAGAATGGAAAAATTCTCCAATTTAATGGGGCACAAAACAGTTACTCGGCATAAAAACAGCATGGTATGACTCAAAACAAGATGCATTGCGATTACAAGTTCATACCATCACTAACCAAGGCTAACACACACAAGAAGCAAGCCAAAGATAATAATTGCAAGTTAGAACAATGGCAAAAATTTAAGAGCTCAAAGTGGGTAACACTAGGTCACTAGGACACACACAAGAATTGGAAGCATTTTGGCACAAAATCACAATGTTCTAGCAATGTAAGAAACCACATTGTAGCAATGTAAGCGCAACATTCACATAATAGCGAGATTACGGTAAGATAGTGTGCAAGATGTGCATAATAATAAACTATGGACCAGCAAAAACACCAAAACCCACAATGTGAAAGCCAAAAACGAAAGATTGTGAAAAATGTGCCCTAGTTGAATTCATGGAGAAATTGTGTAAATGAAGAACAATATGGTGCTAAATGAAGCATTTACAAGTAACAAGCAACTCAAAAACCTAAAATGTAGCACAATTTCAACAACTTATGAACATGGAAGAAAATTTGACCCAAATCTTGAAATCTCAACAGTGGAGATAAGAGGGAGTGAAAAGGAGACGAAGAACACTTACATTGGGGTGGAATTGCACAAAGGAGTAGCAAAATCGAAGTATCTTGGTTATGGAAGCAAAAATCGGCCCCCAAAAGTGTGTCAAAATCGGGCCCAAATCGCTCCTATGTCGATGTGTTTGTGTGCGTGAGTGAGCGAGTGACAAGGAGCCGGCCTAGGGTTTTTAAGCAAAACAGCCCTATGGCGATAGTGACAGGAGATAGTGCCTTGTCATTGTTGTGATGCCGATGTCGCGTGACTCGTACCGAGAGTTTGGGTGGAACTGGGCGAAAGTGACACAGAGATTGTGACATGTCACACTCGCGTGTTGTCGCAATCGCGAGATGTGTACCGAGCCTAATGGGCAATGTACGACTATGCCACCAAGCGTTGTGAGAATGTCACTTCCGCGGGCACTATCGCTGGATACGTACCACGAGTTTACTGATTTGAGCGATTACTACCAATTTCTTCGAGGGGGGCGCGTCACACAGTGTGTAAGAAGAATAATATGTAGGTGCACATTTAACATATCCCAATTTAAGTTTTTATATTTAAGGTTGCCCCTAATATATAAAATAGTTCAATATTACCATCGTTTAAGAAAGAGTGAACAGTATATGTGGTCCTTGTGATTTTGTATCAAATTTGGATATCGTTTTTCCAACATGTTATTTACACCACTGATATCCATTTCTTTATTTAGATGATGGTAGTAGTGGTCCGTCAAATTCAGAGTGTTAACTTGAAATATGTTAAGTAGATGCACGCGTCATTTTCATGAGGACGGATTAATCGTTTTACCCTTCTTTTTTCTTCCCATCTCTTTTCTCAACCAAAAAGATATTCACCGTCAACCACCCTCAAGACCACCACCAACCATTACCGAGAATCTAAATACAAAAACCAAACAATATCACATCTAAAATCAAACACAAAGACAACATTAAGAAAACCCTGACACGTGATTATTTATTTAAAAACCCTATTTCACTAACAACCTATGAAATTCCCTCTACATGATCAATAACCTTAAATCAAGCATTTGACACCAAAGCATTGCGAGGGTGCTAAACAATACACGTTGCCCCAAAGTATGGAGTTCCTAGAGTATTAGACATTGGCTTTGATACATGTAACACCTGTGTTTTTGCGGTTAATCATCTAAAGGTGTGGATTTGTGTTAACAAGCCGTTAGGTGTCCACGTATTATTGAATGTTTGTGGCATTTGAATCAAGAGTCATGGTTGAGTGTAGATAAAGAAAAATTATGTTCAAAGTCATTAGGGGACCCCTGCAAGTCTTGTCGCATGAAAAGTAGCAAAACAATTTAAAAACACAAAATAAAGTGCCAAGTTGGTTTCCATGTGACTTAAGTCGCGTCACAAGTCGATTAGGACTCTTGAATGCTGATTTTTAGGTGTGAGTGACTTCCCAGCGATTTAAGCGCTTCACAAGTCAAGTCACCTACTTGAGGGTTAAAAACACAATTTTCAGGGGGGGTTCATTTGGCCGTAATTTTCTCGTCTCTTATCCGATTTGACTGATTCCGAAGGATAGTGTTTCGTCTTTTGAATCTACTTTAAGGTGGAAAAAAATTACAGTTCCTTTGATGAATTGGGTTCTTAGAAGTTGAAGGGTTAGATCTAAATCCTTGTTTCGCAACCTAAGGTTTGGTATTATTACATCTTCAACTTTCCTTTCCACTTTGTGGTGTTTTTCTTGATCTTGGAGTCCAAGAGAGTGTTATTGAAGCTTTCTACCATAGATCTATAAGTCTAGCTTATGGATCTCAAATCTCCACCTTTAGGAGCTAAAATTTTGGGTTTGGAATCTAGTTTTAACCTAACCTAGAAATGTGAGTTTCAAGTTGTTTTGTGAAAGCTTTGTACATGCCAAAAGTTTTGTTTTAGAACCTTAATATGTTTATTGATATTTATCAAATATGTTGTTTGTTTATCAATTTTTTTATCAGACTTATTATGTTTAAAGAATATGCAATAGAAAACTTGAAAAAACATGACCTCACATATGAAAAATAATGAACTAACCAACAGAACAATGATGATTTTGTGAAAAAATATCCCTATATTTGTTTCTAATATTCAAATGGTGCATCACTTGAAAAAAAATATAGGTCTGTCTTTGGCTCCTATCTACTAAGTTTTTACTTACACACATTAACGTTAAAGTTATTCTTTATACTTTCATTCCATGACCTGACTTGATTCTGACATAAACATGGTGCATGTAGCAGTGCCCATTGTTATAGCCTATTGTTATAACCTGATACTATATGAACCACGTTTATGTCAGAATCATGGATATCGTGTATTGCAAACGTAAAAATGAGTCTTTCATATTGATGTGTATGAGCAGAAATTTAATAGATAGACTTGTATTAGCATATATAGGGGTTCACTTAACCCACCCCTTATTATATGTAAACCTATATATCAAGATTAAGTTAAATTATATATTAAAATGTGAAAATGAACTATTGATATCAACTTGTGTAAGGCAAATAATATGTAGGTGTATATTTAACCTACCCCAGTTTAAGTTTTTATGTGTAAGTGGTACGTGCGAAATATGTGATTTAATCGCAGTGGGTTGTAAATTGTCCACAGTGGGAAGCGCAAGTGTACACTGACACTATGATCGTCACAACAAGTAATAGTTGGTAAAATACCAGAATCGTATCCACAGGGACTGGGCAATCAAGACAATACGGTTTTCATGAGCTTCCTTTTACAAGTTTCAATTACAGAAGAAGCAATAGTTTGGTTTGTTTGGTGAAACGCTACTTTAACGATTTTACTTAAGATTTAAAAGAAGGAATGTAGGTTAGATTTTCCCTAGATTTTATATTAAATACCTGATCCCAAAAGTGATCCTTGTACTTGAAGTGAGCATTCTCGTTAGAAAAACCCGGTTACAAAATACTCACACCTTTAAGCAAAAATTCCATACTCTTAGTACTTATTGTTTTGTCAATGGTAATCTCAAAATGGACCTTTTTCAGGCCTCGATGGAATGTGTAGAGACAAATACTCTAAGTGTTTTAAATACACAAACTAGCTTGCCTACTACTCCAGTGGGTTGAGATTAGCTCACTGTGCCAACCTCACTTTCGCAAGGGTCAAAAGAATTCTTTCAAATTCCTTAGCATCATCCAAGCTCGTGTCACTGTGTTTTACTCATTTCTGAGTTGAGAACTAGACTTTAGATCCTTACAAGTGATCAGCTTGTTCGCATCATTGGGCAATAATCGAGAGTGAATGACCAAAACAATAAATATTCCAAGTATAAAGATTACTCAAGCATTTTTCATAAAATCCAGGTACTTCTCCTTTCTGTTAGACATAGTGTCCAGAGTCATTAACTATTGGTAATATTTCTAATAATAGTAGAGTCCTTTTGGGTTGCCCTTAAGACCCAAATAACAATCAGGAGAATGAAAGGGAGTTAAAGTAGTTAGTTTATTAATTTGTCATTTGATGATAAATTAATTATAAGCTACAATATAATTAATTGGATTAATTATAAGGACTAAATGATAATTGGTTAAAAGAGTTTTTTAACAAGCTTATCGTTTCAAGGGTGCTAGGTGTAAATAAGGGGATTATAAATAAACTACTAGGGATCAAACCTGTTAGGACAATAAATGTCCTACATATTTGAAAGATATATAAATAATTATATAGTGCATAATTAGTTTAATTATAGAGGTTAATTATTGTAAAAGCCTTAATTATTGTTAATGGGCTTAGTTAATTGTGTTTAATGGGCTTAGGCCTTATTGTCTAAAGCCTATGTATTTAAGGTTAGTGTTAGCCTTAGAATTAGGTTAAGCGATTCACATATTCATCGAGAGCTAAATTGTTTAGAGAGAGATAGTTTGATTTTCATTCAAACCTTTGTAACTATCTAGATTATTGAATATGAGAGGGATGACAAGTTGAAATCGTTATTTGTTATTGTTATTCCTCATTGAATCGTTGTTACCTGTTAAATCTGGGTCTAACAATTGGTATCAGAGCCGAATCGGTGTTTTGAAGATACGAGAGAAGCCAATCGAAAGCAAGAAAACAAAGAAAATTCGTATTGAATTTTTCAGCAAAACGCAGCCGATCCGTTTCGTCTATTCCCGGAGATTGAACCGTCGGATCGTCGCGATTTTTGGACAGTAGCTTCGGGACATCTTGCTTCACATTCTGATCGGTTGGATTAATCATTCGAGGTCCAGAAGGCATTCAAAATAATTTCGTAATAGTGCAGTAAGTTTTTGGTTAAAATCGTTCTTCAATCGGGTAAGAAAAGCTTTTCGTTGATTTTTAATTTGTTCGTTTGATCTCGATTGTTTACTTGCGTTTATCTGCTGTTTATCTGCGTTTACATCGAATCTCAAAGGTTTTAATCGTTCAATTTAAAAATCAAATCTTGAGATTTTTGGGTGTTCTTGAAGTCTTGGTGGAGATTTGTGAAAATTAGGACATATTTTGATCAAAAATCGATATGGGTGTGTTTGTTTTTGTATTTTTGGTCAAAATCTAACCCTACAGGAGTGAATTCAAGCAACCCTATCGATCCAAGAGTTGAAGTGCAATCTCAACCGCAGTGTCCGGGTAAGTTTTTCTATTTCTCAAAGTGTCCTGGTAAAATAAAGTCTCCGGATGAATTTTTGGTCACTGTCCGGATGATTCTCATTTTTCCGGATAGATTTTTTTGCCAAAGTTTCCGGCTATTTTACCAACATTCCGTTTAAACACACTTTTCCGGTCAATCACATTTGTCCGGTCAAAACATCTTTCCGGTCAAACCACCTTTTCCGGATAAATCGATTTGTTGCTGCTGTGTGTATGTTTCATAAAGACCTCAATAGGTTGACTTCTTTGACCATCATTTGATGTTTGACCATCGTTGATTGGTCTGTTATTCTCATTGTTGCATCTTCACACATACATGCATATTTCACACACATGCATGCATACATAACACATACATACATACATACATACATACTTTCATCCATGCATATCAAGGAGTTGTTAAATTTTTGATAAGAGGCTGCTGAATTTTTTTTCTTTGCATTTATTTATCATTCACTACATTACATGCATATATATAGATTACATGAGCTGTTATTAAGTGTTTGTTTCTGTCCGGAAACACCAATCATCCGGTAAGTCAAAATTATTTTGTCCGGTAAGCATCACATCTTATCCGGTAAGTTAATTTTTGCGAGAATCTTTTTCACCCGGTAAGTCGCGAACAACTTTATCCGGTAAGTGTTCTTTCATCCGGATTATTCATCCATCCGGTATCTTGTCCGGTAAGTTTTGTCCGACAACCTTCGTCCGGTAAGTTTCTCGTCATCCGGTAACTCCATTTATCCGGTAAATCGCAAATAACTTACACCCGGTAAGTCACAATTTTCATCCGGTAAGTCCAACTTTTATCCGGTAAGTTGTTTTTGATAAGTTGTGTTTGGTAAGTTTGGTTGGTTAGTTCTCGTCGGTACCCGAGTTACCACACGTCTCTTGCTTGATAATTTTTTTTAAAACGAAAGTTGCGATCAATTTGCAATTTTTTTGTGACGCTTGAGAACTTTTGCGACGATTTGATCTTACTCGCGACGCTTATCATTTTTGTGATTTATTCTCGTCGTTCTTGATCTAACTTGGTTTGTTTATCTTGCAGGTTTCGTTCGTTCAGATTCAATAATCAGATCTTAATTCTTGGAAACAAATTTATTTTAAATTTGTTTTTCAAATTTAATTTTTGATTTCCTTCCGCAATTTTTTGATTCTTCAAAATCAACACCGATTAACGATCATTCTTCAGGTAACAATGCCGTATTGCTTTAGTCGTCAATGCGAAGCCGATAAAGAAATGTATGATTTCAACATCAAGTCTGCAGATGCATTTAGAGACAAGCTCCTCAAAGAACGGAAGGAAATGAAACTGCAAATTTCTGAAAGTTCTGAGAAGCTTGCCAAATCTGAAGAAAAGGCAACAACCTTAGAGTCCGAAAACACGGAGCTGAAAAAGAAGCTTTCTGAATTGCCATCACCAGACGAGATAAAGGCACTGAAGGAGCTCAAATCTCAAATTTGGAAGAGCTCTGAGAAGCTTGCTGAAGAAGAAGAGAAAGGTAAACTCCTGTACCTTGAAAACCTTGAGCTTAAAAATAAACTAACTAATTTTGAAAAGGTTTTTGAAAAGGAGAAATAATTGTTTCTTCAAAAGCAATCTGGGTTTTCAACCAAATCTCTTGAAGAGAAGAAAAGTCTTGAGCTTAGATGTCTAAAACTTTCAACACAAATCTCCGACTTTGAAAAAGTTTTGTTTTTTGAAAGAGAAAAGTTTGAAACTGAACGCAAATCTTTTTCTAAAAGAAATGGAGAACTTTCTTTGAAAATATCCGATCTGGAGAAAGAATTAGACATTCTAAGCAAAGAGAATGAGAAAATGAAGGTTGAAGGCTTTAGATCTAAATGTTTGAAAGATGATTTTGCAAAAGAAAGAAAGACCTTTCAGACTGAGATTTCTAAGCTTACAAAGAGATTATCTGAATTAACTACCGAGTCTTTGAGGAAACAAAAGGTTAAATCTGATTCAAAGAATTTTGTCAAATCAAATGTTTTTTCAAAAGATCAGATTCGACCTTCCAATCTTTTCTATAATTCTCGTGTTGATAATAAAGATAATCCATCTTTCAAGAGAGTAAAAATGGAGTGGAGAGTTAAAGGATCCACTCCTGCTCCAAAGTCATCCGTCTCTGATAAAAGTGACAAGAACAACACAGCTTCCCACGCTAAACGTTTTGTGAAAACTGATCGAATTTACTCTGTTAATAAACTGATCAGCTTATCTACACAGAAGCTGTGTTGCTCTTATTGTGGAACTAGTGACTTTGTGAGTAAAGACCATGCTAAGTATTGGTATGGTACTTATAGTATCCCCGGTCCTCACTATCATAGGACATCTAACCGTCAAGGATCCATCAAAGGGTGGATACCAAAATCCTTTTAATCTGTTTTGCAGGATTGTCATGTGCGGTTTTTCATTCCTATTATTCACATCACATGACGAACATTCAAAGGTTATGCCAATTTTGAGAGGGAGTACTATCTCATGAAAGGTAAGTAAACTTCTAACTGAATTCAAAGACCGTGGTAATTCATTCTGGATAACTTACTTGTGTTTGTTATTCTCCAATCTTAAATTCCATGATTGCCACGTGTCAATTTTTCTTGACTTAGTTATTTCCATGTCTCACATATTTGTTGATTGTTCGATGGAAATACACTCGTTTGAACTCCTAGTTGTTTTCCAAGTTCGCTATTTCTTGCAAATGATTTCATTCTTATCTGATATAATAATTGTGACTTGTTCTTCACAATTAAACTTTCTAATCATTGTCTCATTTCTTGCAAAATGCTGTGCTTACTGAGTCATTCTGTCTTGCGCTTGATTTTGTCTCTTTGAAAGTCTTTCATTTTCAACTTTGACATCTGATTACTTCAGATCAGAACTCGAACTTAATTTTTATGACTTCTGATCAACTCAGATCAGGACTCGTACTTAAAATGCTTTGACTTCTAGACAATTCAGTTTAGAACTCGTACTTCATTGTTTACTACACTGATTTACTCGATGCATGAAAGGAGTGTTAGGAATTATACCGTTTCTATGGTCAAGCCAGAACCGGAAGGACCTACCCAAGAAACACATCCTTTATAGACAACAGTGAGGGGTCTAGGTGATAGCTGAGTTTGGAGAGAAAAGAATATGGTGAGGCTGTGACAGGACTTAAAAGAAATATTGGTCCTTACCAAACCGAGTCAGTTATCCGGGTAACCACACAATCTATTCATTCTCGTTCTTTGGAGATGAATATTGAAACAGACATGGACCCAGTGTCGATAACTCGTGTCACCCCACCCAGCCACTCAAGTATCTCTCAACAGATGCTTGCTTCATATATTCACGGAGATTAGAACAAAATCTATGTATTCCTCTCTCGGAGGTCTTAGATATTGAAACAGGAAGACATCAGCTCCGGTCTCCAAGCTTCATATTCTTATCACTGTGTCTATTGATTTTAACTTGCATCCCAGGTTAAATCAATTTTTTAGCCTAATTGATATAACTTATTTCTTTCACACATGCACGAGTCTTTGTGATTCCAATTGCATATCTTCGTGATATTGCCGGAACAGTTTGAGAAGTTAATTTCTTATATTTTCTTTAGTGATAACTGGAAGTCCTATCAGAGATACCCCTTGCCAGCTCTGAACATAGGCCACACAATTTTTTAAATTGTTGTGATAACAGTTACTAACGTGTTTCTGTGTTAGCCTTTTACCCCATGTTGGTTTCTAAAATGTTTTATCAGCATTTTTGCTACTCGTCACTATTGTCTTTGAACATACATGATGCTCCGGATGCTCCTACTCATCATGAGGGGGAGAAAGGGTACAACTTCAAAGACACGAATTATCAAGTTAAGGGGGAGTTAGCAAAAGCCGAAGGGGAGTAAAGCCGAGGGGGAGTAAAGAAGTCCCCATGCAAAAGCCATGGGGGAGTAACGGTCAAGTTCCAAATTCCACTCTTCTCATCGTTTATCAAGTGGTGTTCGCTTCGAATTATTTTCTCCATCGAGCATATTGGTTCTACAAGTTCTTAAAGCTGAAGCTGAAAGCAAATTCAAATCGCGATTCAAAGAAAGATTCGTTGAAGATATGAAGATAAGAGTTATATTCAAGGGGGGCGTCGAAAGACATGAAGACAAGCAACATCATTGCATTTTCAAAGATTCAAGAAGGAAATGAAGATCAAGACCTGAAGGTTTCAAGACCGATTTTTATTTATATATCTTTAGGGGGAGATTGTTAGGACAATAAATGTCCTACATATTTGAAAAATATATAAATAATTATATAGTGCATAATTAGTTTAATTATAGAGGTTAATTATTGTAAAAGCCTTAATTATTGTTAATGGGCTTAGTTAATTGTGTTTAATGGACTTAGGCCTTATTGTCTAAAGCCTATGTATTTAAGGTTAGTGTTAGCCTTAGAATTAGGTTAAGTGATTCACATATTCATCGAGAGCTAAATTGTTTAGAGAGAGATAGTTTGATTTTCATTCAAACCTTTGTAACTATCTAGATTATTGAATATGAGAGGGATGACAAGTTGAAATCGTTATTTGTTATTGTTATTCCTCATTGAATCGTTGTTACCTGTTAAATCTGGGTCTAACAAAACCCTAATGAGTTTTTTTGATCAATCTCTCTCTCTCTCTCTATTGAGGCCGTAACCTCCCCTCTCCTCCCTCCTAAAATCGTAAACCCTAAATAAGGGTTTAGGGTTTAAAGCTTCAATCTTGATTGTTGGTTTGGTGTTCTTAAGTGTGAGCCACTAGAGGGATTCACACTATTGATCCTTGACATCCAAGAAGCAAGAACAAGGTTAATTCATCTTTGTGTTTTCGACAATCACAAGAAACAAGTAAGTGTTCTTGATTCTTTCTATTGTAGTTAATCATCTAGAATGTATGTATCTTTATAAGTTGTTTATTTGTATTGCCATGGATGATTCAATCCTAAATATGCTTTCGTTGCCTATATCATGTGGTAGTATGGTTTAACAAAACCTTTCAGTGGTATCAGAGCCAAAGTTCTTAGATTTTAGCTCAATAGCATAAAATTTGTATTGAATTTTCTGGAAAACGCAACGAGCCGTTTTATCTATTTCCGGAGTTTGGATCGTCGGATCGTCGCGTTTTTTGGACAGTAGTTTCACGACATTCTGTTTTACCTTCTGGACGGTTGGATTAATCGTTTAAGGTCCAGAAGTCACCTGTTTTATTTTCGACATAGTGCAGTAAGTTTGTGGCCATTGAATTGCTTAATCCCTAAGTTAGGGTTTCATGGTCATAACCTCAAAAGCTATAATTTTGGAAACTGAAAAAAATTCTTGCTTGCATGAAAAAGTTTCTATTTTTAGCGATTAAAGTTTTATTGGTATCCCTAAAGGGTATAGGGTAGTAGTCGTTTTTTTATGCATGTTATACCATAATTGTGTATGGCGTAGTAGTCGTTTTATTTTTGCATGTTATACCATAATTATGTATGGCTAGTTTCCTAACTTGCCTAAGAAAACACATCAATAATAAGCTATGGTAAATATCGAATGGATAATCTTGAATTGAATAAGATAATCTTAAATACCTTCTTACAATAAGCAAATATATTCAAGTTTGAATAAATATTGTAAGATAAACATTGACATTATTTATATAGTGAATATAATTTATATGTCAATTATTAGCATGTGTCCTCACATGTTTAATTGGAATCAAATATGGAAACAATTATATTAATTGTTAAATATGTGCTCACATGGTTAATTAGAATTAATTGGATAATCATAATTTTAAATTGTTTAAAAATTCATTCAATTTTTATATATATATTAGACCTCAATTATATATATATGATTAAATAATACATTGATAGTCAAACCGAGACTACGCGTACTCACTATAAACTCTCTAAGGGGGTTTAAGGAGGTTACCTATAATATGGTTACCGAATGAGTCAAGGGTTTTTAAAACGCCATGCGTTACCAAACTCACCGCCTCTTGTGTGGACTAGTGGAATTACCGAAAAGGTTTGATAGGTCAATGTGACAAGTTAAAAGTATTAACTATGAAGTATAAAACGAAAATCCCGTTTTAGATATACTAAGAAATGTGAAAGTCGTATGCTACCCATGATGAAGAACACACATAATCTTATAGTTTGTTAACGGAGCGTGTGCGGTTTGCCGGCACGTTAATGTGAAACTATAGTTGAAAATGATGTGGCGCTCGTGATTCTCAAGCGTACTTGAGCCGAGGGGTCCATGTGTTTTTCCATGGTCGATTCACTATCTTGTTTGTGATCCTCGGCATCCCAGTCACAAAAGGAAGATAAGCATAATCGAGATTAACATGCCATTGACATAAGTCAATGAATCTCAAAAGACCTAGGAGTTTCATAGTGAATGAAATTAACAAATAGCATTTGTTTACCTAAAATAACCTTGTGATGTAATTACGGCATCCCTTTTCACATCATAAGATAAAATATGGATCCTATCCTTGTTAAATATTTTTGGATAATTATTTTTAAGGGTTGAATATCAAACTAACTAAAATAAAACTATATCTACATATGGCTGAAAATATTCCTCCTCCTCCTCCTACTCACTCAACATCCAACCTTACGTTACTCTCTATCCTAAGTAAAGATAAGCTAACTGGGCCAAACTACTTGGATTGGATTCGTGCCTTGAGGATTGCCTTGAGGTACGAAGACAAAGAGTATTTGCTCGACGAGGATCTTTCTATACTTAATGATGATGCAAGCCCTGAAGCAGTAACTGAATACAATAAGCAATTCGCGGAATCCACAAAAGTCGCGTGTCTCATGTTGGCGTCCATGTCCCCGGAACTTCAAAAGAGTTTCGAGAACATGGGGGCGTTTGAACTAAATGAGCAGCTTCGTGAAATGTTTCAGGAGCAAGCGAGGCAAGAAAGGTTCCAAGTCTTAAAATCACTTATGGAATGTAAGCAACAGGACGGTGCCCCTGTATGTGCGCATGTGCAAAAGATGAAAGCGTACATTGACAGGTTAGGCAATCTAGGTGTCGATTTCCCAAGAGAGCTTGCCATTGACATGGTGCTAAACTCTCTTAGTGGGGCATATAAACAGTTCATAGTGAACTTCAATATGAATAATATGGACAAGACCTTGATGGAACTCCATGGCATGTTGAGATCTGCTAAAGCAAGTATGGGTAAGACCCAAAGTGGTCACTCAACTGCTCCCGTCCTGGCCATTAGGGAAGTGGCTATAAAAAGAAGAAAGTTTCTCATCCCAAAGGGAAGGGAAAGGCTAAAGTTGTTCCACGCAACCAAGGCCTTAAGAGAAAAGCTGATTCTTCTGACATACCACCCATAAGTGACCCTAAAGAGGCCATATGCTTTTACTGTCAAGGAAAGGGCCATTGTGTAACACCTTAGGCATATCCCACATCCTTTAGAGGGCAGGAGAGATGCTGGGTGTATTAGTAAACCTTGGCCTTACCAGACACAACGCGTTTTGGGGCCACAAGCATGCGGGTTCCTTGGGAACTTTGTGGTTAAGCGTGCTTGGGTGGGAGTAGTACCAGGATGGGTGACCTCCTGGGAAGTCCTCGCCAGGTCCTTGTCAGGTCGCCAAGAACAAAGCCGTGAGCCAGTGGGGCAAAGCGGACAATATTGTGTCGTGGTAAGCGGGGTGTTACAAATGGTATCAGAGTCACTCCTGTGCCGTTCAGGATGGTGGGACAAACCTCATAGAGGACGATGAGTCCCTAAGGGGGGGTGTGTGTAACACCTTAGGCATATCCCACATCCTTTAGAGGGCAAGAGAGATGCTGGGTGTATTAGTAAACCTTGGCCTTACCAGACACAACGCGTTTTGGGGCCACAAGCATGCGGGTTCCTTGGGAACTCTGTGGTTAAGCGTGCTTGGATGGGAGTAGTACCAGGATGGGTGACCTCCTGGGAAGTCCTCACCAGGTCCTTGCCAGGTCGCCAAGAACAAAGCCGTGAGCCAGTGGGGCAAAGCGGACAATATTGTGTCGTGGTAAGCGGGGTGTTACACATTGGAAGAGAAGCTGCCCAAAATATCTGGAGGACTTGAAAATGAACAAGGTCAACGGGTGTGGCACCTCAGGTATTTTTACAATTGAACTCCATAGTACTTCGATTTCTAACTCTTGGGTCCTTGATACGGGATGTGGTACTCAGATTTGCTCTAATTTTCAGGGACTAAAGGGAAGTAGGACGTTGAAGCATGGGGAGTTGAATCTGATCATGGGAAACAGGATGACTGCCGCTGTTACCAAGATTGGAGGTTTTGAGCTCGTGCTTAGTAGTGGTTTTTCAATAAAGTTATTAGATTGTTGCTACTCGCCAGAAATGGCTCGAAACATTATTTCTTTTCATGCATTGTACAAGGATGGTTTTGAATTTCAATTTGATAATAATAATGGTTGCATTTTGGTTTATAAACATGGTTGTTTTTATTTTAAAGCCTCTCCTTGTAATGGTGTGTATGAAAGCGTGATTTGTGTTGGTAAAAATAATAATAACTTAACTCTAAATGTTGGTTCCTCCAATAGTAAATTGGATAAATCATCGTTATGGCATCATCGTCTTGGCCACATAAACAAGAAACGCATCGCCAAGCTCCAATCGGATGGGATCTTGGAACCATTTAGCTTAAAGTCGGATGGAGAATGCGAGTCTTGCTTACTTGGCAAGATGACAAAAGCACCTATCAAAGGAAAATGGAAAGGGGTAAGGATATGTTGGACTTAATCCACACAGATGTATGTGGACCGTTCAGATCTACCACGAGAAACGGTGAGAGATACTTTGTTACCTTTACTGACGATTTCAGTAGATATTGATTTATCTATTTGATGAAAAACAAGTCGGACACCTTTGAAGTGTTCAAAGGATTCAAAAACGAAGTAGAAAACCAACTGGGCAAGAAGATCAAGATGCTCCGGTCCGACAGGGGTGGAGAATACTTGAGTCATGAATTCTACGACTATCTAAGGGATTGTGGAATAGTTCCGCAATTATCTCCTCCCAGAACACCACAACTTAATGGTGTTGCTGAGAGAAGAAATCGAACACTACTTGATATGGTTCGGTCCATGATGAGTCGTGCTACACTTCCAATATCGTTCTGGGGCTATGCCTTAGAAACTGCAACTCATATCTTAAACCTCGTTCCAACTAAGAAGGTTGCAAAGACACCCTCTGAAATGTGGACTGGGACTCGTCCCTCGTTGGCACATATAAAGGTCTGGGGTTGTGAAGTCTTCGTTCGGCGCGAAACTAACGACAAGCTAGAACCTAGAACAGAGAAGTGTCGGTTCATTGGTTATCCCTACAAATCCTTTGGATATATATTTTACAAACCTTCGGAGAACAAAGTGTTTGTAGCTAGAAGGGGAGTCTTCCAAGAAAGGGAGCTCATTTCCAAAAGGGATAGTGGGAGCAGCATTGATCTTGAAGAAATTCAAGAAACAACCAATGATGAACCTATAGTTGACACTATCCCTCAACATGAGGTTGAACCACCTGTTGAGGAAACTAACATACCTCCACCACCTCTTCGCAGAACTAGTAGAGTAAGTCAACCTCCTGAGTTTTTTATGGTTTTCATATTACAAAGGAAGGAGACACACTAGTCAATGATAAAACATTTGATAGTGCGGATGAGCCATCCAACTACGAGGAAGCGATGGCAGGCCCTGAGGCTGCCAAATGGAAAGAGGCCATGGAAAGCGAGATTCAATCTATGTACGATAACCAAATTTGGAAATTGGTTGATCACACACCAGGTCACAAGACAGTTGGGTGTAAGTGGATCTTCAAAAAGAAGACCGACATGGATGGGAATGTGCACACATTCAAGGCTAGACTGGTTACAAAAGGTTACACTCAAACTCAAGGAATTGATTATGATGAAACCTTCTCACCAGTGGCAAAGATTAAGTCTATCAGGATATTGCTTGCCATAGCTGCATTTTATGACTATGAAGTATGGCAAATGGATGTAAAAACTGCTTTCCTCAATGGGAAACTTGATGAGGATGTGTATATGGCACAACCTGAAGGTTTTGTACATACCGAGTATCCAGATAAAGTGTGTAAGCTTGAAATATCCATTTATGGACTTAAACAAGCGTCTCGTAGCTGGAATCTTTGTTTTCATTAAAAGGTCAAGGAATTTGGATTTTCTCGAAGCGAAGATGAGTCTTGCGTATATGTTAAGGCTAGTGGGAGTAATGTTGTATTTCTAGTCTTGTATGTTGATGACATACTACTCATAGGAAACCATATTCCGATGTTGCAAGATGTAAAGGTCTGGCTCGGGAAATGTTTCGCTATGAAAGATTTGGGAAATGCAGCATACATACTTGGAATAAGAATTTATCGAGATAGAACCAAGCGTTTAATTGGACTTAGTCAAAGTACATACTTGGATAAGATATTGAAGAAATTCAATATGAGTGAATCCAAGAAAGGGTATTTGCCCATGCAACATGGCATAAGATTGAGTAAAGATCAATGTCCCAGCACTAGTAAAGAACTGGACAGAATGAGTCGAATTCCATATGCATCTGCTATAGGATCGATCATGTATGCCATGACATGTACTAGACCTGATGTCTCATTTGCTTTGAGCATGGTGAGTAGATATCAAGGGAACCCAGGCGAAAGTCATTGGACGGTTGTAAAGAACATTCTTGAGTATCTTCGGAGAACTAAAGATGTGTTCTTAGTCTATGGTGGAAAGGAAGAATTACGAGTAACAGGTTATACTGAAGCCATAGGTGTTAGAATTATCAATATACTTTGAATATTTTAGTTGCTAGTTTGATGTATTAAAACGTAATAAATTGTATTTGATTTGGAGATTATTATATGGAGATTATAATATATGCTGGATTGCGTCCATTTACATTTAATTTATTATTGTTTCGTTTTGCATGTTTAGAACCAACTTCCTGAGTATTAATTTACTCAAACCTCCACAGTCAGTCATACTCCTGGAAGTAAGTAGTGATTCAAGACTGTCATGAAGTGTCGAAAGCATAGAGAATGCAACCAACACACATGAGTACCTAATGGTGATTTGGGTATTGGAACGACCCGCACTCAAAAGTTTACTTCATGGATTAAGTCAGAGTAATTTTGAGATGATAATATTTTATGTTCTTCAAACAGAGATGCATAGAGTTTTGCTCTAGGATTATGTTATGCTTTGGTGTGCTCCAACGCTGACCGTGACTGGCAGTTATACAGGGTATGTCCATGTATAATATGATGAATAGAAATGAACTGTGTAGTCGAAGTTTATTTGTTCCGTCTGTCTAAACAGGAGAAGCGATATCCATGGGCCCCTCGATGATTTTGTGTTGATACTAAGTGTTTGGCCAAACCCTGACTAGAATTGATGTGTTAAATTGAGTAGTCTGATGAATTCAACATATATCGGAAATCGGGAAACATAATCTTGATCCATGAGATAGACATTTATCCATGTCTCAGGTTCATATGATATCTTGTAGAACAAATGAACATTAAATCACTTATCTTAGGACCGAATCTTTATCAGAGTTCGGCAGCTGCATTGTATGGCTTGCTCTCTGCTGATTATTTGGAAGCATTAAACCAAATAGAGTTAATAACTTGTCCAAGCGGGAGACTGTTGGACATAGTGTCCAGAGTCATTAACTATTGGTAATATTTCTAATAATAGCAGGGTCCTTTTGGGTTGCCCTTAAGACCCAAATAACAATCAGAAGAATGAAAGGGAGTTAAAGTAGTTAGTTTATTAATTTGTCATTTGATGATAAATTAATTATAAGCTACAATATAATTAATTGGATTAATTATAAGGACTAAATGATAATTGGTTAAAAGAGTTTTTTAACAAGCTTATCGTTTCAAGGGGGCTAGGTGTAAATAAGGGGACTATAAATAAACTACTAGGGATCAAACCCTAATGAGTTTTTTTGATCAATCTCTCTCTCTCTCTCTCTCTCTCTCTCTATTGAGGCCGTAACCTCCCCTCTCCTCCCTCCCAAATTCGTAAACCCTAAATAAGGGTTTAGGGTTTAAAGCTTCAATCTTGATTGTTGGTTTGGTGTTCTTAAGTGTGAGCCACTAGAGGGATTCACACTATTGATCCTTGACATCCAAGAAGCAAGAACAAGGTTAATTCATCTTTGTGTTTTCGACAATCACAAGAAACAAGTAAGTGTTCTTGATTCATTCTATTGTAGTTAATCATCTAGAATGTATGCATCTTTATAAGTTGTTTGTTTGTATTGCCATGGATGATTCAATTCTAAATATGCTTCTGTTGCCTATATCATGTGGTAGTACGGTTTAACAAAACCTTTCACTTTCTACATCCCAATGGATGTTTAGCCCACAACTACCGAAGTAAAGAAAACAAAAGATGAGAAGATGTACATAAAGAAACTGAAAGTGACTTTGATTAAAACCGCAGTGGGGACCGAGAGTACAACACTGCCTCTAATTACTTGAAACTAACGATTACACTACAAATTGAAATATAGAAATTTAAAGAACTACTGCAGTAAATTATAGAGATAACAACTACAACTAAACTTGCACTGAATGTGGTAGACGGAGATATGAATTAAATGACACCCAACACCTCTTTATATACTAAGAGGAAAAGCTGGACCAACAAAAGATGGGTAAAGTCTAGAGACTAAAGACTTGAAGTAGAAGACATAAAATTCAGCTTCCATGAGTAACTCTTCTATCCACAAGTTGGTAGCTCTTTTACCCCAAGGTCTCTTCACCTTTTCCAAAAAGTCCACTTTAAGTACCATGAGTTTTATTAAACAATTCATTTTGCCATATCTGAGGGAACATGCTTGTACTTTCCATCCCATGCTTTTGCCAAAGAGTCTTCTATTCTCCAGGAATTTGCTTCCATGCTAAGAGTTGATCTTCTTTGTTGGGATCTAGAGTGGGCACTCCGCAAGTCACTGCAGATATTTCGTGAAAAAGCAACAAAACTCCACCAAATGATTTATAAAAACTATGGTCCACTCTTTTTGCTCATTTTTAGGAATATTACCAAGAATGGGGGTTTTGAGAAGTGAAATGGCTAAAATTTGACAAAATAAAATAAAGATAAAAGGAAATAATAACTCTAAAAATAGAGTTATCACAACCTCAAACTTAAACCATTACTTGTCCCCAAGTAATAAAAAGAAATAAAAAATAACAAATAAAATTATGCACTTTTGAACTTTCAGGGACTTACCGACTTCTCACTCTGAATGAATGTTGATCTCCCTCCATGGATGCTTCTTTGGGCCCCAAGGCTAAAAATTTCACTTTGTGCATTCGGCGATATCTTTCCCTTGTTCACATTTGATCAATAGGATTTTCTTGGGTTCGAAGGGTTTGTGGCTTTGAATATTTTCGCAAGGGTTTTGTAGCAAACAATTCCAAACATGGACCGAAAATCTCGCTTTGAGATTTTTATTTCAAGAAGTGAGTGTTTTGTGTTTTGCAAGGGTAAGTACGTACACTTCAGGCTTTTATTTGGGTATGGCTATTTTTTTAGAGTGGGTATTCTGATGGTCCAGAATAGGCACACCATCTTTTTCTGGGAGTGAGCACTCTGATGGTCCAGAAAATGCACACCATCAAGCTTGCTCTTTCTCTTCAAATGCCTTCATGTCGTCTTGCGATGACAATTTAGAAATCTTCTGTTTCAGCTCCGTGTTTTCAGTTTCTAAGATCGCTGCCTTTTCTTCAGATTTAGCAAGCTTCTTAGAATATTTCCAGACTTGACTTCCCCGTGCATTCAGTTCTTTGAAGTACTTGCTGCATAATTCCTCTGATCGCTTGAGATTCTCTCCAGATATTCTCATCCTTTCTGAACACTCCCGATATAAGCAATACGCAAAATTTACCCGAAAAAATTGATCGTTGATCGGTGTTACTTTGAAGAATCAAAAATTAATGTGGAAGAGAAATCAAAAATTAAATCAGAAAAACAAATCTATAAAATAAATTCGTTTTAAAATTTAAAATCTGATTATTGACTTTAAACGAACAGAGTCAAGCTTCGAGAATGAAACCTGCAAGAAAACAAACCACGTTAGATCATATCAAACACGACAATCGAAAACACATAAAATGATAAGTGTCGCGAGTAAGATCAAAGATGTCGCAAATAGTCTCAAACCGTCACAAAAAAAATCACAAATCGATCGTTAAGACCTTTGCAACTTACCGTTAAAATTCTCAATCACGGGACGTGCGGTAACTCGGGTACCGATCAGAACTTACCAACCAAAACTTATGATCAAAACTTATCAACCAAAGAAAACTTATCGGGCGAATGAGTTTCACACACAAACGAACACTTATCGGATGATGGTTGGGTTACCGGATAAAGCATTTTCTGGACAAATGGAGTTTCCGGACAAATGGAGTTACCGGATAACAAGATTTCCGAGTAAATGGATTTTCCGGGTGAAAGTTATCGGATACGTGACACGCGTATGAAAAACTTACCGGATGACCAATTGATCTTATCGGACGGGCTAAAAAACTTCTCGTAATGATGAGGTGCAGTAAACGTTACGCGCGGTAAACTCGTTTATCAATCAACAATCGTGCGATCTAATGAGATGAGGGATAAAATCGAAGTATTGTTCTATATATATATAAGCTGCGATATTCAAGCGAAAAGGAAAAACAAGCTATTAAATTAACTCATGCAGTGATCGACTTGTAAAACACATGCAACGATTGTAAACAAACGGAAGAAATATGTATGTAAGCGATAGATGCATGGATGAGGATGCATCATGCTGTATAGAGAGTATGCAATCTATAAGCAAAACATGGTGCATGCATTTATATATATATATATATGTTTCGTATGCATGCAGGAAGTGAAATAAATAAAAAATGCAAGAACGATTAAGTGAGAAAATGGTGTTCACAAATGGATGGCTAGGATTTGTGCAGTAAGGAGTTTCATTTCTTTCGGAAAAGTGAGAGTTTTAGTTTCATCCGGAAAGAACGAAATTATCCGGAAAGCATGTTTTACCGGAAAGTAAATGGGTATCCGGGAAGTATTTGTCCGAAAATAAATACTTTTGTGCGGACAGTCGAATTTGTCCGATCAAATGGGTTATCCGGAGAGTTTATTCATCCGGGAAGTGTGTGTGATCCGGACAAAATTGGGTGTCCGGGAGAAATTTTATCCGGGAACCAGAAACAATCCGGATGGATTTGCCCGGATAGTGGTGAGAAATAGGAAACTTACCTGGAAAAAATAAGGAACTTCCGGACACTGCGACTGGTTGTGAAATTCGGATCAGGGTTCGATAGGGTTGCTTGATTTCACTCCTGTATGGTTAGATTTTGACCAAAAACACAAAAACAAACATACCCAAATCGATTAAGCAAAATATATCCTATTTTTCAATAATCACCACAAACAATTTAAGAACAATATCAAAACTCAAGAACTGATTTTTAACTTGAAAATTTGATACCTTTGAGAATTGATATAGAAGCAGATAAACAGCAGATTAAAAACGATTAAACAATCAAGAATTACCAGAAGAGTTATTAAATCAACGAAAAGCTTTTCAACCCCGATTGATGACCGAATCACCAAAAACTTACTGCATTACGACGAACAGCAAACGAGTATCTTTTGGACCTCAAACGATTAATCCCACCGTTCATAATGTAGACCAAGATGTCGTGAAGCTACTCTCCAAAAATCGCGACGATCTGACGGTTCAAACTCCGGGATAGGCAAAACAACACGCTGCGTTTTCTAGAAAAATCAATACGAATTTTTTATGCTTTTTCTTGCTTTCGATTGGCTTCTTTTCTTTCTTCAAATCACCGATTCAGCTCTGATACCAATTGTGAGTTCCAGATTAGTACAACGAACAAGATATGAACAAACAGTATGATTTCAATTGGTCATCCAATTCACTTTCATTCAACAGAGAGAATTACAATACGATTTTAAATTGTAAATTGATAACTAGCCTAATTTTCTAAGGCTAACAAACATTATATACTTAGGGCCTAAAGCTAGAAGGCCCATGGCCCGTTTACATATAAAAGGCTTAAAATAAAGAATAACAGTTTAACCCTTGAATTTCTATTCAACCTGATTTTGACCCTAACATTGTGGATTTCGAGGCCAAGAACCATTAGTGTAATTGGAAGGTGTAACCAATTTTTTTTAATAATTGTGGCATCGTTGTAGTGGTCTTAAGAAGTTCGGATTGTGAAAAGTGGCATTAGTTGAACGACTTTCCTTGGATAGTAAAAGAATATGTCGATTGGATGATTGATAATTGGACATATTCTTGGAGTTGTATAGTCGAAGGATCAAGGACGACCATCTGCTTTGGAGTCCGATTGGAGAAAGGGTTATAAGCGTGTAGGTTTGGACCGATCGGAAGTCGGGATCTGCTGTTGGGGAAGTATGGATCACTTAAGGTTGGAAGACAATCAAATCTTTTGGTTAGAAGTTACTCTGTTAAGTTAAGCGTTCACTCGGATATAAGTGTAACGTGTCTGAGGGGTAGTCGTGTGAGTATCAGCTTAAAGTGTGTCGTTGCAGTTCGGGCAAGAAGGAAGTTTGAAATGTCAATGAGAAGACGAGGGAACTTGGAAAGTGTTGAGTCAGTCACCACTGGAGGTATGGAAACCAGATTTCAAGGACGAAATCTCTTTTAAGGTTGGGAGGATTATAACACCCGTAATTTCGGTAAGTAAATATCACCCAAATGTTTTTGTAACATCCCAGACCAACCGTACCAGATATTGTCCGCTTTGTCCGCACACCTGGACTCACGGTTTTAAAATGCGTCTGATAGAGGAGGTATCAAGTCCCTTATAAGGCAACCTTTGTTCCCCTCCCCAACCAATGTGGGATCTTACAATCCACCCCCTTGGGAGCCCAGCGTCCTCGCTGGCACACCAGTCCGGTTCCCGGCTCTGATACCATCGGTAACTTCCCAGACCAACCGTACCAGATATTGTCCGCTTTGTCCGCACACCTGGACTCACGGTTTTAAAACGCGTCTGATAGAGGAGGTATCAAGTCCCTTATAAGGCAACCTTTGTTCCCCTCCCCAACCAATGTGGGATCTTACAATTGTAAGATCGCACATTGGTTGGGGAGGGGAACAAAGGTTTCCTTATAAGAGGAACTTGATACCTCCCCTATCAGACGCGTTTTAAAACCGTGAGTCCGGGTGTGTGGACAAAGCAGACAATATCTGCTACGGTTGGCCTGGGACGTTACAGATGGTATCAGAGCCAGGAACCGGACTGGTGTGCCAGCGAGGACGCTGGGCTCCCAAGAGGGGTGGATTGTAAGATCGCACATTGGTTGGGGAGGGGAACAAAGGTTTAAAACCGTGAGTCTAGGTGTGCGGACAAAGCGGACAATATCTGGTACGGTTGGTCTGGGATGTTATAGTTTTGCATCTTGAAAATGGTGGGATTTATGTTGGGAAGACATTACTTAAAGTCTCTAAGAGTATCGGGAGTTTTGGCGTTAAAAAAGTCGAGTTTCGGGGCTTGGTACGGGTCAAGCCACAATGACCGGCGACTATGACCGTGTCACAGTCGCGTGGCATAGTCGCGGGGAAGGGGCAGCCTTCGGTACACCTTGTGCGACTATGACCAGTGACATTAACCATGTCAATGTCGCGCATATGGTGTTGGGTGCTGTTAAATGTGAATTTTCAGCTCTTTTCTCATTTCTCACCTCTCAACCCTCCCTTTCTCTCCCAAGCCAATCTCCCACCCTCTCCTATGAACCCTAACTCATTTTTTGGGCTTCTATCTTACAAATCAAGTGTTCCATCATCATTTATGATAGTGGTTTCATCTATTGGTGCAAGATTCAAGTTTCACCTTCATTTTATTGAGATTCTAGGGTTTTGTGGTTCTACTCAAGATCCATGGGGTAAGTTCATCCTATTCTTTTATAAATCCTTGTTTGAGTTATAAATACTCCATTTATGACTTCCTAGTGTTTTATTTCTCAAGTTTTTTGGTTTAGATGATTTTGGGAAAGTTAGGTCAAAATTAGGGGTTTTGGTATAAATGGAGATTTTGATGGTTGATGTTTGGGGAACAATTCTAAATGGTTTAATGTGGTTATTGATGGTTGGAAACGTATAGATCTAGGTTTTTGGAAGTTTTGGCTTGAGGATTCAAGTTTCTTCAAAGGAGCGACGTTTGGGGAAAATCTAGATTTAGCCTAAATTTAGCAAGGTGAGTTCAAGTTGATTTGCGAAAACATTGTGCATGCCAAAAATGTAAATTTCTAAGTATTTGTGTGTTTTACTTATAGTTATCAACTATTGAGTTATTTGGTAAGTTGACTCTTTTAAGTGTTTAACTTTATAAAGATTGTAAAACACCCATATTTGGGATTTTGGAATATTTTGATGTGTATAAATCATAAATATGTCTTCAAATGATTTATTGCTCAAATAAAGTCCATTCAATGGTTCATTCATGTTGGGTAATTGATTTTATTAACCATTTGAGAAAAGGCACATTTTAGTGTCATGCGTCATTTTGAGAATTATAAGGGGCATGAGTCCATTTGGGGAAACCCCTTTGTTTTAACCCGTGTCGAGTTTTGGGTTAATGATGATTTTGTGGTACATGTTTATCTAAACAATGTTTAAATGTGTTTTATGCTATGATGACCATTATTTATGGGTATAATAAGTTCTGATCATTTTGCTCGGTTTTGACTTTAAGGAAGTCTTGGGGACATTTTGTCCGGTTTTGATGGCTCAATATGGAGTCTTATTATGGTTTGCATTTATTGCAACTTGATGCATTTTATTGCATATTTTTTATATTTACATGCTCAGGTGATTTAGTCATTTTAGGATGGGCATGTTTTTGTAGATTGTGTTACATTGGATCCATAGACACGTAAGTCGGTCTTTATTTGATGGTCTATCTCTTTGTGCACGAGGAGTGGACTATGGGAACGCATGGTTATATGCGTTAGGTCGTGGGGCCGCTAGCGAGTAGGCAATAAGGGACATAAGTCCTTGAGGTGTAACTCGTCTAGACTGGATAGGCAATATCGTCCCATATGTCCTTGAGGTGTAACTAAACGGAGTAGGCAATAAAGGTATGGGAAATGTTTGAGGTTGGGATGTCTTTATGGCACGGGAACTAAGACCGGGACTTGAGGTGTAATCCAGTAACATCATAAGTGGCCTAACTTTACGTGCCCATCACTTTCGATGGAATCGGGTCTCCCCCGTCACCAAAAGGTGTTGTTTCGGGGTAGTTACTTTTATCCATATTTTCAGTGACGCTCTTTATTTATATGAAATGCCTTCATGATTTATTGGCAGAGTTCTATGCCTCATCCTATTTGGATGTGTTAAAATATTGGACTTTTGTCCACGTTTAGATTTCTTGGGTTATTTAACGTCCAAGCACGTTTTGAGTGAGTTGGAGTTGGAATTCATTTTGGAAAACGCTTTATACATTTTGGGAACTTTTCTTATAGACTTTGTGTGCGTTGGAAAATGAGTCGTTTACATCTTTTCATAAACTCTTTTGGAAATCCTGATTTATGTCGCAAACTTTCATTTTACAAATTATATAAATCATGTTATAAACTCTTGAACTCACTAGGCGTTAGCCTAACCCTTTTTATTTGTTGGCATGTGCAATAAGTTCAGGTTGGGTGTAGTTCTAGTGACACTACGAAAGGTCGAGTGCTAGTAGTGTGCTCGAGAGGTGAATTGGTGGTGAAGTCTTCCGCATTGAGTTTCAAATCTTTGATGACTCAACACTCTCCCCCTATTTGATGATGACATCCATACTTAGAAAAACATGAGTAAGACTATGAATAATACATGTTGACCCTGTTTTACTCTTTTGGGTTCTTTTTCACACAGACCATTTTTGTGTGTGTGTGTGTATATGATATTTACAGATGAGTGAAATGAATGAAAGAATAAAGAATAAACAATATGAATGAAATAGAGTGTACTTCCATCATAGAAGAAACATATATGTCCAAATCCAATCTTGGTGATAATCTTTGAGGGAGGTTTGGGTTTGAGTGAGATAGCCTCAGGATGCCATTTCCCATATCTTGCATCTTCTTTCTTTCTTTCTCATATCATCTTCAGCTTCCTTATCGGCAGTCAACACCCTTCTTCCTTTGTCTTGGTTGTCTTCCCCCTTTAGTTACATTTGCTAGACAGATCTGCTCCCCCTTAGTTGGTTCGCCGGTTCCCATATGTTTGACCAAAATTTGAGTTGGATGTTGAATATGAGTACTGAGGGTTGGTGTTGATCGAGTTGGACGCTAATAATGCTCCCCCTCAGATAGTTTCTTCCCTTCAGGTAGTTGCTCCCCCTCAGATGGTTTCTCCCCCTTAGATGATTTTGTTGGTCCCGAAGGCCTATACAAGTTTGTAGAAGGGGGGGGGGGGGGGGGGTTGAATACAAACACACAGATTTTACTTTTCTAAATTGTTTATTGATAAATCATTAACAATTTACAGCTTGTTGCGGAGACAAGATTAAGGATAAACCTAAATCTAAACAAGCTGGAACACTAAGGTTTCTTGCACTAAGAGAGATAAGGAAATTACTAATAATAACCTATCTGAGATAAGAGATTTGAACTTGTCCAGAGTTAGCAAGTTACTTCAAAAGAAGTGAGTTCATCTCTTTATATACTGCATGCATTTAATGCAAGTCAGTATATACTTTACACGTGTCATCAGCTGGTTGGTTGCATGTCATTGACTTTTGATGACAACCTTAGTAGCCGTAAGGATGAACAGTGTAGTATCAGAGTGGTTGTACGATTTCAGATTTTCGAAGGTTCTTTTCTGACATTTCGTACGGAGTCGTGCAAGGGGGGTTAAGACAAAAGTACTTTGTACGGAGGACTTCATGATCAGCTTTCGTTGATTCAGCGATTATCATTTTCTATTCAGCGAATGATAAAGTTCAGCGATAGCTGAAGTCTTGTACTTGATACTTCACGTTGAGTGGACAAATCTGAGTCTTCGCTGATCCGTATCAGTTCATTAGGAGACTTGTCGCTGGTTCTTGAGCTTGATCTTCGACTTCAGCGTAGAACCTTTATTGACGTGAAACTTGTCTTCAGGGATCATAAGTAAACAACTAACTTATCAGCGATCATCATAATGACTGAACAGACTCAGAGCATTAATGATGAACAGTTTCGCTGAATGTTTAACTTAAAAGAGCGAGAGTTCCTATCAGCGGTACTGTAAGATCTTAGTACTTATCAGCGATAGTGAAACTCTGATACATATTGTTTACTTACAATTTTCACTAAGTATATAAGAGAGGGTCATTATCAAATCACTGAGGGTTTGGATCAACAATCTCCCCCTATTTGATTATGACATAGCAACAAAGAAAATTGCTATTTAATGAAAACATAAGGATAAAAAGAACTCATAAAATATTTGTCTCTTTTACTGTTTTCTGGGATATTTTCAGTACTGATGGAGTAAAGTACATTCGCTGAAATCTTTCTTTAAAACTTTGAATAAGGTTACAAAGATAAATGGAAAGATTACAAGAACGAGCGAAATAAATTACAAGTACAAAAGGATAACTGATAAAATAGAGAAAAAGGAGATTATATCAGTTTTCAAAGGGTTCTTCCTTAATGAGAAGTTCATCAAGGGTCTTTTCAGTGGGGATCATCCAGTCAGGAACCGTTACGCCTTGTTTTCTTTTGTTCAGCGCTTCTTCAAAGATCAAGGGTTTTAGGTGTCGTGCCTGAATGTCTTTTCTGAAGTCACACCAGTAGATGAGATCTCTGAGTTGTTCGATTGGAGTGATTGGAAGCTCAGCGATCCGTTGAAAATATTTACGTCCGTCGTAGTCGAGAAAGAATATTCCATAAGGATTACTGATGACTTTACCAGGGACGAAAAGTTCACATAGTGGCAAAGAAATGTCAAGGGCAGATAGATCAGGGTCAGGACCAAGCACTTCAGCGCGAGAGAAACCAATTCCAGTTTCATTTCGTATGACAGGACCTGAGTTTGAATCTTGACGTTTCTTCTTTGGAGAGGCCCTTTTTCTTTTCAACTTAAGATCAGGAAGAGGAGGAATGTCCACACAAGAAGATATCAAGTCGATCTGTCTGTTTATCAGCTTTTCGAAATGATCCTTGTACTTAGATTGTGACGAATGGATAGCTAACCTCATCTCCAGCCATTCAGAGAGACCATACCTTTTTACACTGTCAGCGCGAAAGGCTTCAGGTTGGCCATCTTCTCTGAAAAGTTTGATGTCAACAATAGGTACTCCGATAGAGGTTCTTCCAGAGATGAATACCTTGTTGATCTTCGCTGGACGATATCTGAAGTGAATTTTCTCTTTACACCAGATCAGGGTGGTCTGAGAAACTTCAGTTTTCTTTTCCACGATCTTCTGGGCTTCTTCCCAAAGCTTTCGTTGGATTTGAATGGGAACACGTTTCAGCTTGGGGTCTTTGACAGATTCTTGAGTAAGCTTGATGGCGTATTCTCTGTCTTTTTCTTCAGCTTCCTTTCTTTCAGCGATTAGGCGTTCAGCTCTGAGGTGTTCCTTGTATTCAGCTTTTGAGATTCTGAACTTTGGAGGAACTGAAGGAAGTTGATCACGCCTCAGAATGATTCGCTGATCCTTGAATCGCTTTATTATTTCCTCTCTTTTATTTTGTTCCTCTTCACTTAGCTTTTGAGGAGCTAAGGAAGGTCTGCGTTTGTGAGAGAGAGTCTGTTCCTCAGGTTCATCAGTCCCAGAGATCAAATCCAAGACTGGGATTATTTCATCAGCAGCAGCTGGCTTTATTTGTGAAGTCGCAGTAGTAGAACCTTCAGCGACATCCTCAAACAGGGGAGAGGACTAGCTGAAACACAGCGATCTTACAAATAAGAACATGGGTAGAAGAACTTGGGTAGAAAGAGAAAGAGAAATATGTTCAGGTGTAGGCTAGGGTAGAAGAACTTATAGAGGAGGGATGGAGTGAGATATGATTAGTGTACCTGACAAACCGGCTTTACAAGCAAGATCGCCAGATTTTCATCTTCAGCGACGCCTTTGCCTTTGCCTTTCTCAGCGCCAGAGGCTGAGGGCTTTGTCTTTGTCCGCTCCCCTGTTGGTTCATTTATTGAAATTCCCTTACGAGCTTTGATCTTTGGGGCAGGTTTGACGACAAAGAAGTCATCGTCATCTTCGTCATCATCATCATCATTCCTTGGAGAGGAGGATGGTTCATTATCAGGGATGTCGATGTCTTCATCATCTTCTGCTTTGGATTCTTCAGCTTCGTCTTCGAGTTGCCCCCCCTCAGATACAGAGGCGAGCTTCTCGGTTCCCTCAGGGTTTTCATCTCCCTGAGGTCCAGCGATAAGATCTTCATTCTTCTCTCCCCTGAAAGATTCATCATGGGAAAGGTCTTCAGCGCTCTTTTCAAGATCCTCAGCGCTCTTCTCCTCGGTATGTTCAGCGCTCTTCTCCCCCTCTTTCTCATGATGACTGGGGGAGGAATGGGTAGACTCTTCAGCTGTGGGAGGCTCTCTGTCTTCTTGGCCAGAGATACCTGCACAGCTTTCAATCTTTGCTAATCTGACTTCTAGGCCAGTTATAGCAGGATTGATCTTTTCCAGCTCTTTGCGATCCGTCGCTGTGAAAGTTTCCAATGCAGGGGCAGGAGCAGGAGTATTTGCCTTGTTGACCAGCGTCTCGATCATCGTCTTCATAGAACCAACGTCGGTTTTTACAGAACCCAAGTCGGTCTTGACAGCTGACATATCCCCCTCGAGATGTTCAACCGATGTTTTCAGCTTTGTAACTTCGCTGGACACGGTCGAAACTGAGTTTTTGAGGCTGGTGTAGTCAGTGTAGATGTCAGAGAGTACTTTGGCAAAATCGCTGAGCGTCTTATCAAGGCCTTTAATGTCATCGGTGGAAGCTTTCTTCTCCACCACCGTAGTTAGCTTTGTCAAATTCTCTCCAGCGTTTGTTACAGCTGTAGAGTTGTTGGAGAGTGTGGTGGTGAGACCGGTCAGCTTTGTTTCCACGGACTTCAGAGACTCGTTGATGTCTCCCAAATTAGGACCTGTAACACATAAGTACTTGTGAACAAAGGAAAGCTCAGAAGTTTCAGGTTTAGTTACAGTGTATATGGGTTGATTTGTACCTGCAGGAGGATTGATGAACTCGTCAAAGATGCGGGTTCCTGAATAATGTTCCATATCTTCCTCAAAAGTACGGTGAGGTATGGTGATCTCTGCAGGTCCTGTCTTCATCATTCGTTGAGAAACGTCAGCGGTGGCTTCTGGAATGATGGCATCTCCAGTGTTCTTTGGAGGAGTGTCCAAGTGAGTGGAGGGAGAAGCGAAGGATAAGAATGGGGTTCGGGTACTGAGTTCAGCGTTGGAATCGCTGAGAATCACTTCATCAGTCTTTTGAGAGACTGAGGGAGGTTGGGTAGGTTCCAAGTTTCTAACCTCAGCGTTTGGAGACGCTGAAGTCTGGATTGGAGGGATGGCTTGCACGGGTGTGGCAGAGCGTACCACGGAACTTTCCTTCAGCTCTTCAGAATGAGCTGATGAGTCTTCTGCATGGGATTGCTGGGGTTGCTCCTTGGTTTTCTTGATCCTTTTGGAATCAAGTTGGGTTGAAGAGTGTTTCCTTTTCTTAGAAGGAGAGGATTGTGTGGCCGGGGTATCAGCGATGGGTATTGTCGCTGAAGGAGCCACAGAAGTCGAAGAATTAGGGTTAAGAAGAGAGAGAAGGGTAGAGAGACGTACCTCATTGTCGACAGGTTTGAAATCGAGCACCTTAGGGCCAACCTGAGAAAGTTTCAGGTCACCCTCTTGAGGATAGCTGTCCTTCAGGCCATATTGGAAGATGGCGCTGATGAAACGGGGGTAGGGAACCCATGCAGGTCTGTCAGCAGCAGAATCTACTCTTTGTACTAGGTCATCATAAATGATAGATGCCCAGTCAATATGTAGACCTTTCAGCAGTGCGTATCCCATAGCCTGCTGAGGTTGAGCGACTTGATCAGAGGAGCCGGTCTTCGCTGTCATGCAGCTGATCAGGTGTGCGAAGATGAAATTCATCTCGCTGGGCATTTTGGACTTCTTTATCAGCGTCAGCTTCTTCTCGGGCTTCTTGTCCCTTCCAGTTTCCCAGATGTAACCCATTGCTCGAAGAAAGCAATGATTTCTTCTCTGTCAGCATGCTTCTTATGGTCAGGGAATGGAACAAACAGTTTTTCTTTGGTAGCATTGGGAAAGTTCAGGGCTTTTCGAATGATTGCGGGGTTATCTTAATTGTGCCATACTCAGTATCGCTGAGTATGCAATCTTTGGTTTTGGATGCATCTTTGGCGGAGGGTAGCTGAGTGTGTCTGGCAGAGTACCAGAACTGGGATAGTAGTAGCTGACTTGCAGGAGGTGTGATGGTCAGGGCTGTTGAAATGCAGCAGTTTTTCAGGAAATTCACAGCATCATCCAGATGTGTGACTTGCTTTCGAGGAGGAAACTCGAGAAGCGCAGATAGGTTGTTGACCTTGGTCCAATCTAGTTGATCCAGCTTGAACTTAACCTGAGGGGCTTTGATGATTTCCACTTCCTCAGAGTCAGTGGAGATGGTCTCAGCGGTAACATTGATCTTTGAAGTTGCCATTTCTCTGTATTATCAGTTCAACCAAAGATGTTAACAAATAAGAATTGTCTTGATATGGAAAGAATTTCCATTAAGATGGTTCGAATTTTGTCCATTTCATTCAGACATAAATGTCTTAATGAAGATTAGGGGTTTTCATGATTTTTGAAACGAAATGTAAAACCCCTAAAGTCTTGTATTCCAGTTTCTAAAAAAAACTGGATACGAATGAAGAACAAGTTTAAGATTTTTGCATTTAAACTTGAAGAACAACCATGAAATGGTTGTGTTCATAAAACCATGAAAGAAATGATTTCATTTTACAAAGTTCTTTTGTTTGATCTTGTTAAAACAAAGAGAAGATCGGAAACAAGTTATACGCATTTGGTAATAAATAAGAACATATTAACCTTGATGTTTTGATGAAGAAGATGATGAACAGTTCTTTGAAGATTTGAGAGCACAAATGCAACAGTAATTCTTTTCTTGCGGAGGAAGATTGATCGCGTAAAAGATAAAATATAAACCAAGAGTTGTTTATATAAACCAGAGATTTTAGAGAGAGAAAACCTTGAGCGGGAAAAGGTTTTCATCATGAAACGGACACGTGTTTGCATTTGATTGGAAGTTTGAACGAAACGTGCAAACGTGTGTCAGAAAGAAATCGTGCCCGGTGTTATCCGTTGCAATGACGTCACAGCTGTCCTTTCACATTCTTTTAGGATGTCTCTGAGGTTTTGAAGGCTCAGGGACTCTTTTGAAAAACATGAAACACTGAATAGAAAATAACAGTGAAGGTTTTAAGAAATTTCAAAAAGTCGCTGTTAAGGAAGAGATATTCAGCGATGCAATTTATTTTGAAATCTTGCATTTACATGCGATATGTCAGAGAGAGTAAACATACCTTGATATCAGCGAATCAAGTTTATTCAGAGAGAGAATGATAGAATGGGTTATACAAGTTGATTTTATCCTATCACTGATCAATGTGAACCGCTGAAGGTTTTATCCTTCAAAGTTCAGCATTCCAAGCTCGTTGATGAGAAAGTTGAGTCTTGTCTCATCAAGAGGTTTGGTAAATAAATCAGCTAACTGATAATCAGTTGGGATAAAATGAAGTTCTATATCACCATTCATCACATGATCTCTGATAAAATGATATCTGATTTCGATGTGTTTTGTCTTTGAGTGTAGCACTAGATTGTTTGCTATAGCGATGGCACTTGTGCTGTCGCAATAGATTGGAATTTTGGAGAGCTGAAGATCATAGTCTAGTAGCTGATTTCTCATCCATAAGACTTGAGAACAACAGCTTCCAGCAGCTACATATTCAGCTTCAGTTGTGGAAGTGGACACTGAATTTTGCTTTTTACTTGTCCAACTTACCAGCTTTCCACCTAGGAGCTGACATCCTCCTGTGGTGCTTTTCCTATCCATTTTGCAACCTGCAAAATCACTGTCTGAATAGGCGGTTAAATCGAATCCTGAGTCTTTGGGATACCAAAGGCCTAAATTCGTTGTACCCTTAAGATATCGAAATATTCGCTTTACAGCTTTCATATGAGATATCTTAGGTTCAGCTTGATATCGTGCACACAAGCATGTTGCAAACATAATATCGGGTCGGCTAGCTGTAAGATACAATAGTGAGCCGATCATCCCACGGTACAACGTAACATTGACAGGAACACCCTTTGTGTCCTTATCAAGTGTTAGCGGTGGTGCCATATGGGTTTTCATAGCTGAACTTTCAGTTAAGTCGAATTTCTTCAGCATATCTTTAACATGTTTTCCCTGATTAATGAAAGTTCCTTTTTCAGTTTGCTTAATCTGAAGACCAAGGAAGTATGTTAGTTCACCCATCATGCTCATTTTATACTCATCTTTCATTCTATCAGCGAAATGAGTACAAAGCTCAGGGTTAGTAGAACCAAATATAATGTCATCAACATATATTTGAACTAGAATGATATGACCTTTCACTTTTCTAAAAAATAGAGTTTTGTCAATCTTACCTCGCTCAAATTTTTCAATATGGAGATAAGTGGAAAGAGTGTCATACCATGCACGTGGAGTGTGCTTTAAGCCATAAAGTGCCTTGTCCAGTTTATAAACATAACCTGGACGCTTAGGATCTGAGAATCCTGGAGGTTGTTCCACATAAACTTCTTCATTCAGCTTTCCATTCAGAAACGCTGACTTAACATCCATCTGATGTACAGTGAAGTTTTTGTGTACAGCATATGCTAAGAAAAGACGAATAGATTCAAGTCTTGCTACTGGAGCAAATGTTTCGTCATAATCTATGCCTTCCTCTTGTCTGTATCCCTGAGCAACAAGACGAGCTTTGTTGCGAGTTACAGTACCATGTTCGTCCAACTTGTTTCGATAGACCCATTTAGTGCCTATCACCGTTTTGTCAGTTGGTCTACGAACGAGTTTCCAAACTTTGTTTCTTTCGAATTCAGTCAGCTCTTCTTGCATAGCGCTGACCCAGTTTGGATCTCTGAGGGCATCATCTATTTTCTTTGGTTCAGTTAGAGAAATAAAGTTAACAAATAAACAAATATTACCTGCACTTCTACGAGTCTGAATACCAGCGTTTGGATCACCAAGAATTTGATCGATTGGGTGATTTACAGTCCATCGCTGAGCCGGAGCATACGTCGCTGACTCAGTCTGAACTGGAGAAACTGAAGATGAGGCTTCAGCTACTTCTGGATTATCAGCTAAGAGAGGAATGTTTGCATTTGTCACTTCATTCACTGATTGCTGAGAAATAGATGGAATGTCTGAGACATTTGGATCAACTGCAGGTATAGTGTTTATAGGAACAACTGAGACCCATGATGTTTCAGCTTCACTATTCTGCATGTTTGGAATGATAGTGGGACTATCATCTTCTACTGGATGAGCATGAGGAGTGGGAATATCTTCTGAATCACCAAGATGAGAAAACATCCATTGATTCAGTTCTTCTGTATCAGCGTTCGGTTTAGAGTTCGCTGAACGGGATTCGTCAAACGTGACGTGAATAGTTTCTTCTACAGTTTGTCTTCTTCGATTGAAGGCTTTGGAAACTGAGGAGTATCCAAGAAAGATTCCATCATCAGCCTTAGGATCAAACTTTCCAAGGGCATCTCTGTTGTTCAGTATGAAACACTGACATCCAAAGATGTGAAGAAAGCTGATTGAAGGCTTTCTTCCATGAAAGAGTTCATAGGCTGTCTTTTTGAATCTGTTAACTATCAGCGACCTGTTTTGCGTAAAACAAGCAGTGTTGACAGCTTCTGCCCAAAACTGAGTAGGCAGGTGAGAATCGCTGAGCATTGAACGTGCGGCTTCAATAATTGTTCTATTTCTTCTTTCAACAACTCCATTTTGTTGCGGTGTTCTCACTGACGAAAAGTTGTGAGAAATACCCTTACTCTCAAGGAAGGAATCAAGAGAACTGTTTTTGAATTCAGTCCCATGATCACTCCTTATTGAGCGAACAGTCATATTGTTCAGAGTTTCCATCTTCCGAACAAAGGTGATGAGTTCTTCAGGGGTGTCACTCTTAGAACGGAGAAACATTACCCAAGTGAAGCGAGAGAATTCATCAACTATGACCAGCGTATATTTCTTTCCAGCGATGGATTGTTTGTTAACAGGGCCAAACAAATCCATATGGAGTAGTTGTAGAGGAGATGACACTGAGGAAACTTGCTTTGATTTAAAGCTTGCTTTGGTCTGCTTCCCTTTTTCACACGCTGAACATAATGACTCTTTGGCGTATGAATGCTGAGGTAGACCAGTGACTAACTCTTTTGACGAAAGTGTGTTCAGTGTCTTGAAATTTAGATGAGAGAGCCTCTTATGCCATAGCCAGTTGACATCAGATGAGGCCTTTGAGAAGAAACAGGAGTTCTCAGTGGTTGTTGAGTCCATGTTTATTACATAAACATTTTCCAAACGATAACCGCTGAGAGCTATCTTCTCCTTTTTGTCAGAGACAAAGCAGGATTCCTTAGTGAAAATCACTTTGTTATCCATGTCGCAAAGCTGACTGATGCTCAGAAGATTATGCTTCAGCCCTTCAACATATGCGACTCTTCTGAAGGAGGTTGTACCATTTGAAAGTACACCATACCCTCGGGTGTGTCCTTTTCCATTTCCACCGAAAGTCACAGAGGGACCCTTCTCTTCCTTGTATTCAGCGAGCAGGCTTTTCTTACCAGTCATGTGTCTAGAGCATCCGCTATCGAGATACCAGATACCCTTCTTAACCTGCAATACAAAGGAAGATTAGTTTTTCTTAGGTACCCACTTAACCATGTATACACGTTTGTCAGTGGAAGTAGTTGGAATGGAAGGTTCAGCGGTCTTCGCAGCATTTGAAGATTCAGCTTTGTCTTTCTTCACTTTGGTTAATTTCTTAACCTCAGTGGTAGGAGTCACCTTGACCTGATTTGCACCAGGGTTGGTCTTCTTTGCCTTGGGGGCAATCTTCACCTTAGCTATTTTTTCAGCTTTGGTGGCTGTGGGGCACTTACTAGCAATATGATCGGTAAGTCCACAGTGATAACATTTCCTATAACTAAAAATAGTTCTAGGACCACTTGTATGTTGAGCTTTTAATTTTGAATTAGAAGTGCCAGCACCAAGTAAGCTATTTGCTTTAGAAATGGGACGAACATTCAGTTCTTCAGATTTCTTACCAAGGACATCCACTCTGAGTCTAGGAGTAGATCGCTGAATAGATCCAGAGATCAGCTTTCTAGATCCAGAGGGGTTGGTCACTGAGGCTTTAGAAGCATTCAGCTTTGGTACTAAGGTACCCTTCTGAGGATTTTGATAAATAACAATTCCTTTACCTTTGTCTTTAGAGACAGAGGTAGGTTTTGAATAAACCATTTTCTCCTTACCTTTTGAGGAGGTAGGAGTTTCCTCAGGGATTGGTGTAATGGACGATGAGCACTGAGATGATGAAGTGTCAGCGACTGAGGATACGAACGTTCCAAATTTAAGCATTGAACGTTCAGTGGTTGGTTTTGGAGTATCATATTTATAACCCAGACCACGTTTAGCACTCAGAGGAATCTGAGCCTTAATTATCTCAGTGATCTTTGTTGAAGAATTACACCATCCTTCAACAGTAGCTTTTTCAGCCTCTAATGCAGCGATAGCTTCTGCTCGTTCGATTTTGACTAGCTGATTTAAATATACTTGATCTTTAAAATCTTCTTCAATTTTAGAAAGCTTTTCTATTTGAAGATGACAGTTTTTAAGCTTTTCAGCGAGATCAAGGTTTTGGTTTTCAACCACAGTTTTGCCGTTCATGGCTTCGTATAAACTTCTAGTCAAGAGATCGATCTTTCGGAGACTATCAGCTTCATCAATATTTGCAATATTGGTAAAGAAAGAAGGTGATACCTGAATAGCAGAGGTTGAAGTGGAGGGAATGTCTGAGCTTTCTTCCTCTTCAATCTTGGCCATGAGACATTGATTTGCTTCATCATCTTCAGAATCAGATGATGATGCTTCTTCATCAGAAGCAGCCCAATCATAGTCAGCCATCAGGCCTTTGCCTTTCTTCTTAAAGCTTTTCAGCTTCGCATATTTGTCTTTCAGCTTTGAGTATTTGTCATCTTTATTCCTTGGAACAAAGGATTTCTTTGTAAAAGCTGAGGGTCTAGAGACTTTCTTAGACCTGCACTCGTTAGCAAAATGTCCTATCTTTTCGCAGTTAAAACAAGTAGCAGTAGCCTTATCAACAAAAACTGATGATTTAGGCTTGTCAGCTATGGAAAAAGGTTTGTTCTTTCTAAACATTTTCTTCTTGACAAATCTCCTGAACTTTTTGGTTAGGAGAGCCAAGGATTCATCATCTGAAAAATCAGAATCTGATGAACTTTCAGAGTTACTCTCTAACTCAGTGATAGTGACCGAGGGTCGCTGAGTAGAAGGTTCCTCTGAGATTAAAGCAACATGGGTGCTTTTGGAATCTTTTACAAGATTCTTCTTAAGATGGCTTGATTGCTCATGATTCAACAACGTGCCATATAAGGTAGCAAGGGTTATTGATCTTAGATCCTTTGACAGCTTGAGACACATGGAATAATTGTCCCAGCTTTCAGGTAAACATTCTAGAAACTTTGTCAGCACTTCAAAGTTAGAATATTCCTTACCAACAGTTTTCAGATCTATAATTAAACAATTAAAACGTTGGTGAACTTCAGAGAGAGTTTCATTCTTACCAGAAATGAAGCTTTCGTATTGTCTTACCAGGTTGATCTTTCTTGAGTCCTGGACTTCAGACGTTCCTTCATACTGAACACATATTGTGTCCCACATGGCTTTTGATGTTTTCAGATTCATGACGGAATGGTAGACTTCGTCAGGAAGAGCCATGGATAGTATGGATCTGGCTTTTGTATCTATAGCCACTTTCTTCTTATCTTCGTCAGTCCATTGATGGATTTCTTTAGGTACCAGCCTTTCTGGAATAGCAGGTCTATTCTCAGTGCCTGGAACTGCAGCATCAAATCTTACAGGGATGAATGGACCATTCTCAATATAGTAAGGCATAGTAGGGTATACACCTTCTAAGAAGAGTGTCATCCTATTTTTCCATAAGTTGAAGTTATCTCTGGAAAATCTAGGGGGTTTTGCAAGAGAACCATTGTCTATATAATTTGTTTTTGTATTGGTGGCCATTTTCAGATAATAGCAAGGAAGAGAAATATCTTAGATTAGATATTGTTTATGAGATTAAACAAATCTGCTCTGATACCACTTGTTGGTCCCGAAGGCCTATACAAGTTTGTAGAAGGGGGGGGGGGTTGAATACAAACACACAGATTTTACTTTTCTAAATTGTTTATTGATAAATCATTAACAATTTACAGCTTGTTGCGGAGACAAGATTAAGGATAAACCTAAATCTAAACAAGTTGGAACACTAAGGTTTCTTGCACTAAGAGAGATAAAGAAATTACTAATAATAACCTATCTGAGATAAGAGATTTGAACTTGTCCAGAGTTAGCAAGTTACTTCAAAAGAAGTGAGTTCATCTCTTTATATACTGCATACATTTAATGCAAGTCAGTATATACTTTACACGTGTCATCAGCTGGTTGGTTGCATGTCATTGACTTTTGATGACAACCTTAGTAGCCGTAAGGATGAACAGTGTAGTATCAGAGTGGTTGTACGATTTCAGATTTTCGGAGGTTCTTTTCTGACATTTCGTACGGAGTCGTGCAAGGGGGGTTAAGACAAAAGTACTTTGTACGGAGGACTTCATGATCAGCTTTTGTTGATTCAGTTCTATTCAGCGAATGATAAAGTTCAGCGATAGCTGAAGTCTTGTACTTGATACTTCACGTTGAGTGGATAAATCTGAGTCTTCGCTGATCCGCATCAGTTCATTAGGAGACTTGTCGCTGGTTCTTGAGCTTGATCTTCGACTTCAGCGTAGAACCTTTGTTGACGTGAAACTTGTCTTCAGGGATCATAAGTAAACAACTAACTTACCAGCGATCATCATAATGACTGAACAGACTCAGAGCATTAATGATGAACAGTTTCGCTGAATGTTTAACTTAAAAGATCGAGAGTTCCTATCAGCGGTACTGTAAGATCTTAGTACTTATCAGCGATAGTGAAACTCTGATACATATTGTTTACTTACAATTTTCACTAAGTATATAAGAGAGGGTCATTATCAAATCACTGAGGGTTTGGATCAACAGATTTTTCTCCTTCAGCGTCCGACGGAGAAGAAACACCACGAACTATTGGAAACACAGGTAAATTTTTTTTTTGGCCTTTCCCACCGAAAATAGGAGGCTACCCACTGAAATTTGCAATTTTCGGTGGTAAGGGTCGGTAGGAAATTTTTTTTTGTCTTCCCCACCGAAAATAGGAGGCTACCCACCGAAATTTACAATTTTCGATGGTAAAGGTCGGTAGGATTTTTTTTTAGTCTTCCCCACCGAAAATAGGAGGCTACCCAGAATTTCTTGGAGAGGTTGGAGGAAATCTTCTAAGGCATCTTCAGAAGAGGGTGGATGAAATCTTCTAAGTCATCTTCAGAAGATGGTGGATGAAATCTTCTTAAGGCATCTTCAAAGTGAAGAAAAGATTGGAATTCCATCTTCCAATTTTGACGACCCAAGAAAGATTGAAATTTGGTGAAGTAGGAGGATCACCATTATGAGAGAGAAAATCTTGAGAATATGTCACATAGGAATTTGGTTCTGGTGAGAGAAAGGGTTTCGGTGAGATGGAGAGGAAGGGTTTTGGTGGGAGACTTCACCGATTGGATCGGTGGGAGTCTCATCGATGGTCACAATTTTTTTAAGGAAGATCGATAGGTGGAGAATCATACTGGTCAGAATTGGTTTGAGATGGTGGAACATAAGTGAAGGAGACTGAGGAAGTTGGTTGATGGAGGTTGTAAGAGAGATGGGAGAGAGAGTTGGGTGGTAAGATGGATGGTAAGATGAAAAAGAAATGAGGTTGGGGTAATATATGTGGTGGGATGGATGAGAAAAGGTGGGGTGATAAGTATGGTGGAATGGATGAGAGAATGTGGGGTGAGAGGTCCACCGATGAAATCAAGTCGGTGAGAGTGGGAGGTCGGTGAGAGTGGGAGGTCGGTGAGAGAAGAGGTTGACACTAGTGAGTATGCCAATGGGAAGTATCTTCAGTTTTGTCACTTTTATACTGGTCCACATAGATCCATCCATTTAGCTCAGGACCTGCAATCACAAAGAATTTATTTCCTAGGTACTTATTTGGTGGTGGGTCCTTTTGGGTTAGATATTGAAGAAGAAGAAGAAGAATTGGTGTCCATCAGGTCAATGCTTTCTTTTAAACAGTCTTTTGCAAAATGAGAAGTATTACCACAGATATAGCATTTTCTATGAGTAAAACCCTTTTTAGAAACTTGACATTTTTTCTTACTTTTACTCATTTTGGTTATCTTCAAAGACTTTGATGAGGTGACAAAGAGTTGGGGTGAAGAACCTAAGATTCCTTTTTTAGAATTTGGGAAGAAATGAATCTTCTCTTTTGAAATGGACATTTTGAGGTTCACAGATCGGGGAACAAAATCGTTAGGGGAAGTCACATAGGTATTTTTAGAAAGATTTGAGGAATTTATTTTTAAGAAAGAATCAGCACCTGAAGACTTGCCTTTTTCAGATATAGAAATTTTTTTGTTTGGGTTGGAAGAGGAGGATGCATCATCTAAAGTCAAGAATATTTGAAAGCCATGGATAGGTTTGGAAGAGTCATTGGAATATTGAGCCTTTTCCTTTGGAAAGGAAATGGGATCTTTTGCCTTTCAAAACATTCCAAATTTTAAAGCTTCGGATGAATCGGCAGAGTTCATGGACATAGACCCAATAGAATTAGAATTGGAAGTTTCACAAAAAGTAGGTGAAGCACATGAGGTGGGAGCGTGAGATTTTGAAGATTGATCAGTTTCCATTTTTCCAAAGCCTAAACCAGTTTTGTCATCACAAGAAATCTGATCTTGAAAAATCTTTTCCAGATTTTTGGAAGAACTGATCCATTTTCTCATGATTTCTTGCTCCTTTTGAAAACGTTTAAATATTTTGTTTTTCTCCTTGGCAAGAATAAAGTTGATGGATTTTAGATCTTCAAGCTCAGCCTTAACTTTGTCAAAGTTTTCCAGTTGAGAGTGACATAATAGAAGTTGAGAGGAAAGAGATTTTATTTGAGCATTTGCCTTTTTCTTAGCAGTTTTAGCATAAAAAAGATCAACGATTAAAGAATCAAAAGCTTCAATCTTTTTAGCATCAGAAAGAGATAGAAATGGATGTACCTGTGATGAAGAGGAGATGCACTTAGCTGATACAAGCGCAGTTGAAGGATTGTTATCTTTTGAATTATCCTTGTCATTTATCTTGGCCATGAAGCACATATTTGAAGTGTCATTCTCACTTTCAGATGTGGGTTCATCTGCCAAATCATGAGTTTTAGCAGGCAAGCCCTTTGCTTTTCTGACAAGTCTTTCATGTCTTTCCCTTTCTCTCTTGTATTTTTCTTTATATCTTTCTGTCCGGTCAGAATTTGCAGAAGAGGAGAGATTGGTGGAATCATATTTGGATCTTCCCGATTTTGAGGAAAATCGGCCTGAGGAAGAAGTTCTGGGTCTTTCAAGTTGTTTACTTCTGCACTCAGAGGCAAAATGGCCCCTTTTACCACAGTTAAAACATTCCTCATTAGTTTTGTCCAAAGAGGAGTGTTTGGAGAGAGAGGAGGATTTTCTACTAGACTTAGACTTTCTAGAAGAGAGGTGAGATTTGGATTTAAAATACCCATCCAACATGGTCATTCCATCTGATAGTTTGTCAATTGAGGTTTCCTCACATTCATCCTCAGCATCACTAAGATATGCCTCCGAATGGTCATTGGGATCTTCTTGACTATCATGGTCAGAGTCAGATGGGTAGGTGATTCTTGGAATACACTTAGTTCTTTTGGAAGAGTCACTTAAGAGAGCTATAGAAGAGCCCTTTATATCTGTGATGACAGACTTCCTTTGCAGCTTTGTTGGGAACTGAAGATATGCTAAGTATGGTTAGTACTGCTAAGTCTACATTACTACTGCCAGTTCTTCGTTACTACTGCTGGGCAAGGTTACTGCTGCTAGACAAAGTTAGTACTGCTAGACGAAGTTAGTGCTGCTAGACCAATTTACTACTGCTAGACATGGTTAGTACTGCTGAGCTGAGTTACTACTGCTTGAAGACTGTGAAGGTTAATACTGCTGAAGGTTGTTAATGCTGCTGAGCCAAATCATCATTAATACTGCTGAGTTGATAAGTTTGGGATGCGATGCTTTTGGAGACAAATAAGAAATTGATCAAGATATGTTTAACGAAGATTCAGAAGATCAATTTACTTTTGATAGTTATCTTGTAATTACTTTTGTATAAATAGTATTGATAGATAGCTATTAGAAGACACGGTAATACGAAAACAGAAGATAGATAATATACAGAATTCGATATTCATTCAAGAGTGAATTAACCTCAAGATCATAGATCCTATTTCTAGAGAAGTAGAAATCGTCTTGTTGAGCCTGTTCAACAAGATTGAGGTTTGGTGTAAAACTTGTGAGTAATAACTGTTTGATATATATACAGTTTATTGAATTTCTATTGATTGTTCTTTAATTGATTTAGAGTTCTATTCCGCAAGATTCTCTAAATTCTGCTTCTAAGAAGTTTAATTCTTGTTAAGAATCGATCCTGACAAGTGGTATCAGAGCATTGGTATCTTAGAAGCTATGGACAATTCAATGGATACTCACAGTACTCCTGTTTCAAAAGTTCCCATGCTCAAACCCAATAAATTGGACATGTGGAAACTGAGAATCAAGCAGTACATTCTTCTTACTAATTATGCAATATGGGACATCATAGAAAATGGCCCATGTAATGAAGGAAAGATTGGAGAAGATGGTGAAGGCTTTGACCAATCCAAGGTTGAGTGTTATGGAGGATCACATCAACAGGCTCCAAATGGAAACCAAAACAGAAGCTCCTCTCAAGCCCATGTTTCTCAACAAGGAATGGGATTTGATTGGAGTGATCAAGCTGAGGAAGCCTGTCAGAATCAAGCTCTTATGGCAGAAGTATCTGATATTCCCACTGAGGTACAATCTAAACTCTGTTCTCAAGCTTGCATTGATGCTGTTAAAAAATATAGGGATCACAATCAGGGTATGTGTGATGACCTCAAAAGGCTAGAGAAAGATGTGAAAGATTATGTTAGGATTGTAGAAAGGTTTGAGGAACAGATTAGAGCTTTTCAAGCTAATGAACTTCAACACCACTATGATACTAACTATTGGAAGTGGGAGAAGAATGAGTATGAGATTAAGCTGAAAGTGTCTGGGGAGGAGAATGAGAAATTAAAAGAAGAGCTTGAGAAGGTTAAACTTGATGTTGAAAAGTTTACCTGTGCTTCTAAAACCATGGATACCATCATTAAGGCTCAAATCCATGACAAGATGAAAGTAGGGATAGGGTACAATGCCACACCTCCACCCTACAATAACAACTACATTCCTCCCAAGTCTGATTTGTTAGAGACCAAGGATAGAAAGGAACCTGAATTAAAGATTAATATAGATCCTTGTGAAAAAGAAATAGTTGTTGAGGATAAGACTGACAAAGTAGACCCTGATGAGGAATGTGAGAGTCCATGTGTCAAGAACACTGAGATCAAAAGGAATGAAGAGAAAAAGGGAGTCCATTACAAACAGACCACAGTTGTGGCTCCCAATACCTGTAAACATTGTTCTTGTAAGAAATCTCAAGAGCTCAAGCCCCAAAAACATGATAATCAGAGGGGAAATCAAAGGAACTGGAATAACCAGTGGGCTATGAGACAAGGAGTTGACCTGAACAGAATCAACAGGCCAAAACCTTGCTTCATCTGTGGTAAGCTAAATCACTTAGCCAAACACTGTTATTTCAATCCAGTTAACCAAAGGTTTAATGCTCAAAGATATTTTCAAAAACCTGTTGGTTACAGAAAGAGTGGGGGATATAAAAAGTCTGTGAGGAAAGTTGTGGCAAAGAAACAAGCTAAAACCATAAGCCACATGAAAAAGGCAGAAACAGAAAGTGTTAGAGTATGGATGCCTAAAGGTACTAATGATAATACTGCCAACTCAGTTAGTACTGCTAACAATGTTAGTACTGCAGGAAGCAATAATGTTACTAGCAGTGTTAGTACTGCTAACACAGTTAGTACTTCTTCAACAATTAATACTGCTTCTAGTGTTAGTACTGCTAAGTTAGTTAATACTGCTGAGAAGGCTAGTACTTCTGGAAGCAATGTTAGTGCTGCCAAAGTTAGCACTCCTACATCAGTTAGTACTGCTTCTAGACCTATCATCAAAACAAAGTACTCAAGCACTGATGTTCCTCACTTTGACAAGCTCATCAAAACAGAATGTAAGTATTTTGATGATCAAGGGAGACCCAAGACCACTATGGCTTGGGTCCCCAACAAAAACTAATTGATTTCTCAGATGTGCAGGGCAGCCAACAGCTTAAGGGAAGAAGCATTTGGCATGTTGACAGTGGTTGCTCTAGGCACATGACAGGTAACATGGCATGCCTTCAATATTTCCAATGAATTGATGGAGGACATGCTACTTTTGAAAATAATCCTGCAGAAGATAAGAGAAGTGGTAAAAGTGATGTGTAAGTTGACATTTGAGGATTTGACAAGTGATGCACAGTGCAGAGTTACTACTGCCTGTGTTCTAGTAGTTAATACTGCTCAGTAGTTAATACTGATCAGTAGTTAATACTGCTTGTGTAGTTAATACTGCTTTGCAGTTAATACTGCTCAGTAGTTAATACTGCTAGTGTAGTTAATACTACTCAGTAGTTAATACTGTTCTAGTAGTTAATACTGCTCAGTAGTTAATACTGCTAGTGCAGTTAATACTGCTAGTGCAGTTAATACTGCTAGGTAGTTAATACTGCTAGGTAGTTAATACTGCTTGGTAGTTAATACTGCTTGGTAGTTAATACTGCTCAGTAGTTAATACTGCTAGTGCAGTTAATACTGCTTGGTAGTTAATACTGCTAGGTAGTTAATACTGCTCGGTAGTTAATACTGCTTAGTAGTTAATACTGCTTGGCAGTTAATACTGCTCGGTAGTTAATACTGCGAGGTAGTTAATACTGCTTCTGATAATCTAGGGCATATAAATACCCCTGTTTGCCCGCCCAAGTTCATAACGACGCTTCGCATTTACTTCTCCTCTCTCGTTCTAACCTAGTCTCCCAGAATCTCTGTGCTTTTCTTTCAAGAATCCTCAGGAATCATGGAGTTTGTGGATGAGCACAATGAAATAGCCATGCTACAGAAGCCGAAACAAGCTGCGGGATTCCACGATATAGTCGATTTTCTCAAATCCTCGCACATCTCCAATGCCCTAACGGTGAGCCCAACAATCTATATCGAACATCAGACACAATTTTGGGAGAATGCCACTGTTAGTGTCGAAGAAGGGCAGAAAACCATTCGAACAAGGGTCTGTGATAAACCCTTGAAAGTCACTGAAGAGGTTATTCGCATCTCTCTTCAGTTGAATGATGCTTCAGGTATATCTTCTATTCCTAATGAAGAACTCTTTTCTACTTTACAAAGAATGGGGTATGAAGGTCCCATTGGTGTTTTTAAATTCTACAAGTCAAAATTTTTCAACCAATGGAGATTTCTTGTTCATACCCTGATGCACTGTATTTCCAAGAAAACTACTGGATGGAGTGAGTTCAGCAGTCCCATTGCATATGCCTTGGTCTGCTTATCCACTGCCAGAAAGTACAATTTTTCAGCAATGATCTTTAATGATCTTGTATCAAACTTGGAATCCAAAAAGACCTTTTTCATGTATCCAAGGTTTGTGCAAGAAGTTCTTAACAAGGAATTGATGGACTTACCTCAGTTTACTGAGGTATATGTACCCAAATCCCCTAAAGGGAAGGTTTTTTCAAATATGAAAAGACTTCCTAGGGACTCGGAAGGAGTTGACACACCATTGTTCTCTACAATGATGGTTGTGTCCCACCCCTCTGAAGGTATGGCATCAGGATCAAGGCCCTCATTAGATCAACCCACTGATGACCAATCCCAACCTTCCATCTCAAAAGACATCCCTCAGTCCATTCTTGAACAGCCCACTCCCACAATCACCAAAAGGTTTCAAAGAAGAAAGGTGCACAAGGCTCCTTCCCTTGATGTACCTACTCAAAGCCCTAAGCCTTTAAGCCCTCAATTGGAGCATTCTCCAATTGAGAATATCAACAGGGAAACCACAGGGGTGTCTCCCAACCCCAAGAAGGTGGTCTCTAAGGAGAAGGATGACCATATGGGTGCTAAGGCTGCCACTACTTCTGCTAGCACAGAGAAGGACAGTGGTAACATAAATAAGACCTTCCCCATGGCAACTCTAAATGAGAAATCATTAGGAGGACCCAGGTGCCAAGAAACCAAGGGGGCAGGTAGTGCTTCTGCTAGGCAGAAGGCTTCTGCTGAAACTTCCAAGGATCCTTTAAAGAAGGTAAATACTTCTAAACAAGGTGAGGATAGATATAACTATGAGGAATTGATGGAAACCATAGGGAATATCAACTTGGATGTTATGGCACAAAAGAAAGAGATTGAGCAACTTAAGACTGTGGTCACCTACCAACAGTCTCAAATTGAGAAGCTCAAAAAGATGGTCACCAAGTTGCTGAACAAAAAGAAAAAGGCAAGATTTGTGCTAAGAAGAAGAACTTCAACTGATGATGCTCCCAAAAAGGGGGAGTCAGAGTCAGAAGCAGAACTGAAACTGAAGGGTCCACAAATTGAGGGGGAGACTGTTCACATAGAGACTGAGATGGAAATGGACTATGCACAGTTTAAGGGGGAGTCCAGTGAGACAGAAAAGGGGGAAGAGTGTGTTAAAGCAGCAGAAACCACAGCAGCAGAAACCACAGCAGCAGAAACTGTTAATGCTGCTGAGTTTGAACAAGCAACAGAAACTGTTAATGCTGCTGAAGGCCAAACAGTCAAAGCAGCAGAAACTGAGCAGGAAGCAGTAACTACAACTCAAGCTGAAATAGATGAAGAAATTTACTGGATTGTAAAGAACAGTATTGAAGCAGCATCACTACATGTACTAAGAGAAGCAGTAACAGCCATAGCAGCAGAAATGGTTATTGCTGCTGAAAAACTTAAAGCAGCTGAACCAACTCCTGAGGCTGTCAAAACTCTTAAAAGAACCAAGATGATGTCAAAGAAAAGACCAAGAACCCAGCCCATAACTTCAAAGAAGAAAAATGAAAAGAAGCCAAGGGTGGAGTCATCTGCAGAAGAGGCCCAGGAGGAAACAGTGAAAGAAAAATCTGATGAAAAAGTTGCTGAAGAAGAAGTGGCAACTCCATCAGGGCAATCAGGCAATGTGAAATCACAAACGGATGCCCAATGTGATTTGTACATTACTAGTGTTGACTCTAACCCAATTCCACTTCAGGCTGAACCAATATCATCTAAGGCTCCTGAAATCATCTTTTGGGACACTTTGAAAGATGGTAGAAAGGAGTTCATTAGGATAAAAAGAGCAGATGGAAAATTTGAAGTCTTTTCTACTTGGGGAAAAATTGTCAGAACTTGCTCAAGATCAGACTTAGAAGAGATGTTCAAAGTTGGGATGAAGATATATGAAAACATGCTGACTGAGCAAGGGATGTCAATTTCTAAAATGGTACTTGAATTCTTGTGCCAAATGTTCAAACCTGAAGCAGTTCAGCATAGGTTAAACACACAGTTTCAAGCCATTACCAACTGGATGCTCTATGAAAACTGTGGAGTATATGTCATCTCCCTTGACTCTGCAACTCAAGAATACTATCTGGTGGATGAAATATACCATCACAGCATGAAGAGGCTGCAAGGAATGTTACATACCAAGCTGACCTGCAACAAGGATTCAGCAATGGGTAGATTCTTGGTAAAAAGGATTCTCAATCAGAGTCTAGGCTTAAGTCCTAATCTGTATGTACATGATGACTAAGTTTTGGAAGCATCATCTGAAGAACTTGACTTCTTTTCCTAAAAGTCAAGTTAGGGGGAGATTGTTGGGAACTGAAGATATGCTAAGTATGGTTAGTACTGCTAAGTCTACATTACTACTGCCAGTTCTTCGTTACTACTGCTGGGCAAGGTTACTGCTGCTAGACAAAGTTAGTACTGCTAGACGAAGTTAGTGCTGCTAGACCAATTTACTACTGCTAGACATGGTTAGTACTGCTGAGCTGAGTTACTACTGCTTGAAGACTGTGAAGGTTAATACTGCTGAAGGTTGTTAATGCTGCTGAGCCAAATCATCATTAATACTGCTGAGTTGATAAGTTTGGGATGCGATGCTTTTGGAGACAAATAAGGAATTGATCAAGATATGTTTAACGAAGATTCAGAAGATCAATTTACTTTTGATAGTTATCTTGTAATTACTTTTGTATAAATAGTATTGATAGATAGCTATTAGAAGACATGGTAATACGAAAACAGAAGATAGATAATATACAGAATTCGATATTCATTCAAGAGTGAATTAACCTCAAGATCATAGATCCTATTTCTAGAGAAGTAGAAATCGTCTTGTTGAGCCTGTTCAACAAGATTGAGGTTTGGTGTAAAACTTGTGAGTAATAACTGTTTGATATATATACAGTTTATTGAATTTCTATTGATTTTTCTTTAATTGATTTAGAGTTCTATTCCGCAAGATTCTCTAAATTCTGCTTCTAAGAAGTTTAATTCTTGTTAAGAATCGATCCTGACAAGCTTAGTCTGCTCATAGTTGAAAAGAGTTCTATATAGAATAGTGAGAGGCATATGATCAAGATCCTTGGTTGTCTTTATACAAGTACATATGTTTTCCCCAAAATCAGGAAGACAGTCCATAAACTTGCACAGGACTTCCTCATTGTCATACACTCTACTTAATAGCTTTAAGTCATTAAGAAGACTGTTAAAGCGGTTATAGTAGTTGGAGAGAGATTATCCTTTCTCATAAGAAAAGAGTTCATATTTTCTAACAAGAGCAATCTTTCTGCTCTTTTTAACTTCATTTGTACCTTCGTACAAAACACACAAAGTGGACCTCATCTCTTTGGTAGTAGAGAGATTTACCAGAGTGTGGTACACTTCATCAGGAAGAGAGAGATCAATGATAGTTCTGACTTTAGAATCAAGAGACACAAGACGTTTTTCTTCATCAGTATATTTCTTGGGATTCTTAGGAATGTAACGACCATTAGTAGCAGATTTTTCTTCATCAGAGGAATCATCATAATCATCTTTGTCAACAACTTTCTTACCGGATTTTTTGGTTTCATAGCGAGGCCAGACTCTAGGGACTATGGGTCCCTCATTGAGAATGGTTGGATATCTACTATTCACTCCTTCCATGAAAAGCATCATCCGGTTTTTCCACAGAGAGAAGTTGTTGGGGTTAAACTTAGGAGGTTTGGCTATAGAGCCATTTTCAGAAAAAGTATTTTGAGAGAAATCTTCATTGTTGGAGGAAGAAGCAACCATTGCAGATCAAGTTTATTGAAATTAAACTTTCCGCTCTGATACCACTTGTTAGTCCCAGATGGCTTACAAGAACAAGAACAGGTATTGTAGAAGAGGGGGGGGGGGGGGGGTTGAATACAATACACAATTTTTTCACTTTAATTAATTCTTTTATTGAAAATATTCAAATCAAGAATTACACATAGAACACATAGAACAATTAGATTGTAGCGGAAAGAACAGATAAAATATATTCTAACAATCTTCACAAAGTAATACTGAAAACTAAACAACTTCTAAAACACAAAGATTGAAAGCTATAAAGTTCAAGGAGAGAAAGGAGTAGAATATCTTGAGCACAGAGTAATCTTCAAGTCTTTCAAGAGTTTCAAGAGTTGTTCTGCATGGAGAAGTCTTCGTCTTTATATAGTGCCATGAGCATGTGATGCATGGGACACTTGTCACTTTGTCATTTGAAGGTCAGGTTTGACTCTCAAAAGTTGATGTGTCTTTTCCTATAATACTAGAAAGGTTTGATGGAGACAATATCTAAGAATGGAAAAAGGTCAAATGAACCTTTTTCTTCCATACCCAGACATTCCTTCTTTGATGAGAAAACCTTTTAGCAAAGACACATGGGAGGATCCTCCTATTTGAGGATCCCACCGACTTGTCATGGACAAAGTAGGTGGAAGTCTTCTTAGGAAGGATGTCATGAGAGAATCCTCCAATTTTGAGGATCCCACCGATTTTCATGGGGACAATCGGTGGGATAGCCAAACTTACCTCTTATGATGAAGATCTTCTTGTCAAGGAGATAAGAGGGAAATCTCCTGTTTGTGATCTCACCGATTTTCATGGTGACAATCGGTGACACATCTTAGTTTGGGTTGAGAAGTCCATCTTCAATCCGCATTGGTAGATATACTTCTTCTTGATTTCGGCTGATCTTTGACTTCACCGAATATTGACAATATTACTAAGCTATTACAAAGAACCATCTAAAATTTCTCTAAGTATAAAAGATGTTTTTCAAAGTGTGTAAGGAGATCAGGTCATCTTCAAATCTTTGATGACCCAACAGTTTCTTCCAACCCTTTTTCCTCCACTTTGAAGATTGGGAGTTTATGGTTCATCTTGGTGCTTCTGGAAGTATTTTGGTTGGTGGATTCAAGTTATGGTTAAGGTAATCTTCTCTTCTCTTCATTTTTGGAAATTAGAGTTTTGGGTATAAGTTGAGATTATTGATGAAAATGTTTAGGGAACGATTTTGTATTGTTGAATATGGTTTTTGATGGTTGGAAACTTATGGATCTAGGTTTTGGAGGATTTAGCTTGAAGATTCAATTTTCTTCAAAGGAGCTCAATTTGGGGAAAATCTAGATTTAGCCTAAATCTAGTAAGGTGAGTTCAAGTTTCTTTGTGAAAACTATGTACATGCCAAAATGTGTATTTTTGAAGTAATAATGTGTTTACTTGGTATTTATCGGTAAATGTCAAAGTTTTCATATTTGGTAATTTTTGGTTGATAAATCTTATGAAATACTCATATTTGGATTTTAAATATTTCGATGAGTAAATCTCATAAATGTGTTCTTTTGGTGATTTATTGTACAAGTGAAGTCTATTTGATGATTTATGCATTTTGGTATAATCGGTTTTATAAACTATTTGGAAAAATGCATGTCATCGTGTTACAAAGCATTTTGGAAATATAAGGTATGAGTCTATCTTGGAAATCGTTTGTCTCAATCAATTATGAGTTTTGGGTTAATCGAATCTTTGAGGTACGTGTTGGCATTAACGTTGTTTAAGTGTGATTTATTATTTGAGGACCGTTATTTGCTGGTCAAATGGATTTTGAGCATTTTAGCTTGGTTTGACTTAAATGAGTCTTGAGGACTTTAGTCCGATTTAAACCACTCTATGTTGAGTTTTCGAAGTTATATGCATTTGAGACATATTTATTTATTAATTACATGTTTAAAGATGTTGGACATTCTTTGGAGTCATGTAGTTTAGACTGTGTTGCATTGGATCCATAGGCACGTAAGTCAGTCGTTTAGTGATGGTCGATTGGGTATCTCGGGATTGGACCTCGGGACCCATGTTTTATGACCTTAACTTTTCAAGTAGGCACTATGAGGGTTGAGTCCGGAGGTGCTACCTTGGAGGTAGGCGCTAGAACTTACGTCGCTTTGTAGAGGATGCCTTGGAGGTAGTCCTAAGCGTGTCGAGCCTTATCGTGGAATCCTGGGGATAGACACTAAGGTCAACTGTCTCTTGAGGTGAAACTTGTTGAGAAGTCGTAGGAACCCTTGGACGTCTAGTTGCGAGGTGTTGTACAATTAACGTTGTACGGGTGGTATACTCATGTGTTTCCTCCACCCTCAACGGATACGGGTCTCCCCCGTTGTTGTCAAACATTATTTTTAGATGTTGAAATATCCATACTTTATTATCGTTGGTTTTGTACGAGTAATTGCAGTTGATGGCTTTAATACCGGATCCCCTCCACATGTATTAAGGTTTGAATGATGCACATACTTCCATGTATTTGGTAATTGGATTTCTATCTTATTTATGCTTTGCGTGAGTATGGGGTTAGTTCCATGTTTTGGTATATTTCTATCTAAACATTTATCACAAAGGTGGGACTTTTGGAAAAGACATCACTATACATTCTAAACTGTTACTTATTGACAATCGTGGTTTAAGAAGTCTTTCTTCTGTTTTATTTATTATATAGTGATGAAAACTCTTGAACTCACTAGGCGTTAGCCTAACCTTTTTATTTTTCGGCATGTGCATTAGGTTCCGGTTTGGGGAATAGTCCTAGTTACACCGCAAAGGGTGAGTGCTAGATTTGTGTTTCAGAAGATAGTGGCTTGGTGAAGGTTTCTGCGGTTTTGGGGAGTAGCAACTATGTTTTGGGTTAAGTAACACCCGACCTTTGTAGCTTTAGTGAATTGCTTAAGTCATGTATAATGTTGAAGTTATTACGTTTTTAATATTGAGGTGTTTTCAAGGATGATTGTAGTAAGAGTTTTATTCTCTTTTGGCTATTAAACCGAAGTTTTTTGTTTAGTTGCTCTTCTAATTTCGAGGGTGTTACAAGTTGGCATCAGAGCTTAAGTTTGAGAGAATTAGGTGTTGATTTTGGATACCTAGACTCAAACTAGCGTTAAATTAAGTGAATGAGAGTGAAATTGCACCGTCAGGCACACTAAGATAGGATATTTTGATGTTGATGGAGTCACTAGAAACGAGAAATCACGTCTAGAGTAACAAGGATGATCATGTATGATACGCTCATAATTGCACCTGGACAGTGTTATGGTGAACCTATAAGTTACACGTGTATACTTGGACTACTTTGATGTGATGGGGTAGTGAAGGAGTTTCTAGGCGAGTAAACCGCTAAAAGAGATTAATGATTTTAGCATTTGTCACTAGAGTGACGGTGAGCATGATAATTGCGTTAAGCGGACCGTTTCGGGTCGAGATTTTGGTTGGATTGGAACCATAAGCTTATGGAATTGACATTATTCGAGGAGAAATTGTAAGGTGAACCGGTGGAATTATCGATTAATGCCTTAAGATGTTTGAGCATTTGGACGACGATAGTGTGACCGAAAAATTTGAGGAGTGTGGTTTCGAGACGTTGAGTGCCGACTAAATTAATGCACAAAAATGTATCTTCAAAATAAATTGCACCAATTATTTCTCGTGTTTCAAATCGTCATGAGAATTGTGTTATGAAATCTTAGAAAATGTTTAGCGCACACAAGATTTTAAATCATGATTTTGAACATGCATGAAATTATTTTATTGCAAGTAATTGCAAACCTTATTGGGACTTGTTTTATTTTGTTGTTGTCCAATGTTATTTTCGGATACCATGTTATCCATATATTATTGTTGTTTACGATTTTGGACAAGTAATGACGACGTTTGACCTTAACATTGTTAAAAAAGAATTTACTTTAGATGCAAACCACCCATTTTCCAATGCACACAAATTCCGTGATGAAAGCTTTAATATAAAACGATCCTCATAATGGCTTCATCCCAAAACCAACTCGAAAAGTGAAATAGTATTTGATTTCCAAAATGATTGAAATCACGAATAAATCGCTATTATTCAAAACATTCCAAACACGGATGAGGCATAACCTACAACTCACATACCGTGGTAAACAATCCACCTAAATTTAATACGTCACCGAAAACATGAATAAAATAAACATTCAAAGCAACACCTTCTGGTGATGGGGGAGACCCGGTTACATCGCACGTGACGGGACACAAAAGTGGTTCACATAACTATGTAATAAAACAAACATGTGGACTATTCCCATAATATACCGAGCTCAACCACTCCAGATCTATTACTCGTGGAGACTTGGGAGCTCCCAATTTCAACCACTCCAGGTCTATACATTGGGTTACTCTAAATCCACAAAAACAAGCACATTAGGATTACACCTTACTGTCCATGGGACGATGCCCGACCATATAGGCCCACGTCTTACTTACCATGAAACCCGATGCCTATCCCGTGTCAAGCACACTGAATTACACCTTACTGTTCATGGGACAATGCCCGACCATATAGACCCACATTTTACTTACCATGAAACCCGATGCCTATTCCGTGCTACAATGAGAGAAACTAGCGTCTCATCATTGAACTTAAAAACTCAAGTGCCTATGGATCCATAGCAACTAAGGTCAAAAACATTACATGACTCCAAACGAATGAACTAGCGCATTCAAAACATGTAATTCTCAATAATTATAAATCATGACCAAGCTCCACGTTGAGCTATCGAAACTGGACAAATGTCCCCAAAACCCAACATAGTCAAATACCGATCCACAAACTCAACAAATCAAAAGACCATTTGTTTAAAGTCATAAAATGAAATAAAACGTAAATACCCCACGTGTATGTGAAACATGCTGCATAAACGTAAATGACTCCACACATCATGGGACAATGCACAAATCACTTTCCAAAACACCCATTAAGGTGCATTTATACCAAAAGATTTTTACACGTAAGATAAATCATTAAAATATATCAATACCTAAGATTTACTCATCAAAATACTCAAAATATATCTTTTCCTCAAAACCAAAAGGTTTAGAATTTCCAAAATGTTCGCAAGGTCGGGAATAACCAAAATCCAATGACTCACACGATCGTATTTTCAAAGTGTACCATAACACAAACTATGCATATTTTCAACAAACACCGAAATGCATTTTTACCAAATAACTTCCATTTATGCAATAATTCCTCAAAACATTTTCATTTATGATTCATTTATCAAATTCCCCAAAAATCCCAAATACTTCAAATAATCAAGATCCACCAAATAATTCAACAATTGATAATTTGATGTAAAACACATAAATACTTGAAAAATAACATTTTTGACATGCACAACATTTTCACAAATCAACTTGAACTCACCTTGCTAGATTTAGGCTAAATCTATATTTTTCCCCAAACGTAATATCCTTTGAAGAAACACGAATCTTCAAGCCCCAAATCTTCCAAAAACCTAGATCCGCAAGTTTCCAAGCATAAATATTTATCCCCAAACACTTAGAATCATTTCCCCCAACATATTACATCCAAAATCACCAATATATCGAAACACAAATTTCTAAAATGAAGGGAATAGAAGACTACCTCAACCATCATGTGAATCCACCAACCAAACACTTCTAGTGTTACCAAAGTGAGCCTCAATCTTCATTTCATCCAAAGAAAGGGAAGAGTTTAGGAGAGGGTTGGGTAAAACTCTATAAATGTAGAAATCTCTCAAAATGAAAGTGAAATGGAGAACTTTGATCTTTAACCATGAATCTTTGCTAAAAGGTAAGGGATTTGCTTTGAATCACAAAATCTATGGCTCTAAAGGCTCCAAAACGGATTTAGGGTTTGGGGGTGGGGGTTTGAGAGAGAAATAAGGAAATGGGTAGAGAAGAAATGAGAACAAGGTAGCAAAAAATCGGATTTAAGGACCACTGCACCCCGACTGCGATTATGCCCTACGATTGTGCCCAGGGCACTCTCGCCACGCACAATCGCCAAACCTGTACCGCGGGCTCGGCCGATCTCGTGACATTGCCCTGCGATTGTGCCTGAGGGCACTCTCGTCGGGCATAGTCGCCCCGTACGTACCGAGGATCTTCTCCTCTCGCGAGAATGACACGGCGATAGTGACCCTGTCACTATCGCAAGGCACTATCGCCCCAAAGGTACCAAAACTCGAATTTTGTCCCGATTAATCCGACAAGCTCCCGATTCGCTGAGCTCCTTACTCCCGGTGTTTCCATTCCCTATAAACAATTAAACCTATCAAAGGTCACGTGGGAAGTCCTTTCTTTTAATAAATTTCCGGGTATTACAATCCTCCCAACCTTAAAACAGATTTCGTCCTCGAAATCTAATTCTCGTACTTCCAACGGTTACTGAGTTCAAACCTATTCATCTCCCCTCAGCTTCCAACTGAGATTCAAATTTTCCTTCTTGACCGAACTGCCATGATAATCTTCGCATTGATGCTTACACTCAATGTCCCCTTAGGCACATTATACTTATACCCGAGTAACGCTTAACTTACTATGGCAGCTTATAATCCACCAGGCTTCGATCGTCTCCCAACCTTAGGTGTTCCATACTTCTCCAACAGAAATTCCCGACTTTCAGTCAGTCCAGATCTACACACCTTTAAATTCTTCTCCAACCAATCTAAGGTTCCATCACCACCGAAACCAACAAAATCTTCGAGTCCAACTGTTTCCCGCTACTGGATTGACACTTAACTCTAACAAGCACTAGCATACCCCAAAATAGGCGGTCGTCTCTGACCCGACGATTATATAACTTCAAGGATACACCCAATGACCAATCATACAATCGACAGATTCTTTTACCATTCATGTAAAGTCATCCGACTATAACTACTTTTCACCAACCAAATCCCTTAAACCCCTACAAGAGAAACGAGTATCCCTTAAGATTGGACTACATCACTCCAATACACCAACGGTTCATGGCCTCAAAATCCGAAAGTTGACACCTAGCCATACTACCAAGATTCGAATTACTGCAGAACTCCACACGCGAGATTCATTCGTCGAATGTCCCCACCAAAACCAAGGTCATTCACAAGGTGTCTAAAGAGTCCTACATGCTCTTTACCCTTAACCGGGGTTACTTAACCATCCCAAGCCTAATGAGTTCAAGGTTTTTAAGTGATAGACTCAATAATTATGCCAATCGAGAGTTTTATAGAAATTTTCAACACGAAGGTTTTCATAAGAGTTAATCGTTCGTATATAAAATCTATTACCACTCATCCAGTAGTTGTGCAAAGTGGGCACACTCGTCCCACATACAAAAACCATTTGAGATTTACTCGATTTACTAGCAATTGCAAAAGTATGCTCAACAAACCTTTAAAATGAACCGTACAATTTATTTATACCATAAACGTAAAGTAGTTCTCTGCATTAAATAGTGTGCAACCAAAATGTTTGTACGAACTTCCAGAAGTAGTTTAAACGACATCCAACTCCAAAAACTTCTCCTTTAATCATAAAATGACACAGAGTAAAATTTACCAACAAAATTCGCAATGTGTGAGTTTATTTCACGGAAACGGTGAAACGATCCATAAACACACTTTGGTTAAGATATAAAATGATTTGCGGTGATTCCAAGTTTAAAGACAAATCCAATACGTTTTTATCATTCGGAGGTATCGACTAAAATATCGTGAAAAAATCTCAATTTGGAATATGCATCCAAACTTGTAACACTTTCTTAGTGATTTTTTTTTCCGAAAATAAAATTACATGCAACAGGTAGTCCATACTAAAATTCTTTCAAAGTAGAAAATTTCATTAAATCAAATTTCGAAGTTTCCTCATTTGGTCATATAATGACATGGGCTTAAAACCTTTTTGACAAGACTCATACACGTTAATGTATTTTCTCAAAACTTAGGAAAATAGTAAGTGCACGTAACTTGGTTGACACATAACATAATTTAAGTCGACTCCAAATTCTAAGTTGCTCAAACAATGCACATTAAAACTTCAAAAATAGTGGCTACCATGCTATGCATACCAATAATTTACTATAACGCATTTGCATGAAATGATAACGAAGAACCAATTGATTGAAAATTCATAAAGCAAAACATTACGACAAACTGTCATGATGTTCTTAAATGCATTACTCACGCCATGTATAAATCAATTTGTGCGCTAAACAAGTTGTAACGAAATGTGCTAACACAAATCTCAAAAGAGAAAACCATACGACACCAAACTCGCAAACGCTACTCATTTTGGTTGTTGCTCCGTTAACATATTTCTCACAAAACCCGCATGAGACAAAATACCCAATAAGCCCAAAATTAACATACATAACAATTAAGATATTCATATGTCAAAGTTGCACCCACGCGACATAAAATGTCGTAAAGCAAAACTCCAAATTACCCAACAAAACTTCCATATAACTCAATAAAGCTCAACGGCATTCAATCAATCAAATGGTAGCAAAATTTTCGTTTCCCAATTACCAAATTGCATAAAGCAAAGTCATGACTAAAATGTCATAACTCCGAAATTCCCACTTGTTGCAATACAATATAAAGTAGTACTATAAAAGAAAACTCGCATGGGGTAAAACTCTCATAAAAACTCAAACACCAAATAGTGGGAAGTAACTCTCCGCTCGACCTCAACATGTATGGAGGAGATCCAATGTTAAAGTCATACGTCGTCATTACTTGTCCAAAATCTTAAACAACAATAATATATGGATAACATGGTATCCAAAAATATCATTGGACAAAGACAAAAGTAAAGCAAGTCCCGACAGAGTTTGCATCTCCCCGCAATAAAATAATTTCATGCCTGTTCAAAACCATGATTTAAAATCTTGCGTGCGTTAAACGTTTTTCCGAGATTTTGTAACACAATTCACATGAGGATTTGAAACACAAGAAATAACTGATGCAATTAGTTTTAAAAAAATAAATTTCGTGCATGAATTTAGTCGACACTCAACGTCTCAAAACTACACTCCTCAAGTTCCTCCGACCATACTATCGTCATCCGGATACTCAAACATCTTAAGGCAACACTTGAAAATTTCCTCGGTTCACCTTATAATATCTCCTCGAATTAAGGTCGATTCAATAAGCCTATGGTTCTAATCCAACCAACAATTTCGACCGAGACGGTCCACTTAATGCAATCATCATGCTTATCGTCACTCCAAGTGACAAATACTGAAATCATCAACCTCTTTGAACGCCTACTCACTTAGAAACTCCTTTAGGGTGCGTTTGGTACGCAGATTGGATGGGACGGGACAAAAAAATAGTCCCATGTTTGGTATGCCATGGAACAAAAATCAGATGAGACAACATGGGACAAAAACAAGTTTTCATGGGAAAAAACTTAAGATTTTGTGTTCCACCAAAATAGGTGGAACAACATGGGACTAAAACATAAGATTACTAAAATACCCCTTTTTCCAACGTAACCTAGATTAAAATTATCTCCTCCAATCCAGTTCTATCCCGTCCCATCCAGTCCAGTCCCGTCCAGTTCCGTCTCGTCCCGTCCCATCTAGTGTGCGTACCAAACGCTACCTTACTACCCCAACGATCATCGCATCAAAGTAGTCCAACTACGCACATGTAACTTATAGGTTCACCATAACACTGGTAAGGTGCAATTATGAACGTACCGTACATGATCATCCTTGCTACACTAGATATTATTTCTCGTTTCTAGTGACTCCATCAATTCAAAACATCCTATCTTAAAGTGCCTATTGGTGAAATTTTACTCTCAATCACTTAAAAGATAGCTAGCTCGAGTCTAAGTATCTAAAAATCAACACCTAAATCTCTCAAACTTATGCTCTGATACCAACTTGTAACATCCCAGGCCAACCGTATCAGATATTGTCCGCTTTGTCCACACACCTGGACTCACGGTTTTAAAACGCGTCTGATTGGGGAGGTATCAAGTCCCTCTTATAAGGCAACATTTCAGAGCCAGGAACCGGACTGGTGTGTTAACGAGGACGTTGTGCTCCCAAGGGGGTGGATTGTAAGATCCCACATTGGTTGGGGAGGGGAACAAATGTTTCCTTATAAGAGGGACTTGATACCTCCCCTATCAGACGTGTTTTAAAACCGTGAGTCCAGGTGTGTGGACAAAGCGGACAATATCTGATACGATTGGCCTGGTATGTTACACTTACAAAACCATCCTTAAAAAGAATATATCAACTGACCAGCCTATGTGGTATTTCATATGGAATCTGATAAAGAGAATTTTATCTCTCTCATCTATCGAATTCTCAAATCCTCATGAAATATTCTAAGTCATTGATATCCAATAAAACTTTACTTCATAAGTGTCTATAGCTGGAAAACGTTGTACAACTTTTACCTCGGAATAGACAAAGATAGGATTTTTATTTGTAAAGTATTGTAACCATTTGTATTAGTTCAAAGTGTAAAAAACCTTCAACGAAATCAAAGACTAGTTGAAGAGAGGTCAAGATGGTCACTAAAGCAGATTGGTTTGTCTTCTTTGTCATTGTTTGCAAACCACCCATTTTCAAAGAACTTCTCTGTGAAATTTTCATAGTAAATTCAACATCATAATCGTAATATTACTTAGCTCTTCAGATTTGATTCAAAACCTTCTTTTTCTCTTTTTCAATGTTAGTAAATTTGTCACCAATCAGATGGTTTAGGATCACATGTCTTACTTTTATAGCTTCCGCAACAAATATGTTATTTTATGTTTTAATAAAATATTAAATTAAAAGTAAAATTTTGTTGTGTTTGTATTCAACCCCTTCTATAAATACTTTATGTGTAAGTCATAGAATTTCAGGACCAACATATATGTATATAACACTATTTTATCATTGTGTTCCAAATGATGAGTAAGATGATTGAAACACGACTCTTTATATCCTTTTATCTTTCTTGTTCTTTCATCAAAGAACAACTCACCATTGTATTTTGGATTTCTTGTTTGTTAATCAAATATTGTAGTCAGGGAAGTGAATTTGGGTTTCTTGTTCGTTTAATAAACGACTCAACTTGGATTTAGGTTTCATCGAGATTTTAAACTAGATTTGACAGTGGTAGCACAATGGTCGAACCTAATATGGCTTATCTCACAATTCAATGGTTGGTTAGAAAACCACAAAACATGTTCCTCAAGTTTGAAGGGATTAATATTTAACCCTCTCACTTACCAAGTTACTAAATTTGGCTAATTGCATGTTCTAAAACGGAAAGCAATACCGGACATCAGTAACACCCTCAAACTTGGAAAGAGCAACTAAATAAAACTTCGATAAAATAACCAAATAAGAGATAAAATCCTTTATTACGAATTCATCCTTGGAAATACCTCAATTTTTAAAACATGAAATTAACCTCAAGCATCATTAATCTTAAGTTATCAATAAGATTACATAAGGTCGAGTGTTACTCAAAACAAATACAAAGTTGTTATCCCCAAAATGTGGAGGACTTCCCCAAGCTATTCACTTCTTGAGCACACATCTAGCTCTCAACTCTTCACAGTGTCACTAGTACTATTTTCCAAACGGAACCTGTTGCATATGTCGACAAATAAAAAGGGTTAGGCTAACGCCTAGTGAGTTCAAGAGTTTTATCATGGTAATAAGCGAGTTAGAACAGCGGCATACAAGTAAGATCGGTCATGAGAGGTTAAGGCCAAGGTACATAGGATCTTTTGTTATTATTGATCGAGTTGGCGCGGTAGCTTATAAGTTAAAATTGCCGGAAGAGTTAAGAGGAGTTCATCCGACATTTCATGTCTCGAACTTAAGGAAGTGCTTGGCGGAAAGCCGACGTGGCTATTCCGTTAGAAGACGTTAGCATTGATGAGAAACTAATGTACGAGGAAGAGCCAATCGAGATCGTAGACAATAAAGTACGAAAGACTAAGAGCAAAGAAGTCCGTTTGGTGGAGATTCGGTGAAAGTATCACGAGGGACGAGAGACAACATGGGAAGTAGAATCAGATATCAAGTTCTGATACCCTCATCTTTTTTAGAATGGAATTCCGGGGACGGAATTCTTTTGAGGGGGAGTGTTGTAGTAACCGAGACCAAAAGCGGAAGAGTTTTAAGTATTATGGGAAAATTTATAAAACTGGAAGTTGAGGGGCAAAATTTGTAAATAAGGGATGGGGTTTAAGTAACCAATGTTTTAGGGCACAAAACCCTAAGTGTGCATTTCCTATTTGTGTTTGGCGGCTGATTAGAGGAAGAAGAGAGAAAGGGTCAAGAAGGGAAAGAAAGGAGAAAGAAGATAGATTGTTGTTTCAAGCGAGAAGAAACAATTTCAGTTGGTGGAGAAGAAAGGAAAGTGCTCTATCTCGATCCAGACAGGTAATCCCTTTTCCTCCTCTCTAATCCTTGATTCTTGTTATTGATTGAGTTACTTTGGAGTTTTGCCTTAAAGTGGAGTTTGAAACCTTTGGATAAGATTAGAGGTCTTAAAGGCGTTTTTGGCAGCTAAGGTTTCGGTAATTGTTGAGATTAGTGATGCTAAGTTTATTGCTAATCTTTAATCTATAAGATTTGATCATATCTGTGATTTGTCGGACCAAAAAAGGGGCAGGTAGGCGTCCGAAGAGTCCTCTAGACGTCCGGACACTTCGTTGTGGTTGAATGTTTCCGGATGCGGGAACATTCCGGATGGGAAGGGTTTCCGGTAGGTTTAAGTGTCCGGTAAGTAGGAGGTACCCGGAACTTAGAGTGTCTGGAAAGCATAGTGTTATCTGGATTGATGCGTCATCCAGAAAGTTTGTGTTGTCCGGATAAGTTTAGTCGTCCGGATAAGTGTGCCGTCCGGATAGGTAAATCGTTCGGAAAATAGAAGTTGTCCGGTAATCTCAATGTGCCCGGATAGGAGAGTCATTCGGAAAAGCGTTGTTGTCCGGAAAAGTGTTGATGCCCGGAAAAGTATTGATGTCCGGAAAGTGTGGTTTACCCGGTAGTCTGTCCGGGAAAGTTGTGTGTCAGGTGAGAAGTGTCCGGATAGTCCTAGTCAGCTTATAAATCTGTCCCCTCGTTCAGGTAGACAATTTGGAAGTAAAGAGCAGAGTAGGGAAAAGCAAGCAGACGTATCAGGTGAGTTTTCTAAACTAAAACGTGTGGCTTTTAATAAGTTTTTCTGAAGCGATTGTATGATGAGAAATGCTATGTTTATATATATGCTTTCAAATGCAAGAATGTTGTTTAAAAATTATATGTGGGATGTATGCATACATAGATTGTGGTGTAAATTGGCTAAGTCGGGAAGTGTGGCCCGCCAGATCATGCCGGGGGGTGTGTCCCGTTTATGCCAGGGGAGTACTACCCTATACGGCAGCATGAGGCTGACTCGTTGTCATCTATGGGTGACTTCAGGGTGCCGATTTACGAGGAGCGGACTTTATTCCGTGAATGATTTTGAATGATCAGTTTTATAAATGATATTGCTGAAATTGATAAACTGTTTATAAGTGCTTTGATAACTGTTAGGAGGGACTCACTAGACCTTATGGTCTAACCCTCGCATTTTCAAACAAAACCTTTTCAGGAAAGCAGGTATCGAAAGGCTCTAGCACGTAAGCTGGCCGTTAGCAAGAAGAAGATGAATAGTGTAGAGGCACTATAGTTCAGCTTAGTTTAATTCTCAGTTGTGTAGGTTGTTTCTGCAAACCTATTTTTGATTCTTGTAAGGTAATTTTGGATCGCGATTTTGGGATATTCCATATTTAATGAAATGCTTGTTTAATTTTAGTTGGGTCGTTACAATTGGTATCAGAGCCATAGTTTAAGGGATTTAGGTGACCGGAAGGGCCTAAACTTAAACTTGGGAGTAGAAATCACAACTGAGAATCAGGAAATGCGTTAGGAGGACACTATTATAGAGATAGGACTAATAGGGTGCTGAGGACTATCATGTAAGGTAAGTTTGAAATTCCACCTGGCCAGTGTAATTACGAACTTACAGGTACATGTACGTAGGGGTGTTAACGAGTCGAGCTTTTAACGAGCTACTCTAGCTCGAGCTCGTTTATCTCGAGCTCGAGCCTAATAGCTGTCGAGCTCGAGTCGATCTCGAACAAAAAATAAAGCTCGCTTAAGTTAACGAGTCGAGCTCTATAACACCAATGTTCGACTCGACTCGTTCGAAAGCTCGATTAAGTTTTACGAGTCGAGTCGAGCCGAGCCATTCGATCATACACTTTTTCGAGCCTCACATATTTATATGTTTACAAGTTATATAATCAAATTATAAAAATTATCGATCTTGACTACGTAAACGAGTAAATCGATCTCGAATTCGAGCTCATAAACGAGCATCGAGCTCGAGCTCGAGCCCGAATTTGAAAAATTAATCGAGCTCGAGTCGAGATCGAGCCTGATATTATTTTTTCGAGCTCGGCTCGAATAACTTGCTACTCGACTCGGCTCGGCTCGTTAACACCCCTGATGTACGTGCTTGATCTGCCTTATTATTCCGAAGTTGCAGTCTTATGCTAGTTTATATGTCGGATTCCAGTAATCTAGAGTATCAGCAAGATCCCTGAGAAGTAGAGTGAGACCCTTTGTTGGGAAAGTATCATGAGAGAGTGTTCATGATGTGATGCATGTATACATCGTAGAGCAGAAATGCCGTTTCGAATGTTCTGAGTCGTCTAGAGGTAGATCCTCGTGGATTCGAAGAGGTTGAACGATTGAGTGTGTGTAAGACTCATGTTTCTGGAGAGTCCCAGTTCTAGAAATCGTGGGATAGATCTGTACGGATAGTAAGGAAGGACAGTGTCGAGATCTTAGAAGTGTCAATCCAAGAGCGAGCATGGGATTAGAGCCCTGACTCTTTAGTCGAGTTGTTCAGTGGCAGGATCATTGAAGAGAGATTTCTGTAGAGTACTGAAAGCGTGTAGAAGTATAATATGAGATGATTTGGTCGAGACAAAAATAGTATGAAATGGTTGAGTAAGTGGACCATTGGCTGTTTGTATAGCAAGTTGTTGCAAGGCAGAGAAGGCGATCTTTGATCGAAAGGAGAGTGTCAATGATAAGTTGCATAGTAAAGTGATTGACCTTGTTTGAGTGAGTAGCCTTCAATTGCAAGTAGAGTTTCATGCATTGAGTCCGTATGTGTATACGAGATTTTCATAAGTAAAGTAAATGTGTAAATATCAAATTTGATCGGATATGAGTCGGCATGTGCAAGCGTATGTTTAAAGAAAAATGCAAATCCATTTACATCGCACAATGAAGTCTTGAGGTTTACGATTTGCAAAATATTTCACTCTTTTCATGGTAAGTTAAATTGTTGCAAAAAGTCAAGGAAACATTTGAATGCAAAACTTTTATAACCAAAACGAGTATTGACATGTTGAAGTTATATAAATGAGTGTGAGAATCGACTGGTTTACTTCGTGTCGGTAATTCCTTTCAAAATTCTGTCATATGAAAAGATTTTCACCCAATATTTATTTATGTCGTAATAACATATTTTTGGTTGAGTAAGATTAAGTTTTATGGAAAGTTGCATGCAAACGATTCTCGAGATCGTTGTGCAGGGCATTGAAGTTACAAGAATGTTGGGGTCGAGTGTGCCCAAGTGGTTTCCAAGTGTTGTTTCTTTAAAATGATCAAAAGTGTGAAACGATTTACTTAACGTGTTGTCATGCATGAAGGCTATGAACTCACTAGGTCGTAGAGTATTACATTTTAAGCTAAGGAAGAACTCCAAGAGTGGAAAGGTGTTGGACAATCAAGGGAGAATGTTGTAGATTTAGTATTTGTATTAAAGAGAAAGGGTGGATAGTGGAAGAGTCGGAAGTGGACTCTAGTGTCGATTGTATGAGGGTCTGTACCCTTGTTCGGTGACTGGAAATACAGTTGTCGAGGGACGGTGGTGTTCAAAGGAAGGACTAGAAGTCAGCAAGGTATTGGTATTAGCAACTCGTTAAGAGTAGTGTGGTGAGGAAGAAATGAGATATCCTCGACGTCGATTAAGAGTTTTAAAGTGATCTTGTAATATTGATGTTATATGAGTAAGTTTTGAAACGAGGGCGTCGGAAAATGAAATTGTTTATGATATGTTGGAAGGATTAGGTTCAGTAAGGAACCCATGTTATAGAATAGGTTAAGAAAGTATCAACAGGTTGACTATTGTTGTTGAAGTCGGCAGCTGTGTGAGGTGGCTGAGGCCAAGGACTTGAACCAGAAGGTTGCAAGTTGAGGGAGCACCTAGTAGGGGCGTGAAAATGGTGAAAGACTGTTGTTCCAGATAAGCGTTTTACTTACGAGATTTGGATGGTTCGTAAAGGATAAAGTATTTAGCACAAATGAAGTGAGTGTTTAGATCATGTCGATCTGGGAGAGATTGTGCCATGTCTATGTAATGGGTTGGGATCGCAAAGAGCTAGCAAGAAACGAGTATGTTAGAGTTAATCAGAAATTCGTGAGTTGTGGTTCAACTAGAGTTGGGGAGAGACAAAGTAACGAATAGACCCGGTTATTCATACGGGAGAACATGAGAGTAAGTTTGAGTGGTGCACGAATGACCATGGGAGACCTGGTCTGCAGCGAGATGTTATGGGTGGAGAATGTACAGTAGAGTAGTGGCAGCAATTGCCTAGGTAAATGCGCCAGTCAGTGTTGTAGCAGTGTGACGTTAGGAAGAGGAAGTATTGGATGGGAGCCTTTTCGGGGGTTTCCGGGTGAGGTGTTCAATTGGCTAATCAAGATTGTCGGAGCACGTGGTTCGTAAGTTGGCGTGTGATTTGGCTTGTGCCAGAATAGAATGTCGGAGCAGAAGAGAGCGATTACCCAAATAAGAAACCGAGTGTTTTTGATTGTGTGAGTTGCTAAGTAAATATGTTGTTGAAATCTTTGGAGGTTTTAGAGAAGGCGATGGATGGGTTAGTCGAAGATGTGGTGTAGTAGATGCGAAATATTTAAAGAATGCGAATTGTGTCTCATGTATGAAAGAATTATCCGAGAAGGTAATAGTTGGAAATCCCAGATTGTGTAGTAACTCCGAGCACTGGTGTCATTTCGATATGACGTGGTTGAATGCCTTAAGTTAGAATTTTGGTACAACCGTTTGGTTATGTATAGTAATGAGAAAGTGTTATCAGCATGAGAAAAGATCGGAAGAGAAGGGCAAGTAATGTTTGGTGGGCTGTACTCCACGCTAACGTGGGGAGGTGAAGATCGTAGGTCGAAAAAAGTGAGTAAGTTGGAAGTAGTAAGCTTGACAGTAACACCGAAAGGTGGAGTAGTGTGTGTATATTGTCTTCGATAAGTGTGCGGACTCCTGGAAAGAATATGGAGGAAGGGGAAATGTGTATGTTTTAAGTGCGGTAAGAAGTGGAAGAAGGTAATTGAATAGGTTTGAGTTGGTGATGTTGTGAGAAATGTTCAATCGTACTGGTCGTTCAGTAAGAAACTATTGAGAATAGTTTTGTGTGACCATGGTTACTCCTTCTAGTTGAGTGAGGGTAACCGATGTTATGTTATATGACTGGACGCTTGTAGCAAGCAGTGAGAAATTGATTAGCCTTCAGGATAAGTTCAATTCGGATAGGCGAACGCTTCAATAAGGAGTTTTGAAAGTTTCCTGTTGATTAGTCACGCTAAGTGGGAGGTGATGAAGTCGTGAGGATGTGCGACTTAGTTGTCGAGCTGTAGCCGATGTGGTTCAGGAAGAGAATATGATCTGCTTAGACGTATGTCGGTTGGAAAGAGTGGTCTATAATTACGTACAATCTGAAGGGGGAACTCTTAGGTGTGAGTTCGTCAAGAGGTGTCAGGGTGGCCTTGTGCCAAGTGGTCGGGAGAGTGATGGTTCCTAATTTTAGATTCTCGTTGTAGTGGCGGGGAATTCGTGTCAAGTTCTTTCTTCTAAGGAAGCAAAAGAGGTATGAGAGGCCGTAAGTAGACGTGTTGTAAAACCGTGAGTCCCGGTGTGGGGACGGAGGCGAGCAAGTGGAGGCGCGGTTGGCCTTGGATTTTCTAGTGATATTTAAGCGAGTATAGTATTTGGAGAGATTGCAAGTAAATAGTACAAGTTGGCTCGGCGTAGCAAAGTGGTGACTCGTCGAGGGCGGTTTCAAAGTAGGGTGTACGGACACATTTCCCATCAGAGCGGTTTGGAGTGGCCGAGTAGAACTGAGTTGGTTGGATTGGAAAACGTAGGACTTTTGATCAATGAAGTTGAGAGAAAAGTAGAGTGGACTAAGTCGGAGGATCCGTCGAAGTTATGAAAGTTGAATAGTTGGTGCGCGATCTTGAGGTACTCGATGAGATTTGAGAAGAAATTTTCAGTATGTTACACGTTTCTTTTGTGGAGAGCCGATGTGGAAAGTGAGATGATGGCAACTTTGCAAGAGATGCAGACGATAAGAAGTTGACTTTTGTCATTAATAAGCGAGTTAGAACAGCGGCATACAAGTAAGATCGGTCATGGGAGGTTAAGGCCAAGGTACATAGGATCTTTTGTTATTATTGATCGAGTTGGCGCGGTAGCTTATAAGTTAAAATTGCCGGAAGAGTTAAGAGGAGTTCATCCGACATTTCATGTCTCGAACTTAAGGAAGTGCTTGGCGGAAAGCCGACGTGGCTATTCCGTTAGAAGACGTTAGCATTGATGAGAAACTAATGTACGAGGAAGAGCCAATCGAGATCGTAGACAATAAAGTACGAAAGACTAAGAGCAAAGAAGTCCGTTTGGTGGAGATTCGGTGAAAGTATCACGAGGGACGAGAGACAACATGGGAAGTAGAATCAGATATCAAGTTCTGATACCCTCATCTTTTTTAGAATGGAATTCCGGGGACGGAATTCTTTTGAGGGGGGAGTGTTGTAGTAACCGAGACCAAAAGCGGAAGAGTTTTAAGTATTATGGGAAAATTTATAAAACTGGAAGTTGAGGGGCAAAATTTGTAAATAAGGGATGGGGTTTAAGTACCCAATGTTTTAGGGCACAAAACCCTAAGTGTGCATTTCCTATTTGTGTTTGGCGGCTGATTAGAGGAAGAAGAGAGAAAGGGTCAAGAAGGGAAAGAAAGGAGAAAGAAGATAGATTGTTATTTCAAGCGAGAAGAAACAATTTCAGTTGGTGGAGAAGAAAGGAAAGTGCTCTATCTCGATCCAGACAGGTAATCCCTTTTCCTCCTCTCTAATCCTTGATTCTTGTTATTGATTGAGTTACTTTGGAGTTTTGCCTTAAAGTGGAGTTTGAAACCTTTGAATAAGATTAGAGGTCTTAAAGGCGTTTTTGGCAGCTAAGGTTTCGGTAATTGTTGAGATTAGTGATACTAAGTTTATTGCTAATCTTTAATCTATAAGATTTGATCATATCTGTGATTTGTCGGACCGAAAAAGGGGCAGGTAGGCGTCCGAAGAGTCCTCTGGACGTCCGGACACTTCGTTGTGGTTGAATGTTTCCGGATGCGGGAACATTCCGGATGGGAAGGGTTTCCGGTAGGTTTAAGTGTCCGGTAAGTAGGAGGTACCCGGAACTTAGAGTGTCCGGAAAGCATAGTGTTATCTGGATTGATGCGTCATCCGGAAAGTTTGTGTTGTCCGGATAAGTTTAGTCGTTCGGATAAGTGTGCCGTCCGGATAGGTAAATCGTCCGGAAAATAGAAGTTGTCCGGTAATCTCAATGTGCCCGGATAGGAGAGTCATCCGGAAAAGCGTTGTTGTCCGGAAAAGTGTTGATGTCCGGAAAAGTATTGATGTCTGGAAAGTGTGGTTTACCCGGTAGTCTGTCCGGGAAAGTTGTGTGTCAGGTGAGAAGTGTCCGGATAGTCCTAGTCAGCTTATAAATCTGTCCCCTCGTTCAGGTAGACAATTTGGAAGTAAAGAGCAGAGTAGGGAAAAGCAAACAGACGTATCAGGTGAGTTTTCTAAACTAAAACGTGTGGCTTTTAATAAGTTTTTCTGAAGCGACTGTATGATGAGAAATGCTATGTTTATATATATGCTTTCAAATGCAAGAATGTTGTTTAAAAATTATATGTGGGATGTATGCATACATAGATTGTGGTGTAAATTGGCTAAGTCGGGAAGTGTGGCCCGCCAGATCATGCCGGGGGGTGTGTCATGTTTATGCCAGGGGAGTACTACCTTATACGGCAGCATGAGGCTGACTCGTTGTCATCTACGGGTGACTTCAGGGTGCCGATTTACGAGGAGCGGACTTTATTCCGTGAAAGATTTTGAATGATCACTTTTATAAATGATATTGTTGAAATTGATAAACTGTTTATAAGTGCTTTGATAACTGTTAGGAGGGACTCACTAGACCTTATGGTCTAACCCTCGCATTTTCAAACAAAACCTTTTCAGGAAAGCAGGTATCGAAAGGCTCTAGCAAGTAAGCAGGGCGTTAGCAAGAAGAAGATGAATAGTGTAGAGGCACTATAGTTCAGCTTAGTTTAATTCTCAGTTGTGTAGGTTGTTTCTGCAAACCTATTTTTGATTCTTGTAAGGAAATTTTGGATCGCAATTTTGGGATATTCCATATTTAATGAAATGCTTGTTTAATTTTAGTTGGGTCGTTACACTTAAGGTTCATCCATCAAAATACCCAAAATACGTCTTTTCTCAAACGGATGGGTTTACAACATCTAACATGTTCACAAGGTCGGAAATGACCTAAAACCCAATGACTCGCACGTTCATACTTTAAAACATACCACCACATAAAATTATGCATATTTTCAACAAAACACCATAAGTGCATTTTTAAAAAATAATCTTCAATTATGCAATAATTATCAAACACTTCAATTAATATAAATTTTGTCAAGTTACCCAAAAATCCAAAGGTGGGTGTTTTGTGAGATTTATAAAATCAAATACTCTAAGTAATCAAAATCATTCAAATAACCTAACAATGCATATTTTCATGTAAAACACTTAAAACACTTTAAAATGAACATTTTGGCATGTACAACGTTTTCACAAATCAACTTGAATTTACCTTGCTAGATTTAGGCTAAATCTAGATTTTTTCTCAATTTGAGCTTCTTTGAAGAAACTTGAATCTTCAAGCCAAATCTTCTAAAATCCTAGATCCACAAGTTTCTAACCATAAATAATCATCCCCAACCACTTAGAATCGTTCCCAAAACATTTTACATCAAGATCTCAACTTATACTAAAACCCTAATCTCTTATGTGGAATAAAAGAGAATACTACCTTCACCACAACTTGCATTCACCAACAAATCACTTCTAGGTTTACTAAAAATAAAGGTTTGGGAAGTGAAGATGACTTACAAATGGGTATTTGAAGAGGACCCCAAGATAGCTAAAAATGGTGGAAAAATGAGGAAGAAGTTGAAGATCTTGAAGCTCTGAAACCGTAGAAGCTTGATTCATTAAACCCATTTTAGCATTCTTGAAGGAGAGGGAGATGGAAAGAGGAGTTAGGGTTTTAGGGAGAAAATTGAGTGGGAGAGGAGAGGGATTAGATTTGATATGATATATAAAAGGTAGGAGAGAGAGGAGGGAAAAGTTGAAGGTGAAAAGGGGTGAAAACTCGTGAGACACGATGCAGACGTCTGCTTGGAGCCCTATGCAGACGTCCACTTGCATCAGGACGAATCTTCTGCTGCTTTCGCGGAAGCACACACAGACTTCCACTTAATGCGGACGTCCACTTGATCCCCGGTTTCCGGGTTTATTGCCCGATCACTGTTTTAGTCATAACTTCTTCGTTTTAGCTTCGTTTTCGCTCTGGAAAGGCCCGTTGGATTCGTATTTGAATTATCCATCAAAAAATACCAAAAAAATATAGGATTCAATCCAAAATCCAATTTTTTCATATTTATCTCAAAAGATCAATACCTTCCAAAGATCGGAGTGTTACAACATCCTTAATCTTCCTTTTATCAATATGTGAATTTACTTTACATTTTTAACCGTAAATGGAAAATTTATATCATGTTTCATCTATTCAAGCTTTCAGGTATTACATTTAACTTTGTGCTGATCTTTTTAGTAACATGATGACGATACATAACAAAATTTCAAGGGAGAGATGAAATGAAAAAGGAGAAATCCCTAGATTTCATCAAGTGTCAAGTACTATCGTCTGTCTATTCCATTTGAATAAGATTACAATGGAACCAAGAATGTGCGTAATTCCAATTCACTATTCGCAAAAGGGGCTACATCACGTGCCTTATGCCTTAGATTGAATAAGGTTCACCAAATGACATATTTGTATGCAATTAGCTATTAATATTGGCAATGAGGAAACATAATTATAGATGATTGATCGAGTAGTTATAACTTACTGAAGCAACATGATATGTTTAACTCCTAAACAACCACTGAACGTCAAAATGTTAGGTGATATCGTTTAATCATTTGATTTCGTAACAATTTGATTATTCACTTGGTTTTTATTGATGCCTTTCTTCTTGGTAGTGGCAGTGGTTGCTGATGGAGACAATATATGATGGCAATTGATGATAATAGGGGTGGTAATGTTGGTATAAGATCACAAAGGTGATTTCGGAAATTTAGTAAAGTAAGTTACAAAAATCGTCCACATGGTATATTAAAAACATTAGATCCCCCCCACTCATTATCATTATCCCGGTGAATATCTTATGTGTCCTTTAGATGAGGGTATTTTTGATATTCTATACTCTTTAAGTAAACTAAATTTTATTGTACAAGTGTGTAAAAAGTATGTACAAGAAATTGAAGCATTTGCTTAAAACTACCTACATGCAATGTTCTAAAAAACGCGCATTGGCGCTGCCATGGCACCGAGACATGACCTTGCCGCCACGTTATACCCCTTGGCGTCAAGATAAGACGTGAAGCTCGTTATGGCACGCCATGGCACACCATGACGCGTTATGGTGCGCCATGGTGTGCCATGGTGCGTTATGGCATGAGCCGCCATGGCGTTACAAATTTGTGTACATTCAATTTTTTGAATCTATGAACTTTGAAATTCGATTCACATTTTCCCATTAGTATTGATTAGAATTTAGAATTTATTTTGTTTATCGTTTCATAAGAATTAAAACTGTTAATAGTTTAATCATTATTGTTCAAGACACTAACATAAACACATAAAAACAAAATTTGATAGAAAAAGTTCAATTTAAGCTATAAAAGAAAGCATCATTTCCATATTTTCTCATGCATTTGAATTTTTGACAGATAATTTCAAGAATAAAGTGTGAATACAAAAAGAAAAGTGTTAAAAGAAAATAATGGCACAAAGCTTGTCAGAAAGAATTATCAAGTTACCAAATGGTCATTGGCTCAACATATCCGAGTTACAAATAAAGCCTAATCTTCCACGTGATCAAGGGTTCAAGCCTCTCTAAACGTGAGGAATGTACGTGAATATCATATATTTCAAAAAATAAGAGTCATCAAGTTTAGTTAACTTCGCAACCCTACTGATTTGGGGCCATAAATTAATAAGTTATCATCCTCATAACTTCTTTGTTAATGTATGTTTTTCGTAAACAAAAATACACATGTTGCACATTATGAGGTGTTTACATTAGCCGTAAACATCACAAATATCACTTTATCTATTTGAATGTAATTTGAATCATGCTTTGATCATATAAATATCCGCAACAAATTATTTGAAGATAAAGAGCTACATACATTTTACAGCAGTCCTTACCTTCGACTAAGATATATTAGATATGTTTAAGTTGATGTAATCATGAAGTTCTTGTTGCTGAAGAAACAACATATATAATACTTGAAGGACAACGAAACATAAATACCATTAAAGTCAGAGACTCTTCATCATCATAGAAGAAAGTTAAGATTGTTTTTTTCAAATCTCCAATCTAGATTTATTCTTAATTTGTTTTGTGATTTGATATTCAAGGATCATCAAACCAAAACTAGAATAGATGTTTCTTGAAATTTAATTTCATGATTACATGAGTATTTGTCTGATTGTTAACATCATTCTTCAATGGGATTAGTCGGGTTCGTTGCAAGCTAACCCGAAGGTTTTAAAGAAAAAGAAAAAGAAAAAGATTTTATTCAGCAATAAAAATGATTCATAGAGCCCCCTCAGATATAAGAGGTAGGCCAAATCAGCCCTTCAATTTGCATTTGACTGGTGAACAACTAGGTGTGCTCAAATTTCTGACCAACCCGGCCAACCCAACCCAACCCGACCCGAGGCCAAAAAAACCAAACCTCACCAACCCGACGTATCATCGATAATGTTTTTGGCTAAACCGCAAGTATTGGGTTGATAACGGGTTAGGCCCAAATATTTCCAGCCCAACCCGATGACCCGTGAGAAAAGGGCTCCAACACTTGAATTAGGTTTCATCTTAGCACGCCTCCCTAACTCGTATTCACTTTTCAGTCTAATTCCTAAATCCATTCACTTCCAGTTCCAGACTTCCTCACTTAGCTTTGCGATTTCATGTTGAATCGAGGTTGAATCGAGGTAACTGGTATGCTTATCTTCTTCGTAGGTTGAATCGAGGTTGAATCCAGTTCCAGGTATTTGCTTATCTTCTTCGATTTATGTTGCTTTGCGACTTCATGTTGAATGTATTTGTATTTTTCGATTAATCTTATCTTCAGAAATCCTCGATTCCTCGTCCGATCGTCACTTCTTCAATTGATCTTCTTCAGTCGATCTCTTCAATATGAAGGGTGCGGCTGTGTGTTTCTGTGTCTCGACAGAAGACATACTAGAAGTCGAGAGAGAGACAGAGACTCTGTGGATGTTATCACTTATCAATTTATCACGTTAGGTAAAAAACCAAGAAATTTAATTATTTTAGTTTTATGTTTTATGATTTCATGATTTGTAATCTTTTATGTTTACTGTTTAGTCAATTGTTTGAACTCTAAAGGTTTTTGGTAGATGTAGTTGATCAACTCTTGTTTTGTGTCTATTCATGGTATGGATAAATTGAAGTTGTTTAACAACTGAAACTAACCTAATATATACAAGACCTGTATCTAATTAATTCTCTCAGGGGCTGTTTGGTTCAAGGTTTTAAAGGAATTTGATGGAATTGGAATCTCAAATTCCTTTGACCAGAATCAATTCCCTTGTTTGGTCCATGGTTTTTAAAGGAATGGAATCTTTAAAATTCCTTTCAATTCCATAAAATAGCTATTTTTGATTCCATCGATTAGCCGTGGTATTGTAAAGGAATGGAATTGTAGATTTTTTTAATTCCATAATTACCCTTGCCCTAATTTTCCTTTTATCGGTCGTCATCTTCACAAATCGACAACACTCTCTCGTTTTCTCTCCATCGTTGCACGCACAGAAGAACTTCTTCTCGACTGATCTGGTAAGTTTTTTGGTTTAGCTTTCTCTCCATCGTCGCACGCACCCTAATTTAGTGCTTTGTTGTGTATTCTTCCATCAGTTACTTTCCTCTTCTCGTTCTGATTAATCAGAAAGCTTAGTTTTTTGTTTTTTTCTGTTGGGTGTTTTTATCCGTGCTACAATGAGACAAACTAGCGTCTCATCATTGAACTTAAAAACTCAAGTGCCTATGGATCCATAGCAACTAAGGTCAAAAACATTACATGACTCCAAACGAATGAACTAGCGCATTCAAAACATGTAATTCTCAATAATTATAAATCATGACCAAGCTCCACGTTGAGCTATCGAAACTGGACAAATGTCCCCAAAACCCAACATAGTCAAATACCGATCCACAAACTCAACAAATCAAAAGACCATTTGTTAAAAGTCATAAAATGAAATAAAACGTAAATACCCCACGTGTATGCGACAAAGGTACCAAAACTCGAATTTTGTCCCGATTAATCCGACAAGCTCCCGATTCGCTGAGCTCCTTACTCCCGGTGTTTCCATTCCCTATAAACAATTAAACCTATCAAAGGTCACGTGGGAAGTCCTTTCTTTTAATAAGTTTCCGGGTATTACAATCCTCCCAACCTTAAAACAGATTTCGTCCTCGAAATCTAATTCTCGTACTTCCAACGGTTACTGAGTTCAAACCTATTCACCTCCCCTCAGCTTCCAACTGAGATTCAAATTTTCCTTCTTGACCGAACTGCCATGATAATCTCCGCATTGATGCTTACACTCAATGTCCCCTTAGGCACATTATACCTATACCCGAGTAACGTTTAACTTACTATGGCAGCTTATAATCCACCAGGCTTCGATCGTCTCCCAACCTTAGGTGTTCCATACTTCTCCAACAGAAATTCCTGACTTTCAGTCAGTCCAGATCTACACACCTTTAAATTCTTCTCCAACCAATCTAAGGTTCCATCACCACCGAAACCAACAAAATCTTCGAGTCCAACTGTTTCCCGCTGCTGGATTGACACTTAACTCTATTAAGCACTAGCATACCCCAAAATAGGTGGTCGTCTCTGACCCGACGATTATATAACTTCAAGGATACACCCAATGACCAATCATACAATCGACAGATTCTTTTACCATTCATGTAAAGTCATCCGACTATAACTACTTTTCACCAACCAAATCCCTTAAACCCCTACAAGAGAAACGAGTATCCCTTAAGATTGGACTACATCACTCCAATACACCAACGGTTCATGGCCTCAAAATCCGAAAGTTGACACCTAGCCATACTACCAAGATTCGAATTACTGCAGAACTCCACACGCGAGATTCATTCGTGGAATGTCCCCACCAAAACCAAGGTCATTCACACGGTGTCTAAAGAGTCCTACATGCTCTTTACCCTTAACCGGGGTTACTTAACCATCCCAAGCCTAATGAGTTCAAGGTTTTTAAGTGATAGACTCAATAATTATGCCAATCGAGAGTTTTATAGAAATTTTCAACACGAAGGTTTTCATAAGAGTTAATCGTTCGTATATAAAATCTATTACCACTCATCCAGTAGTTGTGAAAAGTGGGCACACTCGTCCCACATACAAAAACCATTTGAGATTTACTCGATTTACTAGCAATTGCAAAAGTATGCTCAACAAACCTTTAAAATGAACCGTACAATTTATTTATACCATAAACGTAAAGTAGTTCTCTGCATTAAATAGTGTGCAACCAAAATGTTTGTACGAACTTCCAGAAGTAGTTTAAACGACATCCAACTCCAAAAACTTCTCCTTTAATCATAAAATGACACAGAGTAAAATTTACCAACAAAATTCGCAATGTGTGAGTTTATTTCACAGAAACGGTGAAACGATCCATAAACACACTTTGGTTAAGATATAAAATGATTTGCGGTGATTCCAAGTTTAAAGACAAATCCAATACGTTTTTATCATTCGGAGGTATCGACTAAAATATCGTGAAGAAATCTCAATTTGGAATATGCATCCAAACTTGTAACACTTTCTTAGTGATTTTTTTTCCGAAAATAAAATTACATGCAACAGGTAGTCCATACTAACATTATTTCAAAGTAAAAAATTTCATTAAATCAAATTTCGAAGTTTCCTCATTTGGTCATATAATGACATGGGCTTAAAACCTTTTTGTGTAACGTCCCAAAAATTACAAGGAATTTAAAAAAATTTAAGACATTCATTTCATTATAAAACAACCACAATTTAATAATTCGCAACTCAATTGAAATTAACGTCGTTAACTCAAACAGTCAATAAAGTTTATGCAGCGGAAATTTTATAAAATAAAATCCAAAGGTATGAAAGTGAAATTTAACAATTCTCGACACCCGTGCTTAGTGTGTGTACCGTCAGGCCCGACTGCCGCTCGCACCTGAAATCACAACATATTGGGAAAAGGTAAGCTAAACGCTTAGTGAATCCTACCACACACGCAGGTAGCAACCCCACGTATATCGCCCCTACTCGCAAGTAGGCAACAACACCATCACCACGAATATAAAACCACATAATGATTAATGTATAAATACGAACCTCGGTCCCACCGAGTACACAAGAATATATCGATACAAGCTCAGTCCCACCGAGCCCTCGGTCCCACCGAGTAAAGATAATATAATTGTACTAGCTCAGTCCCACCGAGCCCCCCAGTCCCACCGAGGTGTACACAAGCATAAATAATCCACATATAAATTCAACAAATCACAACTAGTTATCACATCCCAACTAGTTCACGTAAACATGTAGCACAAAATAACGATATGCATGAAATTCCTAACTACGCGGTGAGAGAACTCACCTCCAAGCAACGCGACGCGCCCACGAACCGCAACACCGACACGTCAACTTTCCTCACTTTTCCCACCTAAATACGCACTAAAAACGTCAACGGAAAGTCCCAACTCACGACACGTTTACTAGTTTAACAAAACTAAAATTCCAGCTTTTATACTAACAACACAGGTCCGTTCGAGACCCATTTTACTCCTATTAAACTGATCAAACCAGAAATCTAATTCCATATCCAGGAAGTTCCATGTCTTACGGTTCCAGGGACGTATAGAACGCGGTCTAACGATGTCCCAATTATTTTATACGAATTTTACAAGACAGGTCCGCAGAACAACGAAAAACCGGACCTGTCAGTATAAAAAGGAAATTTCACCCTAGCTACGGTCCAAACCGATTTTTCCGTAAAACAGATAAAACTTAAAGTACTCGGAAACGGAACTTTTGACACCGGTTTCATCCCAATCCGACATTCCTAGCAGAAGTTATCAGGGACAGAAAACTGTAGTTCCACATAAAATGATAACACCTATTAGGGTTCCGACCATGGGGCACCACCCACTGCCACCTCCGGCAGTGGGGGCACGGTGGCGGCAAACTTTCCGGCGACACCCGCACCTACTCCCACAACAATAGGCCACCAAAACCCACCCTCAACCCTTAAACGCGGCTATCCAAAAACGCAGCCACACGCGCGCACACAACCGCACCAGCACCGCCATGGCCAGCCACCACAGCGGCGGCGCACGGTGGCGGCTACTCCGCCGGAACAAGAAACAACAAGGAAAGAAAATAAAGAGCGGGAAGGCTTACCACGATGACGCACACAAAAACCGTTCCCTTCTCGACAGCTCCGACGATCAGCCGTGGGGTGGTGGTTCCCGACGACAGCAACCGTAACAGCCCGGCGGCAGCAACAGTCGGCTTCTTCCCTTTCCCCACGGTGCGACCCCTCCCTCTTGGTTTCTTTTCTAATCCACGGTTCCAACTCTCTCTCAAAACCGTCTCACTCTCTCCCTTCTCTCTCTTGCGCGTAAACAGCAGCAGTAGCTAGGGATGGAAACGGGGCGGGTATTAGGCGGGTAATGCATCCCCCGTCCCCGACCCCGACCCCCGTTTAAGCCCCCCGTCCCCGACCCCGCCCCGACTAATCCCCGACGGGTTCGGGGGAGAAAATCCCCGACGGGTACGGGGAACCCGTTGGGTACCCGTTTACGAAATAAAAATAATTAAATTATTTTTAAAGAAAATGAAATTAGCGAGTTTTTAATTTTTAAAACAAATAAATAAACCTCAAGTTTCAAAAACATATAATGATATAATCAACCATGTGTAATCATAGTTCATGACAAATTTTAAAGTATAAAATTATCAAGCAACGAATAAAAAACTAAATAAATTATATATAAAAATATATATCGGGTATTATTAGGGGCGGGTAGTACCATCCCCGACCCCGACCCCGAACCCGCTTCGGGTATGAAAAACAATACCCGTCCCCGCCCCGTTACCCGATTAGCCGGGGAATCCCCGCCCCATTAGGGGCGGGTACCCGTGGGTACCCGACCCGACGGGTAAAATTTCCATCACTAGCAGTAGCACAGTAGTTGCAGTAGCAGGAATGAACAAGGGATAGGGAGTCGTAGGGTGGTATACCAAGAGAAGAAAGAAAACGGTGGGGGGGGGAGGTGGTCGGTCCCAAGGGGCCGATCACATGCACATAACTTGTGCAATTTCACTTTTAGCCCCTAGACTACTCGCATAATACCACTAACACCCCAAGAACCAACGTTTGTCACACTATAATCCGACGAGGCTAACCAAATCAACGGAACCGCGGAACATACTATATTCTTAATATTTTTATTTATTTATTTCCAAAATAAACAAAATAAAAGACAATTTGAAAAATATAAGAAAAGTCGGGTACCGGGAAACGGGCTTTACAACCCTCCCCCACTTGAGCTAGACTTCGTCCTCAAAGTCTCGTCCGATGAATAACTCGGGATAATTCTCACGCATCTCCGCTTCAGGCTCCCATGTCCACTCTGAACCCTTCCGGTGCTGCCATTGCACTTTCACTAACCCAATGACTTTGTTGCGCAGATTTTTCGTCTTCCTCTCAATGACAGCTATCGGTTTCTCCACGTAGTTGAGCATCTCGTCAATCTGAATGTCCTCGAGGGGGATCACTGCAGACTCGTCCACTACACACTTCCGCAATTGAGAAACATGGAAGGTGTTGTGAATCAAACTCAGTTCCTCAGGTAGCTCTAAGCGGTAAGCCACTTTCCCCACACGGGCGATAATCCGGTAAGGCCCAATATAACGAGGCCCTAGCTTCCCCCGCTTACGAAACCGGATCACCCCTTTCCAGGGTGAAACCTTCAACAACACATAATCACCCACCTGAAACTCCAAGTCGGATCGCCTTTTGTCGGCGTAGCTCTTTTGCCGACTCTGTGCAGTAACCAAACGGTCCCGCACCATCTGAATCATCTCGGTCGTCTTCAACACAATGTCAGTACTCCCTAACACCCGATGACCAACCTCGCCCCAACAAACGGGCGTCCTGCACTTCCTACCATACAACAACTCGTACGACGGCATGCCAATGCTAGAGTGATAGCTGTTGTTGTAGGAGAATTCTGCCAAAGGTAGGTACTGATCCCAACTACCTCCAAAATCGATGACACAAGCTCGAAGCATATCCTCGAGGGTCTGAATGGTTCGCTCGCTCTGTCCGTCCGTCTGTGGATGAAAGGTCGTGCTAAAGTGTAACCGTGTACCCATCTCCGACTGGAACTTCTCCCAAAACCGGGAGGTAAAACGAGTGTCCCTGTCGGAGGCAATCGAAACTGGCACCCCGTGCCTGGCCACGATCTCACGTACAAACACCTCCGCAAGCTTCTCCGCCGAGGAGCTCTCCCTGATGGCCAAGAAGTGAGCACTCTTGGTCAGACGGTCAACGATCACCCAAATGGCATCGTTCCCACGGGGAGTCCTTGGGAGTTTCGTTATGAAATCCATAGTAATCTTTTCCCATTTCCAAACCGGGACCTCCAACGGTTGCAATTTCCCATGTGGTCGTTGATGTTCCGCTTTGACCTTTCGACAGGTCATACATACCTCAACACATCTAGCAACATCCCGCTTCATGCCGGGCCACCAGTAACCTTCACGCAAGTCTCTGTACATCTTTGTAGCTCCTAGGTGAATCGAGAATTTGGACTTATGCGCCTCATCCATTAGTACCTGCCGGTTCTCACCGATGAATGGAACCCAAACCCTACCATGTCGAGTTAACAACCCCCGACTATCACGAACAAAATTCGGGATTTCCCCCGACACTCTTTCCCGCTTTGCATTTTCCTCCAAGACAGCCACCTCCTGAGCGCACTTCCTATCGACTCCAGGATAGGTGTAACCACTGTCAATCGCTGACATAAACCCCTCAATGGCTCACCGACCGGATATCGGTTGTGTGCGTCCGCGACCACGTTCGCTTTACCCGGGTGGTAAAGTCTCTCGCAGTCATAATCCTTGACCACATCGAGCCACCTTCGCTGACGCATATTAAGGTTCTGCTGATCCATCAAGTACTTGAGGCTCTTCTGGTCAGTGTAGATCGTACACTTGACACCATAGAGATAGTGCCTCCAAATTTTAAGGGCAAACACTACCGCTCCCAACTCTAGGTCATGAGTCGGGTAATTCGCTTCGTGAGGCTTCAGCTGTCTAGAAGCGTAGGCTATGACCTTGTCGCGCTGCATAAGCACGGCACCCAAACCCTGATGTGAGGCGTCACAATATACTACCAAATCCTCCATGCCCTCGGGCAAGGTTAACACAGGAGCCTCGCACAAACGCTTGCGTAGCTCCTCGAACGCCTTCTGTTGTTCCTCACCCCAACTGAAAGCCGCAGATTTCTTCGTCAATCGCGTCATAGGCAACGCGATCTTGGAGAAATCCTGAATAAACCTTCGGTAATACCCCGCCAATCCTAGAAAGCTTCGCACCTCGGTAGGAGTCTTCGGCACCTCCCACCGCATCACCGCTGAAATCTTAGCTGGGTCGACCATAATACCATCCTGATTCACGACATGTCCTAGGAACTGGACCTCTCGTAACCAGAACTCGCACTTGGAAAACTTAGCGTATAACTTCTCTCGCCTCAATACTTCCAACACTTCTCGAAGATGTACCTCGTGCTCCTCCTTGGACTTTGAATACACCAGAATATCGTCGATGAACACAATCACCGATCGGTCCAACATCGGACTACACACTCGGTTCATGAGGTCCATGAACGCTGCCGGTGCATTGGTGAGCCCAAAAGGCATCACCACGAACTCGTAATGACCGTACCGCGTATGGAAGGCCGTCTTCTCCGTGTCCCCACTCCTGACCCGCATCTGGTGGTAACCCGACCGTAAATCAATCTTAGAGAACCATGAGGCTCCCTGAAGCTGGTCAAATAAATCGTCAATCCTTGGCAAAGGATAACGATTCTTTACCGTAAGCTTATTCAGCTCCCGGTAATCTATGCACATCCGCTGTGACCCGTCCTTCTTCTTCACGAACAAGATAGGTGCTCCCCACGGCGAACAGCTCGGTGTAATGAACTCCTTTTCGAGAAGTTCCTGCAACTGGGCGTATAGCTCTTTAATTTCTGGTGGAGCCAGGCGATAGGGTGCCTTGGCCACCGGAGCAGCACCCGGGATCAGATCGATCCTAAACTCTACCTGTCGTTCGGGAGGTATCCCCGGCAAATCCTCGGGAAATACGTCGGTGAACTCCCGTACAACTGGCACGTCTTCAGCAGCCTCCTTCGCTTCCCCAACTCGCGTGTCTAACACATAAGCCAAGTATCCCTGCCCACTATGCTGAAGGTATCTCCGAGCTCTCGCAGCTGAACATATTGCCGTAGTCCGTCTAGTCGAGTCTCCCTGTACTAACAGTTCTCCCCCGCTTGGGGTTCGAACTCGCACTTGTTTGTGACGACAAACAATCTCTGCGTCAAACTTATCCATCCAGTCCATGCCCACAATCACACAAAGTTCCCGCATGGAAATCGGGATCAGGTCAATGGGAAACCGCACTCCTGAGATCTCTAAGGTACACCCGCGAAACACGTCCATGACCGTCAAGGTCCTATCATCAGCCACCTCAACAACAAGAGGATTACTCAAACGTCCTACAACTCGGCCCAAACCCTCGCTAAAAGTGCGAGACACAAAAGAGTGAGTAGCCCCGCTATCAAACATCACAACCGCAGGCACCGAGTTAACAAGGAATGTACCTAACATATAATTCAACCACAAAATAAATATATGACATGGAAAGGAAGGACAAGAAGAAAGCATCAGAGGAATATACTTGTAACCACTTTAGGCGTCGCTTGCGCCTCATCCACCGTCAACTGATGAACTCTACCTCGAGCCGCTCCCGCCCCCGGCTGACCAGCTCGACCATCAGTGATGCGTAACGGGGCATTCCCAGGCGTCCTCTGTGCTCCACCCCCAACAGCTACCCCGGCTCTAGGACAGTTGGCCTTTACATGGCCCGTCTGATTACAGTTGAAGCAGACCACTAGCAAAATTTTCGTTTCCCAATTACCAAATTGCATAAAGCAAAGTCATGACTAAAATGTCATAACTCCGAAATTCCCACTTGTTGCAATACAATATAAAGTAGTACTCTAAAAGAAAACTCGCATGGGGTAAATTTCTCAATAAAACTCAAACACCAAATAGTGGGAAGTAACTCTCCGCTCGACCTCAACATGTATGGAGGAGATCCAATGTTAAAGTCATACGTCGTCATTACTTGTCCAAAATATTAAACAACAATAATATATGGATAACATGGTATCCAAAAATATCATTGGACAACGACAAAAGTAAAGCAAGTCCCGACAGAGTTTGCATATCCCCGCAATAAAATAATTCATGCATGTTCAAAACCATGATTTAAAATCTTGCGTGTGCTAAACGTTTTTCCAAGATTTTGTAACACAATTCACATGAGGATTTGAAACACAAGAAATAACTGATGCAATTTATTTTAAAAAAAATAAATTTCGTGCATGAATTTAGTCGGCACTCAACGTCTCAAAACTACACTCCTCAAGTTCCTTCGACCATACTATCGTCATCCGGATACTCAAACATCTTAAGGCAACACTTGAAATTTTCCTTGGTTCACCTTATAATATCTCCTCGAATTAAGATCGATTCAATAAGCCTATGGTTCTAATCCAACCAACAATTTCGACCGAGACGGTCCACTTAATGCAATCATCATGCTTATCGTCACTCCAAGTGACAAATACTGAAATCATCAACCTCTTTGAACGCCTACTCACTTAGAAACTCCTTTAGGGTGTGTTTGGTACGCATATTGGATGGGACGGGACGGGACAAAAAAATAGTCCCATGTTTGGTATGCCATGGAACAAAAATCAGATGAGACAACATGGGACAAAAACAAGTTTTCATGGGACAAAACTTAAGATTTTGTGTTCCACCAAAATAGGTGGAACAACATGGGACTAAAACATAAGATTACTAAAATACCCCTTTTTCCAACGTAACCTAGATTAAAATTATCTCCTCCAATCCAGTCTTGTCCCGTCCCATCCAGTCCAGTCCCGTCCAGTTCCGTCTCGTCCCGTCCCATCTAGTGTGCGTACCAAACGCTACCTTACTACCCCAACGATCATCGCATCAAAGTAGTCCAAGTACGCACATGTAACTTATAGGTTCACCATAACACTGGTAAGGTGCAATTATGAATGTACCGTACATGATCATCCTTGCTACACTAGACATTATTTCTCGTTTCTAGTGACTCCATCAATTCAAAACATCCTATCTTAAAGTGCCTATTGGTGAAATTTTACTCTCAATCACATAAAAGATAGCTAGCTTGAGTCTAAGTATCTAAAAATCAACACCTAAATCTCTCAAACTTATGCTCTGATACCAACTTGTAACATCCCAGGCCAACCGTATCAGATATTGTCCACTTTGTCCACACACCTGGACTCACGGTTTTAAAACGCGTTTGATTGGGGAGGTATCAAGTCCCTCTTATAAGGCAACATTTCAGAGCCAGGAACCGGACTGGTGTGCTAACGAGGACGTTGTGCTCCCAAGGGGGTGGATTGTAAGATCCCACATTGGTTGGGGAGGGGAACAAATGTTTCCTTATAAGAGGGACTTGATACCTCCCCTATCAGACGTGTTTTAAAACCGTGAGTCCAGGTGTGTGGACAAAGCGAACAATATCTGATACGATTGGCCTGATATGTTACACTTACAAAACCATCCTTAAAAAGAGTATATCAACTGACCAGCCTATGTGGTATTTCATATGGAATCTGATAAAGAGAATTTTATCTCTCTCATCTATCTAATTCTCAAATCCTCATGAAATATTCTAAGTCATTGATATCCAATAAAACTTTACTTCATAAGTGTCTATAGCTGGAAAACGTTGTACAACTTTTACCTCGGAATAGACAAAGATAGGATTTTATTTGTAAAGTATTGTAACCATCTGTATTAGTTCAAAGTGTAAAAAAGCTTCAACGAAATCAAAGACTAGTTGAAGAGAGGTCAAGATGGTCACTAAAGCAGATTGGTTTGTCATCTAGCTGAAACAAGATCAACACAAGATATAGTAAATTAGAAGGCTGACAAATACTACTATTGGCAAACTGGATTTTGGAGTACAAACATGTCCAACAAGTTTGGCTCACCAACTCTCTCAAGCTCTCATCTTAGTATGGGAACATGCAAAAACATGTTAGCCAAAGTAAGTTCTAAAAGCACTACTTTATTAGTGTCATACTTCATTTTTTGTTCCCTCTGCATACAAAAGGATGGGGTGTGTTAATAAGTGTATGCATCAACTACAGATGTTGAAGTGAAAATTACATGCATTCATGGATTAACAAATCGGATGAAGACACATGTTAAAGTTGAAGGATTGCATTTAACACAATGAAGGCTATAAAAGATCTTCTTTGTCATTGTTTGCAAACCACCCATTTTCAAAGAACTTCTCTGTGAAAATTTCATAGTAAATTCAACATCATAATCTTAATATTACTTAGCTCTTCAGATTTGATTCAAAACCTTCTTTTTCTCTTTTTCAATGTTAGTAAATTTGTCACCAATCAGATGGTTTAGGATCACATGTCTTACTTTTATAGCTTTCGCAACAAATATGTAATTTTATGTTTTAATAAAATATTAAATTAAAAGTAAAATTTTGCTGTGTTTGTATTCAACCCCTTCTATAAATACTTTATGTGTAAGTCATAGAATTTCAGGACCAACTGTAACAACCCAAATCCCATAACATACAACATACAACATAACATTCATACATATCATTGATTTACAACCAAAGTTACATAACAAACCAAGTACGGTCTCATTAGTCTTGACATTACAAAATATATAAAAACTTCTTAAACATCATCGATCAACGGAGGCAGCCTACACCTTATTCTTTCCTTTGCCGCTATCAAATCCTCGACCTGGAAAACATATTTTTGAAAACAAAATGAGGGTTAGACCAAACGGGTCTAGTGAGTTAATCCTGGTCTTTTCCAAAATCAATTTAAAACTCTTTTCACATAATACTTTGTATCAAAATAGTTTACATAAAACCTTTCGTATAAGCACGCATATACCACACGTATATAAATACCACATTAGGACTCGAGCACCGCGTATCTCTCCTCATCTCATCTTCTTTCCCCTGGCCACATTAGTCGGTAGCAAGCCAACTAATTATCGTCACTGTACAATACAGTCGACTCCACTGTAATTACATACAGCCCCGCTGCAATTACCTACAGCTCCACTGCAATTTCATGCAGCCCCGCTATATTTCCATACAGCCCCGCCGAATAGTAATTCGGTTCCCTTATACTCGTTTCGTGCAATATAAACACAATATATATCTCAATATATCATATTGTCATTTATAAACCTTTTATCATTTTTCCAACCATATATATAAATATACATATATCCTTTTAACATAAACATATAATCACACCTTGACACGTGTCCGTCTTATATACATAAACATATATATAAATTTCACACATACTCACCCACATATATAAACACATATATGTATTCCAGTTAAAAACATTTTAAAGTAAAACTCACCTGATTGCTTATTAACACGTTTCCAAGTCTTCTTAACCGGTTCAGCCTTTTACCCCGAATTCACAAGATCTGTAACACATAGATACAGACATCTCTTTACCACATAAAACACATAAGTCTTACTAAGGCTAAAAACTCTAGAGAACTCCAACCCTCAAATGTTGCCCCCAAACCCGAACTCAAGTCAAGACCACAATATAGTCAGTCCTCATTCCCTCCCTATCTAATGGTTAACAAAATACAGGTTACTGGATACTCGACAGCATCTAAACTCTCAAAATTGGCCAAACAGCAAAAGTATCCGGACACTACAGAGTTTTCCGGACAACACTAATAATCCGGACAGCATGCCTTTTCCGGACAGCATAAATAATCCGAACACTATCCGGAAACATACTTCATCCGGACAATCAAGAAAAGAGAACTTACCCGGAAAAAGACTTGTCCGGACACATTCAACTATCATCCGGACACCATCGACAGAACTACCCGGACACCACCAACAGAGCTATCCGGACACATTCAACATATCTGGACACCACTGTCGGTTTACCCAAAAATCACCCAGATTCGACAGAAAACTTTACCAGATGTGATTTCGATTATTCTACTCCGATAGATACTTCCTACTAATCATTATAAACATAATTTGTACTAGAAACATACCTTAATCAGCTTCAATAACTTCAATTTGGTCCTTTACCCTTCTTTCTCTTTTCTTCTTCTTTTTGCTCCCAACACACACACACCTTTAATCTGAGTTTTGCTATAATGAATACATCTGTACTCTTAATTCAGATATTATCCACACTAATTACCATTTTAGACCCTAAACTATTTCATAATAACCAAAGCACCCTTAACTTACTAAATCATCTCAACTTACCCAAAATAGTAACTTTAAAGTTAAATAATTTAACGGAAATAATATTTTTAACTAACGGACTTACCCGGGGTATTACACCAACATATATGTATATAACACTATTTTATCATTGTGTTCCAAATGATGAGTAAGATGATTGAAACACGACTCTTTATATCCTTTTATCTTTCTTATTCTTTCATCAAATAACAACTCACCATTGGATTTTGGATTTCTTGTTTGTTAATCAAATATTGTAGTCAGGGAAGTGAATTTGGGTTTCTTGTTCGTTTAATAAACGGCTCAACTTGGATTTAGGTTTCATCGAGATTTTAAACTAGATTTGACAGTGGTAGCACAATGGTCGAACCTAATATGGCTTATCTCACAATTCAATGGTTGGTTAGAAAACCACAAAACATGTTCCTCAAGTTTGAAGGGATTAATATTTAACCCTCTCACTTACCAAGTTACTAAATTTGGCTCATTGCATGTTCTAAAACGGAAAGCAATACCGGACATCAGTAACACCCTCAAACTTGGAAAGAGCAACTAAATAAAACTTCGATAAAATAACCAAATAAGAGATAAAATCCTTTATTACGAATTCATCCTTGGAAATACCTCAATTTTTAAAACATGAAATTAACCTCAAGCATCATTAATCTTAAGTCATCAATAAGACTACATAAGGTCGAGTGTTACTCAAAACAAATACAAAGTTGTTATCCCCAAAATGCGGAGGACTTCCCCAAGCTATTCACTTCTTGAGCACACATCTAGCTCTCAACTCTTCACAGTGTCACTAGTACTATTTTCCAAACGGAACCTGTTGCATATGTCGACAAATAAAAAGGGTTAGGCTAACGCCTAGTGAGTTCAAGAGTTTTATCATGGTAATATAATTCGTAAGACGAGAGATGTGCAATTTAAATAGTGAGTTCAAAATAATTAATTTAAATGCAAACCACCCATTTTCCAACGCACACAAATCCCATAACGAAAGCTCTAATATAAAATGATTCTCAAAATGGACTCAGCCCAAAACCCTTTTGAAAGGTGAAATAGTAATTGATTCCAAAATTATAAAATCATGAATAAATCGTTATTATTCAAAACATCCCAAACACGGATGAGGCATAAATCACAGACCATAAAATATGGAAAGCAATCCATATAAATATAATGCGTCACCGAAAACATGGATAAAATAAATACCCAAACAACACCTTTCGGTGACAGGGGAAACCCGATTCAATAGTATGTGGCGGAACACGAAGTTGAGACGCATAATTATGTTATTGAACTACACCTCAGATCGTGACTCCATTGTCTGCTTTAATAAGCCCCAACTCGAGTCGGACTTTATTGCCTGCTAGCTAAGCTACACCTCAAGTCCCTAAGCCAACAACGGGTGGCACCACTGTATCCTCCATTACCTGTTGTGCCCATCTACACCTCAAAGATACACGATCTTATTGCCTGTTCATTCCCTAGTAAGTTACACCTCAAGGTTCTCATTGAACCTTTATTGTCTACTTACTAGCATTCAAGAATTGGAGTCTCGGCTCCTTACTTGATAACCCAAGATGTTCAATACCTCATGCACAAGTGTTTGAACATCAACAATAAACCCAAACTCCCGGAGTACAACCCAATACGGTTCCTCTCTACAATGCCGGGACATAAAATGCCAAAATGCCGTACATACCAAAATGAGAATACCAAGACTCTCCACTTATAAAGATATGACTGACTCATATGCATATGGATCCAATGCATTACGATCTAAAAGTACATGACTCCACTTTAATGACACATGCACTCAAAACATGTACTCTTCAAATAAAATGTAATAAATGCAACTGACGACCAAAGCTCCACATTCAAATGTTAAAATATGGACAAATGCCCTCAAGACTCATTAAAGTCATAAACCGACTCATAAGCTGAACCAAAACCAATTAACCACTCATGAAAATCAAATAATGCATTAAACGTATGTAATCCACGTTTGTGCGAAATATACTCAAGAGACTCGAATTACTCAACACAACTCTTAATTTAAGACACATCATTTTCCAAAGTGTATTTATACCCAAAAATTTACAAGCGTAAGATAAATCATTTAAAAATAACAATACTTAAGGTTCATCCATCAAAATACCCAAAATACATCTTTTCTCAAACGAAAGGGTTTACAACATCTAACATGTTCACAAGGTCGAAAATGACCTAAAACCCAATGACTCACACGTTCATACTTTAAAACATACCACCACATAAAATTATGCATATTTTCAACAAAACACCATAAGTGCATTTTTAAAAAATAATCTTCAATTATGCAATAATTATCAAACACTTCAATTAATATAAATTTTGTCAAGTTACCCAAAAATCCAAAGGTGGGTGTTTTGTGAGATTTATAAAATCAAATACTCCAAGTAATCAAAATCATTCAAATAACCTAACAATGCATATTTTCATGTAAAACACTTAAAACACTTTAAAATGAACATTTTGGCATGTACAACGTTTTCACAAATCAACTTGAATTTACCTTGCTAGATTTAGGCTAAATCTAGATTTTTTCTCAATTTGAGCTTCTTTGAAGAAACTTGAATCTTCAAGTCAAATCTTCCAAAAACCTAGATCCACAAGTTTCTAACCATAAATAATCATCCCCAAACACTTAGAATCGTTCCCAAAACATTTTACATCAAGATCTCAACTTATACTAAAACCCTAATCTCTTATGTGGAAGAAAAGAGAATACTACCTTCACCACAACTTGCATTCACCAACAAATCACTTCTAGGTTTACTAAAAATAAAGGTTTGGGAAGTGAAGATGACTTACAAATGGGTATTTGAAGAGGACCCCAAGATAGCTAAAAATGGTGGAAAAATGAGGAAGAAGTTGAAGATCTTGAAGCTCTGAAACCTTAGAAGCTTGATTCATTAAACCCATTTTAGCATTCTTGAAGGAGAGGGAGATGGAAATAGGAGTTAGGGTTTTTAGGGAGAAAATTGAGTGGGAGAGGAGAGGGATTAGATTTGATATGATATATAAAAGGTAGGAGAGAGAGGAGGGAAAAGTTGAAGGTGAAAAGGGGTGAAAACTCGTCAGACACGATGCAGACGTCTGCTTGGAGCCCTATGCAGACATCCAATTGCATCAGGACGAATCTTCTACTGCTTCCGCGGAAGCACACACAGACTTCCACTTAATGCGGACGTCCACTTGATCCCCGGTTTCCCGGTTTATTGCCCGATCACTGTTTTGGTCATAACTTCTTCATTTTAGCTTCGTTTTCGCTCCGGAAAGGCCCGTTGGATTCGTATTTGAATTATCCATCCAAAAATACCAAAAAATTATAGGATTCAATCCAAAATCCAATTTTTCATATTTATCTTAAAAGATCAACACCTTCCAAAGATCGGAGTGTTACAACATCCTTAATCTTCCTTTTATCAATATGTGAATTTACTTTACATTTTTAACCGTAAATGGAAAATTTATATCATGTTTCATCTATTCAAGCTTTCAGGTATTACATTTAACTTTGTGCTGATCTTTTTAGTAACATGATGACGATACATAACAAAATTTCAAGGGAGAGATGAAATGAAAAAGGAGAAATCCCTAGATTTCATCAAGTGTCAAGTACTATCGTCTGTCTATTCCATTTGAATAAGATTACAATGGAACCAAGAATGTGCGTAATTCCAATTCACTATTCGCAACAGGGGATACATCACGTGCCTTATGCCTTAGATTGAACAAGGTTCACCAAATGACATATTTGTATGCAATTAGTTATTAATATTGGCAATGAGGAAACATAATTATAGATGATTGATCGAGTAGTTATAACTTACTGAAGCAACATGATATGTTTAACTCCTAAACAACCACTAAACGTCAAAATGTTAGGTGATATCGTTTATTCATTTGATTTCGTAACAATTTGATTATTCACTTGGTTTTTATTGATGCCTTTCTTCTTGGTAGTGGCAGTGGTTGCCGATGGAGACAATATATGATGGCAATTGATGATAATAGGGGTGGTAATGTTGGAATAAGATCACAAAGGTGATTTCGGAAATTTAGTAAAGTAAGTTACAAAAATCGTCCACATGGTATATTAAAAACATTAGATCCCCCCACTCATTATCTTTATCCCGGTAAATATCTTATGTGTCCTTTAGACGAGGGTATTTTTGATATTCTATACTCTTTAAGTAAACTAAATTTTATTGTACAAGTGTGTAAAAGGTATGTACAAGAAATTGAAGCATTTGCTTAAAACTACCTACATGCAATGTTCTAAAAAACGCGCATTGGCGCTGCCATGGCACCGAGACATGACCTTGCCGCCACGTTATACCCCTTGGCGTCAAGATAAGACGTGAAACTCGTTATGGCACGCCATGGCACACCATGACACGTTATGGTGCGCCATGGTGTGCCATGGTGCGTTATGGCATGAGCCGCCATGGCGTTACAAATTTGTGTACATTCAATTCTTTGAATCTATGAACTTCGAAATTCGAAATTCGATTCACATTTTCCCATTAGTATTGATTAGAATTTAGAATTTATTTTGTTTATCGTTTCATAAGAATTAAAACTGTTAATAGTTTAATCATTATTGTTCAAGACACTAACATAAGCACATAAAAACAAAATTTGATAGAAAAAGTTCAATTTAAGCTATAAAAGAAAACATCATTTCCATATTTTCTCATGCATTTGAATTTTTGACAGATAATTTCAAGAATAAAGTGTGAATACAAAAAGAAAAGTGTTAAAAGAAAATAATGGCACAAAGCTTGTCAGAAAGAATTATCAAGTTACCAAATGGTCATTGGCTCAACATATCCGAGTTACAAATAAAGCCTAATCTTCCACGTGATCAAGGGTTCAAGCCTCTCTAAACGTGAGGAATGTACGTGAATATCATATATTTCAAAAAATAAGAGTCATCAAGTTGAGTTAACTTCGCAACCCTACTGATTTGGGGCCATAAATTAATAAGTTATCATCCTCATAACTTCTTTGTTAATGTATGTTTTTCGTAAACAAAAATACACATGTTGCACATTAAGAGGTGTTTACATTAGCCGTAAACATCACAAATATCACTTTATCTATTTGAATGTAATTTGAATCATGCTTTGATCATATAAATATCCGCAACAAATTATTTGAAGATAAAGAGCTACATACATTTTACAGTAGTCCTTACCTTCGACTAAGATATATTAGATATGTTTAAGTTGATGTAATCATGAAGTTCTTGTTGCTGAAGAAACAACATATATAATACTTGAAGGACAACGAAACATAAATACCATTAAAGTCAGAGACTCTTCATCATCATAGAAGAAAGTTAAGATTGTTTTTTTCAAATCTCCAATCTGGATTTATTCTTAATTTGTTTTGTGATTTGATATTCAAGGATCATCAAACCAAAACTAGAATAAATGTTTCTTGAAATTTAATTTCATGATTACATGAGTATTTGTCTCATTGTTAACATCATGCTTCAACGGGATTAGTCGGGTTCGTTGCAAGTTAACCCGAAGGTTTTAAAGAAAAAGAAAAAGAAAAAGAAAAAGATTTTATTCAGCAATAAAAATGATTCATAGAGCCCCCTTAGATATAAGAGGTAGGCCAAATCAGCCCTTCAATTTGCATTTGACTGGTGAACAACTAGGGGTGCTCAAATTTCCGACCAACCCGGCCAACCCAACCCAACCCGAGGAAAAAAAAAACCAAACCGCACCAACCCGACGTATAATCGATAATTTTTTTGGCTAAACCGCAAGTATTGGGTTGATAACGGGTTAGACCAAATATTTCCGGCCCAACCCGATGACCCGTGAGAAAAGGGCTCCAACACTTGAATTAGGTTTCATCTTAGCACGCCTCCCTAACTCGTATTCACTTTTCAGTCTAATTCCTAAATCCATTCACTTCCGGTTCCAGACTTCCTCACTTAGCTTTGCGATTTCATGTTGAATCGAGGTTGAATCGAGGTAACTGGTATGCTTATCTTCTTCGTAGGTTGAATCGAGGTTGAATCCAGTTCCAGGTATTTGCTTATCTTCTTCGATTTATGTTGCTTTGCGACTTCATGTTGAATGTATTTGTATTTTTCGATTAATCTTATCTTCAGAAATCCTCGATTCCTCGTCTGATCGTCACTTCTTCAATTGATCTTCTTCAGTCGATCTCTTCAATATGAGGGGTGCGGCTGTGTGTTTCTGTGTCTCGACAGAAGACATACTAGAAGTCGAGAGAGAGACAGAGACTCTGTGGATGTTATCACTTATCAATTTATCATGTTAGGTAAAAAACCAAGAAATTTAATTATTTTAGTTTTATGTTTTATGATTTCATGATTTGTAATCTTTTATGTTTACTGTTTAGTCAATTGTTTGAACTCTAAAGGTTTTTGGTAGATGTAGTTGATCAGCTCTTGTTTTGTGTCTATTCATGGTATGGATAAATTGAAGTTTTTTAACAACTGAAACTAACCTAATATATACAAGACCTGTATCTAATTAATTCTCTCAGGGGCTGTTTGGTTCAAGGTTTTAAAGGAATTTGATGGAATTGGAATCTCAAATTCCTTTGACCAGAATCAATTCCCTTGTTTGGTTCATGGTTTTTAAAGGAATGGAATCTTTAAAATTCCTTTCAATTCCATAAAATAGCTATTTTTGATTCCATCGATTAGCCGTGGTATTGTAAAGGAATGGAATTGTAGATTTTTTTAATTCCATAATTACCCTTGCCCTAATTTTCCTTTTATCGGCCGTCATCTTCACAAATCGACAACACTCTCTCGTTTTCTCTCCATCGTTGCACGCACAGAAGAACTTCTTCTCGACTGATCTGGTAAGTTTTTTGGTTTAGCTTTCTCTCAATCGTCGCACGCACCCTAATTTATTGCTTTGTTGTGTATTCTTCCATCAGTTACTTTCCTCTTCTCGTTCTGATTAATCAGAAAGCTTAATTTTTTGTTTTTTTTCTGTTGGGTGTTTTTATGTTCTATGATATCGTCGTGTGCATACGTAGAAGAAAAGGTATAAATTTGATGATTTTTGGTTGTTGGGTGTTTTTATGTTCTATGATATCTGTTGGGTGCATACGTAGAGATGATGATTTTTGTTTTGATTTGATTCAGATAAAAAGGTATAAATTTGATCATTTTTGGTTTGGAAATGTATCATGGTTTATGTTGATGAACTTGTGTTTATGTGATTTTTTAGTAAAATGCATACAAGAGGGATCAAATCCATGATTATGTTACAAATCAGTAGACAAATTTCTTGCTTGTTACAATCTGCTTCGGTTTTGAACCAGTAGACAAACCTCTTGATTTTGTTACTGATTTTGCTACTGTTGTTTGTTAATTGAACATTTTAATGTCCCTGTTTACATAGAATTAGCAGGTCGATCACTTGAACTAAAACCCAAATGATTATTGATTAACATCTAAAATACTTCATATGCAACTAATGTGATTTACAATATGATTTTACATTTACATATGATTTACATCTGTTTAACAAAAGGGTATTTTGGTCATTTACCCAAATTTCATTCCAATTCCAAAGCTACATTCTGTGAACCAAACAGACACATTCCAATTCCTTTAACAGATTCCATTCCAATTCTGTCAACCAGGTCAAACCTGACAACATTCCATTCCAATTCCTTCAAAGTCAAATTCCTTTGACAGATTCCATTCCATCCAAAAACATTCTGCGAACCAAACGCCCCCTCAGTTTTGCCCCAAAAGGGTATAATATATACAAGACCTGTATCTAGATATACCGGTGTAGAATTACCAATTAATTCCCTCAATTTTGATCTAAAAGGGTACTTAAGTGGCTTACTAGCACTAGTACTACAATGTGTCCCAAAGCAAAAGCTTCCAACAATCTCGATCGTCTTAAGGGTCATAAAAAGTATGTCACTCTATGATAGGGATCAGTTTCATTAGTATCCAGTGTTGCCTATGACCAAGGCTTTTTATATAATTCTCATCGAAGACCACTATTTTCTCCTACTTATATAACATATAGTAATTTTGATCCAAAAGAGGGTCTTTTTGATCATCAAAATCTGTAGCTTAACATAATTCTAGTTACCAATTAATATGCCCATTGTTTGTTGTGATCTTGGGCCTCATTTGTGGGTGTGATCTCAATTTCTAGCAATCTGTCATATTTAGTGTCATTTTAGTTGATTTATTGGATGTTACACATTTTTTTTATCTAGGTTGATACTCAATCGCAGAGAGTTCAAGATCAGTCGAAAGATGATGAAAGATGTTCACAACATAAAAAGTTTGATTCTTTGGCCGAGCAAAACTCATATACCAGAAGTTCCAAATCCACCCATAGTCGATTACTTATTAATCAATATGGAAACAGATGAAGAAGAAGCTTCAAGAATTGTTCCTTTTCAGCTTCAATTCGATAAGCCAGTAGCTTCCCAGGTTTGAAATATATTTACCCTTTAACCCTTTTCGGATCTCTATGAATCAATGCTGTCTCAATTGTTCAGTCACTGTGTAGGTGTAGGAACAACTCCTTCTAAAATTACTGCTGTATGTGCATGTCTGTGCATTTTCTCTATCTTTCTCCGAAAACCATTCTAGGAAGTTAAAATTTTGAATGTTAACAACAAGAGTAAAGAAGCCTAGTTCTGTTTGATACTAATTTTTTTATGTATTTAACAAAGAAATATGGTTCCAAAATTTGAAGATTACTAATAATTAGAGCTGTATTTGTACACACTTCTTATATATTTTTGCTTTTTCATGATGATCAAACTCTTGAAGATTAATTGAGTGGAATGTATCTCTAAATTAATAAAATTCAAATTTTGAAGATTAAAATTGCTGAATGGAATCCAGAGAAAGATTTGCTAGCTATGGTTACCGAGGATTCGAAGATTTTGTTGCATCGGTTTAATTGGCAGAGGCTATGGACTATTTCTCCAGGTCACCTCTCCCTCTCGTTATTAGTATTATTAATGAATTCTTAGCTCTATGGGTATAACTGTATGTGTTAGTGATAGTTATGTAATTTGGATATAACTTGAATGAACTAGAAATGCATTTTACTTAGACAAGTGTTTCTTTGAACATGGCCATTTTTCAGAGCGTACTAAGATAACCTCGAGGTTTTAAGTCCAAATACGAAAGAATACCAACTATTAGAACAAACATGATTATGGGTGAGATATTATTTTGAATTTGGTTTGAATAAACGTAGTTATGTGCACTAGTAAACGAAATGTTTACAAAACCCAATCCTGTATTCTAAGAAATTGTGCTTAGTTTGGATAATTAGTTACTATTGGAGAAAAATATCGGCTACATCTTGTCTTGGATCACCTTTTTCGTCTTTCTGAAAAGAGAACCTATATTTGAATAGTCCTTATTTTTCCTTATGACTTTATGTTTTACTTGTCATATCTTTAACTAAAAAGCAAATCCTTCGGTTGTTAAACAGGAAGGTGCATAACATCTCTATGTTGGCGTCCGGATGGTAAAGCAATAGCTGTTGGGCTTCAAGATGGGACGATCTCATTACATGATGTTGAGGTGAGCACTTCTATGTATTTTAACTTCTAGATACTAACTAAAGAAAAGAAATGATAAAGGTTAATGCTTTTTAACATAATATGTGAAAACAATGTAAAAGTAATGAAAATGAAAAAGATAAGAAAGCAGCAAATAGAAAAAGGGATTTGAAACCATGAGAAGTAAATCAAGCTAGTCAGTTTGTACAGTTAACTTTGCTGTTTAATCAATTGTAATTGTTACCTTGAATCGTCACTCTTGTGGTTTGTGACCTATGTTCATTGTATTAAGCAGAATGGGAAGCTGTTACGAAGCATGAAATCCCACACAACTGCTGTTGTATGCCTCAGCTGGGAGGACGATGGAGGTGGAGAAATTGCAGTATGATTTCTACGAATATTTATACTCTTTTCAATAATCTTTTGGAAAACAGTTAAAATTATAATGGGAATTTATTCTTCGTGTTGAACAATCATAAAACTCCATGTTTTTTCTGCTTTTTATTCCAATGAAGACAAAAGTAAGCGTGTAATCTCTCTATTTACGTTACGGGTGTTGTTCAGGATGACAACTTTTACACCTCAAAATATGAAGATCGAACATCTCGTTTCTTTCCTCCTCCCCCAAGAGTTCCTCGGGTGCCTGGACTTGTGCCCGGAGAGACCGGTTTCATGGATGAAACTGAAAATTTGTCACAAGAATTATCAAATTCTTCGCATCAACGATTTAACATCCTGTGCAGTGCAGATAAAGATGGAATCATAAGCTTTAGTATATTCGGCATATTTCCAATTGGGAAAACAGTAAGCTTGTTTTCATACATTCAAAGTTGCCTAGATTCCATTTGTTCATATCCATTCTTCATTCTGTGGGTCCCATCTTCTTTTCTCCATGCTTCAAGCAAATGTGACCCACAATTTGTATCTTGATTTACGTTTAGCTTATAAGTTTCTTTTTTTGGTTGGATCGCAGGATATCCATGACTTGTCTGTTCGTTGTCCACTTGCAAACAAGCATGTCGACTGCAAACTGCTGAATGCTTCAATCTGTAAGGTAATACCTTAACCATGCAGATGAATTTCATTTTAGTTTCATTTAGAAATAAGATCAATTCTAAATGAACTTCTTTGAATTAAACTCGATCTATACATTGATTCTGTACTCAGTTTGTTAATCAATATCACCATTATTAAGTTCTCTTTATGCCTTCAGGTGGCATTCTCGAAAGATCTTTGTCATTTGACTGTACTATGCTCTGGGGAGCTTCAAGTTCCGGGGGATGATTTGCATGGTTTTCACTGCTTAACACTTGATACTTCAATATTCTATAAAAGGTAAATTTCAAAATTGGAATATGGTAGGAAAATTGCTCAGTTTTCTTTTATGGTGTGTTTCAATGTTAAACATTCATCATTACTACTTTTATGATATTAATCTTGATCCACAAGACTTTCTTGGTTTATCAACTTTCGAGGGTAGTTGAGGTATTTGACTAGTAGTCAAATAATTCTGTGAAACTATGTCCGATCAAACTTTGCAGACCATGGGACAGAGGTCTTATACAATAGTGGTTATGTTTTTCAATATTGTCTTTTCAATCTCTAAAGAATGGTTTAGTTTTGTCATAATATCTGACAATTTCTTTATTTCTAGAAAATAACTTATACAAAACACAAAAACTAAGGGGTTGTTTTTTTCCATTACTACGTCTGTATGGATTAAGATCAATTGTTGCTTGTTTTTGGTGCTGAATAAACGGTATGAATTATAAAAAGTTACCATTTTAACCCTCCAGATTGTATTTCAAGAAGCACACCAGATTGTATTTCAAAGAAATACACAGGGTTTGAATCTTTTAGATCATGTCTAATTTCACTTTATATTGCTCAGGGTTTGCAGATTTAAGCAACTCAACTACAAAGTTACCATTTTATAAAAAAAGAAAGTTGCCATTTTTTACAACATAAACTATTGAATATCATGCAGAATGAAGCAAACAAAGAACAAATCTTGAGCTGCAAGGTTAAAAGGTTGCTATGGTCTCCAATTGTACATAAATATATTGTGATTGATTCAGAAATAAAGCTGCTAGAAGACAACTTATCTTCCCAAGTGACAATTCAAAGAATCCCGAAATAATTTAGAGCCTTAAATTAGATATAAACTATGAAGAAATCAAGAAAATCAAGAAAACAAATGTTTTTTGTTAATTGATGGAGGAGGCAGTATCTTGTTTATGAAAGGGTAAAAGAGGCAATCTGATGGCTAACCACATAAAACCCTCCTTTTAAAAATCAAGCCATCAACTTAATTAATAAGCCATAAACAAACCCTCCCTGATGGCTAAGCGAATAAGCATTAAACTCAATAAGCTGATTAAGCCTTTTACAAACAACCCCATATGCATCCTAGTGATGTATACACCAAAAAGTGCTTATATTAATTAATGACATTGCCTTATTCCACTAGTTGGTCTTTTGAAGTTTAAACGTATGTAATGCCTAATTGTTGCAGGAGAAATGAGCTTCACCAGGTTGCTCAGCAAGCTTCAAACATCGAGGATTTAACCGAAGTCATACGAGCTTCACTATCTGTCATGTCTAAGCAATGGTCCAATGCCATGCACACATTTCATGACAAGTTTGATTCCCTCTCTAATCTCATTCATGTCAATGGTAACGATTAAAAACTGTAAAATTAATCGCAATTGCTATCTTATCTTTTTGTTATATGGGTTTTTGACTCTTTTTGACTTATTGAACATAGGATTGGATTCAACTCCACAAGAGGAGTTTCTTAGCCTTTTAGGTGGTGCCCGCACAAGTCCAGCTGTTCACCAGTTTTTAGAGAATTCCCTTGGTGAAGCGGTATATCAATCTCTACTTGATTTTAATCTATTATAAAACAAAATTGGGGAGAAATCGTTTAATCGATGAAGGGTTATTGCTGATTAGGGACTTAAGAGGATAACAAAGTTGGTTTGTGGCGCTGGAAAGGAGCTTCAGGTTATTGTTCTTGAACATCTACAGGTATACTAATGTTGCTCAAGTTTGTAGTTGAACGAGTTTTGTAAATATTTTGCTCAAACGGTGCAATGGGACCCACAAGGTGCAATGTTAAACGGTCAAAACAAACTGAGTTTTCTAAATTTATTTGATGTTCAGCCTGCTGCAGAGATCATTGGATTTAGATTAGGAGAACTAAGAGGACTTTCCAAGTGGCGTTCACGTTATCAAGGTGTCGGGTTGGATGAAACTTTAATAAATAATGCAACAGAGAAGGCGGGTATGCTGCTAATTCAGATCGAACGGTTTATGAGGGTTTTATCCGCTTCCGTCCAACAGGTGCCACTCCTTTTTGAAATATACTTGTTTTAATTTAATTTAATAGCTGCACACTTTCTTAAAACTGTATGCCCAGTCGCACATTGTAATTTCCACTGACAGTTGGAGTAATTGATAACAAAAATAAAAAGTCCAAGTTCTTATATATATTTTTTCTTGCAGTTTTCAAACTTCTTCAACTGGCTTCACAAATGTGTGAAAATGTTGATGTCAGAACCAAGTGATCAGCATCAGCTTCTCGCATTCAATAGGTTTATTGTTGTTATCGACCCCATCTAACTTTTTTTTGTAATAGTGATATTAAAGATTTTACGACATCTGAATCCCAGTTTGTTTTGGCAGTGAACTAGTTATTTTATTCTTGAAGTATTTATATGATCAAGATCCAGTAAAGCGGTTGCTTGAATTTTCAGAAGTTGATCAGAGTATTGAAGTTGACATGTAAGTAACTTATTTTGGCACTGAATTAGTTCTCTTTCTTATAGTGATATTCAAAAAAGTTCAAGCTTGATTCCTCAGGGAAACGATGGAAAGAGTACAAGAACTGGCTCATTTTGGGGGTTTCTCTGATTTTGATTACTTGCGAAGAACGTTAGCAAAAGAATTTCAACAAATGGAGTCTTGGTATGCTTTCTATTCTCTTCTCAACTTTAAATTCAGTTATAGAGGTACGCTTTGACCTTTGAAATGACGGCCTAAAGTAATGATACTAATCAATCACTGCAGTTTCAAAGAGGCCTTCAAGATGCCTTTCACTACAATTTCGAAAAAGATACTCTGCCAAAACTTGTTGCCATTTTTTCCGGTTGAATCTTTGCCAAAATCTGCATCATCCACTGTTCCAACATCCATATCATTTTACAAGGTATGTTTTCGGTTCTTCAAAACAACCATTATCCTCATAGAACATTGTCGTTATTAATTTGGCATTCGATTGTATGCAGGAAGCATCACAGGGTGGTGCGATTGTAAAACAACATAGCTTTGTGGATTACGTATCTTTTAGATTACCCGATGAGCCATCCTCAGACGTTGCAAATTGCATAGTTGTTACAAGGTGTTTAATGAACGACTTAGAAGCCGTCTTGTTATGTGTTCCTGATGGCTATCAGTGTGTTGACTTGTCTCTATATAAGGTAATTAATTACATGGCACTCCACCCTTCCTTAGACTTTTCAAAACTTTATCACAACTGTCTTTCTCACATGGAAATATAGCCGCTCTACACTTTAGGGTAGATGTCAGGTCTGCCCACATCTTACTCCCCTCGGACCCCACCTATAGGTGGGATCAGGGCCGTCTATTAGCATGTCAAATCTTGGTTTTTGACCAGGGCCTCCAAAATTTGAGGTCCAATTTTACCTATTCTTGGGGCACGGATTTATATAGCCCAACTTGTGAACCCACGTTAATAAAGACCTAGCTAATTTCTTTCGAAATCAAAAGTTGCTATTTTATTTCAGCCGATCAAAAACAAAACGAGCCCTTGATTTTCTTTTCACTTTGTCATTTTATACATTTTGTTGTTTTAATGTGTAAGATTTTTAATATGATATGAAGTTTATACTATATCTTGTTTATCAAAAATAGAAAATGTTTGTGGGATTGGGGTACTGTTTCAAAAGGTAATGTAGGGTAGACAAGTGAAGTTACTTTCTTAACATGTTGCCAAATACAGGAATGCCAACTTGTTTTACTATTGAATGGGTCATCTTCCATTTTGGAAAGCTCAGAGAAGGCTTGTATGATGATTGTGCAAGCCGACGATCTTCCATTTGTATCTATACCAGCTTCCGGTGCGTCAAGCCCTTGGCAATTGCAAGAACTTAAGGTACAAATTTCTCGAAAAGTTTCAAACTTGTAATAGCGTTTTTCATTTAAATTTGATTCCAAGCTAAAAACCTACCATTCTTTTAGGACATTCGATTTTTTCTGTTATGTGGGTCCCACTTATATAGTGAGACAAGAACAAAGATGTGATTTTTTCCCAAGAGGATGGGACCCACAAAATGAAAAATGAAGAAAGTGAAAATAGCATAAGAGTGTATACAATGAAGCTTTTTGTGTAGCTTATTGGAGATCTTTTTGGCCACATGGGATAGTGAAAAAGCTTCTGACAGAAAAAAGCCGATTTTGTTTTGCTTGGCCGCCTAAGCTTGTGGGTCCCACTTTTTTGGAAGAAAGCTCAAATGAAAAACCTACAGTTGTGGATGCTCTAAACCATGATGTCCGCTTTTGAGTTATCAATCGCACTTTTGATAATCGTGTCTCCCTAAATCTTGAAATGATGTTTCTTTCTACCAGGACTCGATTGTATACTTGCAAATGGATAGTTTGAAAGTACGAGGGATTCCTCACAATGTGATTGCTCCTCTAGCAGTTAGCGGTGAGTAACTCTTTCAATGGATCCTAGATTTTTGCTTCTCACCCATCCTTAATTATGTGCATTTGGTATATGCCATTATATATCATTCTACTATCCTTTGTTTTTAAAAAACAGAGATACATTTTGACTTTTGTGCTCAGATATTAACTTTTTTGGGGAAAAATATAAAAAATTTCAAAAATAAAGTCTGGCTTTAGAAAAACACTACCATTTTCAAGTATGATTTTAGAAATATGCGTCAAATACAATGTTCCTGCATTTACATTTCCACATTTTGTTTGAAATTGCTCATTTGCGTTTTCTTGGCATTTTCACAAGAAAGATGGTTGTCATATACAATGGTTCAAAAATACGATATCTAGATACATCTAAAATGGTGTTTTATATTTTCTTAAACCCTTTTGACCTATAAAACCGAAGTATCTTCAATCCGAAACAAGGATGGTGTGGTTTTGCACATTTGTATGTTATTGCATACTCGTATCTAACTTTTCAGTGTTTATCTCATTTCATTTATCTATTTCGCACACTTTTCACAAGTTGAGGGTCTTCATGTAAACAACCGCTCTACTCTTTTAGGTAGATGCCATTGCCAGATGTGTATACTCTTGACCCTTGACCCTTGTATTGTGAATTGATTTCAGCATCTAGAGGCGTAGCTTGTGTCTTCGCAACAAGAAAGCGAGCTCTAGTTTACATCCTGGATGAAGATGAAGATGAACTCTCGGATGCAGAATAGCTTCATTTCCATTCATTTCTTTTTTATTTGACCATTTTTCTCCCTTTTATGTGTATATGGATCAATTTGGTCCGTCATTAATTAAAGCTTGTAGATTTCCCTTTTGGAGTAGTTCAATTCTATCATAAACCATCTAGTTTTAAGCCCTATATAATCCTACAAGAAGTGTTCTCAAGCACTTCATAAAGTTAGTTCTTTTATGATTGGCATGTAATGGTTTTTTCATGGACTAGTAGTTGTAAATCCTACCTATCTTAGACCATCTCCAACCATAACATCAAATTTAACACCGAAAACACCAAATTTGATGGACCCATCAACACCAAAAAAAACTCAACTCCAACCACACTACACTAAATTTATGGACCCTACATTAATATAAAAAGATAAAATATTCAATGTATTAAAGTAAACAATAAATATATTAAGAAATTTGTATTTAACAATTAAATAAATAACAAAATGTGGGCCCCCTAAATTTGCAGTGCAAACAGTAGCCCTTCAAATATGCAGGTCGATCAGCTTCATCTCTCATTGACCGGCAAATTTTTTGCCGGTTTGCAGGTCGATTGGAGTTGTAAAACCTCTATTTTTGGGTTTTTACAGGTCGGTTGGAGATGCTCTTAGATCCTACTTTCGATTGGGATATATTGAGTAGGAGGTATTTTTTGTGACACCATACAATGATGACTTCATTTCCCAATCTTTACAACATAGAGAAGCCTTAAAAGGTCGGTTACTAAACGCTTACCCTTACCCGATAAATGCTTACCGGCTCACTTTATGTTGTCGGGTGAACATAACAAGAATTGAGAATCTGGGTAAGTATCGCCCAAATTTCAAAAAATGGGTGCTGTTACTTTCTTTATCCAAATCTTACAATCAACAAATCTTTATTTAATTCATGTTTCAATTATTACATCAAGAGTTAAACTTTTAATGAAAACGTAACTTAAAAAGGGAAAAGTCCAAAAAAACCCAATGAACTTTAATGTTTGAAATGGTTAAGTCACTGGACATTTTTTTGGAACAAACAAGTCATTGGACTTTTCAAAACATGTTAAATAAATCCTTACTTAAACCCTTTAAAACCAATTAAATACATTCTTATCATTTAAAAATGTAACCTGCAACTTGAATAGAAGGTAAAACTACAAATTTTATTTTCATTACCATTTTGGCCACCACCGTGAACCACCTTAAATCCGTCATGATCAATGTAAAAAAGAAACAAATTCAATCTCAGTTCTAGAAATCAAGAGTACCAGTATATCAAGAACATCAAATATTTTATTATCAAACATATGAAACAACCATTTTCCAAAAAAATTAGGGAAATTATTTAAAATGCCCCAAGTTCGTTTTTCACTTACAAAAATACCCCATCTCTCTCCCGGTTTACAAAAATACAAAACTCCGAGTTTCCGCGATTTGATCCTCGATCGCGGACCCAAACAAAAAATGAGCTGGGTCCGCGATGAATTCCGTGATGGTCCTCAATGTTTTAACACATCCTTCAGGCAAAAAATTTAGTTTTTCATCCGCGATGGTCCTCGATATTTTTCACCTTTTTGTATTAAAATATTAAATAAAAAATGGTTTTGTGGGATGAAAAATGGTTTGTGGGATGCAAATCCGTGATGGTCCTCGATTTTGTGGGATGTCCGCGATCGAGGACACCATTTTCAAAAAATCACGGATGTTATTGAGTTTTGTATTTTAATCCGCGATCGATTGAGTTTTGTATGCTATTAGTTGTTAATAGTGGTGTAACACCCCAAAAATGAGGATAAACAAAAACTTCCATAAAACGGAAAGAGTGCTATATAAATGTCATAGCATGAGCCTCCAAAAATGGGGAATTTACAAATGGCTGTTTAATTACAAATAGTAATTTAACGGAAATAAATGGTAACCAACTAATCTAGTTTCTAAAGTAGAAATAAGATTACAAAAGAGGTGTCATCTCTAAACCAAGTATATCATTTCAATAATGGCATCCCAAAAGTGATTCCCCAAGCTCACACTCTCCCGCCTAAGCCTTCTTATTGACGGCCCCGCTAGAACCTGAGAGGCTGAGATACATGTCGACACCAAACAAGTGTTAGGCCAAAAAGCCTAGTGAGCTTGAACAAATATCAATCATGCAAGAATTATACATAAAGAACAATTATTCCAAGTTCCACAATCGTATTTGAAGTCAATAGGGGAGACCCATAACACCAAGAAGTTCCACCTAAAGAGTCGAGATACCTTAGTGTCAACTACTATGAGCGACACCAAAAGGCCCAACACATTCGGGGATACAACAAAGGCATTGCCCTAAATGACGGAGGTCTAGGCACATACCCGCACGATGGCACCCAAGACTATGTCCTCTTAGTGAACAATTAACTTGATTCATTCAAAAGCTCAATTTGGCCTTAAGGCACATAAGGATGTAAAATCCCATTTCCAACGCCATCATAGGCAACGCATGGCTAAAGTTCCATTTTGACACAAGGGACTTCCACATAATATTTCTAAATACTTAACTAGCCACTTAGGCACATATTTAACACATATAAATGTCCAACAATAACATATCAAGATCAATATATCCATTAAGACAAGTAAATTAAGCCAAACTTAACCAAGAACACACTTAACCATCATTTGAGAAAATATTTGAATCTTGGGTCAAAACCCTAACTTGGCCGTTTATGAAATCAAGCTATAAAACATTTATTCTCATGAATACGTCATAAAACAACTCTAAACATAGTAAGTGTAGTATTTCCAACATCAAACACCATAAATGCACTTAAATGTGTCAAATATCCTTTTGTCAAAAACTAGGGTTTGTATAAAAACAAATAGGAAAGAAAAATAATCAACTATTGAAATGCATCTAGTTTGACAAGGGTTAGAAAACTCACAATCTAGGTTTTTAGATCAAAACCTAGAAAACCAAGAGAACCCTAGAAGTTTGTTGGTGAAGATGAGAAGAATGCTTGATTAAAGCTTGATTCCTTGTTCTTGATGCTCTCCAAGTATCCTTTAATGCTCAAAATAAAGAACTACCAAACCCTAGGTAGCATTTAATGGAAGATGAAGGTGGGTGGAAAGGAAACTGCCCTAAATGCTCTAAAAGTCGGGTTCCAAAGCTGTTGAATGAGAAGAATGAGAGAAAAACGCCGAAGTCGACCTTTTAAACTCCCAATACCCGTGTGCGACTATGCCCAGCAATGTCGCGGGTGTGATCCCGCCTACGGTACATCCACGACAACTATGTCGTGCGATTATGCCCTCATGGCAATGTCGCATGCAATGTCGCCGGGAACCCCCAACCTACTGTTTTCACTTTGGTTTTCCAGCTACTTCTCGCGTTAAATCATCAAGGTTCGAGACTAGGTTTGGTAAGTTAAACTATTTTAACATAATAACAATTTAGGACGAACTAAAACATAATTTTTAGTTTTTCCCTTACCAAAATTCTTGGGTGTTACAAGTGGTAATGGGGAAACATAATTATAAATGATTGATCGAGTAGTTATAACTTACTGAAGAGACATGAGATGTTTAACTCCTAAACAACCACTAAACGTCAAAATGCTAGGTGATATCGTTTATTCATTTGATTTTGTAACAATTCTGATTATTCACTTGGTTTTTATTGTTGCCTTTCTTCTTGGCAGTGGCAATGGTTGCTGATGGAGACAATCTATGATGGCGATTGATGATAATAGGGGTGGTAATGTTGGAATAAGATCACAAACGTGATTTCGGAAATTTAGTAAAGTAAGTTACAAAATCGTTCACATGGTTTGTTGAAAACACTGGATCCCCCCTCCCCTCCCCTCCCCCCCCCCCCCCACCACCACCACCACCTTTATGCTGATGAGTATCTTATGTGTCCTTCACATGAGGGTATTTTTGATATTTTATACTTTTTAAGTAAACTAATTTTATTGTACAAGTGTGTAAAAAGTATGTACAAGAAATTGAAGCATTTGCTTAAAATGACCTACATGAGATGTAATCAAATATCATCGACGGACCATGTGGTGCTAGTTAGATCCTCCCACTGTTGTCTTCATGAACTTGACATCAGAAAGATTTTGTCCCTCATGATCATCCTCTCCTCTAAACTCTCGCCGACACTTTGTTATCACAGATATGCACTTTCCTACTCCTACCTCCTTATTCCGTGTTTACAACAACGACTTTCAGTGGTTCAAAATTCACTCAAAGTTTCTTGCTCTTTATAACCCACATCAATGTCTGTTGGTGGTTTTGAAAAGAAGATAACAATGGCAAAACCCTAAGATTTTTAACAAAAACAAAGTTTGATAGAAAAAGTTCAATTTAAGCTATAAATGAAAGCATCGTTGCCAAATTTTCTCATGTATTTGATTTTTTTGATAGATAATTTCAGGAATAAAATGTGAACACAAAAAAGAAAATTGTTAAAAGAAAATAATGGCACAAAGCCACAAAGCTTGTCAGAAAGAATCATCAAGTTACCAAATGATCATTGGCTCAAAGTATCCGGGTTACAAATAAAGCTTAATCTTCCACGTGATCAAGGATTTAAGTTTCACCAAACGTCAGGGCCGTTCATGATATTTTAGAGGCCTGCGCGGATAACTAAATGAGTCCGTAATTTTTTATTTAAATTATTTATTAAATTATTTTTACTACATATCAACGTTTATTTAATAATAAATCGACGAATAACTCATCTTTGACTTTGAACAAATTGTTCATCCTTTTCTTCTTTTCGACACTAAATTTTAATTGTTAATGTTATTATGTTAGTGTGGATTCAAAATTTATAGTTTTTTTTAAATGTTAATGTTTTTTAAATTTCATAACCCTTTCTACAAGGTGTCCGTAAGAGAGGTAGATGGTAAGAAATAACATATATGTGAGTGAATATGAACGGTTGCAAAACCAGACCATGGAATATTCACAACCCTACTGATTTAGGGCCATAAATTAATAAATTATTATCCTCGTAAGTTCTTTGTTAATGTATGTTTTTCGTAAACAAAAATACACGTTACACATTAAGAGGTGTTTACATTTAGTTGTAAACATCACAAATATTACTTTATCTATTTGAATGTAATTCAAATCAGCTTTGATCATATAAATATCTGCCACAAATTATTTGAAGATAAAGAGTTGTAAACCTTATCAAACATCTATATACATTTTACACCATTCCTTACCTTCGACTAAGAATCAGATATATTAGATCTGTTTAAGTTGATTCAATCATGAAGTTCTTGTTATTGAAGAAACAACATATAATACTTGAAGGACAACGAAACATAAGTATCATTAAAGTCAGAGACTCTTCATCATCATAGAAGAAAGTTAAGATTTTTTTTTTCCCTCAAATCTTCAATCTGAATTTATTCTTAATTCGTCTTGTGATTTGATATTAAAGGATCATCAAACAAAAACTAGAATACATGTTTTTTGAAATTTAATTTCATGATTACATGAGTATTTGTCTGAGGGGTTGTTTGGCAGTTGCTGAATTGTTTAGTGCAGAATAATTAAGTGGTCAAAATAATTAAGAGGCTTTTATGATATAGTGCAAAATGAAATATAGTTGTTTGGTAATTGTTTAGAATGAAATCAGGGTGCTGAATGGTTAAGGGAGGCTCAGGATGCTAAATCATTCATAGGGTTTTTGAATCATTAAGAGAGAGCCTTTTTTTTTGCCAAACAAGATTTACCTCTTAGCGATTCAGAGATTGCCTCTTAATGGAACCATTAAGAGGTAAACAAACAGCCCACCATTAACGTTATGCTTCAAAGGGTTCGTTGCAAGCTAACCCGGAGGTTTTAAAGAAAAAGGTTAAAAAAGAAGAAGATTTTATTCAACAATACACGTGATTCATAGAGCCCCTCTCAGATATCAGAAGTAGGCCAAATCAGCCCTTCAATTTGCATTTGACAGATGAACAACCATTGAAATCCCCAAATCCCGCCCTATTTCTTAAACCCACACTCGCAGCTCCCACTCCCACTCAAGAAATAAACACACAAATTCACATACACTCTACACATGTCGAGCAAAACTCATAAACCAGACGTTCCAAATCCATTCATAGTCAATTACTTATTAATCAAAATGGAAACAGATGAAGAAGAAGCTTCAAGAATTGTTCCTTTTCAGCTTCAATTCGACAAGCCAGTAGCTTCCCAGGTTTGAAATACATGTACCCTTTAATTCGATTCGACAACCCTTTTCGGATCTCTATGAATCAATGCTGTCTCACTTGTCATGGCCAGTGTGTAGAAAATAAATCCTTCTAAAATTACTGTTGTATGTGAATGTCTGTGCATTTTCTCTATCTTTCTCTGAAAACCATTAAAGGAATTTAAAATTTGGATGTTAACAAGGGTAAAGAAGCCTAGTTTATTTTTATGTAATTAACAAAGAAACATGGCTCAAATTTTGAATTGCTAATAATGAGAGCTGTGTTTGTACACACTTCTTACTTATTTTTGCTTTTTCATGATTTTTAAAATCTTGAAGATAAATTGAGTTGAATATATCTCTAAATACAACCGAGATGACTAACTAACAAAATAAGAGTAGTGACGGTCTCTACTCCCAATCCCAAAGATCTTTAAACTTTCTGTTTTCCTTTAGACGCACCTCCTAAACCGCCCTTACCTGAAAATGGTTTTTAAATTTTTGAAAGCGATGGTTAGACCATGAGGTCTAATGAATTCCCTCATGAAAGTAAACGTGTTCACACAAGCCGTTTGAAAAAATACAATATCGATCCACACGCAAAAGTACATATCAAGACATGAAATCAAACAAGGGTGTAGCACAGTGGTCTCTACGTCCATCACCTCATATAAGGTCAACACTCGAGGCCCCCACACTAGATCCCCTCGGCACTCGGTCGATGCCGTATCCGTGTGCACACAAAACGGATTCGAGGCACACGGTCTAACTCATTCACCGAAGATTCTCAACAATCCATGGTCCAATACCACTATACAACCCGACTCCACACATAGCAATAACCATAAAAGCATGCAACTAACCGTACTTGAGGATATACCTCCATCAATAGAAAAATATCACATGTTCATGTCAAAAGTAACTTATGCTTATAATCATTTTATAAACCAAATTCAGTCATTTAAAACCTTCACAAATCATTTTGAATAAGGTAGAGTGTAAAAGGGAACTCACATAAAACTCGGCTAAATGACGCACTAACCGAAGCTCACTTTTCCACCAACCGAACACCTGAATTGGGGTTAATAGAGGTGATGTAAAACTCCCTATTTATGCCCCAAAACATCCTTAATAAACTCCTAAGATAAGCCCTTAAACAATGCCTCGATTCTAGACCCGAACGAAAAACGAAGCGAAATGGGAATTGCCCAAGCAGGGACTTACGCCACCTGCCACACGGCCCGAGGTCGCGGCCCAGGTCGCGCAACTCTCTGCTTGGGTTCCCAAAATCCTGCACTTCGAACATGACTCCCAAACTTTCCCAAATCGGTTCCAACTGAAGAAAAACTCTCAAAATCAATAGTTTAAGTTGAACATACTACAAAGGGTGAATCCCAAACCTTTAAACATAACATTTCTCATCAAAATCAACCAATGATTCATCCCCTTCGTCACTCAAAACCCCAAATAGCTTAAAACCCAAAACCTCCATTAGAGTGGTGCAAGCTCTTCAAGAATAGCTCATAAGAAGCTGAGGGATTCATTACTCCTTCCATCTCCAATGGTTTTTAACTCAAACTTGAAATCAAAAGAAGAAGCAATGAGTTCTACCCACCTCCTTTCTCATCACAACAATAAAATGGAGATTAGAAGAGAACCATACCTTGAAATTGAGTCTTCTAGCTACCAAATGCAAATCTCCTGCTCCAATTCTTCAAGAGAAGCCCTTGCACCAAGAATCTCCTCTCCTCAAGCTCTAGCCGACACAAATGAAGAATGAGGGTTTTCAGCTTAATAACTTTCCTGATTTTACTCTCACTTGAGCACTTAGGTTTCAAGTTTCACACTTTGGCCACAAAATTCCATTTTATTCTAAAATCGCAAGAAAAGGAAATATGAGGTGTTACATCACCTCCCCCTTATTGGAATTCCGTCCCCGGAATTCCATCATTGAAAAGGTGCGGATACTTTGTCCTCATCTCGGATTCGGTTTCCTACGTCGCTTCCTGACCCTTGTGAAATTGCCAATGCACCTTTACCAGATTAATTTCTTTGTTCCTCAATTTCTTGACTTTACAGTCAGTGATAGCCTCGGGTTCCTCAACAAAGTTTAATTTCTCATCAACTTGCACTTCATGCAACGGTATAGCCATATCAACTTCCGCTAAGCATTTCCTTAGGTTTGACACGTGGAAGGTGTTGTGAATTCTTTGCAACCCTTCGGGTAGGTCCAACTTATACATTACCTCCCCAATGCGCTCATAATCTCGAACGGTCCAATGTAACGGGGACTCAACTTTCCCCTCTTCCCGAATCGAATCACTCCCTTCTAAGGAGACACCTTTAGCATTACTTTATCTCCAATTTGGAATTCATTGTCCTTACGCCTCTTGTCCGCATAACTCTTTTGTCGATCACACGCAACTTTCAATCTTTCTCTCACTTGAACGATCTTATCCGCATTCAACTGTACTATCTCGGGCCCGGCCAGTTGCTTCTCTCTGACCTCATTCCAACATAGAGGTGTCCGACACTTCCTACCGTAGATCACTTCATAAGGTGCAGTCTTTATACTCGCATGATAACTATTGTTATATGCAAATTCGATCAACGGTAGATGATTCTCCCATGAGCCTTGGAAATCTAACGCGCAAGCCCTCAACATGTCTTCCAGAGTTTGGATAGTCCGCTCGCTCTGGCCATCGGTCTGCGGATGATACGCGGTGCTCATCTTGATTTGAGATCCCGTTTCTCTTTGAAAGCTCCTCCAAAAATTCGATGTGAATCGGCTATCATGATCTGAAACTATTGATGACGGTACACCATGGCGGGTTACTGTCTCGTCAATGTACAACTTTGCCAACTTCTCTATCGAGTACGATTCTTTTATCGGTAAAAAATGCGCCGATTTGGTGAGACGATCCACAATCACCCAAATGGCATCGAAGCCCCTTGGTGTTCAAGGCAACGTCGTCACGAAATCCATCGTGATTTGATCCCACTTCCAAACCGGAATATCCAAGGGTTGGAGTTTACCGTACGGTCGTTGATGCTCCACTTTACCCGAAGGCATGTAGCACACCTCTCCACGAAATATGCTATATCTTTCTTCATACCCGGCCACCAATAACTTTGCCGCAGATCTCCAAACATCTTATTGGTTCCCGGATGGATGGAGTACTCTGACTTGTGAGCCTCCTCCAAAATCAGTTTCCGGACATCACCCAGCTTCGGAACCCAGATTCTACCATTGAGGCATTTTAACCCTCGACTATCTTCTATCAAAGAATCAACTTTTCCCACCATCCTTTCCTTCTTAAGGTTCTCGACCGCTAACGCTAACGCTTCCGTTTGCCATTTCTTTATTTCTCCCAACAGGTTAAACGTGACTTCGGCTCTTAAGGCTAAGATCTTTGAAGCTTCTCCCCTATCCTTACGGCTCAAGGCATCGGCCACCACGTTGGCCTTCCCGGGATGATACTCGATCTCACAGTCGTAGTCAGTCAACAATTCCATCCACCTGCGCTGCCGCATATTTAGCTCTTTTTGATCGAAGATGTGACGAAGACTTTTATGATCTGTGAAGATTTGGCACTTCGTCCCATACAAGTAATGCCTCCAAATCTTTAAGGCGAAAACAACGGCCGCCAATTCCAGATCGTGCGTAGGGTATCGTTTCTCATGCTCCTTCAATTGGCGGGATGCATAAGCAATCACTTTCCCACGCTGCATCAATACACATCCCAAACCTAACTTGGATGCGTCGCTGTACACCACAAAGTCTTCTGTTTCGTCCGGTAAGGTTAGAATCGGAGCACTACTCAACATTTCTTTTAATTTCCGAAAGGCTTCTTCTTGGCTTCCGGTCCAACTGAATTTGACGTTTTTCTTAGTCAAGAAAGTCATCGGTGTAGCAATCCTTGAAAAGTGTTTGATAAACTTCCGGTAATACCCCGTTAACCCAAGAAAGCTACGGACTTCCGACGGCGTCCTAGGCGGTTCCATTTAGTTGTAAACATCACAAATATTACTTTATCTATTTGAATGTAATTCAAATCAGCTTTGATCATATAAATATATGTCACAAATTATCTGAAGATAAAGAGTTGTAAATCTTATCACACATCTACATACATTTTACACCATTCCTTACCTTCGACTAAGAATCTAAGATATATTAGATCTGTTTAAGTTGATTCAATCATGAAGTTCTTGTTGTTGAAGAAACAACATATATAATACTTGAAGAACAACGAAACATAAATACCATTAAAGTCAAAGACTCTTCATCATCATAGAAGAAAGTTAAGATTTTTCCCCCTCAAATCTCTGATTTGAATTTATTCTTAATTCGTTTTGTGATTTGATATTCAAGGATCATCAAACAAAAACTAGAATACATGTTTTTTGAAATTTAATTTCATGATTACATGAGTATTTGTCGGACTATTAACGTTATGCTTCAAAGGGGTTAGGGGTTGTTTGGCAGTTGCTGAATGGTTTAGTGCAGAATGATTAAGTGGTCAGAATGATTAAGAGGCTTTTATGATATAGTGCAAAATGAAATATAGTTGTTTGGTAATTGTTTAGAATGAAATCAGGGTGCTGAATGGTTAAGGGAGACCTAAGATGCTAATCATTCAAAGGGTTGTTGAACCATTTAGAGACAGACATTTTTTTCCAAATAAAATTTACCTCTTAGCGATTCAGAGGTTGCCTCTTAATAGAACCATTAAGAGGTAAACAAACAGCCCCTTAGTCGGGTTCGTTGCAAGTTAACCCGGAGGTTTTAAAGAAAAAGGTAAAAAAAAAGAAAAAAGATTTTATTCAACAATACAACTATACAAGTGATTCATAGAGCCCCCCTCAGATATCAGAAGTAGGCCAAATCAGCCCTTCAATTTGCATTTGACAGATGAACAACCATTGAAATCCCCAAATCCCGCCCTATTTCTTAAACCCACACTCGCAGCTCCCACTCCCACTCAAGAAATAAACACACAAATTCACATACACTCTACACAGGTCGAGCAAAACTCATATACCAGACGTTCCAAATCCATTCATAGTCGATTACTTATTAATCAAAATGGAAACAGATGAAGAAGAGGCTTCAAGAATTGTTCCTTTTCAGCTTCAATTCGACAAGCCAGTAGCTTCCCAGGTTTGAAATACATGTACCCTTTAATTCGATTCGACAACCCTTTTCGGATCTCTATGAATCAATGTTGTCTCACTTGTCATGGCAGTGTGAAGAAAATAAATCCTTCTAAAATTACTGTTGTATGTGAATGTCTGTGCATTTTCTCTATCTTTCTCCGAAAACCATTAAAGGAATTTAAAATTTGGATGTTAACAAGGGTAAAGAAGCCTAGTTTATTTTTATGTAATTAACAAAGAAACATGGCTCAAATTTTGAATTGCTAATAATGAGAGCTGTGTTTGTACACACTTCTTACTTATTTTTGCTTTTTCATGATTTTCAAAATCTTGATGATAAATTGAGTTGAATGTATCTCTAAAGTACTAAAATTCAAATTTTGAAGATTAAAATAGCTGAATGGAATCTAGAGAAAGATTTGCTGGCTATGGTTACCGAGGATTCGAAGATTTTGTTGCATCGGTTTAATTGGCAGAGGCTATGGACTATTTCTCCAGGTCACCTCTACCTCTCAATCTCATTATTAGTATTATTATTGAATTCTTGTTTTTGATCTCTATGGGTATAATTGTATGTGTCAGTGATAGACTGATAGTTATGCAATTTGGATATAACTTGAATGAACTAGAAATGCATTTTACTTGACAAGTGTTTCTTTGAACATAGCCATTTTTTTGGAGCATACTAAGATAACCTTTGAGGTTTTAAGTTCAAACCCGTCACTTATACCCCTATGGTGATTTACCAAGGGGGTATGGTATCAATGGGTAAGCAGTTAAGGCCCTTCCTCCCTATGTTTTACTGTACCTTTGGGTGAGGTTTCTCACATCAGGAAAAAGTTTTCCTTATGAAATTGTAACTTTTGTTAATGAAGGTGTTGGCATTTCTATTAAGGCAGGTGTGCATAGTAATAACCTGTGTAGTGAAGAAATAATGTAACACCCTAAAATTGGAACGAGCAACTATCTTTAATTTCGATAAAACAAACAAAAGAGGATAGAATCCTTTCTACAAATCATCCTTGAAAATACCTCAAAGTTTAAACATCACAATTTCCACAACTAATATTTCAAGGCGGGTGTTACTTAACCCAATTACAAGTTGCTAATCACAAATTAGTGCGGAAGACTTCGCTAATCATTTCACTTCTCGTGCACTCTACAAGCACTTATCACTTCACAGTGTAGCTAAAGCTATTTGTAACAACCCAAAATAACCAACACGAATAACATAGCCAAAAAGCCCATAAGGGCCCCAAATACATCAAAGGTTAATAACATTCTCATGGTTTAACGGTTCACATACGAATACAACCGAGATGTCTAACTAACAAAATAAGAGTAGTGACTGTCTCTACTTCCAATCCCAAAGATCTTTAAACTTTCTCTTTTCCTTTAGACACAACTCTTAAACCACCCTTACCTGAAAATGGTTTTTAAATTTTTGAAAGCGAGGGTTAGACCATGAGGTCTAGTGAATTCCCTCATGAAAGTAAACGTGTTCACACAAGCCGTTTGAAAAAGTACAATATCGATCCACACACAAAAGTACATATCAAGACATAAAATCAAACAAGGGTGTAGCACAGTGGTCTCCACGTCTATCACCTCATATGAAGTCAACACTCGGGGCCCCCACACTAGATCCCCTCAGCACTCGGTTGATGCCGTATCCGTGTGCACACAAAACGGATTCGAGGCACACGGTCTAACTCATTCACCGAAGATTCTCAACAATCCATGGTCCAATACCACTGTTCAACCCGACTCCACACATAGCAATAACCATAAAAGCATGCAACTAACCGTACTTGAGGATATACCTCCATCAATAGAAAAATATCACATGTTCATGTCAAAAGTAACATATGCTTATAATCATTTTATATACCAAATTCAGTCATTTAAAACCTTCACAAATCATTTTGAATAAGGTAGAGTGTAAAAGGGAACTCACCTGAAACTCGGCTAAACGACGCACTAACCGAAACTCACTTTTCAACCAACCGAACACCTGAATTGGGGTTAATAGAGGTGATGTTAAACACCCTAATTATGCCCCAAAACATCCTTAATAAACTCCTAAGATAAGCCCTTAAACAATGCCTCGATTCTAGACCCGAACGAAAAACGAAGCGAAATGGGAATTGCCCAAGCAGGGACTTACGCCACCTGCCACGCGGCCTGAGGTCGCGGCCCAGTCGCGCAACTCTCTACTTGGGTTCCCAAAATCCAGCACTTCGAACATGACTCCCAAACTTTCCCAAATCGGTTCCAACTGAAGAAAAACTCTCAAAATCAATAGTTTAAGTTGAACATACTACAAAGGGTGAATCCCAAACCTTTAAACATAACATTTCTTATCAAAATCAACCATTGATTCATCCCCTTCGTCACTCAAAACCCCAAATAACTTAAAACCCAAAACCTCCATTGGAGTGGTGCAAGCTCTTCAAGAATAGCTCACAAGAAGCTGAGGGATTCATTACTCCTTCCATCTCCAATGGTTTTTAACTCAAACTTGAAATCAAAAGAAGAAGCAATGAGTTCTACCCACCTCCTTTCTCATCAAAACAAGAAAATGGAGATTAAAAGAGAACCATACCTTGAAATTGAGTCTTCTAGCTACCAAATGCAAATCTCCTGCTCCAATTCTTCAAGAGAAGCCCTTGCACCAAGAATCTCCTCTCCTCAAGCTCTAGCCGACACAAATGAAGAATGAGGGTTTTCAGCTTAATAACTCTCCTGATTTTACCCTCACTTGAGCACTTAGGTTTCAAGTTTCACACTTTGGCCACAAAATTCCATTTTATTCTAAATCGCAAGAAAAGGAAATATGAGGTGTTACATCACCTCCCCCTAATTGGAATTCCGTCCACGGAATTCCATCATTGAAAAGGTGTGGATACTTTGTCCTCATCTCGGATTCGGTTTCCCACGTCGCTTCCTGACCCTTGTGAAATCGCCAATGCACCTTCACCAGATTAATTTCTTTGTTCCTCAATTTCTTGACTTTACAGTCAGTGATAGCCTCGGATTCCTCAACAAAGTTTAATTTCTCATCAACTTGCACTTCATGCAACGGTATATCCATATTAACTTCCGCTAAGCATTTCCTTAGGTTTGACATGTGGAAGGTGTTGTGAATTCTTTGCAACCCTTCGGGTAGGTCCAACTTATACACTACCTCCCTAATGCGCTCGATAATCTTGAACGGTCCAATGTAACGGGGACTCAACTTTCCCCTCTTCCCGAATCGAATCACTCCCTTCCAAGGAGACACCTTTAGCATTACTTTATCTCCAATTTGGAATTTGATGTCCTTACGCCTCTTGTCCGCATAACTCTTTTGTCGATCACAAGCAACTTTCAATCTTTCTCTCACTTGAACGATCTTATCCGCAGTCAACTGTACTATCTCGGGCCCGGCGAGTTGCTTCTCTCCGACCTCATTCCAATATAGAGGTGTCCGACACTTCCTACCGTAGAGCACTTCATAAGGTGCAGTCTTTATACTCGCATGATAACTATTGTTATATGCAAATTCGATCAACGGTAGATGATTCTCTCATGAGCCTTGGAAATCTAACGCGCAAGCCCTCAACATGTCTTCCAGAGTTTGGATAGTCCGCTCGCTCTGGAAATCGGTCTTTGGATGATACACGGTGCTCATCTTGATTTGAGATACCATTTATCGCTTTCTCCAAAAAGTCGATGTGAATCGGCTATCAGGATCTGAAACTATTGATGACGGTACACCATGGCGGGTTACTATCTCGTCAATGTAAAACTTAGCCAACCTCTCCATCGAGTACGATTCTTTTATCGGTAAGGAATGCGCCGATTTGGTGAGCCGATCCACAATCACCCAAATGGCGTCGAAGCCCCTTGGTGTTCTAGGCAGCTTCGTCACGAAATCCATCGTGATTTGATCCCACTTCCAAACCGGAATATCCAAGGGTTGGAGTTTACCGTACGGTCGTTGATGCTCCACTTTACCCACAGGCATGTAGCACACCTCTCCACGAAATATGCTATATCTTTCTTCATACCTGGCCACCAATAATTTTACCGCAGATCTCCAAACATCTTATTGGTTCCCGAATGGATGGAGTACTTTGACTTGTGAGCCTCCTCCAAAATCAGTTTTCGGACATCACCCAGCTTCAGAACCCAGATTCTACCATTGAGGCATTTTAATCTTCTATCAAAGAATCCACGTTTCGATTTAGGGAGATGCTGGTCAATGACCCAACAAGGCTTAACTTTCCCGACCCGAATGAACCTTTGAGGATGCAAACAAATAGAGTATTCTAAATGCAAGTAAAAACCACGGGACTACTAGAGCCGCTTCAAATCCACTACCACCAATATTAGAGCAATACAAAGTCTTCTCTAGATTATACTAGAGGCATACAAAACCATCATACACTTGTAAATAAGCACATCAAGATGTATGGAACCAAAATAGAGCAAGGATGGAAAAAATATCACCACAAATTGCTGCTGTGCAGAACCCCGAGAAAACCTGACCTCCGAACCTCAAAAACACGATCCCACCGTCCAGAATGTAGATGAAGATGTCGTGAAGCTGCTGACTAAAAATCACGACGATCCGACCGTTCAATCTCCGGGAAACAGAAGTTTTCTGCAGCTGGGTTAAGAAAGACGAAAATGGAGCTCTCTCTCCTTTTTTCTTGTTTCTCTCTCTCTCTATGTAGATGCTAATTTGAAAAATACACCATAATAAAAATAGTGTTGAATAAGAAATATACATATATGAGGGCCAAAACACATGGGCCTTCCTCATGGGCCAAAAAACCATAAGAAAACCCAACAATTCTTTAATATTTATGTCGTCAAAAACTCAGCCTATTAAACGAAAAGAAACTTAAAACTCAATGTCATGCACTTATTTGTAACACCCCAAAATTTTAAGAACAAGAATTGGCGTTGCGGACGTCCGCATATGCCAAGGGCCGGACGTCCGCAATGCGTGGAAGCCCGCGGGTCGTCCGCGGAAGCAACAGAGATGTGGGAAGAAAACTACTCGGTTGAGGCCAGACGTCCGCGAGGAACCATGCGGACGTCCGCGATGCGTTTGATGGCTCTTTTTGTTTTAAGAGAGACCTTTCCCCTCTCTCTTTCCTCATTCCATTTCACAACCCTAAATCAATCTCTTCCCCCCTCTCAGCCGATTTTCCTCAAGAGTAACACAAACCCTTCTCCTTATTCATCTTCCTCACCTAATCTAAACCCCTTTCCACCATTGTTGAAGATATGGAAGCTTGAAGCTTTTGTGGGTGATTAGGAGCTTTTGCTTGGAGATTAAGTGTTAAAGGTAATATCTTTCTACACAAAAGCTAGGGTTTTGTGGTTTCATCTTCTCTTCCATTGTGAGCTTTATTGGTGTGATTTTGGTGATGATTGGTTAAGGAAACCTTATTTTCTTCATATATAAGAACTAGGGTTTTGGTATAAGTTGGGTTTTGATGTATTATGTTTGGGGAAATGATTCTACATGGTTAGATCTGGATATTTATGGTTGAAAACTTATGGATCTAGGTTTTGGAAGATTTGGACTTGGAGATTCGTATTTCTTCAAAGGAGCATACGTTGGGAAAATCTAGATTTAGCCTAATCTAGCAAGGTGAGTTCAAGTTGATTTGTGAAAACGTTGTACATGCCAAAATGTTTATTTTAAAGTATTTGTGTGCTTTATATGAAATTATCTCTTGTTGAGTCATTTAGTGGGTTTTGACTTAATCAAAGTGTTGAGCTTTACAAATCTTGTAAAACACCCACATTTGAGGATTTTGAGTGATTGATGAAAAAATCACGAGTGAAAGAGGTTTTGTTAACTTATTGCATAAGTGAAGGTTATTTGGTCAAAATACACGTTTAGTGTTTGTTGTGATTGTGCGATAATTACGATATGTTACATTTTGAAAATGTGAACGTGTGAGTTGGGGATTTTAGTCAATCTTGACCGTATGAATATTTTGGGAGTTGTAAACCTTTTATTTTGGGCCGATGGCCAATTGAGAAATTAAAAGGGGTAAAGATTTTGGGTAACGATGTGTTTTGGTTTACGTAGCCGTGTGAGCAACACGTATTTAGCCAAACGTTTATTTTAGCCTTTAAAGACTTGATTTATACTCAAGTGAGTCTTTTGAGTGATTGCCGGTTTTAGTGGCTCGAGGTGGAGCCTTGGATGTGTTATATGCTTAATTGCGTTTTATTTGAGTATGTGCCGGTTTGAGTGTTTGGTCTTATGTGTGAAGACCATTTGATGATTTTGTATTCTTAGTACCTTTGGGACTAATGAACCTTGATGAGTTATATGCATTGTAGAGTTATAAAAGATTTGCGTATACGTATACACACACACACACACATATAGATGCTTAGATGATTTGACTTCATTGGGAAGGTGGCAATGAAGGGGTTGTGAGATTATCATACCTCGGAGCATGTGTTTGCATGATGTGGGTTAGATGCACTTCATTTGCATGAGTTGATGTTGATAAATGATCATTAGATCTTTTGAGCAGAGGGCTCGGTTTTGGACTCGGTTGAGTCTTGAGGGCATTCGCCCGGTTTTAACAAGCTCGACGTGGGCTTGGGGTTTGAATTGCATGAATTGCTTTATATTTGAGATTTACATGATTTGAATGCATTGGTTATTCTTTTGGGGTCATGTATATAAATATTTAAGTCGAGTGAGTTTGTTTTGGGATGGTGGGTTTTCCAAGGTAAAGATCCAGTAGGATTGAACTTGGTGGTTTGGACTAAAGACCTAGTTTGGTTGATGTCGGAGATGGACTAAAGACCTAGTTTTGGTTGATGTCTAAAACGGACTAGAGACCTAGTTTGGTTGATGTCGGAGATGGACTAAAGACCTAGTTTTGGTTGATGTCTAAGATGGGGTAAAGACCTAGTTTGGTTGATGCCGGAGATAGACTAAAGACCCGGTTTGGGTTGATGTCTAAGACTGACTAGAGACCGAGGGATGGTTGATGTCATGTGTTTCCCCATCCATGAAACTTACTTGTGTTTATTAATTGTGGTTTAATTTGTGTGTTCGCCACATTCGATGAAATCGGGTCTCCCCCGTCACCGAAGGGTGCTGTTTTCGGGTATTTTGTTTATCCACGTTGTCGGTGTCATATTATATGCGTATGGATTGTTTTCCATGATTGATGGACGGATTTTATGTTTCATCCTTGTTGGATGTTTTCGACTATTGGAGTATTATTCGCATTGGCGATAATTTGAGGAATTATTATTTATTTACCTCTTCAGTGAGTTTTGGATTTGAGTCCATTGTGGAGAAATGATTTTCATTGGAAGCTTTCCTCACAGGAATTGTGTGCGTTTGGAAATTGGGTTGTCGGTGTATTTTATACAAACCCCTTTTTGAAAATCATAAATTAAGTTGAATCTTTTGGTCTATCAAATGATTTGCTCATGGTGTAAACTCTTGAACTCACTAGGCGTTAGCCTAACCTTTTTATTTGTCGGCATGTGCAACAGGTTCATGTTGGGAATAGTGTAACACCTCATATTTCCTTTTCTTGCGATTTTAGAATAAAATGGAATTTTGTGGCCAAAGTGTGAAACTTGAAACCTAAGTGCTCAAGTGAGGGTAAAATCAGGAAAGTTATTAAGCTGAAAAACCCTCATTCTTCATTTATGTCGGCTAGAGATTGAGGAGAGGAGATTCTTCGTGCAAGGGATTCTATTGAAGAATTGGTGTTGGAGATTTGCATTTGGTAGCTAGAAGACTCAATCTCAAGGTATGGTTCTCTTCTAATCTCCATTTTCTTGTTGTGATGAGAAAGGAGGTGGGTAGAACTCATTGCTTCTTCTTTTGATTTCAAGTTTGAGTTAAAAACCATTGGAGATGGAGGGAGTAATGAATCCCTCAGCTTCTTGTGAGTTATTCTTGAAGAGCTTGCACCACTCCAATGGAGGTTTTGGGTTTTAAGCTATTTGGGGTTTTGAGTGACGAAGGGGATGAATCATTGGTTGATTTTGATGAGAAATGTTATATTTAAAGGTTTGGGATTCACCCTTTGTAGTATGTTCAACTTAAACTATTGATTTTGAGAGTTTTTCTTCAGTTGGAACCGATTTGGGAAAGTTTGGGAGTCATGTTCGAAGTGCAGGATTTTGGGAACCCAAACAGAGAGTTGCGCGACCTAGGCCGCGACCTCAAGCAGCATGGCAGGTGGCGTAAGTCCCTGCTTGGGCAATTCCCATTTCGCTTCGTTTTTCGTTCGGGTCTAGAATCGAGGCATTGTTTAAGGGCTTATCTTAGTAGTTTATTAAGGATGTTTGGGGCATAATTAGGGAGTTTAACATCACCTCTATTAACCCCAATTCAGGTGTTCGGTTGGTGGAAAAGTGAGCTTCGGTTAGTGCGTCATTTAGCCGAGTTTCAGGTGAGTTCCCTTTTACACTCTACCTTATTCAAAATGATTTGTGAAGGTTTTAAATGACTGAATTTGGTTTATAAAATGATTATAAGCATAAGTTACTTTTGACATGAACATGTGATATTTTTCTATTGATGGAGGTATATCCTCAAGTACGGTTAGTTGCATGCTTTTATGGTTATTGCTATGTGTGGAGTCGGGTTGAACAGTGGTATTGGACCATGGATTGTTGAGAATCTTCGGTGAATGAGTTAGAACGTGTGCCTCGATTCTGTTTCGTGTGCACACGGATACGACATCGACCGAGTGCCGAGGGAATCTAGTGTGGGGGCCCCGAGTGTTGACCTCATATGAGGTGATGGACGTAGAGACCACTGTGCTACACCCTTGTTTGATTTCATGTCTTGATATGTACTTTTGCGTGTGGATCGATATTGTACTTTTTCAAACGGCTTGTGTGAACACGTTTACTTTCAAGAGGGAATTCACTAGACCTCATGGTTTAACCCTCGCTTTCAAAAATTTAAAACCATTTTCAGGTAAGGGCGGTTTAGGAGCTGCGTCTAAAGGAAAAGAGAAAGTTTAAAGATCTTTGGGATTGTGAGTAGAGACCGTCACTACTCTTATTTTGTTAGTTAGACATCTCGGTTGTATTTAGAGATACATTCAACTCAATTTATCTTCAAGATTTTAAAAATCATGAAAAAGCAAAAATAAGTAAGAAGTGTGTACAAACACAGCTCTCATTATTAGCAATTCAAAATTTGAGCCATGTTTCTTTGTTAATTACATAAAAATAAACTAGGCTTCTTTACCATTGTTAACATCCAAATTTTAAATTCCTTTAATGGTTTTCGGAGAAAGATAGAGAAAATGCACAGACATTCACATACAACAGTAATTTTAGAAGGATTTATTTTCTACACACTGGCCATGACAAGTGAGATAGCATTGATTCATAGAGATCCGAAAAGGGTTGTCGAATCGAATTAAAGGGTACATGTATTTCAAACCTGGGAAGCTACTGGCTTGTCGAATTGAAGCTGAAAAGGAACAATTCTTGAAGCCTCTTCTTCATCTGTTTCCATTTTGATTAATAAGTAATTGACTATGAATGGATTTGGAACATCTGGTATATGAGTTTTTCTCGACCTGTGTAGAGTGTATGTGAATTTGTGTGTTTATTTCTTGAGTGGGAGTGGGAGCTGCGAGTGTGGGTTTAAGAAATAGGGCGGGATTTGGGGATTTCAATGGTTGTTCATCGGTCAAATGCAAATTGAAGGGCTGATTTGGCCTACTTCTGATATATGAGGGGGGCTCTATGAATCACTTGTATAGTTGTATTGTTGAATAAAATCTTTTTTTTTACCTTTTTCTTTAAAACCTCCGGGTTAACTTGCAACGAACCCGACTAAGGGGCTGTTTGTTTACCTCTTAATGGTTCTATTAAGAGGCAACATCTGAATCGCTAAGAGGTAAATTTTATTTGGCAAAAAAATGTCTGTCTCTTAATGGTTCAACAACCCTTTGAGTGATTAGCATATTGAGTCTCCCTTAACCATTCAGCACCCCAATTTCATTCTAAACAATTATCAAACAACTATATTTCATTTTGCACTATATCATAAAAGCCTCTTAATCATTCTGACTACTTAATCATTCTGCACTAAACCATTCATCAACTGCCAAACAACCCCTAACCCCTTTGAAGCATAACGTTAATAGTCAGACAAATACTCATGTAATCCTGAAATTAAATTTCAAAAAACATGTATTCTAGTTTTTGTTTGATGATCCTTGAATATCAAATCACAAAACGAATTAAGAATAAATTCAAATCAGAGATTTGAGGGGAAAAAATCTTAACTTTCTTCTATGATGATGAAGAGTCTCTGACTTTAATGGTATTTATGTTTCGTTGTTCTTCAAGTATTATATATGTTGTTTTTCAACAACAAGAACTTCATGATTGAATCAACTTAAACAGATCTAATATATCTTAGATTCTTAGTCGAAGGTAAGGAATGGTGTAAAATGTATGTAGATGTGTGATAATATTTACAACTCTTTATCTTCAGATAATATGTGACAGATATTTATATGATCAAAGTTGATTTGAATTACATTCAAATAGATAAAGTAATATTTGTGATGTTTACAACTAAATAGAACCGCCTAGGACGCCGTCGAAAGTCCGTAGCTTTCTTGGGTTAGCGGGGTATTACCGGAAGTTTATCAAAGACTTTTCAAGGATGGCTACACCGATGACTTCCTTGACTAAGAAAAACGTCAAATTCAGTTGGACCGGAAGCCAAGAAGAAGCCTTTCGGAAATTAAAAGAAATGTTGAGTAGTGCTCCGATTCTAACCTTACCGGACGGAACAGAAGACTTTGTGGTGTACAGCGACGCATCCAAGTTAGGTTTGGGATGTGTATTGATGCAGCGTGGGAAGGTGATTGCTTATGCATCCCGCCAATTGAAGGAGCATGAAAAACGATACCCCACGCACGATCTGGAATTGGCGGCCGTTGTTTTTGCCTTAAAGATTTGGAGGCATTACTTGTATGGGACGAAGTGCCAAATCTTCACAGATCATAAAAGTATTCGTCACATCTTCGATCAAAAAGAGCTAAATATGCGGCAGCGCAGGTGGATGGAATTGTTGACTGATTACGACTGTGAGATCGAGTATCATCCCGGAAGGCCAACGTGGTGGCCGATGCCTTGAGCCGTAAGGATAGGGGAGAAGCTTCAAAGATCTTAGCCTTAAGAGCCGAAGTCATGTTTAACCTGTTGGGATGGTTTTGATTTTACTCTAGAATCAGGACCTGGTCACTAACGGGGTTAAATGGCTTCGTTAGTGTCAGGGGCATTTTCGTCATTTCACTATTTCCCTTAAATTTTAACGACACCATGGCAACTCTTCGTCTTCACTAACTTCACACACTTCACACTTCAAACTTCAAACATCACTCTCTTCACACACACTAAACACTGAGGTAAAACCCTTTTATCGATCAAAGTTGTTCCCTACTCAAGAAACAATGCCGAAACCAGGATGGGGTTTAAGGAGGGATTTAGCCGAAGGATTTGACCCAAGTGATGTATATGGTAAGCAAACATTCATCTCTGTTTTTCCATTTTTGAAGCAAACATTCTTCATAGCTTTGATCCTGTTGATTTTCTATACAGAGATTTACCCAACTTTGATAACAGTAAGGATGAACCATGGAGGTTGCTTTACAAGCTTTCCTGGAAGAAGATACGAGAATGGTAAGACTGATTATGTTGATTTGGTTAACACAGAAGGATTAAATGTAGAGGAGTTTCATTTAATGGTGTTAGCATTAGGGTATGATAGACATGAAATCAAATTTTACCATTTCTTGGTTCCTGAAGGTGATATGGATACTGGGTTAAGAGGGTTAGGTAGTAACCAGGATGTGTTAAACCTCTTACAATATGCCCCTGCTATTAAACTCATTGATGTGTTTGTGGAACATGGTAGGACTAACCTGTCAACCCCAAATCAAAGCATGGATCATATAATTTATAGCTTTGATCATTTCATTGGGGTGGACTTAGAGATACCAGAACAAGAAGAGGAAGTGGGCTTGGACAATGGCTTAGACTTGAAACCAGGCCTTGGACTTGAACCAAGGTTTGGACTTGAACCAGGGGTTGGAATTGATTCAGGGAAGTGACAACCATGATGATATAGAGAGCCATAATAGTAATGAGTATGATGAGGTATTTGGTATAGATGATGACTTGGAGGATTATGTAGATGGTTATGTGGACTGGTTTGGTGTAAATGGAGATGGAAGTGAAAGTGTGAATGTGGAGGGTGATATTGATCCTTTTGAGGTTGATAATTTTGAATCATGGGATGACAATGGCAATTTGTGCAAAGGCAGGTCCCAAATACAGTGTAAGGAGATTGAATTCTATTTAGGCCAGACTTTTGGTAATAAAACAACCATTATCAACCTAATCAAGCATCATTCAATTCAGACTAGAAGGGACATAGTGGTGATAAAAAATGATGCTGCAATACTTAGGGCCATTTGTAGGGGATCATTGCCAAAGTTAAAGGAGTCCAGTAGGCCTAGTAAGGGGAGAAAGAGTGCTTGGAGAAAGTCCATTGGGCCCACTTGTCCATGGGTTTTGTACGTATCATGTTCACAAAATGAAGAAACCTGGAATGTGAAAACCTATCTTGACACCCATAAATGCTTCCAAACGAGGGAGGTTGGTATGGCCACTGCACAATTCCTCTCAAAGTACATAACAGAGCAGATCAAGGTAGATCCAAATATGCCATTGAAGGCAATTCAATCCCACTTATCAGAGAAATTTGAGATCTTTGTGTCACCTGGCAAGGCAATGAGGGCAAAACAGATGGCCATGAAGAAGATCTGGGGAGACTATGGGGCACAGTACCAACACCTGAGGGATTACCTATCTGAGGTAAAAAGATGCAACCCTGACACAACAGTTAAGATGAAAGTTGAGGAAGAACCCAATCCAACTAGTGAAACCAGGAAATTCAAAAGGGTATACATATGTTTAGGTTCTTTGAAGAGAGGATTCATGGCAGGTAGAAGGGATCTGTTGGGACTAGATGGTACTTTTATGAAAGATCCATTTCCAGGGCAAATTCTAACAGCAGTGGGCATTGACCCAAATCAGGGCATATATCCAGTGGCATATGCCATAGTAGAGGCTGAGAATACAAGTTCATGGATGTGGTTCTTAGAATGCCTTGGAGATGACCTTGATCTTTAAAGAAATTCCAACTTCACTTTCATTAGTGACAGACAAAAGGTATGAACTTATTTCCTCTGTTTGTGGTTTTCAATTTCCTCTGTTTTTGTAATTGAATTGTATTCTGATTGTTACACTATTTTGAAAATAGGGCATTCTTCCAGCAATTGCCAATTTGTTCCCTTCTGCTGAGCATAGATACTGCCTTAGGCATATTCATGATAACATGAAACAACCGTGGAAAGGGAAAGCATACAAGGATCACTTATGGCAATGTGCAACAGCCCCCACTGTCCCACAGTTTAAGACTGCAATGGAAAGTTTGAGAATGTTCAATTCAGACTGCTATGAATATTTGAACAATATCCCCCTCAATCCTAGAGCAGATCACACTTCACAGGTATAGTTCAACCTATTTTTACTTTGGTAAGTATATATGTCAACTTTTTTTACTTTGGTAACATATTTCAACCTGTTTCTGATGTGTTATTGAATAAAATGTGTGAGGTATTCAATATACAAATTGTTGATGCTAGGGATAAACCAATTTATTCATGCCTGGAATACATTAGAGTGTATCTAATGAAGAGGATAGTGAATGTATGCAAAGTGATAGAGAGTTGTGATGGCCCACTTACCCCAACTGCAAACAAAATCTTGGAGACTGCCAAGAAAGAGGCATCCAAATATCAAGTCTTGTTTAGTGGAGGAGATAGGTACCAGGTATGTATACTAAATTATAGGTTATTATGCTTTGTTTTAATGGTATTTACTGGATATGGACTTATTTCTTTCCTATATAATAGGTTTCTGGCCTTTAGAATGACCAATGCATAGTAGATGTGAGAGCAAGGACATGTTAATGTAGGAGGTGGGAGTTAACTAGAATTCCATGCAAGCATGATGTGGCTACAAACTGGAACATGGGAGCAAATGGTAACAATGTGTTACCTGAAGATTGGGTTGAGCATGTATACAGACTAAGCACATGGAGGGAAATGTATAGCTTCAAGATTGAGCCAATCAATGGAAGCCTGCTATGGGAGAAAGGTGACTGGGCAACAAATTTAATCCCACCAACTCACCATAAACAGATTGGGAGACTAAAGAAGAAGAGAAGAAAGATAAATGAGGAGTTGTCTCAGAGGAGTGGGGACACTGGTAAACTTCCTAGGAAAGGGAAGATTGTGACTTGTGATAAGTGTAAGAATCAAGGACACAATTCCAGGACTTGTAAAGGACAAGGAGGAGAAAGAGGGAAAGGAGGACAAGGAGGGAAATCAGGGCCTTCACAGGAAAGCAGGGCCTTCACAGGAAAGAATTAGACAAATTAATGGTTTAGTTGGTATATATGGTAGTTATGGTTTGGTTGTATGGTTGAAACAGTTAGTTTGGTGGTTTGGTGTTGGTTGAAAACAGTTAGTTTATCTGTTTATGTCTTAGGTTGGTATGTATGGTATTTATGGTTGAAACAATAGCTTTGGTTTGGTATTTACTTGTATGGTATTGAAAACAATTAGTTTTGTGTTTACTCTTTGTGTTATGTTGTGTCCCAAAACAGAATGGAATTGTATGTGTTATCTTGTTTTTGTGTTATCAACAAAGGTACCAAAACAGGTTAGAGTTCTGTTATGTTGTGTACCAAAACAGGTTTGGTTTTGTGTCTTGCAGATGACCAAAACAGGGCATATATTTGTGTCTTGTAGATGACCAAAACAGGTTTGGTTTTGTATTATCAACAAAGGTACCAAAAACAGTTGGATCAAACCACCAAAACATTCACCTAGTTTTATAACAAATAGGATATCATTACAAATAGTACCAATACACCTAGTTTTATAACAAACATGAGATGATTACACAAAACTAATGCATACATTATTCCCCAAATGCTAACCCATACACACCTAGTTTTATACCATCCACATCATTAAGAACACTAATGTACCATCCCCTAAATGCATACATTGTTCCCCAAAAGCTAACCCATACACAAAAAACAGATCATGTCAAGGCTAAATGCATGAAATACACAAATAAACTCCAAGTGATGACCAAGAGCAGATTCAACTTCACAATTTCCTTGTCTTTCTCTCTAACACATTCTTCAGCTCTGTTTTTGGCTTTGAGTAGCCCAGGAATGACATCAATGGACCTTGAACAAATAGGTGGATCAAACCACCCAAAAAAGGAACATTGGCCCTGTTAACAGAAAAACTAACTTTTATTAGCTAAGCATGACTACTTGCAGAAAATGTAGAAAATCGTAACAGTGTACCATTCTTCCAAATGTATAGAACCTTCGACCAGGATTTACGGTGGTCCATGATGTTTTCACAGCTGCTTCACATCCACAATAACATAGCACCATGATTGTTAAAGAAGAAGAAGTCTTGAATCGTCAAAGGAGGAGGAAGGAGGAAGATGGAAGTTAACAGAAGTGAATGAAAGGAAGAAGAAGAAGAAGGAAGGCGGGTTAAAAAAAAGGGAACTAGTGAAATGACGAAAATGCCCTTGACACTAACGAAGCCATTTAACCCCGTTAGTGACCAGGTCCTGATTCTAGAGTAAAATCAAAACCATGAGGACCATAAGTCGACTTATGAAACCACAGGTACTTATTTCAAAGAAATCACTAAACCTCAAGGACCAAAAGTAGAGTTTACTCTAAATTTTGAATTAAAAATCTTTAAAAAATTTCAACAATGATATATTTACATTTTCTAAACAGAAGCATGTTACTACTAAAGGTTGGCGACGGACGACAGTGGCAGTGGAAACAAATTGCCCGGTCATGGTTCAAGTCCTTTGAAGCAATACGACACTATGCTCATTGTTTGATTCTATCATCCAAGACTACAAGGAACTCCCAAGTCGAACAAGGTCAGGTTCAGGAGAAAACCCTAAATAAATGGAAAACCGGAAAATCACAAAAAAACAGATGAAAAAGTCTATCAATATGGATGTCAAATTAACGAGAAAAATATAGTCGTTTATTTGGTGTAATTTATTCCGTTCGAAATTTGTTTATTTTTCGTCTTTTTCGAATAAAAAATAGAGGGGTGAGGTTTTCTAGTTTAATTAATATTGTTGTAACCGACTGTTTAATCACATCCATCAGATCATCTAATCTAATGGTCGATAGGGTGGTTTTTAGTTTTTCATTTATTTAAGGTTTTCTCCTGAACCTCCCCCCTTTCTCTCTCTCTCTCTCTCTCTATATATATATATATATATATATATATATATATAGAGAGAGAGAGAGAGAGAGAGAGGGGGGGGTCTAATCAAATGAGAACTAAATACTTTGTGGTAACTGTGAGATCCAACGTGAGCCACTCATTTTAGATAATTAACTTTATTATTTAATTAAAATAAAGAGTAATATAGTAATTTGGATATTTGACAACTAATTTACCCGTTATATTAGGAAATATGAAATCATTCTGTTAGACAACCTAAGGGGGGGGTAAGGTTGTAATTTAAATCTTTTACTTTCAAAAATTCTTTTATAAATAAATACAGTACAGAAACAGTATAAATAAATCAGAGTATAGAAATAATAAATAAACAACAATTATATAAACAGATATAATTTAAATGCACAGCGGAAATGTAAATAGATAAGGGAAAGAGAATACTTGACAACGATATTTTTAAAGTGGTTCACCAAACACAAAGTTGGCTAGTCCACCTCGAGAAAATAACACTTCTCGGAGATCCAATACGAACGTGTTCTTTACGGTAGAAACACAAACCTTAATACAACAAACGCGAATCACTCTACTTTGAGAGAATTAATGTGGATCACTCACTCTATTCAAACACTTACAAGAGGGTATAATTTTAATATGAATAATCACTCTTGAATAAGGTTTATCACTTGGATATTTTTAGAGAGTTTGATCACTTGAGTTGTGTTGCTGATTCAACTAATCGAGAGATTTTAATCTGCTATCAACTCAAGATTTCTTACTCAAAAACGAGTTTTATAATTTTAACAGTTTAAATATCAAGAGAAGATGCTGCAGAGTCTTTATCAAATGCAGGGAGAGTTATTGTGAATTGGTGGTCTTGAATGCTGGAGGTTGCAAGATATTTATACTGGATGAGCAACAGGGCAGAAGCATTCGCGGTATACCGGCTATCTCCCGCGGTATACCGTGCAGAGTAAAAAGTACTTGTCAGTTGTCAGAGAGAAGGTCAACCCTGCAAAGAACAAACGGTAATGGTACCCGCGGTATACCGCGTTGCACACGGCGGTATACCGCCTGACAGTCGTACAAAAGGGCAGTGGCGCTGGATGGCTTCTTTCGGCTGAAACACTCTTTTGCATTTAATGATGAATAGTAGCAATATGATGTGATTTAATAAAATAACATATATATATATATATATATATATCATGCGATTTATATATATATTTAATATAGAAAAAAAATATATGTATTATATATATATTTGATTCAAATATATTTATATAGATACGAAATATCCAAGTGATAAAATATTTTAGGGTGTTTATCATTTTAAAATAAAATGACGAAACTCTTCAGACTTGGATTCTTCAGATAAAATTTATCGAGATCATTTAAATATCTGCACACTCAGATAAAATATTAGATAACAAAGAATGCGGTGTGTTTTGTAATCATCAAAATAAATATGGAGATGTGATTTTATGTGTACCAAAAATATATCACAATATTAAAGCGGGGTACACTTGCACCAACAATCTCCCCCTTTTTGATGATGACAAACACAACGCTAAACACGAGAGCATACTCGGTTTCTCTCCCCCTTTTGTCGAAGCAAAAAGGGTTAGGAAAGACGCTATGCTCCCCCTTGAAAAATGCTCCCCCTTAAAATATGAAGTATTTGAGAGTTAGCATTTTCTCAAGGGTTATACTCAAGCATGCCTAAACCAAGCCTTAATTTAAAGAACGCTTTTTTGTTAAGGGCTTTTGTGAAAATATCGGCCAAATTATCTTCCGAATCAACCTTTTCAAGCACGATTTGGCCTTTTTGAACATTATCTCGTAAAAAGTGATGTCTCAATTCAATATGTTTTGTACGAGAGTGTAAAACAGGATTTTTACTTAGATTTATGGCACTTGAGTTATCACACATAATTGGAATTTTGGTTAGGTGTACCTCAAAATCGGTAAGTGTGTGTTTCATCCAAAGGACTTGAGCACACGCTCTTGCGGCGGCTACATATTCCGCTTCGGTAGTAGATAACGCTACGGATTGTTGTTTCTTAGAGAACCAAGATACAAGTGAGAGGCCTATAAAGGCACATACCCCACTAGTACTTTTTCGGTCAACAATAGATCCACCAAGATCGGAATCGGTGAAACACGTTACTTCTAACTCGGGTTGCTTTGCATACCATAAGCCAAGATTAGTAGTACCTCGTAAATATCGAAAAATACGCTTGACAGCTTCATAATGAGTTTGTTTAGGTGAAGATTGAAAACGAGCACATAGACATACACTAAACATAATATCAGGTCTACTAGCAGTTAAATATAATAAACTACCAATCATACCACGATAAATCTTTTCATTAAAATCGTTTCCCTCCTCGTCACTTGATAAATGCAAATTTGTGGTCATTGGAGTTTCAACGGGTTTGACATTTTCAAAGTTAAACTTTTTCAACATATCTTTACAATATTTAGATTGACTAATAAAAATACCAGTTTCACATTGTTTGATTTGCAATCCTAAGAAGTATTTTAACTCTCCCATCATGCTCATTTCAAACTCGCTTGTCATTTTCGCAGAAAATTCATTACACAGTTTTTCATTAGTGGAACCAAAAATAATATCATCAACATATACTTGCACAACCACAATATCATTTTGAACATATTTCACAAATAAAGTATTATCTATTTTACCCATAATATAACCACTAGAAATTAAAAAGGTTTTTAATCTATCATACCACGCACGCGGAGCCTGCTTTAAACCATAAAGCGCCTTTTTCAATTTATAAACATGTGTCGGGTTTTCAAAACTTTCAAAACCGGGAGGTTGAGAAACGTATACCTCCTCATTTATAATACCATTTAAGAAAGCACTTTTAACATCCATTTGAAATAATTTAAAATCTTTAGCATTTGCAAAAGCGAGAAGCATTCGAATAGACTCCAACCTTGCAACTGGTGCAAAGGTTTCGTCATAATCTATACCTTCTTGTTGACTGTACCCCTTGGCAACTAAACGTGCCTTGTTTCGTGTGACTCCACCGTTCTCGTCTACCTTATTTCGGAAGACCCATCTTGTGCCAATAATGGTTTGACTACTAGGGCTAGGCACTAAGTCCCACACATCATTCCTAGTAAATTGGTTCAACTCTTCTTGCATGGCCATTAACCAATCCTCATCACCTAAAGCTTCATCTATGGTTTTAGGTTCTATGGTTGAGATAAAGGCATGGAAAGCACAATGGGTATGGATTTGTGATCTAGTTGTCCTTTGGTTTAGGTCACCTATAATTTGATCTACGGGATGGCCTCGAGCGGTTCTAAGATTAGGATCATCTACACCTTGTGGAATAAAACAAGGAGGGGCATCACTAGTTTCAATATTATTTGTGGAAGGTTGGGTACTTAAATCCAAGTTGCTAAGTTGTTGTGCTAAGACGTCTCCTTCACGGATATTGTCATTTGCTAAGGGTGCACTAGGTTTGGGAGGACTCTCGTCAAAGCTAACATTTAAGGATTCTTCTACTACCATGGTCTCCTTATTTAGGATTCTATAGGCTTTGCTATTCCAAGAGTAACCTAGGAACACTCCTTCATAGGCTTTAGGGTCAAATTTGGTTAAGTAGGATTTGGTGTTTAAAATGAAACATTTACAACCAAAAACTTTCAGGTGAGCTAGGGAAGGTTTTCTACCACGGTAAAGTTCATAGGGTGTCTTATTTAGGATACTTCTAATTAGGACACGGTTAAGCACATAGGTCGCGGTAGCAACGGCATCACACCAAAACTTTTGGGGAACTTGATGTTCGTTTAGCATAGTTCTACTCATTTCTTGCAACGTTCGATTTTTCCTTTCAACAACCCCGTTTGACTGAGGAGTTCGAGGAGCCGAAAAGTTATGAGTTATACCATGTTTATCACAAAAGGCACCAAATTGTACATCATTATCGAATTCTCGTCCATGGTCCGTACGTATGGAAACAATCGTACAACCTTGTTGGTTTTGAATTCGTTTTCCCAAAATTTTAAACTTTTCAAAAGCCTCATTTTTATGTCTCAAAAATAAAGTCCAAGTATAACGGGAATAATCATCCACAATAACCAAAGTATAAAAATTTCCTCCAAAACTTTGAATAGCCATCGGGCCAAAAAGATCCATATGTAAAAGTTCTAAAACTCTTTGAGTAGAAATAACATTTTTTGATTTATGAGAAACGTGATGTTGTTTGCCGACACGACAAGCATCACAAAAATGATTATCAAACTTTAATTTTGGCAGGTCACTCACAAGCTCCTTATTTTTTAAGTTTTGCATTAATCTTAGATTAGCGTGACCTAAACGCCTATGCCATAAAGTAGAAACATCATTAATAGAAGATAAGCATACATTTTCAGATACAACAGTTTTACAAATATATAAATTTCCTTTTACAAAACCATTTAAAAGAACTTTGCCATTTTTTATGATTTTACAAGAATCTTCTTCGAAGACAACAGTTGTATTATTTTTACACAATTGGCGAACACTTAACAAATTAAAATGTAAATTATCAACATGATTAACATTAAGAAATTGAACATTATTGCAAGAAACTGTACCTCTACCAATTATATTTCCTTTGGAGTTTCCTCCAAAAATTACCTGTCCACCATCACATGACTTATATGATGAAAAGAGATTATTGTTTCCGGTCATGTGACGTGTGCAACCACTATCGAGTATCCAGTCCATATCAAGGTCAATCTACAATAATGAAGATGTAACTTTTATGGTCCCCATTTCTCGTGGGTCCTTGACAATTAGTTTCAATGTCAACCAACATGCATATATATAAAGTCAAACAGAATATATATAATACATTAAACCATATTAATATATATATATAACACATATCAGGTAAGACAAAATATATATAATATATTAAACAAACACCATATATATATATATATATGTAATACGTATATGTATATAAACAAACAGTACATAGTAATATATATTACTTATATATATAATATATACAACAAATTATATTTAAACTATATATATATAACATATATACATAACACATTTAAAACCATAAACGCATACCACCGGGATTATCATTACTAAACATTCCTTTTGGAATCCATTTATTTACCATTTTAATTTTGCGATTATATTTATCATACACATAAAAACAAGTATTTATATTCGCATTATTATTAGGTTTAGAATATTTATCATGGTACATGCGAGCATACGGTTTTCTCGTATTATAATTTACATTATTTATTTTATGCACATACGGATGTTTTTGTACATATTGATTTCTTGTATTAACTTTAGGTGATTCATAAAATCTTTTGATGGGTTTACAAGAACATTTATCTTTGCACGTATCGGAACCAATACCTTTTCTACATTTTATACGGTTAGGCATATTAAGCATGTTAAGAACCTTTTTATTACTACTTTCAAAAGCTTTAGCTAACATGTTATCTTTTTCATATGAAGCACATTTAGCCTTCAAACATGTAATCTCATTCTCAAGTATATCACATTTTGTACAAATAATATTTTCATGTGATTTTTTATTTAAGCATGCAATTTCTTTATTTAAAACATCACAGGATTTACAAAAATCTTTTTCTCCTAATTTAGTTTCTAATTTAGCAATTATACTCATATCATTTTCAGATTTTTGTTTGCCATCATTAATTTCCTTATTACATGCAGATATCATTTCTTTTAATCTAGAATTTTCGTCTTGGTAACGATTTGCAAGAGCAGCCATTTTGTGAAATGATTCATATAATTCTTCAAGATTATTTTCATTATCACTATCATAATCACTATCGTAATTTGAATAAGAAGATTTTACCTCGTCGTCGCTTTCGGCCATAAGACAAATGGCTTGATAGCCATCTTCTTCTTCACTCTCGCTCCACGCGCCTCCAATGAAGGCTTTCTCCTTCTTCTTTTGGAACTTGTTCTTTTTCGGACATTCATTGGCGTAGTGGTCTTTGTCACCACATGAGTAGCAAAAGCCTCTCTTTGGCTTAGCTTTATCGTCTTCACTCGAGTCGCCATTTTTCTTAACTTTTTCGTCTCGTTTATGGAACTTACGACTTCGATTTTCACCACCACGACGGTAGTTACAGTTTCTTTGAAATCTGCCATTGTTAGAAAATTTATTATTATTATTAAGAAATTTGGAAAAGTTTCTTACCAACATGGCGACTTCATCGAGAGTTTCGGATGGATCTTTCGAGGAGCTAGCTTTCTCCTTTTTCTTCTCGACTTTTGGTGTTGAGGCATTGAGAGCGATTGACTTCTTTTTAACTTGCTCCCGATCTTTGTTTCTTTTAAGTGCAATTTCATGCACTTTAAGATTACCGATCAAGTCATCTATCTTCATTATGGAAAGGTCACGGGAGTCTTCTAAAGATGTTATCTTTTGCATCCACTCCGAAGGAAGGGCTCGTAGGATTTTCCTTATATAGTCCTCGTTAGGATAAGTGCGATCCAAACCTTTCAAAGTAGTCACAATAAGGTTAAATCTTTTAAACATTGAGTCAATTGACTCATCTTGTTTCATTTCGAATAGTTCATAATCGTGAACTAAAATATTCACTTTACTAGATTTAACCTCCGTGTTTCCACGATGAGTATTATTTAAACTTTCCCATATTTGATTTGCAGTTTTATATGTATATACTCTTTCAATTTCATCAGTTGTTAAAGCAGCATATAATATATTCTTAGCTTCAAAGTTTAAACAAAAATGAGTTTCATCAGAAGTAGTCCATTCATCTATAGGTTTATCAATATAAACATCATCTTTCACAATGGTGGGTTTAAAATTCCCTTTTTCTATAATATTCCAAATCTTTTGATTTTTGCCACGCACGTGACATTCAAATAGCTCGGCCCAAATGCCAAACTTTTCAGTATCTATCAAAGGAGGTTTTGAAAACACAATATTAGTTTGTTGAGCCATTTAGAAGAATAAGAGAAATTTATGCAGAAAATTTTGAAAGACAAAAACTCGTTTTTGAGTAAGAAATCTTGAGTTGATAGCAGATTAAAAAGTACTTGTCAGTTGTCAGAGAGAAGGTCAACCCTGCAAAGAACAAACGGTAATGGTACCCGCGGTATACCGCGTTGCACACGGCGGTATACCGCCTGACAGTCGTACAAAAGGGCAGTGGCGCTGGATGGCTTCTTTCGGCTGAAACACTCTTTTGCATTTAATGATGAATAGTAGCAATATGATGTGATTTAATAAAATAACATATATATATATATATCATGCGATTTATATATATATTTAATATAAAAAAAATATATGTATTATATATATATTTGATTCAAATATATTTATATAGATACGAAATATCCAAGTGATAAAATATTTTAGGGTGTTTATCATTTTAAAATAAAATGACGAAACTCTTCAGACTTGGATTCTTCAGATAAAATTTATCGAGATCATTTAAATATCTGCACACTCAGATAAAATATTAGATAACAAAGAATGCGGTGTGTTTTGTAATCATCAAAATAAATATGGAGATGTGATTTTATGTGTACCAAAAATATATCACAATATTAAAGCGGGGTACACTTGCACCAACACATTCCTTTGATTCCGTCGTAATCACTAACTGGATATTAGCAATTTAGGGGTCGTTTACCTAATCACTTACTCGGTTAAGTGCTTACCGGTAAAATTCAAAACCATCACTTACTTCCCGGGTAAGATTTTAGTCCACCAAAATGGCATCGTATGCAACAATTTAACCGGTAAGCGCTAACCGTGGTAAGAGCCGTCGCACTCACTTACCGGGTAAGACTCTCGGTCCTTGCTTTCGACTCTCGGTCCTTGTTTCCGCTCTTACCGGGTAAGATTTTTACTCCTTGCCATGTTCATCCGGTAAGCTAATGTGACTTGGTAAGCACTTACCCAGATAAGCTTTTTGTAAACGGGCCCTTATCTTTTTCAAAATTTAAACTAAATCTCAAACAAATCATGCCACCGTAATGCCTTAAACTCCTCTCGACTCTCTTTCTCTCTCTCTCTCTCTAACTTTCGATCAACCATTATCGTCGCCCTAAAACTCCAAAGAACACCGACGTACATAAGAGTCGGGAAACACTTCATCGGCCATCCACCGAGGACTGAAATCTGTTGAAATATCCGAAAACACTTCGTCGCCCATCCACGGAGGGTCCTCTTCTTATTTACTGATGAACAACACCGATGATGACACAAATGAAAAACCGAGTCAATATATGGTGTTCGATGGTTCACATATCATAAGTGTTCACGGTCAGCGACGGTAGTAAAGGTTAGCGGAGAACAAGAAAAGGCTTTAGTGGTTTATGGGGTTATGTGGATAATGAACGTTAGGGAAGAAACAAATCTCGGTTTGTTGTTGATGCAGCAGTGGCGAGTTCAACGGAAGATGTCGTTGTGGGCTGTATTTTCGGTACCTCTTTAGCCAATTGGATCTTCTCACGATTAGCGACAGCGAGGAGCACCGGTTCCGGTAGCGATTTCTTGTCGTGGTGTCTCCAATCTGCATCTTTGTATGGTAATCACAGTGTAACACAATGGATATCACTGTGTTACATTGTGTAACTGAGTGGATACCATTGTGCATCTTTGTATGTATTTTGGGTATCATAGTGCATTTTGTATGGTAATCACAGTGTAACACAATATATATTTACATTGTTCATCCTTGTATGTATTTTGGGTATCATAGTGCATTTTATATGGTATCACAGTGTGTCATGTGTTTGTCATAAAAAATTTCGCCGGGAAAAAGTTTGCTGGAGAAGAGAGGGTCAGGGAGGAGAGAGAAGGAAGGAGGAGGAGAGATGATACTTTTAAAATACCTAAATTGCTCTTTGATTAAAATTTTAAGTCAATATTACCAAAATCAAATAGTTTCCTAATTTATCTCTGATTTGTCGTTGAGATTGGATCTCACAGTTACTACAAAATACTATGATCTCCCTTAAATGACCCCATATATATATATATATATATATATATATATATATATATATATATATATATATATATATATATATAGAGAGAGAGAGAGAGAGAGAGAGAGGGAGGGATAATAATCTGTAAACCTTTAAATGTGTGTAAACTTTGGATTTTATAGGTTTTCTTGATAAAATTGTTTCGAGAAATTGTTTATCTTAGTGAAAGTGTTTCATATAATTCATTTCTTGATGAAATTGTTTCATATATTTGTGTTTTTATATAAAAACGAAAAAGTTTCATCAAACTGAGAAAAAAATATGAAACAGTTTCATTGGAATGAAAAAATATATACGAAACTACATAAAAACACAAATATATGAAACAATTTCATCAAGAAATGAATGATATGGAACAATTTCATGGAAAAAATTCATTAAGAAAACCTATGAAATTCAAAGTTTACACGGAAAAAAAGTTTACAAAATAGTGGGTAAAGACTTCTCATGAGACCGGTGAAACCACAAAATAACATTAAAACATCACAATGATTCATTGTGAAGGTAAGAAAAACAGTGAACCTTCAAACAGTGAACCTTCACAGCAAAAACATTGTGATGGTTTTTCTTTACAGTATCTTTACAGTCTTTTGTTGTGAATGTTTTGTGTTATTTCTGTGGTCTCACGGAAATAATCTGGTCGTTTCATTTGCAAACCAAGTCATTTATACAAACTATATAAACCCCTATATTAGGAAACAATCAAATTATAGGTTATTTTGTAAAATACATTAGAGAGATTCTTTTATTCGAAGTTTATTAAAATATCTGAACGCTTATTGATTTTACATTATGTGCTTGTTATCACAACCATCGTAAATACAAGCCACCGACATTCTCCAACATTGGAGAATGTCGGTGGCTTGTATTTACGATGGTTGTGATAACAAGCCACCGGCATTCTCCAATTTTTGGAAAATATTTTTAATGAAAAATCTAGTTGTGTTAGTTGATAAAAAAAAATTAAGTTTAATAAATTTTATAATAATCATGTTGGTACCTATGTTATCAAAATAATCATTGAACTTGTAAAAATCTCAAGATATACTTATTTTGTTTGAAAACATTGAGTTCTTTAAAAAATAAATACAATGTTTGATCAACTTTTTTAGAAATACAATCATTGCTTTATGAATACGCTATGTACGATCATTACGATGGTAGATAAATGGAGAAATGATCTCGATTTCGAGATTTTTCCTTTCTAGTTTTAGAAAAGTCAAAATTGATGACTTAAAATAAAGAGTAAACTACAATTTTCGTCCCTGAGGTTTACTACTTTCTACGAAAATCGTCCCTAAACTTCAATAAGTCTAAAAATCATCCTTGACGTTATGGGTGTCGCTTTGAAAGTGGTCCCTCGTCGTTAACTTCGTTAATATTATCCGTTAGAGTCAGGGGTATTTTCGTCAAACCATGTTTTTCTCTCTCTTTTTGTAATTTTTCTTTGTTTCATCTTATTCTTGTAAAAACCATAAGGACCTAATTGTAATTTCCTTTTAAGTTATATTGATATTATATAGTATATATGTATATATATATATATGTTTGTGTGTCTATCATCTTTGTATATATGTATGTATCTGGAAATATATATTTGTGTGTGTATATCATCTTAGTATATATATATATATGTATCTGAAAAGTGACCAATAAACCATTACACCAAAATCTTCGACGACCAAGACCTTCACATCACCCACCTGCAACTCCGACCACATGGCAACTCCGACCACCTGCAACTCCGACTCCGACCACCTGCAAATCCGACCACCTGCAACTCTAACTCCGACCACCCAGCACTACCACCCTCACCTATGGGAAGAGAAATGGTAATTTCCTTTGAATTGCGGAGTCAAATTTGCTTTCTTTGTCGGTGGGGTTTTCTTGTCAAACTAATTCACTGTCGTTCCCATCCATCATCAATTAAATTAACATACACCCATCTCCATTTCTCTTCTCCAAAAACCCTTTTCATTTCATTTACAATTCCACCATCAAATTTCATCTCTTTTTCATTTACACACACACACACACACATATATATATATATATATACACACACACACCCACCCATAGATATATATGTACACACGGATATATATATATATACACACACAGATATATATGTACACACACAGATATATTCCTCAGAGAAGATGATTTCATGTATATATATATATATTGTGTGTATAATAGTTTTATGTTGTTAAATGTGTGAGAGGAAGATGAGGTGGGGAAGAAGAGAGGTTGGGGAAAAAGACTAAAAAATGGGTAAAAGACAAAAGTACCCCTCACTTAACTGAGTTATTTAATGGAGTTAGTGACCAGGGACCACTTTCAAAGCGAAACCCATAACGTCAGGGATGATTTTTAGACTTATTGAAGTTTAGGAACGATTTTCATAGAAAGTAGTAAACCTCAGGGACGAAAATTGTAGTTTACTCTAAAATAAATTTGATTAACTATACTTACAAAACATATAGAGTGAATTGTGGATTTGGTCCATGTGGTTTTATGTTTTCTTTGACTATGGTCCTCATTCTATGTTTATTATGGATATGGTCTTTGTGGTATGCAATATATTGTGGATAGAGTCCCTCAACACTAACACCGTTAAGTTTGAAAAGTTTAAACTTTAATTTTGGTCCCTATAGTTTATAGAAATCTTTGAAAGTCGTCCTTTTGGTTTATTAATATTCTTACATTTTTCCTTTAAAAACTAATAAAAATATAATTATATAATATATATATATTAAAAATATAAAAACTTATTTATATATATTATATTATATTATATATATAGGGGTTAAATCATGTTAGAACCACAAATATGTTATAAACCGTAAGAACCGATATAAAAAATATTTTTTTACATGATATTTTTTCATCAAATGCTAGGATTTATTATATTTTACTTCAAATATATGTGTTTCATAATATGATAGTTTCACATGGATTTGTTTCACCATGTGAATATTTTTACGAGTATTTTTCATTTCACTAGGTGAAACAAAATTCGTTTTTCACATGTAAACTTTTCATAAGGTGAACACGAACATATGTGTAACAATATCTTAAATCATAAGTTTTGATGAAAAATAATCAAGTAAACAAAAAATTTTACCTTGGTTCTCACAGGTTTATAACCTATTTGTGGTTCTCATTTGATTATCGTCCTATATATATATATATTAATATATATAATAAAAGTATTATAATTTTTTAAAATATTTTCATATATAGAATTAATATTATATTTTCTTGATCTACCTCGTCAACACTTTCATATTAAAGGGAGATATAATATATACTTATTAAAATTATATAATATTTAAATTTAATATTTCATGTCAAAATTTAAATTTTAAACATTATATTTATTAATTATAAAATCTTAATAAATATATATTATTTAGATATTTTAAATATGAAAATATTAACGAGATCGATCAAGAAAAATAAGTATTAGTTATATATATGAAAATATAATTAAAAATTTATAATTTTTAATAAATAAATAAATATATATATATATTAATAATATTTATATTTATATTAGTTTTTAAAGAAAAAATGTAAAAATAATAATAAACCACACAGGCCACTTTTAAAGATTTCAATAAACCATAGGGACCAAAATTAAAGTTTAAACATTTCAAACTTAACGGTGTTAGTGTTGAGGGACCCTAACCACAATATATTGCATACCATAGGGACCATATCCATAATAAACATAGAATGAGGATCATAGTCAAAGAAAACATAAAACCACGGGGACCAAATCCACAATTCACTCAAACATATATGTGCACGCAAGTATGCCCATTCTTTTGTGTATGCGTATATAGTCATTAACATTTAACGTTATCGATGACATATAACAAATAAGTTATATCAAAGTTGTATAAAAAACGGAATTCATAACTTAAAAGCTATAGAGATTCATTTATATCATCATCAAGTCAGTTTCTAGATCGTCAACGATCAACTAATTTACTTGGTTGAGAGATATATAATATGATCCGCTACACCACAAAACAAAGACCAAAGTAAGGTATTGAGATTTTCTCTTCGACCATCATCCATCCCCTTATTGACCCAACTATGATGAACGTTCTAATGCCTAACTAACTTGTTTCTCATCTCCATTTCATTATTAATTACAAAATGACCAATCGAATCAAGACAATTATAAACAGTATTACATAAATCAATACATTCAGAAACCCATCTACCCCGGGTTCGAATCCTGGTGTTGGCAACTTGTGGCCACTGAGGAATTATCTCATGCCTGCATGCTTAGCAGTCAATCAATGTCAGGAATTAGTTTAAGCAAAGACTAGGATACCCTTTTAAAAAAAAAACTTGATTACAGAAGCTATTGTTACAATAAATGTATACTTTCAAATAAAACATCGGAAAATGTAATCACTTGAACATGTTTTTGATAATTTTTAAATTATTTGATCGTTATTTTAACTCTTTGTTAAAATTTCAACAATTTAAATAATTAACAATAAAAGTATAACCCATGTCCACGTATATAAAAATTCCAAATAGACACGGTAAATCCTACACCCCAATAGAGTATGAGTTCCCGTTTGGTTTAATGGAATGTTTTCGTGGGATTTGAATTTCGTAAAAGGATTTAGATCTAGAAGAATTTGAACTCTTTGCCATGTTTAGTTTGTATGATTTAGAATGTATTTGAATTTCATTCTTTATAAAAAATCATTAAAAAAGTTATAAATACAAATAATTAAATTATGTGATTATTAGAAAACTAACGTTTTTAATATTTTTAAACATTATTATAGAACTCCCTTGAAATCCTAGCCACCCCTTAAGATTTGAAAATCCTAGATTTTAAAAAAAACTCCTAAAATTGTCCTGCAAACCAAATATGGAATTGGAATGGATTTGAAATCCAAGTCCCTCCAAATCCATTCCATTCCTACAAACCAAACGGATCCTGAACATAGAACCTATTCAAACTTTTCTCTATACCAAAAGATAGAAAACACCCAAAGCTTGTATTTATTTGACCTTTTATTGCACAAATAACTGAATGAGCCAGGAACACATGCCTTAAAATGACGCAGTACGATTATGCGTGGAACGGATCGACTAGCGTCAAACCCGAAAAGGGGATCGGTTTACCAACGTAAACAGATTAAAACAATAATAAGTCTTGGATTTCAAGAACTAATATTGAATGAAAAACTGAATATGAATTGAATTAACTTGAATTATATGAGGCTCTGTCCGTTTCTTGGTTTTGATCTTCCTTCGATGCTAGATTCCGATCATTTTTCTCGTTTTCCAAAGATAGACATAATATGTTAATAACTCTTGAATTCTCCCTAGCTACATCATAAAAGATGGTTAAATATTTACAAGTTATGTTCAAATGTATAAACATAAAGTTAGATCACAGACTAATAGGGATGCAATACAGAAATTCACACGTAAATCTTATGAAAGCCCAAGACTTAAAAGACATTCAGCATTGTGTCAATGACATAAACATCGAAAGCGTGAAGTTGGTAGTGATGATCATCCGGATTAACGATAGTATGTATCACGTCTATGTGCTTCTGTAGCAGGTTGCTGCAGATAAATCTTTGTAGGATCACTGGGATCGACGTATCTGCTCAAACAAGGGGGAAATTACACGGTTATAAACGTGCATATGACGATAACTCCTAATTTCATGCTAGTATTTGCAAAGCCTAATTTGGTACATATCAGGTAGGCATCTGAAAGAAATGTACAAGTTTGGTTCATTTTAAGGAATGAGAATGAAAACGGAAATGAGAACGCAAGAGAATGGGGATAGGAATAAAATTTCCATTCCTCTAATTTTGGTCAGGTATGGAAATTAATGGGTTTGTAGTAATGGGCCAATATATTTATATGATATATCAAACAAAACCACATGTTTCTTTTCATTCCCATTCTTTACCAACATGGGTAGTTTAGTAATTTACCTAGTCTCATCACACCTATTTTGGTGATTTCTTGTTCCAGTCTAATGTCGTGCAAAATGTGGGACACAACTTTTTGTTCTGTCATGTCTCGTGCACCAAAAGCACCCAGAAGAGTGTGTTTGGTATACGGACAGAACTGGACATGACATGATGGGCAGGTGATAGAAGGTTTTAAGGTTTTAATTTGACAAGGTAGTTTAGTAATATACCTATCTTGTCTCATCTCCCAAGATTTTTGTTCCACCTATTTTGGTGAGACAAAAGAAAAACTCTTTTGTCACACTCAGTCCTGCCCTGCCCTGTCCAAGTATGATGTTGCACCAAAAGCGAGCCTGTCTCGTTCCACATACCAAACACGCCCTTAAAGTAGCTTAGTTCTAAGTTTTCATGGTTTGTTATTTGTTTTTTGGAAGGGTGTCCTAGGCTATACGTAGACTAATCCCTTGGCAAATTATGACTATAAAAACCTCAGTGGCCACAAGTTGTGTACGCCTGAATTCGAACCCTGAACAGATGGGATATTCCGCCACATCCCCAGGGAGAGAGAGAAGTTCCTAGGAACCCAAAATTGATAAGGAACTCGTGAACCGTCCATAGGACGCCACGTGTCCCTATTTAGGATGAATATTCATAATTTATAACACATTCACGATGAATGTGGAAGTGTTTATTCATCATGAATATGTTACAACATTCGTGATGTGACGAATGTTTGTGTCTGTGTTGTGGGCAGTTCTCGGGTTCCTAAACAATTTTTGGTTCCTAACGAAACCTGCTCGTGTGTGTGTGTGTGTATATATATATATATATATATATAGGGTCGGGTTCCGGTGAGAAGGAAAGTTATGGTGAGAAGGGTAAGAAGGGATCCCCACCATTAGGCGAATCATAATTGAAGATCAACACTAATGAGATGCACCGAATCAATCTGGTGAGAAGCGCAATTCATAGATGGGTCATGGGTGTGAGATTAAAAGTGACAGATCCCTTCTCATGCTTCTAAGCTTAACTCTTTTTCTCATACGATCCTTTGTCCATATATATATATATATATATATATAAATGCAGAATAAAATGGATGGAACTGGAAAACAAGAAATGATCCTTACGCGCTATTCATCATATCATTAACTGGAGTTTGGGAGGCTCTTAAAGGATCGAGAAGGGGTGCAGTTTCAACTTGTTGATTATATTGTCTCACGGATTTTATCAAGTTGAAAAACAAGGGTACAAATGTTCCACAACCTCCGCGCTTGAACAGAATCTTGAAATTGTGACTAGGGTACATTCCCCTGTCCTGATCATTTGGCACCACCTGCAATTGGGCCAACATCCCATAACATAACCACCTGATGCTACTACGCTTTTACAAGTTAATTAAAAAACTTCTTTCTGGTCAACTTACAGGCTCCACAAGTCCAGATATATTGTTGCAGTGAAACACCGGTTGGCTAAATTTCTCATCGTGCACGTAAAGCTACAGGAACAAAAAAAGACATCAGAAAAACGAAAATGCATGATCCTAGCAGTTGTTTCCGTGATGATGACAAAATTGACAGAAAAACAATGCGTAGATTGTTTTCTCTGCATGCTTAAATGCTTATTTGTGGCCAAGAGGGAGGTTTAATGGGAAAACCTCAGAAAAATGAAAACCGAGGAACACCCTGGTAACCGTTCATCTGGACGGTGGCCGGTATGCACATGTGCATACAAGTAAATTGAACTGTTTTTTTGGTTTTTATGCATGTGTTGCATTATGCACGCGTGCATAACGCAACAAGTGCATATGCATGTGTGCATGTTACAAGTTACTTGTATGCACATGTGCATACTGTCCAGATGAACGACTACCAGGGTGTTCCTTAGTTTTTCAATTTTTTGCGGTTTTCCCCTGAACCTGACCCTAGGGGCCAAAACGTTAACCCAAATCAATAGCTGGTGAACCAAGACTCGTAAACTTGTCAAACTGTCTAAACTTATAAATTTATAATACACCATTAAATTGCAGATGACCTATAAACATCATTTTGCTAATTAACCCTCGAATCAATGAACGAAGGTTTATTCCACCATCTTGCATGAAATACAAACAGATAATTTATTCCACACTTAACAATGAAACGTGATACGTCATACGACAAAGAAACAGCTGAAAATAATGTTAAAGTTGTTAACAGATAAAAAGTCTGAGGTTTTTGAGGAAATATTATTGGCTTGGGAGCATAGAAAGGCAATAAAACAACAAGAGTTGAAGTAAAAGATGAAAGTTTCTCCATACCAGGGGCATGTCAAAAGCAGTAAACATCTGTGTAGGTTTATCAGCAACAAACACCACACGCACATTTGACAAAAAGATTCTACCCTTTGCTTTCACAGTTCCTCCACGACCCCTGAACAACAGATTATATAGCAACGTTATGTTTGGTTCAAAGTTCAAACTAAACCAAAAGGGAACGTTTTGTTCTGATTCATTCAGTGGCTCCCCTATTCAGTGCTGTAAATTGTTTCTTGGCAACCTCTAAGTTTGATCAGGGACACCATTGGAAATGGATATGCGAATGTTTAATGATTATTGATACCAAATCACCAATTTATTACTTTATTTTCTTGTTTTACTTGTGGCTAACTAATTTATTGGTTATTTTATTGAAAGGATATGACTATTGATTCACAAGGTTCTAAAGGGCGTGAGCACTGTTCTAAAAGGCTCGCCGCAACAGCCTCCATGGCGCGCCGTGGCTTAAGGCTTGTGCATCACGCCACGTTATGTCTGTGGCACGCCATGGCCCAACGTGCGGTCTTTTGTGACACGATATTTGATTGTTTTTTACGTTTTTAATGTTATATGTCATAGTTTTTAATATATAACCTAATTTAACTTGTTTATTATCATTGAATCATCGAATAACTATACAACACATATGTTTTTATATATAATATTATATATGATATAGAGATTTGCCGCCATAAATCACGCCTTGATAAACGCCGTGGCCTCGCCATGGCTCCTAAGGCTTAAGGCTTGGCCTCGCCGCCACGCCACGCCTCACGCTATTTAGAACCTTGGGCGTGAGGCGCGGCGTGGCGTGGCGGGGAGGCCAAGCCTCAAACCTTAGGAGCCACGGCGAATCCATAGCGTTTTCAATGCTTGACTTATGGGATCAAATTTCTAATTCATATATAATATTATATATAAAAACATATGTTTTGTAGCGTTACTCAATGAGTCAACAGTAATAAGCAAGTTAAATTAGGTTCTATGTCAAAAACTTGCAAATAAGACATTAAAAACGTAAAGAAATATCAAAATATCTCATTACGATAACTGCGCATTAGGCCATGGCGTGTCATGGGCTTAACGTGGCGTGACACACGAGCCCATGGCGGCTGTGCGGCGAGTTTTTTTAGAAAAGTGTTGATTCATTTGAACATATGATTGGAGATATATAAACAATAAATTAATGTAGTGAACTTATCATTAATGTAGGGCCACATGCAAACAATTTTAGGAAAGATGGCATTTTAAGGTCGCTATTAATCCAATTCATAGCTAGCATGGCGAATTCTTTGTTAATTGTATTGAATTACTTTTTGCTTCATCTTGATTTCTTCAATTTAAACGAACAAGTTAAACGCCTAAAAACCATACAAATTCAACTTCACAATACGTTGCCATCATAAAACCCTAGATTGCAATCAATACAAAAAGTCCAGAAGCTTCGGAACAAATTAGTTTGAAATACGGCCTGATTTAAGAAGTTCTAGAAACTAATACATTATGACACATAAAAATCCCAAATCCAACAAAAACAACAATAGGGTTTGATTACGCAAAAAATAAACCATCAATGGCGGAACATCAAATTAAAGAAGATGAGAAATTGAGAAGAGAATTATACCGACCCGTTGATATTGTTAACCTCAAATTCAACTCCTTCTCTGATTAGAACGAACATCTCGTTGACGAATGCTACCGGCATCCCGTTATCGTAGAGATGCGGGTTTAAGGCCATGATTGAAATCTGATGATAACAAAACAGTCTTACGATTGAGAGACTTTTCGAATCCAAATTATGTATCAGAAATCACAATTCACAGAATCTGAGGAACGAAGGAATTCGTATGTAATTATAGATTCCGATCCTTCTGAAATCCACGACATTCCAGAAATTACGAGAAGGGATGTCTTTAGTGTATTTTGATTCATGCATTAATGTCACTTTTTTCTCATGAAAAATAAATATTTAAATTGCTCAAAATAAACAAAAAGCTCATATTTTCTAAGGCATTGATCGGAAGGAAAAAAATACATGTTTGGATCATCATAAGCTAGCTTATAAACTAGTTTTTTAAAACGCTACTCTCACTAGCGTTTCATAGCTTATGGAGCTTTTGATTTTTTTTCTTCCAAAAATACCCTTGTCTTTTTATGTAAAAAACAAAACTATCCATTCCTTTTATTAAAAAACACTTTAATTGAACCTCTTGTCCTTTTTGATCATTTTACATTTGGCAGCTACTTTATCAACTAGTTGTTACCAAACGTAGATAGTTCATTGCTAGCTTATCAAGTAACAGCTAGCTTATCTGCTAGTTTGCCAAATAAAGCCCAAGAGATAAATCTAGATAAATCTTTTTTAAATTAATTATTATTTTAGTCAAAATATTTATGGTTAAAAAGAATCTGCACAGCAAGTACGCTAAAAAAAATACATATTTCTAATGGAAATTAAGTGTGAATTGTGGATTTGGTCCATGTGGTTTTGTGATTTTTTTTTGCCACGGTCCTTATTCTATGTTTATTATGGATATGGTCTTTGTGGTATACAATTTATTGTGATTAAGGTCCCTCACCACTTACACCGTTAACTTTTAATGGTTAAGGGAGTCTTCTGTAGGGGTATTGTTGTCATTTGTGTTTCCCTCTCAATAACCCTATTCACGTATCACAAAGTTGAGGGACCAAATCCACAATTGATTTTTATATTTGATTTATTCACGTATCCACATCTTCTGTAAAAGTATATAATTAATTATAATGTTTAAATCCAAACTTCATTATTGATTTATATATTTGATTTATTCAGATATCCACATCCACAATTCACCCTTTTGCATTCCCATTGCCTCGGAAAGCTTAACTGCTATGCCTACTAGCACCATTGTTGTCTAAGCTATCAAAAGGGACAAGAAATATATAAAAGTTAAAAACGATAATGATCAGATCATTTTCATATATGCATGTTCTTCATTTTGAATGATCTGGACCCCACACTCTTGTTAGGCCAGGGGGGTGCTCTCTGTGATTATGTAAAATGGGCCTTAACAAATAAGCAGGAGGTTGTTACTATTAATTATAACAATTATGTGTACTTGCATGATTGTCTTGCCAATTTTGTAAAAAAATTCATGGTTTTAAGATATCCATTGGAGTTTCTAACACTTTGTAACTTTTTCCTTCTTTTTAACAATGTAAATCTTCTGTAAGTGAATTGTGAATTGTGGATGTGGATACGTAAATAAATCATTTGAATTTGGCAAAATGCCCCATAATCCCGCGATTTATCCCGCGATCCCAGACTCTGACCAAACACCCCTCGAAGTTTACCCGCGGTACCCACGATGGCCCCTCATCCGCGATGAAACTTACATTTTAACCCCCTGGTCCGCGATGAAAATTTATGGATCCCGAGCTAAATGTGTGGACGTGGAAATGGGTTTCATATATAATTTCATTTCATACCCCTATAATTATTTAATTAGTTTACTTTATACCTTTAATTTTCTAATTTTCATTTTATACTTTCACCATATTAACACATATAATTGTATATTAACTAAAATACGTTAAAAATACGTTTTAATTTTAACAAGTTACACAATTATATTCGTCTATTCGATACCTTCGAAATGAGACCAATATTGAATATTTTTTGATTTTATTATTTTATTATATATCATATATACTACATAAAAATATTTTTAATATTTACAATTCATACCCTTATAGTTAATTATTTAATCTATGGTACATCTCTTGCTTTTTCAATTTTCGTTTCACTCTTATCACATTAACATAATAATCTTATATTGACTCAATGAAAAATAAAAAACTAAAAGGTATAAAGTAAATTAACTAAATAAGTATAATATAATTAAATCAAAAAATATTCTATATTTGGCTCATTTCGAAGGTATCGACGAGACGATTATAATGGTGTAACTTGTTAAAATTAAAAAGTATATTTTAATGTATTTTAGTTGATATAAAATTATATGTGTTAGTATAATAAAAGTGTAAAATGAAAAATAGAAAACTAAAAGATATAAAGTAAATTAACTAAATAAGTATAAGGGTGTGAAATGTAACTTTCAAATCAAAAAATTAAAAATCGAGGAAGTAAACACAAAACTTAGTATCGTTTTAGTCCTCTCTGATTCTTAGAAAGGTTCGTTGTTGGTGAGGTACTAAATGGTCGAGAGACTTGGGAGAAAACGGTGCGCGTTTCAGTGTTGTCGTGACGAATTAAGGTTAGTTTCCTGTTGTTTTCGTAAGTAAAGGTTTAACTTCGGTGTGTTATACTGTATGTGTTTACTGAAAGTTTTGGGTCGTAAAAAGGACCTGAAATCCATCCCTTTGGCCGGAAAGCGATATGGTGAGTTTTAGTAAAAGCCTAAACGTTTGATCACAAATTTTAGGCTATACGATGCATCATTTTCAATGATTCTTGATCCATTGGGTGAGGAGTTGTGTTATGGTTAGTTAGCTCAAAAAAATCGTGGAAAAAGACAAAGAAACGAGTCCAGACGGGCGAAAACCGAGGTTGTTGACGCGAATCGCTCGATTGGGCCATATGAATACTTGGGCTGATTTTTCTAAACGCATTTGAGCCTGATTACTTAATTTTTTTTGAGCTATGGTTTATTAGTAAGGTCCATATGTTAGTTGATTGATTGAGCCTAATATCTAATTATTTTGGGCTCCATTAAGGCATAAACAGATTATTTTGGGTCAAATTGATTAATATAGTAAAGGAGTAATTAATTAATAAAAATGGTGATTTAATTAATTAATATATTAAATTTAATTCCGTTATAACTTAATAGATATGTACCCGTACGCGATGCAGCGCTAGTGTTAAAGTTTTTTGTAAATTGTGATTGAAAAATTAATAACGTTATTTATAGAATATTCTCTACTCTTTAAATTATGTGGTTGTTTGTAAGTAAAATGTTATCATAAAAGCCAAATGAAAAATACGAAGGTTGAAGCTTATAAAAATCAATCATTTTATATAGTTTATTTGAAGAAATGGTCCATCTATTAAATCTCAATAGAATTTGAGGACTTTGTTTTTTACAACTTCATATTAATTGAATACAAATAGTAAAATGTCCTTTAAAAAATCAACGATCATATACGAACATCAAAATTATCATAATATTAACTTTTTCAAACAATTATTTGAAAAATGGTCCTTAGACCTTAAGTATAGAGTAATACATGTTTGAATTGTCCTTATGTTTTGCAAGAAAATAGATCTTGCTTTAACCGCCATAGCTCATGGGAGAAAGTTTAGACTTTAGAGTCTTCAATTCTCCTAAATTATCATGGGTTTCTTAAGATGACTCTCACTTCATAAACTATTCCATTTAAGCCGCCCACTAAACACAACTTCATTACTTCATCTAACGAATTCTCCTGATATCCGCATCTTTTTCAGACCCTCCATTTGTGAGAAAGAAAACATACTCACAGCATCATGATAAACAAACAATATTAGATCACGGCGATGATGATTTCTGTGAATGAACCCATTTTCTTTATAAAGTAGGATAGGGGTTACAGGATAAGTGGTTTGAAGTTTCCCAATCAAAAGAGCTGCATCAGGCTAAAAACTTGAAAAAATTGTGTATCTATCTTTTAGCATACTTGAATACAACCTACCAAAAATAGAAACCAGAAAGAACCCATGAAATGCTAAAGCTTCTAACGACGGGGAAAAAGATAGAGGAAAAGAGCATACACAAAGAACAACTTGTATACACGATATTATCATCTAATTTGAACTCTATATTGAATCCCATGGAATGATTTACGTTTTGAAACACCTCTTCCAATGTGCATAGATCATCATCCTTTTCAACTTTTTACTCGAAAATTCTACCATCTTTTGTTTTCCTAAACAAAGGCTTACCCACCTGATGTTATCAAGATATTAGCAATTAAATCAATAAAACAACTTCAGATATGTAATTTTTTTAGACAAAAATAAGAAACCCGAACGAAAAAAAGTAATTAATTACTTTATCTGACTCCCACTGCAGTCTATATGAAAGAAACTCATCCAAATTCAGATATGTAACTCTTTTCTCAATTACAACCCCGTGAAATCAAACACCCAACAATTAGAGATGTGTACGGGGAATGTAAACTGAAAATGCAATTGCATATCATGTCAAGTTCAACTAAGAGACTGTTTGGTATAAATTAAGGTAAATTGTTGTTTGCAAGTCGAAGAATTACCCGAGACATGTCCATCTATGCCACTCTCATAACTATAATTATAATCGTCGTCATGATAATCATCATGAATATCATAATCATCATCATATTCTTGAAATCCATATGTTACTTTGCGAGGCATTTGCTGGTTAAAAGCAAAACCAAATACGTCATGAGACATGTACTCTTATAATCTACTGATTCTTTGCTTTCCTTGTCAAAACCTAAAAATTAGACAAAGCCAACAAACCTTGAAATTAACGCCTAAACAATATACAAATCCATTTATAAAAAAAACGACACAAAGATGAATGGTGAAAAGAATCAAAGACCTTACGCCAACACTTTCTAATATGTTGCAATATCATAAATCTGGCACCTCTCAACACCTGTAATTCTCAAAAGCAGTTTGCCAGAAGACATGGAGAGGAAACTACAATTCTCCAAAATTGTTGTCCGCATAAGACATGAACAGATGATTAGAGAGGATAAATTGGTGCGGGTCAGGAACGTGGAGAAGATGAGAGGATAGAATTGGTTCAGAACATCGTGGAGAAGGAGAACTGATCAAAACAACTTTTATCAGGGATAATTCACCAAAATATATAAATGAATGAAGTATTGATTTCTTACCTGCTTAGCAGAAGTTTCACCAAAAATATCTGATCCCAAATGAAACCCTAGAATCGCCAACCAAATTTTCCCAATTTATGTACTCCATCTCAAATGTTGAAACAAAAAACGAAAGAAAAGAAGAAGAGGTGGAGATTGTGGATTGTGAGATTGAATCGTCGGAATCTTTTTAGATTCCTGTTTAAAGGAGAGAAGTGAGCGGACGTGGGAGATATCTACGATGCGTGGGGAAAGAAGAAAGGGACGTGGGGAGAGAAGACACTTTCAAGATTGGACATGGGGAGAAGTCAGGAACATGAAGAAGGGGAGAGGTTATGTGCTTTAGAAGTTTGCACAACCTGCTTAAAACGTGAGTAAACTTGAAATGTTGAAAAATAACCCTATTAGGCTTTTAATATAGTAGTATAGATAATTACTTAAAAGTTTTTAAATTTTAAAACAAAATATTTAAGAAAAAATTAGTTAACTAAATCCAAAAATATTCAATATTGGACTTATTTCGAAGGTATTAACGAGACGAATACAATGGTATAATTTGTAAAAAAAAATGTATTTTTTAATGCATTATAGTTCATATACAATTATTTATGTTAATACGATAAGGGTGTAAAATAAAAAATGAAAAAGTAAGGGGATTAAAAGTAAATTGAATAACTAATTCTAAGGGTATAAAGTGTAACTTATAAATTGAAAATTGTTTGGCTTTTAATATAAAGTTTTTAAATTTAAAACAAAATATTTAAGAAAAAAATAGTTAATTAAATCAAAAAATATTCAATATTGGGCTCATTTCGAAGGTATTGGCGAGATGATTACAATGATATAATTTGTAAAAAAAAGAATGTATTTTTTTAATGCATTATAGTTCATATACATTTATTTATGTTAATACGATAAGGGTATAAAATAGAAAATGAAAAATTAAGGAATTAAAAGTAAATTGAATAACTAATTTGAAGGGTATAAAGTGTAACTTAGAAATTGAAAATTGTTTGATTTTTGAGAGAACGTGAGAGAGTTAGCTTCTAAGGTTGTACATGATGCTTATTTAATTGTACGTGTTGAAAACCCATTTGTTAGAAAAACTGTTTGTTAGAAAAAAACTACTTTATTCTTTTAATAAAGGTGTTGGAGGTTGGGAGAGCGAGTAAAAGGGCAGATCTTTTCAAATGCCATGTCACCCTATGGGCCCACATTGTTCACGCATCATTTACCCATTAACTCGGAGGTTTTGCAAATAAATATGAACAAACAACACTCTCAGACCTTCTTCCATTTCAATATCAATCAAAATCTCTTGTGTTAATTTTTCTTCATATAAAAAACCAAATGATTCACGATCACAACAAAGTAAACCCATTTTATGATCATAATTGAATCCTTTTTCATGGATGATCTGTTTAGAGATTGTTAATTCTCTTCATCATTACTCAAGTCTTATTTATTTATTAAATAACCGGTGGAAAATTCGGCTCCATTTTTTATCGAGAAAATCAGTTGTAAGTTTTAATTTATTTATCTGTTCAAGCTCTACAAGTTCTTGTGGCTTTGGTATTTGAAGATTAAATCGTAGGCTGAATTTCTACCTATTATTATTCAAGTATTTTGATCAGAACAAAACTCAAGAAAACCAAAGATTTTTGGTTTAGTATGGACGCATTATGTGATCTTTGTAGGGAAGTGACAGCAATTGTATACTGTAAATCCGATTCTGCAAAGTTATGTTTCCAATGTGATAACCATGTCCACTCTGCAAATTCGTTATCAAGCAGGCACCCGCGTTCGATCCTCTGTGATAAGTGTTACTCACAGCCAGCGGTCGCCCGCTATGTGTTCGATAAAATGTTTGTGTGTCAAAGTTGTGATTTGAATCAGAATGGATATTCATCAGGGCAAGCTCATAGCCTTGGGGAACTGAATTCCTATATTGGGTGTCCTTCAAATGAAGAGTTTTTAAAGATTCTATCTAAGGTTTGTGATGGAGGTCCGAATATCAGCCTTGATCAGTTCCGTCCGTTGACCAATTTGAATGTCAATCAGAATCTTGTAAGTGATGAAAATAACGACGGACAAATGGGATTAGTGGCTTCTAGGCTTAACGAATTAGCATCGTCACTGAAGTTTGAGTCTTGGATTAATAATCCATCTTCAGTAATCCCACCACATTTAACCTACTTGCCACCTGCTGATAAAGATCCAAACCCTTTCTTCCCTGATGGATCGAACCTAACAAAGGTACCGTGTTTAGTATTTTGGTTCATGTTTTCGATTAGAAATCATGGGGTTTGCTCTAAATTTGTTTTGAAAACTATAGGATGCCTCCAATTTGAACAATCTTGGACTTGATGAAGGTGAAGGTTTATGCGATAATGTTGACTTAAGCAACGTAGCACTAAATTTTGATGCTGGTTATGAGATGTTCAACTATATTTCGCAAGCTCAAACCAGATACCCATCTGAGGATGGAGCTCTCAATTGTCTTGTGATGGAGAAAAACTTATCTGTTACCGAATCAAATAGTCATATAGAAAATGCAATCGAGGTTTTCTTTGATCTTTTTCCCTTTTCATATGTTAAATGAATGAAGTAGAGTTTTACATCATATTAAGTTTATTGTTTATTTTTTAGGAAACATCATCTGGGCAACAAGATTGCACCACTTTTCAGTCTTCTCAAGTGGCACCATCAGCAAATGTGATGCAGGCTATGAATGGTGGAATGCTTTTGAATCCTGGCTGCAATCGGAGTGCTATGAATCTTGGCTTTCCCACTGTCCATAATAATATGTCCCTTTCGCTATCAAACATAACTGGAGAGAGTAGTGCTGCAGATTATCAAGATTGTGGATCATCACCAATGTTCTTCACAGGTGAATCACCATGGGAATCGAATTTCAAATCCAGCCCACAAGCAAGGGATAAAGCTAAGATGAGATACAATGAGAAAAAGAAAACAAGAACGTATGTGCTTCTAAATCTTGATGAAAAAACTGGCAAAACTTGTTTCAAAGATCCAACTTATATTGAATTGTTTGTTGTTTGTGATGTGTAGGTTTGGTAAAAAAATAATGTATGCTTCTCGTAAAGCTAGAGCTGATACAAGAAAACGTGTGAAAGGTAGATTTGTGAAGGCTGGTGAAGCATATGATTATGACCCTCTTTTGTGACAACAGATTTTTTAGTCCTTTTGTTATATAAGGTATCAACTCATTACTCCTAACTCCATATTTTTTAACAACTTATAACTCAGAATATATTGAGATCTGTGTTAAGATTCATCTATATATCTGATTCTTGAAATCGTTCATTGGGTTCATTTCATATGTTAAATTTGACTAACTTTAAGCATTTTTAGGTCATGGGATCAATTTTTGCTGATACCCGAACAATTAACGATGTTTGTGATAAGTGATAGCATTTATAATGTTTTTTCACCAATTGTTGTTTATGAAGACGCCTTCGTGTTCTTCCTGGAAAGAAAAAGGTACATGTGCATACACTTGTGATCTTTTCGGGGTTTTGTAGACCATGGAACTAAGTTTTCGGTTTTGAAATTTTGAAGGATTCAAAGGAAAGGAGGTCGATTCGTTTTAAGGATGTTTTGAAGCTGAAGGCCTTCATTTTTAAGTCTTTTGGATTCCAGTCATGAAGGCAATTGCTTTGAGTTGCATTTTGATCAAAATTTTGATTAGATTAAGAGGTTTTTTTATTCAAGCAAATAAGTGATTCACTTATACTTGATTTAAAAGATACATAGTGTTCATTCTTTCCTATTTCAGATAATAAAAAGCCACATACTTTTGGATACTCTATTATTTTATAGGCAACTAATTGATTAATCTTATGGATTCTAAAGTTAACAATCAGACAAAATCTCGAGGGTTTGAGAGGACTTGAACTGATGGCCTCTGAGCTAACGGGAGTAAAACCAAATCCTTATTGGTTGAGCTACCCCAAAAAGTTATGCTCTATGTTGTCTTGATGGCTTGTACCAACAATTTGGTTCGATTTGTTGGTTTCAGTTTCAAAAGACACTAAACCTGGTTCGGTTTGGTTTGGTTTGATTCGTAGAAACAAGTTTTGATTATAAAGATGTTGATGGTTGTCATGGATTTACGTCTAAACAGAAGGGTATTTTAGTAATTGCATATTGAATTAGACACTGGAACAGGAGACCTAAATAAAGATATCAACTTCCTCCAACAAGCTCTAATCCCCTTTTGAGGGGTTAGGGAGGGGTTAGGTCAGTGGCAATAATATTTGGGCTTATCTCTAAAGGTCACCGGTTCGAGTTCTTCAAAGACCATTGAGAGTTTTCCTGACTGTTTTCTAGACCCCATACGATTAGCCTACGACTGAGAAAAGGGGTATTGCCATTTGTTGAGGGACTTCATTCCACGATATCAAGGGTAGTTTTGGTAAATTCACCCCGAGTTCTTGACAGTGTGACAACAAAAGGGTATTCAAGGGTAGTTTAGTAAACGACACTATCCAAAAGATAGTTTAGTACCCCGTAAGCTATAGCTTATACGACACCTACTGGTAGACCTACCAACATCATTGTTTGTCATTTGATAATTTCAGTTTTCTGTCAAATATAACTAAACTAACCTAACCTAACCTAACCTAACCCAGTAAGTAAATCAGACTTAAAGAGTCGGTTTTCGGATGAGATGAAAACAAATTTGACCTCAACCATAAAAAAAACAGAAAGAGTTGTTTGAGTGAAGATCCTATTTTGTATAAGAGTATGTATGGGAATAAATACTAACTAACATACAATGAAAGAATTAGTAAAAGAATACGTAGGAAGAAGGAATAGAGTCAAAAGCCTAAAAAATATCAACAATATTTTCATCCAACACCCATGCACCATATATAATGACGTTCCAAAAGCCCCCCTCTCTTTCAAGATTCTTCGCTTTGTAAATAACTAAACCACATATATAGTCCATTTTATTATTTTTGGAGGATGCACCCGTAGAACAGGATATTTAACTTTTTAATATATATATATATATAGGGATAATAAATTGTAAGTCTAATCATGAGGGTAGTATTTTATCATGGTGTCGGATCCTAAGTTTTTATGGATTCCTTCTATGTTACCGGGGTCGACCCCAAAGCCATAATGTCTCAAAACGAGGAGGTCAACCTCTAAATGTGTGTAAACTTTAGATTTCATAGGTTTTCTTGATGAAATTGTTTATTTTGATGAAAGTGTTTCATATCATTCATTTTCTGATGAAATTGTTTCATATATTTGTGTTTTTTAGGTAAAACGACAAAGTTTCATCAACTGAGAAAATATGAAACAGTTTCATAGAAATGAAAAAAAATATGAAACTACATAAAAACAAAAATATATGAAACAATTTCATCAATAAATGAATGATATGAAACAATTTCATCAAAATAAACAATGTCATGAAACAATTCCATCAAGAAAATCTATCAAATACAAAGTTTACACGGAAAAAAAGTTTACAAAATAATGGATCTCTCTCTCTATATATATATATATATGGGACCATTCAAGGGATAAATTAGTCTTTTGGTAATTATCAAAAAAATATTGGTAATTATCAAAAAATATTAATTTTGGTAATTATCCTATCTTCTCTCTCCTCTCTCCGAAGAACCTTACTCCGACGTAGAGAATTGTGATACCCAATATCTTCTAAACTTTAAGATACATATCAATTGTGATACTGCTCTGATACCATTATGAATATGGGTTAAGACGATATCTGATACAGGTTTTAGTAAAACGATAGGGTGATACCCCTTGTGATATCACTTCCTTCAACGTCAAAACCTTACTGTCTTCTCTTTCAAAACTTTCCTGGTGGAAAACCTCGCCAACATTCCTCACCTTATATAAGGCTCTAATTAATGTGGCGCTCAATAACAAATCTAACAGCCTCCTTGAATAAATATACAAATGTACGTAAAAACAAAAAGGAAAAAAGGAAATTTAATTAGTGGAGTGAATAGAGTGCGTTGATGCTCATATGTGTAAATTTGAAGTCAAACAAAGGGAAAGAAGAACCAAAAAGCATTTTATCCTATGCCTAATTATAAGAGCATCTGCAACAAGGATTTCATTATGATTTTATTTGGATCGCAAAAGTGCCATGTAGGATTGCTAAATTAGAAATTGTAATGGTTGTGAGTATGATTGCTAAATTAGAAATTTGTTTTGGTAATTTGCAAATGTCAAATCAGTACTTTTTGCCGATGTGGCAGTGAATAGTATAAGAAATTGTATTTGTAGGGAATAATTTTTAAATTAGAAATTGTTTTATGTCAAATCATGTTTTGTGATGTTTTGTAGGGAGTATTTAATTATAATTATTTAATTAATAAAATATTTCATATTAAATTATTGTAAAGAGTATTTAATTGTAGTTTAATTTGTTGTTATTTGATTAAAATATAGTTTTTTATGATGAGATGTCACTTTAGAAAATCGGTAAATTTTATTGTTGTAGGGGATAATTTCAATTTAATTGCAAAACTGATGTAGCGCTGATGTGGCCCATTTACAATTGGAATGAAATTTCATGTTGTGGATGCTCTAATGGTCTGATATACAGAAATCAATATCATTGCCATCTCCAAAATAGCATCGTAATTCATAAATAACGCACTATTAATTTTTTGATTGATTTTTAAGCATAACTTAGAATACATTTGTTAAGAAAATCAAGGAAACGTAATCTTTAATTGATAAATTGACGATACAAAAAATTAATATTTTAATTATAATTAGTCAAATTACTAATATATCCTTACCTATTAGTTAAAGTAATAAATTAATTTAATAAATTGATTGGCTCACATTGAATCTCACGGTTATCACAAACTAGTTAGTTCTCATTTGATTAGACCTCTATATATATACTAGATATGTACCCGTGCGCGATGCGAAGCGAATTATCTTGAATCTAATTAAAGCCGAGAATTCGAAAAAATAATTTAGTTTCATGTTCATATTTATTCGCTTTTAAATCGCATATCAGATGTATAAAGTTAAAGGTCAATATGGTTAATTGGTTAAAAAAATTAAAAAATATTCGTTCGATAGTGAGGTCTTCAAACCCATAACATTTGTGCTCATTTTGAAGGTTTTGATGAACGGTTATAATGGTATAATTTATAACAAAGAAAAACATATTTGTTTGATGTATTTTAGTTTATGTATGTTGAATTGTTGATATGATAAGAATGTAAAATGAAAAATGAAAGGAGAAGTGATATAAAGTAAATTAAATAACTAATTATAATGGTATAAAGTGTAATTTAAAAAAAAAAATTAATTATCATGTTGGGGTTTTTAAAGCTTTTAAACTTGTACATGGTGGATTGAGATTTGTACTTCTTAAAAATTCAAAAATAACCGTAAATGAATATATTTTTAAAGGAGTATAATAGATAAATATAGATAAGAGCGTAAAATGTACAAGTTTAAAAAAAATCTCAGTACGTCATTCTTGAAAAATCTTGATACGTATTTATGATATTTCACAATATTATTAAGTTAAAAAATATTCAATAATAAACTTATTTTGAAATTATTGAGGAGAATATTGTAATAATATAATTTATAAAAAATGCATTTATTAATATGTTTTAGTTAAACTATGATTATGTATTTTTAATATTATAAGGGTGTAAAATGAAAAGGAATAATATAAGGGATATAAAACAAATTAATTCGTACATGTTCATGATATTTAATAATGTGATTAAATCTAAAAATATTCAATATATGAGTTCATTTCGAATGTATTGACGAGACGATTACGATGGTGTAATTTGTAAAAAAAGAAATGTATTTTTTTATTACATTCTTGTTCATATACGATTATTTATGTTAATATGATAAGGGTGTAAAATAAAAATGAAAAAGTAAGGGATTAAAAATAAATTGGATAATTAATTCTAAGGGTATAAAGTGTAACTCGATGCTTTGTATAATTGGGGACGTGAGAGGTTAGTAGTTGTACTTATAGAATCAAAAGTCACACGACTTAAATTTCAACATTAACTGTCGTATCATGGTTATATATATAGTATAGATATATCAATTGGTTAGAAATTATATTAATTAATTATTAAGTCTTAGAAATTCTATAATTAATTATTTGGATGATTTATTAAATTATGAAATGTGAAGTAACGAATTATTATGAAGTTAATAAATTTAAATAAGTTTATAATTTAATTAGTATATTAAATTAGGGTCAATTTAATTTAATATATTGATTAAGGGGTTGTTTGTTTTTCAATTTTCAGCACTTATTGCCTCTTATCACTTATTCGGTCAGACGTTTTTAAAATAAGTGTGTTTGTTTTTTCTTTTACTTCAGACCCACTTATCACTTAAAATGGTCTATATCATAAAGTGATAACTTGGTCACTTTTTTCCCACTTTTTTTGTTGGCACAATCACACACCTTCAGACTCCAAAATCGAATGAAGTTTTGCTTTCAGACTCCAATATCGAACTCCAACCCAGATCGATCTTCAGACCCATATCAAACTCCAATATCGAACTCCAACCCAACCAGACCCAGATCGAACTCCAGATCAAGATCGAACTCCCTTTATTCTCGACTTTTTCTGTTTCTATCGACTCCCCTGTTGCTGTTGTTGGTTTGATTTTCTGTTGAGTTCGATTTCTGAGATTTCGATCTATTTTTCTGTTGTTGTCTTCGATTTTCTGAAATTTCGAGTTAGATGTGGTTGTTGATGACAATGATTTCCCTTGTTTTCTGTTGATGTGTTGGATGCCCTTGTGGTTTTCTTTTTCCCAACCGGCGACATCAAAGGGTCACCGGAAAATCAAGAAAGTGACCGCCGCACAAGTTGAAGAAGAAATAACGAAGGGGTAAGAAAGGGTAGTGGGTTTAAGGCAGAAGGTGGGCAGAGGAAGAAAATAAAAAAGAAAATAAAAAAGAAATAAAAAAGAGATAAGAGCATCTCCAATGGCATTTGATGATGACTTGAGGAAAGACTTGATGATTGGAGCAACAACTTGAAAATGAGTTTACTTCTCAAAGAGTTGAGAAAGCTCAAGTGTTTGAAGTTTTGGTTGTGAGAGGGAAGTTCAAATCTTTGGTGGACTCCACATATTTTTTTTTTTTATTGTTCTCAAGTCTTTCATAAAGACTTGATGATTGTGATTGGGGATGCCAAAGGGTAAGGCCATCAGTACCCCATCCCTTCTATCTTTCAAAGATTCCACTCCACATCAGCGCCACATCAGCTTTTCTTCCATCCCTCACTCCATCCCTCACGATCCCTAAACACCCGTACCCCATTCCCTCAAACCCTTTGCCACCTCATTTATTTTAATTCTTTTATTTATACATTTAATTATTTAACAAAATAAAAATATTTATATATTTTTTAATAAATAAAAATAAGATAAATAATAAAAATTAAAATTCATATCATTCATTAAAAATAAAAATTACAAAATACAAAACACTACCAATTATGAAATTTTTGGAGTTGCTCTTTTCTCGCTAAAGTAGCCCTCAAAGCGTTTCCCGTAAGGTGATCATGCGGGGTTATGAAATACTCGAAGTCTTTCTCAAATCGGTTTGAGCGTTCGATTTCGATTTCGAGATCGAGTTTTTTCATTTTGTATTCCATTGTATCATCAATCTTGTTGTTGAACGTCGTCAACAACTGAGTAACACTTTCGTCCGTATTCGCCCCGGACGTATTACTCGTTGATGATTTTTTTGCCTTGTTTCTCCCGATGGGTCGTTGAATTTGCTCGTCATCGTCATCATCGGAAGGTTGGGTACGTTTTGAACCCCGCGATGAAGTTGTCGTCATCGTTGGAACGGCTCCCCATTTTGGACATTTTTTTAGGACGTCCCAAGCTTGTTCGTGAGTGAAAGCAACTTTATGGCGTGCTACATACCGTTCGTGTGCCGTTCGGGATATATCGGCCTCACTCATCCCGCTTGATCTATTATTGAGCAAGTTGTTGTAGATGCCGCCAAACGAATTAACTCTTTTATTGAGGTCGTTGAACTTGCTATTGAGTTGATGGGTTGATCTATAACCTGGTTCACGACCCATGCGAGTAAAGAACACATGCCCGATTCGGCCCCAAAAATTTCCTACATTTATGTAAAATTAAGTATAAGAATAATAATAATAATAATAATAATAATAATAACAATACAAATAATTACCACCGCTTTGTGCGTTACCGGCCACGGGGTCCTCCGAAACGTCAACCCACGCCGACACTAACGCGAGTTCCTCGTCTCTTGTCCACGTTTGTTTGGCGGCTTTCTTTGGTCTCGGATTTGATGGTTCCGGGTTAGATTGTTGTGTCGGGATAGATTGTGGTGTGTTCGGGGTAGAAGGTTGGGTTTCCGGAACAATGTCGTCGTCGAGATTGAAGTTGGCCGGAGTAAAACCTTGTTCAATCAACCCGGGACGTGTAAATTGGTAAGGAATTTGTTGGTGAAATTGTTGCGGATATTGTGGCGGATTTTGTTGCGACCATTGTGGCGGAATTTGTTGCGAAAATTGCGGATGATAACCTTGTTGTGTAAACGCTTGGAAACCAAGCTCTTGATCTTCTTGCGATTGTGGTGTATTCGGTCGGTTACGACCGGATGTAGGTGTTCTGTTTGGATTCATGATGAGAGAGGTGTGAAAAATAAGAGGTTGAGAGAATTTGAGAGAGTTTGAGAGGTGTGAGATTGAGAGAATTTGAGAGTGTGAAAAATAAGAGGTTGAGAGGTGTGAGAAATAAGAGGTGTGAGAAATAAGAGGTTGAGAGGTGTGAGAAATAAGAGGTTGAGGGTTAAATATATAGTGGGATTAAATTGAGAAAAATAATTTTTTTTATTTAGAAAGAGCCGTTCAACGGTTATATTTTTAAAAATTTAATTAATTTTTTTTTTAAAAACCTTCGGGATGATCCGGGATCCCATCCCCGGATTCATCCCCGCCCCGCCAACCCCGCTGAGCCCGTAGCCCAACCCCGCTGACCCCGAAGCCATCCCCGAGTCCATCCCGAGCCGGGTACGGACGGCCTAATGGGTTTTACTGGTGCTTTTGAGTGTTTACAGCCTACAGTTTTTGCTTTTTATCTTTCCCACTTAATAACTCAAATATATGGATGAACTTTTAAAAAACGTTTGTGAATTTGATCAAAGAAGCAAACTTTGATGATTCAGATTTCAGACTTTTGTCAGTTTATAAAAATAAAACAAACAATCTTGATGATTTAGATTTCAGACTTCAACACCACCACTTAAAAATCAGAAGTGAAATCAGATTTCAGACTTCAGCACCTCTTTAAAAACAAACGGCACCTAACTTGGGAATGTCAGTGAGAGATGGACCTACCTGATGAGACAATTTAGGAGAATTCATTGGTGTCATTTTGACAGTAATATGTATGTTGAATTGGTGTTATTTGTTGATGCATGATATGAAATGTGTATTTATATGCATGTAAACCATGAACATACTTAGCTTTTTAGCTAACTATTAGTATACATCTTAGGCCTTCCGCAGCGCCCGCGGGCTCGGCCACGGGCTCGCTGCGGGCTCCATCGGGTAGCGGTGGGGGTGGCTCGGGCTTGGGGCTCGAGCTCGGAGGTCGGGCTTTCAAACCCGATGAACCCGAGCATCTCCAACGGCTATTTTTTTTTAAATCTTCAAAATAAATTCTCCCAAACGGCTACTTTTATAAAAAAAATAATTTTTTTTTCAATTTAATCCCACTATATATATTAACCATCAACCTCTTATTTTTTCACACCAACAATCTCTCAAACTCTCTCATTCTCTATATTTTAAACAATATGGATTCGCCACAACCCGGTTCACCGACCGCATCATCATCATCCGTAGACACCGACGAGTTGTTGAATCTACAAAGAGAAGTTTTTCGACATACTGCACAATGGATTTATGGTAGCACCGCCTCGTCGTCAACACCAGAGAGGGCCGCGAACATAGAAAGAGGTCGAGTAGCTGCAAACGAGCGGCTTATGCGGGACTACTTTGGCAACAACCCGGTTTATACACCGGATATGTTTAGGCGGCGGTTCAGGATGCGCAGGCAACTATTCGAACGAATAGTTGAAGATTTAGCAGGAGAGTATCCGTATTTTACACTTCGGGTGGACGGCAGACGCAAACAAGGTTTTTCTCCGATACAAAAATGTATTTCCGCTATTCGGCAATTGGCGTATGGAGTAACTGCTGACGCACTTGACGAGTACATCCATATGGGAGAGACAACGTCACGAAATTGTCTGTACAAATTCTGCACAGGTATTATTGAACTGTATGGTCAAAAATATTTATACAAGCCTACTTTTATTGATATTCAGAAGTTGTACGCCGCGCATGAAGCTAAACACGGATTTCCCGGCATGCTCGGCAGCATAGACTGTACTCATTGGGCGTGGGCAAATTGTCCGAATGCATGGCGAGGTCAATTCATGAGAGGTGATCATGAGCACCCGACAATCATGCTAGAAGCAGTGGCCTCTCAAGATCTATGGATCTGGCACGCATACTTTGGTGTTGCCGGTTCCAACAACGACATCAATGTTCTCAATCAGTCGCCCATCTTCAACGATGTATATGATGGAAAAGCACCCGACTGCCCTTTTGAGGTGAATGGAGCCACCTACGAGCACAGATATTATCTAGCGGATGGGATATATCCGGAATGCGCTACTTTCGTAAAATCATTTACGTGCCCACGGGACCCTAAACGACAAAAATTCAAGTCCGCGCAAGAATCGGCACGTAAAGATGTTGAACGAGCTTTTGGCGTGCTTAAACAACGTTGGCATATACTTCATAACCCGGCACGCGGATGGGAACCGACAAGATTGAGAAACATTATGTACGCTTGTGTCATATTACACAATATGATACTCGAAGACGAATACCATGCTATTTGTGGTGACGATTACCACGGCCTTTTCACGGATGATAACGAAACACAAATCAGTGAGGAACAACGCGCGGCAAATGTTCGAGAAGTCCAAAACCGGGCCACTCATAATAACCTTCGGTCGGATTTGGTCGAACATATTTGGCGTATCCAAGTTCCCAACAATGACGACGAGTAGCTTTTTAAATTTATTTTGTAATTTTTAAATTTATTTTGTAATTTTTAATTTTTTAATGAATGATATGAATTTTTATTTTTATTATTTATCTTATTTTTATTTATTCAAAAATATATAAATATTTTTATTTTGTTAAATAATTAAATGTATAAATAAAAGAATTAAAAAAATGATGTGGCGCTGATGTGGCATTGAGGGCTTTTAGTTATGCGCTGGGGGTGTTTAGGGCTTGAGGGCTTAGCTGATGTGGCGCTGATGTGGCGTTGAGGGCTTTTATCTATGCGTTGTGGATGGCCTTAGAAGTTAGTTATTTAGGTTTTGACATAGGTATGGGCAAATCATAGATAAGTTTTTTTATGATATATTCCTCTTATGTGTTTGCTAGTTGTGAGTTTATTATGGTAATATATTTGGAGGCTATGTAACATGCCTAGTCTGGTATGAGAGAAACTAATGTTGAAGATTTGTATTGTTTTAAGTTAAGACTTTCGTTGTGATTGTAATTTCGATTAATATACTTTATTGTCATATTCGACGACGTAAGGTAATATTTGGGATGAATGATGTGACACTACTCATGGTGGAAATGAGGTGTTACAGCAACTCTATCATTTGAATAAAATCATCTAAAACATATTATACAATCCAATTTTCTTATGTATCTAAAACCCCAAATCAGTTTAAGCATCCACGATGTGACGACGGACCGATAAACATGAATCTAAAACCCCAAATCAGTTTAAGCATCCACGACGTGACGACGGACCGATAAACATGAATTACATGTTGTGATTTCATACTAAGCACAATGTATGTTTGCAGTTTTTTTAGTATTTTGTTACAATATGTTTGTAGACTTGGATGATATTAAGGTTGTCTACACAACAAACCATGATATTTGGAAGATACTGAGGATGTACATACTGTGAAACCTGGTACATTCATAATATGACAATGAGGATGTATAGACTGTGAAACATGATACTGAGGATGTGCCCACATTGTGCACACCATATATTTCATTCAGTTTCACCATGAATTGACTGTTTCATGTGGCTTAGATTTCAATTATGTTGCCCAGTGGGGTTTCAATCAAACACGAACAGGTAATAACGAAAGTAAATTGATTGAATCAAATAAGTTAGTTACAATAATATTTTGTACAAGTATGTTCTGCGTTAAAGCATAAATAAACGCCCTATTTATACTAGTCTAAGATGACGGTTATTTTCCAACCATCGCGTTGCTTCGTGAACAGGTATGTCCTCTTGAACAGTCACAATGGTTCGGTTGCTTCTTTTCTTTGCCTAGGGACGGGATTAGTCTAACATTCACCCCCTAATCTCGTTCCTAATCCTTTAGATCCTTCACGCCAAGCAACTCTCTCATTTCTGCGAACTTGATTCTTGCTAAGGCTTTAGTAAGTATGTCCGCCCTTTGTAAATCTCCACTTACATGCTCGACTTCTATCTGATTCTTTTCAACACATTCTCTGATAAAATGATAACGTATATCAATGTGTTTGCTTCTTCCATGAAATACGGGGTTCTTCATAAGTGCTATCGCCGATTTGTTGTCGACTCTGATTGTAACCCTTTCTTCCTTCCAGCCTGTTAATGCATTCAATAGTCTTTGAAGCCATAAAGCTTGACAAGCTGCTGCTGTTGCCGCCATAAATTCTGATTCACATGATGATAATGCAACAGTAGGTTGTTTCTGAGAACTCCAGCTTATTGGTGAGTTCCCAAGGTAAAATACGATCCCTGTCGTTCCTTTGCCTTCTTCTATGTTGATGCCGTAACTACTGTCACTATATCCAAGTAACTTGCATCCACCTTTCTTGTAGTAGGTTATACCAAAATTTAATGTGCATTTGATATAACGTAACACCTGTCTAATTGCCTTCATATGTTGTTCTCTTGGTTCTTGCATGAACCGGCTTAACAAACCGACTGAATAACTGAGATCCGGTCTTGTATGAAGTAAATACCTTAAACACCCAATTAGACTTCTGTATTCCGTAGCATCAACTAGTTCTCCTCCCTCTGTCTTTATTAGCTTTGTTCCTGGATCCATGGGAATCTTGGTTTCGTTGCAATCTAACATTCTTGCTTCCTTAAGAATCTTGTTGGCATATCCTGATTGCTTTATTGAGATTCCACCCCCTGTTTGGGTAACCTCTATTCCTAAACAGTAAGCTAATAAACCTAAGTCACTCATCTCGAACTTTTCTTCCATTTGTGACTTAAACTTCTGAAGGTCTTTCTTACTGCTTCCAGTAACTATTAAATCATCCACATAAACTCCAACAAGCAACATAGAGTCTTTACTTATCCTTGTATAGACTGCTTGTTCTAATGTGCATTTCTTGAAATCCAGTGATTTCAAGGTTTGATCTAACTTCATGTTCCATGCACGTGGAGCTTGTTTCAACCCATAAAGTGCTCTAACAAGTCTGTACACTTTATTTTCATTTCCTGGTTTCATAAAACCTTCTGGTTGTGTAACATAAACTTCTTCCTTAAGCTCACCATGTAAAAAATGCTGATTTCACATCTAGGTGGTGAACTTCCCATCCATGATAAGCTGCCAATGCAAGAATTAATCTGACTGTCTCCATTCTTGCTACAGGAGCAAAGACTTCGTCATAGTCTATTCCATGCTCTTGTACGTATCCCTTAGCTACTAAACGAGCCTTGTGTTTTATAATTTTCCCATCTGCATCTCGTTTAGTCTTAAATACCCATTTCAGACCAATAGCCTTTTGTTTGTCTGGTAGGGTGGCTAGCTTCCATGTCTTGTTTTTATTGATTGAGTCAATTTCTGTTTGCATTGCCTCGATCCACTTCTTATCTCGTGCAGCCTCTTTGTAATTTCTAGGCTCTTCCTCTAGAAGTAGCAATTCATTACTTTGTACTTCTGGTGCTTGATCATAGACTTCAGATAAATTTCTGAACCCTCGAACTGGCGTATGATCATACTGTCTCGATGAACTTGCTATTGATGATGTATATCCGGCAGATTCTTCTGAATTAGGCTCATAGGTATATGGTGGAGGTGTTGATGGATTGTCTATTGGTTGTACAATCTCATCATCAGACATATCACCTTGAGCATTATTCTGCGTGGGACTTGGTGCACTTTCTTCATTATTTCTCTCCGAATCTTGAGTGCTAACTTCATTAATGATTCTTGAACTTGATGTTCGGCTATCATTTATAATGAAGTCCTTCCATTCTGGTTCCTTTGGATCAATATTATCCAAGTAACCTTTCCAGTCCCATCCTTCATCTTCTTTGAATTTTACATCTCTACTAACATTAATATCCTTTGTTACAGGATCAAATAAGCGATAAGCTTTTGACCCTGGTTCAGTTCCTAGGTAAACCAATTCCTTGCTCCTATCATCTAACTTCTTTAGATGTGGCTTGGTTACCTTTGCATAGGCTTTGCATCCAAAAACTCTAAGGTGTCTCATATTCGGTTTTCTACCCTTTAATGCTTCATAAGGTGTAGAATCCTTCAGAGCTTTTGTAGGTACTCTATTTAAGACATATACCGCATGTCTAATAGCTTCAGCCCAAAAATTTTGTGGCATATGCATAGCCTTTAACATACTCCTTGTCGTACACATTACAGACCTATTCCTTCTCTCTACTATGCCATTCTGTTGTGGAGAGTATGGTGCTGTAAGTTGTCTAAGTATGCCATTCTCCTTACAGTAACGTGTGAATTCCCTTGATGTGAATTCACCACCTCTGTCTGTCCTAAAAGTCTTTAACTTTTTCCCGACCTCATTTTCCACCTTCAACTTAAATTCCTTAAAAGTCTCGAATGCTTCATCTTTTGAATTCAAGAAGTATACCCACATGTACCTAGTACAGTCATCTACTAGCAAAAACATGTACTTCTTTCCTGATTCTGTTGCTGGGGAAATAGGTCCACATAAATCTCCAAACACTAAGTTCAAAGGTTCTATTGACTTGGTGTTTGTCTGGTTAGGAAACGGAGCTCTACTGTGCTTTCCTAGTAAGCAGGCATTGCACACTTGATTCTTATGACTTATACTGGGTATCCCTTCAACTAATTTCTTCTGAGTCATTTGTTTAATTGAATCGAAATTCAAATGACCCAACCTAGCATGCCAGAGCCATGCATGGTCTTCCAAATTAGTCAATAAACAGATAGGCATACCAACTTTCAAGTTGATCTTGTAAAGTCGGTTTCTTGATCTCTCAACTCTCATAAGTAGCTTTTGATCCTGACCATATAGCAATAATATGTTGTTTTGCATAACGATCTTACAGCCATTCTCTGTTAATTGTCCTAAGCTCAAAATATTACTTTTCAGACTAGGAATGTAATAAACATTAGGAATTATTCTTTGGTCCTTGTTTTTACATTCGAGTAATATAGAGCCTCTACCCTTAATCTCTACATATGACCTATCACCAAAACGGACTCTTCCTGAGATTTTTTCGTCTATCTCCTTAAAGTGTGTCCTAACTCCGGTCATATGGTTACTAGCTCCATTATCTAAGTACCATAAGCTTTCATCCGTGCTTATGTACTTCTTAGGTTCAATCCCTTTTTCATTTAAGAAAATTTCCTCAACCTTATCTCCTTTTCCTTGAACTGCCATCAAGAGCGTTGGTTCTACATCTTCCTGAACCAGATTTGATTGCTCTTGTCCACTATCCTTTAGTTTGCAGTTTCTCCTGACGTGTCCAAACTTGTTACAGTTGTAACATTTAACCTTGCTTGAATCCTTTGCACTTTTCTGGAAGTTATTCTTCTTGAACTTGTGCGAGGATTTCTTTCCCTTGTTAAATTGTTTGGTTCTTTCGTCTTGATTGTTATCCTGAGATGACCTAAACTTCTCTTGTCCACCGTTCTTAAAACGTTTCTCATGACTTGAATTGTTGTCATGGTTTGTGAATAGAAGTTTGTCCTGATTGTCAGTCGGGCTTCTATTTAACAGATTCACCCTTTCCTCAAAGGTTTTCAGCCTACCAATTGTCTCATCTATGGTTGTTTTCTCTAAATCAGTAAATTGTTCTATGGCTGCCACAATCTGTATAAATCTCTTGGGTACGGAACTTAGAAGTTTTCGTACTAGAGTTTGCTGATCAAATGTTGATCCTAAGCCACTTGCCCTTGTGACAATACTATTGAGCTTTGCTGAGAAAGCATCAATACTGTCATCTTCTTTCATTTTTAACATCTCAAATTCTGATTTGAGAGTTTGAAGTCGTGCCTTTTGCACTCTATCTACACCTATGTGTCTAGTTTGCAGTGCTTCCCAAATTTCTTTTGCACTTTTGCAACTAGCAACTTGTAAAATCATATCTTCTGGTAATGCCTGGAAAAGATATGCAGTTGCTGCCATATCTTTCTTTATGTCTAGTTCTGTATCATTCTCAGATTCTATCATTTCCCAAAGTCCATTTGCCTTTAGTATGGTCTTTATACGAAGAGCCCATACTGTATAATTTGTAGGTTTTAAAACAGGGCATTGAAATTGAGAAAATGACATAACCTCATTGTGAACTATAATTTCCTTGTTTTTTTCTTCACCCATCGTGCTTAAAAACTATTCCTAATTCTAAGTATGGATTAAAATTAGGGATATAGGAAATTTATAGGTTCAACTAGGAATCAAAAACAATTTCTAATCTTATCTATGTATAAGACTAAAAATAAAGAAATTCAGATTTTGTTAGAACGAAAAACCCGAATTTTTGATGATTCCTCTGATGAGATGTGCTTTCCTTCCTAGAATCGGTCCTTAGACAAATGCTCTTCCGGCTTGTCTCTGTTTTACTTCTACTCCTTGAGAAAACGATTCCCAAAACCTTCCTTTGGTTTTTTAAAAACACGAAACTCCTTCGATGGTTTCTTTGTTCCTTGAAAACGATCTCACCCCCGAATACCGAATCCGTTTGGTATTCAAATGCTAATACAAACTAGCACGCATTTCTTTTTCTTTTGTCAGATTTTGCAAAAGAAAGGTTGCACCCCTTATATTTTTGTCTGTGTGTATCGAAGTCCACAAATCCAACTATCCAAGACCCAAAATGGCTCCTGGTTTTCTTTTTCTGCTGTCTTCACGAACCAGTAAGAACACAGATGTGTTCCTCTTCTTCCTTGTACAAACACCGAACACCCCTTGGTGTTCCCTTTTTCCTTGCGTTTTATCGAACCAACAAGAACACCCCTGATGTTCTTCCCTTTCGTCCCTGTTCTGTTTGCCCAAAGAACTCGCTGTTCTTCTTCGTTTCTGTCCGAACCACAAATCAACCCTAGTTGTGTTTTGGTTCCAAAATTTATATACAGAAATCGCCCCTTACTCCCTTCGATTCCTTTCCGGTCTTGCGGTGCCAAATCGAAGCCCTAGGCTCTGATACCAATTTGTTGCCCAGTGGGGTTTCAATCAAACACGAACAGGTAATAACGAAAGTAAATTGATTGAATCAAATAAGTTAGTTACAATAATATTTTGTACAAGTATGTTCTGCGTTAAAGCATAAATAAACGCCCTATTTATACTAGTCTAAGATGACGGTTATTTTCCAACCATCGCGTTGCTTCGTGAACAGGTATGTCCTCTTGAACAGTCACAATGGTTCGGTTGCTTCTTTTCTTTGCCTAGGGACGGGATTAGTCTAACAAATTATTCCCATGCAACTTTCAATAATTATGGCTTTTAGCTTCAAAATCAAGGTTAAACTACAGTTTTTTTTAACCAATTGTGACTTAATTGAGATTAGTGTGATTTGCACTACAGTCATATTAGGATTTAAGTATTCTATTAAGGGGCTGTTTACTAAGCTCTTACCACCTCTTACCGGTGAGAGGCTCTTACCCGGTTAAGAGGTAGAACTGTTTACCAAAAAAAAAAACCCTCTGACCGTGCTCCAACCTCTGACCGTGCTCTGACCACAAACAGAGAAGAAACCATGTCTTTCCAGGGTAAGAGATAACATTTCCCTGTCTACCCTTCTCCAAATTAGCTTGACGAAGGGCCATAAGATGGTTCACCAAGGGGCAAGAACAACAACTGAAGGAAGAAAAAGCAACATGAATACCTTTTTTGTTTTGTTACTAGAAAGAGCAAATCTATGGATGATGAGAAGAATTTTTCTGTTTTCTTCGCCGACAGTACTGATACGAGGACAAGAAAACACATAGAACCCAAAAGATATCAACCCTTGTTGGGATGAAACCCTAATTTTTCATTGTCAAGTGCTCCAAAAAGGTATAAAACCAAATCAAATCATATGTAATGGTGAATAGTGTTTCTGAGATTTTGTCTGTCAAAGAAAGAGGAAGATGAAGATGAAGGAGACCCAAGATGAAGACTTTTCAATTTTCAAAAAAAGATATATAAAGGTAAAAGCAAATAATCTTGAACCAAGTGCCTACAAAAAAGTAGTAATCTTGAATCAATAGCTGTAAATGTTGATCTAAAATAAATAAATAGTCATTTTTTTAATTTAAAATAAATAAATATTGTTGAAAAGAAGAAAAACAATTAATGTAGGATGTATATGTATTTAAAATAAGTTTTAATAAGTATTTATTATAGATATAAGGGTATAATGGTAATATTTATCGAGTCAGCGCTTAACACAAAATATTTGGTAAACACGTATTTTTAATCCGCACTTACTTAAGTCAGACCTCTTACACCAGTCAGCACTTATTCGGTTTTTTTAGTAAACAACCCCTAACATAATATTCACTTTTAAAGAGCCATTTTATAGATATCTAATCTGAAAAATCAAATTTACAACAACATTTTCTTCTCATTGATAAAACTTTTAATATATACTTGATTAGGTAATATTTAACTCTAATATTTAGTGATGTATAAGAGCATCCATTGATATATCAAGAAGTTTTTCAAATTTGAAAAAACTATATTCATGAGGTTTTTAATCATAGAGCCTTCCAAGAAATAATTACATCAGTGGTCCCTGTATTTTATCAAAATTTTGGATTTGATCCTTAAAGTACATTATTTATCGCTGGTGATCCCTAACGTTTTGATTTACATTAACTCATGGTTCTTTTATGTTAAATATTGGATGACCATGAGTGAAAGTAAATCAAACATAAGAGGACCATGAGTGAAAGTAAATTAAACATAAGAGGATCATGATTGAAACTAAATTAAAAAGTTATGGATCACCACAAGGACCACCGATGTAATTTACTCTAAAAACTATAAATTTGGTCTTTATGGTTTCAAAAATAGCACTTTTCGTCTGTGATTCTAAAATCATAGGATGGTTATCGTGGTTTGTAAAAATATCCCTATTTAGTCTATTCCGTTAACGGCCATAAATTTTCGTTAAATAAGGATTAAGGAGCATTTTTGTTGTTTTATCAAAAAAATTTGTCATTTACCCAATAAAAAATTATAGGGACCAAAATTACAAAATCGATTTTGATTGGGTAGAAGACAAAAAACAGTAAAATGACACATCTCATTTAATGAAATTTTTAGCAGCCGTTAGAAGAAGGGACTAAATCAAACATTTTTGCAAACCACAATAACGATTTCGTAATTTCGAAACTACAATAATGAAAAGTGTTATTTCGACAAACCATAGAAACCAATTAATGTGTAGTTTATCCTATATTTAATTACTTTAATTTTTCTAATTTATAAGTCTTATATTTAATTAGTCGTATCTATTAATATTTAAATTTATAAAAGTCTTGTATTTAGTTAGTCCTCCAAAAAGTTATATCATGAGGAACATGTTATGTTTTTTATGCAATTAAGAGAATGTTTCATATCTTTTATGCATTTAAGCTAACATAGTATAAGGGCCAGTTTGTTAGCAGCTTAATGAGCTTAATGAGTCTTATAGCTTATTCGGTCAGTTATATATGACTATTTGGTTGTGGCTTAATGATATAGAAAGTGGCTTATTCACTAAGCTTTTAGGAGGGAGCTTTATGCAGAAAGCCAAGTTTTGTCCAAACCCGTCTCTCCCAATTAAAAAACATGCTCCTTCCATCTATGAAATAAACCTCCCAAACAAAAACCTTTCCAACCTATACAGACAAATTAATCCACACAGACAACTTTATTTATACATTACTTAATGGAAAAATAAGCAAACAGCCCCTAAGTCTAAAAACATAAAAACGACAATGTATTATAATTTTTAAACAAAAATCATATAGCTCAAATTTTGAAAACACACATATTTTGATGCAGTATTAATTAAGACCACACATTACAAAAATCAAAACCACTTAATTATAAATAACACATATTTGTAATCACTTTTTACACGTAATTCATTTATAACCGAAATCCAAAAGGCTGTTATATAATTATAAATAATTTTGGTGTTTATGTGCATATATATAATAATTAATATAATATAAAATAAAACAAAAATACCTAAGGGCTTTTGGCCTAGTGGTATGGGAGTCTTTGGCCTCGTAGGAGATTAATGGTTCAAACCTCACCAAAGCTGGAGAGGATGTGTAAGTTTAATTATTGCATTTGTCGTATATAAATATTATATACTTCAAAAAAAAATTAATCATAAAATGTATGATCTAGAAATAAAAAAGTGGTTTTTTCGTTTTTTTTATATATTACAAAAGAATTTAAAATAATCCAAAGAGATTATAGTTTACAAAGGTACATGCAATTACCTTATCTGCAGTAGATATCGTCAAATATTGGTCTCGAGCCGGGTCGTGTCGGGTCCAAATAGGTCTTGATTTTAAATAGTTATCTTATAACCGATCCTATTTCAGTTTCAATCCAAATACGAAGACCCGATTATGAGAAATTGAGAACCAGTCCCGAGCCAAGCCCAAACCGGTCCCACTTAATTGATTTTCTATCACTTAATTTTCTTATTTTTTTAAATTGATTTTTAACTTATAAAAAATGTTTTTTTAAAGAACTTGATCAATCATATACACTAACAAATACGTTTTTATTACAACTGAGTCTATCAAATGCATTAACAAAAGCACTTGCGTTAAAAAAAAATTTATTATAATTAGATCAATCAAATACATTAACAAAAATATGTTTTCATTTAAAAATATACTTAAAATGCATTCAAAAATAAACTTTATATAAAAAAACGGATCGGTCCATAACCGGTCTCATGAGTCATAATTGGTCCTGGGCCAAGCACATTTGGCCATGTATAATTTGCAGATTGCCACCTGCAATCAGTTTATGTTAACTTTAGGATACACACCAAATTAAAGCGGGTGCACATTTAAAACACCTAATATCAGTACAAACAGGAAGGAATCGCCGAGGATTAGTCGGTGCACATAAGCTGTCCCGGAAACCCACGGTTATAAAAAAAAAAATGCTAGTTTTATGTGTTTTTTATAGTAATTAATTTCACCTTTATATCACCTCTTTAACAAGTTTTATTTTTTTTACAACAAAAAAATAAGAATTGTATAATATTTAACATGATATTCATATGAAATGATTTTTTTGAGATATTTTTACCGATTTATCATAGCTTATAATTTTTATTTTATTCAAACATAATGTTCATATTTTTTTAGCACAAAAGTAGTATTAATTTTTTCTTGGTTTTACAATAAAACCTTGCAAAAGTCTTCCTTATATCACATAAATTAAACTAGGTAGAGTTTGTTTGTTTACCTCTTAATAGTTTCATTAAGAGGCAACCTCTGAATCGTTTAAAGGTGAATCTTGTTTTGCAAAAAAAGTCTGCCTCTTAATGGTTATAAGACCCTCTTGAATGATTTAGCATCTTGGGTCTCCCTTAACTATTCAGCACCCTAATTTCATTTTAAACAATTACCGAACAACCATATTTTATTTTGTACTATATCATAAAAGCCTCTTAATTATTTTTATCACTTCGATCATTTTCCACCAAACCATTTAGCAACCACCAAACAACCCATTACATTATAAATTTAGAATGCCCGATACCCAGGGCCGGTCCTGAGATTTCGGATGCCCATGGCGAAAGGCAAAAAAATGCCCCTTTGTTACGCAAATGATTTTTTTAAAGGGTTTGGAGCTTAATCAGGCTAGGCGACTCATCCCCACGCCGGATTTTTATTAAAAGCACTTCGCATATACAAACAACAACTAGTTTAATTATAACCTAATTTAGAATAGAGATCTAACCTTTAATCCAGCTCATTGAGTGAAAAAATAAGTGAAATCAGCATCTATTGTTAACCCATAACTGCCTTTTGAACATCATGAATACAGTGAATCCCTTCTGACTTGATTACCCATATCTATTGATGAATAGGTTACAATGATTGTTAAGCAAGTGCAAGAAATTACAATAATATAACTGATTTCTTTAAGTCTCCACAAAAAATAAAGTTAAATTAATCCTTAATAATATATTATGCTAGTTGAATACTCTGAAAAGATAAGCTGGAAATATGCATTATTTGAAAAGAAGCAGCTTTGATTCAAGCAAATAAAAAGTTTGTTGACGTTTTGGGGCATTGAGGAAAATATATCATACCCTTCTTGTTTCTGCAATCAATCGCAAACTCCTCTTACCTGAATCAATCGCAAGCCCCTCTTACCTGCATCCCACACCTAGTTTCTGCAACCATCAGAAAATATAAACAAAACCAATTTAAACATAACACTAATCTAAACTAACAAATAACCAATTAACCCTAATCAACTAATCTAAACTAAAGTGTCTAAACATAAAACAAATCATGGAAAACCTAATATAAAACATTAAACATTATTTAGAATTTAGAATTTAGAAATCAAATCAAACCACAGCAAGTTCAAAGTTCAAAAAAGGATAGAAAACACCTGATTTAGGGCAGAACAGAAGCAAATCAAGCAATCCAAGTATGAAGTATCCAACTATTTCTAATTTCTTCAGTTCTTCTTAGTTGAGTACTTGGGTTAGTTCTGATTTAAGAAATGAGAAATCCAACCGCAAGTCAGCAACAGAGCCAACACTTCTCGATTTCTGATTTGATTTAGGGCAGCAACGAATCGGAATCAACGACTCTCGATTTCTGATTTGATTTAGGGCAGCACCGCACCGCAGCAACACTCTTCTCGTCGTTCTCGATTTCAATCGGCCGCATAATCAAACTTGGGTCCCAGAAATTGATACCTATATATAAAGAGCCTATTTTTTGGTGAGGCCCCTGTTGGACCTGGGGCCATGGCTCAAGCCCCATTTGCCATGGGCCAGGGCCGGCCCTGCCGATACCGTCGGGGAGGTGTGCGTGAGTTCGTGGTAGTTGATCGTTGGATCGATGCCACAATGCCTTCCAAAAAAATATACAAACTTCAACCAAGCTTTTAATACACTTGTTTCACACACATATCATAAAAGTTACAGGCCGTAAAACTCGCCCATAAAATATTTTCTTCAAAATAACAACTGAAAAAGAATAAAAAAAACATCCCTAAAAACCACATAAAAATCACAAAGTCCAAAATTTTCTTGTCCCTTTCATGTGTACTCCTATTTTATTTAATTTATCTTTTTACTCTTCCATAGGTTGACGATGACATGGATTTATGTGATTGGTTGGAGAAAGAATTTTGGTAAATAATTGATTATTATCCCTAAAATCGTTGACTTTGACTTCCCTAAGAAGAAGACCATGCATAGATTTACCATCCGTAAGATCATCCACACACCTGCAAGATGACATTCCTTTCATAAATGCCACATCAGCTTTGCAATAACACCCTCTACACACCTGCAAGACCAAATTCCTTTCTAAACTAATAAATTATAATATAAATAATATATATTTAATAAATATATTAATATTCAAATAAACAACTAACTAATTAATTTAATTAATAAAGTATTTATATATTATTACTTTAATGTTGCAAGGGCTTTCATTTTTAGCAAGCCTTGCAAGTGACATGGCATGCCATGTCATCTTGCAAGGTGCTTGCAAGATGGGGTGTGGATGCTCTTAGCTTGCTCTGCCACACACTGACAATTGTCGCCACCCTATGGTGCCACGTGGACGTTTGTTGACTTGTCAAAACGGACAACGGTAACGGAAGTATTAAAGTACTCCCTCACTTTATGGTTCTCCGGGAAGTAGACGAAAGTCAACGCATGCACCCAACTGACATTATGGTTCTCCGGGAAGTAGCCTTCTGCCACCACCATGGAACCGATGGAGACCACGGGGAGAGGGTTGAAAGTGAAGGATCGGTCATCGGAGGTGGTGGTGGTGCAACCGGTGAGCAAGCCCGTAAGACGTTGGGAGCTAGGAGGCGGTGGACGGTGGTGAGTGGTCAATGCTTCGTAGAAGTTGGTCAACAGATTCCGGTGGCATTCCTCCGCCGGGTTGTGGTGGTGTGGGTTACACTTGCACATCTTCTTAATGGTTGGGACTTGTAATTTGGTTTGATAGAAAATTGTAAATATCGTTTTGCTTTTTTGTAAACAATATTCAAAAAACTTGTACTATAAATAAATATTCTACACTTTAAAAAAATGTAGTAAATGGTCATAAAACTTATAACAGGTCTAGAATCATTGGAGCAAGATTGGGCTCAATTTAACTCTCTCTTTTTGTAAGGGTTGCAGTTTCTTTGGAAATTGGCTTCTTTCAGCACAAGTTATTGGGTCTTGGAGCTAGATTGGGCTCAATTTAACTCTCTCTTTAGGAAACCCTTCTAGCAAGTTATTCTGTAACTATTTACCTCTCACATAATAGTCTTGGACATGTTGGTCCTCACTCACTACTAGAAAAAGATGTATCAATGACGAAAACTAGTGACAAAAAATTTCATCTTGTTATTTTAATTATCTAATCTTAATGAGTATTGTATATGCGTTAAATCATTAAGTTGTCGATGTTCCACAGACAAATGAGTTGTATTATCTACAGTTGTAAATATATGAAAATTTGAATTGTCAGATGTTCCAGAGGCATTAATTTCATCTTGTTATTTAATATGCATTATATATATATAGAGAGAGAGAGGAAAGTTCAAATGAAAACTCAAATTCAATTGTAAACGTGAGGACAAATCTCGTCCATTGATCGCAGTCATATTTAAGTCATTCCTAAAATTCAGCTTTAGGGGTATTTTCGTCAAGATTAGAATCAGCGCCTCCTTTGTTGATTTTTTATTTTCTTTTTTAATTAAAAAACTTTTACCCCCTTAAATTTTAAAATAAATTATCTCAAAAATTACTAATATTTTAATCAAACAAATTACATCAAAAAAACGCGAATTTCGTGCTCTTCGATATGACATCCATCATGATATAGTTTTTTTTTTCGTTTTAACCGTTTTTACGTGAAATCGTGTATATGTGTTATATTCAGAATGAATAATACAACATTCGGGATGAATAATATCTACATTTATTCGGACTGAGTATATAGAATTATTCAGACTGAATATATGGAATGTGAGGAGCATTCTTAGCCACTAATTAGGATTGCTTAAACAGCGCTTGCGAGTTTTCCACCATGTTCGACCATATTTGATTTCTAATTTGAAACTTACACTTTCAACTCCTATAATTAGTTACTAATTTTACTTTATACCTTTTACTTTTTTAATTTTAATTTTACACATTCATCATATTAGCACATATAATCATTTATTAACTAAAATACGTTAAAAAATACGTTTTAATTTTAACCAGTTACACCATTGTAATCGTCTCTTCGATACATTCGAAATGAGCCTAATATTGAATATTTTTTGATTTAATTATTTTATTATATATCATTATGATTATGCGATTTTTCCCTCCACTTTAAGTCGCAACCAAAGTCGCGACTTAAAACAAAATCACATATGATTAATAACTAAGTGATATCAAATTGTAAAACAATATCATATATGATCACATATGATTTACTAAAACAAAATCACATATGATTAATAATTGACATCAGATTGTAAAACAAGATCACATATGATTAATAATTAATTGATATCAGATTGTAAAACAAGATCATATATGATTAATAACTGGTGATATCAGATAACAGTCTTATAGATCACATATGATTTACCAACTAAAACAAAATCACATATGATTAATAACTAGTGATATCAGATTGTAAATAAGATCATATATGATTAATAACTAGTGATATCAGATAACAGTCTTATAGATCACATATGATTTACCAACTAAAATAAAATCACATATAATTAATAACTAATTGATATCAGAATGTAAAACAAGATCATATATGATTAATAACTAGTGATATCAGATAACAGTCTTATAGATCACATATGATTTACTATTGTTTCCTAATCATATATGATTTGATAGGTGTTCCTAACAAAAATCTCATCAAAACTATAAGGGTACGAATTGTAAATATTAAAAATATTTTTATGTAGTATATATGATATATATTAAAATAAATAAATCAAAAAATATTCAATATTGAGCTCATTTCGAACGTATCGAAGAGACGAGTACAATGGTGTAACTTGTTAAAATTAAAATGTATTTTTTAACGTATTTTAGTTAATAAACGATTATATGTGTTAAATGTAAAATTAAAATTAGGAAAGTAAAAGGTATAAAGTAAAGTTAGTAAATAAGTGTAACAACCCAAATTTCATAGCAGGCAAACAGCCATAAATATGCATTCGAATTACATAAAACCTTGTCTTTACATCATCAAAATTCATACTAAAACGAAATTGTCAGCGGAAGTCTCTAAATCCACAGCCGAGAGCTATTCTATAGTAATCATAGCCAAAACTTGAAGTTACTCTAAGCTTCAAGTCCTTCTTATCGCCTCCTAGTTCTTACTGGAAGAACCCTTAACATGCTTACCTGAAAATGGTTTAGTTTTGAAAGCGAGGGTTAGACCAAAAGGTCTAGTGAATTCCCTCCGAAAACAACATGTATCAACAGTAAAAATCATTTAGGTGATAACATCGTAACTCATCACATAAAGTACTGCACTGTATGGGGAATCACATAAACATCCGCGATCGGGGCCCAAGCAGACTCCCCTTTCGCCCTCTCGTATCGGGGCCCAAGCAGACTCCCCGATACCCGCCTAGGAGGAAACGAATTCCAACCAATAGGCTCATCATCCATAACCAAGGGATCATTGGATCCCGAGGCTCACTGATCCCACAGTGCAGACCAACATCACATAGCATGCACATACGTTACAAAAAGCATGTAATAAAACCTTACAAAGCATGCCTTACATTTCATTATGTCAAACTTTCTTTTAGATATAAATAGGTACGTTCGTGAGAAACATGCATTTCGGTTATAAACATTTCTTGCGCTTTAAGAACCATAATCAGTAAAGAAAACGTTTAACACTTTACGCCGTAAAAGGGTTAGGGAACTCACCTTGCTTGACGTACAACGCACTTCTTAAATACCTCCGAGCTAAACCACACGAACACCTAAGATAACAGTTTCGCATTAGAAAACAGTTCACCCTTCTGTCCGGAGAACTCAATCCGGACACAGCTAATTTCCGGATACAGCATTGTCCGGACGTAACACCTTTCCGGACACAACACTTTTCCGGACACAATACTTATCCGGACGCTAGACTTATCCGGGCAAAGCTACCCGGACACTAAGTTTATCCGGAGACTTGCAACATATCCGGATACTAAGAAACACCCGGACACTCTCACAGGGTACTCACCCGGACACCTGCAAAATCGTCCAGACACTACCGAATAAGAACGTCCGGACTCTACGGCTGTTCGAACTTAGGATTCTTAAAAGTGATTTACAACTCGATTTAAGCCACTAGTTCGATTAGATAACCACAAGGGTTCATCCACCAACCCCAAATACTCATTTAATACACTTGCTTACCCCTAAATCGGTACATACTAAGCAAAATCCTCAAAACCCACTTTTAAGGAAAAAGTGGTTGAAAACTCCTTGAATCATTGATTTCAGACTTAGGAATCTCGACCAATAAAGCTAGGAACACGAGAATTAACAGGGATTAAGGGTTACCTTACTGATTTCTTCTTTGATTCTTCACTCCTTTGATTTCTTCCCAAGAAACTTCTTTCTTCTTCCTTTTCTCTCTTAGCCGCCAAACCACAAGCCAAAATACTGATTTCTCAATTATGAGTTGCCCTAGGGTATTGAGCCCTTAAGTACTTTCATAAATAACAAAACAACCCCTTAACTTATCTTTCAATTCCTGCACAAAGGGAAGGTGATTGCCTATGCTTCCAAGCTCGGGTTGGGATGCGTGTTGATGCAGAATGGGAAGGTGATTGCCTACGCTTCGCGTCAGTTGAAAGATCACGAAAAGAATTATCCCACCCATGACATGGAATTAGCGGCCGTTGTCTTTGCGTTGAAAATCTGGCGACATTATCTCTATGGGGTGAAGTGTCAGATTTACACCGACCATAAGAGCCTGAAGCACCTGTTTGATCAAAAAGAGCTGAACATGAGACAGAGGAGGTGGATGGAACTGTTGAACGATTACGATTGCGAAGTCCTTTACCACCCGGGTAAAGCCAATGTGGTGGCAGACGCGTTGAGTCGGAGAGAACGCGGAGAGCAGACCAAAGTCGTGGCTTTCCGAATGGAAGCAACCTCAAATCTGCTCGATGAGATTAAGAAGTTTCAGGAAGAAGCACTGTTAGAAGGAAATGTGAAGAGCGAACGAGTTGTCGGGATTGCGACATCGTTTGAAGTCAACAGTAGCGGGTTGAATTGCATGAAAGGCCGAGTGTGGGTGCCAAGGATCGGTGACATGAGAGTAAAGATCCTCGAAGAGACGCATAGGTCACGATTGTCCGTGCACCCGGGCACGAATAAGATGTATCAAGACTTGAGACAGTTCTACTGGTGGCCGGGGATGAAGAAGGATATCGCTCATTTCGTGGAGCGGTGTGTGACTTGCCTGAAGGTTAAGGCGGAACATCAACGACCTTATGGAGAGTTGCAGTCCACGGTGATACCAGTGTGGAAGTGGGACAACATCACGATGGATTTTGTCACGAAGTTGCCGAAAACCCCTAAAGGCAATGATACGATCTGGGTGATAGTGGACATTCTCACCAAATCAGCTCATTTCTTGCCTATGAGGGAGTCGGATTCGTTGGAAAAGTTGGCACGGTTGTACATCACCGAGATTGTGTCTAGGCATGGAGTGCCAAAGTCCATTGTGTCCGATCGGGATAGTCGATTCACATCGAAGTTTTGGAGGAGCCTTCAGCGTGAATTGGGGTCTCAAGTGAAGCTGAGCACGGCGTATCATCCGCAGACGGATGGTCAGAGCGAAAGGACCATCCAAACGCTGGAAGATATGTTGAGGGCTTGTGTAATTGATTTCAAAGGATCGTGGGAGACGCACTTGCCGTTGATAGAATTCTCTTACAACAACAGCTATCACGCGAGTATTCAAGCGGCACCATTTGAGGCGTTGTACGGACGAAAATGCCGTACGCCGTTATGCTGGAATGAAGTGGGAGAAAGACAGTTGACGGGTCCGGAAATTGTGCAGCTGACGTCAGAAAAGATTGAAGTGATTCGAGAAAGAATGAAAGTTGCCCAAGACCGACAGAAAAAGTATGCCGATAGGCGGAGGAAGCCGATTGAGTTCCAAGTAGGTGATAGAGTAATGCTCAAGGTGTCACCTTGGAAGGGCGTGGTCCGTTTTGGAAAGAAAGGGAAGCTGAGACCGAGGTATGTCGGACCGTTCGCGATAGTTGAAAGAGTAGGCCCTGTAGCTTACAAGTTAAAGTTACCAGAAGAGCTAGAGCGAATCCACCCGACCTTCCATGTCTCAAATTTGAAAAAGTGTCTAGCCGAAGCCGATGTGGCCATTCCGATAGAAGATGTAAGCATTGACGAGAAGTTGGCGTACGAGGAAGAGCCAGTCAAAATTTTAGACACTAAAGTACGAAAGACGAGGAATAAGGAGACACGTTTGGTGAAGGTTCAGTGGAAGTATCATCAAGGACGAGAAGCAACGTGGGAGGTGGAAGCGGAGATGAGAAGCAGGTACCCTCACCTCTTTAAGAATGGAATTCCGGGGACGGAATTCTTTTGAGGGGGGGAGTGTTGTAACAACCGAGATTTTTATTGTAATTAAATAAATAAGGACTTGTGTAAAATGTGAAACAAGAAGAAAGTTGAGGGGTCAAAGTGTAAATATGGGAAGAATATTTAAAAGGGTCCAAAGCCCTAGGAGAAAAATCATTTCATCAATCAGTATTTTGTGCTATGTGTGTGCGGCGGCTGTGAGGAAAAGAAGAAACAAGAAAAGGGCGCTGTGGGTGTTCTTTTGGAAAGCAAGAGAAGAATTCTTGGCTTTTGTTCAAGTAAGTATTTTAATTCCTTTCTCTTTAGTTCCTTTTCCGATTAGAAGGTGTTTGGGAAGGTTTGAGTGTGTGTAATCACACACACAATCTGTTCCAGCGCTGTTTCCTTATTAAGAGGGTGGGGAGATCGTCTTTCTTGAGTTTAATTGGTAATGTGAGCCTAGAATCTTTCTTTGAACTGATTTCTAGTTTAGCCTAAAGATTTTCGATAAGTTTTAGCAAGTTTTCGAGTTGAGCAGTAGAAAAACCCTGTATCAGACCTGTCTGCGTATCTGGGGAAAGAAGATGAAGTGGTTGAGTCTGAAATTCGCAAGCTAAGCCTGCGAGTTTGAGAATTTCGCAAGCTACGCTTGCGAGTTTTGGAGAAAATCGCAACCCAAGGTTGCGAGTTTCAGAGTCCTGCGAGTTTGAGAATTTCGCAAGCTACGCTTGCGAGTTTTGGTGCCTTGCGAATTTAGAGCCTTGCGAGTTTTAGAGTTCTGCGATTTTCGTGTCTTGCAAGTTAGAGCTGAGAAAGTTTAGGATCCAAGTTAGATGCATCCACTTAATCAATAAATCATTGTTTAGGTGTGCGTTTGGAGCGAGTCTTGAAGTAACCGGGAGTTGCAATCAGGTGAGTTTTCTAAACCAAAATGTATGGCTTTTAAAGTGTTTTCAAAATGTGTTATGAATGTTGAGAAATTGCCATGCTTTATTATTATGCTTTGTTTATATAAAAGTTGTTTAAAGCTTATGGGGAATGTATGCATACATCAAGGAGACGTAAACTGGCAAAGACGGGAGAGTCGTTCCGCCAGCTCTCGTGCGGGAAGGGAGGTCCCTATATGCCAGGAGCGAGGCTCCGCAAGGCAGCATGAGGCTGACTCGTTGTCACCTTCGGGTGGCTTCAGGGTGTCAGATTACGAGGAGGCGGACTTTAGTCCGTATATGATTTTGACATGTTGAGTATAAACGTTTTATGCCGAAAAGATAAACTGTTTTTAAATGCTTTGATAACTGTTAGGAGGGACTCACTAGACCTCATGGTCTAACCCTCGCATTTTCAAAATTAAAACCTTTTCAGGTAAGCAGGTTTCCAGAAGCTCGGGCAAATAGGCTGAGCTTAGCGTGGAGAGTAAGGGTGGATAGAGACACTCTAGTATTTAGTATTTCTCAGTTGTGTAGGTTGTTCCGCAAACCTATTAAGTATTTGTAATGAAATTTTGTGACCGTGATTTTGGGATGTTATGAAATTGATGTTTTGCATGTTAATGTTCGGGAGGGTCTTTATATGATTGTTGTTAGTCACAAGCATGGGATTGTAGTTAAAATTAATTTGTTTACATCAATAATCATAATCAGAATATTGTTTAAGTAATCATGATTATACTAATTGGCTGAATTCATGAATTATAAATCATGTCCATGCATTCAAAACAAAGAATATAAACTGTTGCATATGTAATATACACTAAATAGATACATCAGATACTAGCAAGTATACAAAATCCAAACACATTTCATTAGTCCATAAGCATGTCTTTTTAAATTCATGAATTATAAATAACTAGTGGTCTGTACCGCGCATTGCGCGGTATTCAGAAAACATGTTATTTTTAATAGTAGCATAGCTTAATATAAAAATTAAAATGACCAACATGGTAAAGTTATAGTTTTTGAGTACTAAAAGGTTATTCATCAACAATGCAATTATCTACCGCATTCAACAAACATATACATGAATCTATTCATAAATCATGTAAATTTAATACAAATGTGCATTTGACCTCTATTTTCTTGACTATTGTTAAAAGAGTGTACAATTTTGTTATTTGAATTAACAACCCTATATCTCAAGAATTCGCAACCACCTGAAAAAATTTCATGGTATACACCAAACCCTCCTTCAACAAATGTTTGAACTTCGACACCAAATCTTCCATACTACTGTAGCTATTAGAGTTCTCTGAAGTAAGTTGGTATAAATCAATCTATATTACAAAGTGGGCATACCATTTCAATAAGAACTATATACAAACTAATTAATTCTTGGTCTTTTTTAGTTCAAAGACTTTAGAATCGGCAAACTCTTACCTTAATCGCTCAACATTCATTAGCTCCCAAAATTTTCAACTTTATTCAATTCATTAAATATCAATAATATGGACGACAAAAGCTACCTTTTCCACAAATGTTAAAGAAATTCTATTTTATGCATATCAATAAGAATGTAATGTATATTCAAATCATAAAGGGCTTATTGATGGTAAAAAAATTATCTTTAATAGTAATTGTGTGGAAACCATGTGCTACGCGGTAGCGTCGGTAATTTGGGTGGTAATATGTAGATAAACATACAGATACATCTTAGTTGGTAAATATAACTATAAACAAATCACATTCATATCACTTGTAAAAATTAGAAGAAATTTAATTAGTGGAATTTTAATATATATATATATATATGTATATATAAGTTAAGTAAATAACTTGTAAACTGAATTAAATTAGTAACATTAACGATGGGCCCAAGGATAAATTTTGCATTGTTTGTATAATTTATACCTTTGCATGATGTTTTTCTTTTAGAAAGAGGGGTAGCTCTAACAATATGTTAAAAATGAACAAATACACACTTAGATGATACGATAACTTCCGACCAAACGTATGTCTACTCTTCAAATGGGAGAGGACCTAAAAGTTGACATGGATTACACTAATTCAAACAGTTAAACAAACAAATGGTTGAAATAATGGTCTAAAATTCTCTACAACCTTGAAATTTTGCAAAATATATACATTTCCTTCTTGTAACAAAACGGTGAAACTTAGTGGCCAAGTTTTTTCGAACCAGAGTATCATCGGTGCCTAAACAACAATAAAAAAAACAATCAAATAATAAGCATAACAAATTTTGTTAATAGATGGTATGACCATAAGAATAAAGTAATATAAAAAAACACATTTTCGTGAATTAAAACCATATCAAAACTAATCTTACACCTTATAAAAAAAGATAGATAGATTATCAACACAATGTTTTATTGAATTAATGATAGGTTTCTTCAATTGATGAGATAAATAATCTCAAATGTGTTTTATCACAACATTAATAGTTTTTTATTATATATTGTCACCGAAATAAAGGGTAATAAAATTGGCTTTTTTATATATTGATTGTTATGTAATAAAAAATGAAAATGAAAGGTTTAGAAATTAATGTGTTGAGTTTAGATTAAAAATAAATCAAAATGACAAAACAAATATATAAATATGAGTGCACATACTCATTAATTTTTTTATCATGTATATTGAAATGTATTAAATTATCATAAGTATTTTATTTATATATATATTCATAATAATTAAAAGAAGAATATGAAAAGTTAGGTCAATTAATGAGGTATATTGATATATTATAGTTACAAAAATACATGAATTATCTAATCAATTAATGCGATATAAATATACAGGTTTCAAAAACTAAAAAAATAAATAATAGAAAACAATAATTCAAGCATTCACAAAATTTCAACATACATTTTTTGCCTTTCTTTTATAATAATATATCGATATTGATGTATTGATGGTTGTGTAAATAAAAAAATAAATAGTAAATATCATATTCAAATATATTAAATTGTCATAACTATTTCGTTTGTATGTATTGATTTATGGTAATCAGAAAAGGAATATGAAAGGTTAGATTAATAATGAGGTGTATTAATATATACTAAATACGAAAATACATGAATATTTGATCATTTAATGATATATATATATATAACTTTAAAAAACTAAAAACTCGATAATAATAAAAAACGACAATTCAATCATTCTCAAAATGCCTACACACATTCCTTAACTTTTTTCATAGTAGCATATTGATATTAATTTGCTGATTGTTATGTAAATAGAAAATGAATATGTAGTAAATAAAGCTAAAATATTTTAATTAAATTAATTGTCAAACTAATACTATAAAATTTATATAAATAGACTCGTATAAAATAAAAAAATGAAACGTAAACAAAAAACTTTTTTTAATTATATTATATTGATTGTTTTGTAAATAAAAAATAATGGTAAATACATATTAATGTTAAACTAATAAAATAAAAGAGAATAAAAAGATTATTCATATTGATTGTTGTTACAAACCAAATTTATGAAACTTTTCAACAAAAAAAAAATTCAATCTTTAATCGTGAAAGAGTTTTTCACTAAGATTTAAGGATGTTTTTTTGGGAATGAAGTAATAGACACCATAAAATTTCTCACAACAATAACAATGTTAATGTCAATAGAAAAAATCTTAAAATAGTTAAAGAACGCAATTCAATCACATATATATATATATATATATGATTATTGTCAATGGCGCTTAAACTTGGGAATTTTTTTTATCAAATATTGTAATCACAAATATCAAAATTTATTTGAATATATATAATTCAATCGTAAACACAATTTGCTATGATAACAACAAATTCAACAATATGGAAAAGAAGAAATACATATCACATTTTTTTCAGAATATAATTGTTAGATACTTGTTTATAATCTTCCATATCTTCTTCAACTTTCATCTTCTTCAACTTTCATCTTCTTTATCCTTCACTAAAGGAAGAAATATGTAATAACAAACTTACAATTTTCAAGAATATAATTTCTACATACCTTTTTATAGTCTTCCATATCTTTTTCAACTCCCATCTTCTTCATTCTCCACCAAAGTAAGTTTTAGAATTTCACTTTGTTTATTATTGCAACATAGAAAAACAAACTTAATTTATTACAAAATATATTTTTATTATACATTACTAACCTCAGAAAGTTAAAAAAAACTAAGCGGTGTGAGAAGAGTAAGCATCTTGTATGTCAAGAAGTATGGACAACAATGGTTGCAATTGTATGTCAAGAACCAACATGTTGCACTTTGAAAAATTAGTGAAGACCTTTGAACTTATTATCATAGAGTAAGTAAATCAAAGTACGATGACATTTGAAAGGACATGTAGAGTTATAAATACATATTGGAAAAGACATAGAATGATGGAAATTGGGAAACTATCATAGATTGAGAAAAAAAAAGTAGTGATTATCATATTTAGAACTTCCACCTCATTCCTTGTAGTGGTGGTTTATATAGATATATAGATTGAGAGATAAAGATGAGTTAGGGAAAATGAAGAGAACAATGTTAATGCAAACATGATGGATAATCAATGTTGATGAAAATGAAGAAGTAAATCAAAAGTTGGAAGTTAAAATTAGGTATGTAAAATTACCAAGAAACCCAACTTAATAATGAATTACACATTTCCCATATAGGGGTGGAAATGTCTTTAACATATTTCAACATTTAAAAAATCAAAAATTTGAGAAAAAAAGAGAAGAGATTCTAGGCTTGAGAATGCTCCATGTCATCACATTTGGTTTTTGTTTTTATATATATACTAGTGTTTTTCACCGCGCGTTGCGCGGTGATCAAAATCTGCTTTAAAATGTATTATTAATAATAATGAAATTGGGTATAATTTATTTCAAGTTAGCTTTTAAAGACTGGCATCAAAACTATTTGATTTGGATATGCACATTCCAAACAATATATCTTAATTGATTTTTTCATGGAAAGATCGGAACAACCTTTATCCCTCTCATATGAATCCCTTACTGTTCCGTAATATGTCAGTTAATTAGCATATATTGTATACTATAATATGCCTTGCAAAGTTACATGTAACATTTGATATATAGAGATTTTTTATAAATACATAAATATATATACATAATAGCACATATCATACTTAAGTACTTTGAAAAAAATGACATTTTAACATATTCGAAGAAGTTACCGCAAGTTGTTCGAAGCAATATAGTTTCAAACATGATTCAAAATCGTAGTTACGTTTTCTTAAAACCTTGATTTCTCAAATGAAACACAAAAAGCATATATTTAATAGATATCAAATCAAGAAGCGAAACTAATAAATGTGGATGAGTTCGCGAGTAACAATGTTATATTATATAAATAATACGCAAATGTTCTGTTAGCGTTGTGGATGACTTTTTCGAAAGAAATGCTTGCAAAAAGTCAGAATATTATATTGAGATAGAAGAATTATATAACATGACTTATATGTACTTTGACTATGAGCTTTCATGTTGTTGGACATATTTCGAGAATTTCACAATTTATTTAGACGGTAAATTGTTTTTAATTTTAATTTTAATTCTAATTGTGTCATATGTACAATAATAATTGTAAAAAGTCGACATAACACTAAATATTTTAACGATAAACAAAAGTTCACTACTTAAAATAATCATTTGGAAAGAAATTTAGTAAGAGGAAATCAAATCTAATAAGATAAAAATATTTCATTTATATAGTGATGTAATAAATAAAAATTAATTGTCATGACTATTTCATTTATACATATTGATTGTGATATTAATTGTAATATGTTTTAATTGATTTATTTTATCATTTATACTAAAATGTATTAAACTTCTCATTAAGTATTTCATTTATATACATTGATTCATGATAATTAAAAGAAAATGAGTACGAAATTTTAGATAATTAATGAGTTATATTGATTTATAATAAATCAAAAAATTTAAAGTATTTTAACCAATTAATGGAATATATTGATTAAAAATAGTAAAAGTTATTATCAAACGCTTCTAAAAATAATTTTCCAATGTAATGTTCTGTTGGTACAAAAATGATTAATTGCAAATATGTACACAATATTAAACATTATTATTGGGGAACTTAAAAACTAATCTCCTAAACTTAGTTTATATGGAAACCTCGTTGTTATATAACCAGTTTTAGAGAGAGTTGTACATAGAAAATTATCACTAACCGGCACATGAAAGTTATTTTATATATTATAAATATGTTACAAAAAACAAAAAACAAAACACACACATTATAACTAACTGTTTTAAAGAACATTACAAATATAACTATTAACCCACAATTGGATCAACAAAGATTTCTAGTTGTCATCATCTCCTTTATATAGTTATTTTCTCTTCTAACTTTTCCTTCCCTCGTTAATGTAAGATAATCAAGATTTCATCACAATTCACCATTTGATAAATATTTAATTCTTATAGTGTCATGTCATTAAACTTGGTTTCTCTAATTATATATACATATAGAGAGAGATGTTTTGTCATGTAAATAAAAAATAACTATTTAACCCAAAATTTGTACCATATTTTATCTTAATTTTGTACAACAGCAAAGTAATTTTATGATTTTTTATTTTGAGACAAAAATAACCGATATTGTACTTAACTGGTCATTTATGTCGTCATGTCATCATAACGCCTTAAGGGCACCACATAAGTGTGATGTGGACGATACTTATGGACATTTGACATATTGGGTATCGCGCGTTGCGCGATTGTCAAAATTCATGTTGAAAAAATGTATATTTTAGTTTAATTGATTATTTTTATAAATTTAGGCTATATTGCAAGTCCATATACAATATATTTGACGATGAAATTGAGTGTACATGAACATTATTATTTTCAATTTAGTATATAAAGATTGTTCTGAGCCTTTTAATTAATAGGGTTATAAAGTATATCAGATGTGTAATGAAAAAGATTGATAACAACCATAGTGTAAATATCTATTATATAAAATACAATTAACTATAATAAATTAATACAAAAATGACATAAGTTTGATGCCATACTTTTCTTTTTATTTTTTCAATAATTTCATAAAATTATGAAACCATAATTAAGTTTTTCATTGATACATGTCACTTGGATATGGTTACAAAGAACTATCGGACATATTATATATTTTCACTTTTCTTGAGTGTAGAAAATTTAACATCTTCTTTCATCACATCATTTACAACTCTATTCTCTATACATTGATGAAAATAGTATCCATCTCATTAGAGTATTGCATAACTTCATCGTTGGCATTGTGAAGTTGTATAAAGCAAGGAACTAAATTCCTTAAAATCAGTTAATCTATTTTTAATCATGATTAAAAATAGTTGAAGGTCGTAAAGACAAAATCTGAAGAGTATCAATCGATTAACCACTGTTTATACTTTCTTAAAACCTTAAATTCTCAAATGCAACATTTTTTTACTAAACAACTTAAAAATCGAAACTAAAAATGTAGTTTGCTAGTAACAACGTCATATCAAAAGAAACAATATCCAAATGTTCTATTAGCATTGTGATGACTCTTGCGAGAAAAAAATTAGAAATGAGAATTAGGGTAATAATAAATGATGATTACAAAACGAACAAAAATCATTTGAGATTGAGATTGAGATTGAAATTGAAATTGAAATTGTAGTAGACTGAATGACTTACATTTAATAATATAAGTGTATATTGTCCATGAAACTTTCATGTTCTTGATATGTTCAACGATCTTCACAACTTATTTAAACAATATCTCATTTGATTGTGACACTTTCTACAAAAAAAAACAAAAAAAACATATAAAATACACATAACACCATATAATTTAGCAATAAACATAAGTACATACCTTAGATAATGAGAGAAAGTTTGAGAGAAAAGTTGTTTGACAACAAACCAAACCATTAAGTAGTCAACTAAAAAATGAAGAACCACAAGGTAGAATAAATAAGAGAAAATGACTAATTAATTAACATAAAGAAGAGAAAATGAATAGTTAAGTAACATATAAGAGAGAAAATGAATAGTTAACTAACATAAATTTCAATGTGCATGTAAAAATACAAAAACACCCATATCTTTAATGAAAATATCATTTACATATGAGGACATAAAAGTCTTTATCTTATTAGTATTTGAAAAAATTGAAAAAAAGGAGAAAAAAGAGAAATGAGTTTCTAGCTTTTAAAGAGTGCCACATCACTTCTTCTTGGTTTTCCTTTAATTGAGATTGAGATTGAGATTGTAGTAGACTGAATGACTTACATTTAATAATATAAGTGTATATTGTCCATGAAACTTTCATGTTCTTGATATGTTCAACGATCTTCACAACTTATTTAAACAATATCTCATTTGATTGTGACACTTTCTACAAAAAAAACATATAAAGTACATATAACACCATATAATTTAGCAATAAACATAAGTCCATACCTTAGATAATGAGAGAAAGTTTGAGAGAAAAGTTGTTTGACAACAAACCAAACCATTAAGTAGTCAACTAAAAAATGAAGAACCATAAGGTAGAATAAATAAGAGAAAATGACTAATTAATTAACATAAAGAAGGGAAAATGAATAGTTAAGTAACATAAAAGAGAGAAAATGAATAGTTAACTAACATAAACTTCAATGTGCATAAAAATACAAAAACACCCATATCTTTAATGAAAATATCATTTACATATGAGGACATAAAAGTCTTTATCTTATTAGTATTTTAAAAAATTGAAAAAAAGGAGAAAAAAGAGAAATGAGTTTCTAGCTTTTAGAGAGTGCCACATCACTTCTTCTTGGTTTTCCTTTAATATATATATAGATTCGTTTGTATGTATTGATTTATGGTAATCAGAAAAGGAATATGAAAGGTTAGATTAATAATGAGGTGTATTAATATATACTAAATACGAAAATACATGAATATTTGATCATTTAATGATATATATATAACTTTAAAAAACTAAAAACTCGATAATAATAAAAAACGACAATTCAATCATTCTCAAAATGCCTACACACATTCCTTAACTTTTTTCATAGTAGCATATTGATATTAATTTGCTGATTGTTATGTAAATAGAAAATGAATATGTAGTAAATAAAGCTAAAATATTTTAATTAAATTAATTGTCAAACTAATACTATAAAATTTATATAAATAGACTCGTATAAAATAAAAAAATGAAACGTAAACAAAAAACTTTTTTTAATTATATTATATTGATTGTTTTGTAAATAAAAAATAATGGTAAATACATATTAATGTTAAACTAATAAAATAAAAGAGAATAAAAAGATTATTCATATTGATTGTTGTTACAAACCAAATTTATGAAACTTTTCAACAAAAAAAATTCAATCTTTAATCGTGAAAGAGTTTTTCACTAAGATTTAAGGATGTTTTTTTGGGAATGAAGTAATAGACACCATAAAATTTCTCACAACAATAACAATATTAATGTCAATAGAAAAAATCTTAAAATAGTTAAAGAACGCAATTCAATCACATATATATATATATATATATATATATATATATATATATGATTATTGTCAATGGCGCTTAAACTTGGGAATTTTTTTTATCAAATATTGTAATCACAAATATCGAAATTTATTTGAATATATATAATTCAATCGTAAACACAATTTGCTATGATAACAACAAATTCAACAATATGGAAAAGAAGAAATACATATCACATTTTTTTTCAGAATATAATTGTTAGATACTTGTTTATAATCTTCCATATCTTCTTCAACTTTCATCTTCTTCAACTTTCATCTTCTTCATCCTTCACTAAAGGAAGAAATATGTAATAACAAACTTACAATTTTCAAGAATATAATTTCTACATACCTTTTTATAGTCTTCCATATCTTTTTCAACTCCCATCTTCTTCATTCTCCACCAAAGTAAGTGTTAATGTTACATTATCTTGTACCATGTAGTATTATAGTTGAGGGACCAAATGTGACATGTTGTCAAACTTTGAATAGTATATATAGTATACTATCTGTATTTTTAGGTCATAACATACAACATACAAAATACACACGCCTCTATCTTCGCAGCCTCCTTCCACATTGTAAACCTCTCAACCTTCTGTGAAGTTGTAAGCTGCAAGTTCTTCAATCATATATAGAGGTGTACTTCTTTGATTCATATATCTTGTGTATTTACTCTTATTACTTGTCATTGTGGGATCACAATTGGTATCAGAGCTTAATATCATTTTGTTCAGATTTGTTCTTAAAAGTTGTACGTATCTGTATTCTTCAAGTTCAATTTTTTTTGGTTGATTTTGGTCTCTGGAGTTCTTCTAGTGGTTGGAATCGATCAAGAAGTGAAAATAGAAATTTCCTGTGTATTTAATTCCGCATATCACCAGGAAATTAGATCAATACGTGCATCTTCTCTGTTTTTCACGAAGTCTCTGTTTTGAGTAAAACTCACTGTTTTGCTCATCAAATCAAGGTTAGGTTGGTTTTTAGACAAAACTCAAGGTTATAAAAGTGCCCAGAAATTACCCAGGAACACTCGTTCAAAATTTCAAGCATTTTTGAGTTCATTTGAACATCTGCTTAAAAATCATCATAACCATCGCAACCAACTAATATTCATATCTCTCGCAAGATTCAAACCCCTCGCAATCTTCTAGAAATTAAGACTGCGAGCCTCGCAACCTTCTAGAATTCTGGACTGCGAGCTTCGCAACTTTCAGGATCTATGGACTGCGATCCTCGCAATTTTCAATTGCGATCTGTTTCTTGCCTCGCAATCTGTTATTGCGATTTGTTGGTTTGGTGTTTGCCTCGCAATTGTTGACTGCGAGACTTAGTTTCGATCGCAATTGTTCACTGCGATCCAATTTCATTGCGATACTTTGTTTGCCTCGCAACAGATTGTTGAGACTTTTTGTTGCATCGCAAACAGTAGCCTCGCAACCCATACAAAGGCAGAGACAGAAAGAGTTTGTTGAAAAAGAAAGCTACTGAACAAGAGATAAAACGATCAGACAAGTAATTAAATGACTACAAGAGATGTGCTAACCATTGGTTCCAAAGACAAACCTCCGGTTCTCTTTACATCAGAATTCAAAATTTGGAAAGACAGATTCCTAGACTGGGTAGATAGACAAGAGAACGGAGAATTCATTATCAATTCTCTAGATAATGGACCAATGAAGCCTATAACAAGAAGAGGGATTGCTATTGATGGTGATCCAATTCCAGATATTGTTACTGTTCTACCGATTCACTACTCTGTTGAACAGAAGAAATTGTACCAAGGAGATAAAATGGCGAAATCTCTAATTATTCAGGCCTTGACCGATAATGTCTATCGGAGGGTAGACAACAAAAATCAATCTAGTAAAGCCATGTTTGATGAACTGATAAAGTTATTTCAAGGATCTGAAGTAGAGAATCAAATGAAAATCTCAACCATCATCAACTCATACGAATGCTTCAAACAGAAAGAAGGAGAGACTCTTGACTCTGCTTATGTACGCTTCACCACAATATTGAATGAGCTAAGCAGATTCAAAATAGAGAGGAAGGTTATTGAGCACAACGTAAAATTCCTGACCGTTCTTCAACCAGAATGGAAGAAGTACGCTCACCGAATGAAGCAGAATGCTAAGCTATCAGAATTACCTCTACAACAGATGTTTGAAACGTTGAAGCAGGATGAAGATGATGCTGAAGCGAAGAAAGTGAAGAAGAATAGGAAAGTGAAGAATGAAGATAAAAGAGGGATGAAGGATGAAGAGCAAGATCCACTTGCGTTGATTTCAAGCAGAGGATACTCCCAGGATGAGGAGAACCAGTCTGAAGGAGAAATGGAGGAAGCAAGTGGGATAGAAGAAATAGAGAGAATGAAGGATTCTCTGGCTCTGCTTACCAGTTCTTTTCAGAGAAAATTTGGGAAAAGTCATGGTTCTAATAATCAGAGGTATGCGTCGGGCTCAAAGAACTTTGAGCATAGGGCGCATGTTGAATCAAGTAAAAGAGCAGAATACAGGAGGCCGGAAGAGTACAAAAGGCCTACTGAGTATAGACGGCCAAATGATTACAAGAGGCCAGAGGAGAAAAAGATTTTTGAGAAAAAGGAAGAACCACAGACTTGTTACAACTGTGGGAAACCTGGTCATTTCGCGAAGGAGTGCTGGAAGCAGATAGTGAAAGATACCAATTACTACAAAAACAAGTTGTTGCTTGCTGAAAAGAAGCAATCGGGTATTGCACTAAAGGTAGAAGAGGATTACTGGCTTGATCATTCTGATGATGAAGCTAATAATGAGACTACTGCTCAAACAAAGATGTGCTTCATGACCAAAGAAGCCGATGATGAAGGAGCAGAGTCTACTTCAGAACAGGTATATTTCGATTTCTATAATCAATTTATTTCTAAACAAGCATGCTTAACACAAAGGTTAGAAGAATTAAAAGCCGATGAGAACATTGCTAATGAAATAATTTCAACTCAAAAGGAAAGACTAATAGAACAAGACAGTCAAATTACTGAATTGAAAAAGAAAAAGACTGAATTCGATATTGGTCATGCGTACTTTCAAGATAGAGTATCTGAACTATCGGAAAAATTAATGAGTTCAGAAATAAAGAATAGCGAGTTTGAAAGTCTTTTACATGCTTATAAAGAAAGAAATGAAGAGCTGAGTGAAAATATCAAAGATCTGGAAAATAAACTGTACAAAGCAGGTCAAACAGAACAAACAATTCAAATGAATAAGCCAAACAAATTCAGATACTATAACGCAAAGTGGGGTATTGGATATGACAATCCTCAGTACCTAAGGAATGCCATAACTAAAACTCCTACTCAGTATGAATTTGAATGGTTTATGCCTGTTACACATCCTTGCTATCAAATCAAACAACTTCATGAGGAAGAACAAAAGGCTGAGGAAGAAACAAAAAGAAAAATCACTGTTAGAATGCAACTTCCTTTTTGGTATGGTCCAGAGAATGCCAAGGCATTAGATAATGAAAAAACCTTACCAAATGATTATTTTGAGAGTTATATTGTTAAAGAACCAGAGGAAAAAGAAAATACTCAAAAGGATAATCCTGAAAAATCTGTTTTGGAAGGAAAAAGGTATTTTCCACCAATGGTTCTTGAACAAAAACTCATGGAGCTCGAAAGGAATATAATTTTTAATGTTGAAGAAATCAGAAACGAAGATCAACTTCTTTTTTATATTGAAAAAGAAGTTATCTTTACTGTTTTGTCATATAGCATAAATGATGAACCTGAAAGCTTTGAAGAAAAGAAATCTCTAGAACTTAGATGTTTGGATCTTTCAGATCAACTATTTACTTTTCAGAAAACGCTTTTTCTTGAAAGACAACAAATAGGGAAAGAAAGAGAGAAACTTAAGTTTGAAAAAGAATCTCTTGTATCTAAAAATACCGTTTTCTCACAAAGAATATCCAAAAGCAAGATTGAAGACATTCGCGATGTCGACAGACTTGTTTTTGAGATTGAAAAGGAAGTTGTGATCACAGTTCTTTTAGAAAACTTATTTGATATGAAAAGAAAACTTGAGGAAATATCTGATGAAAAGGTTTCAAACGTAACACATTCTTCTGATTCAGATCTTTCTTCATGCAAAGCTTTCATGGGAACAACTGTTTTGAAGGGTTGTAAAATAGATGACCAAGAAAAAGAAATAGATGATTTTCTTAGTAAACCAACATCTCATGGTTATGATTTTTGGAATTTAAAGGAAAAATCTGTTAAACATGCTTCATCAGAATTTAATGAATTTCATTATCCTAAGTCTTATGGTTTCTTTTATGCTTCATCAGAAAGTGATTCTGATATTGATAGTATGGATGTTGGTAAAGGCAAAGGCAAAGTTGAAAATGAATTGCCTGTTCTATTTGACTTCAGTGCAAAACTTCCAGATCACACTGTTTTTTTGATAAAAGAAGAGGAACCTAAAAAGATCATTTTGGAAGGGGAATCTTCCAAGTCTTCAGAGAAAAATTCTGTCAATGATTACTATTCTAAATCTAAATCAAAACAATCATTTCAGAAAAAGAAAAGAAAACCAAAACAGAAGAAGCATGCTAAATCTACTCAAACTCTATATTCAAAATCTCACAACTCTTCTTTGTCTGGTGTTTCAGATCGTAATTTAAGAACCAACAAGAAACTTGAGTGGAAGATAAAAGCATCCACACAAGAAGTGACAAAGATCAAATCATCCAAAGTTCCTTTAAATGTTTTAAATTTCAAGAAGGACAAGTTGTTTTTGAATGTAATTAATCATGCTGTTGACAATAGAAAACTTGTAACACCTTGCAAGATTTATACAATGCAACAACTGATTAACTTGTCTCATGATAAAATCGGTTGTGCTTCATGTGGTGTGGATGATTTCATTGGCAAATCTGACTATAACTGTTGGTTGTATACACCTAATTACTCTAACAATGGTAATAGAAAGAGAATTGCCAATTTGAAATGGCTACCTAGAACTACAAAGACTCCTAACCCAAAAGGACCCAATTGGCAATGGGTACCTAAAACTGTTTAAATTCCTTTTTGCAGCTCCGTCATGTGTGGTACTTGGATTCTGGTTGCTCAAAACACATGACTGGAAGAAAGGAACTCTTGAGCAACTTTGTAGAAAGAGATGGAGGGAGAGTCAAATTTGGAAATGATCAGTACTCTCCTATCTTAGGTTATGAAGACATAGTAACAGACAAGGTCAAAATAACCAAGGTTAACTATGTTGAAGGATTGGGACACAACCTGTTTAGTATAGGTCAATTCTGTGACAAAGACCTAGAAGTACATTTCAAGAAGACTCGGTGTGCAGTTCTAACCAATGACGGAAATGAACTTCTAATTGGGTCGCGCAATTCAAATCTTTACACCATTGACATATCCAAGCTAAACCCCAAGATGAATGTGTGTCTGATGTCAAAGGCGTCGTTTGACAAAAGTTGGTTATGGCACCGAAGACTATCTCACCTCAACTTTCGATACATTCAAAAGCTGCATACAGGTGATTTAGTTACTGGTCTACCAGAACTGAAGTTTGAGAAAGACAACTTCTGTACTGCATGTGAAACAGGGAAGATAAAGCATGCTCCTCACCCACCAAAGCCGGAACCCAGCACAAGCAAAGCACTAGAAATTCTTCATATGGATCTCTGTGGTCCGATGAAGACTCAGAGTATCAATGCCAAACGATATGTGTTAGTTGTTGTTGATGATTTCTCAAGATATACATGGGTCAAGTTTCTTCGTTCAAAAGACGAAACTCCAGACTTGATCATCTCGTTAATCAAACAGATTCAAGTGAATCTACAACTATCAGTTCAGAATATCAGATCAGACAACGGGACAGAATTCAAAAACAGAACTCTTGATGACTTCTTTTAGTCATTAGGAATTTCACATCAACATTCTGCGGCCAGAACACCTCAGCAAAATGGTGTAGTTGAAAGACGAAACCGAACACTCGTTGAAGCGGCCAGAACGATGCTGTCTTATTCTGATCTACCTCTGTATCTGTGGGCTGAAGCTGTTGCAACGGCATGCTACACACAAAACCGTTCCATTATACATCGACGGTTTGGCAAAACACCATATGAATTAATGAATAATAGAAAACCTGTAATACACTACTTTCGTGTGTTTGGTTACAGGTGCGTTGTGCTGAACGATAAGGACAAATTGAACAAATTCAGTCCTAAAGGGCTGGAGGGCTTCTTTATCGGATACTCGCTCACATCAAAGGCTTACAGGATCTATCTCAAGTCTTCAAAGAATGTGAAAGAAAGTGTCAATGTCAAATTCGACGAATCTGAAGAAATGGCTTCTGTCCATAACAATACAGAACCCGCAATATCAGGGATCCTAGCATCCGGACAAATACGTCTGATGGTGACTAGGACATCAAACAAGAATCAAGCTTCCACTTCTAACTCAAAGCCCAGTGATCTTGATTTATTGTTTGAATACTTTTATGATGACTACTTTAATAATGATAACTCTTCGTCATCTTTAAATAACAGGAGTCAGGTTGCAACACCAGCTCAGGCTTCGTTGTCGGGTCCTTCATCGGCACCCTCAACAGATGCAATGACTCAGACAACATCTTCGAGTGACAGGCATTTGGTTTCTACACAAGAAATCATCATGAGAAGTAGACGACAACGTGAATCCACACATGGTGCTTCTTCGTCAGGTACAACTTCAAATGTCAATGATGATGGGTCTGCAAACATACCAGAGTCATCTTCTGAAGCAGAACCGGAGGCAGTTCCTGTTGACACATCTGTCAATGAACCTGTCAAAACACCGGAACCTATCTTGACAATACAGTTGAACTTCGATAAAGACCCTACCTTGGTGGATCCAAATGTAGGTGCTGCATCTCTCCCACACTCAACGAAATGGACGCAGAGTCACCCCATTACTCAGGTTATTGGTCAAGTCAACGAACCAGTCAAAACAAGATCGGCAACGGCAAACGAGGTCCTATTTGCGCTCTTTCTTAGTCAAGTTGAACCTACATCTGTTCAACATGCCTTAGAAGATCCAGATTGGATAATTGCCATGCAAGATGAGCTGAACTCATTTGAAGCTCTAAAAGTATGGAGACTTGTTCCTAGACCAAAGGGTAAAACGGTCATTGGTACAAAATGGATCCTGAAGAACAAGAAAGACAGTGAAGGGATTGTGATAAGGAACAAAGCACGCCCTGTAGCGAAAGGGTACAGGCAACAGGAGGGAATAGACTATGATGAGACATACGCACCGATTGCTCGCTTAGAAGCAATACAGATATTTCTTTCATACACTGCCTACAGAAACTTCACTGTTTATCAAATGGACGTGAAGACAGCATTCTTGAACGGCGTTTTGAAAGAAGAAGTATACGTTTCTCAACCAGAGGGTTTTGTGGACACAGATTATCCAGATCATGTCTACATACTTGACAAAGCTCTCTATGGTCTGAAGCAAGCCCCTCGCGCCTGGTATGAAATCCTATCTACCTACTTACTTGGTGCTGGCTTTCGAAAAGGTAAAATTGACACAACTCTCTTTACTCTGGAACAAGAAGGTGATATTCTTTTGGTACAAATTTACGTCGATGACATTATTTTTGGTTCAACTAATCCTGGATTATGCACGTGGTTTTCGGGTTTAATGATGACCAGATTCTAGATGAGTATGATGGGAGAGATTAATTTCTTTCTCGGATTACAAGTCAAGCAGTTCTCGACAGGTATCTTCATCAACCAATCAAAATACGTGTTTGACATTTTGAAGAAATACAAAATGGAAAACTGTACTTCGATTGGTACACCTATGGCTCACCAATCAAAAGCTGGTCCTGATCCAAACGGTGTAGATGTCGATGTCAAGAACTACCGAGGGATGATAGGTTCATTAATGTACCTCACTACGAGTCGTCCAGATATAATGTTCTCTACATGTTTATGTGCAAGATTTCAGGCACAACCAAAACAATCACATCGAAGTGCTGTTACAAGGATCTTTCGATATTTGAAAGGGACACCGTACCTTGGACTTTGGTACCCAAAGGGATCAGGATTCGAGCTCACTGCATACTCAGATGCAGACCATGGAGGTAGTTTGCTAGACCGGAAGAGCACTTCTGGTCATGTTCAGTTTTTAGGGGAAAAGTTGGTCAGTTGGTCATCGAGGAAACATAACTGTGTTTCTACATCAACTGCGGAGGCAGAGTATGTTGCTGCGGCCAGTTGTTGTTCACAAGTTCTGTGGATGAGGACTCAACTGCAGGACTACGGCTTCAGATACGAGAAGATCCCTATCAATTGTGACAGCAAAAGTGCAATTGCCATTACAGCAAATCCGGTTCAACACACAAAGACCAAACACATAGATGTCAGGTATCACTTCATAAAAGACTATGTGGAAAAAGGTACGGTTGAATTATATTTTGTTCCAACAGAGCATCAACTTGCCGATTTGTTTACAAAAGCCTTGGATGAAAAACGCTTTAATTTCTTAATATCCAAGCTTGGCATGTTGAACATGAAAGTGTAATATCTAATTTGATCACTTAATGGATGGAAATATGTATCTTTCAATCTAGATAAATCTATCTAAATTGATACACTCATATTTTCATCACATTCTATTATCAACATAAGATATTTCAATTTCATGTATTTGTTGTGTTTCAATGTTTATTTTATCGTAACGATACAATTGTGATGATATCTATGTGTGCAAAAGACTTGTTCATAGTCTCAGGGGGAGTACATGAAATGGAGAATGCACAAAAAGAGGGGGAGTGTGCATACATGACAGAGTAAGTAAAAGGTATTTCCAAATACTTACTGCTTGAAGATAACAAGGTAAGTGCTTCTAACTTGTATTTTTTACAAACCCTTATGCATCATTTAAGGGGGAGTGAAAAATAGTCTTGGAAATTACCTAGTTTAAATAAACAATTGGAAGTTGGACATCTTCCAGTGGGCTAAAAATTTGGAAAAAGATCAAAAATGTCAAAATGTCAAAATTAATCAAAATTCCTCGCAATAGAAGACTGCGATGGAAAGATTCCATCGCAATAAACTGTTGCGATGCGGAGATTCCTTTTATCCAAAGATTCCCTCGCAATTGTTAACTGCGATCCAAAGATTCCCTCGCAATTGTTAACTGCGATCCAAAGATTCCCTCGCAATCTTATATTGCGAGGTTTGGGATTTTTCATTGCGATCCGTTTTTTTTAATTTTGGGCAAATCAGGTAGTGACACGTGTCACGGATTTCAAATGTTTATATATACTTGCGATCTTTGACTTAGTCTTTATTTCAAAACCTCTCCATAAAAGAACCCTCATTTTTCTCACGATACTGAACATTGCGATTCGACCAAAGGAGTATTATTTGTTGATTCTATTCCGTGTAATCGACTACATTCGATTAAGAGGTATGTATTCTCGATTCTTATTACATTTCATCCGATAAAACTCCTATTTTAATCGATTTTGCATCTAGGGTTTAAGGGGTTTTAGGTTAGGTCTCTGTCACATGCTAAAACTTGATTGATTGGTGCTTGTTAGATGTTTTAAATGATTAGGGTTTACTCACAAACTAAAACCGAGCATGCTAGTATCAATTTTAACATCTATACATGCTTATTTCGTAAATCTGGAAAATCACATGGGTTTTACTGCTAATGTTCATAAGCCTCGCAATCTTCTACATCTGTTGACTGCGAGCCTCGCAATCGTGCATTGCGAGGTTTCTTACACTTTGCATTTTTTTGGGATTTTTTTTCAAGAAAAATACCTTTCTGTTTGAATTGCTTAAATCTGTTCTAACATGTTAAAATACCTTACAGATGGCTGAACAACCTGCTGAATATGCATCCGATGACAACACCATCATCGCCTCGCAACGCTCTTCACATCCGTCCGTCAATGCCGTTGACCCGGATGAAGAAATCATGCCGAGGGCCAGCTTTCTAGCAATCCGTGAAAACAATCATCACCTGGATCTTGAAAGCAACTTCTCTCACCGGATAATTCTAGAGATCATCCGTGGTCATCCAATTCGCACTGCACTGACAAGGGTCGAGAGAGTGCCTGCCATTTATTTACAACAATTTTGGCACACACTCCGATTCAATCCTACGGCTCGACCACAACGATTCAATGCTAATATAGACCATTTCGAAGTAAGGATCACACTACAAGGCTTACGTCGTGCTCTCAAACTTCCAAGATGCGACAACTTCGAAGATCCAGCTGTTTCTGAAGAATTATTCACTGATATCCGCATCCTTGGATATCAAGATCCGAGAGTCCCCGTACTCACCGGTTCATCACAATTCAGAAGACAACATCTACCGCCGGTGTGGTACACCCTATGCTCAATCCTCAATCGCTGCATGACATCTAAGCATACTGGCCTAGATAAGACGAATCTAGCGATCCTAAAGATGTTTCATGCATTCGCCTTCAACCGCAATATAGACTATGCTGTCCTTATCTGGAATGAAATGGTGGAAATTGTTGCAGATCAGCTCAAACCCAAAATGAGACGCAACTTTGTGCCATTTCAACGGTTCTTCCAAATCCTGATTCATCAGGCTATGCAAGACCGACCGGAAATCCTAAGAAGAGAGGAAGCTGAGCGAGGACCAGCAAGCTGGATGCACCGCCTTGTACCGCCAGCACATGAACCATTCGTACATACCGCCGTTATTCGACCAGAGGTACTGAATTATGCCGACCAGGCTAGTTGGGTAGTGATTCAGTATAGGGAGCAAAACGCATTAATGGACCAGCCAGATCCGGCTGGACCTGCCCAAGATGCAAACCCAGTAGGTGGTAAGGGTCCTATTGTCGAGGGGGTTCAGGAACAAGGGGTTCCTGAACAACGAGTGGTGAGAAGAACAACAAGAAAGAGAGTGGGGGGTAGGACTCGAAGTACTGGTCGTGCTACATCTTCACGCTCTGGCGATCAAGCAACATCTTCTTCAAGCCAAAGAACAGAACCATTCCATCCTCTTGTTGATTTTGGTGATTATGAATATGACTCAGATCCAGATGCAAACTTGTTACCAAGGCAAACAAGAAAAAGGCCTCGCGTTGAAACACCTGGTGCAGGTTCATCTAGTCAACCAGAACCTATGGTTACTTCTACAGTTGCTGCTGTTGATACTACACTTATACAAGAAGAAGTAGACGTAGATGATGAAAACGTGCCTAGTAGTAAGGAAAGAGGGAGAAAAGAAATGAGCGAAATTGTGAAAGAGTCGGAAAAAGTTATAACTACCGACTCTTCCCAAGCCGATCCAAGCTGGGCAACCACATCTTCTGCCAACGTGCGTTCGTCGCCGTTGAGCATTGAAACAGCCATGGTCCGCCCAACCATGCAGTGCACACCCCCACCAAGCCACTCATCGGTCTCTCAACAGGTCGGTGTTTCATTCAGCATAGGGGAATATGCACACAGTCTATCGGCAACACATTCGGTGTTCGCTGGTATTGAAACAGGTAGGCCCCTGCCCCGGCCACCGACTTCATTTCAGAGCACATCGAGTCTAGCGCCTTTTGGAACAACTTCTTTTCCTAGGTCACCGCTATTTGAACAACACCTTGTTGGGAGCTTTCGTGCCCCAACCGGAACACCCAGAGTGCCACCCTTTGTTGGTGCGTCACGAGGATCGGGTGGAAGTCCTGTCATTGCTAACACTATGCCAGCTTTGAACACAGGCAGTACGGTTGCTTCAACCGATACTTCAACCAGTAACCTAAGTGGTCTGGGTGTTAGTGCTGAACTCGAACGAGCGTTTAGTTTGGTTGGCCCTCCTCCGAATAGATTCGTGCCACTTACTCTACTAAAGCATTTCGTCAGATCTATCGACAACACATATCAGGCTCATACTGACAAAATGAAAGCAGAGTTTCAGAAATTACGTGATGATGTAATCAGAGCGGTGAAAGGTAAAGGACCGGCTGAATCTTCTACATCTGAACCTTAACCGACTAGAGCCGAACCCGTTCAACAAGATCCAACATCGATCCCATTAAATCTTGCTCCTGAAGATCTACTCAAGTCAGAGCTGCTTGCACGACTTCTTGCCAAACACGATCCAAGACCAGGCGAGGATGTCGATCTTATTAGCTTGCTTCGTCAACAAACCGCACCTCCACCTCCACCACCGCCTCAAGCTTCATCAACCACCAATCCACTGCTTGTTCCCCAATTTGAGCAGCTAAATACCTCAATCTCCAACATGGCAGATTCCTTTTTGGATGGCTTTCATTCGATTGTCAAAAGGGTCGAAGTAGTCGAACTGGCTTGTGGTGTTCAAGCTGAAACCGCTCAGAAAAGAAGACATGATGATCAGGATGATCCAGATCACCATGAGGGGGAGAGTACAGGTACAGGTACAGGTGTTGGAACAAGTACAGTTGCTGCTTCTGAGAGCACTGCAGTAGAGAAAGAAACTGAGACATCATCCGGTAAAGCGTCCGAGGATACAAGTAAAGGAGCCACTGACTCAGAGAATCTCGATATTCTAGCTGATGTCATAGCTGGGGTTGAAAAGCCTTCGGCTAGTGACAATAGAACAGAAGATGATTGGACGACAGACGTTATAATCATAGATTCAGATGAAGAGCCCGAACGAACAACGGTGCAGATCAAACAAGAAATTGCAAATGTGTTTGATTCTTCTGATACTATGATGGTTGTTCTAGATTCAGAGACTGAAGCTCCAGGATCTTCTATTCAACAAACAGATACTTCAATAACTCCAGCTCAAGCTCAAGTAATTCAACCGCAAGCTCCGATCGTTATCAACCTACAATCTGCTGAACATCTCAGAGATCCAACGCTTCAAGTAGAAATCAGACTTCTCCAAGACATTATCCAGAATGAACCAGGATTTGTGGCGACTGGCCTACGAGTCAGAATTATGACTCCCTTTCAGGAAATCTTACGAAGCAATATGTTTGTAAGGGTCATGCAGCCAATCACTTGGGAAAAAGTCTACGGGATTGAAGACTGGCCAGAAAAGCACAGAACTGAATATCTCTATTTCATGATATATGAATCGCTGAACGCCAATGCAATAAAGTCTGACAAACCGATCAGAAGAGTACTGAAGATAGAATCGCGAAAGCTTTCAAAGGTTTGGTACCCAGTATTTACCGTTCAGAGATCAGATGATTCAGAACTAGTCTTTAATGAGGCAGATTTTCAGAAACTACAGCTCAATGACGTTTGCAACTTGTATGAAATCCTGTCTCGAGATCCTAAAAAGAAGGGAGAATGGTCAGATGCTTATCAAAGTCTGAAGAGGTACATGAAGAACATCCTGAAGTTTTCATATCTTAAGGATTTTCAAATGGCCTTGGAAGCGCGTCAAGAACGAGTCAACATCAGACCTCCGAATCTAGATCTGGCAGATATTCAGAGTGTTCAAGCTTACACCGTGCTGAGCAAACCAGATCTTGGAGTTGTGTTCATTGACTCAGCCTCAGAGAAGAAATTCATGAGAGTCACTGATGCAAATAAATTCAGCGACGGAACTTTCAGGATGATTCAGATTCATCTAGTGAGCAGATTACGATTGGATGCTAAAGGACAAGAGAAGCTGTCAAAGAAACAAAAGGCGTTGATAAAGGAAGTAATGGATGCCGTCAAATATCGAGTAGACTACCGGAACGCGCTAAGAAGATTCGAGTTGATTTTCGGGCTTCGGAAGACACAAGTGGTTCCAATGAATGTCTAAAGCTTATGGCTCTACATTGGTACAAAGGGGGAGATTGTTAATGTTACATTATCTTGTACCATGTAGTATTATAGTTGAGGGACCAAATGTGACATGTTGTCAAACTTTGAATAGTATATATAGTATACTATCTGTATTTTTAGGTCATAACATACAACATACAAAATACACACGCCTCTATCTTCGCAGCCTCCTTCCACTTTGTAAACCTCTCAACCTTCTGTGAAGTTGTAAGCTGCAAGTTCTTCAATCATATATAGAGGTGTACTTCTTTGATTCATATATCTTGTGTATTTACTCTTATTACTTGTCATTGTGGGATCACAGTAAGTTTTAGAATTTCACTTTGTTTATTATTGCAACATAGAAAAACAAACTTAATTTATTACAAAATATATTTTTATTATACATTACTAACCTCAGAAAGTTAAAAAAAACTAAGCGGTGTGAGAAGAGTAAGCATCTTGTATGTCAAGAAGTATGGACAACAATGGTTGCAATTGTATGTCAAGAACCAACATGTTGCACTTTGAAAAATTAGTGAAGACCTTTGAACTTATTATCATAGAGTAAGTAAATCAAAGTACGATGACATTTGAAAGGATATGTAGAGTTATAAATACATATTGGAAAAGACATAGAATGATGGAAATTGGGAAACTATCATAGATTGAGAAAAAAAAGTAGTGATTATCATATTTAGAACTTCCACCTCATTCCTTGTAGTGGTGGTTTATATAGATATATAGATTGAGAGATAAAGATGAGTTAGGGAAAATGAAGAGAACAATGTTAATGCAAACATGATGGATAATCAATGTTGATGAAAATGAAGAAGTAAATCAAAAGTTGGAAGTTAAAATTAGGTATGTAAAATTACCAAGAAACCCAACTTAATAATGAATTACACATTTCCCATATAGGGGTGGAAATGTCTTTAACATATTTCAACATTTAAAAAATCAAAAATTTGAGAAAAAAAAGAGAAGAGATTCTAGGCTTGAGAATGCTCCATGTCATCACATTTGGTTTTTGTTTTTATATATATACTAGTGTTTTTCACCGCGCGTTGCGCGGTGATCAAAATCTGCTTTAAAATGTATTATTAATAATAATGAAATTGGGTATAATTTTTTTCAAATTAGCTTTTAAAGACCGGCATCAAAACTATTTGATTTGGATATGCACATTCCAAACAATATATCTTAATTGATTTTTTCATGGAAAGATCGGAACAACCTTTATCCCTCTCATATGAATCCCTTACTGTTCCGTAATATGTCAGTTAATTAGCATATATTGTATACTATAATATGCCTTGCAAAGTTACATGTAACATTTGATATATAGAGATTTTTTATAAATACATAAATATATATACATAATAGCACATATCATACTTAAGTACTTTGAAAAAAATGACATTTTAACATATTCGAAGAAGTTACCGCAAGTTGTTCGAAGCAATATAGTTTCAAACATGATTCAAAATCGTAGTTACGTTTTCTTAAAACCTTGATTTCTCAAATGAAACACAAAAAGCATATATTTAATAGATATCAAATCAAGAAGCGAAACTAATAAATGTGGATGAGTTCGCGAGTAACAATGTTATATTATATAAATAATACGCAAATGTTCTGTTAGCGTTGTGGATGACTTTTTCGAAAGAAATGCTTGCAAAAAGTCAGAATATTATATTGAGATAGAAGAATTATATAACATGACTTATATGTACTTTGACTATGAGCTTTCATGTTGTTGGACATATTTCGAGAATTTCACAATTTATTTAGACGGTAAATTGTTTTTAATTTTAATTTTAATTCTAATTGTGTCATATGTACAATAATAATTGTAAAAAGTCGACATAACACTAAATATTTTAACGATAAACAAAAGTTCACTACTTAAAATAATCATTTGGAAAGAAATTTAGTAAGAGGAAATCAAATCTAATAAGATAAAAATATTTCATTTATATAGTGATGTAATAAATAAAAATTAATTGTCATGACTATTTCATTTATACATATTGATTGTGATATTAATTGTAATATGTTTTAATTGATTTATTTTATCATTTATACTAAAATGTATTAAACTTCTCATTAAGTATTTCATTTATATACATTGATTCATGATAATTAAAAGAAAATGAGTACGAAATTTTAGATAATTAATGAGTTATATTGATTTATAATAAATCAAAAAATTTAAAGTATTTTAACCAATTAATGGAATATATTGATTAAAAATAGTAAAAGTTATTATCAAACGCTTCTAAAAATAATTTTCCAATGTAATGTTCTGTTGGTACAAAAATGATTAATTGCAAATATGTACACAATATTAAACATTATTATTGGGGAACTTAAAAACTAATCTCCTAAACTTAGTTTATATGGAAACCTCGTTGTTATATAACCAGTTTTAGAGAGAGTTGTACATAGAAAATTATCACTAACCGGCACATGAAAGTTATTTTATATATTATAAATATGTTACAAAAAACAAAAAACAAAACACACACATTATAACTAACTGTTTTAAAGAACATTACAAATATAACTATTAACCCACAATTGGATCAACAAAGATTTCTAGTTGTCATCATCTCCTTTATATAGTTATTTTCTCTTCTAACTTTTCCTTCCCTCGTTAATGTAAGATAATCAAGATTTCATCACAATTCACCATTTGATAAATATTTAATTCTTATAGTGTCATGTCATTAAACTTGGTTTCTCTAATTATATATACATATAGAGAGAGATGTTTTGTCATGTAAATAAAAAATAACTATTTAACCCAAAATTTGTACCATATTTTATCTTAATTTTGTACAACAGCAAAGTAATTTTATGATTTTTTATTTTGAGACAAAAATAACCGATATTGTACTTAACTGGTCATTTATGTCGTCATGTCATCATAACGCCTTAAGGGCACCACATAAGTGTGATGTGGACGATACTTATGGACATTTGACATATTGGGTATCGCGCGTTGCGCGATTGTCAAAATTCATGTTGAAAAAATGTATATTTTAGTTTAATTGATTATTTTTATAAATTTAGGCTATATTGCAAGTCCATATACAATATATTTGACGATGAAATTGAGTGTACATGAACATTATTATTTTCAATTTAGTATATAAAGATTGTTCTGAGCCTTTTAATTAATAGGGTTATAAAGTATATCAGATGTGTAATGAAAAAGATTGATAACAACCATAGTGTAAATATCTATTATATAAAATACAATTAACTATAATAAATTAATACAAAAATGACATAAGTTTGACGCCATACTTTTCTTTTTATTTTTTCAATAATTTCATAAAATTATGAAACCATAATTAAGTTTTTCATTGATACATGTCACTTGGATATGGTTACAAAGAACTATCGGACATATTATATATTTTCACTTTTCTTGAGTGTAGAAAATTTAACATCTTCTTTCATCACATCATTTACAACTCTATTCTCTATACATTGATGAAAATAGTATCCATCTCATTAGAGTGTTGCATAACTTCATCGTTGGCATTGTGAAGTTGTATAAAGCAAGGAACTAAATTCCTTAAAATCAGTTAATCTATTTTTAATCATGATTAAAAATAGTTGAAGGTCGTAAAGACAAAATCTGAAGAGTATCAATCGATTAACCACTGTTTATACTTTCTTAAAACCTTAAATTCTCAAATGCAACATTTTTTTACTAAACAACAACTTAAAAATCGAAACTAAAAATGTAGTTTGCTAGTAACAACGTCATATCAAAAGAAACAATATCCAAATGTTCTATTAGCATTGTGATGACTCTTGCGAGAAAAAAATTAGAAATGAGAATTAGGGTAATAATAAATGATGATTACAAAACGAACAAAAATCATTTGAGATTGAGATTGAGATTGAGATTGAAATTGAAATTGTAGTAGACTGAATGACTTACATTTAATAATATAAGTGTATATTGTCCATGAAACTTTCATGTTCTTGATATGTTCAACGATCTTCACAACTTATTTAAACAATATCTCATTTGATTGTGACACTTTCTACAAAAAAACAAAAAAAAACATATAAAATACACATAACACCATATAATTTAGCAATAAACATAAGTCCATACCTTAGATAATGAGAGAAAGTTTGAGAGAAAAGTTGTTTGACAACAAACCAAACCATTAAGTAGTCAACTAAAAAATGAAGAACCACAAGGTAGAATAAATAGGAGAAAATGATTAATTAATTAACATAAAGAAGAGAAAATGAATAGTTAAGTAACATAAAAGAGAGAAAATGAATAGTTAACTAACATAAATTTCAATGTGCATGTAAAAATACAAAAACACCCATATCTTTAATGAAAATATCATTTACATATGAGGACATAAAAGTCTTTATCATTTTAGTATTTGAAAAAATTGAAAAAAAGGAGAAAAAAGAGAAATGAGTTTCTAGCTTTTAAAGAGTGTCACATCACTTCTTCTTGGTTTTCCTTTAATTGAGATTGAGATTGAGATTGAGATTGTAGTAGACTGAATGACTTACATTTAATAATATAAGTGTATATTGTCCATGAAACTTTCATGTTCTTGATATGTTCAACGATCTTCACAATTTATTTAAACAATATCTCATTTGATTGTGACACTTTCTACAAAAAAAACATATAAAGTACATATAACACCATATAATTTAGCAATAAGCATAAGTCCATACTTTAGATAATGAGAGAAAGTTTGAGAGAAAAGTTGTTTGACAACAAATGTAAAAAAACCCAACCAAAAATATCATGCAAAACGACAAATTCATAACATCCCAAAATCACGGTCACAAAATTTCATTACAAATACTTAATAGGTTTGCGGAACAACCTACACAACTGAGAAATACTAAATACTAGAGTGTCTCTATCCATCTTTACTCTTCTCGCTAAGCTCAGCCTATTTGCCCGAGCTCCTGGAAACCTGCTTACCTGAAAAGGTTTTAATTTTGAAAATGCGAGGGTTAGACCATGAGGTCTAGTGAGTCCCTCCTAACAGTTATCGAGCATTTAAAAACAGTTATCTTTTCAGCATAAAACGTTTATACTCAACATGTCAAAATCATATACGAACTAAAGTCCGCCTCCTCGTAATCTGACACCCTGAAGCCACCCGAAGGTGACAACGAGTCAGCCTCGCACTGCCTTGCGGAGCCTCGCTCCTGGCATATAGGGACCTCCCTTCCCGCACGAGAGCTGGCGGAACTACTTTCCCGTCTTTGCCAGTTTACGTCTCCTCGATGTATGCATACATTCAACATAAAACTTACAAACAACATTTGTACATTCAAAGCATAAAATATAGCATGGCAATTCTCTTCATAAATACTCCTTTAGAAAACACATTAAAAGCCACACATTTTGGGTTTAGAAAACTCACCTGATTGCAACTCCCGTTTACTTCAAGACTCGCTCCAAACGCACACCTAAACAATAATTTATTGATTAAGTGGATGCATCTAACTTGGATCCTAAACTTTCTCAGCTCTAACTCGCAAGACACGAAAATCGCAGAACTCTAAAACTCGCAAGACTCTAAACTCGCAAGACTCTAAACTCGCAACCTTGGGTTGTGATAATTTCCCAAACTCGCAGGCTTAGCTTGCGAACTTCCCAAACTCGCAGGCTTAGCTTGCGAACTTCTCAAACTCGCAGGCTTAGCTTGCGAACTTCTCAAACTCGCAGGCTTAGCTTGCGAATTTCAGACTTTACCACTTCATCTTCTTCCCCCAGATACGCAGACAGATCTGGTACAGGGTTTTCTACTGTTCCAAATCGAAAACTTGCTAAGACTCCCCGAAAACCTTTAGGCTAAACTAGAATTTCGGTTCAAATAAAGACTCTAGGCTCACATTACCAATTAAACTCAAGAAAGACGATCTTCCCACCCTCTTATTAAGGAAACAGCGCTGGAAACAGATTGTGTGTGTGATTACACACACCCAAACCCTCCCAAACAGCTTCTAATCGGGAAAAAGGAGCTAAGGAGAAGGAGATTAGAATACTTACTTGAAGATGCCAAGGATTCTTCTCTAGCTTTCCCAAAGATCACCAACCACGTCCTTTCTTCGTTTCTTCTTTTCCTCACAGCCGCCGCACACCACAGAGCACACACAAAAAAATAATACTGATTTGAAGAATGATTTTCCTCCTAGGGTTTTGGGCCCCTTTTAAATATTCTTCCCAATCTTTACACTTTGACCCCTCAAACTTTCTTCTTGTTTCACTTTTTACACAAGCCTTAATTTATTTAATTGCAATAAAATCTCGGTTGTTACAACACTCCCCCCTCAAAAGAATTCCGTCCCCGGAATTCCATTCTTAAAGAGGTGAGGGTACCTGCTTCTCATCTCCGCTTCCGCCTCCCACGTTGCTTCTCGTCCTTGATGATATTTCCACTGAACCTTCACCAAACGTGTCTCCTTATTCCTCGTCTTTCGTACTTTAGTGTCTAAAATTTCGACTGGCTCTTCCTCGTACGCCAACTTCTCGTCAATGCTTACATCTTCTATCGGAATGGTCACATCGGCTTCGGCTAGACACTTCTTCAAATTTGACACAAGAAAAGTTTGATGCACTCCTCTTATTTCTTCTGGAAAGTCTAACTTATATGCCGCTGCTCTAACTTACTCACTAAAGACAGAAGTCAACTTCTTATCGCCCGTAATTCTCGCAAGGTCGACATTACTACAGCTTCCCTTATCTGTTCCTCATAACAGAGGCGCACATCACACCACGAATTCCCCCAAAATTTCATCTAGTACCTCAAGATCGCGCACTATCTATTCAACTTTCATAACTCCGACGGATCTACAGACGTAGTCCACTTTACCTATCTCTCAATTCTCGAGGTTCCCCAGTCTTATGTTCTCAATTCAACCATTCAGTTCTACTTGGCTGCCCCAAATCGTTCAGATGGAAAACATAACCGCACTTCATACATGAAACCGCCCTCGGCGAGTCATCACTTGCTAAAACGTGCCATCTTGCACTATTTACTTGTACCCCCTTCGATCACTATACTCGCTTAAAACTACCTGATAAAACCAAGGTCAACCGCGCCTCCGTCCCCGCATCGGGACTCACAGTTTTAAACACGTCTAATTAAGGTCTCTTATACAATTACACTTCCTTAAGAAAAAGGACTTGGCAGAAATTCCCGCCACGACAACGAGAATCTTCTACCAAGAAAACTCGCTCATTGACAACTCGGCACCAGGCCAACCTTGTACATCCCGACAAGCTCGCACCCATGAGCCTCTCCTTGGTATACTTGAAATTTCTAGATTACTTTTTCCAACCGACATACGTCTAAGCAGATCATAACCCCTTCCCGAATCACATTGGTTACAACACGTCAACTAATTCGTACGTTCTCACAACTTCATCATTTCACACTTAACGTGTCTAATAGTAGGAAACCTCTATACTTCCTCATTTGAGTACTCAGCTATCCGAATTGAACTTATCCTGAAGGCTCATCAATTTCTCACTGCTTGCCACGTGCGTCCATCCATATAACATAACTTCGGTTACTCCTACTCATCTAGGAGGAGTAACCACGATCACACCCTACAGTTCTTAATAGCTTAAACTGAACGATCAGTTCGCTCGAACGTCTCTCACAAAGCCACTAACTTAACTCATTCAGTCGTCTTACCCACTTCTTTCCTGCACAAAAACATACACAATTTCCTCCCTCAATACTCTTTCCAAAAGTTCGCACACTTACCAAGGACAGCCTACACAACACTACACCCATCGGCATTACTGTCAAGTTTACTACTTCCGATTTACTTACTTAATCTGACATACCGTCTTCACCTCCCCACCTTAGCGTGGAGCATTATCCACTATCATTTCTCGTCCCCCTCATCCGACAATTCCCAAGCTGCAAAAGCTTTCTCATCACTATACGTAACCAAACGGTTGCACTAACATTCTAACTTTAGGCTTCCGACCGAATCACCTCGAACTGACACCAGAGTTCGACGTCACTATACATTCTTTAAACTCCAACTTTTACTTTCTCAGACAATTCGTTCACACATAAGCAACAGCTCACATTCTTTAAGGTTTTCACATCTATTCCACCACATTTTGACTAATACATCCATCATCTTCTTTAAACTTCCAATGATTCCAAAATATACTTACTTAGCGACTCTTACAACTAAAAACACTTGGTTTCTCCTTTGGGTAACTACCCACCACCACTACGTGATGCTATCCCGAACATAATCATATCACGACGTCAACTCACACCCTACGTGCTCCAACAACCTAGTTAACAACACGAACACCCCAACCGAAACCTCCAACAGGCTTCTATCTGAAGTTTCCTCTTTCTATAATCTCTCATCGCTATGACGCTAGCTGGCACATTCGACTTGGCAATTATTGCCACTATATAACTGTACATTACTCACTCAAAACATCGCACTGCAGACCAAGACTCTCATGGCCAATCGTACACAACTCAAACTTATCTTCAAGACCTCATTCAAAACTAACCGAGTCTATCTCGCTACATTGCCTCTCTCCCAGCTCTAGTTGAACCACAACACACGAATTTCTGAATAACTCTAACATACTCGTTTCCTGCTAGCTCTTGCGATCCCAAACCAATATATAGACAGGGCGCACTCCCTCACAGATCGACATAATCTATACCCTCACTTCGTTTGTGCTAATTACTTCATTCTTTACGAACCATCCATCTCGTAGGTAAAACGCTTATCTAAAACAACAGTCTTTCACTATCTTAACACCCCTACAAAGTGGTCCTTCAACTTTCAACCTTCAGATTCAAGTCTTCGGTCTCATACACCTTACTCAACTGCCGACTTTAACGTCAATAGTTGACCTGTTGATACTTCCTTAACCTATTCTTCAACAAGGGTCCCTTACTGAACCTAATCCTCCCAACATATCATAATCAAATTCACATCCCGTCGTCCTCATTTCAAACTCACTCGTGAAACGTTAGTATTACAAGATCACTTTAAAACTCTTATTCAACGTCGCGGATATTTCATCTCTACTTCACCACACTACTCATAACGAGTTGCTAATACCAATACCTTGCTGACTTCTAGTCCTTCCCCTGAACACAACCGTCCCTCGGCAACTGCATTTCCAGTCACCGCACGAGGGTACAGACCCTCATACAACCGACACTAAAGTCCACTTCTGACTCCTCCACTGCTCATCTCTCCTCTTGAACATAAGTACCAAAACTACGAACATTCTCCCCTGATCTGTCTAACACCTCTCCACTCTAAAAGTTCTTCCTTAGCTTAAAATGTAGTACTCTACGACCTAGTGAGTTTATAGCCTTCGTGCATGACAACGCGATAAATAAATCATCACACTTTTGATTATTTTAAAGAAACAACACTTGGAAACAACTTGGGTACACACGACCCCTTCAATACCCTGCACTACGATCTCGAGAATCGTTTGCATGCAACTTTCCGTAAAACTTAATCTTACTCAACCAAATATATTGTTACGACAGAAATAAATATTGGATGAAAATCTTTTCATACGACAAAATTTTGAAAGGACATACCGACACGAAGTAAACCAGTCGGTTCTCACATTTACTTATATAACTTCAACATGTCAATACTTATCTTGGTCATAAAAGTTTTGCATTCAAACGTCTTCTTGACTTTTGCAACAATTTAACTTATAATGAAAAGAGTGGAATATTTTGTAAATCGTAGTCCTCAAGACTTCATTGTGCGAGGTAAATGGATTTGCATTTTTATTTAAACATACGCTTGCACACGCCGACTCATATCCGATCAAATTTGATATTTACACATTTACTTTACTTATGAAAAAAAATCTCATATCCACATATACGATCTTACTGCATGAAACTCTACTTGAAATTGAAGGCTACTCACTCAAACAAGGTCAATCGCTTTACTCACGCAACTTATCATTGACACTCCACTTTCGACCAGCGGTCGCCCCCTCGGTCTTGCAACAACTTGCTATACATACGTTCAACGGTCCACTTACTCAACTATTTCATATTACTTTCATCTTGACCAATTTACCTCATATTATACTTCTACACGCTTTCAGTATTCTACAGAAATCTCTCTTCAATGATCCTGCCACTGAACAACGCGACTAAAGAGTCAGGACTCTAATCCCCTGCTCGCTCTTGGATTGACACCTTCAAGATCTCGACATTGTCCCGCCTTACTATTCGAACAGATCTATCCCACGATTCCTAGAATCGAGACTCTCCTGATCCAGAAGACTTACTCAAAAGTAATCACTCATCCTCTTCGAACCACGAAGGTCTACCTCTAGACGGCTCATAACATTCCAAACGACAATCCGTCTCCACGATGTATACATACATCACATCATTCATGACTTCTCAAGAAACTTCCCCAACAAAGGTCTCAGTCTACCCCTCAGGGATCTTGCTGACATTCTAAAGTACTGGCACACGACATAAACACTAGTTTCTTACTACCACTTCGGAATAATAAGGCAGGTTAAGCACATACATGTACCTGTAAGTTCGCAATTACACTAGCCAGGTGAAATTTCAAACTTACCTTACATGACAGTCCTCAGTACCCTATCAGTCCTATCTCTATAATAGTGACCTCCTAACGCATTTTCCTGATTCTCAGTTGTGATTTCTACTCCCAAGTTTAAGTTTAGGCACGTCCGGTCACCTAAATCCCTTAAACTATGGCTCTGATACCAACTGTAAAAAAACCCAACCAAAAATATCATGCAAAACGACAAATTCATAACATCCCAAAATCACGGTCACAAAATTTCATTACAAATACTTAATAGGTTTGCGGAACAACCTACACAACTGAGAAATACTAAATACTAGAGTGTCTCTATCCATCTTTACTCTTCTCGCTAAGCTCAGCCTATTTGCCCGAGCTCCTGGAAACCTGCTTACCTGAAAAGGTTTTAATTTTGAAAATGTGAGGGTTAGACCATGAGGTCTAGTGAGTCCCTCCTAACAGTTATCGAGCATTTAAAAACAGTTATCTTTTCAGCATAAAACGTTTATACTCAACATGTCAAAATCATATACGAACTAAAGTCCGCCTCCTCGTAATCTGACACCCTGAAGCCACCCGAAGGTGACAACGAGCCAGCCTCGCACTGCCTTGCGGAGCCTCGCTCCTGGCATATAGGGACCTCCCTTCCCGCACGAGAGCTGGCGGAACTACTTTCCCGTCTTTGCCAGTTTACGTCTCCTCGATGTATGCATACATTCAACATAAAACTTACAAACAACATTTGTACATTCAAAGCATAAAATATAGCATGGCAATTCTCTTCATAAATACTCCTTTAGAAAACACATTAAAAGCCACACATTTTGGGTTTAGAAAACTCACCTGATTGCAACTCCCGTTTACTTCAAGACTCGCTCCAAACGCACACCTAAACAATAATTTATTGATTAAGTGGATGCATCTAACTTGGATCCTAAACTTTCTCAGCTCTAACTCGCAAGACACGAAAATCGCAGAACTCTAAAACTCGCAAGACTCTAAACTCGCAAGACTCTAAACTCGCAAGACTCTAAACTCGCAACCTTGGGTTGCGATAATTTCCCAAACTCGCGGGCTTAGCTTGCGAACTTCTCAAACTCGCAGGCTTAGCTTGCGAACTTCTCAAACTCGCAGGCTTAGCTTGCGAATTTCAGACTTTACCACTTCATCTTCTTCCCCCAGTTACGCAGACAGATCTGGTACAGGGTTTTCTACTGTTCCAAATCGAAAACTTGCTAAGACTCCCCGAAAACCTTTAGGCTAAACTAGAATTTCGGTTCAAATAAAGACTCTAGGCTCACATTACCAATTAAACTCAAGAAAGACGATCTTCCCACCCTCTTATTAAGGAAACAGCGCTGGAAACAGATTGTGTGTGTGATTACACACACCCAAACCCTCCCAAACAGCTTCTAATCGGGAAAAAGGAGCTAAGGAGAAGGAGATTAGAATACTTACTTGAAGATGCCAAGGATTCTTCTCTAGCTTTCCCAAAGATCACCAACCACGTCCTTTCTTCATTTCTTCTTTTCCTCACAGCCGCCGCACACCACAGAGCACACACAAAAAAATAATACTGATTTGAAGAATGATTTTCCTCCTAGGGTTTTGGGCCCCTTTTAAATATTCTTCCCAATCTTTACACTTTGACCCCTCAAACTTTCTTCTTGTTTCACTTTTTACACAAGCCTTAATTTATTTAATTGCAATAAAATCTCGGTTGTTACAACACCCCCCCCCCCTCAAAAGAATTCCGTCCCCGGAATTCCATATATTGATAGTTTTTTATTATATATTGTCACCGAAATAAAGGGTAATAAAATTGGCTTTTTTATATATTGATTGTTATGTAATAAAAAATGAAAATGAAAGGTTTAGAAATTAATGTGTTGAGTTTAGATTAAAAATAAATCAAAATGACAAAACAAATATATAAATATGAGTGCACATACTCATTAATTTTTTTATCATGTATATTGAAATGTATTAAATTATCATAAGTATTTTATTTATATATATATTCATAATAATTAAAAGAAGAATATGAAAAGTTAGGTCAATTAATGAGGTATATTGATATATTATAGTTACAAAAATACATGAATTATCTAATCAATTAATGCGATATAAATATACAGGTTTCAAAAACTAAAAAAATAAATAATAGAAAACAATAATTCAAGCATTCACAAAATTTCAACATACATTTTTTGCCTTTCTTTTATAATAATATATCGATATTGATGTATTGATGGTTGTGTAAATAAAAAAATAAATAGTAAATATCATATTCAAATATATTAAATTGTCATAACTATTTCGTTTGTATGTATTGATTTATGGTAATCAGAAAAGGAATATGAAAGGTTAGATTAATAATGAGGTGTATTAATATATACTAAATACGAAAATACATGAATATTTGATCATTTAATGATATATATATATATATATAACTTTAAAAAACTAAAAACTCGATAATAATAAAAAACGACAATTCAATCATTCTCAAAATGCCTACACACATTCCTTAACTTTTTTCATAGTAGCATATTGATATTAATTTGCTGATTGTTATGTAAATAGAAAATGAATATGTAGTAAATAAAGCTAAAATATTTTAATTAAATTAATTGTCAAACTAATACTATAAAATTTATATAAATAGACTCGTATAAAATAAAAAAATGAAACGTAAACAAAAAACTTTTTTTAATTATATTATATTGATTGTTTTGTAAATAAAAAATAATGGTAAATACATATTAATGTTAAACTAATAAAATAAAAGAGAATAAAAAGATTATTCATATTGATTGTTGTTACAAACCAAATTTATGAAACTTTTCAACAAAAAAAAAATTCAATCTTTAATCGTGAAAGAGTTTTTCACTAAGATTTAAGGATGTTTTTTTGGGAATGAAGTAATAGACACCATAAAATTTCTCACAACAATAACAATGTTAATGTCAATAGAAAAAAATCTTAAAATAGTTAAAGAACGCAATTCAATCACATATATATATATATATATATATATATATATATATATATATATATATATATATATATATATGATTATTGTCAATGGCGCTTAAACTTGGGAATTTTTTTTATCAAATATTGTAATCACAAATATCGAAATTTATTTGAATATATATAATTCAATCGTAAACACAATTTGCTATGATAACAACAAATTCAACAATATGGAAAAGAAGAAATACATATCACATTTTTTTCAGAATATAATTGTTAGATACTTGTTTATAATCTTCCATATCTTCTTCAACTTTCATCTTTTTCAACTTTCATCTTCTTCATCCTTCACTAAAGGAAGAAATATGTAATAACAAACTTACAATTTTCAAGAATATAATTTCTACATACCTTTTTATAGTCTTCCATATCTTTTTCAACTCCCATCTTCTTCATTCTCCACCAAAGTAAGTTTTAGAATTTCACTTTGTTTATTATTGCAACATAGAAAAACAAACTTAATTTATTACAAAATATATTTTTATTATACATTACTAACCTCAGAAAGTTAAAAAAAACTAAGCGGTGTGAGAAGAGTAAGCATCTTGTATGTCAAGAAGTATGGACAACAATGGTTGCAATTGTATGTCAAGAACCAACATGTTGCACTTTGAAAAATTAGTGAAGACCTTTGAACTTATTATCATAGAGTAAGTAAATCAAAGTACGATGACATTTGAAAGGACATGTAGAGTTATAAATACATATTGGAAAAGACATAGAATGATGGAAATTTGGAAACTATCATAGATTGAGAAAAAAAAAGTAGTGATTATCATATTTAGAACTTCCACCTCATTCCTTGTAGTGGTGGTTTATATAGATATATAGATTGAGAGATAAAGATGAGTTAGGGAAAATGAAGAGAACAATGTTAATGCAAACATGATGGATAATCAATGTTTATGAAAATGAAGAAGCAAATCAAAAGTTGGAAGTTAAAATTAGGTATGTAAAATTACCAAGAAACCCAACTTAATAATGAATTACACATTTCCCATATAGGGGTGGAAATGTCTTTAACATATTTCAACATTTAAAAAATCAAAAATTTGAGAAAAAAAAGAGAAGAGATTCTAGGCTTGAGAATGCTCCATGTCATCACATTTGGTTTTTGTTTTTATATATATACTAGTGTTTTTCACCGCGCGTTGCGCGATGATCAAAATCTGCTTTAAAATGTATTATTAATAATAATGAAATTGGGTATAATTTTTTTCAAATTAGCTTTTAAAGACCGGCATCAAAACTATTTGATTTGGATATGCACATTCCAAACAATATATCTTAATTGATTTTTTCATGGAAAGATCGGAACAACCTTTATCCCTCTCATATGAATCCCTTACTGTTCCGTAATATGTCAGTTAATTAGCATATATTGTATACTATAATATGCCTTGCAAAGTTACATGTAACATTTGATATATAGAGATTTTTTATAAATACATAAATATATATACATAATAGCACATATCATACTTAAGTACTTTGAAAAAAATGACATTTTAACATATTTGAAGAAGTTACCGCAAGTTGTTCGAAGCAATATAGTTTCAAACATGATTCAAAATCGTAGTTACGTTTTCTTAAAACCTTGATTTCTCAAATGAAACACAAAAAGCATATATTTAATAGATATCAAATCAAGAAGCGAAACTAATAAATGTGGATGAGTTCGGGAGTAACAATGTTATATTATATAAATAATACGCAAATGTTCTGTTAGCGTTGTGGATGACTTTTTCGAAAGAAATGCTTGCAAAAAGTCAGAATATTATATTGAGATAGAAGAATTATATAACATGACTTATATGTACTTTGACTATGAGCTTTCATGTTGTTGGACATATTTCGAGAATTTCACAATTTATTTAGACAGTAAATTGTTTTTAATTTTAATTTTAATTCTAATTGTGTCATATGTACAATAATAATTGTAAAAAGTCGACATAACACTAAATATTTTAACGATAAACAAAAGTTCACTACTTAAAATAATCATTTGGAAAGAAATTTAGTAAGAGGAAATCAAATCTAATAAGATAAAAATATTTCATTTATATAGTGATGTAATAAATAAAAATTAATTGTCATGACTATTTCATTTATACATATTGATTGTGATATTAATTGTAATATGTTTTAATTGATTTATTTTATCATTTATACTAAAATGTATTAAACTTCTCATTAAGTATTTCATTTATATACATTGATTCATGATAATTAAAAGAAAATGAGTACGAAATTTTAGATAATTAATGAGTTATATTGATTTATAATAAATCAAAAAATTTAAAGTATTTTAACCAATTAATGGAATATATTGATTAAAAATAGTAAAAGTTATTATCAAACGCTTCTAAAAATAATTTTCCAATGATGTTCTGTTGGTACAAAAATGATTAATTGCAAATATGTACACAATATTAAACATTATTATTGGGGAACTTAAAAACTAATCTCCTAAACTTAGTTTATATGGAAACCTCGTTGTTATATAACCAGTTTTAGAGAGAGTTGTACATAGAAAATTATCACTAACCGACACATGAAAGTTATTTTATATATTATAAATATGTTACAAAAAACAAAAAACAAAACACACACATTATAACTAACTGTTTTAAGGAACATTACAAATATAACTATTAACCCACAATTGGATCAACAAAGATTTCTAGTTGTCATCATCTCCTTTATATAGTTATTTTCTCTTCTAACTTTTCCTTCCCTCGTTAATGTAAGATAATCAAGATTTCATCACAATTCACAATTTGATAAATATTTAATTCTTATAGTGTCATGTCATTAAACTTGGTTTCTCTAATTATATATACATATAGAGAGAGATGTTTTGTCATGTAAATAAAAAATAACTATTTAACCCAAAATTTGTACCATATTTTATCTTAATTTTGTACAACAGCAAAGTAATTTTATGATTTTTTATTTTGAGACAAAAATAACCGATATTGTACTTAACTGGTCATTTATGTCGTCATGTCATCATAACGCCTTAAGGGCACCACATAAGTGTGATGTGGACGATACTTATGGACATTTGACATATTGGGTATCGCGCGTTGCGCGATTGTCAAAATTCATGTTGAAAAAATGTATATTTTAGTTTAATTGATTATTTTTATAAATTTAGGCTATATTGCAAGTCCATATACAATATATTTGACGATGAAATTGAGTGTACATGAACATTATTATTTTCAATTTAGTATATAAAGATTGTTCTGAGCCTTTTAATTAATAGGGTTATAAAGTATATCAGATGTGTAATGAAAAAGATTGATAACAACCATAGTGTAAATATCTATTATATAAAATACAATTAACTATAATAAATTAATACAAAAATGACATAAGTTTGACGCCATACTTTTCTTTTTATTTTTTCAATAATTTCATAAAATTATGAAACCATAATTAAGTTTTTCATTGATACATGTCACTTGGATATGGTTACAAAGAACTATCGGACATATTATATATTTTCACTTTTCTTGAGTGTAGAAAATTTAACATCTTCTTTCATCACATCATTTACAACTCTATTCTCTATACATTGATGAAAATAGTATCCATCTCATTAGAGTGTTGCATAACTTCATCGTTGGCATTGTGAAGTTGTATAAAGCAAGGAACTAAATTCCTTAAAATCAGTTAATCTATTTTTAATCATGATTAAAAATAGTTGAAGGTCGTAAAGACAAAATCTGAAGAGTATCAATCGATTAACCACTGTTTATACTTTCTTAAAACCTTAAATTCTCAAATGCAACATTTTTTTACTAAACAACAACTTAAAAATCGAAACTAAAAATGTAGTTTGCTAGTAACAACGTCATATCAAAAGAAACAATATCCAAATGTTCTATTAGCATTGTGATGACTCTTGCGAGAAAAAAATTAGAAATGAGAATTAGGGTAATAATAAATGATGATTACAAAACGAACAAAATCATTTGAGATTGAGATTGAGATTGAGATTGAAATTGAAATTGTAGTAGACTGAATGACTTACATTTAATAATATAAGTGTATATTGTCCATGAAACTTTCATGTTCTTGATATGTTCAACGATCTTCACAACTTATTTAAACAATATCTCATTTGATTGTGACACTTTCTACAAAAAAAAACAAAAAAAACATATAAAATACACATAACACCATATAATTTAGCAATAAACATAAGTCCATACCTTAGATAATGAGAGAAAGTTTAAGAGAAAAGTTGTTTGACAACAAACCAAACCATTAAGCAGTCAACTAAAAAATGAAGAACCACAAGGTAGAATAAATAAGAGAAAATGACTAATTAATTAACATAAAGAAGAGAAAATGAATAGTTAAGTAACATAAAAGAGAGAAAATGAATAGTTAACTAACATAAATTTCAATGTGCATGTAAAAATACAAAAACACTCATATCTTTAATGAAAATATCATTTACATATGAGGACATAAAAGTCTTTATCTTATTAGTATTTGAAAAAATTGAAAAAAAGGAGAAAAAAAAGAAATGAGTTTCTAGCTTTTAAAGAGTGCCACATCACTTCTTCTTGGTTTTCCTTTAATTGAGATTGAGATTGTAGTAGACTGAATGACTTACATTTAATAATATAAGTGTATATTGTCCATGAAACTTTCATGTTCTTGATATGTTCAACGATCTTCACAACTTATTTAAACAATATCTCATTTGATTGTGACACTTTCTACAAAAAATGTAACAACCCGACCAAAAATTTAACATGCATCTCATTAAAATAAACACCCCAACATCATGGTCTCAAAATTTCATTACAATACTCGATAGGTTTGCGGAAACAACCTACACAACTGAGAAAAATAATAAATTCTACTAGTGTCATCTCTCCTCAACGCTAGCTATGCTCAGCCTACTTGCCCGAGCCTCCTGCAACTTGCTTACCTGAAAATGTTTTATTTTGAAAATGCGAGGGTTAGACCATGAGGTCTAGTGAGTCCCTCCGAACAGTTATCAAATCATATAAAACAGTTTATCTTTCAGCATAAAACATTTATTCTCAACACGTCAAAATCGTATACGGACTAAAGTCCGCCTCCTCGTAATCTGACACCCTGAAGCCACCCGAAGGTGACAACGAGTCAGCCTCGCACTGCCTTGCAGAGCCTCGCTCCTGGCATATAGGGACCTCCCTTCCCGCACGAGAGCTGGCGGAACTACTTTCCCGTCTTTGCCAGTTTACGTCTCCTTGATGTATGCATACATTCCACATAAAACTTTAAACGACTTTCATGCAATTAAAGCATAATAATAAAGCATGGTAATTCTCAACATTCATAACACATTTTGAAAACACTTTAAAAGCCACACATTTTAGTTTAGAAAACTCACCTGGCTTGCTTGCTCCAAAGCTCCTTACTTACACTTCCGATCTCTAGGTGAAACACCTATTATATTAACAACGTGCGTCATAATTCGTTCATTTAATACTCGAGTTAAATCCCGAACTCAACCCAAACTTATCTAAGTTGGTGGTTACACTTTCTAGTCCAAATCATAATTAATGGTCTTTGCTTACTCATCCAAGTGAGAAACTATAACGACTCCATTAATTTACCCAACTCTAGATTTTTAAACCTTTTAGAATTACACCGGATCCTAAGATCAATAATGGACCATGCTCATAATAATAATACTATCCAACTTAAATAAATAGACAATCAATTTCGAAATAGGTCCTTATTTTATAATTATAGACCTTAATAATTAATTAAGCCCAAAACAAAAACTAAGCCCAAAAGGACTTAATACATCTCTCGGCCCAACAACCCATTCGGCCCAATAAGCCAATTCGGCCCAATAAGCCAATTCGGCCCAAACTTGAGTTACGGGCCAACTCCCGGAACATACCGGCTTCCGATTCACACGGTTCAAAACAAAACCCCACATTCCTCGCCATTATTCTAATTCCCACAAAATATGGCGACAACCTCTTCTTTTATTAATTAACCGATACACGACTCCCTAACCAAGATTTCACGTAACATTGCTTAATTTGACAACAAGAATTTATAATCAAGACTCTATAATAATACTCTTAATTGATTTCTCATTTCACATAGCTAAGTGTAACTAGAGACCTAACGAATCTAACATTTCTTGAAAAAGAGAGCAATGCAACGGAAGGGTTTCTTACCGGAATAAAACCTCACGAAATGGAAGCGAAACTGCTGCCTAGGACTCCGGCGACCACCACTGCCGGCCACTGCCGGCCACCGCCGGCCGCCGCCACCTTTCTCTCTCATCGTCTATCTCTCTCTCTCGCAGCCTCCATCTTCCTCCTCGATGTTTTCTCTCTCACACGACCCTCTCTCTCCCTCTCGCTGCTCTCTCTCTTTCTCTCTCTCTCTCCGGCTATATCTTTCTCTCTCCGGCTGTATCTCTCTCTCTCTCCGGTTGTCTTCCCCGACGTCCCTCTCTCTCTTCTTCTCCGCGAAAAACGTGCAGCTCTCTCTCTTCTCACACGACTCCCTCTCCCTCTCGCTGCTCTCTCCCTCTCTCTCTCTCCAGCTGTATCTCTCTCTCTCGCTCGTCTCTCTCTTCTTCTCCGGCCGTCTCTCTCCTTCTCTCCTCCGTCGTCTCTCTCTTCTTCTCCGGCTGTCTCTCTCTTTCTCTCCTCCGTCGTCTCTCTCTCTCGATGTTGCAGGTTTCTCACACCCACACACATAGCTTTCATTTAACTGGTTTCTTTTTTTTTTCCTCCTCTTCTCGATGAGCAGTAACTCTCACACCCAACAACCCTAAATTAAAATAGATGTTCCCTAAAACTTCCACAAAAGAGGCGCACCAATTGAGAAAGGGTATTAATTTCCCCAAGTTTTCATTTCTTACCCTCACACTTTTATGTAACAAACAAATACAACCCCTAACTTCCATTTAAGACACGTTACTTAATTTGGGTTATTACAATCTCCCCTCCTTAAAAGAATTCCGTCCCGGAATTCAATCCAAAGATAACCGGCGAAATTTTTTGATCAACGAGCTTAAATCTCGACTCTCAGAATAAATCTTTCCAATAACAAAACCATACCAACATACTTTCACGTCTTAGCTGCGCAACTCTGATTAAATTCACAATCCTTGCTTATAACAGGAAAATCCAATCATCTTATATTCTATCTTCCAAACAAGTCTAATAATTCAGGGGGCCTTACGAACCTTGGGTCCCATATTCTTTCGATTAACAACCATGACCATAAAATCAGACAGCTATAGACATAGAGCCATCCTGTCTTTCTTACTTAGATTTATCTTAAATGACTCATTAACGATCAGTGTGCTAATCTCAATAACACTTTCCCACGAATTCTCGTACTCCATTTTATAAATCATAACATGTGAACAAAAGTTATAAGCATCTCAATACTTACCACTCCCTAATTATCCTTATCTGCTTCATGACCACATTAACAATTTCCGAACCCAACTGCCTTTTTCGGCTAGTGCAAAATAACCACTGATCCTTACCGCAGAAAACAATACAATTTCCTTCTCTTTATCACAAACAACTTTAACTCGACCCACTCAAAATAGTTTTAATTATCAACTTGTTTCAAAAGACACACCCTGTGATAACAAATAAATGTCATTATTTAACAAATCCAAAAGCTAAATCAACCAATCCAAGGCTTGTACATCTATCATGACGTTCAACTCAACTAATGATCATACTCCTACTCCGACTCATAATCATCAACACCATGTCGTTCTTTAAACACAACCAAACTTCCAACTGCTTCATTTTAGGGTCATTTCCTCACACAAAATATCAAGTCACGATCTGCAAAGGTCTAGCATTTACTATAACACATTTGGCTAATCCACTCTTCATCCTCTTTAAACTTCTCACAATTCCAACATGAGCCTACTTAGCGACTCTTACTACCAAAACACTTGGTTTCTCTTTTGGTTAATCTCTCACCACTACTCCACTCTTTTATCCCAAACATAATCACACCAAAAGTCAACTTACACACTATATGCTCCAACAATCTGATTAACAGATCGTACATCTCCTCTATAAACCCCACTTCTATCTGATACTTTCTTTCTCTCTAGCATTACCTCATTGCGATACCAGCTGGTACTTTAACTTGGCAACTAATGTCATTGCATAACTGCACATTCCTTACTCATGACATCTCACTGCAGGCCAAACTCTCTCATGGTCATTCGTACAAAATCACATTTTCCTTCATATTCTCCCGAATACTACAATTGAGTCTATCTCGCTACGTAGCCCCTTTCCAACTTGATGAACTATAACTCACGAGTTCTCAATTAGCTCACACGCAACATTCTAGCTAGCTTTTCACGACCCGTGCCCTTACCAGACAGGGCACATCCCCTCACTGAAACGATGAGATCTACACTCCCACCTCGCTTGTGCTATAAACTTCATCATCCTACGAATCCCTCCACCTCGTAAATAGAACACTTAATTAAAACAATAACTTCTTATCCTCATAGCACCCCTACGAGGTGTTCTATCAACTCTCAACGTTCTGGTTCACGTCTTCGGCCTCGGCCATCGTACACAGTTATTGGCTTCTACAACATCAGATAATCTGTAACTACTTTCTTAACTTATTCTTAAACAAGGGTTCCTTACGGAACCTAATTCTTCCAACATACCCTAATCACCTTCATGATCGGTTTCCCTCTTTTCGAAACATACTCATGTAACGACAACATTACAAGCTTACCTCGAACTCATATTTCCACGCCAAAGATATTTCATTCTTCCTCACCACACTACTCATAACGAGTTGTTAAAACCATCACCTTGAAGGCTTCAGGTCCTTCCGCTAGACACAACCGTCCCTTGACAGCCGTACTTCTAGTTACCGAACAAGGTACAGACCCTCCTACAATTGACACTATAATTCAGTTCTGACTCATTCACTGCTCGACTCTCTTCTTGAACACCTACCAAAATTACAAACGTCCTTCCTGATTTGACCAACAACTTTCTACTCTCTGAGTTCTTTCTTAGCTTTAAAACGCCACATCCCACGACCTAGTGAGTTCATAGCCTTCATGCATGACACGCAATATATAAATCATTTCGTACGTTTCATCAGTTTAAATAACAACACTTGAAAACATCTAGGGTACACATGCCCCCATCACTCTTATAAATTCAATGCACTGCACAACGATCTCGAGAATCGTTCGCATGCAACTTTCCATAAACTTAATCTTACTCCGACCGAACGGTGTTATTACGACAGTATTATATTGCATGAAAATCTTTCCATTTGACACCATTCTGGAAGAATTACCGACACAAAGTAAATCATTCGGTTCTCACACTCACTTGCATGATATCAATAAAACAATAGGTATTTGATTGTAAAAGTTTTGGCTGGCAAATGTTTTCCCGACCTTTTTGTAACAATTTAGTTTATCATAAAAAATGTGGAATACTTTGCAAATCGTTATACTCAAAACTTCAATGTGCATCGTGGATGAAACCACCTTTTCTTTAAACATACGCGTGCACTTTCTGACTCGTTTTCGATTAAAATTCATATTTACCCATTTAACTTAACTCGTGAAAATTTCGGGTTACAATTAAGAACACCATGCATGAGACTCTACTTGCAATTGAAGGCTACTCTCTCAACTAAGGTCAATCTCTTTACTTCCACAGCTTACCTTTGACACTTTCCCTACTACCACGGTCGCTCTCTCGGTTATGCAACAACTTGCTGAACACGCTTTCCACATCTCGCTTACTCAACCCTTTTTCATACAATTTTGTTTTAAGCAACTATCTCACTTTCCCTTTCTACGTGGTTTCATTTCACTGTATGCATCATATTTCATTAACCCTGCCATTTAAAAGCTCGATTAAATAAATAAAAAAATTTAAGTTCTATAACACTTTCAAGATTTCGACACTGATCTTTCTTACCATCCCGTCTGACCTATCCCACGATTTCTAGAACTGGGGCCCTCCCGAAACAGGAGTCTTACTCAACTCAAACTTTTCCCCTATTCGAGTCTACGAGGAGTTACCTCTAGACAATTCATAACACTCTACACCGTATTTCTTCTCTATGATGTATACATACATCGCATCATAAACGATCTTTTACGATATCTCCCGACTATGGGTCTCAATCTACTCCTCAAGGATCTTACTGACATTCTCCAGTACCGGCACGCGACATAAACACTAGCTTTTGACTACTATCGGAATAATATGGCAGGTTAAGCACATACATGTACCTGTAAGTTCGCAATTACACTGGCCAGGTGGAATTTCAAACTTACCTTACATGACAGTCCTCAGTACCCTATTAGTCCTATCTCTATAATAGTGTCCTCCTAACGCATTTCCTATTTCTCAGTTGTGATTTCTACTCCCAAGTTTAAGTTTACGCCCGTCCGGTCACCTAAATCCCTTAAACTACGGCTCTGATACCAACTGTAACAACCCGACCAAAAATTTAACATGCATCTCATTAAAATAAACACCCCAACATCATGGTCTCAAAATTTCATTACAATACTCGATAGGTTTGCGGAAACAACCTACACAACTGAGAAAAATAATAAATTCTACTACTGTCATCTCTCCTCAACGCTAGCTATGCTCAGCCTACTTGCCCGAGCCTCCTGCAACCTGCTTACCTGAAAAGGTTTTATTTTGAAAATGCGAGGGTTAGACCATGAGGTCTAGTGAGTCCCTCCGAACAGTTATCAAATCATATAAAACAGTTTATCTTTCAGCATAAAACATTTATTCTCAACACGTCAAAATCGTATACGGACTAAAGTCCGCCTCCTCGTAATCTGACACCCTGAAGCCACCCGAAGGTGACAACGAGTCAGCCTCGCACTGCCTTGCGGAGCCTCGCTCCTGGCATATAGGGACCTCCATTCCCGCACGAGAGCTGGCGGAACTACTTTCCCGTCTTTGCCAGTTTACGTCTCCTTGATGTATGCATACATTCCACATAAAACTTTAAACGACTTTCATGCAATTAAAGCATAATAATAAAGCATGGTAATTCTCAACATTCATAACACATTTTGAAAACACTTTAAAAGCCACACATTTTAGTTTAGAAAACTCACCTGGTTTGCTTGCTCCAAAGCTCCTTACTTACACTTCGATCTCTAGGTGAAACACCTATTATATTAATAACGTGCGTCATAATTCGTTCATTTAATACTCGAGTTAAATCCCGAACTCAACCCAAACTTATCTAAGTTGGTGGTTACACTTTCTAGTCCAAATCATAATTAATGGTCTTTGCTTACTCATCCAAGTGAGAAACTATACCGACTCCATTAATTTACCCAACTCTAGATTTTTAAACCTTTTAGAATTACACCGGATCCTAAGATCAATAATGGACCATGCTCATAATAATAATACTATCCAACTTAAATAAATAGACAATCAATTTCGAAATAGGTCCTTATTTTATAATTATAGACCTTAATAATTAATTAAGCCCAAAACAAAAACTAAGCCCAAAAGGACTTAATACATCTCTCGGCCCAACAACCCATTCGGCCCAATAAGCCAATTCGGCCCAATAAGCCAATTCGGCCCAAACTTGAGTTATGGGCCAACTCCCGGAACATACCGGCTTCCGATTCACACGGTTCAAAACAAAACCCCACATTCCTCGCCATTATTCTAATTCCCACAAAATATGGCGACAACCTCTTCTTTTATTAATTAACCGATACACGACTCCCTAACCAAGATTTCACGTAACATTGCTTAATTTGACAACAAGAATTTATAATCAAGACTCTATAATAATACTCTTAATTGATTTCTCATTTCACATAGCCAAGTGTAACTAGAGACCTAACGAATCTAACATTTCTTGAAAAAGAGAGCAATGCAACGGAAGGGTTTCTTACCGGAATAAAACCTCACGAAATGGAAGCGAAACTGCTGCCTAGGACTCCGGCGACCACCACCGTCGGCCGCCGCCGGCCGCCGCCACCTTTCTCTCTCATCGTCTATCTCTCTCTCTCGCAGCCTCCATCTTCCTCCTCGATGCTTTCTCTCTCACACGACCCTCTCTCTCCCTCTCGTTGCTCTCTCTCTTTCTCTCTCTCTCCGGCTATATCTTTCTCTCTCCGGCTGTATCTCTCTCTCTCTCCGGTTGTCTTCCCCGACGTCCCTCTCTCTTTTCTTCTCCACGAAAAACATGCAGCTCTCTCTCTTCTCACACGACTCCCTCTCCCTCTCGCTGCTCTCTCGCTGCTCTCTCCCTCTCTCTCTCTCTCCGGCTGTATCTCTCTCTCTCTCGCTCGTCTCTCTCTTCTTCTCCGACCGTCTCTCTCCTTCTCTCCTCCGTCGTCTCTCTCTTCTTCTCCGACTGTCTCTCTCTTTCTCTCCTCCGTCGTCTCTCTCTCTCGATGTTGCAGGTTTCTCACACCCACACACATAGCTTTCATTTAACTGGTTTCTTTTTTTTTCCTCCTCTTCTCGATGAGCCGTAACTCTCACACCCAACAACCCTAAATTAAAATATATGTTCCCTAAAACTTCCACAAAAGCGGCGCACCAATTGAGAAAGGGTATTAATTTCCCCAAGTTTTCATTTCTTACCCTCACACTTTTATGTAACAAACAAATACAACCCCTAACTTCCATTTAAGACACGTTACTTAATTTGGGTTATTACAAAAAAACATATAAAGTACATATAACACCATATAATTTAGCAATAAACATAAGTCCATACCTTAGATAATGAGAGAAAGTTTGAGAGAAAAGTTGTTTGACAACAAACGAAACCATTAAGTAGTAAACTAAAAAATGAAGAACCATAAGGTAGAATAAATAAGAGAAAATGACTAATTAATTAACATAAAGAAGGGAAAATGAATAGTTAAGTAACATAAAAGAGAGAAAATGAATAGTTAACTAACATAAACTTCAATGTGCATGTAAAAATACAAAAACACCCATATCTTTAATGAAAATATCATTTACATATGAGGACATAAAAGTCTTTATCTTATTAGTATTTTAAAAAATTGAAAAAAGGAGAAAAAAGAGAAATGAGTTTCTAGCTTTTAGAGAGTGCCACATCACTTCTTCTTGGTTTTCCTTTAATATATATATAGATTCGTTTGTATGTATTGATTTATGGTAATCAGAAAAGGAATATGAAAGGTTAGATTAATAATGAGGTGTATTACGAAAATACATGAATATTTGATCATTTAATGATATATATATATAACTTTAAAAAACTAAAAACTCGATAATAATAAAAAACGACAATTCAATCATTCTCAAAATGCCTACACACATTCCTTAACTTTTTTCATAGTAGCATATTGATATTAATTTGCTGATTGTTATGTAAATAGAAAATGAATATGTAGTAAATAAAGATAAAATATTTTAATTAAATTAATTGTCAAACTAATACTATAAAATTTATATAAATAGACTCGTATAAAATAAAAAAATGAAACGTAAACAAAAAACTGTTTTTAATTATATTATATTGATTGTTTTGTAAATAAAAAATAATGGTAAATACATATTAATGTTAAACTAATAAAATAAAAGAGAATAAAAAGATTATTCATATTGATTGTTGTTACAAACCAAATTTATGAAACTTTTCAACAAAAAAAAATTCAATCTTTAATCGTGAAAGAGTTTTTCACTAAGATTTAAGGATGTTTTTTTGGGAATGAAGTAATAGACACCATAAAATTTCTCACAACAATAACAATGTTAATGTCAATAGAAAAAATCTTAAAATAGTTAAAGAACGCAATTCAATCACATATATGTATATATATATATGATTATTGTCAATGGCGCTTAAACTTGGGAATTTTTTTTATCAAATATTGTAATCACAAATATCGAAATTTATTTGAATATATATAATTCAATCGTAAACACAATTTGCTATGATAACAACAAATTCAACAATATGGAAAAGAAGAAATACATATCACATTTTTTTCAGAATATAATTGTTAGATACTTGTTTATAATCTTCCATATCTTCTTCAACTTTCATCTTCTTCAACTTTCATCTTCTTCATCCTTCACTAAAGGAAGAAATATGTAATAACAAACTTACAATTTTCAAGAATATAATTTCTACATACCTTTTTATAGTCTTCCATATCTTTTTCAACTCCCATCTTCTTCATTCTCCACCAAAGTAAGTTTTAGAATTTCACTTTGTTTATTATTGCAACATAGAAAAACAAACTTAATTTATTACAAAATATATTTTTATTATACATTACTAACCTCAGAAAGTTAAAAAAAACTAAGCGGTGTGAGAAGAGTAAGCATCTTGTATGTCAAGAAGTATGGACAACAATGGTTGCAATTGTATGTCAAGAACCAACATGTTGCACTTTGAAAAATTAGTGAAGACCTTTGAACTTATTATCATAGAGTAAGTAAATCAAAGTACGATGACATTTGAAAGGACATGTAGAGTTATAAATACATATTGGAAAAGACATAGAATGATGGAAATTGGGAAACTATCATAGATTGAGAAAAAAAAGTAGTGATTATCATATTTAGAACTTCCACCTCATTCCTTGTAGTGGTGGTTTATATAGATATATAGATTGAGAGATAAAGATGAGTTAGGGAAAATGAAGAGAACAATGTTAATGCAAACATGATGGATAATCAATGTTGATGAAAATGAAGAAGCAAATCAAAAGTTGGAAGTTAAAATTAGGTATGTAAAATTACCAAGAAACCCAACTTAATAATGAATTACACATTTCCCATATAGGGGTGGAAATGTCTTTAACATATTTCAACATTTAAAAAATCAAAAATTTGAGAAAAAAAAGAGAAGAGATTCTAGGCTTGAGAATGCTCCATGTCATCACATTTGGTTTTTGTTTTTATATACATACTAGTGTTTTTCACCGCGCGTTGCGCGGTGATCAAAATCTGCTTTAAAATGTATTATTAATAATAATGAAATTGGGTATAATTTTTTTCAAATTAGCTTTTAAAGACTGGCATCAAAACTATTTGATTTGGATATGCACATTCCAAACAATATATCTTAATTGATTTTTTCATGGAAAGATCGGATCAACCTTTATCCCTCTCATATGAATCCCTTACTGTTCTGTAATATGTCAGTTAATTAGCATATATTGTATACTATAATATGCCTTGCAAAGTTACATGTAACATTTGATATATAGAGATTTTTTATAAATACATAAATATATATACATAATAGCACATATCATACTTAAGTACTTTGAAAAAAATGACATTTTAACATATTTGAAGAAGTTACCGCAAGTTGTTCGAAGCAATATAGTTTCAAACATGATTCAAAATCGTAGTTACGTTTTCTTAAAACCTTGATTTCTCAAATGAAACACAAAAAGCATATATTTAATAGATATCAAATCAAGAAGCGAAACTAATAAATGTGGATGAGTTCGCGAGTAACAATGTTATATTATATAAATAATACGCAAATGTTCTGTTAGCGTTGTGGATGACTTTTTCGAAAGAAATGCTTGCAAAAAGTCAGAATATTATATTGAGATAGAAGAATTATATAACATGACTTATATGTACTTTGACTATGAGCTTTCATGTTGTTGGACATATTTCGAGAATTTCACAATTTATTTAGACAGTAAATTGTTTTTAATTTTAATTTTAATTCTAATTGTGTCATATGTACAATAATAATTGTAAAAAGTCGACATAACACTAAATATTTTAACGATAAACAAAAGTTCACTACTTAAAATAATCATTTGGAAAGAAATTTAGTAAGAGGAAATCAAATCTAATAAGATAAAAATATTTCATTTATATAGTGATGTAATAAATAAAAATTAATTGTCATGACTATTTCATTTATACATATTGATTGTGATATTAATTGTAATATGTTTTAATTGATTTATTTTATCTTTTATACTAAAATGTATTAAACTTCTCATTAAGTATTTCATTTATATACATTGATTCATGATAAATAAAAGAAAATGAGTACGAAATTTTAGATAATTAATGAGTTATATTGATTTATAATAAATCAAAAAATTTAAAGTATTTTAACCAATTAATGGAATATATTGATTAAAAATAGTAAAGGTTATTATCAAACGCTTCTAAAAATAATTTTCCAATGTAATGTTATGTTGGTACAAAAATGATTAATTGCAAATATGTACACAATATTAAACATTATTATTGGGGAACTTAAAAACTAATCTCCTAAACTTAGTTTATATGGAAACCTCGTTGTTATATAACCAGTTTTAGAGAGAGTTGTACATAGAAAATTATCACTAACCGGCACATGAAAGTTATTTTATATATTATAAATATGTTACAAAAAACAAAAAACAAAACACACACATTATAACTAACTGTTTTAAGGAACATTACAAATATAACTATTAACCCACAATTGGATCAACAAAGATTTCTAGTTGTCATCATCTCCTTTATATAGTTATTTTCTCTTCTAACTTTTCCTTCCCTCGTTAATGTAAGATAATCAAGATTTCATCACAATTCACCATTTGATAAATATTTAATTCTTATAGTGTCATGTCATTAAACTTGGTTTCTCTAATTATATATACATATAGAGAGAGATGTTTTGTCATGTAAATAAAAAATAACTATTTAACCCAAAATTTGTACCATATTTTATCTTAATTTTGTACAACAGCAAAGTAATTTTATGATTTTTTATTTTGAGACAAAAATAACCGATATTGTACTTAACTGGTCATTTATGTCGTCATGTCATCATAACGCCTTAAGGGCACCACATAAGTGTGATGTGGACGATACTTATGGACATTTGACATATTGGGTATCGCGCGTTGCGCGATTGTCAAAATTCATGTTGAAAAAATGTATATTTTAGTTTAATTGATTATTTTTATAAATTTAGGCTATATTGCAAGTCCATATACAATATATTTGACGATGAAATTGAGTGTACATGAACATTATTATTTTCAATTTAGTATATAAAGATTGTTCTGAGCCTTTTAATTAATAGGGTTATAAAGTATATCAGATGTGTAATGAAAAAGATTGATAACAACCATAGTGTAAATATCTATTATATAAAATACAATTAACTATAATAAATTAATACAAAAATGACATAAGTTTGACGCCATACTTTTCTTTTTATTTTTTCAATAATTTCATAAAATTATGAAACCATAATTAAGTTTTTCATTGATACATGTCACTTGGATATGGTTACAAAGAACTATCGGACATATTATATATTTTCACTTTTCTTGAGTGTAGAAAATTTAACATCTTCTTTCATCACATCATTTACAACTCTATTCTCTATACATTGATGAAAATAGTATCCATCTCATTAGAGTGTTGCATAACTTCATCGTTGGCATTGTGAAGTTGTATAAAGCAAGGAACTAAATTCCTTAAAATCAGTTAATCTATTTTTAATCATGATTAAAAATAGTTGAAGGTCGTAAAGACAAAATCTGAAGAGTATCAATCGATTAACCACTGTTTATGTAATGACCCAGACCTTTTTCGAAGTGTTTTGCGTTTGGTGTGGAGTTTTAAGCAGAAGTAGAAGTTGAGGGGCTAGTTGGTAAATAGGAGTTGGGGTATAAAAAGGCACAAAACCCTAGAGGACATGCCATTTTCCTGATTTGTGTATGTTTGTTGGCGGTTGATTCTAGAGAGAAAGGGAGGAGAAAAAGGGTTTTGGTGAAGGTTTTGTGCATTGGATTGAGAGGAGCATCAAGCATTGAAACTGGAAGAAGGATTCAAGATTTGGATTTCGTTCTGCAATCAATCAAACCAGGTAATTCGAAGCCCAGATTCCTACCTTGTTGCTATGTTTTGATTGTTAGAATGTTAGTGAGTTCTTGCTAAAAGTCATTCAAGACTCCTAAAGAAGGTTAAGGATCATTAAAACAAGTTTAATCAGTAAAGTTTGTGGAGAAATGGTTATAGATGCTTAAGTAAGTGATTCGTCGCATTATATTACTGGTTTCAGAGTGTTTAGTAAGATTTCGAACCAATTAGTTCACCCAGCAGTCGTCCGGAAACCTTCAAGTATGAAGGTGTCCGGGTGAGTGTCCGGGAAGTTCTTGACCGTAGTGTAGAAGGTGTCCGGACATAGAGTTGTCCGGAAAATCTATGTCGTCCGGATAAGAGTCGTTGTTCGGGTACTATTCGGTATCCGGAAAAGTGAGGTTATCCGGTAACCTGTCCGGAAAAGTGTGGTTATCCGGAAATCAGAGGTGTCCGGATGTAACAGCCCGCTCCAAAATGCCGAAACAAGACATTTATTACAAAAGAAAAACGCCAAAACTTGGCCCAAGGTTTACACCATCAAAATTCTGCACTCGGGTTTGCGGAATAAACCCGAATTACAACTGAGAGTTTCTAATAACAAAATGTAAAGGAAGTCCACTAATGCCAAGCCACGCCCGCTCTCACGCCTTCTCCTTACCACTAGAGGAACTGCCCTTAATCTGCTTACCTGAAAAGGATTTCAGTTTTGAAAATGCGAGGGTTAGACCACAAGGTCCAGTGAGGTCCCTCAGTTACATCCACACCACATATAGCATTTAAGGAGTTTTGCGAAACATAAATCAATATAAAGTTTGGCAAATAATATATGGGACACACCCCCCATAAGTATCACACTATGACAGATGGGACACACCCCCCATAAGCGTCATACCATAACATATGGGACACACCCCCCAATAGCATCACACCATTACGTATGGGACACACCCCCCATATACATCACACATTACGTATGGGACACACCCCCCATATACATCACATCATGCATAGGTAAGTCATATGCAACATACATTAAGTAAGCACGCATGTACGAGTAAATGAACAAGTACCATCAAGCTTTAGTTAGAAAAACTCACCTGTTACGCTTACGTTCCTTTCTTATTCTGGTATGCACTTCCAAACGATCTACCTGGCTAAAAGATAAACTCATAAGCTGATCATCTCAACTCCCCAGGCGACACTCTATTCCGGACAGCACACTTATCCGGACAACACCCCTATCCGGACAACACACCTATCCGGACAACACCTCTATCCGGACAACACACCTATCCGGTCAACACCTTTATCCGGACAACACCCTTATTCGGACAACTCCCCTATCCGGACAACACACCTATCCGGACAACACCTCTATCCGGACAACATACCTATCCGGACAACACCTCTATCCGGACAACACACCTATCCGGACAACACCTCTATCCGGACAACATACCTATCCGGACAACACCTCTATCCGGACAACACACCTATCCGGACAACACCCTTATCCGGACAACTCCCCTATCCGGACACTCACCCGGAAACCTTCAACCACTCGAATGTATCCGGACGTCCAGGAAGCTATCCGGACGTCGACCTGACCCTTAATTCGGTCGAGAAATCACAGGCAAGCTCGAAATCTCGAGAAATAAGGATTAGCAATCATAAGAGGATCACTAGGTTCAACAATTACAAGACCCTTGGCGATAACAACACAACATGACGCCCAAAATCTCCCATTAAGTCTCAAACTCTATTTTAACAAAAAACCCACATAGATATTCAATCTAACCACAAATTCACAGCTGAAAGATGAAGAGAGAGGGATTTACCTGGTTGATTCTTTGCTGAAAACGAAACTCCAACACACCCCTTTTCTTTGGTTTCCAAGATTGATGATCCTTCCTCTTCCAATATGTATAGGAGCTCCAACCTTTCCTTCTTTTCTCTCTCAAAATTCAGCCGTCACTACACACAAATCAGTATTCAAAATGCTCTCCCTAGGGTTTTGTGCCCTTATATACCCTAGGCCTCATTTACAAATTACTCCCTTCAACTCCCATTTTATTCAGATTCCACCCCAAGACTTGAAACTCCTTCAAGTTTGGTCACGGTTACTACAACACTCCCTCCTCAAAAGAATTCCGTCCCCGGAATTCCATTCTCGAATGATGAGGGTACCTGAACATCATATCCTATCCCACTTCCCACGTAGCCTCTCTTCCTTTATGATCTCCACTGGAATTTAACCAGACGAACTCCATATTCCCTATTTTCCACTTTACTGTCCACAACCTCTATTGGTTCCTCTTTGTACATCAATTTCTCGTCGACACTGACATCTTCTAACGGAGTAGTCACATCCGACTCGGCCAAACGTCTCCTTTGGTGGTCTAGAGCCACCCTTAACTTCCTGCGAACCTGGATGACTTAACAGTGGCCGACCTCGCGACCTCCGGTCTCACAACGTTTCTTTCCCGCGATGCATCTTTACTCGTGGAAGGTTCGCAGATAACTGCACATGCCAACCTCTTTGCTTCTCTAAGGACTCTCTTACTTACACTTTGCATAACCCTTCAACAACAAAGCTTACACCAACACTTTCCACACTTTCGATTAATTAAAACTCCTATCCTAGGTAATTTCGCGTACCACAACTATGACGTCTCAGGCCAACGGTACACGATACCGTCCACACACCTAAACGCACGGTTGCAACGAATTTAGAATTTTCATCCACAACTTCTCTTCCGTGACAGAACAAGTTTACAACGGTTAATGTCACAACAACATAAATTCCTTAACGAACTCTCAATTCACCAACCTAGCACAAGATCAACCTCGAGTATCACCTTAACTCACATATATGATCCTCTTCCACAGATAACACACAATTCTACAATCGCTTTCCCATCACAATATACGTCTAAGGCAGATAACACTTTCTCACCTGAATGTGTTGCCCACGATCCATCGATAAAAGTCAACTCACATGCTTCCACCACAACAACATCCCCACACTAAACATAGCTAAAAGTAGAAAACCTCCACACTTTAACATTTGAAGCACCCATCAATCCATTCCGAACCAATCTTGAAGACACACCGTTGAATTCTCCTTGCATCCAACAGTCGTCCATCCACATGTGAAATAATTCAAGTTTCACCCACCAACAGAAATGAGCAACCATGCTCACACAACACTGTTCCTACTAGCTTAACGCTGAACGACAGAGTTTACTGGGAATATTTATCACACTACTACCAAGTCCAATCTAATGGTCCTTCTCCCGAACACTACATTCGACTACTTCCTGCCACTTGCTTTTCAACATAAAACGCGTTTCCAAAGAACGGCTCACTAAAAGATGCACACCCTTGATCAACCGCACAAGCTGGTTTTCCTTGTCTTGTAAATCAAACGCCTACACACAAATCCTCTTCCTTATACTCCAACTGGAAGTTCATGCACCCGACGGTGACGTTCTGTAAACATTGCTTCCACTTTCCGCCACTTGCCACACTTCCTACTTCCCGCTTACACACTCATTCCAACCTACCGTCCCAATTACCCACGGACATTCTCATCCAACATTTACCGCTCCATACACGCAATTTCAACGGTTCCTATGCCCAACCAACAGTTTCACTACATCTCATACGAGAAATTCCACCAAGTCAATCCGAAATCACACTCGATGTTCGGAGCGACCATCTTTCTCAATTCTCAAACGATATTAACTCACTCCTTTATATTTCCTTTATGTACAAGGATTAGCTCAGCATTCCTAAGGATTTCGTATCCACCACGAACCACCATGAACTACTCAATTCAAGATCACACCATTTCCCTCATCGGTAGCCACCAACTTCCACCCCATTCCTTTATTCTCGGATAACAGCACCACACACAACTTTTGCCACATTGAACAACTTATCAACCAATCCCGAGCAAGGATCTCCATTTACGCTCACCCCCTACCAACACCAGTCCATCACTTATCCTCACAACAACTCATTGCCACCATGCCTCGCATGCTTACTAATTATAAGTTATCGCCATCCTATCCACACATCCTCACACACTAGGGGTTCAATCCTCACGATCATTTGTGCACACCCTAGACCAAGCCTCCTCCACGCCAACGCAACATAGACTTGAAAAAGTTTGCGAAAACATCCAGCAATAATTAATTTTGCAAATCAACATCCATACACACATAACTGATTTCTGCCTGGTCACTACCCACTTGTAACCTGATCTAGAGCACACACCCGCCCTTGAGAATAGACTGAGTTCGTTCACAAAAATCCACATGGGACACACCCCCCATGTATCACACCATAAACATCATAATATAAACCAGTTATGAGAGGGTTCATATGAATCATAACAGCACACACTTTAAACTGACGACCACCTCTTGACACCTGCTACTGGCACACGCTATAGTCACATACACCGTGACAGCGCCAAAGGCCACACTCGCTATATATGAAACAAATTCATATATATATATAGTTAATATGGGACACACCCCCCATAGCTTGACAACGCCAGAACACGATGCATATTCAATATGGGACACACCCCCCATAGCTTGACAACGCCAGAGCATGTTCACACACATTAAACATGCATTCTACCACACAATTGACCACATGGTCACACCAGGGCTAACCTCTCAACTTTCACACCCCCGACAACGACTCAACACCCGTCGTTGGCTTCAACACCAAATCTTGGCAATTAGCCTAAATACAAATTTCTCCTCAACTCCGGCTCTACGCCGATACCGACTCATCCACGTACTACAACGCTACCTTTCGAAGTATCTTGCCTACTTTGAATCACCCTGGGCACACCCCCCCGCCGACAACCACACTTCAACTTATTAAGCAAGAGTAAAGACTACCATCACACACGTCTTTCTAAGGTCAAAATCTGAGACTATCATTAGACGTCTCCTTCCCTAAACTGTAATACCAAGGTCATGAATCGACCATCGACGCCTCAACCACATTTTTTTTCCCTTAAAGACTCTGTCCATTTCTTAAACGCGATAACTCTCACCACCTAGCGAGTTCATAGCATTCATGCATGACAACCCAACGATTTAAATCGTTTTACGTACTCGACACCTTCCACAAACAGGGTTTGATAGACATGGCTCGACACATTTATAAAGAACAACCGTACACGCAGGTCACAAGGATCGCTCACTCGTGACCTCGTCATCATTTGGAAATACATTCACTGAAACTCCCTTTATGCAAAAATTTTAAAAATAATACGACAATATCACTCATACTGGGATAGTCGACCGACTCCCACACTTGCTGATATGTCAACCACGTGTTCATATCGCTTTCATTCATAAAATCACGTGATCAAATATTATTACGATTTTTACAACAAAGTTTAACTCATTCACAAAAGAAGTGAAGTAACTCACCGTTTCTCCAAGTTCGAAATTTATTACACTATGTAAGCAAATTTATCTTTTTCTTCAACCACGCTTGCACATGCCAACTCATTTTCAAAAATCAGAAGTTTACAAGGCACATGCACACACTCACACATTTTTGACATGGAGGACTTATGTAATCGGTTTTTTTTTTGAAAACGTAATGCATGACTCACTTTACATGAAGGCTACTCGCTCAAACAGGGTTAACAAATCCACGCCGACACCCTACTTCTCCTACATCATCAGGTTCTTACATTCGAAACAACCTTCGGTACCGGTACTTCCCCACAGTCATCACCTGACTAATAATTTTGTAAAACATTCGACTTCACCTCGGTCCCAAAATAGTTAACCGACACCCGTGATATCAATTCACACATCTATCACTTCTCAACCACTCTTGTCGCTCTTCCACTAACTAGAGAGTAAGAAAGCACACCTCTCCTATCCGATCCTTGAGTTGCAACTCTCAAGATTTTAACTCACCGACATCGGAGACTCCTAGAATAAACACCCATTAGAGATTAGGAGCTCACCTTCAGTCAATTATCCTCCTTAAGAACCCTAAGGTTCTACTTCACACAGACTCTCACACCAAATCTTCCAACAATGCTTCTTCTAGGTAGGATCACCAATCACACCGAGGATAGTCTGCACAGCACACCTAACCGTTGCCATCATGGCAAGGTTAAACTTTACACACCGCCGATATTCCCCACACACTGATCACCACTAGACTCCACGCACTCTAAGATCTAGGCACTGCCCTTCTTTACCATTCGAACTGGTCTATCCCACAATTTCTAGAACTGGGATTCTCCGGCAACAGGAGACTTACCCAGACATCATTCATTCATCCTCTTCGAGTCCACGAAGATCTACCTCTAGACGACTCATAACACTCTACACAACACTTCGTTACAACATTTCTTCTTTATGATGTACACATACCTTACATCATAAATGACTTCCCACAAGACTTTCCCCAACAAGGGTCTTAATTCCCCCCCAGGGACCTTGCTGACGTTCTCAAGTACTGGAACACGACACCAAAGATAGATTAACAACCGTCCTAAAATAACAAGGCAAGAATGATCACCGTCATGTACCTGTAAATTCACAATTACACTGGCCAGGTGTAATCCCAAACTTACCTTACATGATAGTTTTCACCACCCCATTATCCACGCTTCCCAGTGAGGTCTTCCTAGGCCTTCCTACATTCTCAGTTGTACTTCTACAGTTTAAGTTTAGGCCCATCCGGTCACCTAAATCCCTTAAACTACGGCTCTGATACCAACTGTAACAGCCCGCTCCAAAATGCCGAAACAAGACATTTATTACAAAAGAAAAACGCCAAAACTTGGCCCAAGGTTTACACCATCAAAATTCTGCACTCGGGTTTGCGGAATAAACCCGAATTACAACTGAGAGTTTCTAATAACAAAATGTAAAGGAAGTCCACTAATGCCAAGCCACGCCCGCTCTCACGCCTTCTCCTTACCACTAGAGGAACTGCCCTTAATCTGCTTACCTGAAAAGGATTTCAGTTTTGAAAATGCGAGGGTTAGACCACAAGGTCCAGTGAGGTCCCTCAGTTACATCCACACCACATATAGCATTTAAGGAGTTTTGCAAAACATAAATCAATATAAAGTTTGGCAAATAATATATGGGACACACCCCCCATAAGTATCACACTATGACAGATAGGACACACCCCCCATAAGCGTCATACCATAACATATGGGACACACCCCCCAATAGCATCACACCATTACGTATGGGACACACCCCCCATATACATCACACATTACGTATGGGACACACCCCCCCATATACATCACATCATGCATAGGTAAGTCATATGCAACATACATTAAGTAAGCACGCATGTACGAGTAAATGAACAAGTACCATCAAGCTTTAGTTAGAAAAACTCACCTGTTACGCTTACGTTCCTTTCTTATTCTGGTATGCACTTCCAAACGATCTACCTGGCGAAAGGATAAACTCATAAGCTGATCATCTCAACTCCCCAGGCGACACTCTATTCCGGACAGCACACTTATCCGGACAACACCCCTATCCGGACAACACACCTATCCGGACAACACCTCTATCCGGACAACACACCTATCCGGACAACACACCTATCCGGTCAACACCCTTATCCGGACAACACCCTTATTCGGACAACTCCCCTATCCGGACAACACACCTATCCGGACAACACCTCTATCCGGACAACACCTCTATCCGGACAACACACCTATCCGGACAACACCTCTATCCGGACAACATACCTATCCGGACAACACCTCTATCCGGACAACACACCTATCCGGACAACACCCTTATCCGGACAACTCCCCTATCCGGACACTCACCCGGAAACCTTCAACCACTCGAATGTATCCGGACGTCCAGGAAGCTATCCGGACGTCGACCTGACCCTTAATTCGGTCGAGAAATCACAGGCAAGCTCGAAATCTCGAGAAATAAGGATTAGCAATCATAAGAGGATCACTAGGTTCAACAATTACAAGACCCTTGGCGATAACAACACAACATGACGCCCAAAATCTCCCATTAAGTCTCAAACTCTATTTTAACAAAAACCCACATAGATATTCAATCTAACCACAAATTCACAGCTGAAAGATGAAGAGAGAGGGATTTACCTGGTTGATTCTTTGCTGAAAACGAAACTCCAACACACCCCTTTTCTTTGGTTTCCAAGATTGATGATCCTTCCTCTTCCAATATGTATAGGAGCTCCAACCTTTCCTTCTTTTCTCTCTCAAAATTCAGCCGTCACAACACACAAATCAGTATTCAAAATGCTCTCCCTAGGGTTTTGTGCCCTTATATACCCTAGGCCTCATTTACAAATTACTCCCTTCAACTCCCATTTTATTCAGATTCCACCCCAAGACTTGAAACTCCTTCAAGTTTGGTCACGGTTACTACACCAGACATTTTAGTGTCCGGTAAGTAGAAACGTCCGGAAAGTGAGAGTGTCCGGTAAGTGGTATCCGAACAGTTTGGTTAGTCAGCTTATGTGTTTATCCTTTAACCCAGGTAGATCGTTTGGGGAGTACAGAGCAAAGTAGGAGGGAAGTAAGTACATCAGGTGAGTTTTCTAAACTAAAACGCGTGGATTTTAACATGTTTTCTAAAGCAAGTACATGATGAGAAATGCCATATTTTATTCTTATGCTTTAAATTGCATGAAAGTTGTTTACAGTTTTAAATAAGATTTGTGTATGATTTATGGGGCGGGCCTATCCCGTGTATGATTTATGGGGCGGACCTATTCCGTGAATGCTTTTATGTGAAAGTTTTATGTGAGATGTATGCATACATTGTGTAGACGTAAATTGGCTAAGTCGGGGGGAGGTTCCGGCAGTACTCACGTCGGGGGGAGGTTCCGTTTATGCCATGGGAATGAGTCCCAGTAAGGCAGCGTGATACTGACTCGTTGTCACCCTCGGGTGACTTCAGGGTGCCATTTACGGGAGCGGATTTATCCGTGAAAGATTTTTACTGTTCAGCTTTGTGAAAGTTTATTATTGAAAGTCTTGTATACGTTTGAAAGTTATGAGAAAGTTTTATGCAAAGATATTTGAAAGTTAGAAACTGTTTTTTTAAGTTTTGAGGACTGTCAGGAGGGACTCACTAGACCTCATGGTCTAACCCTCGCATTTTCCAAACTAAACCTTTTCAGGCAAGCAGATTGCATGAGGCTCAGGTAGTCGAGCAAGAGCAGGATAGAGCACGGATGCAGATAGAGATATCGTCACTCATATTCTAGTAATAGTTATTCTCAGTTGTGTATAGGTTGTTTCCGCCAACCTAAGTTGTTTAGTCAGATGTAAAGAAATTTTATGGATCCAGTTTTGTAATTGTTTAATATTAATGCTAGTTATGCTTAATTTAGACTGGGTTGTTACAATTGGTATTAGAGCCATAGTTTAAGGGATTTAGGTGACCGGACGGGCCTAAACTTAAACTCGGGAGTAGAAATCACAACTGAGAATCAGGAAATGCGTTAGGAGGGCACTATTGTGGATACAGGAAATGTGTTAGGAGGACACTATTACAGAGATAGGACTAATAGGGCACTGAGGACTGTCATGTAAGGTAAGTTTGAGATTCCACCTGGCCAGTGTAAATGCGGACTTACAGGTACATGTATGTGCTTAACCTGCCTTATTATTCCGAAGTGGTAGTTAAAAGCTAGTGTTTATGTCGTGTTCCAGTACTTTAGAATGTCAGCAAGATCCCTGAGGGGTAGACTGAGACCCTTGTTGGGGAAGTTTCATGAGAAGTCATGGTGATGTGATGTACGTATACATCGTAAGAGAAGAAATGTTGTATAGAGTATTACGAGTCGTCTAGAGGTAGCTCTTCGTGGATTCGGGGAGGAAGAATGCTTGGGTTTGAGTAAGACTCCTGTTTCGGGAGAGTCCCATTTCTAGAAATCATGGGATAGATCAGTCAGGATGGTAAGAAAAGTCAGTGTCAAAACCTTGAAGGTATCAATGGAGCCCTGGGTTCTTGGTTGAGCTTTCCATTAGCAGGATAAATGAAATAAGATACCTATAGTGAAATGAAACCATGTAGAAATGGAAAGTGAGATAGTTGGTCAAAACGAAATAGTATGAAATGGTTGAGTAAGTGGACCGTTGAATGTATGTATAGCAAATCGTTGCAAGACCGAGAGGGCGACCACTGTTCGAAAGTAGAGTGTCTATGATAAGTTGCGTGAGTAAAGCGATTGACCTTGTTTGAGTGAGTAGCCTTCAAATGCAAGTAGAGTTTCATGCGTTGAGTTCGTATACGTGTACATGAGATTTTTCATAATCGTGTAAATATCAAATTTGATCGGATATGAGTCGGCGTGTGCAAGTGTATGTTTAAAGAAAAAAAATACAAATCCATTTACATCGTACAATGAAGTCTTGAGTTTACAATTTGCAAAATATTCCACTCTTTTCATGATAAGCCAAGAAAACGTTTGAATGCATAACTTTTATAACCAAAATGAGTATTGACATTTCGAAGTTATATAAATGAGTGTGAGGACCGACTGGTCTACTTCGTGTCGGTAAATTTCTTTCAAATTTTGTCGTATGGGAAGATTTTCATCCAATATTTATTTATGTCGTAACAACACATTTTTGGTTGAGTAAGATTAAGTTTTACAGAAAGATTGCATGCAAACGATCCTCAAGATCGTTGTGCGGGGCATTAGAGTTATGAGAATGTTGGGGTCGGGTGTACCCAAGTTGTTTTCAAGTGTTGTTTCTTTAAAATGATCAAAAGTGTGAAATGATTCATTTATCGCGTTGTCAGGCATGAAGGCTATGAACTCAATAGGTCGTAGAGTATTACATTTTAAGCTAAGGAAGAACTCCTAGAGTGGATAGGTGTTGGACAAATCAGGAAAGAATGTTTGTAGCTTTGGTAGATGCGTTCTAGAGGAGAGGTGAGCAGTGGAAGAGTCAGAAGTGGACTTTAATGTCGGTTGTATGAGGGTTTGTACCCTCGTGCGGTGGCTGGAAGTACAGTTGCCGAGAGACGGTTGTGTTCAGGGAAGGACTAGAAGTCATCGAGGTGTTGGTATAGCAACTCGTTATGAGTAGTGTGGTGAAGTAGAGATGAAATATCCGCGACGTTGAATAAGAGTTTAAGGTGATCCTGTAATATTGACATTACGCGAGTCAGTTTGAAATGAGGACGACGGGGTGTGAAGTTGATTAAGAGGTTGGTGTTGGAAAGATTAGGTCCTGTAGGAGACCCTTGTTGAAGAATAGGTTAAGGAAGTATCAACAGAGTATCAACAGGTCAACTATTGACGTCAGAGTCGGCAGTTGTGTAAGCTGTATGAGATCAAAGACTTGAATTAGAAGGTTGAAAGTTGAAGGACCACTTTGTAGGGGTGTTAAGATAGTGAAAGGTTGTTGTTTTAGATAAGCGTTTTACTTACGTGATGGATGGTTCGCAAAGAATGAAGTATTTGGCACAAGCGAAGTGAGGGTATAGATTATGTCGATTTGTGAGGAAATGTGCCATGTCGATGTAATGGTTTGGTATTGCAAAGAGCTAGCAAGAAACGAGTATGATAGAATTAATCAGAAACTCAGGTGTTGTGGTTCAACTAGAGCTGGGGAGAGACAATGTAGCGAGATAGACTCAGTTATTTATGCGTGAGGTCTTGAAGATAAGTTTGAGTTGTGTATGAATGGCCATGAGAGTCTTGGTCTGCAGTGTGATGTTATGAGTGAGGAATGTACAGTTATGTAGTGGCAATAATTGCCAAGTTAAATGTGCCAGCTAGCGTCGTAGTGATGTGATGTTAGGGAAAGAGGAAACATCGGATAGAACCTTTTTGGGAGTTTCAGATGAGGTGTTCGAGTGTTAACCAGGTTGTTGGAGCACGTAGGGTGTAAGTTGACGTGGTGATATGTTTATGTTCGAGATAGCATCACGGAGTGGTGGTGGGTAGCTACCCAAAGGAAAAACCAAGTGTTTTTAGTTGTAAGAGTCGCTAAGTAAGCATATTTTGGGATCATTGGAAGTTTAAAGAAGAGAATGGATGTATTGGTCAAAATGTGGTGGAATAGATGTGAAATCCTTAAAGAATGTGAGCTGTTGCTTATGTGTGAACGAATTGTCTGAGAAAGTAAAAGTTGGAGTTTAAAGAATGTATAGTGACGTCGAAATCTGGTGTCAGTTCGAGGTGATTTAGTCGAAAGCCTTAAGTTATAATTTTAGTGCAACCGTTTGGTTATGTATAGTAATGAGACAGCATTTTGCAGCTTGAGAATTGTCGGAAGAGAGGGACGAGTAATGTTGGTGGGCAGTGCTCCACGCTAACGTGGGGAGGTGAAGACAGTATGTTGGAATAAGTAAGTAAATCGGAAGTAGTAAACTTGACAGTAATGCCGATAGGCGTAGTGTTGTGTAGATTGTCCTTGATAAATGTGCGAACTTATGGAAAGAGTATTGAGGAAGGAAATTATGTATGATTTCGTGTAGGAAAGAAGTGGATAAGACAACTTAATGAGTTAAGTTAGTGACTTCGTGAGAAACGTTCAAAAGAACTGATCGGTCAGTGTAAGCTATTGAGAATAGTAGGGTGTGATCGTGGTTACCCCTCCTAGTCGAGTGGGAGTAACCGAAGCTATGTTATATGACTGGACGCTTGTGGCAAGCAGCGAGAAATTTATGAGCCTTCATGATAAGTGCAATTCGGATAGGTGAGTACTCCAATAAGGAATTATAGAGGTCTCCTACTATTAGACACGTTAAGTGTGAAATGATGAAGTGGTGAGAACGTACGAATTAGTTGTCGAGTTGTAGCCGATGTGATTCGGGAAAGGAGTATGATCTGCATAAGACGAATGTAGGTTGGAAGAAGTAACCTAGAAATTTCAGGCATATCGAGGAGAGGACTCCTAGGAGTGAGCTTGTCGGGATGTACAAGGTTGGCCTTGAGCCGAGTTGTTAGTAAGTGAGTCTTCCTGGTGGAAGATCCTCGTTGTTGTGGCGGGAATTTCCGCCAAGTTCTTTCTTTTAAGGAAGTATAAATGTATGAGAGACCTTATTTAGACGTGATTAAAATCGTGAGTCCCGATGTGTGGACGGAGGCGAGCAAATGGAGGCGCGATTGGCCTTGGTTTTTTCAGGTAGTTTTAAGCGAGTATAGTGATCGAAGAGGGTGCAAGTAGGTAGTGCAAGATGGCACGATTTAGCAAGTGGTGTCTCGCCGAGGGCGGCTTCAAGTATGGGGTGTGGTTATGTTTCCCATCTGAGCGGTCTGAGGCAATCGGGTAGAAAAGAGTGGATGGGTTGAAAAATATAAGGCTTTGAGCTTTGAAGTTTGAGAGAGAGGTAAGGTGGACTAAGTCTGCGGATTCGTCGAAGCATGAAAGTTGAATAGATAGTGCGCGATCTTGAGGTACTCGATGTAAATTTGAGAAGAAATTCATAGTGTGATGCACGTATCTTTTGTGGAGAGCCGATGTGAGATGATGGCGACCTTGCAAGAGATGCAGGCCATAAGAAGTTGACCTTGTCATTAGTGAGCGAGTTAGAATACCAGCATACAAGTTAGACTGGTCAGAAGAATTAAAGAGTGTTCATCCGACATTTCATGTCTTAAAGAAGTGTTTGTCAGGAGTCGTTGTGACTGTTCCGTTGAGGGGACATCAGTATAGATGGGAGGTTGACTTACGTAGAAGACCCGATATAAATCGTGAGCGGTAAGGTTTGCTAAACTAGGAACATAGAAGTTTGACTAGTAAAAGTTCAGTGGAGATATCATAAGGGACGAGAGACAACGTGGGAAGTAGAATCAGATATGATGTCCAGATACCCACACCTTTTCGAAAACGGAATTCCGGGGACGGAATTCTTTTGAGGGGGGAGTGTTGTAATGACCCAGACCTTTTTCGAAGTGTTTTGCGTTTGGTGTGGAGTTTTAAGCAGAAGTAGAAGTTGATGGGCTAGTTGGTAAATAGGAGTTGGGGTATAAAAAGGCACAAAACCCTAGAGGACATGCCATTTTCCTGATTTGTGTATGTTTGTTGGCGGCTGATTCTAGAGAGAAAGGGAGGAGAAAAAGGGTTTTGGTGAAGGTTTTGTGCATTGGACTGAGAGGAGCATCAAGCATTGAAACTGGAAGAAGGATTCAAGATTTGGATTTCGTTCTGCAATCAATCAAACCAGGTAATTCGAAGCCCAGATTCCTACCTTGTTGCTATGTTTTGATTGTTAGAATGTTAGTGAGTTCTTGCTAAAAGTCATTCAAGACTCCTAAAGAAGGTTAAGGATCATTAAAACAAGTTTAATCAGTAAAGTTTGTGGAGAAATGGTTATAGATGCTTAAGTAAGTGATTCGTCGCATTATATTACTGATTTCAGAGTGTTTAGTAAGATTTCGAACCAATTAGTTCACCCAGCCGTCGTCCGGAAACCTTCAAGTATGAAGGTGTCCGGGTGAGTGTCCGGGAAGTTCTTGACCGTAGTGTAGAAGGTGTCCGGACATAGAGTTGTCCGGAAAATCTATGTCGTCCGGATAAGAGTCGTTGTCCGGGTACTATTCGGTATCCGGAAAAGTGAGGTTATCCGGTAACCTGTCCGGAAAAGTGTGGTTATCCGGAAATCAGAGGTGTCCGGACATTTTAGTGTCCGGTAAGTAGAAACGTCCGAAAAGTGAGAGTGTCCGGTAAGTGGTATCCGAACAGTTTGGTTAGTCAACTTATGTGTTTATCCTTTAACCCAGGTAGATCGTTTGGGGAGTACAGAGCAAAGTAGGAGGGAAGTAAGCACATCAGGTGAGTTTTCTAAACTAAAATGCGTGGATTTTAACATGTTTTCTAAAGCAAGTACATGATGAGAAATGCCATGTTTTATTCTTATGCTTTAAATTGCATGAAAGTTGTTTACAGTTTTAAATAAGATTTGTGTATGATTTATGGGGCGGGCCTATCCCGTGTATGATTTATGGGGCGGACCTATTCCGTGAATGCTTTTATGTGAAAGTTTTATGTGAGATGTATGCATACATTGTGTAGACGTAAATTGGCTAAGTCGGGGGGAGGTTCCGCCAGTACTCACGTTGGGGGGAGGTTCCGTTTATGCCATGGGAATGAGTCCCAGTAAGGCAGCGTGATACTGACTCGTTGTCACCCTCGGGTGACTTCAGGGTGCCATTTACGGGAGCGGATTTATCCGTGAAAGATTTTTACTGTTCAGCTTTGTGAAAGTTTATTATTGAAAGTCTTGTATACATTTGAAAGTTATGAGAAAGTTTTATGCAAAGATATTTGAAAGTTAGAAACTGTTTTTTTTTAAAGTTTTGAGGACTGTCAGGAGGGACTCACTAGACCTCATGGTCTAACCCTCGCATTTTCCAAACTAAACCTTTTCAGGCAAGCAGATTGCATGAGGCTCAGGTAGTCGAGCAAGAGCAGGATAGAGCACGGATGCAGATAGAGATATCGTCACTCATATTCTAGTAATAGTTATTCTCAGTTGTGTATAGGTTGTTTCCGCCAACCTAAGTTGTTTAGTCAGATGTAAAGAAATTTTATGGATCCAGTTTTGTAATTGTTTAATATTAATGCTAGTTATGCTTAATTTAGACTGGGTTGTTACAGTTTATACTTTCTTAAAACCTTAAATTCTCAAATGCAACATTTTTTTACTAAACAACAACTTAAAAATCGAAACTAAAAATGTAGTTTGCTAGTAACAACGTCATATCAAAAGAAACAATATCCAAATGTTCTATTAGCATTGTGATGACTCTTGCGAGAAAAAAATTAGAAATGAGAATTAGGGTAATAATAAATGATGATTACAAAACGAACAAAAATCATTTGAGATTGAGATTGAGATTGAAATTGAAATTGTAGTAGACTGAATGACTTACATTTAATAATATAAGTGTATATTGTCCATGAAACTTTCATGTTCTTGATATGTTCAACGATCTTCACAACTTATTTAAACAATATCTCATTTGATTGTGACACTTTCTACAAAAAAAAAACATATAAAATACACATAACAAACTTTTTAATTTAGCAATAAACATAAGTCCATACCTTAGATAATGAGAGAAAGTTTGAGAGAAAAGTTGTTTGACAACAAACCAAACCATTAAGTAGTCAACTAAAAAATGAAGAACCACAAGGTAGAATAAATAAGAGAAAATGACTAATTAATTAACATAAAGAAGAGAAAATGAATAGTTAAGTAACATAAAAGAGAGAAAATGAATAGTTAACTAACATAAATTTCAATGTGCATGTAAAAATACAAAAACACCCATATCTTTAATGAAAATATCATTTACATATGAGGACATAAAAGTCTTTATCTTATTAGTATTTGAAAAAATTGAAAAAAAGGAGAAAAAAGAGAAATGAGTTTCTAGCTTTTAAAGAGTGCCACATCACTTCTTCTTGGTTTTCCTTTAATTGAGATTGAGATTGAGATTGTAGTAGACTGAATGACTTACATTTAATAATATAAGTGTATATTGTCCATGAAACTTTCATGTTCTTGATATGTTCAACGATCTTCACAACTTATTTAAACAATATCTCATTTGATTGTGACACTTTCTACAAAAAAAACATATAAAGTACATATAACACCATATAATTTAGCAATAAACATAAGTCCATACCTTAGATAATGAGAGAAAGTTTGAGAGAAAAGTTGTTTGACAACAAACCAAACCATTAAGTAGTCAACTAAAAAATGAAGAACCATAAGGTAGAATAAATAAGAGAAAATGACTAATTAATTAACATAAAGAAGGGAAAATGAATAGTTAAGTAACATAAAAGAGAGAAAATGAATAGTTAACTAACATAAACTTCAATGTGCATAAAAATTCAAAAACACCCATATCTTTAATGAAAATATCATTTACATATGAGGACATAAAAGTCTTTATCTTATTAGTATTTTAAAAAATTGAAAAAAAGGAGAAAAAAGAGAAATGAGTTTCTAGCTTTTAGAGAGTGCCACATCACTTCTTCTTGGTTTTCCTTTAATATATATAGATTCGTTTGTATGTATTGATTTATGGTAATCAGAAAAGGAATATGAAAGGTTAGATTAATAATGAGGTGTATTAATATATACTAAATACGAAAATACATGAATATTTGATCATTTAATGATATATATATATATATATATATATATATATATATATAACTTTAAAAAACTAAAAACTCGATAATAATAAAAAACGACAATTCAATCATTCTCAAAATGCCTACACACATTCCTTAACTTTTTTCATAGTAGCATATTGATATTAATTTACTGATTGTTATGTAAATAGAAAATGAATATTTAGTAAATAAAGCTAAAATATTTTAATTAAATTAATTGTCAAACTAATACTATAAAATTTATATAAATAGACTCGTATAAAATAAAAAAATGAAACGTAAACAAAAAACTTTTTTTAATTATATTATATTGATTGTTTTGTAAATAAAAAATAATGGTAAATACATATTAATGTTAAACTAATAAAATAAAAGAGAATAAAAAGATTATTCATATTGATTGTTGTTACAAACCAAATTTATGAAACTTTTCAACAAAAAAAAATTCAATCTTTAATCGTGAAAGAGTTTTTCACTAAGATTTAAGGATGTTTTTTTTTTGGAATGAAGTAATAGACACCATAAAATTTCTCACAACAATAACAATGTTAATGTCAATAGAAAAAATCTTAAAATAGTTAAAGAACGCAATTCAATCACATATATATATATATATATATATATATGATTATTGTCAATGGCGCTTAAACTTGGGAATTTTTTTTTATCAAATATTGTAATCACAAATATCGAAATTTATTTGAATATATATAATTCAATCGTAAACACAATTTGCTATGATAACAACAAATTCAACAATATGGAAAAGAAGAAATACATATCACATTTTTTTCAGAATATAATTGTTAGATACTTGTTTATAATCTTCCATATCTTCTTCAACTTTCATCTTCTTCAACTTTCATCTTCTTCATCCTTCACTAAAGGAAGAAATATGTAATAACAAACTTACAATTTTCAAGAATATAATTTCTACATACCTTTTTATAGTCTTCCATATCTTTTTCAACTCCCATCTTCTTCATTCTCCACCAAAGTAAGTTTTAGAATTTCACTTTGTTTATTATTGCAACATAGAAAAACAAACTTAATTTATTACAAAATATATTTTTATTATACATTACTAACCTCAGAAAGTTAAAAAAAACTAAGCGGTGTGAGAAGAGTAAGCATCTTGTATGTCAAGAAGTATGGACAACAATGGTTGCAATTGTATGTCAAGAACCAACATGTTGCACTTTGAAAAATTAGTGAAGACCTTTGAACTTATTATCATAGAGTAAGTAAATCAAAGTACGATGACATTTGAAAGGACATGTAGAGTTATAAATACATATTGGAAAAGACATAGAATGATGGAAATTGGGAAACTATCATAGATTGAGAAAAAAAAAGTAGTGATTATCATATTTAGAACTTCCACCTCATTCCTTGTAGTGGTGGTTTATATAGATATATAGATTGAGAGATAAAGATGAGTTAGGGAAAATGAAGAGAACAATGTTAATGCAAACATGATGGATAATCAATGTTGATGAAAATGAAGAAGCAAATCAAAAGTTGGAAGTTAAAATTAGGTATGTAAAATTACCAAGAAACCCAACTTAATAATGAATTACACATTTCCCATATAGGGGTGGAAATGTCTTTAACATATTTCAACATTTAAAAAATCAAAAATTTGAGAAAAAAAAGAGAAGAGATTCTAGGCTTGAGAATGCTCCATGTCATCACATTTGGTTTTTGTTTTTATATATATACTAGTGTTTTTCACTGCGCGTTGCGCGGTGATCAAAATCTGCTTTAAAATGTATTATTAATAATAATGAAATTGGGTATAATTTTTTTCAAATTAGCTTTTAAAGACTGGCATCAAAACTATTTGATTTGGATATGCACATTCCAAACAATATATCTTAATTGATTTTTTCATGGAAAGATCGGAACAACCTTTATCCCTCTCATATGAATCCCTTACTGTTCCGTAATATGTCAGTTAATTAGCATATATTGTATACTATAATATGCCTTGCAAAGTTACATGTAACATTTGATATATAGAGATTTTTTATAAATACATAAATATATATACATAATAGCACATATCATACTTAAGTACTTTGAAAAAAATGACATTTTAACATATTCGAAGAAGTTACCGCAAGTTGTTCGAAGCAATATAGTTTCAAACATGATTCAAAATCGTAGTTACGTTTTCTTAAAACCTTGATTTCTCAAATGAAACACAAAAAGCATATATTTAATAGATATCAAATCAAGAAGCGAAACTAATAAATGTGGATGAGTTCGCGAGTAACAATGTTATATTATATAAATAATACGCAAATGTTCTGTTAGCGTTGTGGATGACTTTTTCGAAAGAAATGCTTGCAAAAAGTCAGAATATTATATTGAGATAGAAGAATTATATAACATGACTTATATGTACTTTGACTATGAGCTTTCATGTTGTTGGACATATTTCGAGAATTTCACAATTTATTTAGACAGTAAATTGTTTTTAGTTTTAATTTTAATTCTAATTGTGTCATATGTACAATAATAATTGTAAAAAGTCGACATAACACTAAATATTTTAACGATAAACAAAAGTTCACTACTTAAAATAATCATTTGGAAAGAAATTTAGTAAGAGGAAATCAAATCTAATAAGATAAAAATATTTCATTTATATAGTGATGTAATAAATAAAAATTAATTCTCATGACTATTTCATTTATACATATTGATTGTGATATTAATTGTAATATGTTTTAATTGATTTATTTTATCATTTATACTAAAATGTATTAAACTTCTCATTAAGTATTTCATTTATATACATTGATTCATGATAATTAAAAGAAAATGAGTACGAAATTTTAGATAATTAATGAGTTATATTGATTTATAATAAATCAAAAAATTTAAAGTATTTTAACCAATTAATGGAATATATTGATTAAAAATAGTAAAAGTTATTATCAAACGCTTCTAAAAATAATTTTCCAATGTAATGTTCTGTTGGTACAAAAATGATTAATTGCAAATATGTACACAATATTAAACATTATTATTGGGGAACTTAAAAACTAATCTCCTAAACTTAGTTTATATGGAAACCTCGTTGTTATATAACCAGTTTTAGAGAGAGTTGTACATAGAAAATTATCACTAACCGGCACATGAAAGTTATTTTATATATTATAAATATGTTACAAAAAACAAAAAACAAAACACACACATTATAACTAACTGTTTTAAGGAACATTACAAATATAACTATTAACCCACAATTGGATCAACAAAGATTTCTAGTTGTCATCATCTCCTTTATATAGTTATTTTCTCTTCTAACTTTTCCTTCCCTCGTTAATGTAAGATAATCAAGATTTCATCACAATTCACCATTTGATAAATATTTAATTCTTATAGTGTCATGTCATTAAACTTGGTTTCTCTAATTATATATACATATAGAGAGAGATGTTTTGTCATGTAAATAAAAAATAACTATTTAACCCAAAATTTGTACCATATTTTATCTTAATTTTGTACAACAGCAGAGTAATTTTATGATTTTTTATTTTGAGACAAAAATAACCGATATTGTACTTAACTGGTCATTTATGTCGTCATGTCATCATAACGCCTTAAGGGCACCACATAAGTGTGATGTGGACGATACTTATGGACATTTGACATATTGGGTATCGCGCGTTGCGCGATTGTCAAAATTCATGTTGAAAAAATGTATATTTTAGTTTAATTGATTATTTTTATAAATTTAGGCTATATTGCAAGTCCATATACAATATATTTGACGATGAAATTGAGTGTACATGAACATTATTATTTTCAATTTAGTATATAAAGATTGTTCTGAGCCTTTTAATTAATAGGGTTATAAAGTATATATCAGATGTGTAATGAAAAAGATTGATAACAACCATAGTGTAAATATCTATTATATAAAATACAATTAACTATAATAAATTAATACAAAAATGACATAAGTTTGACGCCATACTTTTCTTTTTCTTTTTCAATAATTTCATAAAATTATGAAACCATAATTAAGTTTTTCATTGATACATGTCACTTGGATATGGTTACAAAGAACTATCGGACATATTATATATTTTCACTTTTCTTGAGTGTAGAAAATTTAACATCTTCTTTCATCACATCATTTACAACTCTATTCTCTATACATTGATGAAAATAGTATCCATCTCATTAGAGTGTTGCATAACTTCATCGTTGGCATTGTGAAGTTGTATAAAGCAAGGAACTAAATTCCTTAAAATCAGTTAATCTATTTTTAATCATGATTAAAAATAGTTGAAGGTCGTAAAGACAAAATCTGAAGAGTATCAATCGATTAACCACTGTTTATACTTTCTTAAAACCTTAAATTCTCAAATGCAACATTTTTTTACTAAACAACAACTTAAAAATCGAAACTAAAAATGTAGTTTGCTAGTAACAACGTCATATCAAAAGAAACAATATCCAAATGTTCTATTAGCATTGTGATGACTCTTGCGAGAAAAAAATTAGAAATGAGAATTAGGGTAATAATAAATGATGATTACAAAACGAACAAAAATCATTTGAGATTGAGATTGAGATTGAAATTGAAATTGTAGTAGACTGAATGACTTACATTTAATAATATAAGTGTATATTGTCCATGAAACTTTCATGTTCTTGATATGTTCAACGATCTTCACAACTTATTTAAACAATATCTCATTTGATTGTGACACTTTCTACAAAAAAACATATAAAGTACATATAACACCATATAATTTAGCAATAAACATAAGTCCATACCTTAGATAATGAGAGAAAGTTTGAGAGAAAAGTTGTTTGACAACAAACCAAACCATTAAGTAGTCAACTAAAAAATGAAGAACCATAAGGTAGAATAAATCAGAGAAAATGACTAATTAATTAACATAAAGAAGTAAAAATGAATAGTTAAGTAACATAAAAGAGAGAAAATGAATAGTTAACTAACATAAACTTCAATGTGCATGTAAAAATACAAAAACACCCATATCTTTAATGAAAATATCATTTACATATGAGGACATAAAAGTCTTTATCTTATTAGTATTTTAAAAAATTGAAAAAAAGGAGAAAAAAGAGAAATGAGTTTCTAGCTTTTAGAGAGTGCCACATCACTTCTTCTTGGTTTTCCTTTAATATATATATAGATATAGATATAGATTGATGATTTATTTTTTTAGTTTCATGAACTACACCTCACAAGCTTTTTAAAAACATGGTCATATCAATTAGACACCGTCTTTCATATTCATGAATTATCAATAGTAATTACTTTATTCATGGTTTATAAAAATTACATTTCTTTATTCTTTTCATCGTGATCAAAGGAGCTTTAATTGCTTAACACCTGATTTGACTAGAAGTTATCATCCTCTTATATGCAACACATTCAAGGGAATTGAAACACAGTTGCTTAAAAGTAGCAAAAAAATCTCTAATGCACAATTGTTAACTGAACTATAAATCATTTGTTTTTTAAATTCATGAACCGTGTTTTCTAAAATCATGAATCATAAATTAATCTTCTATGTATCAAGCATATTTAGCGATTATATGAATTCTAAGACCAACAATGTTATTATGAACACATGCAGTTTAGCACAGACAAACAATTAACCATTCGCCATTCATGTACCCAGATAAAAAAATGAATACAGTTAACCATTCGCCATTCATGTACCCAGATAAGCAGATGTAAAAGATAACCATTTCTGAGCCATTTCATTGCAAATAATTCATGATTCAGTCTTCAATCGAAAAGAAACCCCAAATGATTGTACCTCTTGGCGCATGGTCCTGGCCTTCCAAAAGTCGATTTCCATTACCAGATTCATGAATGTTGCTTCCCTCCATGTCGATTAACAATGGGTTATCCGCTGTATTCTTGAAGTTTGAGAAGGATGTTTTGAGTCTGATTCTCTCACTCGGTCTTCTTACTGTTTATAAAAAACGAAAACCCTATGAAATCAATGATTCTGAAAAACCCTATTTCAACAAAGATATTGAAGCATCTAACCTTTGTTTGGATGAAGGTAACCTGCCATTGAATGATCGAATCCTTTTACCCTGTAGGTTCTTCAAGATTTCTTCAAATGAACCGATTGTTAGAAAAATGGGCGACGAAATAGGAAGTGAATCCCGTGATTGTCGATTTGTGATATTCGTTCCTGATTGAAGAGGAGAGAGAAGCTACACATTTGGACGATATTACCCTTATTTACTTTATTTACTATTAATTTAATTCATTAACTTTCAATTATTTACATAAAATGCCACTCTTTAATTACAGCCAATGATCATTAAGATGAACGGTTATCAAGTGGGTTACATAGTTTCTTAGAAATGGGTGGTTTGCAAAAAATATCACCCCTATATATATATATATGAAACATTATATAGGAAAATAAATAAAAAATTATTATTTTCAAAAAACAAATTAATTATTTAAAAAAAATTCAAACTTAGTGATGGATCAGTAACGAAAATCCGTCATACATGGATTCGTCGCTAATCGGTCGCTAAAAAGCTCTCGCATATCCGTCGCTAAACTACATCGTCGCTGATCGGTCGCTAAAAGAGTCTGTCACTGATCCGTCGCTGATCCGTCACTAATAGGTTCCGTCACTAATCCATCACTGATTTACATCGCTAGTGTAACACCAGCCATTCGTAAGACTAAGAAACTTAGCGGTAAGAGGACCTCTTGGTTTAATCTTGGTGTAATCAAGTTTTAGGTTAAATCGACCCACTTAGAATATAAGTGAGGCCTTGGAAAAAATCTGGATTTTGAAGAAGTGGTTGGAGCCGGCGGTACCTACCCGGCGATTGTGCCATGCGAGAGTGCCAAGGGCACAATCGCAGACACTATCGCGGATAGTGTACCGCAAGTTTTGGAGGTGGTCGGCGAAAGTGCCCTCGCGAGAGTTCCATCGACACAATCGCGGGCATGATCGCTCGTATGCACCTGGGTTATAAAATTCACCTCTTGTCCGATTTTCAGCTACTTTCTCACCTTTCCACTTTAGGGTTTCGTTTGGAAAGCCCTCTTGGACGATTTTCTTCTCCCCTTGGCCTCTCCCTTCATTTATTGAGCTAGGGTTTCCTTGGTTGCATTTATTACACTTCAAGAAGCATCTAGGACCCATTTAAGAGCCTCCACTCTTGCTTGGAAGCTACAACCTCAAGTGTTCTTCTCCAACATCTAGGCTTTCCTTTTCTTTTCTAGGTTTTGGTTTAAAAACCTAGATTATAAGTACTTAAACTCTTGATGACCTTATTTGTATGTCATATAATTATTTTTCACTTAATATCTAACATCTCTCTTGAAAAGCTCCATAATATGCTATTAAGCTCCATTCTTCATACATATGGGATTTGATTCTTAATGAAGAAGAAAAGAAGGTTATGTGGAAGTGATTACTACTTGTTTTTACATTTTTCATGATGGTATTTATTTGGGAAGATTATGTCTTATTTTAGGGTTTTGAGCTTAATGGCTTGGCTTATGGTTTAATGAGAAATTGCATGGATTAATGATGATATTTCGTCTTAATATGAGTATTGATTTATACTCCATGGTTGTACATGTCTATATATGATAAAATGCTTTGGAAGTATGTATGTAGGGAACTTATGTGCTTAACGGACACATGAATGGAATATTAATGTTACCATGTGGAAATACATGTTAAATGAGATGGTTGGACCATGTTTTATGGCAAGGATATACCTTGATGTATAGGTACTACTTGGAGTAGTTGTTTGATGGTATTTATATCTTGGATGAATCATCAAGTAAGCACTAGGAGGATATAGTCTTGGACGCCACCTTCGAGGTATGTGCCTAGATCTCCGCCTTTATGGCAATGCCTTGGAAGTAGTCCCCAATGTCTCTTGAGGTGTAACTTGTAAAACCCCAAAAATCGAGAAAAACTGAGTTTGGACTTGTGGATGTCCGCATGGGCGCAAAGTCGGACGTCCGCGTCAGCGCGGAAGTCCGCATGTCGTCCGCGGAAGCAACAGAGAATTCGTGGGGTTGATCAGCTCAAGGTCCGGACGTCCGCATGATGGCTTAGCCGGACGTCCGCGTAGGGTCTGGTGAGATATTTTGTGCTTTTAAGAAACCTTTTCCCTCTCTCTTCCCTTATTTCATTTTTCACCACCACAACTCAGTTCTCTCTCTAAAACCGATTTCTTCCCCAAGAAAACCCTAAACCCTTCCTCCTCTTCTTCATCTTCTCCACTCAAATCAAACCCGCTTCCACCATTGTTGAAGATATGGAAGCTTGAAGCTTTTGTGGAGACCATGAGCTTTTATTTGGAAGATTCAAGTGATGAAGGTAATCTCTCTTTATCCAAAAGCTAAGGTTTTGTTGATTTCATCTTCTATTTCTATTGTGGGCTTTATTGGTGTAATTTTGGTGATGCTTGGTTAAGGAAACCTTCTCCCTCTTCATCTATGAAATTAGGGTTTTGGTTTAAGTTGGGATTTTGATGAAAAATGTTTGGGGAATGATTCTACATGGTTGGAACTGGTTATTGATGATTGGAAACTTATGGATCTAGGTTTTTGGAGGATTTGGTTTGAGGATTCGCGTTTCTTCAAAGGAGCTTACGTTTTGGGAAAATCTGGATTTAGCCTAAATCTAGCAAGGTGAGTTCAAGTTGATTTGCGAAAACGTTGTACATGCCAAAAATGTTATTTTCCAAGTATTTGTGTGTTTTACTTGAAATTACCAACTGTTGAATTATTTGATGAGTTAACCCTTTTGAAGTGTTTAAACTTTATGAATGTTGTAAAACACTCATATTTGGGATTCTTGGTATTTTGATGTGTAGAAATCATAATTATGCCCTTAAATGATTTATTGCTCAAATGGAGCTTATTCAATGGTTTAATCATGTTAGTGTAATCGATTTTATAAACCATTTGGGAAAATGCACAATTTAGTGTCACAAGTCATTTTGGGAATTATAAGGGTATGAGTTCATTTGGGAAAACCCTTTGTTTTAACTTGCGTCAAGTTTGGGTTGATGATGATTTTGTGGTATATGTTTACCTGATCGATGCCTAAGTGCATTTGTATTTTGAGGACCGTTATTTATGGGTCTAATGGGTTTTGAGCATTTTGCTCGGTTTTGACTTTAAGGAAGTCTTGAGGACATTTTGTCCGGTTTTAATGGCTCAATGTGGAGTCTTATTTATGGTTTGCATTTATTGCAACGTATTGCATATTATTGCACGTTATTGATATTTACATGCTCGGGTGCTTTAGTCATTCCTGGATGGGCATGTTATTGTAGACTGTGTTGCATTGGATCCATAGGCACGTAAGTCAGTCTTTATTTGATGGTCTACTGGGTGTTGCGGGATTGTATCGGGCCCCATGTTCTATGACCTTTACTTTTCAAGGGTACACTAGGAGTGCTGAGTCCGGTTGAGCTGTCAGGTAAGATTGATGGGCATTTATGACCTTCGCCATGTCGGGGCAATGCCATGGTTGTATCCCCGCTTGTGCCGAGCCTTTGGTGGTATTCATGTTAATATTCCGCTAAGGTCAGTTGTCTCTTTGGGTGTGTCTTGAAAGGGGTCGTATGGGACACTTGGGCTTTTATGTCGTGAAGTGTCGTACGATTAACATTGTATGAGTGGCATACTTTTGTCAGTTTGTGTTCCTCCATTCTCAATGGATACGGGTCTCCCCCGTCGTCGGCCAACCTTACTTGGGATTTTATAATGTCCATGTTTTATTATCGTTGGTCTTGTACGATTGACTGCAATTGATGACTTTAATATTGGATTCCCCTCCATGTATATTAAAGTTTAAATGAAGCAGGTCATTTCCATATTTATGGCATTTGGACTTCATTACATTTTACGTTCGCGTGAGTATTGGTTCGTATCATGTTTTTGGTGAAGTATTATATTTATATATGGATTGTTTTTCCATGATTTATGGGTCGAGTATTATATCATCAACCGTATTTGAAGGTTTTGCATAATATAGATTTGTTCACGTTTTGAGTGAGTTGGGATTGGAATTCATTTTGGAAAACGCTTTGTACATTTTGGGAACTTTTCTCATAGATTTTGGGTGCGTTGGAAAATGAGTCGTTTACATCCTTCTCATAAACTCTTTTGGAAATCATAATCTATGTCGAAACCTTTCATTCAAATAATTATTTAAATCATGTTATAAACTCTTGAAGTCACTAGGCGTTAGCCTAACCTTTTTATTTGTCGGCATGTGCAACAGATTCAGGTTGGGAGTAGTTCTAGTGACACTGCGAGAGGTCGTGTGCTAGTAATGTGCTCGAGAGGTGAATTGTTTAAGTGAAGTCCTACGCGTTGATTTTTGGGAATAGCATTTTGTACTTGAGTTAAATAACACCCGATGTGAACTTAGCTTTTGTATTTAGACTTGAGAATATTTATTGTTGAGGTTAATCATCGATTTTAGATTGAGGTATTTACCGTATTGGATTATAGGGAGAAATCCTATAATTTTGGATGTATTATCGAAAATTTCATTTAGTTGCTCTTTCCCAATTCGATGACGTTACAATGGAAATACATGTTAAATGAGATGGTTGGACCATGTTTTATGGGAAGGATATACCTTGATGTATAGGTACTACTTAGAGTAGTTGTTTGATGGTATTTATATCTTGGATATAGTCTTGGGCGCCACCTTGGAGATATGTGCCTAGATCTCCGCCTTTGGGGCAATGCCTTGGAAGTAGTCCCCAATGTCTCTTAAGGTGTAACTTGTTTTGGTGTTTTGGGTCTACCCCATTGATTTCAATTTGTAAATGACCATGTATATGAATTGTATTTATGAAATACTGCATGCTATATTATTTGTTCATCTTACTGGGCTTTTGGCCTAACACTTGCTTGGTGTTTTATGTGTATCTCATATCCTAGCGGGACCGCCTCTAAGATGGTTTAGGCGGGAGCGTGTGAGCTTGGGGGTACGCTTTTGGGATGCCGTTGTTAGAAGGATATATCGGGCTAGAGATGACACCCTTTTTGTAATCTTATTTCTACGTTAAAAATTAGATTAGTTGGTTGTCGTTTACTTTTCGATACTATACATTTGTAACTAAAACAGACATTTGTATATTCCCCTTTCTGGGAGGCTCGTGTTATGGCATTTATATACCGCTCTTCCGTTTTATAGAAATTTTTGTTTACTCCTATTTTTTGGCCGTTACAGCTAGTCTATCACTGATAGTATCACCCACCACCGGTTCATCGACGACTTTTAGTGACAGATTAGCGACGGAAATCACCTCCAGTGACGGATTAGTGACGAAATTTTCCGTCACTGATAGAATCGATTTGGTAGTGTCAAGAATTGTCAATTACAAACCTTTTTGCATAAAAAGTATGAGTAACATAGGGAGTTCAAAGTTGCACAACTCTTTTAATCGGTTTAAGTCATAAAAAAATATCAATTAAACCGGTAATATTATAACATCACCAACATATTTTCCAAAAGTTTTTCAAATGAAGAACCAAATTCCAAAATCTCTATAAAAAATTGTATTAAACTTCAAATGATTCTCCATTCGGAGATTATATCATTATTTATAGGGAAAAGTTCAAAGAAACCAAACGAACTATCCCATTTTTTATGATCAAGTCCTTAAACTATATTTTTGAACAAAGAAACCATTAACCTTTCTCATTTTAAATGATCTAGCCCCTGAACATTTTTCTTAAAAATATAAATCACCGAACTTTTAAAACTTACATGTAATCGACTAAAATGTTTTATAGTAAAAAAATATCTAAATCAATTTTATCGTTCTCAATCCCTACTACATTCAAACCCCATGCAAATACCGGAGTCAACAACTTAATAGGTGATATGGAGAACGAACAACGATGGACCGAGTGGCGAGGGGAGCGATATCATTGTTTGCGAAGGTTTTCATGGCGTAAGGTTTGGGAACGGTAAAACTAATATAGATTTTCTTTTACTTTACAATCTTCCTAGTCGGTTACGTGTTTTTTTTTTTGTAAAAATGATGCACGTAACTAATTTTGAAAGTCCCATGATTTATTTATTCAAAAAAATGTTCAATGACTTAATTATTCAAAATGAAAAAGTTTAATGCTTTTATCATTCATAGTTTAGAAACTTAATCTCAAAAATGAGAAAGTTTAATGGTTTTTCCGTTAAAGAAAATAGTTTAAGAACTAAACCATTCAAAATAGGATAGCTTGTTGATTTTTTTTTCTTCTTTCTTTTTTTTCTTTTTTCTTTTTAACCTTACTTATATTATTAAAATATTACATATATCTAATAAAATATTTCTCTCTCCTAAAGATTTCATTTCCATATTTTTCTAATTTGGTGGAATATATTAAAAAGTCATTTCTCTTTTATGGTAATCATTTATGGACAGCTCTCCAATTTTGGAAAAAGTTACGCTATCTCTTATTTTGGAGAATTTAGAGGAACAAAAAATTACTCAAAATCCTCATTATTTTCATTTTGAAAAAGTCGTTGGATATGCTTTTAATACGATAATTTTTACATATTAGACAATTAGGGGGTGTTTGGTTCATTTTAAGGAATGAAAATCTATATATCTATAAAAGGAAGATCCACCAAGAATGAGGTGGCACCTTCTTAGGCCATCCGTAGCCCAGCGGCTTCGGGCCCGGGTTCGGAGGGCGGGTTGGCGGGCTCTGGGTACGACTTCGGCGGGTTCACGCGGGTACGGGTGGCGGGTAAGGGGCTCGGGTTCCCCAGCCCGCATACCCGACGAGTTTATTTTTTTTTTTTTATAATTTTTTAATTCAAACGGCTATAATTCAAACGACCATATTTTTTTTTATCAATTTTTTATTTTCCAATTTAAACCCTATAAATCATCCTCAAATCTCATTCATTTTTCACACCAAAATTTAAACACTCATCTCAATCCTTAAATATTTTCTTTCATTTCTTTCAATCCGATATAAACTTTATGGATTCGCCACCCGTTTCATCGTCCGGTTCTTCATCATCCATTGACACCGACGAGGAATTCGGTCAACTATTAAATCGTTATGCAGATTTGTTGCAACAAGCTGTAGCCTCATCGTCAAGAAGACCGAGGTCCGGGAACATAGAAAGAGGTCGGGTAGATGCTAACGACCGGCTTTTGCAGGACTACTTTGGCGAAAACCCGGTGTATACTTCGTATTTGTTTAGACGGCGGTTTAGGATGAGCAGGCAACTATTCGAACGGATAGTTCAAGATTTATCGGGAGTGTATCCGTATTTTACACAACGGGTTGACGGACTCGGGTTACAAGGTTTCTCTCCGATACAAAAGTGTGTATCCGCTGTTCGACAATTGGCGTATGGAGTAGCTTCCGACGCACTTGACGAGTACTTGAGGATGGGAGAGAAAACGTCATGAGATTGTCTGCACACTTTCTGCACAGGTATTATTAAACTCTATGGTGGAAAATATTTACGCAAGCCTACTTACGATGATATTCAGAAGTTGTACCACAAGCATGAAGCTAAACACGGATTTCCCGGCATGCTCGGCAGCATAGACTGTACTCATTGGTCGTGGGCAAATTGTCCGAACGCATGGCGAGGTCAATTCATGAGAGGTGATCATGAACATCTGACAATCATGCTAGAAGCGGTGGCCTCCCAAGATCTATGGTTCTGGCACGCATTCTTTGGTGTTGCCGGTTCCAACAACGACATCAATGTTCTCAATCAATCGCCCATCCTCAACGATGTCTACGACGGAAAAGCACCCGAGTGCCCTTTTGAGGTTAATGGAGTCACCTACAAGAACGGATATTATCTAACGGATGGGATATACCCGGAATGGGCAACTTTTGTAAAAGCGTTTACGTGCCCAAATGATGCTAAACGAATAAAGTTCAAGGCCGCACAAGAATCGGCACGTAAAGATGTTGAACGAGCTTTTGGCGTGCTTAAACAACGTTGGCATATACTTAAGTACCCGACACGCGGATGGCATAAGAATAAATTGGCGAATATTATGTACGCTTGTCTCATATTACACAATATGATACTCGAAGACGAAGGTCATGCCATTTGTGCCGATGGAAACGCCGTGGTAGCGGATGAAACACAAATCACTGAGGCACAACGCGCAACAAATGTTCGAGAAGTCAAAAACCGAGAGACTCATAATAACCTTCGGTCGGATTTGGTCGAACATATTTGGCATATCCGACTACCCAACAACGACGACGAGTAGATTTTTAATATTTTGTAATTTTTAATTTTATTTTGTAATTTTTAATTTTATTTTGTAATTTTATTTTTATTTTGTAATTTTATTTTTATTTTGTAATTTTTAATTTTATTTTGTAATTTTATTTTTATTTTTATGAATGTTATGATTTTTTATTAAAAAATTAGATGATGTGGCATGAGGGTTCAAAAGGTTCAAAAGGTTGGGGTACGGGATTAGAGGGTTCAAAAGGTTGAAGAGGGTTCAAAGTGGAAAACTGATGTGGAGCTGATGTGGCACTGAGGGTTCAAAAGGTTTGAACCCTGGGGTACGGAAGGCCTTAGAGTAGTATTCATAGCTAGAAATTTTCTCTTTTTTTTTAATTTTTTATATAATAATTATGTTAAAGACTTCTATGCCCCTATATGAGCAAATGTATTTTTTTATTGCAATTAGGTCATTTTGGTAATTCTACAACCACTTTCATTAACTTTTTACCTCCAAACCCTTCACTTTCCTCAAAGCCTTTTTACTTTCTCAACCAATTAATACATCCATAACCTCTAACCTTTTTATTCTATTCATTCCTTGATTTCTTCATTTTGATTCATGTTTTCTTTTTAAGTTTTTCATTTTGTTTATGGTTGTTTTTATTCTAAACGATCTCTTCATCCCTCAATTCATTTCTCTCTATTTCCTTACCAATTACCCCCATTGACAAAGAGAAGCATACATACACATGAGTTTAATCGGGTAAACCGATACAACTCTCAATTTGTTCATCTACGACATATATACGTGTTTATCTATATATAAGAAGGAATTGGAGTATGGATCCTTTGAGGCTTTACAATTTCGTGAGAATTTTGATTTACTTTTTATTTTTGTTGTTTTTATAGGTTGAGAGAATAAATATATATTGGAGTTCGAAAGAAAGTTGTCCGGTTCAAGTACGCTAAATGTGGATCCTCATATCTGTTTTTTATGTTTTTTGTACTTTATCAAATTTATAAGCATCTCAATCCAAGTTTTCTTTGTGTCAATTTTTTACTTTTTTTATTGATGTATTTATCATCAAAACATCTTTTAATTAGACTATTCATTGTTGTTGATTACACCCAATATTTTTTTTTAATTCTTTTATTTGACATGACTCTATTTTTTATTGAATATATATATATATATGCATATATAATTAAAATAATTATAAACTCTTTTATATAAATGAAATTACATAGATATATGTATATTTTTATTTACATACTTGAATATAATATGTATATATGTTAATATTCACATGAGACTTGAATATAATAATATGTATATTTTTATTTTATTTTATCTGGATTTTGTTTTTTCTTGATGTATTTATTAACAAACATTAAATTAATTAGACTATTTATCTTATTTAGTTACACTCAAACTTATTAATATCTTTTATTTCACATGACTCTAATATTATAGTTATATAATATTGGTGAATATATATAATCGTTATATTTAAAAACTCATTTATATAAACGAAGTTCTTGATTAATATATATAATTCTATGTACAAGACACTTGAATATAATAATATATGTATTTGTATATGTATATATAAAAGGAAGATCCATCAACAATGATATCTTCTTAGAGTAGGATTCTTATAATTGATTATAATTAATATAACTAATTGTTGGTCCCAGCTATTTAGTAGCAATGGTAAACAAGTATTGTAGAAGGGGGGGTTGAATACAATACACAAATTTTTCACTTAATTTAATTCTTTTATTGAAAACTTCAAATAAGAATTACACACAGAAACTATTGATTGTTGCGGAACAGAACAGATAAATCAGTTCAAACAATCTTACACACAGACACACAGAGAATGAAGAACAATTGTAAAACACTTAGAACACAAATGAACTTCTGAGAGAGAGTAATGCGCCAGCACTTGAAAGCTTGAGAGTCTGTAAACTGGTGAGTTGCAAGGATGAAGATGATCTCCTTTTATAGTGCCTCATGCAATAAATGCAATGGACACTTGTCAAGGAGGGCTTGGAAGGCAGAACGGAAGCAGTCTTCTAAAAAGTGATTTTGTCTTTTCACTTTTGTCTTCAAGCGTTGACCTGCTTGTTGAAGCTGATGTTTCTTGAAGAAGATAAGAAGTCCAAAGAACCTTTTTCTGATCTTAGGATGATGTCTCTGTCAATGCAAGATATCCTGAATATATTCTGCAGATAAAGTTAATATACCTGCTAAAATTTCTTTGCCGAAGACTTCTTTGCCGAAGATGTTCCTAACATGTCTTCAAGATTTTGCCTAACATGTTATCCTCTTCAAAGATCTTGCCGAAGATATTGTCTTCAAGATTTTGATCTTCTTCAAAGTTTTGCTTCTTCAAAATCTTGCCTCACATTTCATCTTCTTCAAAATTTTGCTTCTTCAAATTCTTGCCTAACATTTCATCTTCTTCAAAATCTTCAAGTGACCTGGCTAAGACTTTAGGAAAAGTCTTCAAGTAGCAGCTTAATCTTTGGTTGAGAAGTCTATCTTCAATCCGCTTTGAAGATATACTTCTACTTTGTTTCTTCGGTTGATCTTCGACTTCACCGAACATTTTTATACAATTAAACTGCTTGTAAAGAACCTAAAAATTATTCTAAGTATGAACTGTGAAATTGAGAGACTGGGGTCATCTTCAAATCTAAGTGACCCAACACTAATGGATAAAATAAAATGAAGATGACACTTATAATCTTCATGATGATTATCAATTATATTATTTACACAACATTCTTATATATATTATATTTATAAAACAATATATTTACTAAATCACTTCATGAGATTCAAAAAAATTCTTTAGTACAACATATATAAATTAATTAAATATCTGAAATCTCAATGAATATATAAAGTTAGAAAATATTATCATTTAAAATATTATTATTTTTACTATATAAATTAATATAAATGAAATTAGAAACAATATATAAATATATATATATATATATATAAATTAAGAATTAACATATAATTAAATATTAATTATTAACCAGTCATTAACAAATGAAACATTTAGTATGTTTAATATCACTAATTACATTTAATATATAATTAAATAATTATTATTAACCTTTCTTTAATAAATAGAATGCTTATTACATTTAATATTATTAACTAAAATCAATACACTAAAAAACAATTATAGAATTAATATATATAATTTTAGTTATAATAAAAAATGAAACTTATTAAAATTGATACAACAACATCTATATTAGAAGATGATAGAAGCAATATAAAAAGATTAAATTAGAACAACCAAACATATAAAATTAGAAAAGACAACTTACTACAATCATTGATATATGAAATCTTTCAGTTTCATTTTTCAATTTAAATTGAAATCAAACTATATATAAAAATAAAACTATAATCCGATATAATACTTCTCATTTTATATGGAATGATTAAAACCTCTTTTTTAAGATTTTTTACAAATCAGTCTCAAGTAGATCGAAATATTTCAAACACGTGAAATAAAAAAATAACAATTTAATTGGATTTGCTTATAATCGGTGATCACAATACTAATAACAACTACTGTGACTCTTCGTGCAACCGTTGGTTTGGAAATGAATGATTTCGTGGAAAGTTTTTGGCTAAAGTTACAAACAAGTACATTACAACAAAAGTGAGCACACTATCCAAATGTCTCGCAATTATGCAAAACTAGGTAACAACACCCTATTTGCACGGTGTATTTATGGGATAAATCTATAATTAAGTATATTACGAGTTATGACAAAACAATCCATATTATAATCAGTAGTCTCAAATAATTCTTTTATCGTTTTAAGCCATTTACAAAATTTGATGAGTAAAACTTATATATGTATATATATCAAAATAAACAACTGAGAAATAGTTTCATATCAAGTATAATATCTATTAATATTAGTTTAATATCTGTTAATATTAGTTTAATATCTATTAATATTAGTTTAATATCTAATATGTAATCATCAACCCATTTGACTTCAATATTTTTTTAGAAAGTATCGCCACCGCGCAAGGCGCGGTGCCGAACACTAGTAAAAATGAAAATGGGAATGCAGAGAATAGGAATAGAAATGAGCATTCTATTGATGTTATTTGGTTAACAATATAATTAATAAAAAAATATTTTATATAAACTTTTTAATACAAATATGTGACGTCCAACGTGAAAAAAAAAATATTTTTCATTCAACATCTAGAAATGAAGGGACGTATGAGAAAAAATGACTAAGCAGGAATAAAATTTTCATTCCCCCAATTTGGTCAGGAATGAAAATTAATGGGTTTGAGGTAATGATTCCATTATATTATATCAAACCAAACAACAATTTTCATTATCATTCTCATTCTTTACCATCGATACCCCAACCAAACACCCCCTTAATTAATTGGGGTCGATTGGACTCACCACACCAACCACAAACAGGTTGTTTTGGTCAACTTGATGGTTTGGGCTAAAAAAGAGAACATACACTCATATACACCAACTAACCTAATTGAAAATTTAATGTCTGGGAAACCCAACTGTAGGTTCCATAATCATCACAGATAATCAAGATTCAATATAGAATGAACATTCAAGATCGTATTCACAACAACTGGTCATTTGATTTATTAACAATCTGTGAATTACAAGACGTTACAATGAATTTCTCTCTCAATGGATCTGTCTATCAAAGTCTCTTACTTACAAATGAAGCCCAAGACACTTATTTATAGTGTCTAATTACATGACATGGGCCCAAGCCCATTTAACTCCCATTAAACTCCCAAAGCCCAAAAGACTTACAAAGCTAATTACAACACATTTGACTTTTCTTGTCTTTACATGGACTTTATAAAACTTTCTATATAATTGGAGCTTTCTAGACCCAACACCAACTAAATTGTTTCTGTCTAACTGGTTTACTTGTTTAAGCTCAACCATGCCCACCCATAAAAAGAAGAGAAACCATTCACTTTTATATAACTCATATTACTCAAGCATTTGAAATTTTGATCCCTCCTATGTAGAGATGGCCAAATGGGCCCGACCTCGGCCCGACCCGGTAGGGGCCTGAAGCCCAACCCGCACGAAGCCCGGTCTGGCCCGACCCGCACCAAGTCCGGCCCCAAGCCCGGGAGGCCGTAACCTGCCGAGTTTTCAGGATTTTTGCTGGCCCGGCCCGACCCGAGAGAATTCGAGAAACTAGCCGTTTTTCAACATTTTTGACCTTTTTTTTGTATTTTTTGTCTTCTCAACACTATAAATAGGATAGTTATTAATGTATGGGGTTTGATACCAAGTTACAAAAACGCAAAAAACACAATTCTCGCTCACAATTCTCGATTTCTCGCTTTCTCGTGTTCATTTTCCGCAACTTCTCAATCTCTCAATTCTTCTATCCTTCAATCAAAATGGCCGGCGGTAATGCATCAAACGAACAAATTAGAGAAACTCTTGCCGGCGGTAATGTATCACATTACGACGACGACAAGACCGACAACGAACGACTCGATGTTTGATGACCTCGATGATGGAACAGCTCTTGACAGAATTGAAACGACCGGAACTCTTCAAGATAATCCACTATGGGAGGATTAAGAGTATTTTCTTTATAATTCAATAAATGTAGTTATTTAAAATGTATTGTTCAATCGAAATTCTAATAAAACGTATTTTAAGTATGTTTGAGTGACCAAATTACGTATTTTATAGTGTATTCGAATAATATTTATTAAAAAAAGTATATATATATATATATATTAAAAAAAACCCGGTTTAGGGCCCGGTCCTCGGCCCGGTTTATAAGACCGGTCTTTAAAAAGCCTAAACAGAACGGACCCTCAACCATCAAGCGTGACCCGGATTGGCCCGGGCCTTTGAATTGTGTTTCGGCCCGATCCAACCTTAAGCCCGTCCTGGTTCAGCCAGCGCGAACATTTGGCCACCTCTACTCCTATGTGACACTTCTCAACAATTTAAACATCATAAGATTCTCTCAAAAACCATTAAAGAAAAGTTTAAAAGAATCGATATAAGAACTTACTCATACTTAAACAACTACTTTTAAACATTAAACAACATCAAGAATAAGAAATATATTAACACACAAACACAATAAAATAACATATCATCGTTTAGTAAATTTAAAGCACTAGAAGAAGACTAGGTATCGAAGCATTGTGAGTGAGTTCGCTGTGCCACATGTTCTTGAATCTAGGAGATCGCGGTGAAGCTATACATATGTTATTAGACATTTTAAAACGGGCAACTGTAACAGAAGTATTCAAATACTCCTTCACTTCCGTTATAATCTTTCCATTCTCCACGGTCCATGCATGCACCCAATGGCTTTTTCCGCTCTCGTGGATATAGTAGCCCTCTGCCACCACAATCGATCCGATAGCAACGATAGAAATAGGGTTGAAAGAGTTATTATCGTCACAAGCACAACCACCGGTAAGTAGTTGCATAAGATTGAACTTATGAGCAGGTGGGCCGTGGAACCACCAATCGATGTCGGGAGCTAGGAGGCTTTGCACGATGGCGGTGTCTCCGGCAGCCAATGACTTGTAGAAGTCGCACACAATATGCTTGTTGAGTCCTTCCATTTCTTTTAATTAAAAGTGATGGAATTTTGAGTTTATATAAGTTTGGAGAGGCCAAAAATTAAGACTTAAAAGAATAATATTTACATGATTAAAAAATTAAAGATAAAACCCAGGAACAGATGATGAAATATAGAGAACACTACATTAGATCAGGACAAAGACAGAAATCTATATTGTTTTTTTATAGATGTTGCCTCTCTTTTTTTTTCTTTTAAATAGAGGTAACTTCTATGCAGTGGCGGATCCAGAATTTTTTTAGTAGGGTCACCTTTAAGGTAGTTTATGTGTCCGTAAAGTTGTTCGATGTATTTTTAGCCTAAATCCAACGTTTCGAGTGTTTTTTAAAGTTTTTTTTTGTTGATTTTAAAGATTTTTTTTAGTTTTTTTGTCGATTCCGAGGGTTTTTTTTTGTTTTTGGTCAATTTCAAGAGCTATTTTTGGTTGATTTCGGGACATTTTTTTGGTTGATGGGGTCCCAAACAAAAAATTTACTAGGTTTGTTTGGTTCGGTTTTTCCTGAATATGTAACTTTTTTGTCGGTCGAAGGTCCCCTTATCTTATGGGAATGGCCTCTGTGTCGTAAAGAGTAGCCATGTCCGGTATGGGTGTCACTTTTATTTACAAATTTTAGTATTTTAGTTTTTTTTTCTCATTTATCACACTTTTTACAAGTCGGGAGTCTTCATGGAAATAACTCTTTTTACAAGTTAGGAGTCTTCATGGAAATAAGTGTTTTACTCTATAAGTTAAAGGTCAAGTCACATATTCATTTGGTTTAATTTAAGATACAGAATCAGTGAAGTTTGCCATCGAGTCAAATCACCATGAGGGATGCCAACTTGGTGGATTTTATCGATTTATTGTGATTTTGGGAACTTTTAGAACTTGGACATATATTTTGTCATTTAATAGCAGAGCAATCAAATCATGTGTAGCCCAGTGGCAAGGTAACATCCTGAGGGTACGGTGTGAAAGTCGTACTACCTGGGTTCGAACCCCGCGGTAAGCATGAGGCGATCTCCAGACTTTGGGCCGGGTCCTTCGGGGCCGGGGCCTGCTGGGTGGTCCATAGGGCCCTTATATCCGGCAGGTCGGGTCGATCCATAGGGTCGGTCGGGTCAACGGGGATTATTCGGGTGACACCCTTAAGCGGGAGCCCGGATACCCCGGGAACGTGTGCGTGTATTAACTTTCCGTTAAAAAAAAATAGCAGAGCATCTAAGGGTCTGTTTGTTAGTAGCTTAATGAGCTTAATGAGACTCATAGCTTATTCAGTCAGCTATAGCCGACTGTTTGGTAGTGGCTTAATGATATAGAAAGTGACTTATTTATTAAGCTTTTAGGAGGGAGCTTTATGCAGAAAGCCAAATTTTGTCCATATCAGTCTCTCCCAATTAAAAAACATGGTCCTTACATCTATGAAAACACCCTCCCAAACAAAAACCTTTCCAATCTATACAGACAGATTAATCCACACTGACAACTTTGTTCATACAGACTTAATGGAAAACCAACTCTGAAATCACCTATTTCAAAAAAATAGAAAACAATCAACATTATTTTTTGTAATCGTGAATTTCCGGACCAGTTTATACGCAATAAATAACCATATTATATTGCATATAAGAGTTCAGAAAAAAGGATTTGATGATTCTAAAAGGTGTTTTATATGTGTGGTGTCCATCCAAAACCAAATAAATACAAAAAAAGAAACCATCTTCCTAATGCATACACTATATATGTTGGAGGAGATTGCTCACTGTATGAGAAATCATTAAGTTATATTTCAAGTCAAATATGCCAAGGTATCACGAAATTAACTCGAAGATGATCTCAATTTTTAGTCCCACAGAAATGTTTCCTTTTTAAACCTAGGGAATCATAACCGTACCTCCAGAGATCCAACTCCCAACGTTGACTCGCTCCAATCAGACATCTTGCATTTCTGTCCATCTGATCAAATATGCATCTCTTAACTCACTGTTTGCACCACAAAAAAAAAAGATATTGCCTCCGCCCCGAAACAAATGTCAATAAGAAATACATTGTTCTGAAATTCGTAACTATTACACTTTTTAATTAACTAAATAACAATTTTACCCTTAATAATAGAGGGAGTAATGAGTCCATCCATCTCATAATTAACGGTAAGATTGGAAAGTAGGCACTTATTTTTTTAAGGTGAACATTTATTTTAGAATAAAAATACATAATACATATTTTGGGACGGAACGAGTAACACCTAAACTAACTTCTTTCAAATAAAATATGCCTACCAAGTACTCAAAAAAAGATATTGCTCCATTCTTGTTACCTTTACCAACTCGACAATCTCGTTTGAAATGTCCTGTTCGACCACAGATCCAACAAGTCATTTTTGACTTTTTGTTGGGTCCATGTTTGGGATTGTCGAACATCCGTTTTTTACCTTTGTCGAATTTCTTCTTGGTCGTGTTCTTACGCTCCTCAACCATGTTGACATTGGATGAACTTGGGATATCCTTATCCTTGGTCTTACCACTTTCTTGCACACGTAGTGATTCCTCAATACGTAAGTGGCTCCCAAGTTGCACCAAAGAAAGTTCTTCCTTTTTGTGTTTAAGTGTGTGTTTGAAGTCTTTCCATGATGGTGGCAACTTGTCAATTATGCTCGATACCGATATGGATTCATCCATATGCATATGGTGTTGAGTATATTGACCAAGGATCCGGAGCAATTCGTTGTATTGCTCCATTACGGGCCTGGAATCGATCATCTTGTAATTATTAAAATTACTTACAAGGAACTTCTTACTCGAAGCATCCTCGGCCATGTATTTCGATTCCAAGACATCCCACAATTCTTTTGATGATTCTACATTTTGGTAAACATCAAATAAAGCATCATACATACCGTTAAGAATATGCCCACGACATATGTAGTCGTCGTTCTCCCATTTGTTTTTACGTCGGATTGCCTCCAAAGGTGAATCTTCATCGATCTCCGGCATGGGGGTGCTAAGAACATACGCAACCTTCAAAGTGGTGAGAAGAAAATGCATCTTCTTTTGCCATCGACGAAAATCGTTTCCTAGAAACTTCTCTAGTTTGCCGAATTTCGAAGTCATATCACGAACGGATTCCTCTCGATTTGCCATCGTTAATCAAACAGAAATTGTTGTATTCGAATGTTAGAACTTTTGTAATTGTATGATGGTGTCGAGACCGGATAATCTTAAGAATCGTGTCGGAAAGGCACTTTCCGAATACAACAATTCGACCCTATAAGCCTTGGGTTCACGAACTTTGTATTGGGATAATTCTTAAGATTTTCTCACACCAAAGGCTATGATATGAAAACTATATCGTTATCCAAATTCTCGATCACATATTTATAGAAAGAAATCGACGGTTACAAGCGGTTACAAAACGGTTACAACCGCTTATGGATAAGATCAAAATTGACAGCACTTATTAGCGACAGCCGATAGCTTTCAGCGACAACTTTCAGCTTTTCAGCGACATCCCTCAAAGAAAATTCTAGTCTTTTCGAACTTCGACACCGCTTTAAGGCGATCTAAGATGATAATGGAAACTTGTAAGTGTGCACTCCACACCTCCTAACTTACGTATGTTTGCCTTATCGTCTTAATCGATCTCAATTAAATCACAATTACACCAAAATGATTGATGACACTAAAATCACCAACATAAAATATGCCTACCAAGTACTCAAAAATAAAACACAAATGGGCAGCGTAGATCATACATATGTTCTTAGATCTATTGAAATATAATCCAATTCCAGATTGTTGTTCAAAAGGATATGGATATGGTGCAAATACAATACCAATTATATCGAGTCTCAACCATTAGGTTTGATGGTTGATGTAATTAACAGTTTCACAAAAATTAAACCATTTGTCAATCAGGTTGTAGCGCAGTGGTTTATCGCCCTAGGTGATGTGGTGGAATATCCCATCTACCCAGGGTTCGATCCCAGGCGTCCTCAACATTGATAAGACATCTTTAAGTTTCAAAATTGTCAGGGATTAGTCCGGGTTGTGCCTGGGATACCCTTTCCAAAAAAAAAAATTAAACCATTTGACATCTAAACCAGGATAACAAAATTTGGCGATTGAAACCCAACACCATCGCAACCATTTGAAGTAAGGCATCATACAATCATTGTAATTGTATGTTAAAAGAACAAGCAAATTAACAAATAGTAAAACAAATTGCAGCAGGAGATGAATCGAATCAATCAAAAAGGTACATTCAAAGTAAATGTTTAATTACCTTATTTGGTTTTAGGGATGAAGTCCACTCTGGTCTGAAACCCTATGAAATTGTGTACAGGAACTACAAAACAAAGCAATATTTTCGAACATTTGCATCAAATTTATAAGAACTGAAGAAAACCCACTTGGAGCAATTATTGGAAATCATTTAAACCAGATGATATAATGAGAAAACAAACAAAATACGTATAACAATAGAAGACAGTGAACTAAATAAGACAATATTCCAAGAAAACTTGGAACATAATGCAGTTGGCAAATAGAATCTTGATAAATCAGTAACATATCATCATCATCATCTGGCAACTGAATTGATCAAATTTCTTGCAGCAGAACAAAATATAAGAAACTGTACATACAAATGAACCAAGAAACAGTAGTTCAGAAAAAAAATTGCATCACTGCTCATATGCCAACACACATATATATATATATATATATACCTTCAACATGTGCTTGCAAGATGGAATATTAACAGATGGGTTCACAGGCCAGCGAGCACACAACATATAAATCAAAAAACACTCCAAGAACAAAGCACCAACAGCGCCCCACAAACAAAGAGATTGCAGAGCAAGAAAAGCAAAAAGTAATGAACCAAACCAGACAATATCAAGATCAAAACATACCAAATGTATAGGGTTATAGCAAGCAAGAAGAGTCTTGAAGCAACAATAATTAGTACTATCCCTTGCAAAGCCAGGTCTTGGTACAACAGGAGGAAAAGACAAGTTCATATTCTGCAATCGACAAAGGTTATAAGATCTCATAATTTTGCATCATTACTATCGGCATATCAATCGTATCATTGATGCATCGGATGATTAACTAAGGATCAGAACCACAACACAGAATCATCAATGTTACTACTTTTTTTGGTCACAAAACATCATAATTTGCAATGGTTCTAAATTAATCATGTATTTTTTGCATCATTGTCATCGGTATATCAATCATAACATTGATGCATTGGCTAATAAATTGACATCAAGATTACCCACAAATTCTATAACAGCTTTTAACATAACTTGAAGTTTACTTAATAGAATATTCTCAAATCCCCCCAATTTAAGTAAAAGATGTTGCGAACAATGAGCTACGAAACTGAAGTAGCAGTGTAGTTGATAAACTTTTCATAAACTGAAGTTTCAAAAACAATCGAATATCTGCTCATATGCGAACACATAATTAAACCTAGGTTTAGACTTTAGAAGACCGAAGTTTTGATGTATACCTCCATAAAATGTGCAGTTGCGGCGCCAATGGTATTTAATCGATTCGGAGCCCTAGTTGCTCGTGAAGAAGGTGATCAATCAAAAAACGAATTACAGCTTGTTCATCACAGCGGCAGCTCCCAAAAAGGAAACGAGGGTTTTGGTGAAGAAGATGAAAAAAATTTGGACCATTTCTCGATTTGTGCGTGTCATCCTTGCGCAGGGGCCATGCTAATCTTCTCTGTATCGTTCCAATTTTATCGGATGTCCCCGAAGGGACGATCTCCATTGACGACCTCTGCGATATAAAGCAACCAGAAATTGTTCTTTTGGTCGGTGTGGGACGAACTGACTTTGACCGTAGTACTGCATCTCGTTACATGAACTAATTCATTATTTTAATTTATTTTCAAAAGCGACTATAATTATATTTTAGTTTTATGAAATCAAAATTTCAAATTGTTGTAATTGTCAAATTACTCGTATTTTATTTTAAATAAGTAAGAGCATGTTTTCTATAAAAAAAAATTTAATAGAATAACAAAAGTTAAAATCTCTAAAAATAATTACATTCATCTCCAACAGGTTTTTTATTTTAGAGATTTTAGCATAAGTTTAATTAATATAATATTTTCTAATTTATCTTTCCAATACACTTTTTAAAAAAACTTAATATAAAATAATAAAAATTCAATCTTATTGGTGGGATTGAATAAAATAATCATCTGTCTCTCCTATCATCAAGTTTTAGAGAACATAACCTCTATTTTAGCAAAGCTGTTGGAGAGGTTTAGGAAACATAACCTTTATCTTAGCAAAGCTGTTGGAGATGCTCTAATATATATAGTCATATAGACATAAGATCATGTGAGAAGTGTCAGAAAGAATCTATACTCGTAATCAATTTTAATTTTACACTCATTCATTAATTGTTCTTCTTATAGGATTTGATCTGATGCATCTCATATTTTCATTAGTGTTGATCTTCAATTAAAATTATTTCAAGAACATAACTTAATTTTTTCACTAAAACCCAACTCTTACAAATTGTTGGGATAAAAACAGGATTTTTGGTTTTACTTAACATTATGTTTGCCTCATTAAAACTATTTATGATGTTGGGAAAAAATTTGTACTCAATAAAAATTATTAATCAATCATTTAAATTTGAAATGATGTTTAAATTTCTATTTTTATTTATATAAGCAAGTATACATATAATTTACAAAAGTGTATACATTTGTTTGAAAGTGATTATTTGATATTGAATAATTAGAATCAAATTACCTGTTTTAATAGATCATGATGCAATAGGATAACATTTTAATATTATTATGTAGGGATGAGATCGGGACCGGACCGGTACCGAAAAATTTTGGGACTAAAAAGTGGTACCGAAAACTAAACTGTATGTATCGGTACGGTTTCGGTTTCGGGACGGGAAAATCGGTATTCTTTTACGGTACCGGTTCGGTTTCGGGACGGGACGGAACCGAACCAATCGCAAACCTAAATACCTTCATAGTGATTCAAATGTGTTTCAAAACCAATCACAAACAATCAAAAAGTTCAAAACAAATCAAAAGTTGAACAATCTTCGATATTCTTTTACGATTTTCGTTTTTTCATTTTGTTCGTTTATCAACTCTTCAATCTCTATATATACATCAAGAAACAATAATAATTAATGTTAACAACAATCAAGATAAACTTTATTTAGGAGATGATAAGCATAATTAATTTTTTTTTAAACTTTGCTTTTAAAGATTTCGGTTCGGTTTCGGGTTTTTTCGGGAAAATCCCGGTACCAAATACCGAATACATGGTATCGGTTCGGGTTCGGTATAGTACCGGTTCGTTTCGGGAAAACGATGTTCAACGCTCATCCCTATTATTATGCTACTTGAAGTTGTAATAATCATGTCTGATGGTATTGAATGTTATAAAAATTTGTAATTATTTAAGAAAGGTCTATTTAAAAAAAATATACTGAGACGGAGATAAAAAAATAATAAATAAACTTTATTGATCGAGATATCTAAAGAATAGATGATTTATAATATATCAATGAATCCACCCCTATAATTATGGATTTAATTTTTGTAAAATGCATATACTCTTTTTTATATTTTTACAACCGTTTGATCAAGAGAGATGAATGGTTTAGATAAGTTCAGTTGTACCCTTTTGGCCTTTTTCAACATTCTTTTTTTAAACCCATCATATATGAAATAATTATACATAGAAAAAAAACTCTCTCTCCAATATAATAATTAGAAGAGCGTAATTCAAAAAGTTAAAAATACTGACGTAAAATCTGTTGTCCCAAGTTATCTCATTCCATCAATTTCCATCGATCATTTTAATATATATCATCATAGAGAGAATAAAAACACCAAATTAAACTAATTTATTTTGGATTAAAATTAATTATATGTTTTCGCCCCATTAATATAACAACAAATTTTTATCCCTACTAAGGGGTTGTTTGTTTTACCTTTTAATAGTTCCATTAAGAGGCAACATCTAAATTGCTAAGAGGTAAATCTTGTTTGGCAAAAAAAAATGTCTCTTTAATGGTTCTAAAACCCTCTGAATGATTTTGTATCTTGGGTCTCTTTAACCATTCAGTGCCATAATTTCATTATGAACAATTACCAAACAACCATATTTTATTTTGCACGATATCATAAGAGTCTCTTAATCATTCTGACCATTTAAGCATTCAGCAACTGCCAAACAGCCCCTAAATAATCCTACCCAATTTTTAGGCTCCCAAATTGAAGATTTTGGATGTCGGTCATCCAACCCTACACCTCTCTCCTACTGAAGTTGTGTTCAAAAACCTCATCCCTGATACCAATCTTTTCCAACCAACCCTACACCTCTTTTGTATTGCATTATTTTCAATTCTGTTAATTACTACACCCCACAAAGAATATACGGCCCTTTAAAAATGTATCACGTTGGGAATTCCAACAATTTGTTTAACCGATACAAATTGTGACCCCGGTCTCGCAGATATTTCGATTCTAGCTCCCCGAAAACAGTCCCTCCATGACTATGCCATGGGTCCGAATAATGAAAATGGTCTTCTAGTCTATTTTTTTGTTTATAAGTTTTTGATTTAGATTGATAATTTCAAGAACTTTGTTTGTACAATAATTATATACTCAATTTTATGTTAAAAGCTCAATTTAGAATTGAGTAGTCTCGTAGAATCTCTTCGAGTATATTCAGCCATATCACAAAAAACATCAAAAACACTAAAAAAAATCGTGGATCTTTTGACACTAAAAAAATCTCAGTTCCAACCATACTCTAAAAAAACACCGAATTTATAGGACCACATTAAAATAACACATTTGATACGTTATTACACCATTTTTGATAAAATTATTATTATTATTATTATTATTATAAACCCATATATTTAATGTAAAAATAATTATTATGAGTAGGCTCGTAGAATCTCTTAAAGTATATCCAATTATGACACAAAAAACACTAAAAATCGTGGATCTTCTAACAAAAAAAATCTCAACTCCAACTATACTTGAAAATAACACTAAATTTGTGGGACCATATTAAAATAACATATTTTATAGGGAAATTAATTAAAATACCCTAAGTCAAACATTGAGTTATCAAAATACCCTAAATTTTTTCAATTTTGCAAAAATACCCAAAATACCCGCGATGGATCCCGCGATCGCGGGCTAGGGCTGACGTGGCACGTATTTTGGCCCCAAATGCCCCGCGAAGCCACTCAACTTTGGCCGCGGTGCACTTTTGGTCCCTGCCCACGATGGCCCGAAATTTTACACTTTTGGTCCCTGAAATTTACACTTTCAGCCCCTGAAAATTTACACTTTCAGTCCCTAAACTTAGACGAATTTTGCATGTTTTTACTGTTTTTTTCCACAATTATTGCACTTTAAAGACCGATTTGTGGTTGAAATTCATTTGCATGTTTGAATCAATGTTAAATCAATGTTTTTGGAATACCAGTTTGTGGATGAAATGAGAGATTGGTTTTCTGATATGTTGGTTGTTTCATTGATAAATAGACGTAAAATGCAAGCCATAATCCCCACACAACGATTTCATTGTTGCAATATTTTTTCTGCAATATTTTGTGTTTGAGATACTACTGAAAAAATGAGTTCATCTGTTGCAAAAGCTAAGCTATATTTCTGTTTTGATGGTGAATGGGTGCAAGATAACAATGAGTGGAATTTTGCTTATAAATCTAAGCATGGTGTAAAAGTGTCAGTAAACTATACTTATCAGAAGTTTGTTGCATACGCCATGCAAAAATGTGGAATCAACTCTTCTGATGTTTGCAAGTTAGTGTTTAAAAATGGCGATGGGTCATTTGTGGATTTATCCAACGATGGGGATATCTCTACTTTTCTGCACCTTGCAGTCGATTCAGAAAGACCCCCATTACTCTTTGTGTATCTCGGCGTATCCGACGGTGACGACGACGGTGACGACGACGGTGACGAGGAGGGTGACGACGACGAAGACCTCCAAATAGAGCAACCTGATTCTCAACAACAACAACCACCACAACCACACGAATGGCGTACTGCTGGAGTTGCTGATGACGAAACCCACGTTTTTAGAACGGGTAATTATGAAATAGACAGATCAGACACCGATAATGATGATCACGAAGAATATACCCCTAGTAGAAAATCATGTAGTCAGATAAATGACTTTTTTGATATGCCCCCTATTCTTCCAGACTCCCATACCCAGACACAAAGCTACGAACCTACACCTTATATTCGCAGTGAAAGTTTAACAGCAGGTCAGATATTCGATTCGAAGGATCTCTTAGCAAGTCAGATCGGACTCAAGTTCTTGGAAGAGGGTTTCCAAAGTCGCGTGCGGGCATCTGACAAAAGCAAATACGTAGTTGAATGTGCTAGAGAAAAGTGTGAGTGGAGGTTGTATGCGATTCACACGGGTCCCAAAGGAGGGGCGATAATGATTAGAAAGTTGCACGACGTACACACTTGTACGAGGACGCAACTTAATCCCCACCACAAACAAGCCGGCAAAAAGACTTTGGGTGCGATCCTGAAAAACAAATTTCTTGATGTTAGCAGGTCATTGCGTCCAAAGGACATCGTCCACGACGTTCACCGGCAGTTCGGCGTCACGATTGATTACCACCAAGCGTGGTGTGCGCGCTGCCATGCACTGTTTATGGTGAGAGGCACGTTCGAGGAGTCGTATGAACGACTCCCGACATATTTATATAATTTGCAGCTGCAGAACCCTGGTACTGTCACGCAGCTACGGACCGATTCACGTGGACGGTTTGAGATGTGCTCCGTGGCCCTTGGACCCGCGGTACGTATTTTAACACGTCATATGTTTACACATTATAAACTATAACATTTACACATTATAAACTATAACATTTTAACCTATGTTTTTGCAGATCCGCACATTTGTGGCAAATCTACGTCGTGTCCTGATAATAGACGCAGCCCATTTAAAGGGCTGTTACTTGGGTATGATGTTCCTGGCGGTTGCCATGGACGGGGATAACTCCATCGTTCCAGTAGCTTTCGGCGTAGGCAAGTCTGAAACCGGGGACGAGTGGACTTGGTTTATGTCCATGTTGAGACAAGCTATCGGAGACCCGCAAGGGTTGGTGTTTATGTCTGACAGGGCTCCTTCCATAAGTGCCGCAATCTCTGCCATGTACCCAAACGCCCCTCACGCCATATGTTGTCGACATTTGGAGATGAACGCCAAATCCAAGGACAAACGTATTACCACCTACAAGGATGTCTATTGGGCGGCATGCAGAGCATATACGGATCGGGAGTTTAACAAGTACATGAATATGCTACGATACAGTGTCAAGGAAGCAGCCAAAGTCTTTGACGATGCTGGACCGGAGAGGTGGTCCGCGGCCCATTTTCCTGGACAACGGTATGACATTCTGACCTCGAATAGTGCAGAGTCTGTGAATGCACTCTCCCGTTTTGCGCGTAGATGTCCGATTGTTAATCTTATGGACTACTTTCGGGCCTTTCAACAAGAGTGGTACCAAATTCGACGCCTAAAAGGAGCTGAGATGCAAAATGCACTCACACCAACGACGGAAAATATCGTTCAGTACAGGGCGCGTCGTGCGGCGACATGGCCGGTAAGAGCAATCGGGTATGGGAAGTACGAGGTGCATGATGACTATATTCACGCGATTGTGAATATGGAAGACCACCTTTGTTCGTGTCGCGAATGGGATAAATCTGGGTTACCGTGCGGCCATGCCATCGCTGCAGCAACATATATAGGTCGTACAGATTGCAGCGACTTGGCTGTACCTTTCTTCACGTCCGAATATTACCGGAAAACATACGTGGAGGTAATAAACCCAGCTGGACCCCCTACAGCATGGGTGTATCCACCCGACCCGCTTCCACCATGATATCCACCTTTAATGGATAAGAACAGGGTCGGGAGACCGAGAAAGAACGACCGACGTCCATCACGTGGTGAAAGTTCGATACAACGAAGATGTACTCGGTGCCAATGCATAGGACACACTCGTGGAGAGTGTCCAAATCCCGCCCCTTCAACCGTGCCAAGGATACATTCTGTCAGTCACACCCCGGGCCCGTCACAGCTTGAACCATATGGAACAAACCATATGATAATGTTGATCTAAACACTGATTTGTAAATGATATATATACACACATACATATGCTTCTATATGAACATTGATAACACAGCTAGTTTGTAAATGATATATATATTCGTATTATATATTTACACACATAAAGAAAATAGGAGTTTGATATGATAAGCGAAAGAAAGAAGAAAGGTTGATTGTTACCATGGCAGTAAATGTTAACTCTGAGTACACATGTCTGTTTATATAGCAAGAAAGATTAGTAGCAAGAATGGAAGCAGGTTTCTAGCTTTTTAGATATATATATATATATAAACACTAATTTGTAAATGATATATATACACACATACATATGCTTCTAAATGAACATTGATAACACAGCTAGTTTGTAAATGATAAATATATTCATATTAGATATATACACACATACATATGCTTTTAAATAAACATTGATAACACAGCTAGTTTGTATTTCATCCAACATGCTCTTCATCTTCAATCTTTCTGACCCTTCTTCAACGGCTTCTGCTTTTGCAACCACGTATGGCCATTGTGTACCACAACCACACTTTAGCAAATGAGTTGAGGGTTGTCATATATTCTACAAGAGGAGTAGGCCCACGAATGAGGTAACCTCTGACTTGACCTTGCATGATGTATCCAACCTAACCGTGGTTCAGCGGCTTAAAAACTACTTTTCAGAGAAATTAACAACAACAAAAAATACAAAACAACACAGTAAAAAATACAAAACAAGAAAAAAAATACAAAACAACTAAAACAACCACCACCTACTTAAAAATTGATTTAGTTTCATCAATCCAAGCTTGCTTCTCGTTTACCTTCGCTTGAATAATTGCAAAGTCTTGCAGAATATGGTGAATTGCTTCTTGTTCTCGACGAACACGAGCCTCCCTAGCTTTTATATCCCCTTTCATCCTTTTGATCTCCCTGTCTTCCTCTTCGATCTTTCTCAAATGGACTGCCTTCCTGCCCATCATTTTTTTCCACTCTTCTGTTAGTTCATCTATCTCCTTCTCCTTTTTTGTTATGGCGACCTCGATTTGAGGTGGCATTTTTTCAGGAGTAGACTTAGGGTTTGATGACGATGCCATTTGTGGATGAAATGAGAGAAGAGAAATCAAGAGAGAAGGCAATTCAAAGAAATAAAGCAAGAGAGAAATCAAGAAAGAAAGCAAGAACAAGTGTGAATTGTGAATTGCATATTACTGATATTTATGGATGAAATCTCAAACATGCAAATGAATTTCAACCACAAATCGGTCTTCAAAGTACAATAATTGTGGAAAAAAACAGTAAAAGCATGCAAGATTCGTCTAAGTACAGGGACCAAAAGTGTAAATTTTCAGGGACCAAAACTGTAAATTTTCAGGGACCAAAACTGTAAATTTTGGTCCATCGCGGGCTGCGATCGCGGACAGGGACCAAAAGTGCACCGCGGCCAAAGTTGAGGGCTTCGCGGGGCATTTGTACCCAAAGTACGTGCCACGTCAGCCCTAGCCCGCGATCGCGGGATCCATCGCGGGTATTTAGGGCATTTTTGCAAAATGGAAAAATTTTAGGGTATTTCGGTAACAGTTGGTCAAACTTGGGGTATTTTAATTAATTTCCCTATTTTATATGTTATTACACCAATTCTAATAGTTATTATTATATATTATTTATGATAAAGTCGTGGACCCTTGTGATTTGCCGTATAAAACAACCCATGGCATATATATGCCGCTCAAAATGATCGACCGATAGATTTCTTTTCATTAGAGCATCTCCAACAGCTATTGTAAAATAAGAAAAATTGGGGTTTTAGCATTTTTGGTTCTCCAACAGCTATGCTATCACATACTCTAAACTAGAAAAATTGAAGAGAGATTGTGTAAAAAACTCTAAATATAGAGCTTTCTCTAAAAAAAACTCTAAATTTAGAGAAAATTTTACAAAAGCTGTTGCAGCAGGAGTAGAATCATATCAATCAAAAAGGTACATTCAAAGTAAATGCTTACCTTCTTTGGTTTTAGGGATGAAGTCCACTCTCGTCTGAAATCCTATGAAATTGTGTACAGGAACTACAAAACAAAGCAAAATTTTCAAACTTTTACGTCAAATTTATATAAATTGAAGAAAACCCTCTTGAAGACAGTGAACTAGATCAGACAATATTCAAACAAAACTTGGAGAATATTGCAGATATATATATATACCTTCAACATGGCAGCATATAAATCAAAAAACACTCCAAGAACAAAGCACCAACAGCGCCCCACAAACAAAGAGACTGCAGAGCAAGAAAAGCAAAAAGTAATGAACCAAACCAGACAATATCAAGACCAAAACATACCAAAGGGCCTTTGGCCTAGCGGTATGGGAGTCTTTGTCCTCGCAGGTCAGGGGTTCAAACCTCACCAAATATGAGAAGGGTGTGTGAGTTTAATTGTTGCATTTGCCGTATATGAATATGATAGACTTAAAAAAAAAAAAAAGAGTCTTTAAGCAACAATAATTAGTAAATACGATGTAAAATGAAAATGCATAATTCTTACAAGCTGCCGATGGCCAAAATCAAGAAATTGAAATGGGCAAGAATTTGAGCAACTTGTATTGTTTTCTGTTATAATTGGGTTCAAGTCCTCCATGCAAACATGTGACCAATGGATTGTATGAAAACTTCCCTCTCCAGTCCCAGTCCCAGTCCCAGTCCCTTGCAAAGCCAATCTTGGTACAACAGGAGAAAAAACAAGTTCATATTCCGCATAAAGGTTCTAAAATCACATCTTTTTGCATCATTACTATCGGCATATCAATCATATCATTGATGCATTGGATATTTAACTAATAATCAGAAACACAGCATAGAATCATCATAATTTGCAATTGTTACGGCTCATAACAGTGCAATGGTTCTAAAATCATGTAATTTTTTTGCATCATTGTCATCCGTATATCGATCATAACATTGATGCATTGGATATTTAACTAAGGATCAGAGCCATAGCATAAAATCATCATAATTGCTGTGGCTAATAAATTGACCAGATTCATCAAGATTACCTAACAAATTCTGTAACAGCTTTTGACATAACTTGAAGTTTACTTAATAAAACATTCTCAAAGAGCCCCAATTAAGCCAGATATGTTGCCAACAATCAGCTATGAAACTGAAGTAGCAGTGTAGTTGATAAACTTTTCAACATACCTCAATCTAAGTGCAGAGTGTATAATACAAATAAACTTAGGAACTGAAGTCTCAAACACAATCGAATATCTGTTCATATGCGAACACGTAATTAAACCTAGATTTAGAAGACCGAAGTTTTGATGTATACCTCCATAAAATCTGCACTTGCAGCGCCAATGTTATTTAATCGATTCGGAGCCCTAGTTGCTCGTGAAGAAGGTGATCAATAAAAAAACGAACTACAGAGTAGTTTGTTCATCACAGCGTGGCAATTGCAGAAAGCACCGGCAGCTCCTAAAAACGAGGGTTTTGGTGAAGAAGATGAAAAAAATTTGGACCGATTTGTGCGTGTCTGTATCGTTCCAATTTTATCGGAACCATACAGTGAAATCGTGTCTGTGCGATGTGGGACGATGGGGGCTCTCCACCAGTCAAATCAAATGTTTTCAAATATTCTCCGTATGGTATTTCCTAATTTAATTTAAAGTAAATAACTGTCATCAAACATAAGTAAGGGCTGTTTATTGGTTTTCCATTAAGTCTTGTATGAATAAAGTTGTTTGTGTGGATTAATCTGTCTGTATAGATTGAAAAGGTTTTTGTTTGGGAGAGTGTTTTCATAGATGGAAGGACCATGTTTTTTAACCGGGAAAGACTGGTTTGGACAAAAATTGGCTTTCTGCATAAAGCTTACTCCTAAAAGCTTAATAAATAAGTCATTTTCTATATGATTAAGCCACTACCAAACAGTCAGCTATATGCTGACTGAATAAGCTACGAGTCTCATTAAGCTGCTAACAAACAGGCCTTAAGCCATTAATTGAGAACGAAAGAGAACCCTAAAAAATAAAAGAACTGAAGAACTCATCTAAATCGTTAGATTGGATGGTTTAACGGATGACATTATAACCACTTTTTTCAAAAACTAAAACTATTTCCTCCTAATTTTTAAAATAAAAAATAAACGAAAACAACAAAAAATTGAACGAAACAAACTACACCAAAAAAATGATCACATTATTATCTTTTATTTGACATTCATTTTGATATATTTTTCCATCCGTTTTTTCTTAATTCTCCGGTTCTTTTATTTTTCAGGGTTCTCCCTGAATCTTTTCCCTATCTTCTATTTTAAAATGTAATTAAAATAAGGTTTAATAATTCATTGAAGTTTGATTAAATTTCAAAAAAGTTCTCTTAATTATAAACAGATTTTTTTAAATAATAATCATAAACAGGTTTAAAAAAGGTTAATCATTTATATTAAGATAGGAAAAGAATACTACTCAACTTTTGTATTTCCTTGGTGTTGATCTCATTTCGAAGCTTGGTTCATTATTTGGGTTTACTGTCGGATTCAAATATCATAAATGGTAAAAATTTAGATTTTTGAAGGTTTAACAAAAAAATTAAAATCCATTAGGTAGCGTTTGGTACGTAGACTGAATGGGACGGGACGGAACTGGACTGGATGGGACGGGACGGGACTGGACTGGATGAGATAATTTTGATCCAGGTTACGTTGGAAAAAATGGGTATTTTAGTAATCTTATGTTTTAGTCCCATGTTGTTCCACCTATTTTGGTGGAATAAAAAATCTTAAGTTTTGTCTCATGAAAACTTGTTTTTGTCCCATGTTGTCTCATCTGATTTTTGTCCCATGCATACCAAACATGAGACTATTTTTTTGTCCCGTCTCGTCCCATCCAGTATGCGTACCAAACGCACCCTTATATCCGATCTTTGAAAAAAACAATCATATCCTTCTATGTGCCAATTGGATTATGGCTCTCATTCTCGAATTTGATTTCAAAAGATAAAACAACTTTTTAAAATCATATTTCACTGGCATTGCCACTAGTTCACCACCGGCCACTGCCTACCACCGCGTTTCGAAATGGGAATGGGACGATGATGGGATGGACCCCAATCCCCATACCCGTCCTCATCCCCACCGAGGAGCATCTCCATCCCCGTCCCCGAAGGGGAACGGGGATCCCCAAAAGGAATAGGGGATTGTTTTCCCATTAATATAAGATGTTTTAAATCAAATATGTTAAATATCATACTCGATCGATAATGGTTCATGTTTAAATCTCACATATTTTTAAATTTTGCTTTTATATAGTATCAAATATTCATATGTGAACAAAGTCGCAACATCATACGTTGATGCTTTCGGATTTCAATGCTATTTTTATCTAAAAAAAAGTAAAACAACTCAAAGAAATGTATATAAGAAGAAATGTCAAAATATATTTCTAAATCTAAAATATATTGAATCTAATTCAGTATAAATAATATGATTAATAATAATCATATATAATATATTGAAACAAATGATTAAAAAAAATATTGCTTAAGAATACCAAATTTTAAATTCCATTTTCTTTTTAAAACCATTTGACTTGTTTAATAATATATTATTTATATTTATTTTACCATACCATTCATTATCAATAAAATACAGCAATAATTTTTCAATTACTTCTCATTACCTAATTTTTTTTTTAAAAAGTTTTGTCATATGCTTTTTATTAGTACTAGAAGTGTACAGGTATAATGCAACGAAATACATCTTAATTTTAGTGTTTTATTTTATTTTTTCTTGATTTGATAATACGATTTTTTGTGGTTTTGAGAAAGTGGTAATTTTTTAAAAATTTGTTTAACTTAATTTTTATTTTTATTTAATTTACGTTTATTTATGATGTAATTTATTTAAGATTTAATAATGTATTGTTTTTTCTAAAATAATAATTAAGTATTTTGTTAGAATTCATAATCTTGATTATATTTTAAATTTTTTATATTTAAAATGTGATGTTTATCTTGTATTTGATTATGTTTTTCAGTTAGTTATGAATTCAGACATATATCTTTAGAATGTTGTATTCATGCATTATCTACTTGTAATCTTAAATGTTAAATAATATACGTTAACAAACAATACTTGATGCATAAAAATTTATTTTTAAGAGTTTTTCTCAAATATTTTATAATATAGTATAGATTATTTTAAACATGTCTTTGTATTGATAAATCAACTTTTTTTATATATTTATTTTATCATAACACTCATTATGAATAAAATACAATAATAAATCTTTATTACCTTAAAAAAGAGGTTTTACCATATGCTTTTTATTAGCATTGTTCTAAATGCACCTTTTTATTGGTAAAAGAACTTGTTTTTTCTATACACATACACACACACACACACATATATATATATATATATATATATATATATATATATATATATATATATATATATATATATATATATATATATATATATATATATATATAAAAGAAAGGTTCAAACGAGGAGCGTAACAATTTACGAGAAACGCGAGGAGCACCGTCCATGTACAAAATCACATGTGATTCACATACAAATCATATGTGATTTAAAATTCGGACCCGCACGGTTTGTCTCGTGGTTTGCAAAACCGCGCGGTTTGTCCTGCGGTTTGTCCTGTGAATCACATGTGATTTTGTACATGGGCGGTGCTCCTCGCGTTTTCTTAAATTGTTACGCTCTCGTTTGAACCCGTCTCATATATATATATATATATATATATATATATATATATATAGAGGGACAATAAAATGTAAACTACTAAATGTATGTAAACTATGTAAACCATGTAAACCAATCCTAGCCCTTGATTCTTAATCTTGATTAAGATGTCATTAAGGGTAAAACCGTCTTTCATACCTTTATTTTTATTTTCGGAATTTTAATAATTAATGATATGTATCCTTTATTTTAGGAATTGATTGATTTTATTCAATTTTTTTATTTATCTTGATACTATCCATTTTTTTTATAATCATCTCCATCATTCAACCATTTTTGAAGAACATCCCAATCTCCATAACAGCATTCGATCCAGAAATTCTCCATAACAATTTCACATAGGGCTTTAAAAATTGTGGGGTTTTCATATTCTCTTGAGTTAAACATGTGTTTTTTCCACACAAATCGTATTATGAACAACAATTTTCACACAATTCTTCTTCCTTCCTCAAGTCGTGATATTCGTCTTCTCCATGATAATCGGCCTTCAATTTAATCATCAAACCCACAACCGCAAAACTCAAGACTTTTCATAGAAATATCTTCACTTTTTTCATAACCATAACACTTTTTCATTTATGAAATATGATTGAAACAGTATTTCACACATTTTTTTTAAAAGAATCATGTTTTCACATAAAAAATATTGTTCTGCAGAACATTTTGTTTTTTCACACAATTGTCCCATAATTCCCAAATCCTATTTTAACCCCAAACACAATAGATTTTTTCATAATTTGTTTTGGGGTTTTCATACAACAGGTTTTCTAAAAACATGTTAATTTCACATAATTTAACAAACAATCCTGCATAAAAAACTACTGTGCAGCAAAACCGTTTTTTCTAATGATACGAAATTGCTTGTCGTTTGCAACTAACAGATTTCACACGAAATTGCTTGCCGTTTTCCCACATAATCCGCATTTTTTTTACCCAGATCACAAGATTTTTTCATTCATTGTTGGGGTTTTTAGTCAACAGAGCATAAAACCAATTAATTGTTTGGGGTTTTCACACATCACATACTATCACAACAAGTTTTCATACATTCTTCTTGAGGTGCATTCACAGAAACGCCCTCCATGTCGATGTCGACGCGATTATCCCGTGTATTCTTGAACTTGGAAAACGATTTTCGTATCTTTACTCGATCGCTCGTCCTCCTTTCTGCAGAAATCAAAAACCCTTGTCAATATATGAACATATATCGACATTTTCATACATTGCGAAGAAACTCTAACCTCTAATTTCTATCGGTTCGCCATCCATCTTCGTCGAGTTCACTTTCGTTTTCACAGAGTGAAGTCAAAAAAAAATCTCAGAAATCAAAAATTTGCTGCAATGGATTTCATAGAATCAAATCTTTTGTTTGGAATGATGTGGCCTTGAAACATGGAAACAATAGCTATCAATCCCTATTTTCACGGTTTCCAATTTTATGACATATCGGTCTATGAATTTTTGCCCTTTTTACCCTTTTTCATTCCTTTATTTTGACCATATTGCCACCGTGTTCATAGAATATTACTAGATTGCCACCGCCCAATTTCAACCACTGATTGAAATGATCTACGGTCTAGATTAGTTTACATAGTTTACATAATTTTCATAGTTTACATTTTAGTGAGCCTCTATATATATATATAGGGTGAGTTTCTTTTGCAAACCAAACAATTTGTACAAACTATACAAACCAATCTTGGCCGTTCATCAAGTCTAATAAATATCTGATTTTATTATGTTTCCTAATTTAAAGTCATGATCATAATTAATGAACTTAATCATCTTCCATATATAACATAATCATTATTAATGAATGATAATAATTACCATAAATATATCTGTTGTTGTCTAATTTAGTGGTTTGCAAAGTTTGTACAAATTGTTTGGTTTGCAAAAGAAACTCACCCTATATATATATATATATAGGGATGGGATCAAGAGAGAACTAGAAAAAATGAAAGAACCGAAGAACTAATCCAAGCCATTAGATTAAGATGATCCAATGGTTATGATTTAAAAGGTGGTTATAACCATTTTTAAAAAAAAACTATTTACCCTCTATTTCTTAAATACAGAATTAGCGAAATATAACAAAAATTGAAGCGAAACAAATTACACAAAAAAATCCATCATTTTATTATCTTTAATTTGACATCCATTTTCATATATTTTTTCATTCATTTTTTTGTGGTTCTCCGGTTCTTTTTTTTCAAGATTCTCTCTTGATCTTTACCCTATATATATATATATATATATATATATATATATATAGAGAGAGAGAGAGAGAGAGAGAGAGGAAAGTTCATCTAAAAACTCAAATTCAGTTGTAAACGTGAGGACAAATCTCGTCCATTGATCGTAGTCATATTTAAGTCATTCCTAAAATTCAGCTTTAGGGGTATTTTCGTCACATTAGAATCAGCCCTTCTTTGTTGACTTTTTATTTTCTTTTTTAATTAAAAAACTTTTACCCCCTTCAATTTTAAAATAAATCATCTAAAAAACTACTAACATTTTAATCAAACAAATTACATCAAAAAAACGAGAATTTCGTGCTCTTCGATATGACATTCATCATGATATAGTTTTTTTCGTTTTAACCGTTTTTACGTGAAATCGTGTATATGTGTTATATTCAGACTGAATATATGACATTATTCAGTTTGAATAGTTCACCTTTATTCAGTCTGAATAATTATATTCGTTTGAATATCTACCATTATTCAGTCTGAATAATTATATATATTCAGACTGAATAAAGATAGATATTCAAAACGAATAAATGTTTAAGTTTTGTTCTTTTTTCATATCTACCTTTTGCATATGGCAAGTCCAAGACCTGCACCACTATTGGTTCGGGATGAATAATATCTACATCCAAAAGATTAAGGTTTGCGCGTTTTAGACTTAGCTAAAGAGGCATCCCAACCATCATTGCTCCCTGGTTCGCCATTACATGAACCCATTGTCCCACCAACTGCACCATCTTTCGCCCCTGGTTCGCCATTGGATGAACCCATAGACCCATCTTTCGCCCCTGGTTCGCCATTGGATGAACCCATAGACCCACCAATTTCGTACCTAAATTCAATCGCGGTGACTCCATCGCCTTCAGGGTTCTTTGACCATGACGTTGCTTTAGCCATTGAGTCTCGCATCAAACAAAGCCAAACGGATTCATAGTTAGCGATGGATGAGGCTAAGAAGCTTCTAGATGATCCGAATATTGCTTCTTCGGAAACGGAAAAATGTCTAAGCAAATGCGTGGAGAAGTATCTACATTCGTTTTGAATATCTATTCGATATGAAAAAAGAACAAAACTTAAACATTTATTCGTTTTGAATATCTATCTTTATTCGGTCTGAATATATAGAATTATTCAGACTGAATAAAGGTAGATATTCAAACGAATATAATTATTCGGACCGAATAAAGGTAAATTATTCAGACTGAATAATTTCATATATTCAGTCTGAATATAACACATATACACGATTTCACGTAAAAACGGTTAAAACGAAAAAAAAACTATATCATGATGGATGTCATATCAAAGAGCACGAAATTCTCGTTTTTTTGATGTAATTTGTTTGATTAAAATGTTAGTAGTTTTTGAGATAATTTATTTTAAAATTTAAGGGGGTAAAAGTTTTTTAATTAAAAAAGAAAATAAAACAACAAAGGAGGGCTGATTCCAATTTTACCCCTGCACGTTAAATATTCATTAAGCCATGGACATAGTTTTCAACTTATTTACAAAATTGCCACCGCATTTTTTTGCCATTGATCACTTCACCGGATTACTAATCAATGGATGTGGTTTGTCCTCACGTTTACAATTGAATTTGAGTTTTTATTTGAACCCAACCCTATATATATATATAGAGGAAAGTTCAAATGAAAACTCAAATTCAATTGTAAACGTGAGGACAAATCTCGTTCATTGATCGTAGCCATATTTAAGTCATTCCTAAAATTCAGCTTTAGGGGTATTTTCGTCACATTAGAATCAACCCTCATTTGTTGACTTTTTATTTTTTTTTTTTAATTAAAAAAATTTTACCCCCTTAAATTTTAAAATAAATTATCTCAAAAACTACTAACATTTTAATCAAATAAATTACATCAAAAAAACGAGAATTTCGTGCTCTTCGATATGACATCCATCATGATATAGTTTTTTTTCGTTTTAACCGTTTTTACGTGAAATCGTGTATATGTGTTATATTCAAACTGAATATATGGAATTATTCAGTCTGAATAATTTACCTTTATTCAAACTGAATATATGTGTTATATTCAGACTGAAGAAAGGTAGATATTCAAATGAATAAATGTTTAAGTTTTGATCTTTTTTCATGTCTACCTTTTGCATATGGCAAGTCCAAGACCTGCACAACTACTGGTTCGGGATGAATAATATCTACATCCAAAAGATCAAGGTTTGCGCGTTTTAGACTTTGCTAAAGAGGCATCCCAACCATCATTGCTCCCTGGTTCGCCATTACATGAACCCATTGTCCCACCAACTACACCATCTTTCGCCCCTGGTTCGCCATTGGATGAACCCATAGACCCACCAATTTCGTACCCAAATTCAATCGCGGTGACTCCATCGCTTTCAGGGTTCTTTGACCATGACGTTGCTTTAGCCATTGAGTCTCGCATCAAACAAAGCCAAACGGATTCACAGTTAGCGATGGATGAGGCTAAGAAGCTTCTAGATGATCTGAATATTGCTTCTTCGAAAACGGGGAAATATCTAAGCAAATGCGTGGAGAAGTATCTACATTCGTTTTGAATATCTATTCGATATGAAAAAAGAACAAAACTTAAACATTTATTCGTTTTGAATATCTATCTTTATTCAGTTTAAATATATAGAATTATTCAAACTGAATAAAGGTAGATATGAAAAAAGAACAAAACTTAAACATTTATTCGTTTTGAATATCTACCTTTATTCAGTATGAATATATAGAATTATTCAGACTGAATAAAGGTAGATATGAAAAAGAACAAAACTTAAACATTTATTCGTTTTGAATATTTATCTTTATTCAGTCTGAATATATAGAATTATTCAAACTGAATAAAGGTAAATATTCAAACGAATATAATTATTCAGACTGAATAAAGGTAAATTATTCAGTCCGAATAAATGTAGATATTATCCATTCCGAATGTTGTATTATTCAGTTTGAATATAACACATATATTCAGTTTGAATAAAGGTAAATTATTCAGACTGAATAATTCTATATATTCAGTTTGAATATAACACATATACACGATTTCACGTAAAAACGGTTAAAATGAAGAAAAAAAACTATATCATGATGAATGTCATATCGAAGAGCACGAAATTCTCGTTTTTTTTGATGTAATTTTTTTGATTAAAATGCTGGTAGTTTTTGAGATAATTTATTTTAAAATTTAAGAGGGTAAAAGTTTTTTAATTAAAAAAGAAAATAAAAAGTCAACAAAAGATGGCTGATTCCAATTTTACCCCTGCGCGCTAAAAATTCACTAAGCCATGGACATAGTTTTCAAGTTATTTACAAAATTGCCACCGAGTTTTTTATTCATTGATTTAATCACCTTTTTCTTAATCAAGGGATGTGGTTTGTCCTCACGTTTACAATTGAATTTGAGTTTTCATTTGAACCCACCCCTATATATATATATATATATATAGGGGTGGGTTCAAATAAAAACCAAATTTCAGTTGTAAACGTGAGGACAAACCACAGCCCTTGATTAAAAAATCGGAGATCAGATCAATGAATAAAAAACACGGTGGCAATTTTGTAAATAACTTGAAAACTATGTCCATGGCTTAGTGAATTTTTAGCGCGCAGGGGTAAAATTGGAATCGGCCCTCTTTTGTTGACTTTTTATTTTCTTTTTTAATTAAAAAACTTTTACCCCCTTAAATTTTAAAATAAATTATCTCAACAACTACTAACATTTTAATCAAACAAATTACATCAAAAAAACGAGAATTTCGTGCTCTTCGATATGACATCCATCATGATATAGTTTTTTTTTTCGATTTAACCGTTTTTTAAGTGAAATCGTGTATATATGTTATATTCAGACTGAATATAACACATATTCAGACTGAATATAACACATATTCAGTCTGAATATAACATATATTCAAACTGATGTATTTATATCAAAGAAAGGTAAGCATGAAAATGAGGTTTGAATAAACAAAAATGGTGTAATTATTCAAAAGGTCCTCCTAAACTACCCATCATCGAGGCTTCTGATCCATATACATTCTGCTGCTCATCATCCAGTATTCTCCTCCATTAAAAGGTGTACCCCATTGACAAACATCATACTTGCACAGTTAACATTTAATGGAACATAATAAACGAAATCAAATACGAGATCTTGGTTACTTGAATGATCATAATAGATCAATTGCAGAGGGGCATGCTAAAATGATTCTCGTTTGAGTTTTAATTTATTCCTAAGTTCATAATCTTTTATATATATATATATATATATATATATATATATATATATATATAGTGGTTTGTATAGTTTGTTAGAATTGTTTGGTTTACAATTGAAACGCACAATATATATATATATATATATATATATATATATAGAGAGAGAGAGAGAGAGAGAGATGGAGGTTCAAAGAAAAACCTCAAAAAACGAAAAACTGAAGAACACATATAAATACATCAGTCTGAATATGTGTTATATTCAGTCTGAATATGTGTTATATTCAGTCTGAATCTGTGTTATATTCAGACTGAATATGTGTTATATTCAGTCTGAATATGTGTTATATTCAGTCTGAATATAACACATTATTTGTTATATTCAGTCTGAATATAACATGAATGCATAATACAATATTTAGGTTCATGGTTTACATGAATATGGATTCATGCATTTATAATCATGTACGCATCAGTTATCCATAAAATAAATGACATTCATCACTGGTGTGTACGCAGTGAATTATATACAATAGGTGAATTACGATTCTTGAATAAACAATCATATGGTGCATATGGATGCATAAAAGAAAATATATTTATTGGAATGGCTATAATTTTTTTAAAAGGTTAAGAACAGTGATAGGTTTAAATTGTATATGAAGCGAAATTCATTTTCCTACTGATTCATAAATAGGTATACCATACCAAGTTTTTTAGGTTGACCATGATTGTTATTCACGATTACAATTACCTTATTGCAGTTGTAGAGATTCTGATGAATAAACTCAACATGGATGAAAAAGGCATTCTAAATAATGAAACTGGAGGTATGATGAAAACGATTAACTTATCATCAATGTGGCATTTTGAAACATATTTGAAATAACTATAATATATCCAACACGAAAACATGTTGATGGAAGCAACCCCAAAGCTGTTGGAGGTACCAAAAAGAAAGGTGTGACTAAAATTTGGCATTTGTTAGATACAAAATAATATGATTGTCATTAGATACAAAATAATATTTGGCTATAATTATAAGTTAATTATAAGTCTGAATATATGTTATATTCAGTCTGAATATGTGTTATATTCAGACTGAATATGTGTTATATTCAGTCTGAATATGTGTTATATTCAGACTGAATATGTGTTATATTCAGACTGAATATGTGTTATATTCAGTCTGAATATGTGTTATATCGTGAAATCGTGTATATGTGTTATATTCGGTCTGAATATAACACATATACACGATTTCACGTAAAAAACGGTTAAATCGAAAAAAAAACTATATCATGATGGATGTCATATCGAAGAGCACGAAATTCTCGTTTTTTGATGTAATTTGTTTGATTAAAATGTTAGTAATTTTTTAGATAATTTATTTTAAAATTTAAAAGGGTAAAAGTTTTTTAATTAAAAAAGAAAATAAAAATTCAACAAAAATAGGCGCTGATTCTAATTTGACGCAAATACCGCTAAAGCTGAATTTTAGGAATGGCTCAAATATGGCTCGGATCAGTGGATGAGATCTGTCCTCACGTTTACAACTGAAATTTGGTTTTTAGATGAACTTTCCTCTATATATATATATATATATCAACCTTCAACATTTTGGATACATGATTTAGCCCCAATACGTCAAACTAGATCATATCACACAACTCAGCTGAGATGTCCATAGATTGAATCCTCTACAAACACAAGACCACCATCCACAATCGTCGACAACGCATCAAACATACAAAAACTCTATCTTTATATATAATAATCGGAAGCAGCAAAAGCCATGCGATTAAGCCTTACGTCGGTCATCTTATACATACATATAGAAACATTAAAAAGAAACGAAAAACCGATGCCTTCTCGTTTGATGAAAACTCTAGATGTACGACTACTATGGGGGCAAAACGGGAATTAATGGTTGTAACTGAAGATGGACAAAAAAAACCCGGTCCTTTTGGTCCAGACCAGACTGTTAACCGGACCAAATTTTTTAGGCCCGATCAATTCCCATCCCTAGTCGTGATAAACTTACATAAATAGCCATATTAGGTTAACTTTTTAAAATTTCAGCCACCAAAATTATTATTTTTCAAAAATGTCCGGAATCCTGCATGTCTCAGGCTTTTTCTCATAAATTATGGGGAAAAAAACTTATACATCCCCCAAGTCAAAACTGCAGCTTGCGGTTTTCCTAAAGGTGGTTTGCGGTGTCAGATTTGCGGGATTCCAAGACATTTTCGAAAAAAAAATAATCTTGATGGCTAAATTTTAGAAAAAAGTTAACCCAATATGACTATTTATGTAAATTTCTCCCTGGTCGTAGGCTTGTAGCCCGAGATCAACTACCTTCAACGACCTTGTCGTTTGTCTGAATCGGCCCGTCTTTGATGTCACTTGTACCATTGGGTACAAGTCCTTCAAGCAAGTTCTGCCAATGTGCAGGGATACTAGAAGCATTAGCAGCCACAGCTAGCATCATCCCTTCTTCCTTTGGGTCACAATTCAGATCCAATTCTTGACCTTTGTTGCTACCCTCACTCATCGTCTCGATCCCGACCCCGATTCCGTTTCCATTAACTAGTGGAACCAATGATTTCTGGCCCGTTTCACCATCCAGTTCCGATAGCCGTTTCCTCTTGCGTAGCATTAGTGTTTTGAAACGACGCCTAACTGTTGAGCAGACGTTGCAAATGCAGGTCGGTTTGTGCTTTCCTTTTCCACTCGGGGGTTGAATACAAACAATGCAAGTGCAACCAGGCCGATGGCGGGGATGTCTTGTGGTGGGACCAACTAAAGATTCACCGCCATTCACTCCTAATACTGCAGCCGTGGCTAACGCATCCAAACCACTCGGCTCCAGGTGTTGGTCTTCGGTTCCCACATTTTCTGTAATTTTTCGCTTCTTAGATTCTGCAAATAAAAAGGACCCACCATCGAGATAATAACTTAGAACCCTAATCGGATTATACTCAAATTCAACATCAATGATGGCAACGGAAAAGTCGGTTTCATACCCTTGCTCAATCTCAAGATGCGGTCCAAATCTCCCGCTCCTTTCTCCTCGGGAGCCGAACAGGAACACCTGGAACATATCATGCATGAAATCATCCATTGTTAGAAATCAACAATTGCAATTCATCACAAAATTTGTCATTTTCCGAGTCTTATCCATTTTCAATCTGGTTTTCTTCGTATAAACGGAGCCCAACTTCCTCTTAATGGGTTGGGTTGAAACTTCCGACCTGTTTTCAAACTCATTTAAGATATTATATAATTTTATTTTATTTTTTAATTAAATATCAAACTTTGAACAATTTATTTGCATTTGTGGTTGTGTTTTATTCAAACTTGGAATAATTTATTTGTATTTGTCACTAAATTAAATAGTAAAATCCTTTTTATTTTATTTAAAATTTTAAAATTAAATGGGTCAACCCAGGTTCAACCCATTTATCCCCATATTTATCCTTATGCAAAAAGGGAATGACGCCACCTTCTGGAACGGCCCCACCGTACCGGTCCCACGGCCATCACAGAAAGGTAAATTGTGTGTCCGGATAGGTGGTGCTTGGAGTCGAACCAAACCCTAGACCTCTTATTCATTCAGAATGGCCTTCCACCTCCTTAACAGGGACCACATGTATTTATCCTCGTAACATGAAAACCAGACCGAAACAACATAAAAATTGACAAAAAAGAAGTACCTGTCTGGATCCGAAACATTATGAGAGCATGTCCATTTAGAAGGAATAAGAACGTCCGAAGGTAACTTCCGCCATTTGGAGCAATCGTCACACTGAACCCATTGTTCTTGTAACCTAAAGAATAACACATCGTCAAAACCATTTGACTGGGGAGTCAAACATGCCCCGAGCATACACTTTTTCGAGTCAAACATGTTCATATGTTCATAAATCACATAATTTTTAAAAAATTATTGAGGTCGAGCCAATAAGCGAGCTAATCGATCTCGATTTCGAGCCCGTAAATGAGTTTCGAACATTAAAAAAAATCGAGCTCGAGCCCAGTACTATTTTTTCTCGTTAACACCCTTATTTAAGAGATCCTAACCTGGATGCAGTCATTGTAAATATGGTCCGCTTGCCAAAAACCGGCGGTTCCTGAATGAAACCACACACCATTAACCCAAACAACAAACCAAAACATAATACGGCTAAACCAGATCAAACAGAACACGCGCAATATGTCCCACTCGGGAAGTAGGGTCCACGAGGTGGGATCAGAGATGTATGAAAACCCGACATCTATCCCATAAAACCGTTTGAATTTTAAATGCTTACATCGTATTCTTCCAATTCACAACTCTCGATCACGACAACAGTTGGCTTAGCAGGAGGCGGCCGAAGGAAATCTTGAGCTTCTTCCCATGTAAACTTGAGCTCCATGGCATCTTCACTATGCATGTGCAGTCTCTTGCTTTTCGACCCTATATTACGCGCCTTTTTTTTCTCTACCGAGTCCCTGTTAGGCATGCCTTCACGCTCCGTATTCTTTGACCCCCCAAAAAAAAAGTCAACTCTAATCAGCAAAAGTGAATTCAAACCAACACAAGTAAAAGGAAAAAACCGCGAATCAAAATCCAAAAACAAAATAGAAGATAAAATACCCCACATTCAAAAATGAGTGTCTACTTTCCGATTCTACTCTTAATTATGAGATGGAGAAATTCGTTACTACCTCTATTACTAAGGGTAAAATCGTCATTTAGTTAATTAACAAGTAAAATGATTACACATTCCTAAAACTATAGTCTTTTTCATTGTGGACACTTATTTTGAGACGGAGGAAGATTTATGTAATTCGAGAAAAAAAAACGAGACTAATGTAAGCACTTACGGTCGGCGAGTTTCCATTCCCGGTACACACTCCACCGTTAACAGCATTAGGAAGAGCAGATGCTCCGGCGGGAATCGGTGCCTTTCGACATCCTATTACAAGTTTATCCTCGGGATCTAACCGACTAAATATCACTGCAAAAAAATGAAAAAAAATAATAATAAAGAAAACGACTTATGTACGAATTAAATGTGATAAAGTTACAATAATTTGGCTACGGATGGGATAATACCTGTGTCGCCAGCTTCCAATTGCATATTTTGTATGCATGGCGTTACGCCTTCGAGAACATACATTCGGCTGTTGTTATTGGGCCAAAATCGGAATTGAAATGTCCATTCTTTCCCCTTTATATCGCGGATCTTTATTGGTAAACCTTCGGATTGATTAATAGGTGGGAAATATGCCTGTACCAATAATTTGATTTTATCAAGAAATTTGGCGATGGAATATAAGGCAAAAACACGAAGAAAGTAAACATACTTCGGCACATGCTTTAGGCAGGACCAAGCGACCAATTCGACCGGCATCGCTTGCGCTCAGAATCTTCTCGAATAACGGAGTAATTGTGCAGTTGGCGTTTAAGCTAGAAGACGCAGTTAAGGTGAACACTTCGTGTTTTCTAAAAGGCGTTATTTACGAGAATAACCTTCTGACAGGTTTTTTTAGATGCATAGATTTTGAGGCATTCTTCTGTTAGGCAAAGAGATTCTTAAATTTGTCAGAAGGACATGTAGTTAAAAAAAAATGGGTTCGGGTGAGAAGAGTTAAGGTTAACATGAGAAGTGGTTATCAACCGTTGGACAAGAAATGGACGCACATTAGGATGAGATGCACCGGATCAATTCCCTTCTAAGCCGCAATTCATGGGAGGACATTTGATTAAAAATGATCAACGGTTCAGATCCACTTCTCACGTTAACCTCAACTTCTCACACGATCCTTCGCCTATATATATAAGAAGTTTAGTTTCCTAAATAACCCTTTCTAAAAGTATGTGCATGCATGTGGGGTTATTTAACTAAATGACTTTCTAGCAAGTGTTTTTTAAATCTATAGCCTTCTGACAGGTTTCTAGGCATTCTTGTGTACGGAAGTGGCGGCGGAGCACCTTTAAGGTGGATCAGAGGCCCGCAAAGTAGCTCGATGTCTTTTTAGCCGAATCCCATCTTTTCAAGGGATCTTTTTATTTTATTTTTGTTGGTTCCGAGGTACTTTTTTAGTTTTTTTGGTTGGTTTCGAGGAAATATTTCGGTTTTTTTGGTTGATGTCCCTTGTATTTTCTAATATCCCAGAGCACCCCCGCAAAGTTTAGCATGTGCATCTTTCATACCCTGAACAAAATTCTACTTGCAAAAATCATTGAGCGGGTGCACGCGACCCGCTGGGGCCTTCATAGGTCCCACCCCGTATGGTGGCATTCGTTAAAAATATATATATATATATATATATATATATATATGTGTGTGTGTGTGTGTGTGTGTGTGTGTGTGTGTGTGTGTGTGTGTGTGTGTGTGTGTGTCAGAAGGTCATTTAACCAAAGGACCGATGCATGTGTGTGCATAAAAACGGAAAATAACGAAGGATACTCCCCCGATATTTGCAACAGTTCTTGATCGGTGATCTTCGGCCAGTATCTCGGAAGCAACTGACTTCGGCCTCGTCCTTCGGCAGGTGCTCTCGCAACTCTGTTATCCGAACCCATCCCTTTAATCATTTGTGAGCGCATGCTAACCCCCGATTTTGACGGTTTCGGAACCATCTGATGCGGTCGTTGCTCTTGCTTAAACGAAGGAACTTTTTCTTGCATTGCAACCCCATTAGAAGTAGAAAGTACCGAAGAATTCGGAGTGCCCAAAGCAAAACCGAAAGATTGTTGAAACCCTAATTTGGGTTTGTTATTATCGGTAGCTAAAGGTAACTGGTTTTGAAAAATTGGAGACAACGGTAACGGGTTCCGGAAGCTTGAGCCAGCATCTTTACTAGAAGTGCAACCGATGCCAAAATCTCCGGAATCTTGTTTGAATTGACGACCAATGGATGAAGTCGAAGATGCTTTTTGATGTTTTTCTAGCCCTTCGTTTAACGGAGTCAACTTTCCGTTATCGGAGCTAGTAGCGTTGTTCATTTGGTTACTAAAGACGGAAGGATGCCAATTGCCAGAAAACCAAGTGAAGCCATTTGGAATCTCGTTAACAACTGACTGAAAGATTTGAGACATAAAGTATAAGACTCGAGATTTCGACAAATTTCTATCGGTAACATTAGTAATTCGAATCTACTTTATATGTAGTTGATACAATCATACAACATAGCATAGGGAAGTTCCGTTAGAAACCCGGGAACCCCTTGTCCCTCTTCGGGATTAATTATTCATCATCAATAACACATTCATGATGAATATGGAAGTGTTATCCATGATGAATATGGAAGTGTTATTCATGATAAATAACACGTCCATATTCATGATGAATATGCCATGTGTCGCGTTGTGGACGTTCCGAGGTTCCTAATCAATTTTAGGTTCCTAAGGGTGCATTTGGTAACCAAGACAGAACAGTTGTTCAACGTTTGGTATGACAGAACTGGACAGGACGAAACAAATAAAAGGACCAATTTACCTATATTGAGTTGTTTATATCTTTTATATATTTTGATTAATTTGTGTAATTTATCATATTATAATAAAATATATATTTGTTATAACAAAATATATCATTAGAAAGTTTTCGTCAAGACGATTAAAATGACATCAAAATAAAAAGTTAATGTAATCTCCATTTTTTATTTTATACCTTTTCTATATTATTTTTGTATTACTAATATTTAACAATTTACATAAATTAACCAAAACTAAAAACCGTATAAAAACAATATTTCCAGGACAATAAGTGAAAGTTTAAAAAACATAAAATACAATAAATAAAATTTAAAGAATGAATAAAATGTAAGGAGGAAGGCGTATTTGATGCTTTAGAAGAGAATTAGGTTTTATTTTAAGTTTATATTACTAAGACATGGGTCTGTTCCACTTTGTTCTATGGGGAGGGGGTGGAACACGCCTGTTCCAAGTTGTTCTACTTTGTTCCTCATAAAAGTCCCGCCAAATGTGCAAACATAGAACAGTGATCCATGCTCTGTTATGCTCTATCTTGTCCTTATTAAGTTTCAAACGACCTTATAATGTTCTTTATTCCTAAAAGACTCCATATTCCGTGCTTTGCCATATCCTAGAAGTATGACCAAGAATTTAAGGGGATACACTAATAAGCAAGGAAATTTTTTCTTCTTTTTGTTAACGATAAAAGCCGAACCAGACGAGCTCAGTATATTCCACCCAGAGGTGGGGTAGGGTTGGGTTCCAATGAGAAGTTGAGGTTAACGTGAGAAGCGTGAGAAGTGGTTATCAACCGTTGGATGAGAAATGGATGCACATTAGAATGAGATGCACCGGATCAATTCCCTTGTAAGGCACAATTCATGGGAGGGCATGTGATTAAAAGTGATCAACGGTTCAGATCCACTTCTCACGTTAACCTCAACTTCTCACACGATCCTTCGCCAGGTGGGGTAACGGGGATGGGACGTAAGCATATATGTCCTGCTCCAAAGGGTAGAATGGTTGTTTCCGTTAAGACTTGTGAAAAGTGTGTGAGAAAAAAAAAACATGCCCACAAAAGTTCATATCGTATGAAAAGGTTAAATAAAACAATATAATAAATGTAAATTGCAACTGCAAAAATAGAAAATAAGGCTTAAATAAGAAACGAACTTGCATTTTATGACTGATAGAGAAAAAAATTAGATGATTAGCAAGTTAAATTTTGTAAAGATTGGACTAAGACTTAGGTTTTACTTTTACCGTATATTTATCTTACATATCTACTCCCTTAGTCCCAAATAAGTGTCCACTTTCCAATTTTATCCTTAATTATGAGATTGATAAATGCACTACTCCTAATATTCAGAGTAAAATTGTCATTTAGTTAGTTAAAAAGAGTAGTAAATACACATTTCTAAACTTTGTGCCTTTTTAATTGTAAACGTATATTTTGAGATGGAGGGAGTAATATATATGGGGATACCAGATACAAACCCTATAAAAGAAAAAGTTATTCATGATTTAAGCTATTGAATGGATTACCTGCTTTAGGGGTTGGGTTCTGGTGGCTCTAGCGCATTTTATACACGATATCCCTCCCAAATCAAGGCATTCGTGAAGATATTTTGAAACAACACATCCACAATGAACGGGCTGCAAATTCCAATACCAAACTCAAATAAAACGTGGTGAGCAGAATGGAATTCAGTATTTGGAGATTTTAAGAATAGTCAGGTCTTAAATTACCTTATCACAGAATTTGCATTCTCTCCAACCCGGTTCATTTAGGTGGAATCGCTCACAGTAGTTTAAATTATCGTACGTAGTTCTGTACTCCACATCAAAGTAAATTACAATCCACAAACAAAAATCGTAAATAAAACAAGATATATTTATATAATGAATAGAGTAATAGCGCGGTAGTTTAATCATGTTTTTCTTGCATTTTGCAATCCTACTTTCGCGAAAACAATCTCTCTACTTCGTGTGGTATTTATTGGGTTCGTTTGGTTTGGTTTTTTGCTAATAGCACAAGAACGAATTTTTGAAGGAAAAAAAACGAGATGGCACATTTTGTAAATTATGCTTCTTGATACAACCATCCTCAAATTTCACGATTTGGGAGATACGAAAGAAATGGTAAAGCGTAATACCTTATTATGATTGTATCTCATGCATTAAAAGTTTTATATTGTGCTGCAAATAATGTCTTTGTACCAAAAACATTCATACCAATGAAGAAAAGATAAGAAAAGGTCAACCTTTAGATAAAAAAAAGTAGGAATGGTAAAAGATAAATACGAAGAAGACCATAGTCTTGATCGATCCAAAGGGCGACACTTTAAATAGTTATGGAGTGATTTTTAACTTTTTTCCAAAAGCTGATCGTCATTATCAAAAGAATGCCAAACGAATGTGTTAGTTTGAAAATATAAATGATTATGAGGATAATTTGTCAAAATGTAGATGCAAAGATAACCATTGTGTTTGGCCAATTCGCTTATTTCTTGTGAATAACCTTTAACAAATTGTGAAAATGTAAATGCTAAAACAACCATTGTGTTTGGCCAATTATGAAGATATGAAGATAAATATCAACAACACCCTAGTCTTGCTGTCTTGGTCCAAAGTATTTGTTAAAGGGCACCGATTTCGGTGGTAAAATTACGAAAATATTCTTATCTTTTTTCCACAAACCAATCATCAAACTTGCAGAAATGCCAAAAACATGCACCATATTTTACAAATATAAGCGAGTTTGGACAAATTGCGAAAATGTATGCGCAAATACGAAAACCGTGCTCGGCGGTTTTTGCCCAATTCGCTCATTCTTCGTAGTATGTTTTTTGCAACAAAAAAAATATAGCTTGCATGTATGAGCAATTTATGGTGTTTTGTATTAAGATTCACAGCATTCATTTGGTTTGGGTTTTTTACAGTAAATTGCAAAGCAAAACTAAGTTATTTTTGAAGTATATATTTATAGTAGGACGTTCAAATAAGAAGGGTTAATATCATGAGAAGGTAAGAAGAGAAAGTTCATATGTGAATCCATTTAAAAAAATCCGGAAAAATCTATTTTGAATATGCATATGCGAATATGGATAATAGGGTTCACGTATGCATCATCAAACGGATATTTTCACTAATTCACATATGAATCATTTCATCACTATCAAATAATATTTAGTCTTTTTTTTTGGGAGACCAAGATTGATGGTGTATGATTCTTTAAAATTAGGGATTCTAATATATGTAAAATTGTGAACAGATGCAATCAACATCTGTTCTTAGGGCTAATTATGTAAATTATGAAAAGATGAAGGGTAAAATGGGAATAAAAAAAGCATACCCACAGGGATAGCAGAGAGTAGCAAAACCGCCGGCTTTCATGGGCCAACCTCTCTTCCATTGAGGAGTCGTCGTCGCTCCGCACAATCCGTTCATGCAAATCTTCACCGGCGACGACATTTGACCACCGAATCTCTTATAATCTGTATCCATGCAAAAACCCCCAAATTAAAAACCCTAACACAAAAAAAACACAAATCGATTCAAAATCACGAATTTCCTTCACAATGAATAGATCAAACACAACGATTAAATTCAAATCCATCGAACTTTGAGACTTTCCCGAAACGAAATCGGACCTGATTCAGATTCAAATTCGGAATGCACCCATGCACACATCGAAACTTATTCGAATACAATGCGAACAGAATCTGAAACTCACCTGGAATCGAGTACCGGCGGTGAAGCGGCGGAAGTCGGGGTGCCGGGGGTGGAGCTAATTTGACGATTGATTGAAGAACTGTAGAGAAAGAAACTCAACAAGTAGAGAGAGAGAGAAAGAGAAGCATGCACAAAATGCATGCACGACACTTGAAAGAAACAAGTATTGGGATGAAATTGATCAGAAAACGGTGTTTAATCTGACTTGATAACATAAAAAAATTGGGGGTTTGTTGTAAGAATCTTTAAATCTTTTGGACAGTAATTGAACGTTCATGGCGATTCAAGAACTCTACTCGAATTCGTCGTATGTTATTTACTATTATATGAGCCAACGAGGATTTCGTGGATATTCATTTTATCTTTCACATTCGTTTCCTTTGACCTAAATTAGAGTTGAAATTGGGTTTTCACATGCATTTTCATGCTTATCTTCTTTCATATAAGAATACAATATATTTTTTGGAGTAAATTACATTTTTGGTCCTTGTGGTTATCATCCACTATCAAGTGTGGTCTCTCTTATAAATTAATTACAATTTTGGTCACTACGGTTGCCATTTTATTTCAATTTTGGTCCCTCTGACTAACTATAGTTAAAAATATTAGTTAACTCTTTTTGTATTTTTTGTTTTATTAGATCAATATTAATTACGATTTTAGTCCCTATGGTTTTGTCTTTTTCTATTTTCTTTGTTTTCTATCATTCTATTTTTCATTATACTTTAAAAAAAGTTTTGTCGGTACCTTTAAAATAGTCAACTATTGGATACTTTTAAATTGTTACGCTACTAATCGGATATATATTTATAAATCCGTCTACACTAATCCAAAAACCCATTTTATTTTATTTTAAGTGGGTTCAAAAAATATGTCGTTTTTTCTTATTTATGTAAGATATATGTCTATTAATAAAGAATGTATCATAACAAAAAATAAATAACAAATTAAAAACCACGCATTTTCATTATTTTATATTTAAAATTGTTCATTTGCATTCTTTGCTATTGAAAAACTCCTTGATTTCAAATCTAGTTTAATTATTTAACAATATTATATTAGTATAGTTTAGATAATAAACTATTTTTGAAATTATTTGGTTAAAATAGAAAAATATTTTTTAGATTAATGTAGATGGATATGCAAATATATATCGGATAAATGGTATAATTTTTTTAATATTCAATAACTAACCCATTTTAAAGGTACCGGATTTTTTATTGAATTGTTTAAAAAATAAAGTATGTAATTTTAATGTATTTTTGTTAAAATTAGTAGTAACTAATTAATATAGTAAAGGTATAACATGAAAAATGAAAAATAACAATAAAATGAAAAAAAGACAAAACTACATGGACTAAAATTGTAATTACAATATGATCTAATAAAACAAAAAGGGGGGAAAGACAAAATTAGTTAACTAATATTTTTAACTATTGTTAGTCAGAGGGACCAAAAGTGAAACAAAATAGCAACCATCGTGACCAAAGTTGTAATTAGTTTAATAGAGGGACCAAACTTGATAGTGATTGATAACCACAGGGACCAAAAATGTAATTTACTCTATTTTTTATTTTGGGAAATAATATTACTTACCTGCAAATCAAGGGACAAGCATATAATAGTTATAAATAAACGAGTTGAGTAATAAACGAGTTGAGTAATAGGTTATTCGAGCTTGTCTTGAAAAGGAAAAGAAGAAGCAGGTTCAAGCTCGAGCTCGAATATTGTTTGAGTTATCGAGTTAAAACTCGATACTCGTTTCTGGGCTCGAACTCGCATCGTTTAATTCGTTTATTAGTTCGAGGTTGATAATCTTTATATTTTTACTGTATTATTTATGAACATATGATAATGTTTGGCTAAAAATTGTATGTTTAAATGACTCAACTCAATTCAAAAAATTTAATCAAACGAGTCGAGTGATTCATGATGTTATGAAGCTCAACTCGTTAAGTTAAATGAGTTTTAGTTTGTGTTCAATATCTACTCGGGTTAGAGAATTATTATGCTTGATCTCGACATACACGAGTTCGGCCTTGAGTAGCTCGTTAAAAGTTCGATTCGTTTACACGACTTAGTAGGGGTGCTCGTAAAACCGACCAACCCAGCCTGAAAAAAATCAACCCGAGGTAACGTGACATATAATTAATACATAATTAGAGCATACTGAAACTATTGGGTTGAAATCGGGTTAGACCCAAAGTAACTGGACCAACCTGATAACCCGATGAAAGTTTTACGACTTCTCTAGATTTATTTTTCTTTAATATGTATAAGCTATCAAAACAACTCGGCAACAACGTGTAACACCCTAAAAACAGGGCTAATTTAAACCTCAATAATTCACAAGTTATGATCATCAAAATATCAGACTTTTATAACCAAAGGATCAAAAGTAAAGTTTTATATGTACAAAGCATCCTAACTTGAATACTCTTATTAATCTAATCATATCAACATAACTAGATTAACCAGATTATCTAAGTCTTGTCCTAAAAACCTTCAAAAGAATTTCTTGATCCTTTAACATCTCTAAGTCTGATTCTTCCATTATCTGTATCTCACTTCCCAAACTATTTTCCTGAGCTTGTACCTGGTAAGAAATTTTAATTTGAAACATTAGGCTTTCGCCTAGTGAGAATATTCAAATCAAATTAAAAGTTAACAACCAAAATAATAAACAGATATATCAAACCTGTTTCGTTCATCTTACCGTACCAAGCTCTTTCAACAACAGGAATCTACCCCATTCCCATCCTCATGACCAATTCATCAAGTCATAATATTATCAACAAGAGATACTATAAATCATACCAGATTATAAATAACTCATATCCCCAATAAATTACAATTTCTATACCTGCTTATTTCTTGGTTCAGAAGTAGAGATTACAAATTTCAATATCTGCATATCTCTAAACTTCCCTAAAATTGAAGATCTTAAATCTTCCGTCTGAAATGGGAATTACAACTTTGTGTCTACCTATTCCACATTTCATTTTCTCGCCACCTTGAACACTGGCCCCCAAATGGAATTTAATTTATATCGCGATTAACAACAAGGGCCCTGACGGTGATTCAATATACACTCAATCACTAGAAATTACATCCCTACGGTCAAATGGCTAGTAAGCGGTTTCCATTAGACCGTACTAATTTGCCCTACTATGACTGGATGTTCATTTCTAGCAAACGCAACACAATAACTGTGCATCACCACTCTTCCTATCGTATACTAAAATTTTACGATATAACATATATTCCATATATCTATATATAGAATATTAATTACAACAATTATCCCCATTTTTGCCATTTAGCATTGGGGATCAACATCTCAAATGTTAACTACATGATCGGACTCCTAAATAAGTCCTTACAATTATCATATCATGATTTTCATATCAAATTTGAGTGTATATTCATATGACAAATTGTTTATAACAGAAAGTCATATTACATATAAAAGTCTCAAGCTACTACTGAAATGTTCACAAAAATCGCAAGCAACTGCCTGCATTTTCTCCCAAAAGTCGCAAGCCATGCTTGCGATTTTCACAAAAGTCGCAAGCCAAGCTTGCGAGTTTCTACAAAAGTCGCAGGCTTCTATTGCGATTTTCATACTTATGCTTCTTGCGATTTTACTGTTCATCGTCTTCCAGATTAAGCCAAATTCATTTTTTTAACGAGATTTAAGCTTACCATAAACCAATTAAGCTCTACCAAATGATTCAAACACAGATAAAACATATCTATTATCATTTTAATTGCTAGATTTTAACAAGATTGAATAAACTCACCTTAATGAATAATCTGATCACTTTCTGAACACTGGTTCTTCACTTACAGGGCTTAATCAAACAACTGAACCATAAAACTAAAATCAGATACTATGAAATCAAGAAATTACTAACACAAACTTAATTTCTTACCAAAGATCTCAAATTCTAAGATTTTTCTTCTTCTTTCTTTCTCTCGATTTCTATCTCTCTGTCTCGTTTCTCTATCTCACTGAGTATAACTCAACAACTACATAAATCCCTAAAATAGGACACCTCATCAATTTAGATGAGTCATTAACAAAATTTCCAAACACCCCTCTAACTTTCTTAAAATAACATTTTACACCCTCAAGTTAAGTTCTCAATAAACTTTAATTTTCAACAAAGTATATCATAACAAAATTACAATGGAATTTTTGAGGTGTTACAATACTCCCCAACTTGAAAATGATTTCGTCCTCGAAATCAAACTAAGCAAACAAATGAGGGTATCTTTTCTTCATCTCTTCATCTGACTCTAAAGTCACGTTACTACCTCGATGATGTTTCCATTGCACTTTCAGCATACTAACTTCTTTGCCATTTCTCAACTTCCGAACAAACTTTTCCAGTATTGCTTTCGGTTCTTCAACACATCTACTATTCTCATCCACCTTTACATCAGTAATTGGAATCACATCTTGTTCTTCGGCCAAACACTTCCGAAGATAACACACATGGAATACATTGTGAATTCCTTCCAATTCAGGTGGAAGATTTAACTGGTAAGCTTGTTGACCAATTCTTTTAGTGATAGCGAAAGGTCCTAGAAAACGAGGACTTAACTTCCCACGCTTTCCAAAACGAATCACACCCTTCCACGGGGATACTTTTAACATGACTCGCTCCCCAACTTGGAATTCTATTGGTCTTCTTTTCAAATCAGCATAACTCTTCTGTCTATCCTGAGCCGCTTTCATGTGTTGTCGTATTTCCTTCACTTTATCAGCCGTTTGCTGCACCAATTCCGGTCCGGCAAACTGTTTCTCTCCAGCTTCTAACCAACATACTGGAGTCCTACACTTTCTACCATACAAGGCTTCGAACGGTGCTCTTCCGATACTAGAATGATAACTATTGTTATACGTAAATTCCACTAATGGTAAATGCGTATCCCAATTACCTCCAAAATCTAATATACATGCTCTAAGCATATCTTCCAACGTCTGAATAGTTCTTTCACTTTGACCGTCTGTTTGTGGATGATACGCGATACTCAAATTCAATTTCGTACCCAACTCTTCCTGAAGTGACTGCCAAAACCTTGATGTAAACCGGCTATCACGATCAGAAACAATAGACACTGGTATACCATGTCTTGACACCACTTCGTCAATATACAACTTCACCAACTTTTCTATCGGTGAAGCTTCTTTCATAGCAAGGAAATGAGCACTCTTCGTCAACCTGTCAACTATTACCCAAATGGTGTCGTTACCTCTTTGCGTCTTTGGTAACTTTGTCACGAAATCCATGGTAATCTTATCCCATTTCCACTGCGGAATTTCCAAAGATTGAAAACTTCCGTATGGCTTTTGATGTTCAGCTTTAACCAAAGAACAGGTTCCACACTTTTCTACACATCTAGCCACATCTAACTTCATAGTTGGCCACCAATAATGTAGTTTCAGATCTCTATACATCTTAGTACTCCCAGGGTGAATGGAATACTTCGACTTGTGAGCATCTTCCAAAATCAACTCTCTATTCCCACCTACTCTTGGTACCCAAACACGGCCTTGAAATAACTTCACCCCACGACTATCTTCTGTCAGTTGAAACCGTTGTTTGACCATGACTTTTGTTTTCAAATTTTCTTCCAAAAGAGCTTCCGTTTGAGCAGTCTTTATTCGTTCAATCAGACTTGACATTACATCAATTCTAGCATTAGTTGACTTCAGACAACCATTATACCCCTTTCCTGCTTAAGGCATCAGCTACGACATTTGCTTTACCAGGATGATAATGCAGCTCACAATTGTAGTCTTTCAGTAATTCAAGCCATCACCTTTGCCTCATATTCAGCTCTTTCTGATCAAAAACATGCTGCAAACTCTTGTGATCGGTGAAGAGTGTACACTTCGTTCCATAGAGATAATGACGCCACAGCTTTAAAGCAAACACAACTGCTGCTAACTCCAAATCATGAGTAGGATAATTCTTTTCATGCTCTTTCAATTGCCTTGATGCATAAGCAATCACCTTGCCTCTTTGCATCAATACACATCCTAGACCCATCTTTGAAGCATCACTATAGACCACGAAATCATCTGTTCCTTCTAGTAGTGCTAAAATAGGAGCTTCACACAACTTTTGTCTTAAAGTCTTGAAAGCTGAATCTTGCTTTTCAGTCCAGGAAAACTTTACATTCTTATGAGTTAACACTGTCAAGGCAGAAGCAATCTTCGAGAAATCTTTGATAAACCTCCGATAATATCCAGCCAAACCTAAGAAACTTCTTATATCAGATGCATTCTTTGGAGTCTCCCAATTCATCATTGCTTCTATTTTGGCTGGATCCACTTTCACACCTTCAGCAGAAATTACATGATGTAACACCCCGAAATTTCCATTGTAATTAATAAAAGATAAATTGTATTTTTGGTACAATTTATAATTGAGAATATTAAGTTGAGGGGTGAAAGGTGACTTTAGTTGAAGGTTAGGGGTTTAATGTGAAAAGAGGGTGATGACTCACTAATCTTGATGAGGTGTCAAGTTTTACATGAATCAGTATTGTAAAATACTGATTTCTTGTGTTTACTGCTTCACAAAGAGAAAACCGTATGAACAGAGAGAGATAGAGAAAACGAGACCGAGAGAAAGAAAAGAAGAAAGAAGAGGAAGAAATCAGATTTTGGTAAAAATTGAGGTAAGAAATTAAGTTGTGGTACTGATTTCTTGAATAGGAAGTATCTGATTTTAAGTTTTGTGGTTCAGATTGCCATTAAGCTGTTGATTAAGCTGTTGCAATTAACCAGTGTTCAGAATTGCTTAAAAAGGTGAGTTTATTCAACTCTCTTTAAAATTAAGCAATTAGAATGATAATAGATGTGTTGTACTTGTTATTGAACTATCTGGTATGCTTAATTGATTAAAGAAAATCGAACTGGCTTAATAAGAGGTTGAAGACGATGAACAGTAACAGGTTTTCGCAAGCTTTGGCTTGCGAATTCTGATGGTTTTCGCAACCTTGGTCTGCGAATAGTTACTGTTTGCGCAAGCTTGGCTTGCGAATTCTGTGGTTTGCGCAACCTTGAGTTGCGAGAAGTAAACTTTTCGCAGCTTTGGCTTGCAAAAAGTGTAGCTTTTCGCTACAATAGCTTGCGAATTCTGAGGACTTTTCAGTAGTAATTGGATATTTTATGAGGAATATAATCTGAGGTTTATATGCTATTTGTTATATGGTTATAACTCATATTTAGATGTAAATACCATGCTATGCTAATTAGTAGAGACTTATTTATGAGTCCGGAATTGTAGTTAATCGTTGAGATGTTGATCCCCGATGTTAAATGGCAAAATGGGGATAATTATTGAAGTTAATATTCTGTATTATACATATAGAATATCTGATGTAGTATGTCACTGTAGAATGCGATAGAAAGAGTGATGATGCGAAATTATTGTGTGGCGTTGGCTAGAAATATGCATCTGGTCTAGTGGGCATATAGTACGGTATAACGAGAACCGTTTACTAGCCAGGGACCGTTGGGATGTATTTCTAGTTGTTGAAGTGAATCTTGAATCATCTGTGAGGGTCCCTGGTTGTTGTTGATCGCGATAAAATAAAATCTCATTTGGGGATCAGTGATTCAAGGTGGGGAGGAAATGAAATGAGGAATAGCAGACTTAGAGTTGTAATTCCCATTTCAAACGGAAGATGAGATATCTTCATTGTAGAGAAGTTTGGAGATAAACAAACGTAGAAAGTTGTAATCTCAACTTCTAATTTCAGAAATAAGTAGGTTTGGAAACTGTAATTTCTGGGAGTTGTAGTTACTTATAATCCGGTGGGATTTATAGTAATCTTGTTGATGATATTATGATTAGATGAATTAGTCATAATGATGGGAACGGGGTAGATTACTGTTGTTGAAAGGAGATTTGGTACGGTAAGATGGCTGATAACAGGTTTGATATATCTGTTAATATTTTAGTTAAATTTTAATTTGATTTGGATATTCTCACTAGGCGAAAGCCTAATGTTTTAAATTAAATTTTCTTACCAGGTACTAGCTCTGGGAAATAGCTTGGGGAGTGAGACAACAGTTGAAGGGAATCAGACTTGGTGTTAACAAGGGATCAGAATATTCTTTTGATGAATTTTGGGACGAGCCTTAGATAATCTAGTTAATCTTATTATGCTGTATAATTAGATTGATCAGATTATTTAAATTAGAATACTTTATGTATATAAGAACCTCACTTTGATCCTTTGGTTTATAAAAGTCTGATATTTTGATGATCATAACATTGTTATTTGAGGTTTAAATTGGCCCTGTTTTTAGGGTGTTACACATGACCCATAAATTGTACTTCTTTTAACCAAAATTCACATTTTGAGAACTTTGCATACAATTTCTCTTTTCTCAATACTTCCAAAACTTCATGAAGATGACCCTCGTGATCATTTTCATTCTTTGAATAGACTAGTATGTCATCAATAAATACAATGACAAACTTGTCTAGAAACGGTCGACATACTCTATTCATCAGATCCATGAATATAGCTGGAGCATTAGTCAACCCAAATGGCATCACAAGGAATTCATAATGCCCATATCTTGTTCTAAAAGCAGTCTTCGAAATATCTTCATCCCTTACCCGTACTTGATGATATCCCGACCTCAAATCAATCTTAGAAAAACATCCTGCACCTTGCAGTTGGTCAAACAAATCATCAATTCGTGGCAACAGATATTTGTTCTTGATTGTCACTTTATTCAATTCCCGATAATCTATGCACATTCTCATAGTGCCATCTTTCTTCTTTACAAACAATACCGGAGCTCCCCAAGGCGAAGAACTCGATCTAACAAAACCTTTGTCTAATAACTCTTGCAATTGTGACATCATCTCTTTCATCTCTGCCGGCGCCAAACGATACGGTGCACGAGCTATTGGTGCTGCTCCAGGAATTAGATCAATACGGAATTCTACTTGCCTTTCCAAAGGTAAACCTGGAAGATCATCTGGGAACACATCAGGAAAATCACGTACTACTTTGATGTCTTGTATCTGCTTCTTTTCTGACTTAGCATCCATGACATATGCCAAATATGACAAACATCCTTTTGCTAAACACTTGCGTGCCTTTACAACTGAAATCAGCTGTACTTCTCCTTTTTGCTTTTCTCCATAAATAAATACATCATCTTGATCAACCATCGGGATTCGGATCAATTTCTTGGCACACATTATTTCTGCTTGATTATCAGACAACCAATCCATACCCACAATAACATCAAATCCTCCAATTTCCATTAACAACATGTCAATTGGAAACTTTGTATCCTCTATCTGAATTGTACAACCATTTATTCTTTCTCCAACCAAAGCTAAACCCCCATTAGCTACTTCAACTACTAAGGCATCTCCTAAAGTAGTGACATGCATATCTAGCTTACTATAGAACACTTTGGATACAAACGAATAATTTACGCCACAATCAAATAACACATGAGCAGGTATGGAATTTATAAGGAAAGTACCAGAGACGACATCTTTGGATCCTCTCGCCTCTTCAGCTGACATATTAAATGCTCGGCCCGTTGGTTTAGGAATAACCGTCTTCTTTCCCTGTTTTCCTTTCTTCTTCAAGTTTGGACAATCTTTCTGAAAGTACCCCGGTTGCTTACATTCAAAACACAACACACCTGGTAACGTACAATTGACTGCAATGTGCCCCGTCTTTCCACACTTAAAACATTCTGGTCCGCCTGCTCGACATTGCCCAAAATGCTTACTTTTACACTTCGGACACCAGTTGGGTTCCTTTCGTGAATCCTGACGTATATTTTTCCCAAACAACCTGAGTTTCTGAGAAGAATCTGAACGACCTTCCCATTTTCTTTTCTCTCCAACATGAGCTTTCTCTTCCTTATCTCTAGCATACATCTCCTCTATTATCTTGGCTTCTTCACTCGTTTCCCGGAGTGTCACAGCTTTTGAATTTCTCACTCGGGACATCATATCAGCCGGTAACCCTTTCAAGTATGCCTTAACTTTATCTTTTTCAGCAGGAGCCACGTGCCATACCAAGTTCAGTTTCTCCATAAATAATTCTGTATATCTTCTCACCGACATGTTACCTTTCTTAAGATTTTTGAATTCTTCCTCTATACGATCCATCTCATGTTCATTACAGTACTTTTCCAAAATCTTTGCTTTAAACTGATCCCAAGTCACGGCATTCAGAACTGCTTCCGTTACAGAAGATGACAACACATTCCACCACTGCAACGCGTTACCGCGTAACATTTGCGATCCATATCTAACTTTAGATCTTTCATCATAGCACTCACAAGCTCGGAAGGCTTGTTCTATTTCTCTTATCCAGTTCATACAAGCCACTAGGGGTGAACATGGTACGGTACCATGTTTTTTTTTCTCAATATCGTGTACCAACCAATTATAATTGGTAGACAAAAATCTATACCGTGTACCAACCAACTCTTATTGGTACCAACGTAATTGGTACCAACATTTTTCGGTTGGTACATGTTGGTACGGTTTTGTACCAACATCTCAAAAGTTTACAAACATGTTGTTCAAAACCCGATGTCCGTAAAACTTTTAGTTATAAAATAATAAAATGCTTGAGTTGAGGTCTTTGAGTTTGAAGGTCGGGTAAAATTTAGTCTTTTACTGTAAATTATAAAACTACAAAATGTTAATTTACTAAATAATTAAATCTCTGTAGAAAACAATCAGGTTATCTCATCACGAAATGCATAAATGATACATTAATAATCAAATATATTTCATTTCATTGATTTTTATTTGATAAATAATTAAAAATAGTAATAATAATAATAATATATAAGTCGGTACGGTACAGTATTACCGTGGTATACGATTTTCAATACCACGTACCAACCAAGTTTGTAAGCAGGGACGGAACACAAGCCTTTTAACCGCAGGGGCCGGACCGAATATATTATATAAGTTCAAAAATAACAAAAACATATTATCCAAGGTTCTAAAGTTGTAAAAACATTAAAACTAGACGTTAAATATGAAAATGTCAAACATCGTTCATTAAAGTGGAACCCGTCGATCTTTCGCGGCCTTGAAGTCTTCCACAATCTCCTCCAAAGTAACCTTTTCAGCAACTTCCCTTTCGATAAACAAAAGCAACGAGTCATTTAGAAACTCATCATCCATTTTATTCCGCATTCTTGTTTTCACAATATTCATGGCAGAAAATGATCTCTCGGTTGTCGCGGTAGAAACTGGAAGAGTAAGTAGTAGACAGAGTAATCGATGAATAAGATCAAAAGTGGTTTCTCTTCTAGTCCTTACCAACCATTGACACAATTCTGCGATAGATTTCAGTTGTTTATAATCTGCATGTTGCACAACATCAACAACATAATGTTGAAGTTGCATTTTCATAATTGTTTTCTCATGGTCACTGAAATCTTCGGGATAGAACTTGTCTACTAGTTCACGTACATCAAGACTTCTAAAAGACTCGTAGGCATTTTTGGGATCTAGAGTTGAAGCAAGACGAAGCATCTCCATAGAAGTATCACTGAAACGATGATCCAGTTCCATTAATTGACAATTAATCGCTTCATAAAAAATATCCACTCGGTAATGATGCTCAAGTGTATGATCACTATGATGATTACGAGCCCGAACCCCTCTACTGTAGTAGGAAGAGGACAAGTCAGGAATGTCTATGTTGCGTACCTAACAAGAAACAAGTCGATAAATAGACAAGTTAGAAAGATTTTACTTGATAGATGTTCAAGTGTAGGATGACTATGTTACGTACCTGACAAAATGACTTAACAAGGCAAAGCAAATCATCCCATCTTTCATCTTTCATTTTTTGCAGTAACATTTTGGTAGATGCAACTAACCTCAATGCGTTAAAAATATCTTGATTTTGTCTTTGTAAAGCCTGACAAAGTAAATCAGTGATCTCCATTATTTCTTTTTCGAGATGTAAGACAAATATGAAGTCAAATGTCGTCATAGCTTCATATGCTGAATCTACATCTCCTCTGATTGAACCAGTTCCTTCCTCAACAATTTTGAGCAAAACCTCACAAGTTGGACTAAACATCTTAATTAGGCTAGAAACTGATCTGAGATGAGAACTCCATCTAGTATCTCCGGCTCGTTGTAATGTACCAATTTGATTGAGACCTCTACCGGTATCCAATTCATCAATAGAAATCAAGTATGCAATTTGCTCGACTTGTGCATCTCGTAGTTGGTCAGTGCGTTTGGAAGAAGCACTAACAACATTGACAACAAAAGTCAAGTGCGTAAAAAACTTACGCAAAGCTATAACTCCTTGAGAGGCGGCCATCAATGCCAATTGTAACCGATGAGCAGAACAGTGAACATAATATGCGTATTTACAATCTTCTAACATCAAGGCTTGCAAACCTTTGAACTGGCCTCGCATATTGCTTGCACCATCATACCCTTGTCCACGGATTGATTTGACATCAAGGTTGTAATTTGACAATAAAGAGTAGATTCCATCCTTGAGCGTTTGTGCTGTAGTATCACGTACATGAACAAGTCCAAAAAAACGCTCTATAATGAAGCCCTCTTTATTAACAAATCTCAACACAATTGACATTTGCTCTTTATGAGACTCATCACGTGCTTCGTCAACAAGTAAACAAAATTTTCGACCACCAATCTCCTCACAAATCATTCGTCGCGCCTTACTTGATATAAGATTCAATATTTCCTTTTGAATCTTCGGTGATGTATATGATGCATATTTAGGAGCACGACAAAATAACTCTTTAAGCTCGGTGCTAAACTCGCCAAGTGCCTCCAACATTTCAAGAAAATTCCCTTTGTTAATGGAATCTAACTTTTCGTTATGGCCTCTAAATGCAACTGCTTGAAAGGCACACCAACGGACGCAATAAATAGAAGTCGTCAATCTCATTCTGTTTTTCTCCCGCTCTTCGATTGTAAACTTCTCATACACATTTCGTATATCTTGCGCCTCATTTAGCAAATCATCCCATCCCTTTTGTGCAACATTGTGGAAAGATGTACACTCAGTTCCCATATGCATCAATAAGCCACATTTTTTCCCACCTACTTTTTTCCAATTACGAAACCCATCTCTAGTAAATGCGTGTTGACCGTAGCATCCGAGTCCAGTTGGTTTGTTAAATAGAAAACATGGGAAACAAAATGATGCATCCAAAGTCTTTGAATACTCAAGCCAGGGATATAATTTAAACCAAGAAGATTGAAAACTACGTTTATGAGTTTCTGATCCAGATTTTGGAAACATAGAAAGTGTAGGTTGAAGAGGACCGAGATTCATATAAGCTCGACGAATTGTATCTTGTTGATTGACGGGATAGTTATAAACTTGAGGGCGCAAACCAGGGTCTCGTTCTAGTGTACTAAGATCGATATCATTACTTTCCAATTAAGCTTTTTGCAAGGTTTTTCGGTAGTCGGCACATTAGATGTAGGGGTATTATCTACATCTTCGGGATCTTGAGATTGAGAAGAAGAACTAACATGTTTTCTTTTAAAAAACCCATGAATAGTAGATTGGGTTTTCATCTTCATCTACATTTAAAACAAATTTCACCAAACTAATCAAACAAAGTATGCTTTATTGTCTAAAATTCTAATTATAAATTCTAAATGTCTAAAGTCCTATTGTCCTAAAGTAGACATTTGACAATTGACACTTCAAATTTGAATAAAATAGAGGAAAAAGAACCACTGACACTTCAAATTCACTTATAAACTTATTCACAAATCACAAATCACAAATTCACTTAATCACTTATAACTCATTCATAATGCAGTAATGAACAATCACAAATTCCACAAAATGACAAAATACAAATTAAAAATTGAATTCCTAAAAAAATCATTATCCAAATTAAAAACCCAAATTAATTGAGAAGTCATGAGTGATGAGTATTGAGTGATTTGAGTCATCCAAATTAAAAACCCAAATTAATTGAGTAAGTGGGAGGCAGTGGGAAGTGGTGGTGGGTGACTAGACTAATAAAGGGCAAAAATCAATATCCAAGTATCCAACCAAATTAAAAACCCAATTCTTCAAATAGTCAAATTCAAATAGAGAGAAACAAATCAACAATGAAAGAAAAATAGAGAAGTCATCAAGTAAACTGTCAAGTCACTAACCTGAGAAGTGAGAAGAAAACCCTAGCGGTAGGGTCTTGCCCTTCAGTTTTGCTTCACACCTTCTGACCTTCACCTTCACGATTTGAGTCTTGAGATCAGATTACAGATTGGCTTAAGGGTTTTGAAACATACCAAAAAAAAATTGGACTGGAAGATGAAAGTGGGGGGGCCCAATAATTTTTTTTGATAAATTAACACTACCCAAAAAAATTTCTCTTCTTGGACCAAAAAAAAGCCCAGGGGCCCTGGCCCCTAATTGCCACCTTTGTGGTCCGCCCCTGTTTGTAAGGTTGGTTCGGTAATACCAACCAACTTAATTGGTACCAATTTAGTTGGTACGGTTGGTAATGAATTGGTTGGTTTGTCATAGTACGAATTTGACACCCCTACAAGCCACTAGATTATCGTCTCCTTTGAATTCCGGCGGTTTACAGCTCAGGAACATTTTGTAGGAGCAATTCCTGTCAACTCTTCTTTCCATTTCTGGACCTGGGTTACCAGTTGGGTTTATTACACTAGTATCAATTCCTGTTCGCCTCGGTTCCGTATTCCGCTCATTAAACATCTTCAAAAACATCTCTGCCTGTCTTCCCATCGTGGTATTCATCATTCCCGCTTGCCTTTCCATTGATGCATTCATCAATCTTGTCACATTATCCATTATCCGCCCTTCCATGCCTGAATCTGATGGTGTTTGATCGGCAGTACTGGTACCCCCTTGATGTACCCGACTTCGCATTCCTCCTAAGGAAAGAAAATCTGGTGGCGTCTCCTGAACTCCGCTTACTCCAGTTTGTCTTTCTCCCGCATCGTCTAACCAATTCCTATTCATAGAAGAATTTGGAGACCTCGGAGGTGTATTCACCATTGTTCTGGATGAGCACAAAAGAATACTCATCAGTAATGGTTTATACATAACTAGACATACAAAACGTACTTTACCGCTCATTAGTCACTGTAACAATTTAGAAACAAGTATGCTTGTGTAATAATATATTCATAATAACAGTAGCTAATTGAAATTGCGAACATATCATACATGAGAATTCTCATTACCATTGTTACAGTACTAACCTCGCGTATTTCCGTCGACTCTAAGACTACCCAGTCTTAACAATTCTACCCATCTCTCACAGATCATAACTTAATCCATCACAGCTTAAGTCTAAGTATCTCATAATCATACTTAGTTCGCTTAAACTACTGCTTTGATACCATATTGTAACACCCTAAAAACAGGGCTAATTTAAACCTCAATAATTCACAAGTTATGATCATCAAAATATCAGACTTTTATAACCAAAGGATCAAAAGTAAAGTTTTATATGTACAAAGCATCCTAACTTGAATACTCTTATTAATCTAATCATATCAACATAACTAGATTAACCAGATTATCTAAGTCTTGTCCCAAAAATCTTCAAAAGAATTTCTTGATCCTTTAACATCTCTAAGTCTGATTCTTCCATTATCTGTATCTCACTTCCCAAACTATTTCCCTGAGCTTGTACCTGGTAAGAAAATTTAATTTGAAACATTAGGCTTTCGCCTAGTGAGAATATTCAAATCAAATTAAAATTTAACAACCAAAATAATAAACAGATATATCAAACATGTTTCGTTCATCTTACCGTACCAAGCTCTTTCAACAACAGGAATCTACCCCATTCCCATCCTCATGACCAATTCATCAAGTCATAATATTATCAACAAGAGATACTATAAATCATACCAGATTATAAATAACTCATATCCCCAATAAATTACAGTTTCTATACCTGCTTATTTCTTGGTTCAGAAGTAGAGATTACAAATTTCAATATCTGCATATCTCTAAACTTCCCTAAAATTGAAGATCTCAAATCTTCCGTCTGAAATGGGAATTACAACTTTGTGTCTACCTATTCCACATTTCATTTTCTCACCACCTTGAACACTGGCCCCCAAATGGAATTTAATTTATATCGCGATTAACAACAAGGGCCCTGACGGTGATTCAATATACACTCAATCACTAGAAATTACATCCCTACGGTCAAATGGCTAGTAAGCGGTTTCCATTAGACCGTATTAATTTGCCCTACTATGACTGGATGTTCATTTCTAGCAAACGCAACACAATAACTGTGCATCACCACTCTTCCTATCGTATACTAAAATTTTACGATATAACATATATTCCATATATCTATATATAGAATATTAATTACAACAATTATCTCCATTTTTGCCATTTAGCATTGGGGATCAACATCTCAAATGTTAACTACATGATCGGACTCCTAAATAAGTCCTTACAATTATCATATCATGATTTTCATATCAAATTTGAGTGTATAATCATATAACAAATTGTTTATAACAGAAAGTCATATTACATATAAAAGTCTCAAGCTACTACTGAAATGTTCACAAAAATCGCAAGCAACTGCCTGCATTTTCTCCCAAAAGTCGCAAGCCATGCTTGCGATTTTCACAAAAGTCGCAAGCCAAGCTTGCGAGTTTCTACAAAAGTCGCAGGCTTCTATTGCGATTTTCATACTTATGCTTCTTGCGATTTTACTGTTCATCGTCTTCCAGATTAAGCCAAATTCATTTTTTTAACGAGTTTAAGCTTACCATAAACCAATTAAGCTTTACCAAATGATTCAAACACAGATAAAACATATCTATTATCATTTTAATTGCTAGATTTTAACAAGATTGAATAAACTCACCTTAATGAATAATCTGATCACTTTCTGAACACTGGTTCTTCACTTACAGGGCTTAATCAAACAACTGAACCATAAAACTAAAATCAGATACTATGAAATCAAGAAATTACTAACACAAACTTAATTTCTTACCAAAGATCTCAGATTCTAAGATTTTTCTTCTTCTTTCTTTCTCTCGATTTCTATCTCTCTGTCTCGTTTCTCTATCTCACTGAGTATAACTCAGCAACTACATAAATCCCTAAAATAGGACACCTCATCAATTTAGATGAGTCATTAACAAAATTTCCAAACACCCCTCTAACTTTCTTAAAATAACATTTTACACCCTCAAGTTAAGTTCTCAATAAACTTTAATTTTCAACAAAGTATATCATAACAAAATTACAATGGAATTTTTGAGGTGTTACACAACGAGCATGGGACTATAGGAATATATTATTGGAAAGTTATATGTAATACATAAATATTTGATGAACTTGTATATTCTATTGAATGATTGATTGTATTTCTAAGAAAGATTTATGTTGGTCTCAACCACCGTATTTATAAATAATACAACTAGCATTGGTCCTGACACTTAAAAAAAATATTATTACTACTTGTCTTAAAATAAGCATATTCGCCGTGTAATGTCATACAAGTGCGTAATTAATTCCACTGAGGAACTTACCTCATGAAAGTCCATCTATTACGGTGTCATCGTTTAAGGTTTAGAGTTTAGGATTTAAAATTAACAGACGAAAATATAAAACATGAATATAAACGGAAATCATATATTTCGGTTATGATATTATTATATTGGTCATCGTTTAGGGTTTAAAATTAACCAACGAGAATATGAAACATGAATACAGAAGGAAAGCATCTCTTCCGGTCGGTTATGATGTTATTATACTGATTGGTTTGACCTTAATCGGGAGACCCATGGACGGATACGGCATCGGTTGTCGGGTGATAACTTCATTTGGATGTATCAACGACCATTCGTACATAGTCACAAGCTTATATATCGTTATTAGTGTTTCCACCCTTGCAAACTCGTTCCCTAAACACGAATGTTGTCCTCCTCCAAACGGTATGTAAGCATAAGGGGGAATCGGTACCGGAAGATTGGTCTCGAAGCGAGATGGATCAAACTCCATCGGGTTCACAAATATATTGTTATCCATGTGCGTGTTGTATGCAGACCAAAACACCTGAATGAATTTATCCGTCAAAAAAATTCGAGTTTACTCATCTTAAGGTGATGTTTCTTGATCTTGAAAGAATTGTCGCCACAACAAAGTTGATTTTAAGACGTCTAAATATCAAAGGATTACGTTTTATAAAACTAAAGTACGTATATATAACCAAATAATATTACAACGGGATGTTAGGACGTATTTGAAATAAAGTATTCAATTAGTTCTTTTTTATGTGACATTTTGAGAAGTGTTTTAATTTATTAAATATTTTTATTGAACACTTGTTTTTATAAGACATTTTTTCAATTATTGTCATATAAGAAGACTAGGGGCAATTTACCAAATGCTTACCATGTAAGCGTTTATCAGTAAATTTCAACACTATCATTAATTTACCTACCGGGTAAGATTTTAGTCCACCAAAATGGTATAGTATGCCACAATTTTCCCGACAAGCTCTAACCATGGTTAGAGTGTCCGCTCTCACTTACCGGGTAAGACTCTCGGTCCTTGCCTTAGCTCTTACCAGGTAAGATTTTTGGGCCTTGTTATATTAATTCGATAAGGTAATGTGACTTGGTAGTTGTTTACCCGGATAAGCGTTTGGTAAACGACCCCTCTCAAACGCTTACCGGTAAGAATCAACACTCTTGTTTGTCTTGTCGGATAAAATTATAGTCCATCAAAAAGGCATCATATGCAACAATTTACCTGATAGGTAAGAGTCGTCACACTCACTTACCGAGTGACGACTCTCGATCCTTGCCATGCTATATCGGGTAAGATTCTCGATACTTTTCATATTCATTTGCACGGTAAGTAACTCGGTAAGCTTTTACCGAGCAAGCAGTTGGTAAACGACCCCTAATAGAACATTATATTCCAAATTATCTTGAAATCTTGTTAGGATATTAAAACCGTTGTTTCGATTTTTTATCACATGTCCTTCTATAAATCCCATTATGTTGTAGCATATGATGAAATATGTACATTACCTGCCATCCTTTCGGGATATCAAATCCGCCAAAACTAGTATCGTTTACGGCTTTCCGGAAGCTTCCGAAGACCGGGGGGATGATCCTCATCAACTCTTGAGCAACTCTCCATGTATATTTCATCTTCTGTATATCATCCCACGTCAAATTCCGATCGCCCCTCCCTTCTCGATCTCGTTGTATCTCGATTTGTTCTTTAAGCATTTGGAAAAAAAAATTCAATCAAATCATATGCATAATCAAATAACTTTTAGAGGAAATCTTGCTCGACAATAAAACCACCTTATAAGACGTCAAATATTTCTAAATATCTAAATAGATTATCATATACGACTTCAGTTTATAATTAACCAAATAATTGTGCGTCACATGTAAAGATGTTACAATAGTTAACACGACCCTATTATTCTTTTTATATAACATTATTTGAAAATTGTATTATAAAAAAATATTATATTTTTATTACAGAAATGTTCTAAAAAACTTGTTAAGATGTCCAAATACATTTTGCCAGCTTATTGTAACGCTTTTATATGGGATGCATAATTGTTTTGATTCTATATATAAACGTAAGTCTTATAAAACAATCTATTAGAAAATATGATGTCCTATAAAACCGATTTTGTTTTTGACACCAATTAGCGATGAACTTGTGCCTTTTTTCGTCTAGTTAGTTGTTAGTTTAAATTAAGCGATTCGGGTACCTTCGAAAACTTTGAGGTGGATCTCGGGATCTTTAGAAAGCTTCCATACCATTAAGCTCATTAAAATCGCTGAAGTATCATGGCTAGCAATCATCATAGTAACAAAATTATCAACGATCATCTCGTCAGTGATAACATCTTCGTTTTGCGTTTTGACAGCAATCAAGCTCGATAGGATATCGCTTGTAGGGTGTGATTTTCCCTCACGGAGGTCGGCCCTTTTTTTCTTTATGATCGGCATCAAGCGGGCAATGATTCTAGACCGAGCTTGCATTCCACGCCAGTAAGTTGTTCCCGGAAAGTTGACCGGAATAGACCAAACTGCTTTGAAAGCTACGGAAAAATCATGGCTGAATTCTTTGATCAGGAGGTCGTCTTGAATGCCAAACAAGACCACAGATGCGATATTGAATGTGAGTCGTTTCATAAAGCCGACGGTCGGGATGATGTTGGTTTCTTTTGTCGATTTCAGAAAGAAGTCAGTGATCAAATCATCCATCTGTTTTATATTGGTTTGAAGGCTTGATGGTTTCATAAAGCTCGATAACGCTCCCTTGATTAATTGGTACCTGATAAAGAACTTGTCGTTAGAAATTAGAATCCTGAACGGATCTTGGAAACTAAATATGTCTGAATGTCCTAATAAACTCTTTTATAAGACTTAAATTAATTATAAAAAGTATTATAATAAGTCGATAGGATATTTTTAGATGTCTGACAAGTTTTATATGACATTTTTTAAATAAAATATCTTACTAGCCTTTTTACATGACATTATTCGAAAAAAAATATCTTATAAAACAATTATCAGACAAAGAGACGTGTTCATAAAACAATTGTTACAAAAATGTCATATAAAAAACTAATATGACAATTTCTTTCAAAAATAGTAAATTGCGATTTCCGTGTGAGGCTTGTTTAGAATTGTGACTTTCGTCCTTGCACTTTAGAAATTACGATTTTTGTCGCTATAGTTTATAATTCATAGTTGTTTTTTCCCCATACAACTCATTACAATTATATATGAGGGACAAAAATAACAATAAATTAAAAACCATAGAGATTAAAAAATAAAATCATAAAGCACAAGATCAACGAAGAATGTAATTTCAAAAGCATGATGACAAAAATAGCAATTTTCAACAAACCACAAAAATGAAAAAGATGGTTCACCATTTAAAAAATGTCAAAAAATCTTGTTAAAATGCTCAAGCATATGACACACATCTACGAGGTTATTTGGTTGGTTTTCATTAAGTCTTGTATGGATAAAACTATCGGCGTGAATGTATTCGTCTGTATAATTTGAAAAGGTTTTTGTTTGACAAAGTTTTTTTATAGATGGAAAAAACATGTTTTTGTAATTGAGGGAGACAAGTTTGGAAAAAAAAATATTGGTTATCTACGTAAAGCTCCCCCTATAAGCATACTAAATAAGTCACCTTATAATCAAACCACTATCAACCGACCGAATAAGCTGTGAGTTTTATTAAGCTCATTAAACTGCTAACAAACAGAATAATTGGATGAAAAAGGTTGGTGAAAGAGAAGATTTAATGAAAGCATGCACCTTGATCCAGTGAGTTCAAAAATGTTATGCTTTCCGGCAATGGTGGATAGGGTTTTGGGTTGTTTTGCAATAAGAACAGTTTCATCGGACCCTAGGATGAACTTGTTCCCAGACTGACCTACGATCACCACCGTTGGTGCACCCATAAGGGATGTTTTGAAAACGGCTCCATATTTCTTCACCCTATCGCTGATCCATTCAGGCCCTTGGTCTTTTTTCTGTGCTTCAAGAAAGCTCAAAGTCTCTCCAATCAGAGGGTACCCTAAAGACCCTCTGGGCAGGTTTTTAGTTCCATCCTTATTTTTTAAGAATAACTTGAGAAGCAAAAATGCAGAACCCAATGTGATTGCAATTAAGAGGAGGACAGACATCTGAATTCCCACTTAATTAAGTTTGGCTACAACACCCTTTTTGTATATATATAACATAGAATAATATATATGTATATAATATATCGTTGAGAACATCTTCAAAGGGATTAAATTATGCACTTGGAACTACGTGTTTGTCGATTTTGGAAGTATCTAATAAGCATATTTTGGTGATATCGCCAATAAACTATGATATTGATTGTTTTTAGAGTAAACTACAAATGTGTCCCCCATGGTTTGTCAAAATAATATTTTTGTCCCTACAGTTTTAAAATTACAAGATGGAAATTGTGGTTTACAAAACTGTTGGTGATTTTAGTGTCATCAATATATTTTAGTGTAGTCATATTTAATATCGAGACAGGCTGAGTTCATTTTACATTCCGAGTCTGGAGGTGCGGGGTGCACACTCGGATAGTTAAATGTGGACTCAGGAAATCGGGGGTCGGGGGCAGCGCCCCTGGGGACGGGGTTCCAAAAACGAATTTTTATGGCCAAAAACGGTTTTCCCGCAAAAAAACGGGTTTCCCGCCAAAAACCGTTTCCCCGCCAAAATTTTCCTGCCAAAGTTTTCCCGCCAAAAAATTTTCTATAAATTTTCAATTTGTCGGAATATTGAAGAGGACAACGAAGAAAGAAAACGATTTCTTCTCTGCAACTCTCTGTCTCTGAAAAACGCAATCCATCGCAAGGTATTCTGTGTTTGTGGATTTGGATTAGGCTTGTAATCCGAATCTGATTTCTTGGATTATCCCACTTCTGAATTCGTGTAACCCCAAGCAATAGGGACGAATTACAGATTTCGGAAAGTGATTCAATCACGATCCTAGAAATTATCCAAGTATTATTGTTATTCTGTAATCCCTAAAACTAACATTCGAAATCTGTAATTTTTATGTAAAGGAATAACAATGGCAGAATCTGTCAGGGACATGAGTTCCAAATTCGGAAAACTTGATAAGTTTGAAGGAAACGACTTTCGTCGTTGGCAGAAGAAGATGCACTTTCTTCTCACCACTCTGAAAGTTGTGCATGTTTTGAGTACCCCTGCCCCTGAAGCCCAAGAAAACGAAACGCTGGAACACACCAGAAAACGCTGCAAGTGGGAAAACGATGACTACATCTGTCGTGGACACATCCTGAATGGTATGTCTGACTCTCTCTTTGATATCTATCAAAATCATGAATCTGCAAAAGATCTGTGGGATGCCCTTGAATCCAAATACATGGCAGAGAACGCTTCTAGTAAGAAGTTTCTCGTGAGTAATTTTAACAATTACAAAATGGTGGATTCGAGGCCTGTCATGGAACAGTACAACGAACTCATGAGGATTTTGGGACAATTTGAACAACACAAGATGAATATGGATGAGTCCATATCTGTCTCAAGTGTTATTGACAAATTGCCCCCATCCTGGAAAGATTTCAAACACACTTTGAAACACCAAAAGGAGGAGCTGTCTCTTGTACAACTTGGCAGTCACTTGAGAATTGAGGAGGGCCTACGGGTCCAAGAAAGTGGCAAAGGAAAGGAGAAAGAAATTCCTGGATCTTCTGTGAACATGGTGGAAGATGACAAAAACCAGAAAAACAACAAGTTTGGGAAAAGAAAGAAGAAGGATGACAATCAAAAGGGCTCCAACAAGAAAGCAAAACTTGTGTGTTGGAATTGCAACAAACCTGGTCACATAAAACGTGATTGTCGTCTGAGAAAGAACAAGAATGGTGCAAGCACTTCTGGACAGGGATCTAAGGATCAAGGTCCAAAACCACAACAAGGTCAGAATCTTATTTCTGGAACTACTTCTGTTATATATCATGTAACACTTATTCCTGAAACATTTTATGTGCAGGATGATGATCATACATGGTGGGTAGACTCGGGGGCGACGAGTCATGTATGTAAAGATCGCCGTTGGTTCAAGGAGTATGAAGTAGTAGATGATGGATCGGTGCTGTATATGGGAGACCATAACAAAGCTTCGGCTGTTGGTCGTGGTTCTGTGTCTTTAGTTTTAGTTCTGGAAAAAGTCTTCATCTTAGAAATGTTATACATGTTCCTAAGATTAGGAAGAACTTAGTTTCTGGTGGTGTATTAAATAAGTGTGGTTATAAACAGGTTTATGAGTCTGATAAGTATATCTTATCAAAGTGTGGTACATTTGTTGGATTTGGGTATTTTACAAATGGTATGTTTAGATTGAATGTAAATAACAATAATGCAGATTGTGTATATATGGCTTGTTCTAGAATTGATGATTCTTCTCTTTGGCATGCACGTTTAGGGCATGTTCATTATAAACGTATGCTTGAAATGTCTAAAAATGGATTAATTCCACCGTTTGATGTTAACATAGAGAAGTGTAAAACCTGCATGTTAACTAAGATAACTAGACAACCATTTTCAAATGTGAAAAGAGATTCTATTATGCTTGAATTAATACATAGTGATCTATGTGACTTTCATGCAACTCCATCCTTAGGTAATAAGAAATACATAGTAACGTTTATTGATGATTACTCTCGGTTTTGCTATGTATATTTATTACATTCTAAGGATGAAGCCCTTGACAAATTCAAAATTTATAAAACTGAAGTTGAGTTGCAACAAAATGACCTAATCAAGAAACTTCGTACTGATAGAGGTGGTGAGTATTATGATCCTAGTTATTTCCAATCTGTAGGAATCATTCATGAAACTACATCACCATACAGTCCTCAACAAAATGGTATTTCTGAAAGGAAAAATAGAGTTCTCAAGGAAAAGGTGAACTCTATGTTGTCATACTCAGGATTGAGTGATGGGTTTTGGGGAGAAGCTATGTTAACAGCTTGCTATCTTTTGAATAGGGTTCCAAACAAAAGGAACAAAATAACTCCCTATGAACTGTGGTACAAAAAGAAACCAAACTTAAGATATCTTAAAGTTTGGGGGTGTCGAGCAGTTGTAAGACTGACTGAACCTAAAAGGAAAAATTTGGGTGAAAGAGGTATTGATTGTATTTTCATTGGTTATGCTGAGCATTCCAGGGATTATAGGTTCTTTGTTTTAGAACCTAATGATTATGTTTCAGTTAATACTGTCATAGAATCAAGAGATGCAATATTTGATGAAAATCGTTTTTCATCCATACCTAGACCAAAGGACATGGCCCCTAGTTCCAGTGGGACAAACAAGGAAAATATAGTTGTACCAAACACTGATGAATCACTTGAGCTTAGAAGAGGAAAAAGAGAAAGAAAGGCTAAATCTTTCGGTCCTGATTTTCAGCTTTATCTAGTTGAGGGTTCTAGAGATGAAATTGCAAATCAATATTCATATTGTTTTAGTGTTGAAGAAGATCCTAAAACATTTGATGAGGCAATGAAATCTCAAGATGTTGCTTTCTGGAAAGAAGCAATAAATGATGAAATGGATTCCATCATGGGAAATAACATGTGGGTTTTATCTGATCTTCCTCCTGGATGCAAACCTTTGGGTTGCAAGTGGATATTTAAGAGGAAGATGAAAGTAGATGGAACAATTGACAAGTTCAAAGCTCGATTGGTTATTCAAGGTTTTAGACAAAAACCTGGGATTGACTACTTTGATACTTATGCACCTGTTGCTCGTATTTCTACTATTAGATTGCTGATTGCCTTAGCTGCAATTCACAATCTGGTCATTCACCAAATGGATGTTAAAACAGCATTCCTGAATGGTGATTTGGATGAAGAAGTATACATGAAGCAACCTGAGGGTTTTGTTATGCCAGGTAATGAGCATAAAGTATGCAAATTGGTTAAGTCTTTGTATGGGCTGAAACAAGCACCTAAACAGTGGCATCAAAAGTTTGATGATGTTGTCTTAAGTAATGGTTTTATGCTAAATCAATCGGACAAGTGTGTATATAGTAAGTTTGATGCGTCTGGTAAAGGAGTGATCATTTGCTTGTATGTGGATGATATGTTGATCTTTGGGACTGATCAAAGGCAAGTTGATATGACCAAAGAATTTTTATCATCTCAATTCTCTATGAAGGATATGGGGGAGGCAGAAGTGATTCTTGGTATAAGAATCAAGCGTGAACATCGAGGAATTTCTATTTCACAGTCTCATTACATTGAGAAAGTACTTAAGAAATTCAATTGTTTGGATTGTTCTCCTGTGAGTACTCCGTTTGATCCAAGTATGAAGCTTATGCCTAATACTGGTCAAGCAGTTTCACAGCTTGAATATTCAAAGGTCATTGGTTGTTTGATGTATGCCATGACCAGCACAAGGCCTGATATTGCTTTTGCTGTAGGAACGCTAAGTAGGTTTACTAGCAGTCCTAGTACTCATCACTGGCAAGCAGTAAGGCGGGTGTTGAAGTATTTGAAGAAAACCATGGATTATGGTTTGACTTATGTAGGGTTTCCTTCTGTGATTGAAGGGTATACTGATGCTAGTTGGATTTCAAACATGGAGGACCACTCCTCAACAAGTGGTTGGGTTTTTCTTCTTGGAGGAGGTGCAATCTCATGGGCATCCAAGAAGCAAACTTGTATCACAAAGTCAACTATGGAATCAGAATTTGTAGCCCTTGCAGCTGCTGGGAACGAAGCAGGATGGTTAAGGAATTTGATTTATGAGATTCCTTTGTGGCCAAAACCGATTTCACCCATTTCTATACACTGTGACAGTTCTGCCACTTTGGGCAAGGCCTATAGTCAAGTGTATAATGGAAAGTCGCGACATTTGGGTGTTAGACATAGTATGGTACGTGAGCTCATAACTCATGGTATTATTTCTGTTGATTGGGTTCGATCTCAACAGAATTTAGTTGATCACTTGACGAAGGGGTTAGCTAGAGACTTGGTAGCAAAGTCGGTGATAGGGATGGGTTTAAAGCCCACTTAATATCTCTATGGATAAGATACCCAATTCCCTTCTAATACGATGTTAGAAGCTGAATTCAATGTGGAAAGCTTATTTATGGAGATTGAAGCGCATTTGTATTACATCATCCCAAGGTATGTGCTTAAACCTATAGAGTTAAGGTAGGTTGAATTAAGTTCTTAATAGTTCTTTTGAAAAAGTGTATTTACATGTGCATGATTTAAAAGGACTACCTATATGAGTGTGAAGTGTTGCCGCTTCAGAAGGCCTTGGGCTAGGCTTTTTATGCACTCATGAATGGATAGGACACATGGCGGTAATAGTGTCAAGTATGAAACATTAGAATTTGTGTAAACTTATGTGTATAGTATCTTCAGTTACTCAAATGAGTTGATGGGTTCAATCCTTAGGACACCCAGATTCTCGAGTATTTGAAATGTGTATTATACTAATATGAAAATTCAATCTTCAAGACATTTTCATTTATGCATGAGTTTGGTTTTGCGTTTGCTTTTAGTTAATTAACGATTACACTAAAATGGGGGAGGAATGTTGGTGATTTTAGTGTCATCAATATATTTTAGTGTAGTCATATTTAATATCGAGACAGGCTGAGTTCATTTTACATTCCAAGTCTGGAGGTGCGGGGTGCACACTCGGATAGTTAAATGTGGACTCAGGAAATCGGGGGTCGGGGTTCCAAAAACGAATTGTTATGGCCAAAAACGGTTTTCCCGCCAAAAACGGGTTTCCCGCCAAAAATCGTTTCCCGCCAAAAATTTCCCGCCAAAAAATTTTCTATACATTTTCGATTTGTCGGAATATTGAAGAGGACAACGAAGAAAGAAAACGATTTCTTCTCTGCAACTCTCTGTCTCTGAAAAACGCAATCCATCGCAAGGTATTCTGTGTTTGTGGATTTGGATTAGGCTTGTAATCCGAATATGATTTCTTGGATTATCCCACTTCTGAATTCGTGTAACCCCAAGCAATAGGGACGAATTACAGATTTCGGAAAGTGATTCAATCACGATCCTAGAAATTATCCAAGTATTAATGTTATTCTGTAATCCCTAAAACTACATGTTTGGATTTAGTTTATCTCTTTGATGGAAATTGTCTTCCTTTGTTGATTTTTGTTTTTGTTTTTTACCCAATCAAAAACCGCTCGAACCAGAATCATAGAATCAACTTTGATTGGGTAAAAAAGAAATAAAAAACAATACAAAGACTAAAATGGCCCCTATTTAACGAAACTTTTTAACGGTCGTTGAAAACTTAAGATGTTTTTGCAAACCAAGATGACCATTTTGTAATTTCGTCTTGAAAAGATTTATATCAACAGATTACAATACAAACAAATACAAGAGAAATGTTATCACTCTTCAAGAGGATTGAAGAAGATAAGAAAACCCTAATCTAGAAAAGGAAATGAAACCCTAAACTAGAAAGAGAGAAAAGTAAGCTATTCTAAAATCTGAAAAGTGAGAAAATGAATTGGTTCAACCTAAAAATGAACGGAGACAACATTTTATATATGACAACTAGATATTGCACTTTAGCCCTTCATCTTTCCTTGAATTGCTCCGCTACCCTCGTACATTTCCAGGAAGTGAGGCGCGATCCTCTTTATCCTCATCTATCAGCATTTGTCCAAATCACCCCTCATACTTACTGAAAATAACACAAGAACACTAAATAAGTTATGGATGACAAGATTGATCCAGAATTCATTACTTTTTAACATTTCGAAACTGCATGAACGATAACTAACCATCATGTTATCAATTAAGTTCAATAATTATAAAATCAAAAATAATATTAAGTTAATTTTTCTGTCAAACTCATAATTAAGATTCAAATATAAATTTAAATATTAAACAAATGCATAAACACTTGTACTATACAAGTCGTAGGTTGACCACACCGACCATAACTGCCACCTCTTCCAGCTCTCGCTTAGTGTTTTCAAGAACTAGCGAGAAACTTACGCAGAGCCACTATCTGAGCAAGTTTGTACTTTTTACCCTATATATATATATATATATTAAACCTAGTTTAAAAAAAGTTTACGCAAAGAGTCCCTCTATGTAGACTGTATATTAAAATTTAATTCAATTTAAATTAATATTAAAAAAACGAATTTATTGATTATTTTTGTTTAAACTTTTTAAAACAAGTATCTTTTCAATGAATATTAACAAAACAAATTTCTTTCAATGAGTATTTTAATTTAAATTTTATTTATAATTAAATTTTAATATTTTTTCATTAAATATTTTTTCTAATTTTAGTTTTTTTATTTTTTTTACTAAACATTATTTTTTAAGCAAAGAAATGAGGACTCTGGTGAGCTTCGGCATTGCCATCACCCACCCGAGCTTCATTCGATTCATTGATAAATAAATTAGTACAGTGGTTGTTCATACAAGTTTTAAGAAAATATGGAATATCATAAAAGATAATAGGACAAGTTAACGAACGGGAGTGCCTCGCAGTCAAGTGTGCCATCTCATTCGCTTGTCGGCCGATGGTATGGACAGAGAAGTTCTGCTTTGAGTTGAGAATGTTTCGAATGTCTTTGATGATGCCCCCAAACTCGGAGTCGTCGCTGAAAGAATCGTAGATGGCATCCACCACCGCCTTTGCATCAGATTCGATAATAACATTATGGTCACCTCGAAAGGAGACCCATTGAAGAGCATCGCGGACGGCAAGGGCCTCACATTCGCGAACGAACGGAAGAAAACAAATTGGAGAGGCTTTGGCCAAAATAAACTCACCGTTATGGTTCCGGATTACAGCACCGTAACCCGCCGAGGATGAAGAAGCAGAAACCGTAGCATCAACGTTGCACTTCAGGTAGTCTAGTCTCGGTGGGTTCCAAGAATAGGAGTGGGCCTGATCGTTGCTATTGGGCTTTGACGATGTCAAATTTCTAGAAAATTTCCAATCCAAATGGAGGCTTAAGGCACGTCTAACAGTCGCAGTCGGATCCCGGGGGCCATCGTTCCAAAGAATATCATTGCGGCGGTACCAGATGCTCCACATGGTCATAAAAAGTCTATCACCCTCAGTATCGAGATTTACCTGTAAAAGCTTGAAGAGGAGATCCGCAAAAGAATTGGCATCAATAGCACAAGCGTCAATCTCGGGCCAAAAACCTGCCTCTACCCAAACCGATCGCACCAAAGGACAATCGATAAGGGCATGCCACATATTTTCTAGGTTATTATTGCAAAGGGGGCAAAAGGGGGGGACCCGGATACCTCTAGTTTGAAGGGCACATCGAGTGGGGATGACATCATGCAAAGCACGCCAAATAAAATTTTTGACTTTGTTTGGAATATTCGCTTTCCAAACTCTTTTCCAATCACCCTCAATAAAGAGATGGGTCGTCGGAGCAATTTTTCCGTGATAGTTCTATAGCTAGACTTGACGGAGTAGAATCCATTATGGTCCCAATGCCATATGAGTTTATCCGTATGCGAGCCGGTTAGAGGCGGAAGTTGCAAAATTCGGGTGCGATCTCGAGGATAGAAAACTTGGTTGATCAAGTCCATGTTCCACTGTTGGTCCCGAAGGGTTATACAAGTTTGTAGAAGGGGGGTTGAATACAAACACACGATTTTTACTTTTCTAAATTGTTTATTGATAAATCTTAAAATAATTTACAACTTATTGCAGAACAAGATTAAGGATAAACCTAATCTAAACAAGTTAAGAACACTAAGTTTCTTGCACTAGAAATAGATAGAAATGAGATAAGAATATTAAGTATAATATTCTAACACACAGATAGAAAGAAGAAGATGGCCAGGCGCACTTCAAAACTGAAGTAGGGTTCTTCTTATATACTGCATGCATTTAATGCATGGCAGTATAGCTTTACACGTGGCAGCAGCTGAGTGGTTTCATGTACTTTTGTAGACAACCTAGTAGCCACATGGTGCACAGTGTAGAATCAGAGTTGTTGTACGATTTCAGACAAAAGGGATGTTCGTTCTGACAATTCGTACGGAGACGTGCAAGGGAGGTAAGACAAAAGTATTTCGTAAGAGACTTCATGATCAGCTTTCGTTGAGTCAGGTCTTTATCAGCGAATGATAAAGTTCAGCGATTGCTGAAGTCTTCTACTTGATACTTCACGTTGAATGGACAGGTCTTGCTTCGCTGATATCCGCATCAGTTTCATTAGTAGACTTGTCACTGGTTCTTGAGCTTGATCTTCGACTTCAGCGTAGAACATATGTTGACGTGAAACTTTGTCTTCAGGGATCATAAGTAAACAACTAAACTATCAGCGATCATCTCATAGACTGAACATGCTCAGAGCTACGACGATGAACAGTGTTCGCTGACTATTTAACTTAAAGAGCGAGAGTTCCTATCAGCGGTACTGAACAGTCTTAGTACTTATCAGCGATAGTGAAACTCTAATACATAATGTTTACTTACAATTTTCACTAAGTGTTTAAGAGAAGGTCATTATCAAATCACTGAGGGTTAGGATCAACAATCTCCCCCTATTTGATTATGACATAGCAACAAAGAAAATTGCTAAGTATGAAAACATAAGGATAAAAAGAACTCATAAAATATTTGTCCCTTTTACTGTTTTCTGGGATCTTTTCTGTACTGATGGAGTAAAGTACGTTCGCTGAAATTTTCCTTAAAACTTCGTAAAAATTACAGAGGGGCGTAGAAAAATTACAAGTACAACTAATGAATTTACAAGTACAAAGGATATAAGCTGATAAAGATAGAAAGAATTACAAGGCGATCCTATCAGCTAGAGAGGTTCTTCCTTAATGAGAAGTTCATCAAGGGCATTAGTAGTGGGAATCATCCAGTCAGGTACATCTTCTCCCAAATTTCTTCTTTCCTAGGCTTCCTTGAAGATCAAGGGTTTTAAGTGTTGTCCAAGAAGATCATTTATGAATCCACACCAATAGATGAGATCTCTGAGTTGTTCGATTGGAGCAATGGGTAGCTCAGAGATACGCTGGAAGTGAGGTCGTCCATAATAGTCTTGAAAAAAGATACCATGAGGATTGTTTAAGACTTTACCAGGGACGAAGACTTCACTAGGTGGCAGAGAGGTATCGAGCATTGAAAGATCAGCATCAGGACCAAGAACTTCAGCGCGAGAGAAACCAATACCTGTTTCATTTCGTATAGGAGGACCTGAGTCTGAGGCTTTCTTTTTCTTTGCATGGGCTCTTTTACTTTTGGGAGTAGGAGCTGGAGGAAGAGAAACGTCTACAGCAGAAGCAACCAAGTCGATCTGTCGATTCATAAGTGTTTCGACATGATTTTTGTATTTGGATTGTGATCGCTGAATGGCTACTTTGATCTCAAGCCATTCAGAGAGACCATATTTCCCAATGGCTTCAGCGTAGAATTTTTCAGTTGTGCCATTTTCTCTGTGTATCTCAACCTCAGCAATTGAAACTTTTAGGGTCGATTTACCAGAGATGTATACCTTGTTTATTCTGGCAGCTCGATATCGGAAGTGTACTTTCTCTTTGCACCATTTCAAGGTAGATTGAGATACGTTGGTCTTCTTTTCCACGATCTGTTGAGCGTCTTCCCATAGCTGACATTGAACTTTAATTGGAGTTCTTTTTAGCGTGGGGTCTTTCACCGATTCTTGGACAAGCTGGATGGCGAGAGCCTTATCTTTTTCTTCAACTTCCCTTCTTTCGGCGATTAACCTTTCAGCTCTGAGATGATCAGCGAATTCTTTCTTCGTAAGCCTGATCTTAGGAACTTGAGTGGCTTTTGAAGAAGCAACTTTTGAACTGGAAAGTTTTCTTCGCTGATCCTCAAGCTTCTGAATCATCGCTTCTCTCTTTTTGATTTCCTCTTGACTTAGCTTTTGAGGGACTAAGGAAGGTCTGTTTTTGTGAGAGAGAAGTTGTTCTTCAGGTTCATCAGTCTTAGTGATTAAATCCAAGATTGGGATTATTTCTTCAGCTCTTGTGGCTGGGATTATTGTTGGAGAAGTCGTAGGAGCTTCAGCGTGATCCTCAAACAGGGGAGAGGACTAGCTGAAACACAGCGATCTTTTAAGTAAGAAAGATTGGAAGAAAGAGATAGAGAAAAGAATATGGTTAAGTGTATAGAGGTTTTATGGAGAGGAGGACAGAAATTGAGAAAGGGTAGAGGATAGATGCAGAGTAAGGAAAAAGGAGATATTGTACCTGACAAACTGGTTTTGTCTTAAGGATGGCCAGATTGTCTTCAGCGAGGCCTTTGTTTTTGCCTTGGTCAGCTTCAGACGCAGGCTTCGTCTGTGACTTCTCCCCTGATGGTTCATTTATTGAAATCCCTTTCTGAGCAGGGACTTTCACGACAGGCTGAACGAAGAAGAAAGAGTCATCATCATCATTTTCATCATCATCACTTTTGGGGGATGATGATGGTTCTTCATCAGAGATGTCGACAGGTTCATCGTCTTCAGCTTCAGATTCATCGTCGTAGGGTTCGGTTACGTCAGCAGCAACTTCAGTTTCCTTATCCTCTTCGAGTTCCTCCCCATCAGAATCAGAGGGAGGTTTCTCGGTTCCCTCAGGGATATTAGCTCCCTGAGGTTTTGAAGTAGAGGCACCAGCAACAATAACTTCAGTGTTCTCCCCCTCAGCATTATGGGGAAGATCTTCAACTCACTTCTCCCCCTCTTCCTCATGATGGTTGGGGGAGGAAATAGATTGTTCAGCGTCCAAGGTAACACTGTCTTCTTGGCCAGTGAGACCTATGTAGGTTTCAATCTCTACGATTCTGTCTTCAAGGCCAGAAATCGCAGGACTGGTCTTTTGAATATCTTCTCTATCAGCCTGAGTAAAATGAGACTTTGGGGCATCCAGGCGATTGAGAATCTGCTGAAGGAGTTCTTTGACCGTCTTCACTTCACCCTGAAGAGTACCAACCTCTGTCTTCAATGATGTGACTTCATTGGACAGAGTGGTGAAGTTTGTTGCGAGGGTGGTGTTGTTGAAGTTGAGATTGTTGATGTTTGTGGAAGTTTCAGCGAGGGTGGTAGCAAGAGTTGCAATGCTGCCATCCATCTTCTCCATATCAGCTTTGGAGGCTTTCGTGTCAACAACCTCGGTCAGCTTCTTGAGGTTCTCTCCAGCGTTTGTTACAGCTGAAGAGTTCGTGGAAAGATTGGTGTTGAGGGATTCCACGTTAGTTTCCAGGGCCTTCAGGGAGGTGTTGATATCCCCCAAATTAGGACCTGAAAAGGTAAAAAACTTGCGAGCTAAGGAAAGCTCATAAGTTTGGGGTTGAGAGAGAGGATAGTGTATGGTTTTGTGTATACCTACAGGTGGGTTGGCGAAGTCATCAAAACCGCGTAACCCTGAATGGAATTCCATGTCGCCTTCGAAACTACCTTGGCGCATAGAAGACTCTGCAGGTCCTTGATTTTCATCCATCATCCTATGTAGAACATTTGCCGCTGAATCGTGTAGGATGACGGGCGCACCTGAGAACTGTGGGAAAATAGGTGGAGTGTCCAAAGGAGTAGAGAGAGAAGCGAAAGATGAGAGAATTGGTTGGGTGCGGGGTCCAGCGATGGATTCGCTGAAAATCACTTCAGTCTGTAGAGAGACTGAAGGAGGTTGGTTCAGTTCCAAGTTAACAACCTTAGTGTTTGGAGACGTTGAGGTCTGGTTGGAAGGGGTGGATTATTCAGTTGTGGCAGAGCGTACCACGAAAGCATCCATTGTCTTTTGAGATACAAGGACTGTGTCTTCAACCTGTTAAGGTTTGGGTTGCTCCTTGGTTTTCTTGACCCTTGCGGAATCAAGTTGGGTAGAAGAGTGTTTCCTTTTCTTAGAAGGAGTGGGTTTTGTGGCCTGGGTATCAGCGAGGGGTATTGTCGCTGAAGTTGCCACAGAAGTAGAAGAAGGAGGTCTTAGAAGAGTTAAGAGTTGAGAGAGACGTACCTCATTTTCCAGCGGATTGAAGTCGAGCACCTTAGGGCCAACCTGAGAGAGTCTCAGATCACCCTCTGTTGGATACTTTTTCCCAAGGCCTTGTCGAAAGATGGCGCTGATGAATCTGGGAAAAGGAACCCATGAAGTTCTCTCAGCCATATCTACTCTGAGGGCGAGTTCGTCATAGATGACTGAGGCCCAGTCAACATGGAGTCCTTTCAGCAATGCATAGCCCATTGCTTGCTGAGGTTGAGCGGCTTGATCAGAGGAGCCGGTTTTCGCTGTCATGCAGCTTATCAAGTGGGCGAAGATGAAATTCATATCGCTTGGCATTTTGGACTTCTTGATCAGCGTCAGTTTCTTCTCGATCTCTTTGTCCCTCCCTGTATTCCATGCGTAACCCATCGCATCAAAGAATGCAGTGATGGCTTCCCTATCAGCATGGCTTTTGTGATTAGGGAAAGGAACAAATTGGTTTTCTTTGGTAGCTGCGGGTAGGTTGAGTGCACGCCTGATAATGGCATGGTTGATTTTGGTTGTGCCAAATTTGGTGTCACAGAGAATGACATCAACCAATTTATTTGGGTCTTTGGAAGAAGGAACCTGAGCTCTTCTGGCAGTGTACCATAACTGAGCTAAAAGGAATTTGTGAGCAGGGGGCACTACGGTTAGGGCTGTGGATAAGCAACAGGTTTTCAGAAAATTCACAGCATCATCCAGATGTGTGACTTGCTTTCGAGAAGGAAACTCGAAAAGCGCATACAAGTTGTTTGATTTCGTCCAGTCTATTGTCTCCATCGTAAACTTGACATGTGCAGCCTTGGTGAAAACCACATTCTCAGCGGTAGAAACGTCAGTGTTGGATGCCATTGTTGTTTATCAGTTTAACCAAAGATTAACAAATAAGAAATAGTCTTAATGTGGAAAGATTTTCCAATAAGATGTTTCGAATTTTGTCCATTTCATTCAGACCAAAATGTGTTAATGAAGATTAGGGTTTTCTTGTTTTTGAAAAAGAATGTAAACCCAATAAAATGCCTTGTTTTTCAGTTCCTTTTAGAGATAAGGATTCTGGAAAAACGTATGAAGAACAAGTTTAAGATATATGATTTAAACTTGAAGAACAAACATGAAAAGGTTGTGTTCATAAAACCATGAAAGAAATTATTTCATTTTAAGAAGTTCTTTTGTTTGATCTTTAATAAACAATGAGAAGATCAGAAACACGTTAAAAACAGGTAAATAGTAAGAATATTAACCTTGTTGTCTTAAGAGAAGATGAACAGTTGTCTGTAAAAACTTGAGTTCAAAGAGCACAGTAAATCTTTTCTTACTTGGAGGAGAAGTAGTGTTCGCGTAAAGAGAAAAATATAAACTCGAATGGGTTTATATAGTGAGATTAGAGAGAGAGAAAAACAAGAGCGGGAAAGTTTTTCATCATGACACGGACACGTGTTTGCATTTGATTGGATGGTAAACGAAACGTGCAAACGTGTGTCAGAAAAAGAACATGCCATGGGTTATCCGTTTGACTTACGTCACAAACGTCCTTTCATATTTTAGGACGTCTCTGAGGTTTTCAAAGTTCAGAGACATTTTTAAAACATGAAGCACTGAATAGAAATATCAGTGTTGGTTTTAAGAAATTTCAAAATATCACTGAAAAGAAGAGATATTCAACGATGTAATTTGTTTTGAAATCTTGCATTCACATGCGATTGTCAGCGAGTAAAGAGAACGTACCTTAATATCAGCAAATCAAGTTTGTTCAGAGAGAAGGTGATAGAATGGGTTATACAAGTTTGTGTTATCCGGTCGCTGATCAAATGTGAATTGCTGAAGATTTTACTCTTCAAAGTTCAACATTCCAAGCTCGCTGATGAGAAAGTTAAATCTTGTCTCATCAAGAGGTTTGGTGAATAGATCAGCTAACTGATAATCAGTTGGGATAAAATGAAGTTCTATATCACCATTCATCACATGATCTCTGATAAAATGATACTTGATTTCGATATGTTTGGTCTTTGAGTGTAGCACTGGATTGTTGGCTATAGCGATGGCACTTGTGTTGTCGCAATAGATTGGAATTTTTGAGAGCTGAAGTTCATAGTCCAGTAGTTGATTTCTCATCCACAAGACCTGAGAACAACAGCTTCCAGCGGCTACATATTCAGCTTCAACGGTTGAGGTGGACACTGAGTTTTGCTTTTTACTTGTCCAACTCACCAGCTTTCCACCCAGGAGCTGACAACCTCCTGTGGTGATTTTCCTATCCAATTTGCAACCTGCAAAATCACTATCTGAATAGGCGATTAGATCAAACCCTGAATCTTTGGGATACCAAAGACCTAGGTTCGAAGTACCTTTAAGGTATCGAAAAATTCGCTTTACAGCGATCATATGAGATTCCTTAGGTTCAGCTTGATATCGTGCACACAAACAGGTTGCGTACATAATATCAGGTCGACTAGCTGTCAGATATAACAAAGAGCTGATCATCCCACGGTACTTCGTGACATTAACAGGAATACCAGCTGTATCCTTGTTTAGTGTCAGCGGATGTGCCATTGGGGTTTTCATAGCTGAACTTTCAGTTAAATCGAATTTCTTCAACATATCCTTAACATACTTTCCCTGATTAATGAAAGTTCCTTTTTCATTTTGTTTGATCTGAAGACCAAGGAAATATGTTAGTTCACCCATCATACTCATTTTATATTCAGCTTTCATCCTTTTAGAAAAACGAGTACAAAGTTTAGGGTTAGTGGAACCAAATATAATATCATTGACATATATTTGAACAAGAATGATATGACCTTTCACTTTTCTGAAAAATAGAGTTTTATCGATTTTACCACGCTCAAATTCTTCAATAATCAGATAAGAGGATAAAGTGTCATACCATGCACGTGGAGCTTTCTTTAAGCCATAAAGTGCCTTATCCAGTTTATAAACATAACCTGGATGCTTAGGATCTGAAAATCCTGGTGGTTGTTCCACATAGACTTCTTCATTCAGCTTTCCGTTGAGGAACGCTGACTTGACATCCATTTGATACACTTTGAAGTCTTTGTGTACAGCGTAAGCTAAGAATAGACGAATAGATTCTAGTCTAGCCACTGGGGCGAATGTTTCGTCGTAGTCTATACCTTCCTCTTGTCTGTATCCTTGAGCAACAAGACGAGCCTTGTTGCGGGTTACATTTCCATGTTCGTCCAACTTATTTTGATAGACCCATTTAGTGCCTATCACTGATTTGTCAGTTGGTCTTCGAACGAGATTCCAAACTTTGTTTCTTTCGAATTCTGTCAGCTCTTCTTGCATAGCGCTGACCCAGTTTGGATCTTTGAGGGCATCATCTATTTTATTTGGTTCAATCAGAGAAATAAAGTTAACAAATAACCAAATATTACCTGCACTTCGTCGAGTCTGAACACCAACGTTTGGATCACCAAGAATTTGTTCAATAGGGTGATTTACAGTGCATCGCTGAGCCGGAGCATGAGATGCTGACTCAACCTGAACTGGATGAGCTGAAGATGAGGCTTCAGCAACTTCTGGAATATCAGCTAAGAGAGGAGTAGGTGCAGATGTCATTTCATTCACTGTTTGCTGAGAAATAGATGGAATGTCTGATGTTGGTCCAGAAGGAAGCATAGTGTTTAGAGGAACAACTGAGATCCAAGATATTTCAGCTTCACTATTCTGCATGTCAGAGATGATAGGAGTACCATCATCTTCAGCTGTATGAGTATGAGGTGGAGGAGTTGGAATATCTTCTGAATCACCAAGATGTGAAAACATCCATTGATTCAGTTCTTCAGTATCAGCAGAAGGTCTTGAGTTCGCTGAACGGGATTCGTCAAAAGTGATGTGAATAGTTTCTTCTACAGTCTGTCTTCTTCGATTGAAGACTCTGAAGGCTTTGGAGACTGAGGAGTATCCAAGAAAGATTCCATCATCAGCCTTAGGATCAAACTTTCCAAGGGCATCTCTGTTGTTTAGTATGAAACACTGACAACCAAAGATGTGAAGAAAGCTAATTGAAGGTTTTCTCCCATGGAAGAGTTCATAGGCTGTCTTTTTGAATCTTTTGACTATCAGCGACCTGTTTTGAGTAAAACAAGCAGTGTTGACAGCTTCTGCCCAAAACTGAGTAGGTAGATGAGAATCGCTGAGCATTGAACGTGCAGCTTCGATGATAGTTCGATTTCTTCTTTCAGCGACTCCGTTTTGCTGTGGTGTTCTCACTGATGAAAAGTTGTGAGAAATACCCTTACTCTCAAAGAAGGAATCAAGAGAACTGTTTTTGAATTCAGTCCCATGATCACTCCTTATTGAGTGAACGGTCATATTATTCAGGGTTTCCATTTTCCTGACAAATGTGAGGAGTTCTTCAGGGGTGTCACTCTTAGAACGGAGAAACATTACCCATGTAAAGCGAGAGAATTCATCCACAATGACCAGCGTATATTTCTTTCCAGCGATGGATTGTTTGTTAACAGGGCCAAACAAATCCATATGGAGAAGTTGTAGAGGAGATGACACTGAGGAAACTTGCTTAGACTTAAAGCTTGCTTTGGTCTGCTTCCCTTTTTCACACGCTGAACATAAGGACTCTTTGGCGTATGAGTGTTGAGGTAGACCAGTGACTAACTCTTTTGAGGAAAGAGTATTCAGTGTCTTGAAGTATAGATGAGAGAGCCTCTTATTCCATAGCCAGTTGACATCAGATGAGGCTTTTGAGAAAAACAGGACTTCTCAGTGGTGGTAGAGTCCATGTTTATTACATAAAGATTTTCTAAACGATAACCGCTGAGAGCTATCTTCTCCTTTTTGTCAGTGACAAAGCAGGATTCCTTGGTAAATATTACCTTGTTATCCACGTCGCAAAGTTGACTAATGCTTAGAAGATTATGCTTCAGCCCTTCAACATATGCGACTCTTCTGAAGGTTGTTGTACCATTTGAGAGTACACCAAACCCTCGGGTATGTCCTTTCCCATTTCCACCGAAAGTCACAGAGGGACCCTTCTCTTCCTTGTATTCAGTGAGCAGGTTCTTTTTACCAGTCATGTGTCTAGAGCATCCGCTATCGAGATACCAGATACCCTTCTTAACCTGCAAACAAAATAAGATTAGTTTTTCTTGGGTACCCACTTAACCATGTGAACACGTTTGTCAGTGGGAGTAGAGGAGTTGGAAGGTTCTGCAGTCTTCGCAGCATTTGAAGATTCAGCTTTGTCAGTCTTCACTTTGGTTAATTTCTTAACCTCAGTGGTCTTCTTTGCCATGGAGGCAATGATCTTCACCTTAGCTATCTTTTCAACTTTGGTGGCTGTAGGGCACATACTAGCAATATGATTTGTAAGTCCACAGTGATAACATTTCCTATAACTAAAAGTAGTCTTAGGACCATTTGCATGCTTAGCTTTTGATTTTGAATTAGAAGGACCAGCACCAAGTAAACTACTGTCATTTGAAATAGGAGGAACATTCAGTTCTTCAGATTTCTTAACAATAACATCCACTTTGATTCTAGGAGTAGATCGCTGAATAGATCCACGCTGAATAGATCCAGAGATCTTATTCTTAGAATTAAAGGGATGGGTCACTGAAGCTTTAGAAGTATTCAGCTTAGGTATAAAAGTACCCTTCTGAGGTTTTTGATTAAAATCAATTCATTTACCTTTGTCTTTAGAGACTGAGGTAGTTTTCGGATAAACCATTTTCTCTTTACCTTTGAAAGTTAAGGTAGAGTTTTTCTCAGGGATAGGAATTTGTGAAGAGGAACACTGAGAGGATGAAGTGTCAGGGATAGAGGATACGAACATTCCGAATTTAAGCATTGAACGGTCAGTGATTGGTTCTAAAGTATCAGCTTTATAACCAAGACCACGTTTATCACTCAATGGAATCTGAGACTTTATTATCTCAGTGATCGTTGTTGGGGACTTATACCATCCATCAACAGTAGCTTTTTCAGCTTTTAATGCAGCGATAGCTTCTTCGCGCTCGATTTTGACTAGCTGATTTAAATGAACTTGATCTTTAAAATCTTCTTCAATTTTAGAAAGTATTTCTATTTGAAGGTGACAGTTTTTAAGCTGTTCAGCGAGATCAAGGTTTTGGTTTTCAATAACAGTTTTGCCATTCATAGCTTCGTATAAGCTTCTAGTCAAGAGATCGATCTTTTGAAGACTATCAACTTCATCAATATTAGCAATATTGGTAAAGAAAGAAGGTGATACCTTAGTAGCAGAGGTTGAAGTAGAGGGAATGTCAGAATTTTCTTCCTTATCTTCAAGTTTGGCCATGAGACAGAGATTTGCTTCATCATCATCTTCAGAGTCAGATGATTCTTCTTCATCAGAAGCAGCCCAATCATAGTCAGCCATAAGGCCTTTGCCTTTCTTCTTAAAGCCTTTCAGCTTTGCATACCTTTCTTTCAGCTTGGTGTATTTTTTTATCTCTAGACCTGGAGTTAGAGGATTTCTTGGGAAAAGCTGAGGTTCTGGAAACTTTCTTTGACCTGCACTCGCTAGCAAATTGTCTTATCTTTTCACAGTTTTAGCAAGTTGCAGTAGCCTTATCAACAGGAGTTGATGATCTTGGTTTGTCAGTGATAGCAAGAGGTTTATTCTTTCTGAAAAATTTCTTTTCATTAAACCTCCTGAACTTGTTAGAAAGTAGAGCCATAGATTCATCAAGATCTGAAGAGTCAGGATCTGATGATCTTTCAGAGTTACTTTCCACCTCAGTGATAGTGATAGAAGATCGCTGAGTGGAAGGTGTCTCTGAGATAAAAGCAACAGGGGTGCTTTTGGAATCTTTTACAAGATTCTTCTTAAGATGACTCGATGGCTCATGATTCAGCATCGTGCCATATAAGGTAGAAAGGGTCATAGATTTTAGATCCTTTGACAGCTTGAGACACATTGAATAACTGTCCCAGCTTTCAGGTAAACATTCTAAGAACTTTGTCAGAATTTCAAAGTTAGAATATTCCTTACCAACAGTTTTAAGATCTATTATTAAGCAGTTAAAACGTTGATGTACTTCAGAGAGAGATTCATTCTTACCACAAATGAAGCTTTCGTACTGTCTTACCAGGTTGATCTTTCGTGAGTCCTGGACTTCAGATGTACCTTCAAACTGAACACAGATTGTGTCCCACATAGCTTTTGAAGTTTTCAGGTTCATGACGAAATGGTAGACTTCGTCAGGAAGAGCCATGGATAGTATGGATCTGGCTTTGGTGTCGAGAGCCACTTTCTTCTTGTCTTCATCAGTCCACATATGCATTTCCTTAGGAACCAACCTTTCTGGAATAGCAGCTCTATTCTCAGCGGCTGGAACTTCAGAATCAATCCTGACATGGATGTATGGACCGTTTTCGACATAATAAGGTATAGTTGGATCTACACCTTCTAAGAAGAGAATCATCCTTTTTTCCATAGATTAAAGTTATCTCTGGAAAATCTAGGGGGTTTTGCAAGAGAACCATTGTCAATATAGTTAGTGTTTGTGTTGGTAGCCATTTTCAGAAATAGCAAGGAAGAGAATTCTTAGTATAGATAAGATCTTGTTTATGAGATTAAACAAATTTGCTCTGATACCACTTGTTGGTCCCGAAGGGTTATACAAGTTTGTAGAAGGGGGGGTTGAATACAAACACACGATTTTTAATTTTCTAAATTGTTTATTGATAAATCTTAAAACAATTTACAACTTGTTGCGGAACAAGATTAAGGATAAACCTAATCTAAACAAGTTAAGAACACTAAGTTTCTTGCACTAGAAATAGATAGAAAGGAGATAAGAATATTAAGTATAATATTCTAACACACAGATAGAAAGAAGAAGATGGCCAGGCGCACTTCAAAACTGAAGTAGGGTTCTTCTTATATACTGCATGCATTTAATGCATGGCAGTATGGCTTTACACGTGGCAGCAGCTGAGTGGTTGCATGTACTTTTGTAGACAACCTAGTAGCCGCATGGTGCACAGTGTAGAATCAGAGTTGTTGTACGATTTCAGACAAAAGGGATGTTCGTTCTGACAATTCGTACGGAGACGTGCAAGGGAGGTAAGACAAAAGTATTTCGTAAGAGACTTCATGATCAGCTTTCGTTGAGTCAGGTCTTTATCAGCGAATGATAAAGTTCAGCGATTGCTGAAGTCTTCTACTTGATACTTCATGTTGAATGGACAGGTCTTGCTTCGCTGATATCCACATCAGTTTCATTAGTAGACTTGTCGCTGGTTCTTGAGCTTGATCTTTGACTTCAGCGTAGAACATATGTTAACATGAAACTTTGTCTTCAGGGATCATAAGTAAACAACTAAACTATCAGCGATCATCTCATAGACTGAACAGGATCAGAGCTACAATCATGAACAATGTTCGCTGACTATTTAACTTAAAGAGCGAGAGTTCCTATCAGCGGTACTGAACCAGTCTTAGTACTTATCAGCGATAGTGAAACTCTAATACATATTGTTTACTTACAATTTTCACTAAGTGTTTAAGAGAGGGTCATTATCAAATCACAGAGGGTTAGGATCAACATCCACCCATGAGAATGAGGGTCGATCAAGTCTCCCACCGTCAAAGATGACCGGGCGGGATCCATCGGCGTTTCCACACGAAAATTACCGTCATCCCTTAACCAAGGGTCTTTCCAAATGTTGATCGAGAGGCCATTTGACAGTGCTTTGAATACACATATAGACGTGTGCTAATTAAATCCCAAAGCAAGTATACAATGGAATCCAATATCGTCTTTCAAGTAATAAAGTAGTAAAATACCGTTTATCGTCCCACAGAGATTGGAGTCAAAAGTTGATTTAAAAGTTAAAGAAAGAAATGATTTCAGATGGCGATTTGGAAGACTTTGATTGGTTTGAGTTATCTTGAATTAAACTGATTAACAAGGAAAGCAAGGGTGAAAACACTTGGGGTGAGTAAATAAACACAACTTCCAGCGGACCAATGCTGTAGCAATGCTGTAGCATTGTGTCTGCCAACAACTAACTCCGTTATCTATTTTGAGAGTGATCCTTCCGGATTCTCACCATTGCACCTTTGTTTAGCTATCAATCAACATATTCCTATGAAGTATCAAGACCAGTGCGGGTGTCAAACGAAGTTCTCAAAATATATGGATTTAGCAAATTCCTTTGTCTAAAAATCACTCTTCCGAGCCGATTCCCATATCATTCAAGTTGACGTGTTCTAAGTGGCTCATTCATGAGTCCACTACACATTACCACCTTGACTAGTGATCAACTCGTCGAGAATAATCAATTTGAAAAACACCGAAAACAAATTCCTTTGTAAGTAACTTTTCCAAGTATACCCTCAATGTCATTCGAGTTGACGTGCATATCACGGCTCATTCCTGAGTCCATGGCACTTTAACACTTTTCAAGTGATCAAGTCGTCAAGAAGGTTTTTGGATTTATAAAACTTGAATGAAATAATGGAGCATCGTTATTGAGAAACGATGTCCACTTTTCGTTGGTTTAAAATACTCACCCTTTATGGTTTACACCCAATGCTCAAGAAAATTAGCTACTCATGACGTAAATTAAATTACAAGAAATATAAATGACGGAAATAAAGTGCATAAATTAAATGACTGAAATTAAATGACAATAATTTAAATGACAAGAAATTAAATGACAAGAATTTAAATGACAAGAATTTAAAAGACAAGAAATTAAATGACTAGAAATTAAATGACTTAAAGGAAAAATGCAATAATTGTAAAGAACAATAAATAAAGAAAATGCAATACTTTAATAACTTGAGAAATCTAGAGATTGATTATGTCACTTTTCAATCTTAGCTTTCATCAAACGATTACAAGATTGCAATATATAAAACTTGTCTAGATTATCAAAAGATTACTAAAAGACTTATATGAAACTTCCAAGACTACTTTCAACAATGGCTAACATGCCATATATATACACAAGAAAGCACGTAGGGGCTGTGATCAAAAGAAGATACCAACTCTCACCCACTACTACCAACTACTAATATTAAAAAGCTAGACCATACTAGATGAACCAAAAGGATGGTAAAGCTAATAGTTTACTACTATTCATGAACAGTAACTAGTACAATAATAGAGAAAACTACACATCTTCACATAAAATATATTCCAGAACCTTCTGCACTTCCCCAGCCAAAAGTTGCTGACTCCAGACAGATCCTTGGCTTAACAGAATAAGCCCTCCAAAAAGTCATGTTTGCGTCCAGTCAGCCAATGCTTTGGGAATGCTGTGAGAAGCTGCCAGTTTCACAAAATTAGAGATATTTAGCCTACTTACAAGAGTAAAACAGGTATTTCCACAATATTTAGCTTCATGACACAAAACTAGGAAATAATATATAAACTGACTCAATATCGGGATAAAAGTGTAAAATACCCTAATCTAAGCAAGCTACTAGACACATACGCATAGATTTCTCAATGCGTATCACACCCTCAAATTTAAACTGTTGCTTGTCCCCAAGCAACTAAAAGACACAAAAATAAAAAGACTCAAGATGAAAGACTCAAGATTTAAGCATTAAGTGCACACATGACAAAGATTACCACATAAAATGTTTGTCATAGCCTTTTATAATTCCTTAGCGAGCATCATGCAATCTAAACATGTATGAACCATAAGCTAGCAATCAAATCTTTTTGTTTACTCAAACACATGCCACTTCTAGGATCACAAGGGCTTTAAGAATGGGTACGCTCTTTTTGGCATAATCTTTTCCTCACTTTGCCTTTTCTCTCAACATAGCATAAATTTTTGAACTTTGTTCGCACTTTTTGTGCTCTTTTTGTTGAAATCATGCACTTTGCCCCTATGGGACATTTTGGTGCTTTTTGACAGTTTCCACAAAGGCATCATCTTGGGGCTTTGCTCCATTTGTGTGATCTTTTTGGCCTTTGTGGATGGACATCCCCACCCTCAAATTAGGATGGACATCCCCCCCCCCCCCCCCCCCCACCCTCAAATTTAGATGTTGCAATGTCCTCATTGTACGCTTGGAAAGGGAAGTGTTTAAGATGTCAAATGGCCAAAAAGTGAGAAAAGAACAAATGGCCTTGATCCTGTCCTAGATTATGTAGCAATGTGTGAGTGGAATGCGTCCCAAGAATCAAACTGCTAGTTCTAGCAAGAACAAATATTAGATGCAATACAATAAAACCAAAAAGTTATTTGGGCTATGATTACATTATGTACTAACTAATCATGCAAATCTTGATTAAAACAAACTAATCCTAAAAATAAGAAAATTAATCCCTGACACACATACCAATTCATAAAATAAAAACAAACATGAAGCTAAAGAGTTGTGAAAGGAACATGTCCTACTCCATAAGAGTAGGCTGTGAGCTTGTTGTTGCCTCCAATGCTGCAGCGTTAGCAGTTGCAGCTTTCTTCTTCAAATCAGCCACCTCTTCCTTCAGTTTCTTGTTTTCTTCTAGCAACCTCTTGATTTCAACCCTCATGCCTTTTAGCCTCCCAACCAATATCCCAACCTTGGTCTTTGACCTGCCCTCTGTATCCTCTTTCCATTTTCTGATAGTTGCAACAGAATGCTTCTTTTTGGTTTTGAGTTTGGCAGCCAAGTTTTGCTCCATCAGATCCATTCTCCTTTCAAAAGTACTTCTCTCCTTGAGAATGCTATCCAATAGATTGCTGTTCTGAGTCATGACCTCTTGCATTATTCCCATCACATCCCCACTTCCAATTCTCTGCCTTGGCTCTCTCAGCCTAGTTACCAACTTGGTGTCTATAGTCCATTTCTCTTCTCCTTCTTTTACTATCTCATCATCCACATAAAATGGTACTCCTGCCTTTTTGCACAATTTCAACACCAAAAGAGGGAAAAACAGCTTCCCTTGACTTCTAGATGAACAATATTTCATTGACTTCATAATGAGCTCACCTACGTCCATTTGTACACCCTCCATGACACAATAGAGCAAAATCATTCTTTTAACCGAAATAGAACTGTCATGGGTGGTGGGACTTAGTGAGTGCCTAATAAAGTTCATCCAGACGTTGGCATTGGGTGTGAGATTTGAAGCCTTAAATGTTTTTAACATGTAATTGCTGTGAGGCTCCCATTCTGCTCTAGGCCTCCCAAGTACCTTCGTAATGTCATCAATCTTAGCCTCATTGGCTTTCTCCAACATTCTTTCAAATCTACAAACCTTAGGGGGTGTAAAGTCCATCAAATCATTTATCTCATTAACATTAGCACTGACTTGTTTTCCCCTAAGTTTGAAAGTACTTGTTGTGCTCATTCTAAAGGCAGCATAAAATTCCCTAACTAGTGTGATGTTATAGGAATGTTGTACCTCACAAAGCTTAGACCATCCATGCCTTTCTATCACAGTTTTAATAAAGTCACACTCTTCTATGCTTCTTTCATCAAAACCCCTTTCTGGAAGTGCAGGCTTGTTCTTGAGTCTAGCACACATCTGCTTAGCTTCTTTGGATTCAAATCCATCATGCTTCATTTTAGGTCTCCTGATGAATTCTGGTGCTTCTTCGGTTTCTGTTTCTGCCCCTGTATCATCCTCCATTTCTTCTTCTGTTTCAGAATCAGAGTCAGATTCAAACTTTGTTTCTGAATGCTCTGAGGATGCTGTGGAGACAGGCTCCTTTTCCTGGACAGGTTTCTTTCCACTTCTGGTGCTCCTCTTCGGTGGAGTTCTTTTCTTCCTTCCCTTTGCTACTGCCTTGACCTTCTTCTTTGGTGGTTCCACCACCTCACTGCTTTGGACTGATCTCTTCTTTTTCACAGCTTTCTTTTTAGGCGGTTTAGGAGGACCAATGATGTCATCCACATTGAAGGGGTCCTCGACTGCATTGTTATTGCCTCCTCCCAAATCAGTAGCTTCCATTTCTGCATTGTGTTCCTGAGATTCTTCAGCCCTGTCTTTCTCAGTTGAACGTCTTGGATTATCCAAGATTTCCACCACAATCCTTACATTGGACTGGTAAGGTACCAAAGCCCAATGTTTGTTCAACTGCACAACAACTTCATGATCATCTTTGTTGTCGAATGCTAAGAAAAATGCATCCTCATCCTTTTCAACCTTTAGTTCCTCCTCCTCTTCAGAATCGGAGGTGAAATGACCATCTTCTCTGGCTTTTGGTTTGTAAACTGAGCTAGCCGAAGGTGAGTAAACCACCATTGCTAATGGCCCTTCTTCAGTAGGGTTTGGTTCCTGAGGTGTGGATGGTACAGCAGCAGCTTCTTCAGAAAGCTTATTTAGGTCGAAACCTATAGAAGGAGTTCCAACATCAGAGAGTTTGTTCAATGGGATTTCTTTCACAGGGGTTCTTTTTCTGGTGTAAGTGACTCGTATTTCTTTTGGAGAATGATTTTCGGGTGTAGAAATATTGCGAATGGGATTTTGGGGAGGTGAGTGTTGGGGAGATGGGATCATCGGTGGTATGCTATCGTCGTCAAGCACTACCAGTTCAGGTTCTCGTTGCACATTGGGTTCGGCCACCACTGCACGTCGACGGTTACTTCGTCGTGGGTTGTCAGGGACCTCGTCCCTAACGGCCGGCCTTTTTGTTCTTGCCATCGTCGGACGGTAGCAGGGAGTTGCAGAGAGTGAATCGAGAGAAAGAGATGGATGGGGAAGAAGATGAATAGTTGCCAAAAAGTGGTTTTTTCTAAAAGTGGTTTCTTGGTTTTTGAGTTTAAACTGGATATGAACAAAATAGGTGGGTTCGGCTTGGTTTTAAAAAGAAAATCAGATTTTTGGCAAAATTTCTTCACAAAAAAATGGTTTTCAAAAAAATAAAAAATGATTTATTAGTACAAATGGTACCAACAAAAGATTTTTTTGAATCTAAAATTTTCTGCTTTTTTCAAACACACCATACCTTTTTCTTTTTAAAAAAAATCAGTAGGTGGTACTCTTGTCCTTAAGAACACTATTACCCTCAAATTTTCAATTTAATGGTACAAGTGGTTGGAAGATACCATCATTCCATATTTGTACCATTTTCTAATCACTTTGGAACTTGGTTGATGAGAGAATAGTTAGGATGTAACTAAAGGAGTTTGTTATTTTGAAGAAATTTTCCTTTAAAATTATTTCTCTTTCTCTCTTTTTGCACGAAATAAATTAGGTACACAAAGTATTATTTTTTGAAAATTTGTGTAGCACCTAATGTCAAGAAATTTTGAAACCACCCATGCTTTTTTGTAAGACTTGGTTTGACAAAAATTGAAAAAGTTGGTAGCACTTAATGTCAAGAAATTTTCTTTCCTCTTTTTCTTTCTAAAAGTACCAAAGTAGGTTAAAATGTATTTTTAATACATTTCCTCCATACTTGTTCCTTTTAAATTGTTTTTCTAAACATTAAGCCAAGAAACAACTTTCCCAATTACTCAAAATAAATTTTTTGGCATTTTTGAAGAAAGGTTTTTCACTTTTCATTTTTGGCTTTCTCTATCTCTCTCTCTCTTCTTCTTTCTATGAAACTGCACATTTTAAACAAACATATTAAACGTAACACGCTGAAAACATTATAAAAATTAATATTTACAAAGACAAGATGGACTCCCAAAGGGTCCAATTTATTTTGGATTGAAGCTTGGTTAGCAAGGTGTAGTCAAGTCCACAGAGCAATGCTCTGGAAATGCTACAGGATCATGGTAAACTTTGACTCTCTGACCATTGACTTTGAAAACATTGTTGTTTTCTGGATTAATCAAGTCAACTGCCCCATGTGGATAAACCTTGTGTATTTTGAAAGGTCCAGACCATTTAGTCTTGAGTTTTCCTGGGAACAGTTTCAACCTTGAATTAAACAAGAGAACATTTTGGCCTTCTTTAAGATCTCTGTGTTGGATTCTTTTGTCATGCCATTTCTTTGTTTTCTCTTTGTAGAGTTTAGCATTTTCATATGACATATTTCTGTGTTCATCCATTTCACAAAGTTGTAACTTTCTTTTATTGCCAGCAATGTCCAAAGACATATTCAATTCTTTAATGGCCCAGTAAGCTTTGTGTTCTAGCTCCAAAGGGAGATGACAGGCTTTCCCAAAGACTAGCTTGTATGTGGACATACCAATGGGTGTTTTAAAAGCAGTCCTGTATGCCCATAAAGCATCATCTAGTTTAAAAGCCCAGTCTTTTCTGTTAGGTTTTACAACTTTTTCCAGAATTCCCTTTATTTCTCTGTTAGAGAGTTCAGCCAAACCATTTGTTTGTGGGTGATATGCAGTGGCAATTCTATGTTTAATGTTGTATTTTTCAAGAACTCCTTTTAACAAATAATTTACAAAATGAGTACCCTCATCACTAATCAGTGCCCTGGGGGTACCAAATCTTGTAAAAATATGTTTGTGAAGAAATTTGACAACAGTTTTTGCATCATTAGCCACACATGCCACTGCCTCCACCCACTTTGAGACATAATCTACAGCAACAAGAATGTATTGACATTTGTTTGATGGTGGGAAAGGTCCCATAAAATCAATTCCCCACACATCAAACAGTTCTACCTCAAGTATCCCATTCAAAGGCATTTCATTTCTTTGAGAAATGGAACCACTTCTTTGACATTCATTACATCTTTGTGAAAAGTGATGGGAATCCTTGAATAGAGTAGGTCAGTAAAAACCAGACTGTAGTGCTTTTGCTGCTGTTCTTTGACCTCCAAAGTGTCCTCCATATGCTGAGGTGTGGCAATGGTGTAATATTTCTGCCACATCATTTTCTGGAACATATCTTCTCAAGATTTGATCTGCACCAAGTCTAAACAGAAAAGGGTCATCCCAAAGATAAAACTTAGCATCATGGAAAAACTTTTTAAGTTTATGACCAGTACAATCAGGAGGTTTGATGCCACAAGATAAGTAGTTGGCAAAATCAGCATACCAAGGGATGCTGGATGAATGCTGTAGCATCAATATTTTCTCATCCGGGAAGGTTTCAATGATATCTCCTTCCTCTTACTTTTCCACTAGGTTTTCTAACCTAGACAAATGATTTGCCACCTGGTTGTTTACTCCTTTTCTATCCACAATCTCTAGGTCAAACTCTTGCAACAACAAAACCCATCTAATCAATCTAGGTTTGGCATCCTTTTTAGAGATTAAATATTTAATGGCAGCATGATCTGTATGCACAATGACTTTTGTTCCCACTAAATATGACCTAAATCTCTCAAAGGCAAATACTACAGCCAAGAGTTCTTTTTCTGTTGTTGTGTAGTTGATTTGTGCTTCATTCAAAGTCTTACTTGCATAATAAATTGAATGAAACACTTTTTCCTTTCTTTGACCTAATATAGCTCCTACAGCCCGGTCACTTGCTTCACACATGATTTCAAAAGGTTTTTCCCAATCGGGGGCCACAACTACTGGAGCAGTTATCAAAGTTTTCTTTAAAGTAATGAATGCATTTCTACATTCATCATTAAAATCAAATTTGTGGTCATTTTGTAAAAGCAAACACAAAGGTTTTGAGATTTTTGAAAAGTCTTTGATAAACCTTCTGTAAAATCCAGCATGACCAAGAAAGCTTCTAATTCCTTTTACAGTGGTTGGTTCAGGTAGTTTTTCAATGACTTCCAATTTAGCTTTGTCTACCTCTACCCCCCTTTTTGAAATCAAGTGTCCAAGAACTATTCCTTCTTTGACCATGAAATGACACTTTTCCCAGTTTAGGACTAAATCAGTTTTTTCACACCTTTCAAGACTCTTTTTCAAATTTTCCAAACAATTATCAAAAGATGAGCCATATACAGAAAAATCATCCATAAATATTTCAATGGAATCTTCAAGCATATCCGAAAATATGGACATCATACATCTTTGAAAAGTTGCAGGAGCATTACAGAGACCAAAGGACATTCTCTTAAAGGCAAAAGTACCATAGGGACAAGTGAAGGTGGTCTTTTCTTGATCCTCAGGTGAAATTGCTATTTGATTGTAACCGGAGTAACCATCCAAAAAACAGTAGTATTCTTTTCCGGCTAACCTATCTAGCATTTGGTCAATAAATGGTAGTGGAAAATGGTCCTTTTGTGTAGCTGTGTTAAGTTTACGGTAGTCCATGCAAATTCTCCATCCTGAAACTACTCTAGTTGGGATGAGTTCATTCTTTTCATTGGGAACTACTGTAAACCCTCCTTTCTTAGGAACACATTGGACAGGACTAACCCGGGAGCTACTGGCTATAGGAAAAATGATCCCTGCATCTAACCATTTTAGCACTTCCTTTTTCACTACTTCTTTCATGACAGGGTTTAGCCTTCTTTGGGGTTCAATGGATGTGAAGTTCTTATCTTCTAAGATGATCTTATGTTGACAAATAGAAGGACTAATCCCTTTAAGGTCAGCAATGGTCCATCCTATGGCTTTTGAGTGTAACTTCAACAAATCCACTAACTTCTTTTCCTGATGCGATTCTAAGGAAGATGAAATGATGACAGGCAGTTTGTTCTCATCTTTTAGAAAAGCATATTTTAAATGGGATGGGAGTTGTTTCAACTCCAGGTCAGGTGGTGAAATGAGTGATGGTGTGAAAGTCTTTTGTTCACTTGATTCCAAAGATTCAAACTTAGCAACAGTCTCATCTATAATCTCCTCATCATCATCATCATATTCCTCATCATCTTCTTCTTCCAACTTACAAATTTCCCTAACTCCCTCTTCATTACACAGGTTTTCAATCATACTTAGGCTAGAACATTCTTCCATATCATTAGGGTATTTCATGGAATTGAAGACATGGAATGTGACTTTTTGGTCTTGAAGTCTCATGGTCAACTCTCCCTTTTGGACATCTATCAAAGTTCTTCCAGTGGCTAAAAAGGGTCTTCCTAATAGAATAGGAATATCTCAGTCAGCCTCAAAATCTAAGATGATAAAGTCAGCAGGAAAGATGAATTTGTCAACCTGAACTAAGACATCTTCAATTTTACCCTTAGGATAGGCAATGGTTTTGTCAGCTAAAATGAGTGTGACAGTGGTTGGTCTAGCTTCTCCTATACCTAAGCTATTGAAAATAGACAAAGGCATAAGGTTGACATTGGCTCCTAAATCACATAAGGCTTTTCCAACTTCTTTTCCACCTATGGAACAAGGAATGGTAAAACTCCCTGGATCTTTGAGTTTAGGTGGGATTCTTTTGGTCAAGAGAGCACTACAACCTTCAGTCATGGTCACAGATTCATATTCAGTCAACTTCTTTTTCTTGCTTAAAATGTCTTTAAGAAATTTGGCATAACTAGGCATCTGCTCAATTGCTTCAACAAGGGGTGTGTTGATATGCAATTGTTTAAACACATCCAAAAATTTCTTGAATTGCAATTCTTCCTTATCATTCTTTAACCTTTGGGGAAAAGGAACCTAAGGAGGGATTGGTTCAATAACGACTTTCTTTGTTTGTGTTGAGCTTTTAGGGTGGACTTCCTCCACCCTCAAATTTGTATCTTTGATACCTTTTGTTATATTTTCTTTGGTAGGGCTTGTTGGCTTGTTGACTTCATATTCTACTGTGTTTTTCTTTGGGATTGGGGTTTCTGGCTCTAAGTCCTTAGGAAATGGTTCTTCTGGGATGGTGGGCAATGCTGTAGCATTGGGTTTGGACTTTAGATTTTTTTCTATTTCATCTTGGGTTTTCTCTAAGTCTTTCCCACTCCTAAGTGTCACAACTTTCACATGCTCTTTACCTGGGAACCTTGGGACTTCTGTGTTGCTAGGTAAAGTTCCTGCAGGTCTGTTATTTTGATTAAGAGCAATTTGACTGACTTGTGTTTCAAGGTTTCTTATGGAAGTGTTGGTTTGGGTGATAAAACTTTTCAGCATTGCTTCCAAAGAAGGTTCAGCTTGAGAAGGGGGTTTGTTTTGAAAAGATGATGGTTTGTTGTTTTGAAAATTCTGGTTCTGATGGTGTTGGTTGTTTTGAAAATTCTGGTGCTGATGATTTTGGTTATTTTGAAAATTTTGAGAACTGTTGGCATGATTCTGATTTTGGAAATTGGAGTTTCCTTGTGGCTTATATTCTGGTTGGTTCAAACTTGGGCTGGTCCATGAAAAATTTGGATGTTGTTTCCAATTGGCATTGTAATTGTTAGAGTAAGGACCATTCCTATTATGAAAATAGTTAACTGATTTAGAGTTTTGAGGACAGTGTTCATAAGAATGATCTCCACTACAACAAACACATTGCACAGAGAGGACAGCTGGAGTAGGAGTAGTGGTAGTCGGCTGTGTTCCCTGACCGGTAGTTATGTTTTTAAGCATATTGGTCATGGAAGCAAGTTGAGCTGTCAATGCGGTGTAAGCATCTAAGTCATGCATTCCGGCAGTCTTCTTTGTAGTTGGTGCCCTTGGAGCAGCCCAATGCCCATTGTTTGTGGAAATCTTTTCAAGAATTTCGTACCCGGTATTGTAGGTATTGGAAGTAAAGGCCCCTCCTGATGTCGCATCGAGCATTTGTTTTGCATTGGAATCAAGTCTATTGTAAAACGTCTCGAGTTGAATACAGTAGGGAATGCCATGGTGAGGGCATTTCCTTAATAATTCCTTAAACCTTTCCCAAGCATCGGGAATTGCTTCATCGTCCATTTGTTTGAACATACAAATTTCATTTCGGGACTTAGCATTTCGGGTAGGTGGGAAATATTTTCGTAAAAACTTTTCAGCCATGTCAGCCCATGATGGTACAGAACCTGGTGCCAATGAATTAAACCAAACTTTTGCCCGATCCCTTAACGAAAAAGGAAACAGTGTGAGTCTTAGAGCATCAGAAGATACTCCAGGAATCAGAAAAACATCGGTGATCTCTTTAAAAGATTTTAGATGTGAGTATGGATCTTCCGATGGGAATCCGGCAAATTGACCATTGGCTTGCAACATGTGAAACATAATGGGTTTTGGTTCAAAATGTGTCGTATCCATATGAGGCTTTACAATTCCCGAATTTAATTGCTCAAAATTAGGAATTGCATAGTCCATGATTCTTCCATTTTTCGAGTTTGCAAGATCAATGATATTTAATGGTTCGTTTAAATCATTGTTACCATGAGATTCTTCATCATCATCTTCTTCATTATTATTTGGTTGCTCTTGCCAAACATGTCCTTGTAGATTTCCAAAAATTGGCGGATTACCAAAAACTGGTGGGTTAAAAAATGGTGGTGGGTTTCCAACATTTGGTCGTGCTCTAGGGTTTCCTAAATCTGGTGGTCTAATGTCATTGTTCCCTAGAGGTGGTGGTCGTTGTTCTACACCTAATGGTCTTAGGTGTCTAGGCTCAAATCCAGGTGGAGCATCCATGTTGGGAGGATCTATAGAACTTGAAGCTCTTTGTAACCTCCGTCTAAGATGAAAGGTTCTTTCTATGTCAGGATCTAACTCAAAAAGTTCCCCACGTTGGATTCATGGCATATACCACACCAAGTATGATTCGAACGGTGTTAGAAAAATCAAATCGTTTTAAAACTTTTAAGAAAAACTTTTAGCTTGCCAATCCCCGGCAGCGGCGCCAAAAACTTGACAGTGCTTTGAATACACCTATAGACGTGTGCTAATTAAATCCCAAAGCAAGTATACAATGGAATCCAATATCGTCTTTCAAGTAATAAAGTAGTAAAATACCGTTTATCGTCCCACAGAGATTGGAGTCAAAAGTTGATTTAAAAGTTAAAGAAAGAAATGATTTCAGATGGCGATTTGAAAGACTTTGATTGGTTTGAGTTATCTTGAATTAAACTGATTAACAAGGAAAGCAAGGGTGAAAACACTTGGGGTGAGTAAATAAACACAACTTCCAGCGGACCAATGCTGTAGCAATGTTGTAGCATTGTGTCTGCCAACAACTAACTCCATTATCTATTTTGAGAGTGATCCTTCCGGATTCTCACCGTTGCACCTTTGTTTAGCTATCAATCAACATATTCCTATGAAGTATCAAGACCAGTGCGGGTGTCAAACGGAGTTCTCAAAATATATGGATTTAGCAAATTCCTGTGTCTAAAAATCACTCTTCCGAGCCGATTCCCATATCATTCAAGTTGACGTGTTCTAAGTGGCTCATTCCTGAGTCCACTACACCTTACCACCTTGACTAGTGATCAACTCGTCGAGAATAATCAATTTGAAAAACACCGAAAACAAATTCCTTTGTAAGTAACTTTTCCAAGTATACCCTCAATGTCATTCGAGTTGACGTGCATATCACGACTCATTCCTGAGTCCATGGAACTTTAACACTTTTCAAGTGATCAAGTCGTCAAGAAGGTTTTTGGATTTATAAAACTTGAATGAAATAATGGAGCATCGTTATTGAGAAACGATGTCCACTTTTCGTTGGTTTAAAATACTCACCCTTTATGGTTTACACCCAATGCTCAAGAAAATTAGCTACTCATGACGTAAATTAAATTACAAGAAATATAAATGACGGAAATAAAGTGCATAAATTAAATGACTGAAATTAAATGACAATAATTTAAATGACAAGAAATTAAATGACTAGAAATTAAATGACTTAAAGGAAAAATGCAATAATTGTAAAGAACAATAAATAAAGAAAATGCAATACTTTAATAACTTGAGAAATCTAGAGATTGATTATGTCACTTTTCAATCTTAGCTTTCATCAAACGATTACAAGATTGCAATATATAAAACTTGTCTAGATTATCAAAAGATTACTAAAAGACTTATATGAAACTTCCAAGACTACTTTCAACAATGGCTAACATGCCATATATATACACAAGAAAGCACGTAGGGGCTATGATCAAAAGAAGATACCAACTCTCACCCACTACTACCAACTACTAATATTAAAAAGCTAGACCATACTAGATGAACCAAAAGGATGGTAAAGCTAATAGTTTACTATTATTCATGAATAGTAACTAGTATAATAATAGAGAAAACTACACATCTTCACATAAAATATATTCCAGAACCTTCTGCACTTCCCCAGCCAAAAGTTGTTGACTCCAGACAGATCCTTGGCTTAACAGAATAAGCCCTCCAAAAAGTCATGTTTGCGTCCAGTCAGCCAATGCTTTGGGAATGCTGTGAGAAGCTGCCAGTTTCACAAAATTAGAGATATTTAGCCTACTTACAAGAGTAAAACAGGTATTTCCACAATATTTAGCTTCATGACACAAAACTAGGAAATAATATATAAACTGACTCAATATCGGGATAAAAATGTAAAATACCCTAATCTAAGCAAGCTACTAGACACATACGCATAGATTTCTCAATGCGTATCACCATTCCCGACCTTCCATTGAATACCCGCTTAGAGCAAGCTGGGAGTGCCATATGTTTCTCCATATAAAACTAGGTGAGTGTCCCAAGCAGGCCTTTAAAAAATCCCCACGCGAGAAATATTTAGTTTTTAAAATGCGACTAACTAGAGAAGAGGGGTTTGACACAAGTCTCCAACCTTGTTTTCCAAGCATAGCTAGGTTGGAGGCGGAAAAGTCGCGAAAACCAAGGCCCCCAAATTTCTGGGGAGTGCACAGTTTGTCCCACGAAAGCCAATTAATAGAGCGGGGACCGTCCGCTTTTCGGCTCCACCAATAAGAATTAATCATACGTTCCATATTCTGGATGGTTGAGGCCGGGATGAGGAAGACGTTCATGTAGTAGACCGGAATGGCTTGGGCCACTACTTTGATCAAGGTGGATTTACCGGCAGAAGAAATGGGTTTTTTCTTCCAATTCTGCAGTTTGAATCATAATCTATCCTGAATATGCCGAAAAATATTTTTCTTCGAACGCCCTACGAGAGAAGGAAGGCCCAGATATCGCCCTGTATTGATGGGATTGATTATACCGAGGATGTGGGAAAAACCTTGCATAAGATTGGGGACCAAATTGTTACTTCCCATGATACCCGATTTAGTGTAGTTTATAGCTTGCCCCGACGCTTCTTCATAAGTGGTGAGCATGGATTTAAGGTGGCGGATTTCATCGATCGAGGCCCTGCAAAAGAAAAAAGTGGCATTCGCAAAAAAAAGGTGAGATATGGGGGGGCCTAGCCGCTCGGCAACCATGAATGCGGCCCGCCGATTCCTCAAAATTCAAGAAAGCCGAGAGGCCTTCCATGCACATGATAAAAAGGTACGGGGAGAGAGGGTCGCCCTGGCGAATACCCCGCTTAGGAGTGATTGGGTCGATAAACTCATTGTTGACTTTCACAAAGTAATTCACAGACTCAACACTCAGCATAATCATGTTGATCCATCGGGGGGGAAAGCCGAGGGCCGCTAAGATATGACGTAAGTAATCCCAACTTAAGTGATCATAGGCCTTGCTTATGTCAATTTTAAGAGCCACTTCCCCATTTTTCTTGCGGGTATTTCGGTGCATGGAGTGTAACATCTCGAAAGCGATGATGATATTGTCTGTAATCAATCGGTCTTTAACGAAGGCCGTTTGGCTGGCCGAGATGATAGAGGGGAGAATCGGTTTAATCCGATTTGCCAAGACTTTGGTGATAATTTTCATGACAACATTTCAAAGCGCAATAGGCCTATAGTCCTTGAGAGACGAGGGGAGTCAATTTTGGGAATAAGAGTTATGATGGTGTCGTTGACTCCCGCCGGAAGGATGCCATTTTCAAGCCAAGATTTACCGGACTTGAAGATTTCATCACCCAAGAACTCCCACTTCTTTTGAAAAACCGAGGGTTGAAACCATCCGGGTTCGGGGATTTATTCGGATGCATTTGGAAAAGGGCCTTTTTGAACTCTTCTTTAGTGAAAGGCAGTTCCAATTGGGCAATATCCTGCAAAGAAAATTTATTTTTAACAAAATGAGTGATCTCCTCCGGGTGACCCATGCCAGCCGAGTAAGTAAGATTGAAGTGTTCAGTCACGAGGTTTCGGAAGGCCGACGTGTCATCAACCCAATTGCCATTTGCGTCTTTTAATTTTAAAATTCGATTGATCTTTCTGCGCCCATTAGCAAAGGCGTGGAAATTTTTTGTGTTATGGTCTCCTTCCTTAAGCCAATGCGTTTTCGCTTGCTGTTTCCAATGTGCTTCTTCTTTTAGTAGGGTGGTTAAAATACGAGACCTTTCTTCTTCATAAGCCGTCGTGGATAAAAGTTCACGGGATTGCCAGATGGTCTTTAGTTTCGAATAAGCCTCTTGAATATCCTTTTTGAAGGAAGAATTGAGATCTCTTCCCCATTTGTTTAGAACTCTCGCCAACTTCGAGAGTTTGAGAAGAAGGTCGGAGTGACTCGGATTTGTCCAAGCTTCAAGAAAGACTTGGTCGAACGTATCTTCCTGTAACCATTTATTTTCAAATCTAAAGATTTTTGTATGATGGGTAGGGGGCCGAACCTGAGTATGGAGAACTATCGGGGAGTGATCCGAAATAGGTGCAACAAGGTTTTCCACCCTATAATCGGGGTTTAACCACTGATAATTACCCATCGCGAGATCGATACGTTCATAAATTTCATTTGGTTTTCCTTTATGGCGACACCAAGTAAACGGGAAACCGTGCATGGGGAGGTCCGATAAATGGCAATCGAAAAGGGCCTCACGAAAGCCATGGATGCACCAATCTGGATGGTCATTAATTGCTCGTTTTTCATTTTGTGAGAGGAGATCGTTGAAGTCTCCCATAACCACCCAAGGGCGGTTGGATGGTTCCGCAAGGGATCTGAGAAGATTTCAAGAATCACGGCGACGGGTTCTTTCGGGAAACCCATAAAAACCAGTGATTCTCCACAAGCCGTTTTCATTGTCAACAACGTTCATATCGATATGATTTTGCGAGAAAGACAAAAGCGAAAGTTGAAATTTTTCATTCCAAAACACACAAAGGCCGCCACTATGTCGTTACAACCGACAACAAAGCAATAATAAAAATCCAAGCGATTCTTTAAATTAGCAACCCTAGCTTGGGAAACAAGAGTTTCAAAAAGAAAGATAACATCGGGACGGGAAGAGCGAACGAGTTCCCAATAAGACCGGAACTGGCCAGGGGTTTGAGAGGCCCCGACAGTTCCAACTGATGATTTTCATTGATGTAGGCGGGACTGCATTGCAGGACCCACCTCTGGTAAATCGGAGCTTGTAGAGTTGACATTGGCGTTGATACTAGCCGAAACCGCAGAGTCGTTTGTGGTGCTCGAAAGGACATTTTCTGCTTTCTGTTTTTGCCATCTTTCTTCCTTATTCGGTCACTGAGAATGTATCATTTCCTAGTGGGAGCTGGGTTTTCGGTTGTGGGTAAAATGATGGGGATAGTGTTTGTAAATTGTTGGGTTGCTTGGGTTTTCATGGGGTTCTTCAAAGGTGGTATGTGGGTTGTAGGAATTATGGTGGTAGGGAGTGGGTCCCCCAAGAGAAAGATGGGGATGATTTTTGGGGTATTGGGGTTTTTTTCGTGGGTTAATAAAAAAGGGGGTGGGGATGGTGGTGGTGGTGGTGGTATGGTACCAATATCAAGATGGGGTGGTGTCATAACCTTTTGTGTCGTCATCTTTTAAAAGGGGGTGGGGATGGTGGTGGTGGTGGTATGGTACCAATATCAAGATGGGGTGGTGTCATAACCTTTTGTGTCGTCATCTTTTCATTGATCTTGGTTGTAGGAGTGTTACCCAAAAGGTGGGACAAGGGTGAAGGGTATGTCCCATCACCTCCAAAGCCATCCTCTATTCCTATTTCTTTTTTTTTTGTTAGTCAACCCAGGATTAATGGATTTTTCTATCCCTACCCTCTGCCATTTTGTATACCCCCTCCCCTCACACACTTTAATTTTTTTATTTTTTATTTAAATGTTACATTTTACACCCCTATACTTAATTAATTAATTTACTTTATACCTTTTAGTTTTTTATTTTTCATTTTACACTTTCATTATATTAACACATATAATCGTATATTAACTAAAATACTTTAAAAAGACTTTTTAATTTTAACAAGTTACGCCATTATAATCGTCTCGTCGATACCTTCGAAATGAGTCCAATATTGAATATTTTTTGATTTAATTATATTATAATATGTCATACGTTTACGTTATTTTTTTATATTATTATTCGTCGATACCTTCTTATTTTTTGATTTGATTATATTATTTCGAAATGAGCCAAATATTAACTAAAATACGTTAAAAAATACTTTTTATTCCAACAAATTCCAACTCTGATTATTCATTTAAAATCAATATACCCACGAGTACAAGTACGCTCTATGTATTCTTCATACAAATCTAATCTACGTTTGTATGGAACAATCCATGTACTTGCATCTTGAAGTCGATAATGTGTCCAATGGTGTGTGAGTGTGGGCATTGGATATTCTCCGTTTAATACCACTTTATGTAATGATTACCATTAACATGCACTATTGCAATTGACACGTGTTGGGATGATGGCGGCGGTTGTGTTCTGAATGGTAAGTATGTCACACTACCTGCCATATTGAGAACATGTAGTATGACATTGAACCTTGAAGCAGCTAGAATTCCCATTTCAGGCATAGCGATCCAATGCATATGTGGTGCAAAGACGCCCTTCTGGAAAAAATTCAACGCTTCGTAAATTCTTTTACATTCGTCGTTGCCGATCATATAAGAGTAATACTATTGATACCCAGTCAGTTCAACAATTAACTCTCTGCGGATATTGTCCCATTCGTCTTCATGACCACCCAGACAAGTAGATATGGCTCGAAATCCACAATTTCCATCGTCCAATACATCTTGTATTTGTGTGATGTATGGTTGAAATAAACTCGGGATTTGATCAAGATATGGATTTGGGGGGGGGGGGGTGGGTTGTCGTGGGAAGTAGGAGCTATGCCTCGCTGATTCTTGATGAGCAAAACCTTCAGAGTTGATAAATGTTGGCGCGTTAGAACAACTGCGTCTACGAGGGTCTTCAGGAATCTTTTTCTTTAGAGCTTGATTCTTTTGAGAAGGACGTCCACGAGTGGTTCTATGAGTCGAGGGTTCATCAAACAACGGTTTTGATGGCTTTATTATATCTTTTAACCTTTTTAGCAAGGTTTTACGACCAGGAATTTATTGTTTATTGAAATTTTCTCTAAACATCTGTACTTCATCGTCACATTGAATATCATCATCTTGTGCGGACGCACATGGCGAGAAATCAAGTTTTTTTTCCAAAATACGTCGATCACATCAAGTGGAATGGGTACGCCTTGACATGTATATAGTGTTTGTTCATGCGCACATGGTAACCCATGACTTGTACGCAGTTTACAACCATAATTTTCAAAAAATACATTAGTCTCAAAAGACCGCACATATTCATTGTAAATCACATCAAATGCATAAGATGAAACAAAGCCCCACAAATTTTGAAAGTGTGGTTTTTGAATTCGATGGTTCCTAATATTTTTACTCATTTCAAACCTTGCTTTGATCGACGTGTCTTGTGACTGAATACCTGGATAATATGAGATAAAAAAAATTGAAGTCTGCTTGTGAGGTCTCCAAATAATTTTTTAATTTGGAATGTTGGCTTTCAACTCTATTTGTTGTGTGATTTCCAAAATTTAAAAATTGATCAACCCAAGCAGACACAAACATTTTCTTATATGGCGTCAACCATACCCTATCCAGGTAATCGAAAACACCTGAAAAATATAACAAAAATATATATCAATATCTTTAGTAATAATGGTTAAACTATCTTATATCAAGAATACTTGGATAATTGAGTAACGTTTCTTGAAGTTGTACCCGGAAATACCACTTTGCATGCATTAATCATAGCCAACTCTCTGTTTGTGACTATGGCACCGGGGTAAAGGTTATCGTATATTTTGGACTTTAGACATTCTAACGCCCAAATATAACTTGATACCTTTTCTTGATGCATGAAAACAAATGCTATGCAAAATGTCTTGTTGGTTGATGTTACACCAACTATCTCAAGAAGAGGCATTTCGTACCTGGATCATAAACAAAATAATAATATTAAACAAAATAATAATATTAACATTAATATAATACACATGCATATTACGTTACCTATTTGTTTTATACGTGGCATCGATGACCAACACTTGTGGCAATGCACGCCAAAGCTCCAATGATTTTGGATGAATGAAGAACAAATCTTCCAACTCGTTTGTTTCGTCATTTACACGAGTCTCAAAATCATAAGTATTTTCAACAAAAAAATCCAAAATAACCTGCATTTTTGGTCTTCTTGCATCATTTCTTGTCTTAATCTTTTGAACTTCATTGTATATTGTTTTTGACGTAGATGCATTTTTCACATATCTATCCTTTAACGTGGATAAAATGTATCGTGGCTTGACATGTTGGGCTGATAAATCTTCAACTAGTTGAAATTCACCCTCGTTTAGCCGCATTGCATATGCGTGACCCTCCATATATTGTGCAAGGGCATGATTATGTGTATCACATACAACCCTCAACGTCCAACAATTATGCTTAGCCGAACGTAGTGCTATCAACTCAAATGGGCAGTTAAACTTTCTTGTTCCAGTATGACGACTGGAAACTTTCTTACTTTTGTAAACCCCACCATGTTCACACATAAACACGACTTTATAAACATCGTCATTAGGATAACTCTTTGATCTTTTGATAATAACAACACAACCAACCGAACGTCCCACGTTGTGCACACATTCAGTAATTTCTTCTCGAGAACTGAACACCTGAAGTTATTATACTTTGTTATAACTTTCACTTGTCCACGTAAGTATTAATAAACCTAAATGTTAGTTATCATAATATTGTACCTTGTTGGTGACAAATTCTGATGTTGGTGTCAAATCTTCTCCCATGTTTGTCATCTGCAACTTTGATATATATATATATATATATATATATATATATATATATATATATATATATATGTGAAGGATATATAGAGGGAGTGAGTTAGAGTGAGAGAGGGATAGAGTGAGAGTGAGAGAAGGAGAGAGTGAGAGTGAAATCGATGAAAACGAACGAAATCGTTCGTTCGATTTATAATCGAATTATTTTTACTTTATTTCAAATCAATAACTTTTCTTTATTTCAAATCAAATTGTTAAATTTATCAATATATATAACGATTTTTTAAAAAACTGGTTTTTTTGTATATGTAACAATTGTACACAATATTCAAAACATTTAAGATAAAAACTGAATTTTTTTGTATATATAATAATTGTACACAATATTCAAAACACTTAAATTTTTTAAACTTAAGAACTTCTATGAAAATAAACATAAAAAACTTATAATATAGCTAGAAGTCTACTCGCGCAATGCAATGCGATATATCTCAATTTTAATGTTCGTTCGATAATCATAAGTTGTTTTAATAAGCAATCCCAAATACCATTTAAAATGCAAAATGGTAAATTTTAACATTTTTAGAGAGAAAATACTTAAAAGATAAATATTTTACTTATAAAACAATATAACAATTTTATTTTCATGCTAAAAAATATTAAGATTTCGTTCTAAATATTTATGTAGTATATATGATATATAATTAAATAATTAAATAAAAAATATTCAATACTTGACTCATTTCGAACGTATCGAATAGACGATTATAATGGTGTAATTTGTTAAAATTAAAACGTATTTTTTTAACGTATTTTAGCTAATATACGATTTTATGTATTAATATGATAAATGTGTAAAATGAAAATTAGAAAAGTAAAAGGTATAAACTAAACTAATTATATAATTTCAGAGGTATAAAATGTAAATGTTTAATTACTTTTTGGTTTGTGATAGGAGGAAGATGGCAGAGAGTATACAAAGTGCAAGTAACCCCAGGATTAAATTGTGTAATAGTGGTAGAGGCTTTGATCAAAGTGTTTATATTTTGTCATTTTCAAGAAGAGTTTCCACTTTTGGTAGGCATATGAGTACCTAAATGGAAAAAGGGTGTACCTTTATCCTTATCAGCTTTGTCACATTTGTCAACTTCGTCTAAATCCGACTTTTTTCCGGTGAGAGTTTCCATTGCCGGCCGACAAGCCTCATCACGCATTTCCTCTTTTTCCACAGTTGTGGTTTCGGTTACCTTACTAAACATTATTATACCTTTATGATAAGATTCCTTTTATTTTTTTGTCTTTTTAAGTAGAGATTTGACAACATATTGATTTTGTTTTTTATAACCATATTTTTTGTAAAAAAAATACGCAGAGGAGTTATGCAGAGATATCCCTTGTGTAAACTTTATATCAATATTTTATTTTATTTTAAATGAATACTTAAAAAAAACTTTTTAATATGTATTTTTGTTTAAACTGTTAAAAATAAGATTATTTTATTTATAATTTATTTATAATTGAATTTTATTTTTTCTAATTTTATTTTTAAAACAGTAGGTAATCGGTACATTATTGTATCTTTAAAATAAAATGTTGTTATTGGTTTTATGGACTTCACTTCTAATTCAACAAGACCGACTACATTTTATAACTCGGTTGAAACTTTTCTTAGTTTTGGTTTCCGATCGGGTAGAGAAAGCAATATGGGAGGAAGTTCTACCCCCCTTCCAATCATTGAGGCTCAACTGTTTGTCCCTCATAATCAACCTCCATTTTTTATCAACAACAAATTCTCCGTCAAGAGAAGGTTCTGTATGTGCCACAGTTTGTTGCGCAAGAGGAACCTAACGATGGTTATAACAATGATTGGTTTACCGATATCGAAGAATTCCCAGAAGGTGCCACCGTTTTTAAGTTGGGTATACCTGAAATTGATGATACAGATTCTGAAGATGGTGACGGTTCCGAAGATGGAGCATGAGGAGGCTGGGGAGGAAAAAAATGAAGAAATACGTAATGTAGTACATAATTTTCGGTGATCAATTATTTTTTTTGGTATGTCATTGTGTTGATCCATACCCTCAGTGATTTGATAATGACCCTCTCTTATACTTAGTAAAAATTGTAAGTAAAACAATATGTAATAAAGTCTCACTATCGCTGATAAGTACTAAGACTGTTTCAGTACCGCTGATAGGAACTTTACCCTTAATGTTAAAACGTCAGCGAACGCTGTTCATCGACATAGCTCTGAGCCTGTTCAGTCTATGAGATGATCGCTGATAACTTAGTTATTTACTTATGATCCCTGAAGACAAGATTCACGTCAACCAAGATTCTACGCTGAAGTCGAAGACCAAGCTCAAGAATCAGCGACAAGTCTACTCATGAAGCTGTTGTGGATATCAACTAAAGCAAGACCTGTCCATTCAACGCGAAGTATCAACAAGAAGACTTCAGCTATCGCTGAACTTTATCATTCGCTGATAAAGATCTGACTCAACGAAAAGCTGATCTTGAAGTCTCTCTGAACGTTACTATTGTCTTTCCTCCCTTGCACGTCTCCGTACGATTTGTCAGAACCAACATCCTTATTGTCTGAAATCGTACAACCAACTCTGATCTACACTGTGCACCATGCGGCTACTAGGTTGTCTACAAAAGTACATGCAACCACTCAGCTGTTGCCACGTGTAAAGCAAGACTGCCATGCATTAATGCATGCAGTATATAAGAAGACCCTTACTTCATGTTTGAAGTGCGTCTGGCCATCTTATTTCTATAAGTGCAAGAACCTTATTCAAGAAACTCTCAGTTTCTTAAGACTTGTTTAGATTAGGTTTAATCCTTATCTTATTCCGCAACAAGGTTGTAAATTGTTTTAAGATTTATCAATAAACAATTTAGAAAAGTAAAAATAGTGTGTTTGTATTCAACCCCCCCCCCCCCCCCCCCCCCCTTCTACAAACTTGTATAGGCCTCCGGGACCAACAAGTGGTATCAGAGCGGATTTGTTTAATCTCATAAACAAGATCTGATCTATACTAAGATTTCTCTTCCTAGCCATTTTCTGAAAATGACTACTAACACTAACACAAACACTAACTATATTGATAATGGTTCTCTTGCAAAACCCCCTAGATTTTCCAGAGATAACTTTAATCTGTGGAAAAATAGGATGATACTCTTCTTAGAAGGTGTAGATCCAACTATACCTTACTATGTCGAAAATGGTCCATACATTCCTGTCAGGATTGATCCTGAGGTTCCAGCCGCTAAGAATAGAGCTGATATTCCAGAAAGGCTGATTCCTAAGGAAATGTTCATGTGGACTGATGAAGACAAGAAGAAAGTGGGTCTCGACACTATAGCCAGATCCATACTATCCATGGCTCTTCCTGACGAAGTCTACCATTCCGTCATGAATCTAAAAACCGCCAAAGCCATGTGGGACACAATATGTGTTCAATATGAAGGTACATCTGAAGTCCAGGACTCTCGAAAGATCAATCTGGTAAGACAGTATGAAAGCTTCATTTGTGGTAAGAATGAATCTCTCTCTGAAGTACATCAACGTTTTAACTGCCTATTAATAGATCTTAAAACTGTTGGTAAGGAATATTCTAACTTTGAAGTGCTGACAAAGTTTTTAGAATGTTTACCTGAAAGCTGGGACAGTTATTCAATGTGTCTCAAGCTGTCAAAGGATCTAAAATCTATGACCCTTTCTACTTTATATGGCACGATGCCGAATCATGAGCAATCGAGTCATCTTAAGAAGAATCTTGTGAAAGATTCCAAAAGCACCCCTGTTTTGCTTTAATCTCAGAGATACCTCCCACTCAGCGATCAACTGTCACTATCACTGAAGTGGAAAGTAACTCTGAAAGTTCATCAGATCCTGACTTATCAGATCTTGATGAATCTATGGCTTTACTTTCTAACAAGTTCAAAAGGTTTAATAAAAAGAATTTTTTTAGAAAGAATAAACCTCTTGCTATAACTGACAAGCCAAGATCATCAACTCTTGTTGATAAGGCTACTGCTACTTGCTATAACTGTGAAAAGATAGGACATTTTGCTAGCGAGTGCAGGTCTAAGAAAGTTTCCAGATCCTCAGCTTTTCCCAAGAAATCCTCTAACCTCAGGTCAAGAGATGAAAATATGCAAAGCTGAAAACCTTTAAGAAGAAAGGCAAATGCCTTATGGCTGACTATGATTGGGCTGCCTCTGAAGAAGACGAATCATCTGACTCTGAAGATGATGATGAAGCCAATCTATGTCGCATGGCCAAACTTGAAGATGAGGAAGAAAACTCAGACATTCCCTCTACTTCAACCTCTGCCACTAAGGTATCACCTTCCTTCTTTACCAATATTGCAAATATTGATGAAGCTGATAGTTTTCGAAAGATCGATCTCTTGACTACAAGCTTATATGAAGCCATGAATGGCAAAACTGTGGTTGAAAACCAAAACCTTGATCTCGCTGAACAACTTAAAAACTGTCACCTTCAAATAGAAAAGCTTTCTAAAATTGAAGAAGATTTTAAAGATCAAGTTCATTTAAATCAGCTAGTCAAAATCAAGCGCGAAGAAGCTATCGCTGCATTAAAAGCTGAAAAAGCTACTGTTGATGGATGGTATAAATCCTCATCAACGATCACTGAGATAATAAAGTCTCATATTCCATTGAGTGATAAACGTGGTCTTGGTTATAAAGCTCACACTTTAGAACCTATCACTGATCGTTCCATGCTTAAATTCGGAATGTTCGTATCCTCAATCCCTGACACTTCATCTTCTCAGTGTTCCTCTTCTATAACACCTATCCCTGAGGAAATAATAACTACTCGTAATTCATCCAAAAACTACCTTTGTCCCAAAAGATAAAGGTAAATGAATTGCTTTTTATCAAAAACCTCAGAAGGGTACTTCTGTACCAAAGTTGAATGCTTCTAACGCTTCAGTGACCAATCCCTTTAATTCTAAGAATAAGATTTCTGGACTTTTTCAGCGATCTACTCCTAGAATCAAAGTGGATGTTATTACTAAGAAATCCGAAGAACTGAATGTTCCTCCCATTTCAAGTGATAATGGTTTATTTGGTGCTGGTCCTTCTAATTCAAAATCAAAAGCTCAGCATGCAAATGATCCTAAAACTACGTTTAGTTATAGGAAATGTTATCACCGTGGACTTACAAATCATATTGCTAGTAAGTGCCCAACAACCACCAAAGCTGAAAAGACAGCTAAGGTGAAGATAAATGCCCCCAAGGCATAGAAGACCACTGAGGTTAAAAAATTAACCAAAGTGAAGACTGACAAAGCTGAATCTTCAAATGCTGTGAAGATTGTTGAACCTTCCAACTCCTCCACTCCCACTGACAAACGTGTTCACATGTTTAAGTGGGTAACCAAGAAAAACTAATCTTCCTTTGTTTGCAGGTTAAGAAGGGTATCTGGTATCTCGATAGCGGATGCTCTAGACACATGATTGGTAAAAAGAACCTGCTCACTGACTATCAGGAAGAGAAGGGTCCCTCTGTGACTTTCGGTGGAAACGGAAAAGGACATACCCGAGGGTATGGTGTACTATCTAATGGTACAACATCCTTCAGAAGAGTCGCTTATGTTGAAGGGCTAAAGCATAATCTTCTAAGTATTAGTCAACTCTGCGACATGGATAACAAGGTAATCTTTACCAAGGAATCTTGCTTTGTCTCTGACAAAAAGGAGAAGATAGCTCTCAGCGGTTATCGTTTAGAAAATGTTTATGTAATAAACATGGACTCTACTACCACTGAGAACTCCTGTTTCTTCTCAAAAGCCTCATCTGATGTCAACTGGTTATGGCATAAGAGGCTCTCTCATCTAAATTTCAAGACACTGAATACTCTATCCTCAAAAGAGTTAGTCTCTGGTCTACCTCAACATTCATACGCCAAAGAGTCCTTATGTTCAGCGTGTGAAAAAGGAAAGCAGACCAAAGCAAGCTTCAAGTCTAAGCAAGTTTCCTCAGTGTCATCTCCTCTACAACTTCTCCATATGGATCTGTTTGGCCCCGTTAACAAACAATCCATCGCTGGAAAGAAATATACGATGGTCATTGTTGATGAATTCTCTCGCTTCACATGGGTAATGTTTCTCCGTTCCAAGAGTGACACACCTGAAGAACTCATCACATTTGTCAGGAAGATAGAAACCCTGAACAATATGACCGTTCGCTCAATAAGGAGTGATCATGGGACTGAATTCAAAAACAGTTCTCTTGATTCATTCTTTGAGAGTAAGGGTATTTCTCACAATTTTTCATCAGTGAGAACACCACAGCAAAACGGAGTCGCTGAAAGAAGAAATAGAACAATTATTGAAGCTGCACGTTCAATGCTCAGCGATTCTCATCTACCTACTCAGTTTTGGGCAGAAGCTGTCAATACTGCTTGTTTTACGCAAAACAGGTCGCTGATAGTCAAAAGATTCAAAAATACAGCCTATGAACTCTTCTATGGGAGAAAGCCCTCAATTAGCTTTCTTCACATCTTTGGATGTCAGTGTTTCATACTGAACAACAGAGATGCCCTTGGAAAGTTTGATCCTAAGGCTGATGATGGAATCTTTCTTGGATACTCCTCAGTTTCCAAAGCCTTCAGAGTCTTCAATAGAAGAAGACAGACTGTAGAAGAAACGATTCATGTCACTTTTGATGAATCTCGTTCAGCGAATTCCAGACCTTCTGCTGATACTGAAGAATTGAATCAATGGATGTTTTCTCATCTTGGTGATTCAGAGGATATTCCAATTCCTCAAGCTCATACTCATGCCGCTGAAGATGATGGTCCTCCTATCATCTCCGGTGTACAGAATAGTGAAGCTGAAACTTCATGGGTCTCAGCTATTCCTCTCAGCAATCAGTGAATGAAATGATATCCGCACCCACTCCTCTCTTAGCTGATATACCAGAAGTCGCTGAAGCTTCATCTTCAGCTCCTCCAGTTCAGAATGAGTCAGCATCTCTTGCTCCGGCTCAGCGATGGACTGCAAATCACCCTATTGATCAAATTCTTGGTGATCCAAACGCTGGTGTTCAGACACGACGAAGTGCAGGTAATATTTGTTTATTTGTTAACTTTATTTCTCTGATTGAACCAAAGAAAATAGATGATGCCCTCAAGGATCCAAACTGGGTCAGCACCATGCAAGAAGAGCTGACAGAATTCGAAAGAAACAAAGTTTGGAATCTCGTTCGAAGACCAACTGATAAATCAGTGATAGGCACAAGATGGGTCTATCGAAATAAGTTGGACGAACATGGAACTGTAACCCGCAACAAGGTTCGTCTTGTTGCTCAGGGATACAGACAAGAGGAAGGCATAGACTATGATGAAACATTTGCTCCAGTAGCAAGATTAGAATCTATTCGTCTATTCTTAGCATATGCTGTACACAAAGACTTCAAAGTATATCAAATGGATGTCAAGTCAGCGTTTCTCAACGAAAAGCTGAATGAAGAAGTCTACGTGGAACAACCTCCAGGATTCACAGATCCTAAGCATCCAGGTTATGTTTATAAACTGGATAAGGCACTTTATGGCTTAAAGCAAGCTCCACGTGCATGGTATGACACTATTTCCTCTTATCTGCTTATTGAAGAATTTGAGCGTGGTAAAATTGATAAAACTCTCTTTTTCAGAAAAGTTAAAGGTCATATCATTCTTGTTCAGATATATGTCGATGACATTATATTTGGTTCCACTAACCCTAAGCTTTGTACTCGTTTTTCAGAAAGAGTGAAAGCTGAATATAAAATGAGTATGATGGGTGAACTAACATATTTCCTTGGTCTTCAGATCAAACAAAATGAAAAAGGAACTTTCATTAATCAGGGAAAGTATGTTAAGGATATGCTGAATAAATTTGATTTAACTGAAAGTTCAGCTATGAAAACCCCTATGGCACCTCCGCTGATACTTGACAAGGATACTAATGGTATTCCTGTTAATGTCACGAAGTACCGTGGGATGATCGGCTCTCTGTTATATCTGACAGCTAGTCGACCTGATATTATGTACTCAACATGTTTGTGTGCACGATATCAAGCTGAACCTAAGGAATCTCATATGATCGATGTAAAGCGAATTTTTCGATACCTCAAGGGTACTCCAAATCTCGGTCTTTGGTATCCCAAAGATTCAGGATTTGATCTAATCGCCTATTCAAATAGTGATTTTGCAGGTTGCAAATTGGATAGGAAAAGCACCACAGGAGGATGTCAGCTCCTGGGTGGAAAGCTGGTGAGTTGGACAAGTAAAAAGCAAAACTCAATGTCCACCTCAACCGCTGAAGCTGAATATGTAGCCGCTGGAAGCTGTTGTTCTCAGGTCTTGTGGATGAAAAATCAACTACTAGACTATGAAATTCAGCTATCCAAAATTCCAATCTATTGCGACAGCACAAGTGCCATCGCTATAGCCAACAATCCAGTGCTGCATTCAAAGACCAAACATATCGAAATCAGGTATCATTTTATCAGAGATCATGTGATGAATGGAAATATAGAACTTCATTTTATCCCAACTGATTATCAGTGAGCTGATCTATTCACCAAACCTCTTGATGAGACAAGATTTAACTTTCTCATCAGCGAGCTTGGAATGCTGAACTTTGAAGAGTAAATTCTTCAGTGGTTCACATTTGATCAGCGACCAGATAAAAACAACTTGTATAAATCCATTCTATCATCTTCTCTCTGAACAAATTGATTCGCTGATGTCTAAGGTACGTTCTCTTTACTCACTGACAAACGCATGCAAATTCAAGATTTCAAAACATATTACATCGCTGAATATCTCTTCTTTTCAGTAATACTTTGAAATTTCTAAATCTCATGTTTCCAAAAGTGTCTCTGAACTTTCAAAACCTCAGAGACATCCCGAAATATGAAAGGACGTTTTATGATGTAAGACAAACGGATAACCCCTGGCACATTCTTTTTCTGACACACGTTCGCACGTTCGTTTTCTGACACACGTTTGCACGTTCGTTTACCATCCAATCAAATGCAAACACGTGTCCGTGTCATGATGAAAAACTTTCCCGCTCATAGTTTTTATCTCTCTACTCCCTCACTATATAAACTCATTCGAGTCTATATTTTACTCTTTACGCGAACTAATCTTCTCAAGCAAGAAAAAGATTTCACTGTTGCATTTTGCTCTCAAGCTTTTCAAGTTTATACAACTGTTCATCTTCTTCTTCAGAAAACAGGTTAATGCTCTTACTATTTATCTGTTTTAAACTTGTTTTTTGATCTTATCTTTGCTAAATACAAGATCAAACAAAAGAATTTTTTTAAATAAAATCATTTTCTTTCATGATTTTATGAACACAACCTTTTCATGGTTGTTCTTCAAGTTTATTTTTCAAAATCTTAAACTTGTTCTTCATACGTTTTTCCAGAATCCTAAAGAAACTGGAAAACAAGGCTTTTATTGGGTTTGCATTTTCTGTTTCAATAACAAAGAAAACCCTAATCTTCATTCAGATTTTTTTTGGCTGAATGTAATGGACAAAATTCAAAAATCTTATTGAAAATCCTTTCCACATTAAGACTTTCCTTTTGTTTTTTTGGAAAGGGTTCCTGGGCCTTCGGCCCAGTACATCCCTGGCAAATACACCGACCGCGAAGTAATGCAGCCCTGAGATAATCCCCAGTGGCCACAAGTGTTGAGTGTGGGATTTGAACCCGGGCAAGCGCTATGAACTCCCCAGGCCTTACCACCACACCACAACCCTTGTGGTTGACTTTCCTTTTGTTAATATTTGGTTAAACTGATATACAGAGATGGCAACCACTACTGATGTTCCTGCTACCACTGAGATCATGAATTTCAACAAGGCCGTTGGGGTCAAGTTTGAAATGGAAACCCTAGATTGGTCGAAGCACAACAACCTCTACGCACTCTTCGATTTTCCTCCTAAGAAAAATGTCACACATCTCGATGATGCTGTGAACTTCCTTAAGACGTGCTGCTTATCCACAGCTCTGACCATCACCCCTCCTGCTCACAAATCTCTTCTAGCCCAGTTCTGGTATACTGCCAGAAAAGCTAAAGCCGCCTCTGCTAAAAACCCAAAGAAAGAGGTTGAGTTCATTCTCTGTGAAATCAAATATGGCGCAATCAAGATTACTCCTGCCATAATCCGACAAGCTCTCAACCTACCCAAAGCCACCAAGGAAAAACCCTTTGTTCCCTTCCCAAACCCTAAAAACCGTGCTGATAGAGAAGCCATCACTGCATTCTTCGATGCAATGGGCTATGCTTGGGATACAGCGAGAAGCAAAGAAGCTGACTGCAATCAAGAAGTCAAAGATGCCGAGTGAAATGAATTTCATCTTTGCTCATATCATTAGTTGCATGACAGCGAAGAGTGGCTCCTCTGATCAAGCTGCTCAACCTCAGCAAGCAATGGGATATGCACTACTGAAAGATCTTAATGTTGATTGGGCCTCAATCATCTATGAAGATCTCGCCTCAAAGATCGATGACGCTGACAGAATCAAATTCGTTCCTTATCTGAGGTTTATCAGCGACATCTTTCAAAATGGCCTTGATGAGCAGTACCCAACCGAGGGTGACCTGAAACTTTCTCAGGTTGGCCCTAAAGTGCTCGACTACAAGCCAATGGATGACGAGGTACGCCTTTCTGAACTCTTAACTCTTCTAAGACCTCCTTCTTCTTCTTCTGTGGCTCATTCAGCGGGCAAACCCACTGCTGATACCCAGGCTACAACCTCCACTCCTTCTAAGAAAAGGAAACCATCTGAAGCCAAGTCTGATCCCAAAAGGGTGAAGAAAACCAAGGAGCAACCCAAACCTTCTCAGGTTGAAGAACCATCCTCTGTCCTTTAAAAGATAATGGATGATTTCGTGCTACGCTTTGGCACAGCTGAACAAGCCACCCCTTCCATCCCAACCTCAGCGTCTCTAATCGCTGACGTTATAAACTTGGAACTGAACCCACCTCCTTCAGCCTCTCCACAGACTGAAGTGATTCACAGCGGATCCACCGCTGAACTAGGCACCCAACCAATCTTCTCTTCTATCGCTTCTCTCTCCAATCCTTTGGTCTCTCTACCACCTTTCCCAAAGTTTACAGGTACTCCGGTCCTCATGCATGATTCAGCTGCTGCTTCTCTACATGCAATGATGGATCAAAACAAAGGACCTGCAGATTCTTCCATGCATCGTACTTCATTTGATGCAGACATGGAATTCCATACAGGGTTACACGGATTTGATGAGTTCTCCAACCCTCTTGCAGGTATACACAAAACCATAAACATTCCTCTCTCTCAACCCCAAACTTCTGAGCTTTCCTTAGCTCACAAGTTCTTTACTTTTTCAGGTCCTAATTTGGGGGATATCAACACCTCCCTGAAGGCCCTGGAAACGAAGCTCGAGTCATACAACACGACTCTCTCTAGAAGAATAATAATCTAAAGTGTAAGAGCTTGAAGGAACCAAGCCTCCATTTCTAGGGTTTTCCAAGAAACTAGGTTTTTACTCTACAAACCTCCCAAGGTGAGTCTTCTTGACCCATTAAGCTCACAAATGGTTATGTATCTACATTTCTGGAATAATTGCTTACTTACTTGCTTGTATCATAATCTTTATGAAATGTGACCTAACTTTCTCTTTTTGGTAAACTAGGGTTTGGCTTTGATGATAATGTGTTTAAAGGTAAATGGGGATGGATGAGTGGTGTAGGAGTATACTCTTGAGTATATACACAACTCTCCTTCTTTATAACTCCCAAGTAGAAGTAACCCAACAATAAGGGTCTTAGTGTTCAAAGTATAATGAAGCTAATATGTTTGTATGTTGTACTTATGATGATTATTGTGTTCAAGGGATAATGTTATGCTTATGAGGACTTGTATGTTGTGGTGACATTATGATGTCTTAATGGACTAAAGACCTAGTTTTGGTTGATGTCTTAATGGACTAAAGACCTAGTTTTGGTTGATGTCTTAATGGACTAAAGACCTAGTTTTGGTTGATGTCTTAATAGACTAAAGACCTAATTTTGGTTGATGTCTCAATGGACTAAAGACCTAGTTTTGGTTGATGTCTTAATGGACTAAAGACCTAGTTTTGATTGATGTCTTAATGGACTAAAGACCTAGTTTTGGTTGACGTCTTTGTTGGTCCCGAAGGCCTATACAAGTTTGTAGAAGGGGGGGGGGGGTTGAATACAAACACACAGATCTTACTTTTCTAAATTGTTTATTGATAAATCATTAACAATTTACAGCTTGTTGCGGAAACAAGATTAAGGATAGACCTAAATCTAAACAAGTTGTAACACTAAGGTTTCTTGCACTAAGAGAGATAAGGAAATTACTAATAATAACCTATCTTGAGATAAGAGATTGAACTTGTCCAGAGTTAGCAAGTTTCTTCAAATGAAGTGGGTTCATCTCTTTATATACTGCATGCATTTAATGCAAGTCAGTATACACTTTACACGTGTCATCAGCTGGTTGGTTGCATGTCATTGACCTTGGTTGACAACCTTAGTAGCCGCATGGATGAACAGTGTAGTATCAGAGTGGTTGTACGATTTCAGACAGTCGGATGTTCTTTTCTGACATTTCGTACGGAGTCGTGCAAGGGAGGTTAAGACAAAAGTACTTTGTACGGAGGACTTCATGATCAGCTTTCGTTGATTCAGCGATCTATCATTTCATATCAGCGAATGATAGAGTTCAGTGATAGCTGAAGTCTTGTACTTGATACTTCACGTTGATTGGACAAATCTGAGTCTTCGCTGATCCGCATCAGTTCATTAGGAGACTTGTCGCTGGTTCTTGAGCTTGATCTTCGACTTCAGCGTAGAATCTTTGTTGACGTGAAACTTGTCTTCAGGGATCATAAGTAAACAACTAACTTATCAGCGATCATCATAATGACTGAACAGACTCAGAGCATTAATGGTGAACAGTGTTCGCTGAATGTTTAATTTAAAAAGCGAGAGTTCCTATCAGCGGTACTGTAAGATCTTAGTACTTATCAGCGATAGTGAAACTCTGATACATATTGATTACTTACAATTTTCACTAAGTATACAAGAGAGGGTCATTATCAAATCACTGAGGGTTTGGATCAACAATCTCCCCCTATTTGATTATGACATAGCAACAAAGAAAATTGCTATAAAATGAAAACATAAAGATAAAAAGAACTCATAAAATATTTGTCCCTTTTACTGTTTTCTGGGATCTTTTCAGTACTGATGGAGTAAAGTACATTCGCTGAAATCTTTCTTTAAAACTTTGAATCAGGATACAAAGAGAAATGAAAAGATTACAAGTACGAGCGAAATAAATTACAAGTACAGAAGAATAACTGATACAATAGAGAAAAGGCGATCATATCAGCTTATAAAGGTTCTTCCTTAATGAGAAGTTCATCAAGGGTCTTTGATGTGGGGATCATCCAGTCAGGGACATCTTCTCCTTGATTCTTTTTCTTCGGAGCTGCTTCGAAAATCAAGGGCTTCAGGTGTCTAGCTTTGATGTTTCGTCTGACTTCACACCAGTATACGAGATCTCTGAGTTGTTCGATGGGAGCGATGTCTAGCTAAGAGATACGTTGAAAGTGATGATTTCCATAGTAGTCTAAAAAGAATATACCATAGGGATCACTTACAACTGTGCCAGGAATGAATGTTTCTCCAGGAGGTAGAGAGGTGTCAAGCATTGAGAGATCGGCATCAGGGCCAACAATTTCAGCACGAGAGAAACCAATGCCCGTTTCATTCCAAATATGAGGACCTGAATCAGAGGCTTTCTTTTTCTTATCAGGGACTTTTCTTGGTTGAGGAAGAGTAGGAGGAATATCCACAGCAGATGAAAGCAGGTCGATCTGTTTGTTTAAGATCTTCTCGACATGGCTTTTGAACTTTGAGCGCGATCCCTGAATGGCTAATTTTGTTTCTAACCATTCAGAGAGACCAAACTTTTCTAAGGTAGCAGCATAGAAAGTTTGCCTGGTTTCGTCATCTCTGTAGACGTCCACTTCAACAACAGGAACTTCAGCGTACAGACTTCCTCTGATGTTTGCCTTGACGATTTTGGATGGTCTAGATCGATAGGTCAGCATTTGTTTAGCCCATTCCAAAGTCGTATCAGAGACCTTAGTCTTTTCTCTAACGATCTCTTGAGCATCATCCCATAGCTGACGTTGAACATCAATGGGAACTCTTTTCAGCTTGGGGTCTTTTATTGATCGTTGAGTAAGTTTGATGGCGTATTCTCTGTCTTTTTCTTCAGCTTCCTTTCTTTCAGCGAGTAGGCGTTCAGCTCTGAGGTGTTCCTGGTATTCAGCTTTGGAAATTCTGAACTTTGGAGGAACTGAAGGAAGTTGATCACGCCTTAGAATGATTCGCTGATCCTCGAATCGCTTTATTATCTCCTCTCTTCTTTTCTGATCCTCTTCACTTAGCTTTTGAGGAGCTAAGGAAGGTCTGCCTCTGTGCGAGAGTAGCTGTTCTTCTGGTTCATCAGTCTCAGAGATTAAATCTAAGACTGGGATTATTTCTTCAGCATCAGCTGGTATTATTGGTGAAGTCGCAGTTGTGGAGCCTTCAGCGATATCCTCAAACAGGGGAGAGGACTAGCTGAAACACAGCGATCTTACGAGTAAGAACTTGGGTAGAATCAGATAGAGAGAATTGGTTCAAGTGTATAGCCTTGGGTAAAGGAACTGATAGAATATGATAGAGGAGGGATGGAGTGAGAGATGATTATCATACCTGACAAACCGGCTTTTCAAGCAAGATCATCAGATTGTCATCTTCAGCGACGCTTTTGCCTTTGCCTTTCTCAGCTCCAGAGGCTGAGGGCTTTGTCTTTGTCCGCTCCCCTGAAGGTTCATTTATCGAGATTCCCTTAAGAGCTTTGATCTTTTGAGCAGGTTTGACGATAAAGAAGTCATCGTCATCTTCGCCATCATCATCATCATTCTTTGGAGAAGAAGGTGGTTCATCATCAGGGATGTCGACGGCTTCATCATCTTCTGCTTCAGATTCAGTTTTCTCAGCTTCTTCTTCGAGTTGCTCCCCCTCAGATACAGAGGCGAGTTTCTCGGTTTCCTCAGGGTTTTCATCTCCCTGAGGTCCAGCGGCTGCTTCAGCTTCAATAGTCTTCTCACCCTCTTCAGCAAAGGTGAGGTCTTCGTTCTTCTCTCCCCTGATAGATTCATCATGGGAAAGGTCAGCGCTCTTGGCGAGATCTTCAGTGCTCTTCTCCCCCTCTTTTTCATGATGACTGGGGGAGGAATGGCTAGATTCAGCAGCGTTGGTAGGTTCTCTGTCTTCTTGGCCAGAGAGACCTACACAAGCTTCAATCTTTGCTAATCTGTCTTCAAGGCCAGAAATAGCAGGATTGATCTTCCCGAGCTCAATGCGATCTGTCGCTGTAAAATGTTCAGGTTCAGGGACAGGGGCAGGAGTAGGAGTATTCGCCTTGTGCAGCAGCTGTTCGATCATAGTCTTCATCGAACCAACTTCAGTCTTTACAGAGCTTAAGTCAGTCGTCAGAGTGTTGACATTTGTCTTCACAGCAGACATATCTCCCTCTAGTGTTCCAACCGATGTCTTCAGCGTTGATACCTCGTTGGACATGGATGAAACTGAACATTTGAGAGAGGTGTAGTCTGTGTAGATATCAGCGAGCACCTTGGCGAAGTCGCTGAGAGTCTTATCAAGTTGCTTCATGTCATCTGTGGAAGCCTTTTTCTCCACCACCGTTGTCAGCTTGTTCAGATTCTCTCCAGCGTTTGTTACAGTTGTAGAGTTATTGGAGAGAGTAGTGGTGAGACCTGTCAGCTTTGTCTCCACGGACTTCAGAGAGGCGTTGATATCTCCCAAATTAGGACCTGTAACATATAAAAACTTGTGAACAGAGGAAAGCTCAGAAGTTTGGGGTTTAGTCACAGTGTTTATGGGTTGTTGTTTACCTGCAGGAGGATTTGTGAATTCATCGAAATCACGGGTTCCTGAGAAAAGTTCCATGTCATCTTCAAAAGTGCCCATGGATTGTTCTGCAGGTCCTGTCTTCATCATTCCTGGAGAATCAGCTTTATGTTCCGAGGAAATGATGGCAACTCCAGTTAGATCTGGAGTAGAGACCAAATGAGTGGAGGGAGGAGCGAAGGATAAGAATGCGGGTTGGGTTATGAGTTCAGCGTTGGATTCGCTGATAATCACTTCATCAGTCTTTTGAGAGACTGAAGGAGGTTGGGTCGGTTCCAAGTTTGTAACGTCAGCGTTTAGAGACGCTGAAGTTGGGATAAAAGGGATGGCTTGTTCAGGTGTGGCAGAGCGTACCACTGAACGTTCCTTCAGCTCTGCAGAAAGAGCTGAGGAGTCTTCAGCATGAGATTGCTGGGGTTGCTCCTTTGTTTTCTTGATCCTTTTAGAATCAATTGGGGTAGATGAATGTTTCCTTTTCTTAGCAGGAGAGGATTTTGTGACCAGGGAATCAGCGATGGGTATTGTCGCTGAAGGAGCCACAGAAGTAGAAGAAGAAGGGTTGAGAAGAGTTAAGAGGGTAGAAAGACGTACCTCATTTTCAACAGGTTTGAAGTCGAGTATCTTAGGGCCAATCTGAGAGAGTTTTAGATCGCCCTCTTGCGGGTAGCTGTCCTTCAGGCCATATTGAAAGATAGCACTGATGAATCGGGGGTAGGGAACCCAAGCAGGCCTGTCAGCGGCAGAGTCTACTCTTTGCAGCAAGTCATCATAGATGAGAGATGCCCAGTCAATGTGTAGACCTTTCAGCAGAGCGTATCCCATAGCTTACTGAGGTTGAGCGGCTTGATCAGAAGAGTCGGTCTTGGCAGTCATGCAGCTGATAAGGTGAGCGAAGATGAAGTTCATCTCGCTGGGCATTTTCGATTTCTTCAGCATTGTTAGCTTCTTCTCATGCTTCTTGTCTCTGCCCATTTCCCATACATAGCCCATTGCATCAAAAAATGCAACAAGAGCTTCTTTGTCAGCGATCTTCTTATGGTCAGGGAAAGGAACAAAAGTTTTTTCCTTTGTAGCGATGGGAAAGTTCAGAGCTTTGCGAATGATGGCGGGTGTGATCTTTATCGTGCCATATTCAGTATCGCAGAGGATACAATCAACTGTTTTGGAGGGATCTTTGGCGGATGGTAGCTGAGAGTGTCTGGCAGAGTACCAGAACTGAGATAGTAGCAGCTGACTTGCAGGGGGTGAAATGGTCAGGGCTGTTGAAATGCAGCAATTCTTCAGGAAATTCACAGCATATGTCAGATGTGTGACTTGCTTTCGAGGAGGAAACTCGAGAAGCGCAGAAAGGTTGTTTATCTTAGTCCAGTCTAGTTGATCAAGTTTGAACTTAACCTGAGGAGCCTTGATGATTTCTATTTCCTCAGAGTCAGTAGAGAAGTTCTCAGCGGTAGTAGGAATGTTAGATGTTGCAATTTCCTGTATTATCAGTTCAACCAAAGATTAACAAATAAGAATAATCTTAATGTGGAAAGATTTTCCATTAAGATGTTTCGAATTTTATCCATATCATTCATACACAAAGTCTTAATGAAGATTAGGGTTTTTCTTGATTTTTGAAACGAAATGTAAAACCCATTTTCTTGTTTTCCAGTTTTCTATGAAGAAATAGATTCTGGAAACGAATGAAGAACAAGTTTAAGATTTTGCATTTAAACTTGAAGAACAACCATGAAATGGTTGTGTTCATAAAACCACGAAAGAAAATGATTTCATTTTACAAAGTTCTTTTGTTTGATCTTGTTAAAACAATGAGAAGATCGGAAACAAGTTATACGCATTCGGTAATAAATAAGAACATATTAACCTTGATGTTTGATGAAGAAGATGATGAACAGTTCTTGAAGTTTTTGAAATCACAAATGCAACAGTGAATTCTTTCTTGCGGAGGAAGATTGATCGCGTAAAAGAAAAATATAAACAAAGAATTTGTTTATATAGAGATTTTAGAAAGAGAAAATCTTGAGCGGGAAAAGATTTTCATCATGACACGGACACGTGTTTGCATTTGATTGGAAGTTTGAACGAGACGTGCAAACGTGTGTCAGGAAGAGAAAACGTGTCGGGGTTTTATCCGTTGTAATGACGTCACAACTGTCCTTTCATATTCTTGGTTGTCTCTGAGGTTTTGAAAAACTCAGAGATACTTTTGAAAACATGAAGCACTTAATGAAAATATTAAGTGAAGGTTTTAAGAAATTTCAAAAATATCGATGTTAAGGAAGAGATATTCAGCGATGCATTTTGTTTTGAAATCTTGCATTTTCATGCGATTGTCAGAGAGAGTAAACATACCTTGATATCAGTGAATCAAGTTTATTCAGAGAGAAGATGATAGAATAGGTTATACAAGTTGATTTTATCCTTTCGTTGATCAAAGTGAACCGCTGAAGATTTTATCCTTCAAAGTTCAGCATTCCAAGCTCGCTGATGAGAAAGTTGAATCTTGTCTCATCAAGAGGTTTGGTAAATAAGTCAGCTAACTGATAATCAGTTGGGATAAAATGAAGTTCTATATCACCATTCATCACATGATCTCTGATAAAATGATATCTGATTTCTATATGTTTGGTCTTTGAATGTAGTACTGGATTGTTTGCTATAGCGATGGCACTTGTGCTGTCGCAATAGATTGGAATTTTGGAGAGCTGAAGATCATAGTCTAGTAGCTGATTTCTCATCCACAAGACTTGAGAACAACAGCTTCCAGCGGCTACATATTCAGCTTCAACTGTGGAAGTGGACACTGAATTTTGCTTTTTACTTGTCCAACTTACCAGCTTTCCACCCAGGAGCTGACATCCTCCTGTGGTGCTTTTCCTATCCATTTTGCAACCTGCAAAATCACTATCTGAATAGGCGGTTAGATCAAATCATGAATCTTTGGGATACCAAAGACCTAGATTCGCTGTACCCTTAAGATATCGAAAGATTCGCTTTACAGCTTTCATATGAGATATCTTAGGTTCAGCTTGATATCGTGCACACAAGCATGTTGCAAACATAATATCGGGTCGGCTAGCTGTAAGATACAATAGTGAGCCGATCATCCCACGGTACAGCGTGACATTGACAGGAACACCCTTAGTGTCCTTATCAAGTGTCAGCGGTGGTGCCATAGGGGTTTTCATAGCTGAACTTTTAGTTAAGTCGAATTTCTTCAGCATATCTTTAACATAATTTCCCTGATTAATGAAAGTTCCTTTCTCAGTTTGCTTAATCTGAAGACCAAGGAAATATGTTAGTTCACCCATCATGCTCATTTTATACTCATCTTTCATTCTATCAGCGAAACGAGTACAAAGAACAGGGTTAGTAGAACCAAATATAATGTCATCAACATATATTTGAACTAAAATGATATGACCTTTCACTTTTCTAAAAAATAGAGTTTTGTCAATCTTACCTCGCTCAAATTTTTCAATATGGAGATAAGTAGAAAGAGTGTCATACCATGCACGAGGAGCTTGCTTCAAGCCATAAAGTGCCTTATCCAGTTTATAAACATAACCTTGACGCTTAGAATCTGAGAATCCTGGAGGTTGTTCCACATACACTTCTTCATTCAGCTTTCCATTCAGAAACGCTGACTTAACATCCATCTGATGTACTTTGAAGTTTTTGTGTACAACATATGCTAAGAATAGACGAATAGATTCAAGTCTTGCTACAGGAGCAAATGTTTCGTCATAATCTATACCTTCCTCTTGTCTGTATCCCTGAGCAACAAGTCGAGCTTTGTTGCGGGTTACAGTACCATGTTCGTCCAACTTATTTCGATAGACCCATTTAGTGCCTATTACTATTTTATCAGTTGGTCTCCGAACAAGTTTCCAAACTTTGTTTCTTTCGAATTCAGTCAGCTCTTCTTGCATGGCGCTGACCCAGTTTGGATCTTTGATAGCATCATCTACTTTCTTTGGTTCAGTTAGTGAAATAAAATTTACAAATAAACAAATATTACCTGCACTTCGTCGAGTCTGAATCCCAGCGTTTGGATCACCAAGAATTTGATCAATTGGGTGATTTATAGTCCATCGCTGAGCCGGAGCGTGAGACGCTGACTCAACTTGAACTGGAGGAGCTGAAGATGAAGCTTCAGCGATGTCAGGAGTATCAGCCAAGAGAGGAATGGATGCAGTTGTCATTATATTCACTGATTGCTGAGAAGTAGATGGAATGTCTGAGACATTTGGTTCAGCGTTAGGTATAGTGTTTATAGGAACAGCTGATACCCAAGAAGTTTCAGCTTCACTGTTCTGCATATTTGGAATGATAGGACTATCATCTTCTACTGGATGAGTATGAGTAGTGGGAATATCTTCTGAATCACCAAGATGAGAAAACATCCATTAATTCAGTTCTTCAGTATCAGCGGACGGTTTAGAGTTCGTTGAACGGGATTCGTCAAACGTGACGTGAATAGTTTCTTCTACAGTTTGTCTTCTATGATTGAAGACTCTGAAGGCTTTGGAAACTGAGGAGTATCCAAGAAAGATTCCATCATCAGCCTTAGGATCAAACTTTCCAAGAGCATCTCTATTGTTCAGTATAAAACACTGACATCCAAAGATGTGAAGAAAGCTGATTGAAGGCTTTCTCCCATGAAAGAGTTCATAGGCTGTCTTTTTGAATCTTTTAACTATCAGCGACCTGTTTTGCGTAAAACAAGCAGTGTTGACAGCTTCTGCCCAAAACTGAGTAGGCAGGTGAGAATCGCTGAGCATTGAACGTGCAGCTTCAATAATTGTTCTATTTCTTCTTTCAGCGACTCCATTTTGTTGCGGTGTTCTCACTGAAGAAAAGTTGTGAGAAATACCCTTACTCTCAAGGAAGGAATCAAGAGAACTGTTTTTGAATTCAGTCCCATGATCACTCCTTATTGAGCGAACGGTCAGATTGTTCAGGGTTTCCATCTTCCGAACAATGAGTTCTTCAGGGGTGTCACTCTTAGAACGGAGAAACATTACCCAAGTGAAGCGAGAGAATTCATCAACTATGACCAGCGTATATTTCTTTCCAGCGATGGATTGTTTGTTAGCAGGGCCAACCAAATCCATATGGAGTAGTTGTAGAGGAGATGACACTGAAGAAACTTGCTTTGATTTAAAGCTTGCTTTGGTCTGCTTCCCTTTTTCACACGCTGAACATAACGACTCTTTGGCGTATGAATGCTGAGGTAGACCAGTGACTAACTCTTTTGAAGAAAGAGTGTTCAGTGTATTGAAATTTAGATGAGATAGCCTCTTATGCCATAGCCAGTTGACATCAGATGAGGCCTTTGAGAAGAAACAAGAGTTCTCAGTGGTTGTTGAGTCCATGTTTATTACATAAACATTTTCCAAACGATAACCGCTGAGAGCTATCTTCTCCTTTTTGTCAGAGACAAAGCAGGATTCCTTAGTAAAGATTACTTTGTTATCCATGTCGCAAAGCTGACTGATGCTTAGAAGATTATGCTTCAGCCCTTCAACATATGCGACTCTTCTGAAGGAGGTTGTACCATTTGAAAGTACACCATACCCTCGGGTATGTCCTTTTCCATTTCCACCGAAAGTCATAGAGGGACCCTTCTCTTCTTTGTATTCAGCGAGTAGGCTTTTCTTTCCAGTCATGTGTCTAGAGCATCCGCTATCAAGATACCAGATACCCTTCTTAACCTGCAATACAAAGGAAGATTAGTTTTTCTTGGGTACCCACTTAACCATGTATACACGTTTGTCAGTGGAAGTAGTTGGAATGGAAGGTTCAGCAGTCTTCGCAGCATTTGAAGATTCAGCTTTGTCTTTCTTCACTTTGGTTAATTTCTTAACCTCAGTGGTAGAATTCACCTTGACCTGATTTGCACCAGGGTTGGTCTTCTTTGCCTTGGGGGCAATCTTCACCTTAGCTATCTTTTCAGCTTTGGTGGCTGTGGAGCACTTACTAGCAATATGATCGGTAAGTCCACAGTGATAACATTTCCTATATCTAAAAGTAGTTCTAGGATCATTTGAATGCTGAGCTTTTAATTTCAAATTAGAAGTGCCAGCACCAAGTAAACTATTGGCTTTAGAAATGGGACGAACATTCAGTTCTTCAGATTTCTTACCAAGGACATCCAATCTGAGTCTAGGAGTAGATCGCTGAATAAATCCAGATATCTGCTTCCTTGATCCAGAGGGATGAGCCACTGAAGCTTTAGAAGCATTCAGTTTTGGTACTAAGGTACCCTTCTGAGGATTCTGGTAAATAACAATTCCTTTACATTTGTCTTTACAGACAGAGGTAGGTTTTGAATAAACCATTTTCTCCTTGCCTTTTGAGGAGGTAGGAGTTTCCTCAGGGATTGGTGTAACGGACGAGGAGCACTGAGAAGATGAAGTATCAGCGACTGAGGATACGAACGTTCCAAATTTAAGCATTGAACGCTCAGTAGTTGGTTTTGGAGTTTCATAATTGTAACCCAAACCACGTTTATCACTCAGGGGAATCTGAGACTTTATTATCTCAGTGATCTTTGTTGAAGAATTACACCATCCTTCAACAGTAGCTTTTTCAGCCTTTAATGCAGCGATAGCTTCTGCTCGTTCGATTTTGACTAGCTGATTTAAATATACTTGATCTTTAAAATCTTCTTCAATTTTAGAAAGATTTTCTATTTGAAGGTGGCAGTTTTTAAGCTTTTCAGCGAGATCAAGATTTTGGTTTTCAACCACCGTTTTTCCGTTCATGGCTTCGTATAAACTTCTAGTCAAGAGATCGATCTTACGGAGACTATCAGCTTCATCAATATTTGCAATATTGGTAAAGAAAGAAGGTGATACCTGAATAGCAGATGTTGAAGTGGAGGGAATGCCTGAACTTTCTTCCTCTTCTTCAATCTTGGCCATAAGACATAGATTTGCTTCATCATCTTCAGAGTCAGATGATGATGCTTCTTCATCAGAAGCAGCCCAATCATAGTCAGCCATCAGGCCTTTATTCTTCTTAAAGCTTTTCAGCTTTGCATATTTTTCTTTCAGCTTTGAATATTTGTCATCTTTATTTCTTGGAGCAAAGGGTTTCTTTGTAAAAGCTGAGGGTCTAGAAACTTTCTTTGACCTGCACTCGTTAGCGAAATGTCTTGTCTTTTCGCAGTTAAAACAAGTAGCAGTAGCCTTATCAACAAAAGCTGATGATCTAGGCTTGTCAGTTATGGAAAGAGGTTTGTTCTTTCTAAACATTTTCTTTTTGGCAAATCTCATGAACTTCTTAGTTAGGAGAGCCAAAGATTCATCATTATCTGAATAATCAGAATCTGATGACCTTTCAGAGTTACTCTCTAACTCAGTGATAGTGACCGAGGGTCGCTGAGTAGAAGGTTCCTCTTAGATTAAAGCAACAGGGATGCTTTTGGAATCTTTTACAAGATTCTTCTTAAGATGGCTTGATTGCTCATGATTCAGCAACGTGCCATATAAAGTAGCAAGGGTCATTGATTTTAGATCCTTTGACAGCTTGAGACACATAGAATAATTGTCCCAGCTTTCAGGTAAACATTCTAGAAACTTTGTCAGCACTTCAAAATTAGAATATTCCTTACCAACAGTTTTCAGATCTATAATTAAACAATTAAAACGTTGGTGAACTTCAGAGAGAGTTTCATTCTTACCAGAAATGAAGCTTTCGTATTGTCTTACCAGGTTGATCTTTCTTGAGTCCTGGACTTCAGACGTTCCTTCATACTGAACACATATTGTGTCCCACATGGCTTTTGATGTTTTCAGATTCATGACGGAATGGTAGACTTCGTCAGGAAGAGCCATGGATAGTATGGATCTGGCTTTTGTATCTATAGCCACTTTCTTCTTATCTTCGTCAGTCCATTGAAGGATTTCCTTAGGTACCAGCCTTTCTGGAATAGCAGGTCTATTCTCAACGCCTGGAACTGCAACATCAATTCTTACAGGGATGAATGGACCATTCTCGAGATAGTAAGGCATAGTAGGGTCTACACCTTCTAAGAAGAGTGTCATCCTATTTTTCCACAAGTTGAAGTTATCTCTGGAAAATCTAGGGGGTTTAGCAAGAGAACCATTGTCTATATAATTTGTGTTTGTGTTGGTGGCCATTTTCAGATAATAGCAAGGAAGAGAAATATCTTAGATTAGATCTTGTTTATGAGATTAAACAAATCCGCTCTGATACCACTTGTTGGTCCCGAAGGCCTATACAAGTTTGTAGAAGGGGGGGGTGAATACAAACACACAGATTTTACTTTTCTAAATTGTTTATTGATAAATCATTAACAATTTACAGCTTGTTACAGAAACAAGATTAAGGATAGACCTAAATCTAAACAAGTTGGAACACTAAGGTTTCTTGCACTAAGAGAGATAAGGAAATTACTAATAATAACCTATCTTGAGATAAGAGATTGAACTTGTCCAGAGTTAGCACGTTTCTTCAAATGAAGTGGGTTCATCTCTTTATATACTGTATGCATTTAATGCAAGTCAGTATACACTTTACACGTGTCATCAGCTGGTTGGTTGCATGTCATTGACCTTGGTTGACAACCTTAGTAGCCGCATGGATGAACAGTGTAGTATCAGAGTGGTTGTACGATTTCAGACAGTCGGAGGTTCTTTTCTGACATTTCGTACGGAGTCGTGCAAGGGAGGTTAAGACAAGAGTACTTTGTACGGAGGACTTCATGATCAGCTTTCGTTGATTCAGCGATCTATCATTTCATATCATCGAATGATAGAGTTCAGTGATAGCTGAAGTCTTGTACTTGATACTTCACGTTGATTGGACAAATCTGAGTCTTCGCTGATCCGCATCAGTTCATTAGGAGACTTGTCGCTGGTTCTTAAGCTTGATCTTCGACTTCAGCGTAGAACCTTTGTTGACGTGAAACTTGTCTTCAGGGATCATAAGTAAACAACTAACTTATCAGCGATCATCATAATGACTGAACAGACTCAGAGCATTAATGGTGAACAGTGTTCGCTGGATGTTTAATTTAAAAAGCGAGAGTTCCTATCAGCAATACTGTAAGATCTTAGTACTTATCAGCGATAGTGAAACTCTGATACATATTGATTACTTACAATTTTCACTAAGTATATAAGAGAGGATCATTATCAAATCACTGAGGGTTTGGATCAACAGTCTTTATGGACTAAAGACCTAGTTTTGGTTGATTTCTTAATGGGATAAAGACCTAGTTTTGGTTGATTTCTTAATGGTCTAGAGACCACGATTGGGTTGATGCCTTATGATGAAATGATGTAACGTGCGAATGATCGGTAACGGATGATTATACACTTTATTTATATATTGTGCAAATAATTCTTTATTGTGGAATTGCTATTTTGGCTAGGCTTTGACTAACACTTCTTTGATGTATGTTGTGTTTAAGCAGGCCTTCCTAGTGGTGGTACTTCCTGGGGTTGAGGGAAGAGTGGAGAAGAGAGATAGCATTTTTGGATGGACACAGAGGCGATCTTTTGGTGGATAGATTGACATACTTTTGAGAGCGAAATAGCAACACCCGTATATAATCTGAACTTTTCTAAGTCTAGATTAGTAGGTTGTTGAACTTATTCCGTTCGTTTAATTGTAATGTAAACGCCACAATATTACTTCCCCTTTTGGGTGATTTGTCTATGTCAATTAGCTCATTTCCGCAAATTACTCAGATTTAAATTTACCCGAAATTTTAGGGTGTTAGATGAGTTTATTCAATGGTTTAAACACGTTGGTGTAATTAATTTTATAAACCATTAGAGGAAAATGCACATTTTCGTGTCATGTGTCATTTTAAGAATTATAAGAGTATGAGTCCATTTGGGAAACCATTGGTTCTAATCCGTGACGAGTTTCGGGTTAATAATGATTTTGTGGTATACGTTTACCTAAATGATGTTTAAATGCATTTTATATTACGAGGACCGTTATTTAGTGGCCTAAAGGGGTTTTGAGCATTTTGCTCAGTTTCGACTTTAACTGAGTCTTGAGGACATTTGTCTGGATTTTAACATTTGAATATGGAGCTTTGGTCGCCAGTTGCATTTATTGCATTTTATTTGAAGAGTACATGTTTTGAGTGTGTGTGTCATTCAAGTGGATTCGTGTACTATTAGACCATAATGCACTGGATCGATAGGCATATGAGTCGGTCATATTTGCATGGTGGAAAATCTTGGTATTCTCACTTTGGGATGCACGCCGTCTTGACATTTTGTGTCTCGGTGTTGTGGAGAGGAACCATATTGGGTTGTACTCCGAGATTTTGGTTTATTGTTGATGTTCTAACACTTGTGCACGAGGGTTAGACATCTTGGTTTATCAAGTAAGGAGTCGAGACTCCAAATATTGAATGCTAGTAAGTAGGCAATAAAGGTTCCATAGAAACCTTGAGGTGTAACTTACTAGAGAATGAATAGGCAATAAGATCGTGTATCCTTGAGGTGTATCTAGGGCACATCAGGCAATAAAGGATATGGTGGTGCCACCCGTTGCTGGGTGTGGGACTTGAGGTGTAGCTTTTTATAGCAGGCAATAAAGTCCGACTCAAGTTGGAGCTTATTAAAGCAGGAAATATAGTCACAATCTGAGGTGTAGTTCAATAACATAGTTATGCTGCTTAACTTTGTGTTCCACCACATACTATGGAATCAGATCTCCCCCATCACCAAAAGGTGTTTTATTTATTTTATCCATGTTTTCGATGACGTATTTTATTTATATGGTTTGCTTTCCATATTTTAAGGGTTGTGATGTATGTCTCATTCGCGTTGGGGATGTTATGAATAATAGCGATTCATTTATGATTTCAATCATTTTGGAAATCAATTACTATTTCACTTTTCAAGTGGATTTCGGGATGAGTCCATTTTGAGAATCGTTTTATATTAGAGCTTTCATCACGGGATTTATGTGCGTTGGAAAATGAGTGGTTTGCATTTAAATTAAATCCTTTTTGAACTCATGATTTAAATTGCACATCTCTCGTCTTACGAATTATATAATCACGATAAAACTCTTGAACTCACTAGGCGTTTCTAACACCCATAATTTTCGGGTAAGTACAATTTCGAATCGGTGTGAAACCGATCTTTTAAGAAAAATATGAAAATAGTATTTTTGTCTTAAATCTTAGATTTTATGGTCTTGTTTGATGGGGAATTCGAATACGAGTCAAACGGTTCTTTCCGGAGCGAAAACAGAGCTATAACGAAGAAGTTACGACCGAAACAGTATCCGACCCAAAATGGGGCCGCGGGACCACGCGGCCTGAAGCCGCGTAACTCTCTGAGTCCGTATTAAGTCGTGAATTTTCAGCTCAATCTTCATTCCTTCATAACCTTTGCTTCCCAACTTCGATTTTGATGATTCAAGTTGTTATGGTTTTGTTTTTGGGATCTCTTCAAGGATCTAGAAAGAGTTTTGAAGTATGATGAATGATTCAAGAGTATTTGGTGGTGGTTGAGGTAAACTTCTCACTTTTCTTTATCTAAGAAGTTAGGGTTTTGGTATTTTGGTGGTTTTGGATGATTTACGTTGGGGGAAATGTATGTAAGTGTTTGAGGATGATTATTTATGGTTGAAAACTTATGGATCTAGGTTTTTAGAAGATTTGGCTTGAGGATTCAAGTTTCTTCAAAGGAGCTTACGTTTGGGGAAAATCTAGATTTAGCCTAAATCTAGCAAGGCGAGTTCAAGTTAATTTGTGAAAACTTTGTACATGCCAAAAATGTTATTTCCAAGTACTTATGTGCTTTACTTGAAATTATCAATTGTTAAGTTATTTGATGGGTTTAACCATTTTGAAGTGTTTAACTTCACAAATGTTGTAAAGGGTATGAGTTCATTTGGGGAAACCCTTTGTTTTAACCCGTGTTTTGTTTTGGGTTAATGATGATTTTGGTGGTACATGTTTACCTAAACAATGTTTAAATGCATTTTATGCTATGATGACCGTTATTTGTGGGTCTAATGAGTTTTGAGCATTTTGCTCGGTTTTAACTTTGAGGGAGTCTTGGGGACATTTTGTTCGAGTTTTATGGCTCAATATGGAGTCTTATTTATGATTTGCATTTATTGCAACTTAATGCATTCTATTGCATATTATTGATATTTACATGCTCAGGTGCTTTAATCATTCTGGGATGGGCATGTTTTGTAGACTGTGTTGCATTGGATGTATAGGCATGTAAGTTAGTTTTTATTTGATGGTCTATCTCTTTGTGCACGAGGAGTGGACTATGGGAACGCATGGTTATATGCGTTAGGCCGTGGGGCCGCTAGCGAGTATGCAATAAGGGACATTGAAGTTCTTGAGGTGTAACTCGTCTAGACTGGATAGGCAATATGGTCCCATAAGTCCTTGAGGTGTAACTCGACGGGGTATGCAATAAAGGCATGGGGAAGGTTCGAGGTTGTGATGTCTTTATGGCATGAGAACTAAAACTAGGACTTGAGGTGTAATCCAATAACATCATAAGTGGCCTAACTTTATGTGCCCGTCACTTTCGATGGAATCGGGTCTCCCTCGTCACCGAAAGGTGTTGTTTTTGGGTAGTTACTTTTATCCATATTTTCGGTGACGCTCTTTATTTATATGAAATATCTTTATGGCTTTTTGGCAGGGTTCTATGCCTCATCATATTTGGATGTTTTAAATATTGGAGTTTTGTCTACGCTTATATTTCTTGGGATATTTAACGTCCAAACACGTTTTGAATAAGTTAGAGTTGTAATTCATTTTGGAAAACGCCTTATACATTTTGAGAACTTTTCTCATAGATTTTGTGTGCGTTGGAAAATGAGTCGTTTACATCCTTTCATAAACCCTTTTTGAAAATTATGATTTATGTCGCAAACTTTCATTCTACAAATTATATAAATCATGTTATAAACTCTTGAACTCACTAGGCGGTAGCCTAATATTTTTTATTTGTCGGCATGTGCAACAGGTTCAGGTTGGGAGTAGTTCTAGTGACACTACGAAAGGTCGAGTGCTAGTAGTGTGCTCGAGAGGTGAATTGGTAGTGAAGTCTTCCGCATTGAGTTTTGGGAATAGCAATTGTACTTGAGTTAAGTAACACCCGATGTGAACTTAGCCTTTGTATTTAAGACTTGAGTTATATGTATTGATGGAGGAATTTCCCGTGTGGATTTATAGGGAGAAATCCTATTATTTTGATTGTATTATCGAAACTTTTATTTAGTTGCTCTTTCCCAATTCAAGGGTGTTACAGCGTTAGCCTGACCTTTTTATTTGTCGGCATGTGCAACAAGTTCCGGTTGGAATGTAGTTCTAGTGACACTGTGAAGAGTGGAGAGCTAGTTGTGTGCTCAATAAATAAGTATCTTGGTGAAGTTTTCCGCACTTGGGGAATAGCAACTTGATTTTGGGATTGAGTAACACCCGACCTTTTGTAGTCTTGACGAATGACTTAGGTTTTGACTATTGAAAATATAATGTTTATATTGAGGTAATTTCAAATATGGTTTGTAGAAGGAAGTTTATCCTTAAGTGGTTATTTTATTGAAAATTTTATTTAATTGCTCTTCCAATTTTGAGGGTGTTACATCCGGGTTCCCCAACATTTTCCGGGAAACCTCTTCCGGACTCCCAAGGGTTTCCGGATAGAGCGACTTCTGGACTAATGGGGTTTTATCGAACAACGATTTTTTTCCACCAGACACGTAAATCCAACTGCACAATGAATTTAAGCTACTACCAAAATGGATATGGCCATTCTAATCATTAATAGGAATCGGTACCAAACCAAAGCACACTCTTGACTCATCGATTCCTCAAATTTAATACTCATTCCCAATTTCTCACACCATTTGAAGAGTTCCAAAGAGGAAACATTAACAAACCACTATAGGCATAGAAATTTAAAGGAGACGTGATTACCTCGAAGAAAATGAAGATTCACGAACTCTAGCTCCAATTTCCAAGCTCTTCTTCCTCAATGGCAAAATTTGCTCCACCCAAGCTTCACGCACACAACTGCACAATACTAAAGAATGGAAATGAGGAATTTTAGGGGTTTTAACCCTATTTCTCTTATTCTCACAATAGTGCAGGATACTCTCTTGGAGATTCCATCACTCCATCAGGGTTTTCTTCTTCAACAATTTTTCGGAACGTTCAAAGCAAACCCAAATCTCTCTAACTAAAATAAAATAAAAACCTTGATCGGTTCGGGTAAGCGGATACGAACCGAGTATTGACTGGGGCCGGGTACTCGATTCCCGTACCTGTCGGGGACCGTGGCTATGTTTTATGAACTGGGGCCGGGGCCGGGTAAGGGGTACCCGCCCCAAACCTGCCCCGTTATCATCCCTATCTGTACCTGATGGTACTCCACTTATGAACAAACTTGGGCCAGGGATGGTCGAGAGTTTACTTCTCTGGAATGCGATACAACGTGATGACATTGAATAACGTCGAGTCAGTGAATGTGTTGTCTCAATTTGCTCGTAAACTACCAACCGTCCCACTTTTAGACTATTTTCGAGGAGTACAACAACAATGGTATTCTTAACGTCATGATTTAGGAGGTAATTTATTGATTATATTTTTATTTACATATGAAATAATCATTAAATATTAATGTTAGTAGTTTTTACTTGTAGAGCAAACTCAACATGCTCTAACATTGTGGGCGCAAAAAAACAAAAAGAAACGTATTATCAAGTCAACAACATGGATGGTACACCCCATGAATAATAATAGGTATGAAGTTCATAATGGGCGTAAAGACGACATCGTTGATCTACATGCACATACATGTAGCTGTAGGAAATGGCAACTTTATGTTTTACCATGCGGTCATGCAATCGCGGTTACGAAACAATTACAGTGGAGAGACTGCAGCCAGATGGCGTCGTATTACTATAGGATGATTAACCTCCGAGCAACCTACCACGAGTTGGTAGTTCCTGTTGGACCAAAATCAACATGGATTGTGTCTGCTGAATATATGACTGTCCATCCACCGCTTATTAGCAAACGGGTAGGCAAACCAAGTAATCATGATCGCATTCCATCACGTGGTGAGGAACCATGACAAATAAATAGTACTCGATGCAGAGAAGCATGACATAATCGCCGACATTGTCAAACTTCTATGCCTTAACAATTCCCTCGTTCAAGAGCCTTCGGTAGCCATTGTAGAAATCAAGCAACATGATGGTTATGGAAACTTTATATACCCTACTTTTGAACTTAATGAATAAATCATGTAATTATTATGCGATAAGATTGTACAACATCTACAACTCCTTATGACGTACTTTATTAGTATTTTTACTAAATATAATGTACATGACATTGATTGTAAAGTCAAATGACAATTTTCTTTTTTATATCTTTATAACCGGGTGCATATAAAAACTCAAATAAAAGCTAGATTATATATTGGAAATTTCAAAAGTTTCAAAAAAGTTATCGTTTTGAATATCTAATTTTCTTTAGAATATTGAATTTTCATATTTTGAATGATTAAGATCTTAATTTTTTTAAATAAAAAAATGGAACTTTTAGAAATTGATATCTATATTATTTTAACATAAAAAGCTACTAATAACTGGCTATGAATGTTTTAAAGTGAAAAAAACTTATCAATAGGTTTACCGTTCTCAACTCTATGCCATTTAAACCCATCACGCCCTATTGTCGTCCGCTCTCCATCATCGTCGTTGGTCCTTGTAATCGATCTTCTTTTTGCTCCGTGTTATTTTCATTTATCTACTTTCCTCTTTTTTTGTCCATACGTACTATGTTAAATTGCTAAAAAATACGGAGAATCGAAAAATAAATAATCGAAAAGAGGGACATCGATGACATGGAAAGTGGACGACGATGCATGGCGAGGGATAGTGATGTGCAGTGGTTTGAATGGCGTCGAGTTTGATAACGGTAAAATTGATTTACATTTTTTCTTCTTACTTTAAAACTCAATAGCCAGTTACCTGTAGTTTATTTTTTTGGCATTAAAAGAATGTTGTTAATCAATCTATATAAGTTCGATGATTTATTTATTAAAAAAATGATAAGAAAATTCAATGGTTTATTTATTCAAAAAAGACGTTAAAGAACTTAATGACTCAAAATAAAAAAAGTCCATTAAATTTTTCTGAACCCGTTCGAAGTTCGGAGTTGGGATCATTTTGTACAAAAACTGGACTTTTCTAGAATTGAAAATATGTTAAAAAAACAAAAGAATGGGCCCCGGCCCACGAAGATAGTAAAAGTTAGCGCATTTGTAAAAATTATGGCCCATGGGAGAAAGACCTAAAATACCAAAATCATTCCGTTTGTACGAAACCCTAGAGTCAAGGGAGCCACGCAGCAGCAGTAGGTCATCTTCTTCGTGAAATATCATCGTCACACAGAGGATTTACTCAAAATGGTTTGTCTGCCGATGAATTATTTAGTTTACGGTTACAATCTCCGTTGATCTATATCGTCACCTTCGTTTAACTTCTTTTTTTTCGTGCAGACTTTCAAGCGAAGGAATGGCGGACGCAACAAACACGGCCGTGGTCACGTCAAGTTTATTCGCTGCTCTAACTGTGGAAAATGCTGTCCTAAGGTAATTATGATTTTTTCAGGTTCTCTGTCGTTCGATTAGCTTTGTTTTGGTTTTGTTTCCAGATGTAAAATGTTGATTTTGCTGTATGCGAGTCTGTTTTTAACGATTTTTAGTTGGAAATTACTTATTGGTGAATTGATTTCGTTATGGTTCTGTTTGTTAGGTTAGTGGATTTCACAAGTAATGTTGGTTAGATCCTACACCGTTTTCCGACATGTTTGTCTTTGGTAATTGACAATGCTAGATAGAAATTTTTATGCTCGCCAAGTTAGCTTCTGAATCCAGTCAGAAGATGATGTGTAGTGTTGATTTCTTATACGAGATTTATCCAATCGAAATTTATGTTTTTGCCTTTGCTTTTGCAAGTGATGTTATAAACTATTTAGTTGCTGGCTGAATCAAGTTTAATTTTATGTCAGGCTTCAATCTAATCCTATATGACTTGTCAATGAATCGTTGAGTTCTTACATGGATCTTCTGATTTGTTTGCTGGCATATAATTTTTTGATCAATGATGAATCTTCTCAAAATTACTGGTTTTACATTTGGGATTGTTGTATATTAATTCCAAGTAGATCATTGAATTCAAAATTGCATGTTTTTGGTTTTGGTGGCTTTTAGTGTGTAATTAAGGAAGTGCTGGTTTTTTTTCTTCTTACATATCTTAGTCTAGAATCCTAGAGACAACCAGTTTCATCACACAAATTAAAATGCTTTTTTGCAATATAGTGTATATTGGCTTGGGGAAGTTAGTTATCTTTTTGGGCAATAAACAATCACCTTTGATAAACCTTTGTTACTTGATCATCTATTTGTATGATATGCACTTGGTTCTGATCTTGTTAACACGAGCAATTAACAGTTTGTCAAATTGAATCAAAAGAGAGCTGGAGATGCTCATTCTTACATATAATGGACATGGGTTGGGTTCTGGTGAGAAGTGCCAAATTTGGTGAGAAACGTGAGAAGTGGTTATCAACCGTTGGATGGGAAATGGACGAACATTAGGATGAGATGCACCGGATCAATTCCCTTTTAAGTCGCAATTCATGGGAGGGTATTTGGTTAAAAGAGATCAACGGTTTAAAAGCACTTCTCACACTTCTCACCAAAAATGGCACTTCTCAGTTCTCACATGATCCCATGCCTAATAGACATACTATATATATGTATATATATATATTGTTAAGCACTGCTCTCTCTTTTTATTAATTATAATGGTTGGTCAGGACAAGGCTATTAAGAGATTTCTTGTGAGGAACATAGTGGAGCAAGCTGCTGTAAGGGATGTTCAAGAAGCTTGTGCTTTTGATCGTAAGCCTTTCTCCTGGTCTACTTTTTATTCTTATAACTGATATAGTTGCGAATAATTATTCTGATTAAATGGCAATTTATTTATTCTTTCAGAGTACACCCTTCCCAAGTTGTACGTGAAAATGCAATACTGTGTTTCCTGTGCAATTCACTCGAAAGTTGTAAGGGTTCGCTCACGAGTTGATAGGAGGAACCGTGAGCCTCCGAAGCGGTTCACTCGCCCAAGAGTAGGCTATCTGTCTTTTCTAATCACCTTTGTTATTATTGTCTTTAAAACATTATTTATTGATGCATCAATGCATGTTATGTTATACTTGGTAGTTGGTACTAGTTGATGACTTGCTAGTGATGGATCTTTAATGTTGTGTTCTAGAGTTTTCTTTTTTCCGAAGGAAAGAAAGGGAAAGAAAAAAATGTTATGTTCTCTAGTTTATTAAAGGAAGGAAAGGGAAGGGAAATATTGCTGATTTTCCTCCCAAATGTGGAAGGAAAGAGAAGGGAAGGGAAGGGAAGGGAAGGGAAGGAAAGGAAAGGAAAGGAAAGAAAGGAATTTAAAAAAAATTAAAAATATTTATAAAATTACACATACCCATTAATTACATTCTACTATGAAATAAATAAGGGTATATTGGTAAAAGTGACATCTTTTTTTCTCTCTCCTACTCAAGAACTTGAAACATTGTTTTGTTTTGTTTCCTTCCCTTTCTTTTCCTACAATCTCAAGAGCACAAATACAAATATTTCTTTCTTTTTATTCTTTTTCTTCCTTTTCTTTTCCTTCTCTTCTCTTCCCTTTCTTTTCTTTTCTTCCAAAACTTGAGAACACAGCGAAAAGGTGTGTCTGGTATGCCGACGTGACAATATACATGACCCAAGTGGGACAAAAGTGATTTTTTCCAGCTCTACCAAAGTAGGTGGAACAAAAATGAGGGAGACGAGACAAGATTAGTAAATTACTAAACTACCCATGTCAAATTAAAACCCTAAAACCTCTTGTCTCGTCCGGTCCATCTGCATACCATAAGCACACCATGTAAATGGGTCAGAGTTTGACTCGAGATGCCGATTCAGTATAACTTGAGTCTGCTTGATTGATGACTTGCTCTTTCTGATGATCTCATGTGATCTGATGTTTTTGCTCTAAATTATTTTTGTCATCAACTTGTTCAAAAAAACTTGTGGTTGTTTAGCATCCGTGAATTTCGCGATAAACTCATGAGTAGATACACAAATTAAATTTACCATAGTTAACTAATCTAGTTTTTAGAATTACGAAATTTTGGACTAATATTTATTGTCATTCTAGTTTTAGACGCCTCCCGAAGTCATTTGTGGTCTCTTCATTTCTTTTAGTTTCTATCGAATTGTTCACGCTTGGTTTCTTTCTTAGTTATTGGAATCTCTGATCCTGAAACATTTTGATTACTTTCTGTGCCAACGTTTGGTTTTCTTCTGTGGTTGACGGATGTTTTATTTGTTTATGTTTCAGGATGATTTGCCGAAGCCAGGTCAAGCACCGCGTGCAGGTGGTCCAGGTGGTCCTCCTCCTGCTGTTCGTACTTAAGGTACTTACCGTCTGATGAACGAATGTACCATGAGGTCAATTTTGAATTATCGTGAATTTAGATACCGAGACTATGAATTGAGATTTTGTATTAGATTCATGTTGTTGAGGGAAACTTTATTTGGGTAATTATATTTTGGATTGTTTTACTTTTAGCATCTGGTTTTTGTTGCTGATTGTAGCTTCATTTGATATGAGCTATTTAATCCCCAACTGTTGCAATGCAGATAGATCGTAAATCGACATCGTACCTTCTTGAATCTTTGATGTGAAAAATTTCGGACGATGGTTGTTTGCATTGCATCAATTTCTGAATTCTTGAGTTATGTATGTTTTTTTGTTAAGTTCTGTAAGGGTGCGTTTGGTACGCAGACAAGATAGAACAGGACAGAACAACTGTTTAGCGTTTGGTAGACGGAACTGGACAGAACAGATTATATAACATTAGATAAAATACAATAAATAAAATGAATAAAATATAAAATAGAATGTGTTCTTTGATGTTTTAGAAGAGTATTAGATTTTATTTTGATGTTATATTGGTAAAACATAAGTCTGTTCCAGCTTGTTCCATGGGTTTGTTCCTGTCTTCTGCCAAACATGGGACGGTGATCACTGTCCGGTCCGGTGTACCAAACACACATTTGGCTGCTTGAGGGACGGAAGAAAGATGGGTTTGTAAGGTTGAGCAAATAAGCCGTTCGAACCTTTAAGCTCATCAAGCTGTTAACAAGCAGCAAACTATCCTTCGTGAATTAGTGTTAGGGGATGTTTGGTTTGATAAAATGGTTTTGAGGGTTTTGGAACCTTGGAAGGATTTATAATTTGGAATCTTTGGTGTGTGTGATTTGTAGAATTTATAAAAACTCACTATAGCTAATTAAAAAATAATTAAATTTAATTGTTACAAAACAAATATATTTACACATTTTAAAACCTTATTTTAGACAAGATTTTACTAAAAAAACCCATGAAATTGAAATACCAAAATTCTATTTTTGTGAGATTTCACCAAAACCCCTGAATTTCAAATATAAGAAATCCAAATGTTAGATTGAAACATAATTTAATTTTAAATCTCTCAAAATCCAATCCGATCCACATTATAATTTTTCTGGTTATTCTGTCCGGTGTAATCCAATATGTTCTAAAAATCTTATAAACTCGTTGGTCGAGTTCTAAAACCACCCATTTTTACCTTGTTTTATAGTTTTATTCATTTTACATTTCCGGAAAATAAATGAGGCAATCCTGATGAAATCGAAACGAAACCAATGTGACTAAAAACTTAAAAGTAAGTTATAAAAATCGTCTATTTGGTTTTAAAGAAATTTTGATTTATGTCATTTTGGTCACATGAAAGCAATTCAGACATTTTATACATTTCTTTTAACCTCTGTTCATCAACAAGTAAGGAGGCTTGACTTTGTTCATTTTAGTTAATTTGATTGTTCAGGTGTTTTAGACTTGGGTTCTATTAATTGAATTGGGATAATGCATTGAATGGTTTGAGACTTTGGTATTCATTATTTAAGTTCCTGAACGGTTTCAATTACTATTACATTGTAAGACACTACAAAATCGAAAGAAGTGACTAAGGGCATCCACAATGGTCTACCCTTTCAAATGACTTGAAACAATATAAAAAAATAAAAAATTCAGTGGGACCCATCAATGACTTGAAGCAATTTTGGGTTGCCTCTCACAAACCCTTCTCCAACCACTTGGTCTGCACCAAGCGATTTGTACCAAGTCTTCCATTTAATTAATAAACAAATGGTGGACCCCACCAACCAATGACTTGATCAAGTCATTCATGGTCACCATTGGAGATGCTCTAACTAGTTGATTGACAATTTAATTATTTAGGTGTTTTAGACTTATGTTGTAATAGTTGAACTAGGGCAATGCATTGAATGGTTTGATACTTTATTATTGAAGTTCTTTGAATGGTTGAATAAATTTTAGCAGTATCTTCAACAGCTTCTCTAAAATAGAGAAAATGAAGGTTTTGTTCTCTATCTTGTTCTCTAAGAGCATCTCCAACATATTCTCTAAATTTTCTCTAAAATAGGGACTCAAAAGTCAAAATCTCTAAAAATAGCTACATTTAACTCCAACAGATTTTCCATTTTAGAGATTTTAACATCTATTATATTATTAAAATAATCCAGAAATTCATCCTCCCAATACATTTAAAAAAATATAATATATAAAGTAATATTAACTCAACTCTATTGGTTGGGAATGCATAAAAAATTAATTTCTCTCTCCACATACCAAGTTTTAGAGAATTTTCTATTTTAACTCAACTCTATTGGAGCTTTTGTTAGTTTTCTCTATTTTAGAGAACCACATAGAGAAGCTGTTGGAGCAATTTAAAGAACAAAACTCCACTTTTCTCTATTTTAGAGAAGCTGTTGGAGATGCTATAAATTCACGCTTTCCTAGAGGCCTAGAGAGGGTGTTACAAAACCGAATAAGGGTTTTATTTTAATAAGATTTGTTGAATAAAGTTTGTTTGTTTTTCCTCGAAAAATTGGTTTACGAAAAAAACTATGATTTTAGTAGGCAAGTTACGAAAAACGGAAAGGGTTATGAATAAGGTACAACTTACAAATAAATATTAATATGAATTTGGATAAAACTTATGAACATAGAATATAAAAATAATAAGTGTATATTGGCTCATTTTGTTTACTTAGTTTAACCAAAACCATAAAAGAAAAAGTTGAAAAATCATATACCCATTAGTACCAAAATCGAGGACCTAACATTTAATGGGCTATTTGGTTTCAATATTTGACACCCTTAGGTGTGAGTTATGACCGATTGTTATGTTGATGAATAACGGTTTTGATTTCAAAATCCATGTCCGGTACTCGTTAAAGTTCCCTATCACCGCTTCGTTCCAGGAGCTTCTTCGTAGGGGTGTAAACGAGTCGAGTTTTTAACGAGCTACTTGAGCTCGAACTCATTTATCTCGAGCTCGAGTCGGTCTTGAACTCAAAATAATTCTTGATTAACTTAATGATTCGAGCTCCATAAGACCAATATTCGATTCCACTCGTTCGAAAACTCCATTAAACATCACGAGTCGATTCGAGCACACACTTTTTCGAGCCAAAAGTTTGTATATTCTTACAAAACATATAATCAAAATATATAAATTGTCGAGTTTAAGTAAATAAACGAGTTAATCGATCACGACTCCGAGCTCATAAACGTGCATCAACCTTGAGCTCATACATTGAAAAAGTATTCGAGCTCGAGCTCGAGCCCAACTTCGCCCTGATTTTTTTTTCACGCCGAATCGAATAACGTGGTACTCGTCTCGTTTACATCCCTACTTCTCCGTAAGACATCGAAGGAGAAGAATAAATGATTGTGATGTTTTTGCTTGTGTTTAGGATCTCTACTAAGGCTGCACATGGGTTGGGTTGGCCTGGTTATGTAACACCCAAAATTCTTAAAAAGTAAGGTTCAGTTTCATCTTAGTGTAACCCTCGATAATATGTCCTTATTGGTTTTTGTTTATGTTCTAGGTATTAGTAGAAAATAACATACCTTAAGAGTTTGACTGAGGGATTTAACGGAACTAAGTTTGGGTCTTGGTACACTCTCAACGAGAGTGACATGGGGCATGTCTGCCTGTCACAACCGCTGAAGAAGGGGGAGCTACAGTACTGTCAGTACAGGTTGTGCGATAGTGACATCGAAAGTTCCATGGGGCACAATCGGGGGGACGTTGTTGATGGACACGCTAGCAAAACTCTACATTAACGAAGTGGTGTCAAGATATGGTGTATCGTTGTCAATCGTCTCAGATCGGGATTGTCGGTTTACTTCTAAATTTTGGGATGACCTACAAAAAGAGTTGGGCACGAAGATAAAGTTGATCACGACCTACCATCCTCAAACAGACGGTCAAAGAGAAATGTAACACCCTAAAATCAGGGCTAATTTAAACCTCAATTTAAAACAAGTTATGATAAAATAACCTTCTAACTTTTATAAAGGAAGTGCATTATCCATAAGGAGTATATTTACAAATACTGAATTCTTCAAATAACCTATTAATCTAATCATGTCACTATAATCAGATTAACTATGTTATCTAAGCAATCCATCAAAAACTCCTTCCGTTAAATGACTTCACCGCTATTCCAAAACGCTCGTCCCACAATCCCTTTACTTGCCCGAACTAGTACCTGGTAAGAAAACATTATATTGAAACGATTAGGCAAACGCCTAGTGAGAACATTCGTTTCCGTAATAACATTTGCAAAAACAATGTAAATAAGTTATAACAAACCTGATTACCCTTTTTCTTACCATACGTGTAACTCTATTCCGTTAACACGATTTTATCCAATTCCATGAATATGACTGACTATAATTCCGTCATCATATCATGTCTCGGAGCCACACTACGAATCTTCACTGATTCTAGAGTAATGCTCTTATTCCAGAAATTGCAATGTACACTTGCCCATTTCAACATTCCAGAAATTGCACTGTACACTTGCCAATTTCCACATATCTTTTAGAAACGGAAATTACGTTTATTCCACGATTTCTCGCACACATCAGAATAAAGATTAATATCCATTTATTCTACGTGTACATAACCACTTTCTCACACACATCAGAATAAAGATTAATATCCATTTATTCTACGTGTACATAACCACTTTCTCACACACATCAGAATAAAGATTAATATCCATTTATTCTACGTGTACATAACCACTTGTGCCTATGGATCCATTATACTTTACTAATGCATGTGCATAACAACATATCATACGCATCTCATAACATATTCTCAACTCTAAGAATACTAGATAACGTATTGTATCTTCATCCTCAAATGCCCCCCCCCCCCCCTCGGCGACTTAGCACGGGGGATTCCGCTACCCGGTTAGCGGAACGGGGTCAAGGGGCAACGCCCCTAGAATTTTTTTAGAAAACTTAACCAGTCAAAACATCTAGAACAGCATCCAAACCTCAGAACCTAACATTTTCAATTTCTCCAAAAGTGTCCGGACAACAGGGGTTTCCGAATATCTAGACTTTTTCGGATAACACAACTTTTCCGGATAACACAACTTTTCCGGATACTGATCTAATCCGGACAACACCTGGGTACTAAAATGATCCGGATACTGTCCGATAACTATACTCATCCGGAAAACTAAAGTAATTCGAAACTTACCCGGATAACTTCATCGTGTCCGGGAACATTCATCACAGAGGTGTCCGGATACGTGGTTTCGTCCGGACAACTCGACCTGCAGCCCTATAAATCCGATTCCAACCTATGTCTGTTCTATTCAGCTCATTCCAACCATTCCATACAGTCCACAAACAATTTATACAGCTATTACAAGGTTTAATTTAACATATAAACACTGATTTATGCAAACAACAAATGAACTCACCTTTTTTTGCAAAACCCACTTTTCTGCACGATTTTGATTCCAATCTGTTGTTACTGATTTTGAAACCCTATTCAATAAACAGATTCGTTTATAATCCAACATCCAGAACAACTTTGATTAGAAATCAAGTTCAATTCCTTACCAATTTTGAAGACAAACCCTTGTTTTCTTCTTTCTCCCTTTTTCTCTCTATTTCTTCTCTCTGCCTCCTCTTTGCCGACTCCAAACAGGGAAATGAGATAATATATCATTTCCTTAACCCTTTATCCATACACACTTTTACTTATTAGCAAATCACACCCTCAAGTTCCTATTAATTCCAAAAGTACATCCAACTTCCCTAAGGTTTAAACCAAAATACAAATACATCCCAATCCTTATTAAAATATTAAATAGAAAATTCGGGATGTTACAATACTCCCCAACTTGAAAATGATTTCGTCCTCGAAATCAGAATCATGTAAACAAATGAGGATACCTATCTTTCATACTCTCTTCCGACTCTAAAGTCACATTGGCACCGCGATGATGTTTCCACTGTACTTTCAACATAGCTACCTCATTACCATTACGTAGTTTTCTAACCCATCTTTCCAAAATTGCCTCTGGTTCCTCCACACAGCGGCTCTTCTCATTCACCCTTACATCACTAAGTGGAATCACATCTTCCTCTTCGGCTAAACACTTCCGAAGATAACAAACATGGAAAGTATTGTAGATTCCTTCCAATTCAGATGGAAGATCCAACTGATAAACTTGTAATCCGACCCTCTTAGTGATGGTGAAAGGTCCTAGAAAACGAGGACTTAACTTCCCACGTTTACCAAACCTTATCACACCTTTCCATGGGGATACCTTAATCATCACACGCTCCCCAACTTGGAATTCTTTCGGTCTTCTTTTCGGATCAGCATAACTCTTTTGTCTATCTTGAGCTGCTTTCAAATGTTTACGTATTTCTTTCACCTTATCAGCTGTCTGTTGTACTAACTCCAGACCAGCAAACTGCTTTTCTCCAGCTTCTAACCAACACACCGGAGTCTTACAATACTAGAATGATAACTATTGTTATACGCAAATTCCACTAACGGTAAATCTAACACACAACACCTGAGCATATCTTCCAAAGTTGCATGGTCCTTTCGCTTTGTCCGACAGTTTGCGGATGATAAGTAGTGCTCAAATTTACTTTCGTACCTAACTCTTCTTGTAGTGACTGCCAAAACCTTGAGGTAAACCGACTGTCACGATCTGACACTATAGACACCGGTATACCATGTCTTGACACCACTTCATCAATATACAGCTTCGCCAATTTCTCGATTGGTGACACTCCTTTCATAACCAGAAAATGAGCACTCTTAGTTAATCGGTCCACTATCACCCAATTAGTATCATTACCCTTCTGATATTCAGCTTTCCCTATCGAACATGTAATACACCTTTTTACTACTCGTGCCACATCTATTTTCATAGTTGGCCACCAATAGTGTAACTTCAAATCCCTATATAACTTAGCATTTCCGGGATGTATAGAATATTTAGATCCATGGGCCTCTTCGAGAATCAACTCCCGACTTCTCCAATCTTCGGTACCCAAACACGGCCTTGAAACAACTTAATTCCACTACCATCTTCAATCAATCTGAAGATGTTACTTACTCATCACTTCTTCTTTCAGAATTCTTCTTGTAATGCCTCCACTGTGCCTCTTTTATTCTTTCCATCTACCTGATGTTACATCAATTCCAGCATTGGTTGCTTTCAAGCACCCAATATACTTTTTCATTCTTAAAGCATCAACTACGATATTTGCTTTACCAAGATGGTAATGCAATTCACAGTCGTAGTCTTTAAGTAACTCTAACCAACATCGTTGCCTCATAATTAATTCTTCCTAATCAAAGATGTGCTTCAAATTCTTATGATCAATATAATGAGTATACTTCATATCATACAGATAATGACGCCATAAATTCAACGCTACTTACCAATCACATAATCCCACAACTTGTTAACAAGTCATACACTTCATCCGAAATTCCCAAAAACTTCTATTTGACGCTTTTTCTTTCTAATAACACGTTGCACACGGTTAAACACATTTATCTTAACAATCATTACTCGCCAGCGCATTCTCCATCCATACAACTCTCAGAAGACCCGGTTTCTCATGGTCATTTATACATAACTCAAACTTACCTTCACATTCGCCCACATAATCAACCAAGTCTATTTCACTATTTTATCTCTCCCCAACTTAAGTTGAGCCATAACTCACGAGTTTCGAATTAACTCATACCTACTCTTTTCTGGCTAACTCTTATGATTTCAAACCATAACACAGACAGGACATAATCCTTCACAAATCAACATAATCTATATACTTACTTCATTATATCAAATCTTTCATTCCTTACGAACCATCTATTTCGTAAGTAAAACACTTAATACAACAGTCTTTCATATCCTAACACCCTTATAAAGTGATTCTTCAACTTCCAATCTTCTTAATTCAAGACCTCAGTCTCATACATTTTACACCCCTGCCGATTTCAATGTCAATAGATGACATGTTGATATATCTTTACCCTTGCAAAGGGTCCCTAAGTGAACCTAATCTTTCCATCAAAACATAAGCTAAATTACTCTTCGCCATTTTCATCTTAGGCTTACTCACACAACGTTAATATCACCAGATTATCTTAAAATTCTTATTTAACCTCCAGAATATTTTATTCCTACTTCTCCACATTACTCATAACGAGTTGCTAATACCAACATATGGGTAACTTCTAGTCTTATATGCTTAATCACAATAAAAGTCTAGGAAGACAAGGACTCCATTTTTAACATTCTTCTGGATCTTCTATCTTTTAACATTACCCCCCTCAAATCTTGAAGACGACTCAAAAAAAAATCTACCAGTCTCTTTTGGTCATAAATCCAAATCCCATTTGTTTCTTTTCCAACTTCCTATCTAATACACATGCTATATAGAATAAACATCCTTTCATTAAACATTTACACGCCTCTGCGACAGATATTAACGGAACTTCCCCTTTCTATTTTCCCCGAAGATAAGTATATCATCCTTATTAGTCAACGGAATCCTGATTATTTTCTTTGTACAAATATTTTTGCCTGATTGGCTTTCAGCCAATCCATACCTACAATCACATCAAACCCTCCAATTTCCATTAATAACAAATCAATCGAGAATTTTGTTGCCTCTATCATAATAAAACAACCATCAAGTCTTTCACGTACCAAGACTTGACCTCCAATAGCTACCTCAACTACTAAGGCATTATCCAAAGTAATAACAGGCATAGTTAACTTAAAAGAAAATGATTTGGACACAAACGACAAATTTGCTCCATAATCAAATTAAATACGTACAAGACTAAAATAACAAGGAATGTTCCTGATACAACGTTCTTCGATTCTTTTGCCTTATCATCAGTTATCTGAAGTACTCGGCCTGTTGGGTTTGGAACATTTAGTTTCCTACTTTGATCTCCACTCTTGTTCAGCTCTGGGCAATCTCGTCTGAAATGACCCAGTTGTTTACATTCGTGACAAGTAAATCCTTGAATATGGCAATCTTTAATTTTGTGACCAACTTCTCCACACTTGTAACATTTCACACATAATTGGGTTTCTCTACAGGATTCAATATCACGATTCTTAGCAAAAGTTTCTGACTTCTTGCAAAGTTCTGATCTATTTTCCCACTTTCTTTTCCTTCCTACTTGAGTTATTTCAACTTTTTCTTCCACATAAACTTCATCCACTCTATTCACAGTATTTACCTTTGGATTAACAAGTGAAGTTTCAGTACCAATAACTATCTTTGATCTTTGTAACTCGTCAACACGATCATTTAACATCTTTGTAAACATCTCTGTTTGTTGAGTCAAAGCGGCATTCACAACCCGCATCACATTTTCCATTATACGGTACTCCATAGTAGATTCCATCATTACCGGATCAGGAGTACCAATCCTTGTTCTATATATTTGACTTTCCAATCCACCTATTAAAGATTGCCTCGGCGGACTCTCAGAAGTTTCACCTATTTCAGGTCGTTTTTCTTCCGACCGATCAATTTTGAACCTATCCATCGTAGAACTAGGGGATAATGGAGGGGTATTCACCATTATTCTGCTTTTACACAAAAGAATAACCATAAGAAATGGTTACACAACTCTAAACATACAGAACGTACTTTACCGATCATTAGTCACTGTAACAATTAGAAACAAGTATGCTTGTGTAACAATATATTCATAATAACAGTAGCTAATTGAAATTGCGAACATATTATTCATGAGAATACTCATTATCATTGTTACAGTACTATTTTCGCGTATTTCCGTCGATTCTAAGACTACCCAGTCTTAGCAATTCTACCCATTCTCACGAATCATAACTTAATTCATCACAGCTTAAGTCTAAGTACCTCATCAGCATACTTAGTTCACTTAAACTAATGCTCTGATACCATATTGTAACACCCTAAAATCAGGGCTAATTTAAACCTCAATTTAAAACAAGTTATGATAAAATAACCTTCTAACTTTTATAAAGGAAGTGCATTATCCATAAGGAGTATATTTACAAATACTGAATTCTTCAAATAACCTATTAATCTAATCATGTCACTATAATCAGATTAACTATGTTATCTAAGCAATCCATCAAAAACTCCTTCCGTTAAATGACTTCACCGCTATTCCAAAACGCTCGTCCCACAATCCCTTTACTTGCCCGAACTAGTACCTGGTAAGAAAACATTATATTGAAACGATTAGGCCAACGCCTAGTGAGAACATTCGTTTCTGTAATAACATTTGCAAAAACAATGTAAATAAGTTATAACAAACCTGATTACCCTTTTTCTTACCATACGTGTAACTCTATTCCGTTAACACGATTTTACCCAATTCCATGAATATGACTGACTATAATTCCGTCATCATATCATGTCTCGGAGCCACACTACGAATCTTCACTGATTCTAGAGTAATGCTCTTATTCCAGAAATTGCAATGTACACTTGCCCATTTCAACATTCCAGAAATTGCACTGTACACTTGCCCATTTCCACATATCTTTTAGAAACGGAAATTACGTTTATTCCACGATTTCTCACACATCAGAATAAAGATTAATATCCATTTATTATACGTGTACATAACCACTTTCTCACACACATCAGAATAAAGATTAATATCCATTTATTCTACGTGTACATAACCACTTTCTCACACACATCAGAATAAAGATTAATATCCATTTATTCTACGTGTACATAACCACTTTCTCACACACATCAGAATAAAGATTAATATCCATTTATTCTACGTGTACATAACCACTTGTGCCTATGGATCCATTATACTTTACTAATGCATGTGCATAACAACACATCATACGCATCTCATATCATATTCTCAACTCTAAGAATACTAGATAACCTATTGTATCTTCATCCTCAAATGCCCCCCCCCCCCCCCCCCTTCGGTGACTTAGCACGGGGGATTCCGCTACCCGGTTAGCTGAATGGGGTCAAGGGGCAACGCCCTTGCGGGGTCTGGGGGCAGCGCCCCTAGAAATTTTTTAGAAAACTTAACCAGTCAAAACATCTAGAACAACATCCAAACCTCAGAACCTAACATTTTCAATTTCTCCAAAAGTGTCCGGACAACAGGGGTTTCCGGATATCTAGACTTTTTCGGATAACACAACTTTTCCGGATACTGATCTAATCCGGACAACACCCGGGTACTAAAATGATCCGGATACTGTCCGATAACTATACTCATCCGGAAAACCAAAGTAATTCGAAACTTACCCGGATAACTTCATCGTGTCCGGGAACATTCATCACAGAGGTGTCCGGATACGTGGTTTCGTCCGGACAACTCGACCTGCAGCCCTATAAATTCGATTCCAACCTATGTCTGTTCTATTCAGCTCATTCCAACCATTCCATACAGTCCACAAACAATTTATACAGCTATTACAAGGTTTAATTTAACATATAAACACTGATTTATGCAAACAACAAATGAACTCACCTTTTTTTTGCAAAACCCACTTTTCTGCACGATTTTGATTCCAATCTGTTGTTACTGATTTTGAAACCCTATTCAATAAACAGATTCGTTTATAATCCAACATCCAGAACAACTTTTATTAGAAATCAAGTTCAATTCCTTACCAATTTTGAAGACAAACCATTGTTTTCTTCTTTCTCCCTTTTTCTCTCTATTTCTTCTCTCTGCCTCCTCTTTGCCGACTCCAAACAGAGAAATGAGATAATATCTCATTTCCTTAACCCTTTATCCATACACACTTTTACTTATTAGCAAATCACACCCTCAAGTTCCTATTAATTCCAAAAGTACATCCAACTTTCATCTCTTGTAATTTAACCCTAATGATTTATAAAACTTCCATATAAATCAAGGTTTAAACCAAAATACAAATACATCCCAATCCTTATTAAAATATTAAATAGAAAATTCGGGATGTTACAAGAAAGGATTATCCAAACTCCTGAGGACATGTTGAGGTCGTGTGTGATCGAATTTATGGGTAACTGGGACTCACACTTACCCTTAGTGGAGTTTGATTACAACAATAGTTACCAATCCAACATCGGGATGAATCCTTTTGAGACTTTGAATGGTCGGAAGTGTAAAACCCTGGTGCGTCGGCTGGAAACGGAAGAGAAACAATTAGCTGGAACGGAAATTGTTCTTGAAACGATAGATAAAGTCAAGAACATACGGAAACGCTTGGAAGTGGCCTAAGATTGACAAAAGAGTTACTCCGACAAGAAATGAAGACCAAAGAATTCCAAGTGGGAGACCGAGTTATGTTGGAAGTGTCTCCATGGAAGGGAGTTATCCGATTTAGAAAGTGTGGGAAGCTTAGTCCTCGTTTCCTTGGACCCATCACCATTTTGGAGCGAGTCAGACTCCAAGCATACAAATTGGACCTACCGCTGGAGATGAAATGAATCCATCACACTTTCCACATGTGTGTATTTGCAAAAATGATTTGGCCCAAGAAGAGAGCATCATTCCAATATCGGAGATCCAAGTAGAGAACGACAACCGTTGTGTGGAAGAACCAAAAGCCATCTTGGAGAGGAAATCAAAGAAACTTTGTCATAAAGAAGTGACCATGGTCATGGTTCAATGGAAACACCATCGAGGTGCAAATGTGACTTGAGAAGCCAAAAAGGACATGAAGAGGCGATACCTTCACTTATTTTCTTGAGGCGAGATTTCAAGGACGAAATATTTACCAAGGTGGGGAGGATTGTAACACCCAGAATTCTTAAAAAGTAAGGTTCGGTTTCATCTTAGTGTAACCCCCGATAATATGTCCTTATTGGGTTTTGTTTATGTTACAGGTCTTGGTAGAAAATAACATACCTTAAGAGTTTTACGAGGGATTTAACCGAACTAGGTTTGGGTCTCGGTACACTCTTAGCGATAGTGACATAGGGCATATCTGCCAATCACAATAGCTGAAGAAAGGGGGTGCTACGGTATAGGTTGTGCGATAGTGACAGCGAGAGTGCCATGGGGCACAATCGCATGTCCGCTCGCAGAGATTGTACGACTCACAATACACTCTCAACGAGAATGCCAACGATTGTGCCTATGGCACTCTCGCATGGCATAATCGCTCGACAGCTGTATGGTGTATAAAAATCCCCCAAACCCGTTTTCCACTTCACTTTTTCATCCAGATCAAATCAGGGCAACGGTTTTTGTGACATAGGGTGATATTTTCTCACCTTCCCCTTTCCTTCTCATTAAATGCAACCAAGTGTTTACCAAGAACATTTATTGAGCTTCTTCTAGGGTTATTTGGGTTCTAAGAGCAAGGTTCCAAGGCTAGAGTGAAACTTCAACCTTTTCTTCTCCTATATTTTAGGGTTTACAAGTTTTTCTAGGTTTTCACCCAAAAACCTAATAGGTGACTTTTAAATGTTTTGAAAACTAGATACATGTCTAAATGTGTTACTTGTTTTATTTTAACTATTCTCCTCTTATTTGATGATTTGTCCATAATGGTACCTTTGGATGAACTATTTGGTGTTTTGAACATTATTAGCGTGAACCTCTATATTGGTGACTTGATGAACATAATTTTATACTTAGAGTATATTGGAATGATTATGTGGGACTTTGTCCGTATTTTGGTATATTTAGATAAATCCACACTCTATGGGCTTATTGACCTAATCTTTAGGATTTTGTCTATGAGTGTTACTCTCATGTTTATATTTACTTATTGATGGAGTTGCACTGTTGTTCCATGATATTGGTTCTACATCTTGAGAGTGAACTATATGAAGTCATATGTTTATTTGACCTAATTGGAGGTCCTTGAGTGTTTTGGAAATCTCATGATATATTTGAAACTAGGTAATGGCATCGTGCCTTGCGCAGTGAAAACATATATGATTATAAAGATTATTATTAATAAAATGATTGATTTATAAACAGTAGTTATCTTACTTAAAAATAAAGAAAAACTATATATTTTATTAAAATAAGTATTGATTTATAACCATTATTAGCTTACTAAAAGAAAAGAAATATAAACATTGAAAATAAACAATTTATAAGTTTTGATTTATCATCATTGTTAACTTACTAAGAAAAAAAATAGACATTATTAATTATGTTTTGATTTATAAGTATTGTTAACTTATACCATATTAAAACTATTTTTGATTTATAAGCATCGTTGGCTTACTAAAAGAAAAGAAAATAAAAAATAATGCCTATTAAAATAAGTATTGTTATCTAACTTAATAAAACAACTTAATATAATATTTAGTTCATCTAACCTTACTAAATAAAATATAAATAAATAAACACAATAAAAATAATAATAAAATAACCATTGTTATAACATAATGATTATAATTTTAAAAAATTTGTGAATGTTGAATTTATTAAATCATGGTTTGATTAAGTAAAATCAATAAAAAATATAGAAAATGAAAGGTTAAATACATTTAATGCTACATTTTCTATTTAAAAAAATGTTAAATTCTCACAAAATTTTAAAGCCTCAATGGTGGTCTCTCCTTAACCCTCTCTTCTACATTCTCCTTTATATATATATATATATATTGATATGGTGATTGGACCACTAGCTTATCCTCATTAATTACATGTACATCTTACTTGGAGTAAATGTGTATTATTTATTTATGGGAAATTGTGGATGAACCTTTTAAGTAAGCACTAGAAGGATTTTAGTCTTGTGGTGCCACCTTGGAGGTATGCACTAGGTCTTTCGCCATTTAGGGTGATGTCTTGAAGGTAGTCCTTAAATGTACTGAACCTTGTCGTATTACTCATGCGTCATGCGAGTAGACAACGAGGTAAATTGTCTCTTGAGGTGAAATTTGATAGGTGCTATGAGTCTCCCCCATTGACTTCCAATGTTTAATTATTATGATTTGACAAAATTTGATTATTATTTGTGGATATCTATAATTTGTTCAAGCTCAATTTGTTTTTTGGCCTAACACTTGTTTGGTGTCGACATGTATCTCAGATTCTAGCGGCGTGTCGCCAAGAAGAGCTAGTCGGACCTTAGGAGTGAGCTAGGGGAAGCATTTTTGGGACACCCTTTTTAACGAACAATATTTTGTGATATAGATGACACCCAATTATAATTGTATTTCTTAGAGGAATTAGATTAATATGTTGTTATCTCTTTTACCATTTGATTACAAACGTGTAATTTAACATATGTATTTTGTTTTCATTTTTGGGATGACTCATATCTTGATATTTATATGTAACACCCTCGAAATGGAAAAGAGCAACTAAATAAAATTTTCAATAACACATAAAAAAGAATAGAATTTCTTTCTATAAACCAATACGAGAAATACCTCAAATTAAAATCTATGAGTAACCTCAAACAAGTTATAACCCAAGTCTCATTACAAAGACTAAATTCATATCGGGTGTTACTTAACCCAAATACAAGTTGCTAATCCCCAAGATGAATGCGAACGACTTCACTTAACCACTTCACTTCTCGAGCGCACTACTAGCACTCGACCTTTCGCAGTATCACTATAACTACTCCCAACCTGAGCCTGTTGCACATGCCGACAAATAAAAAGGATTAGGTTAACGCCTAGTGAGTTCAAGAGTTTATAACATGATTTTAAATAATTTGTTGAACGAAAGTTTGCAACTTAGATCATTATTTCCAAAAAAGTTTATGATAAGGATATAAACGACTCATTTTCCAACGCACACCAAATTCATGAGAAAAGTTCTCAAAATGTATAATGTGTTTTCCAAAATGAATTCCAAATCCAAACTCACTCAAAACGTGAATAAATTTATATTATGCAAAGCCTCCAAATACGGATGGTGCCATAATACTCAACCCATAAATCATGGATGAACAAACCATGTAATTATAATACTTCACCAAAAACATGATACAAACCAATACTCACACGAATGTAAGATGTAATGAAGTCCAAATACCATAAATATGGAAATGACCTGCTTCATTCAAACTTTAATATACATGGAGGGAGATCCAATATTAAAGTCATCAATTGCAGTCAATCGCACAAGACCAACGATAATAAAACAAGGACATTATAATATCTAAAGTAATGTTGGCCGACGACGGGGGAGACCCGTATCCATTGAGAGTGGAGGAACACAAAAGTATGTCACTCATACAACGTTAATCGTATGACACTTCACGACATAAAAGCCCAAGTGTCCCTACGACTCCTTTCAAGACACACCCAAAGAGACAACTGACCTTAGCGTAATATTAACATGAATACCACCAAAGGCTCGGCACAAGCGGGGTTACAACCATGGCATTGCCCCGACATGGCGAAGGTCATAAACGCCCATCAATCATGATAGCTCAACCGGACTCAACCCTCCTAGTGTACCCTTGAAAGGTAAAGGTCATAAAACACGGGGCCCGGTCAAATACCGCAACACCCAGTAGACCATCAAATAAAGACTGACTTACGTGCCTTTTGATCCAATGCAACACAGTCTACAATTACATGCCTATCCCGAAATGACTAAAGCACTCGAGCATGTGAATATCAATAACATGCAATAAAATGCAATAAATGCAAACCGTAAATAGGACTCCACATTGAGCCATCCAAATCAGACAAGATGTCCCCAAAGACTCCTTTAAAGTCAAAACCGAGCAAAATGCTCAAAACCCATTAGACCAACAATTAACGGTCCTTAAAACATAAGATGCATATAGACCTCGCTTACGCTCTGTTCTCGAGTTTTGGAAGGAAAGAAAAGAAAAGAAAGGGAATGAAAAGAAAGGGAAGGGAGAGAAAAAAAATATTTGTATTTGTGTTCTTGAGAATGACGAAAAAGAAAGGAAGAGGAAGGAAAGAAAATAAATTCCTATGTTCTTGAGTTGGAGAGAAGGAAAAGAAATATGTCACTATTACCAATATACCCTTATTTATTTCATAATGAAATGTAATTAACGGGTATATATGTAATTTTATAAATATTTTTAATTCTTTTTAAATTGTTTTCTTTCCTTTCCTTCCTTTTCCTCCCACATTTGGGAGGAAAGTTTTGGGAGGAAAATCACCAATATTTTCCTTCCCTTTTCTTCCTTTCCCCCCTTAAAAAAACTCGAGAACACAACATTTTTTATTTCCTTCCAACTTTCTTTCCATTTTCCTTCCTTTCCTTCGTAAAAAAACTCGAGAACACAACGTTAGGTAAACATATACCATAAAATCATCATTTTAACCCAAAACTCGTCACGGATTAATACAAATGGTTTCCCCAAAGGGACTCATACTTCAAAATTCTCAAAACGACTCATGGCACGAAAATATGCATTTCCCAAATGGTTTATAAAATCAATTACACCAACATGATTAAACCATTGAATAAACTCCATTTGAGCAATAAATCATTTAAGGACATATCTATGATGTCTACACATCAAAATATCCCAAAAAGCCATAATATGAGTGTTTTACAAAATTTATAAAGTTAAACACTTTAAAAGGTTAAACTCACCAAATAACTCAACAATTGATAATTTCAAGTAAGACACACAAATACTTGAAAAATAACATTTTTGGCATGTACAACGTTTTCACAAATCAACTTGAATTCACCTTGCTATATTTAGGCTAAATCTAGATTTTCCCCAAATTGAGCTCATTTGAAGAAACTTGAATCTTCAAGCCAAATCCTCCAAAACCTAGATCCATAAGTTTCCAACCATCAAAACCATATTCAACCATACAAAATCGTTCCCCAAACATTTTCATCAATAATCCCAACTTATACCCAAAACCCTAATTTTCAAAAATGAAGAGAAGATTACCTCCACCACCAAATGAATCCACCAACCAAACACTTCTAGTGTTACCAAAGTGAGCTTTAAACTTCAATTCATCCAAAGAAGGGAAAGGTTTAGGTGAGGGTTGGGTAAAAACCCTAGAAGTGTAGAAATTTCACAAAATGGAAAGGAGATGAAGAACTCTAACCCTTGACCATTAATTCTTTCTAAATGATAAGGGAGATGTTTTTGAATCACAATATTCATAGTTCCAAAGGCTCCAAAATGAATTTAGGGTTTGGGGAAAGTTTTTTGAGAGAGAATTATAAAAGTTGGTAAAGTGGAAATGAGAAAGAGGTATCAAAATCGAATTTTATTGACACTGCACCCCGCTCGCGATTGTGCCCAGGGCACTCTCGCCGGGCACTCTCGCCCAAATTGTACCGTGGGTTTTTGCTTCTCTGCGAGTATGACACGGCGATAGTGACCTCACTATCGCGGGGCACTATCGCCCAGATTACCCCGGAGCCTGCTATTGTCCCGATTTTTTTTCCCGAAATGCTCCCGATCTGTTGTGTTTCTTTCGTAAGACATTTTCTCGACTTTAACCTTCATCAAAACCTTTTCAAGAGTCATGTAAACAGACTATTCATCCTAATGAAATTTCGGGTGTTACATTATATACCACATTTCCGTTATTATGGAAAATTTTGTTTGTCCCAATTTTTGGGGTGTTACAGGTTAAAGGCATGTGAACAACCCAACCTAATGATTGTCGTTTGAAAAATCTCAACCCAACCGAACCCAATCAAAACTACATCCCAATCTAACCCAAACCATGCAGGTTGGTTGGGTTGTTAGGTTGAAACATTCGTATGCTATTTTATAATCCAGCTAAACATTTGTGTTTGAGTGAAGTAAAATAAAAATAAGAACATAGAAAAAAGGCTAACAAACTAAAAAAAGGTTTAAGGTTCATATGAATAAGAAAATATAATTACTGAAAAAAGTGTAATATAATTTTGAATATAACTAACTACATATTGGTCTAATGTCTAACATATATACATTAATTAATGATTTAACAGTCATATTAAATCCATAGTATAGAAGGGTATCAGGTTCATTGAGTTGGGTTGGGTTTAAATTATCCTAACCCAGTTCAAGCCCAATTGATACAGTTTGACCTAATTTTGTATCAACTATATATCAGGTTACCTCGGCGTAAGTTTTTTTTCCCGTGTCGGGTCGATTGGGTTGATCGGAATTTTGAGCACCTTAATGTACACCGATCTTTTCCTTTTTCATACATATGGGTCTCAATGTACTTGTGTATATTTAGACATGGTGATAGTGCACCACATAGATAGTCTTTCAGAATAATCCTTTTAACTTGGTAGCTATTTGATATCAAGGTTTTTAGCTTTTTTTTCAATGCTTGTACACATGGTTTACACATTGGTATAATAAAGTTTTCATTCAATAAAATGCAAAAATGACTTAAATACCCTACACGACTAGCACGTGAAGAATACTTAACGGAATAACTTAACTTTCGTTAAGTCAAGGACGAAATCCGTCATAAAATGCAAACTATAAAATGTCTAATGTATTTTCGAAATTCGAGTTATCAAAAGCATAGTTTTCATTAATTACATGGACAAATTATGTAATTTACTAAAAAAACTTATAAGGAAACTTTCATTAAGAGAAAATATACTCTTTTACAATATTCATTGATAATAAAATGTTTCTAAATCCTAAAACAAAAAATATCCCAATTTGGTAAATTAAAGAAGTCAACCACACACCAAACAAGTGAACCTTTTTGGCAAATTTTACCCTTCAATATTTAAATTTCCGAAACCATATTGTCAATAATTTGATTTTAGAAATTAAACACATCAATACATTTTGATTGGAACAAATGAAGTAGAATTATTTTCAATTCTTTTAAGATGCGTTTGGTACGCAGACATGATAGAACAGAACAAGATGGGACAGAACAGTACAGTTATTCAGCGTTTGGTAGACAAAAATGGACAGAACAGAGCAAATAACATTAGATAAAAACAACAAATAAAATTTAAAGAATGTATAAAATATAAAATATAACGTGTATTAGATGTTTTAGAAGAGAATTATATTTTATTTTAAGGTTATATTCAAGGTTCAAAATAGCGTAAGGCGTGGCGTGGCGGCGAGGTCAAGCCTCAAGTCTTACACGCCACGGCGAGGACGTGGCGTTTTTCAATACGTGATAAGGCGGCAAATTTATATGTCAAATATATAATTATATATACACATATTTGTTATCCATATATTATTCTAGTAAGATAATTATATTAAAAAACTACATTCATATTAGAAGAAGAACATACATATAGATTATTATTATAAAAACAGTTTTTGATTGAATATTTAAAATAAAACTTATAAAGGTAAATTTACAACGTTTGTTTTAATCGTAATTCCATAATGTTTATGAAATTTTGAAATAATGTGTGTCGTGATTAGATAAATCTATAAAGGTAGAAAATATAAAGTTAAAAATGTAAAAACAAAAAAGATAAAAAAAAAAAAAAGGTGTGAAAATATCACGTCTTAGAAAAAAAAACTCGCGCCGCGGCGCGCCTTAAGACGCCATGGCGTGAGCCACGCCATATAGAAACGTTATGGGTCATTTCGTAACGGCAGAGACGCGTCTTACGCCATATCCCGCCATGGCGCGCCTTTTTGAACACTGGTTATATTGGTAAAACACAAGTCTATTCTAACTTGTTCCATGGGGTGGGGTGGAACAGACATGTTCCACTTTGTTCCACCATGTTCCTGTTTGTTCCACATAAAAATCTCATCAAACATGAGACAGTGATCCCTATTATGTTCTATTATGTCCTGTCCAATGTAATTTTCTCGTGAAATTTAAATAAGTATTTATAGAATAAAATGACATCATGTTGCTTCAATCACTCGTATGATATGTATTTGATTGATAATTATCACAATCGACAAATTATTTTTTGTTTTGGTTATTACTTGTTAAATTGTCTGTTCTTAAAGCATTTGCACACGTGCAAGATCATACTCCTTTCACAAGTGCCACATCAGCTTTGCAATAACACCTTCTACACACATGCAAGACCAAACTTCTTTCTAAACTAATAAATTATAATATAAATAATATAGATTTAATAAATATATTAATATTTAATATTTAACTAAACAACTAACAAATTAATTTAATTAAAAAAGTACAAATAAATTATTTTTTTAATCTTGCAAGACCTTTCAAGTTTAGCAAGTCTTGCAAGTGACATGGCATGCCATGTCATCTTTTTTTGGAAGGCATTGCGGCATCGATCCAACGATCAACTACCACGAACACATGCACACACGCACGCACACCTCCCCGGCGGTATCGGGCATCCAATTAGGCAGCCCCCTAATCTGCCGCTGTCCCGACCTAACTTACGCTAGACCTAAAGCCCAACCACAGGTTGGGGGGGTCAGCCCAGTCTTAGACTGGACCAACCCAAGGACTGGGTACTCCTCATGCCCTCAATTGTCTCCCCTTGGAATCGAACCCGGGTAGACTGGGATACCATCCACAGTCCTCCTAGGATGTTACCGTCCTTAGACAGACCAACTGAGCTAGACATGAATTTTACCCATGTCATCTTGCAAGATGTTTTGCAAGATTGGTGTGGATGCTCTTAGTTAGTTTTAAAAACTTAACATGAAATTTAAAATCAAAATTTATTATTTGTATTTACAGACACAACCATCTTCGTTTTTCTCCACATCGAATTAAAGTTTGAAACAATTTCATTAATCGTACGTATGCACTATGCATACAACTGAAGAAATGGAGAGTTTGCAAATTGTATTAAAAGAAATACATTTGATGTACCGTGATGAAAAAATTACGGGACCGTTTACCAATATGCTTATTGGGTGTCACTCACCTTACCGAGTGAACTTAGTAAGGATCCAAAACATTACACAGTAGGAGACATAGTAAATACCGAGAATCTTACCAGATAAGAGACGTTTACCAACAATCCATTTTGATTACCAGGGATGTTACCCAACAAGATAAGTGAAGGTAGTTACTATTGTCGGTAACTACTTACCTAGTTACCTTACCAGGTAAACGACCCCTGTGCATATATGACAAAGTAAAAACCTTTCAAATCTTACAGTCATGTTAATTCATGCACACGACTTTATCCATATAAGACTTGATGGAAAACCAATCAAACAATTCATGAGTTGGAACTTAAAAAACTTGTTATATGAAATATTTCAATTAAAACAAACTATGATATTTATAATGTTTTTCACATTGGCGGATGTAGCTTATGGGTAGTGGGGGGATGGGACCCCATTAAAAAGAAAAAAAACTGAAATTTTTAGGTTAAAAACATACAATTTTCAAGTTTCTACCGTAATGTCCCCCACTAATTTTTCGTCCGGGACCCCATCAACCAAAAGAAAATGTTTCGAAATCAACCAAAAAACCAAAACTATTCTTGAAATCGACTAAAAACCAAAAAAATCCCACGAAATCGACAAAAAAAAACTTAAAATCTCTTAAAATCTACCAAAAAACTTTAAAAAACCCTCGAAACGTTGGATTTAGGCTAAAAATATATCGGGAAATTTTACGAAAATTTAAACTACCTTAAAGGGGACCCCAATAGGAAAAAAATCATAGATCCGCCACTATTTTTCAATTATTCAAAATGTAAAAGACTTTGTGGAAGTAAGATGAAATAAATTCATTAATTGTACATATGCATAAAACTAAAGAAATGGATAATTTACAAAATTTGTCTTAAAAGAAATACACTTTATGTGTTGTGATGAAAAAGATTAGAGGGTCGTTTACCAATATGCTTATTGGGTGTCACTTACTTTACCGAGTGAGCATAAAAAGTATTACCCAATTAGTGCTAACCAGGTAAGAGACGTTTATCAACAATCAATTTTAATGACAAAAAATGTTACCTGACAAGATAAGTGAGGATGGTGACTATTGCCGGTAACTGTTTACTGACCCGTGCATACAACACAAGCAATAGAATTTCTTAAGGACCTTTAATGTAAATTACAAAAAGAAAATGACAAAATTGTAAATAAGTAACACTAGGGAGAATATTTCCAATTTAATTGTTCAACTTATTTAAGATTGAAAAGAACACATGGTGTTTGCTAATTGTTCCAAAATCATCCCCCCTCGCTTCCATCGCATCGCGTCGCGTCTCAGAGATCGATACAAACATATAGAGACGATAGATTAACCTATACGCACACCATCTGTATACATACATGTCAGACAAACCGATCGAGAAACCCTTCTGGATTTGGGCTCTACGGATAACCATACACACATACACAATTCTCTCTGTTTTACTATTATCTCTCCATAAACCCTTTTAACTTTTCTCCCAATTTTCCCTTATTTTGCCTCAATTTTGCTTCGGATTCTTCATACATATCCTTTCTATACACATTCGGAAACCCCCTTTCTGTGCGATTTTTGGGAATTTTGACTGATTTTTCAAAGGGTTTTTGCGTTACCATATATATACGGTACACAAAGTATCTTTGTGTTTTTTTTTGTCTGTTTGAATTTGAATGGGCGATCTTGCTATGGACGAGGATCGCCCGTTTATGCCGTCTTTTGCTTTGTGTAACCCGGATCCGAATTCGATTCGGGTCGAGACGTGGGTTTTAGCTGAAGACCCGGTTCGGGACGTGTTGAATTGCATACACCCCACTTTGGATTCTGATGAGAAGAGGAAAGACGTGATTGAGCACGTGCAGATGCTCATCAGATGCAAGCTTCGATTAGAGGTAAAAAAATTAACTCAATTACACCGCGGTTTTATTATTTTTATGTTCTGTTGCATGTGTAAAACCTGTTCATCATTCGGGTTCGGGTTTATACCCGTTTGTAATTCTTTTAATCTGGTTCGATTTGTTATTTCTGTATTGATATATTCAAGTTCGTCTACTTTTTGAGTTTATATTCATGTTGATTTGTAATCCGTTTTCTTTAGGGGGTGTTTGGATGTGCGTTTAAACCGATAATGGGTTTTGAGTTTTTGGTTGAAAGTGTTTTATCATTTTGATTTTATGATTATGCAGGATTGCAATATGTTGATTATTGCTGTAAGAAAACAATGATTATTGAGAAAAAATGTATAGTTAATCAGCTTTTCCTGAGATTTAATCATCTGATTCTGATTATTCAAAAGCAAATAATTACTTCGAAAACGAACATCAAAACAAAGTGTTGTATAATCCGAGTCTTTCTTGTGTAGATGTTTGATGTTTACTGGATTGATTTGCTCGTGTTTGAATTGAATTGATTCCTTTTGATTAAACTTGGGATTTTTTAGCATTTCTTGGTGCATTTTGTGCATAATAATGTTCCGGAGGCTAAATTTGCGATTGTGGTTCTTATTCTTAGAAGTGTCGGGGGCTTTTTGGCGGTTGGTGAATGGTTTGGTGTAGGATGATTAAGTGGTCAAAATAATTAAGAGGCTCTTATGATATAGTGCAAAATGAAATATGGTTGTTTGGTAATTGTTAATTATGAAATTAGGGCGCTAAATGGTTAAGGGAGGCCCAAGATACAAAATCATTCAGATGGTTTTAGAACCATTCAGAGGCAAACTTTTTTTTGCCCAACAAGATTCACCTCTTAACTATCAGAAGTTGCCTCTTAATGAAACTATTAAGAGGTAAACAAATAGCCCCTGGGTGTTGATTTCATGTTGCATACTTTGATTTTCCCACAAGTTATGAAATCGACGCTAAAAGATAAAAGTTGACCATTGATTTGATAACATGGCGAAGAATATCAGGGGTGCAATATGGGAATTTTACTTATAGCCTGATGTTTTATCGTTATTCGTTGCATATTCTTCTTCTTTATTGAAGAAAATGAGTTATGTGATATTGAAATCGATAACCTCAGTTAAAGATTAATGCCCAGTTCCCATTTGGCGATATGCATGATGAATAAGAATGATTATATCGAGTCTGCATATTTTGTTCTCAACATCGTAATGTTTTCCACTCTCAAATAAAATGTCTGTGATTTCAAGTATACATTATTTACGAGTTATATTTACTAGGACAAGTTTGAATCTTCTATGGGTAGGCAGGGGAATTACTAGTTTCAATCTCCTGAACGCTTTAAACAACCCTTTCTACTACATGATACTACTCTTTCTATAAATTATTCATTTAAATCGTTCTGGCATATTAAGGAACGGTTAATATATTTGTTTTGCTTTATATTGTTTACTGTCTACTTTATCTACTTTCTCGTTTCATTGATGTATTTTAATCTTCTAGTACATTACTTGCTTTTTTTCTTTTTTCTAAGATCATATTTGAAGTTCGTAATATATATACGTGGAAGCGAATATTATATGGAAAATTGTTTTGGACTGAATGGGATTCAGTGTTGACAAATATAAATATTATGATTTTTATGTTTCTAAGAATGTAGCAGCTATCTTTGAACATCCTGTAGTTGGTCTAGAGTTGTATGGTCAAATTCCTCGTTGAAAAACTGAGGAACACCCTGATAAATGCTCATCTGGACGGTATACACATGTGCATACAAGTAATTGAAGTTGTTTTTTGGTTTTTATGCGGGTGTGCATGTTATGCACATGTGCATACCGGACAAATTACTTGTATGCACTTGTGCATACCGTCCAGATGAACGGTCACCAGAGTGTTCTTCAGTTTTTCATATAGTTCTCCCCTGAACCTGACCCTATATATTTAGGCGAAGCTATATATTTAGGCTAAGGATCGTGTGAGAAAAAGAGTTGAGGTGAGAAGCGTAAGAAAGGATATGGACCCTTGATCACTTTTAATCTCACTCCCACCCATGAATTGCGCTTCTCACCAGAGTTGATCTGGTGCATCTTGTTAGTGTTGATCTTCAATTAGGATTGATCCAAGGGTCCATATCCCTTATTACGCTTCTCAACCGGAACCCAACCCTATATATATACATACTTATATGTATGTATATACTCTTTCCTTCATCCTCTCACCCACACATTTCCTTCTCCAAGAACTATTGTTTAGTATGATCATTTGAACACTTATTTATCTTTTATGGCTTATCATCTCATTAAATGTTTAATGCATCTTTTGTGTCATCTTCTACCTTGATTGCATCATATTAATTCTTCGACTTCTTGTTACAAATAGATTATACATTCTTCCATCATTTGGCTATAACTAGGAGTCGTTTGCTACATAAACGGCATAATTGCTTTACTAATTTCATTACCATGAAGGGTTTTTTTATCCAAAGTAAAAATGTGAAACCAGATGGTATTTACCGAAAACACCCTTTGGTCTAACCTTTGCCAGTCCACTTGTTGTAGGTTTTCCCATATGGTTCAGTGCCACTCAAGACCTATCTCCCTGATGGAGACATTGATCTAACGGTCCTTAGTACTCCTAACATCGATGAGCTTTTGCCTCGTGAAGTTCTTCGCGTTCTTCAGGAAGAAGAGCAGAATGGAAATAGTGAATATGAAGTGAAGGATACCCAATTCATCGATGCTGAGGTCATCCTCGTAACTATACTGTTTTTCTTTTATTATTCAGTGAGAATTATTTTATGCCACTTCTGTTAGTGGCTTGATTTGCACAACCTTCTACTTCTATTTTATGGATATAAAGGGTGCCGTTAAATCCCATTTCACGTTTATTCTTGTGTAAAACTATCATATGATTTATATCCTAAATGGGTTTGTTAACGATAAGTTTCTTAACTATTTATCATTTCTTGACACATGTTGTTATCATGTTTTCTTTTTGCAGGTGAAGCTTGTGAAATGCCTAGTTCAAGATATCGTCATAGATATATCGTTTAATCAGTTGGGTGGACTTTGTACACTGTGTTTTCTTGAACAGGTACGATGTGGAAATTTGGAAGAACTCCGTTCAGTGGAAATTTGGACCCCACCTCTGGTTGGGATATAGTGGGCCCACTTTGTTTTGTTTCGTTTAGGCAACCCTAGGGGGGGTTCACCTATTCATGTTTCGGATTTGGTTTGCACCATTCAGTAATAATTTCTTTCGGTTTCACATTTATTCTGCCCCCAATTTGTTTGAATAAAATGCTTGTTGACAATTGGTCATCATCATCATCCTTATTTTATTTATTTATTTGCATTCGTATCCTTTCTTAATGCAGGTTGACCGCCTTGTTGGCAAAGATCATCTATTCAAACGCAGCATTATTATGATAAAAGCGTGGTGCTACTACGAGAGCCGTGTTCTTGGTGCTCATCATGGCTTGATATCTACTTACGCTTTGGAAACTTTAGTCCTATACATATTCCATGTTTTTCATGCATCTTTAAACGGCCCATTACAGGTGTATCTCGTGACCTTAATGATATATTTTTGAAAGCAATGATATATGAGCGAGTCCATTAATGATATATTTTTGCTCGTTTTTAGGTTCTTTACAGATTTCTGGATTATTATAGCAAATTTGATTGGGATAACTACATCATCAGTTTGGATGGTCCGGTATCCAAATCTTCTCTGCCTAACTTAGCCGGTAAGAAACACCCCGGGGCTGTTTGGTTGATATTTCATTAAGTCCTGTATGGATAAAGATAAAGCAGTCTGTGTAGATTAATCTGTCTGTATGGATTAGGAAGGTTTTTGTTGGGAGGTTTTTTTTCAAAGATGGAATGAACGTATTTTGTAACTGGGATGGACAAATTTAGAAAAAAACTTGGCTTTCTGCATAAAGCTCCCCCTCCCCTAGATGCTTAGCGAATAAGCCACTTTCTATATCATTAAGCCACTACCAAACAATCATGTATAGTTGATCGAATAAGCTGTGAGTCTTGTTAAGCTGCTAACAAACAGGCCCGGATCCGTTTCAAAATAACCGTCCACATTTCTATTTCAGTTTGTACGAAAATAACTATCCACTTACAAAAGTAAGTGCCTACTTTCCAATTCTACCCTTAACTATAAGATGGAGAAATTCATTACTCCCTCTATTATTAAGGGTAAAATCGTCATTTGGTTAATCAAAACTATGTCCAGTTTTCATTGTGAAGATTTATTTTGGGACGGAGGGAGTACGCAATTGTCTCTAGTACTTTTCTGTGGGATGTCAAGTGCTTGCTTTGTGATTTTTTTTTTCTGCAGCGGAAATCCCAGAAAATCAAGGAACGGATGTTTTGCTCAGTGGGGAATTCCGTAGGAACTGTATGGACATGTTCATAGTCCCGTCTAAGGGACTCGAGACCGATCTACGAGCTTTTGCACAAAAGCATCTCAATATAATCGATCCGTTGAAAGAAAACAACAATCTTGGGCGAAGCGTGCACAAAGGTAAACATTTCTTTTTCCCAAAATAAAATAGATCAAGTCCACGGGCCCTACTTTGTTCGATTTGGTTCTTCAAAGCACACATATAGGGTGCTAATAGTGGGTTCTTTTTCCAAATATGCCCTTCCAATTGTTTGGTTTTGTAAAGTGGACTTCGAATACGCAACTCTTCTCAAGTGAAATCATTTGTAGGAAATTATTTTCGGATACGGAGTGCATTTAGATTAGGGGCTCGGAAACTTGGTCGAATTCTGCAAATGCCGAGCGGCAATGTTGGAGACGAGATCAAGAAGTTCTTTACGAATACTTTACAGAGGCATAAACCTAAATATGGACCTGATACCGCCTTTGGCACTTTGTCGATATCGTCTCTTAGTGAAGCCTATTATGAGGACGATACGTATTCACGGTTCTCAAATGGCGATTTTGATGACTATCTGAACGATGTGGGTTCGGTAGAGGCAAACAATCTTTCAACATTTCAATCTCCGAGTTTGAGAAATGGTAGGGATGGGCGAAATGACCAAAATGCCCCTCCATCGGATTCTGTTGACGAGAAGACTGGACTTGAGCTATGGATGGAACGAGGAGGGTCTCAGTTAGTGGACGGAGATACGATTTGTGTATGTATTAATAAGAACGATAACGATAACGATAATGATAGTTTTTCGTCTGATGTTAGAGAGACGGATAGTATTGGGGAAACGGAAATGTTGAACCCGTTTTCGGATCTCACGGGAGACTACGATAGTCACATAAGGAATCTGCTATACAGCCAAGGGTGCCATGGCTATGCGTTGTCTGCAGCCATGGTCCGAACCAGTCCTCCTACATCTCCTTACGGAAATAATAATAATAATAATAATCTGTGGGATGCTGCTGCTCTATCGTGGTCGGTACCCTTTTCGTCTTCACAAGTGAATGCAAATGGTGTACTGATGGGACCCACGGCGTATCTTAACGGCAATCGTACGCCGACCAATGCTGCTTTGCGTGGGACTGGGCCGTACATCCCTGTTATGGTATGTTCTTTACTTGTGTGATTTTGTCGGGTCGTTTGGCTTTTTTTTTTCATTGCACTATCGAATATTGTCTCCGTCCCAAAATAAGTGTTTGTAATGGGAAAGGAACCTTTTGAATACGTAAATGTTACACTTTTTTATTAACTAAATGACAATTTTACCCTTCATAATGAGGGAGTAATGAATTTCTTCTCTCGTAATCATGGTGGAATTGGAAAGCAGGCTATTATTTTTGGACACACTAAAATAGAAATGTGGGTTTAACATGATACATGGTTCTTGTTGACTATTTGTCAGATATCTGAAAGACAAAATAGAGGAATCTGTTGGGACCCACATAAAATGGATATATATATAGAGAGAGGAGGATCAAATGAGAATGCTAACTATTTAAGAGAATACAAAAAACGGCCAAATCACGTGCAAAATCAAATGTGATTTTACATTAATGGTCAAAAAAGGTGTGCAAGCGACTTTGGCTGCGTCTTTGGATAGTGGGCCAAAGTTGTGTGAATCACTATTCTCTTAAATAGGTACCATTCTCGTTTAAACCCAACTCTCTCTCTCTCTCTCTCTCTCTCTCTCTCTCTCTATATATATATATATATATATATATATATAAGGGGAGAGAGTTAGGTTCAGGGAAAACCGCAAAAAATGGAACATTAAGGAACACTCTAATAACCATATGCACACATGCATAGAAGTAATTTGTTCGGTATGCACACGTGAATAGAAACCAGGAAACGTTTTCACTTAATTTTATGCGCATGTGCATATCGTATAGAATAATGGGTTATTAGGGTGTTCCCTAGTTTACTATTTTTTTGTGGTTTTCCCTTGAACATATATACATATACAAGTAATTTTGAACATGAAAAACCGTTGAAGAAAGGGTTGGTATGTGATTTAACACATTGTTGTTGCAGAGCTGCACTACATGCAAGGAGAGACCAGCTACAAGGGGGAGAGGAAGGAACCGTATAGTTCCAGTTTCTAACGGTCATCTGCAGCGACCTCGTGGTGAACCAAAAGTGGTGGTGGAACCGGCTAACCATGCACCTGAACGGTCTCCAAGACAAGTCCGCACCAACTCTGAGCCCCAGCCTAGCCCAACTGCCAACGGTTTAGCTAACCATCCAAGAAAACTTGAGTTTGGATCTTTTGCAGAAACCCCATCCAGTACAGATCATGTGCAAAGTCCTAAATTCGACAGAAAACAGGGCAGGTAAATTCAAATCTACTAGTCAATATATATATAAACTTGTTTTAAGGTGTCGTTTAGTACACTGGAACATGAAATGGTAAATTACCAAACGCATCGTTAGTGTTTTGTTTTGTTGGGTACTGAGTTGAGGGGTGTTTTCAGGATCGAAGAGAATTCATTCCACCTCAAGAACGAAGAAGAATTCCCCCCTCTATCGGCCTGAGTTTTTCGTGTATAAAAAAAGATAAGAGGTAGTGAGTCCGGAAAATGGGATATAATAATAATCTTTAGAATCTAATATACCAGAAAAGATATATAACTGATCTTTAGGGAAAAAAGAGGAAATTGAACCCTTTTTTTGCTAGTTTTTTTTTTTTTTTTTATCAAACAGAAGTTGGATTTTGGTTGGTTGTGGTATAATCATATGTAGAAAAAAAAAGGTTGGAATTTTGAACAACTTTTGTTCATAAGATGCTCTGCATATGTTGTCTTTCATGGCTGGTATGTGGTTTTTTCAACTGTTTTTAACTGAAAGTTCTCATTTTGACTAGTTTTTGTTTGCAAATTTGGAAATATATCTTTATATTTATCTGAATGGGATATAAATAGAAATTTTTGGTGCATGGAGAAGTGGAAATAAAATAGAATATGAAATAGAAATCTCTAAAATCTTTATATATGAAAGAGAGTATTTTTTTTTAATTTTTATAAAGATTTTAACTTCCAACATTCTATTTAAAAAGATTGTAACATAACGGTAGAAGATGGTTTTTTTTTGGATCAGCAGTATTCACACACACACACACACGATCCCCGGGGTATCCGGGCTTCTATTCGGAGCGACCCGACTAATCCCCGTCGACTGGGTTGAACCTTCGGAACAACCCCACCGGACATGCAAGCCCCGAAAGCTACATAACGCTACAACCGGCCCTGGCCCAGCCCCAAAGTCTAAACCCCAAGCCCAATCTTTAGGGCCCAAGGTGGATATCTCCAGGATGCGTCCCCCAGGGTTCGATCCCTGGTAGTTAGGCATACCATGCACTAACCCCCCATGTTCTTACCACTAGGCTAACACCCCTTTGATAGTAGAAGATGCTTTTAAGGGATTCTTTTGTAATTGTGGTACTTTGTGCATTACAAAGTGTATTTTAGTTGGATATAGCCTTCCCGTATTTACATGCTAAAAGAATTCATCTCTTGATTTAATCATGGGGAAAATAAAATAAAATAAAATAAAATAAAATAAATATTTTTATGGTGACAGAAGTTAAGTTGAAATTTAGGCCCGTGCATCGGTCGGGTCGGGTTGGGCCCAAAGTCCCCCAACCCGGTCGGGTTTCGGGTGGACAAAACAGGTCCCGAAACCCGTCCTAACTAATGTTCGGGTCTCGGGTAGGATCGAATTTCGGGTGGGCGGTCGGGTCCCGTCGGGTTGGGCATGATCCCAAGCCCATTTTCACACATGTTTTTAGCCTTTTTCGTATTTTTCAGCCCTGTTTTTCGGTAAGCAACAATATAACTTAAAATTAAATAAACAAGTATTTTAAAAGTTAAAAATTAAATAAACTTAAAAGTTAAAAACCACATATAATTTAAAATTTAAAACTTAACTATTAACTAAAGTACTAAACAACATATAACTTAAAAGTTAAAACTTAAATTAACAAGTTCCAAATTACCAAAGTACAAACTTAAAACTTAAAAGCTAAAACAACTAAACAAGTTGTCAAGTTCCATACTTCCATTGTTCCAACCAAATTACCAAATCAAGTTCAAACCAAATGTCCAAATTACCAAATGTCCAACACTTCAAATTACCAAAAGTCCAAAAGTGAGCCAAGTTCCAAGTTCCAGGGTCCTTTTCTTCCACCAACGTCCAAACCAATCTTGTAACAACAAAAACGAATAAACAAGACAACAATCATGAATGCTGAATCATAAATGGTAATTTGGAGACAACCATCTTGCACAACCAAATTCAAAATATGTATAACACATCTCATATGCAAGTATTGTGCCCTAACGGATGAACACCCCCAAGAAACTAGCTTGCTTTTCAAGAACCCAAGTGTAACATCGTTACTAGATGCATTATCTACAGTGATGGTAGAAATGTTTTTTCGTATATAAATAAAAACTATTTTAATTATCAAATTATATTAAAAATATATTAAAAATCCGTCGGAAAGTTAATTTTTTAGATTAAGAAAATATGATTAAGCGTGTGGAGTTTAAAAATTAGGAAAATTGGATCGACGGATTTCCGACGGATATATCCGTCGGAAAATCCTCATCCGTCGGAAATCTCGTTTTCTGGCCAGGGACTATTTAACGGCCTTATCCGTCGGAAATCCGTCGGTAATGTCGTTTTCCGACGGATTTGGCCGTCGGAAAAGCCAATCTGTTTTGTAGTGTCTACAGTGATGGTAGAAATGTTTTTTATGCCTCACTCAACCAAACAACCCTCTAAAGTTTTGGCTATTGCATCCCCACTATAAGATTGGATTGACACAAAAGAGATAATTTTTTTGATCAATTTCCATTGGACATCAATATAATGTGCAGTTAGGCACATATAATTGATTCGTTGCACGAATCTCCAACTGTCGGTGGTTAAGCTAACCCGCTGTGAGTGTTCTTTAAAGAACTTTTTCAGGCTATTCCGCTCTTCATAAAAATAGCAAATATGTCCCTATTAACCGCCCATCTCGACGGTATTTTAAACATTGGACATGCTTCTTGCACCCATTGTCTCCACCCCCTACTCTCTACAAACTTAAAAGGAAGTTCATCCATGATGATCATCTTAGCGATTGCTTTCCTAACTCTCTCTTGATTAAAAACCTAGTTAGTCAAGACACTTTCATTTTCAGAGTTTGAAGCGAATGCTAACATTGTTTGTCTAGTCTCTTTAGACTGAGGGTTTTTTAGGCATGAAAGGGAATGGTTTCTTAAAGAGGAAGTGTCGTGCTTTTTGGGGTCGATCGCATATGTTTTATCACAATATTTACACTTTGCTTGCACCAAATCACCCCCCTCATCTAGAATTCTATCAAAGTGATCCCATACAACTGACCTTTTTTTGATAGTTTTTCTCTTCTTTGTTTCAGGCGGTGGTGGTGCACTACTATCCGCCATAGTCATGCCAATGTAATATTGTAAACACAATTCAAATTAAACCAAATAACCAATCTAATATTGTAAACATGATACCAATTCAAAGTAATTAAGTAATTAAGTAAACCAATTACCAATCTAAAATGTAAACAGTAAACCAATCTACTACTAAAATGTAAACAGTAAACAAATTACAATTTTAGATTATTGTAAGTTTGTAACTTACAAATCAAATTATCAAACAGGAAAGAAACTTAAGAAAGTAAAAACTTACCAACTTTTCCTCATTAATTACCAATTTAACATTTAAATCAAAGTTATCAAACAAGTAAACACAAAAGTAGAAAACAAGAAACAAATAAAAAAAGTAAACACAAAACAAGAAATTGAGAAACAGGAAAGTCTGAAAACAAGTAAACACAAAAGTAGAAAACAAAACAAATCAAGAAGAACTCACAATCAGTTCGATGGCTTTGAGAGTTGAAAGTTGAAACACCGAAAAATGCCTTCGTCAATCGTCACCACTCACAGTCTGTTCGTCAATCGACAATCGTCCCCTTCGAAGTTCGACCTTCGTGGGCTCGTGGCTTCGTCGCTTCGTCTCACCTTCGTCCAAATCGTGTATTGAATGAAATTAGGGCAGAAAGATTATAGGAGTGAGCAAGTACTGAATGTCGAATGAAATTAGAAAAGAGAAATATTTTCGTTTTATTAAATTTTTAAAAAATATTTTTTTTATAAAAACTTCGGGTTTCGGACGGGTTCGGGTTTGGAAAAACCCAACCCAAACCGAACCGTAGTATCCGACATCTAAGTACGGGTTCGGGCCATTTCGGGTTCGGTTCATCGGGTGACTAAACTTCGGGTTAATCGGGTTACGGGCGGTCGGGTTTTTCGGATTCATCGGGTTTTGCTCACCCCTAGTTGAAAATTTGAACCTTCAGTCATGTTTTTTTGTAATATCCGGGGTATCTAATGGGAAGATTTGAGAATTTAGTGAGGAAATGTCAAGAGGCTAAGACTTTGGGGGGATGATGTGTAAATTTGGGAGAAGGTATAAAAACCTTGTTTTGGACACAAAACCCTAGAATTCACCATTTTCTCTTGGAGCGGCTTAGCGAAAACTGAGAAGAATATCAAGCTATCAATCTCACCAAAAAAGAAAGCAAAGAAGTGGAAATTGGAGTCTAGTTCTGCATTGATTCTACCAGGTAATCTCAGATTCCAATCCTTGTATCTAGTTTACATTGCTGAAATCAGATTGTGTGGGTTTTGTGGTTGAATAGTTGTAAATGATGCTCTAAGGGGTAATTAGGCATCATCTTTATGTTTAAGCAGCAAAGGGTTTGTTAAGAAAGGCTTAAGTATGGTTATAATGCTATTTTTATCGCGAAATCAATTTGTTTGAGGGTTTGACAGTAGATTTCTATCCCAATCTGTCACAGACCTCGCGTCCGGTAAGTGGCACTGTGCAGGTGTCCGGATCTAGTGTCCGGTAAGGAGTACCCGACCCCTTGTCCGGAAAGCGTCCGGATAGTGTAGTGTCTGGATAGCGTAGAGTTCAGTAGATGTGTCCGGATAGGGTAGTTTTCCGGATAGCGTAGTTGTCCGGGAAGTGGAGTCCGGATAGTATAGTATCCGGTAAGTAGCATTCAGACAGTGTAGTGTCCGGTGAATAGTGTCCGAAAAGTATGGTATCCGGAGGTGGTGTCCAGTTAGTTGGTATCCGGTCAACTTATTTCTTTCATCCATTTACTCAGGTATCCCAATTGAAGGTTAGAGGTAAAGGAAGAAAAGTTGTTAAGGGCACCATGTGAGTCTTTCTAACTAAATACGTGTTTTTAACGTGATCTCTGAAGTAAGGAAAGAGCATGATATGGTATATTTATGTTATATGATGAATGTTTGGAATGTTAGTTTAAAGTGTATGCATACATTGTTGATAGTTGTAAATTGGCTAAGTCGGGAGGTGTGGCCCGCCAGTGCTCATACCCGGGGGGGTCCCGTTTATGCCATGGGAGGAGTGACCCAGTAAGGCAGTGTGAGACTGACACGTTGTCACTTCTTAGTGACTTCAGTATGACTTCAGTGTGCCATTTACATGCGTGGTTTTATGTGAAATCGTTGTTTATAAATGTATGAAATGTTTTAAATATTTGTTAATGAAACTGTTGCCATCAGAGGGAACTCACTAGACCTCATGGTCTAACCCTCGCTTTTTCCAAAACTAAACCTTTTCAGGAAAGTCTTTAGTAGGGAGCTCCGAAAAGGGGAAGGAGAAGAGTTAAGGCGTGGATGCTGTTAACCGTTAGTTATTTGCAGTTATCTTTTAGACTTTCAGTTATATTCTCAATTGTGTATAGGTTGTTTCTGCAAACCTAGTTTGAGACAATTGTATTTGAGAAATTTTGGGACCCCTTTTTGGGCTAATTATTATTCAATGCTATGCTATGCTTTTTATTTTTTTGGGTTGTTACATTTTTAACATCTATCCTTAAGTATTTCTATGGTTTTTTTGTTGTTAGTTTTAAGAAAACATACATCTCTATTTTAATGTTTCATTTTACTTTTTTGTCTTTATTAATTTTATAAATTCGTTTAATTAAGTTTTATTATAATTTAATTTAGGTGTAATAGTGATATAAATTATTTTAGGTTTAATTATATAATGGGTTTTATAAAATAATAATTAAGTTTTTGGTTGAAATTCAATCATTATCTTAAGTATATTTTATATTTTTTATATTTAAAATGTGATGTTTATCTGTACTTGATTATGTTTATTAGTTAGTTATAAATTAAAACATTCAACTTTAAAAGTTGTATTCGTGCTTTATTTATTTGTAATTTTGAATTTTAATTAATATGCATAAATAACTTGTACTTGATGCATAAAATTTGTTTTTAAAAGTTTTCTCGAATGTTTTTTAATATAGTATAGATAAGGGAAATTAATTAAAATGCCACAAGTTTGACCTCAACTTACCAAAATGCCACAGATTTTACTCGTTTTACCGAAATGCCCTAAATGCCCGCGATGGAACCCGCGATCGCGGGATAGGGCTGACGTGGCACGTGACCTGGCCCAAAAGAGCCCGCGTAGCCCCCCAAGTTTGGCCGCGTTGGCAAGTTTAGCCCCTGCCCGCGATCGCAGCCCGCGATCGGCCAAAAAAAATTCATTTTTGGTCCCTGAAAATTTACACTTTCAGCCCCTGTACTTGGACGAATCTTGCATGATTTTACTGTTTTTTTCCACAATTATTGTACTTTGAAGACCAATTTGTGGTTCAATCTCATTTGCATGTTTTCATCAATGTTAAATCAGTGTTTTTGGAATACCAGTTTGTGGATGAAATGAGAGATTGGTTGTCATCAATGTTGGTTGTTTCATTCATAAATAGATGTAAAATGCAATCCATAATCCACACACCGATTTCATACTTCTTTCTTGATTTCTTTCTGCAATATTTTGTGTTTGAGATACTACTGAAAAAATGAGTTCATCTGTTGCAAAAGCTAAGCTATTTTTCTGTTACGATGGTGAATGGGTGAAAGACAACAACGAGTGGAATTTTGTTTATAAATCTAAGCATGGTGTAAAATTACCAGTAAAATTTTCTTATCAGAAGTTTGTTGCATACGCCATACAAAAATGTGCAATCGACCCATCTGATGTTTGCAAGTTAGTGTTTAAAAATGGTGATGGGTCATTTGTGGATTTATCCAACGATGGGGATATCTCTGGTTTTCTGCACTTTGTAGTCGATTCAGAAAGCCCTCCATTACTTTTTGTGTATCCCGGCGTATCCGACGAAAACGACGACGACGGTAACGACGAAAACCTCCAAATAGAGCAGCCTGATTCTCAATTTCAGGCGTCCGACGCCCCAACGGTTCCGGAGATGCAACAACAACAACCACAACCACACGAAGGGCGTACTGGCTGGAGTTGCTGATGACGAAACCCACGTTTTCAGAACGGGTAGTTCTGAAATAGACAGATCAGACACCGATAGTGATGATCAGACCCCTAGTAGAAAATCATGTAGTCAGATAAATGACTTTTTTGATATGCCCCCTATTCTTCCAGACTCCCATACCCAGACACAAACCTACGAACCTACACCTTATATTCGCAGTGAAATGTTACATGTAGGTCAGATATTCGAGTCGAAGGATCTCTTGGCAAGTCAGGTCGGACTTAAGTTCTTGGAAGAGGGTTTCGAAAGGCGCACGTCGAAATCTGACAAAACTAGATACATAGTTGAATGTGCCAGAAAAAACTGTGAGTGGAGGATGTACGCGATTGAAACGGGTGGCAAAAGAGGGGCGTTCATGATTAGAAAGTTGGACGACGTACACACTTGTACGAGGACGCAACTGAATCCCCACCACAAACAAGCCGACAAAAAGACTTTGGGTGCGATACTGAAAAAAAAAATTCTTCATGTTAGTAGGTCATTGCGTCCAAAGGACATCGTCCACGATGTTCACCAGCAGTTCGGCGTCACGATTGATTATCACCAAGTTTGGCGTGCGCGATGCCATGCACTGTTTATGGTGAGAGGCACGTTCGAGGAGTCGTATAAACGACTCCCGACATATTTATATAATTTGCAGTTGCAGAACCCTGGTACTGTCACGCAGCTACGGACCGATTCACGTCGACGGTTTGAGATGTGCTTCGTGGCCCTTGGACCCGCGATACGTATTTTAACACGTCATATGTTTACACATTATAAACTATAACATTTACAAAGGAAAACCACCTATGTTTTTGCAGATCCGCACATTTGTGGCAAATCTACGTCGTGTCCTGATAATAGACGCAACCCATTTAAAGGGCCGTTACTTGGGTATGATGTTCCTGGCGGTTGCCATGGACGGGGATAACTCCATCGTTCCAGTAGCTTTCGGCGTAGGCAAGTCCGAAACCGGGGACGAGTGGACTTGGTTTCTGTCCATGTTGAGACAAGCTATCGGAGACCCGCAAGGGTTGGTGTTTATGTCCGACAAGGCTCCTTCCATAAGCGCCGCAATCTCTTCCATCTACCCAAACGCCCATCACGCCATATGCTGTCGACATTTGGAGATGAACGCCAAATCCAAGGACAAACGTATTACGACCAACAAGAATGTCTACTGGGCGGCATGCAGAGCATATACGGATCGGGAGTTTAACAAGTACATGAATATGCTACGACATAGTGCCGACGAAGCAGCTAAAGTCTTTGACGATGCTGGACCGGAGAGGTGGTCCGCGACATAGTTTCATCAATCCAAGCAAAAAAAATACAAAACAACTAAAACAACCACCACCTAGTCAAAAACTGCTTTAGTTTCATCAATCCAAGCTTGCTTGTCGTTTACCTTCGCTTGAAGAATTGCGAAGTCTTGCATAATATGGTGAATTGCTTCTTGTTCTCGACGAATACGAGCCTCCCTAGCTTTTATATCCCCTTTCATCCTTTTGATCTCCTTATCTTCCTCTTCGATCCTTCTCAAGTGGACATCCTTCCTGTCCATCATTTGTTTCCACTCTTGTGTTAGTTCCTCTATCTCCTTTTCCCTTTTTGCTATGGCGATCTCGATTCTAGGTGACATTTTTTCAGGAGTAGACTTAGGGTTTGATGACGATGCCATTTGTGGATGAAATGAGAGAAGAGAAATCAAGAGAGAAAGCAATTCAAAGAAAGAAAGCAAGAGAGAAATCAAGAAAGAAAGCAAGAGGAAGTGTGAATTGTGAATTGCATGTTACTGGTATTTATGGATGAAATCTCAAACATGCAAATGAATCTGAACCACAAATTGGTCTTCAAAGTACAATAATTGTGGAAAAAAACAGTAAAAGCATGCAAGATTCGTCCAAGTACAGGGGCTGAAAGTGTAAATTTTCAGGGACCAAAAATGAATTTTTTTTGCATGTTTGAGATTTCATCCATAAATACCAGTAACATGCAATTCACAATTCACACTTCCTCTAGCTTTCTTTCTTGATTTCTCTCTTGCTTTCTTTCTTTGAATTGCTTTCTCTCTTGATTTCTCTTCTCTCATTTCATCCACAAATGGCATCGTCATCAAACCCTAAGTCTACTCCTGAAAAAATGTCACCTAGAATCGAGATCGCCATAGCAAAAAGGGAAAAGGAGATAGAGGAACTAACACAAGAGTGGAAACAAATGATGGACAGGAAGGATGTCCACTTGAGAAGGATCGAAGAGGAAGATAAGGAGATCAAAAGGATGAAAGGGGATATAAAAGCTAGGGAGGCTCGTATTCGTCGAGAACAAGAAGCAATTCACCATATTATGCAAGACTTCGCAATTCTTCAAGCGAAGGTAAACGACAAGCAAGCTTGGATTGATGAAACTAAAGCAATTGTAGAAGGGGGGGGTTGAATACAATACTCAAAATTTTCACAATTTTAATTCTTTTTATTGAAAATCTTTCAACAAGAATTACACATAGAAAACTTAAGACTGTTGCGGAAAAGAACAGATAAACTATTCTAACAATCTTACACAAAGTATACAACAAAATAACTAAGAACACTTAGAACAAAGCTATAAAGTTTTTCAAGCAAACTGGAAATTCTTGCACTTAGAGAATTCTTCCAGTTTGCGTAGAATATCAAGAGCTCACGGTAATCTTCAAAGTCTCTCAAGATGTGTGTTTCAGTATGGAGAGCTCTTCCTTTTATAGTGACAAGGAGTGTGCAAGCATTGAATGCTTGGGACACTTGTCATCTTCACACTTGCTGAGGATGTTGACTTCTAGAAAGCTGTGAAGTCCTTGTCACTTTTCACTAGGTGCAGACAGAGTAGCTTGAGCAGATAACAGGGACCTTAGCTGAAGGTGGATAAAAAGACAAACTGTCACTTTTCTCTGCTGGAGGATATAGTCCCATAATAAATGATCTTCTGTCTTGAGCCTTTAGCACCGAAGTGGTTTCCACCGAGATTTGACAAGTCTTCGGTGGAAAGAATACTAGTCCACCGAAGTTGCAAGTAGGATTCGGTGGTAACTAGTCCACCGAAATTACGAGCATATTTCAGTGGTGAGAGGACCACCGAAATTACAAGCATATTTCGGTGGTGAGAGGACCACCGAAGTTACATGTATATTTCGGTGGTGAGAGGACCACCGAAGTTACATGTATATTTCGGTGGTGAGAGGACCACCGAAGTTACATGTATATTTCGGTGGTGAGAGGAGCACCGAAAGGGTCATCGGTGGGAGAAGGCCACCGAAGATGTTCTATAACTTCGGTGGAGAGAAGGCCACCGAAATGTCAAGGGATTTCGGTGGTGATGACTTGTTTGAAAGTTGCCGAGAGTCTTCTATTTTCCACAAGTAGAGAGTCTTCAAGCTTGGTTTCGGTTGATCTTCGACTTCACCGAACATTTGCTATCTTGTACAAGCCATTACAAAGAACCATGCATCCAAAATTTCTCTAAGTATAAAATGTTTTTCAAAGTATAAAAGGAGATCATGAGGTCATCTTCAAATCTTGATGACCCAACAATCTCCCCCTATTTGATGATGACATCCATACTTAGAAAAACATGAGTAAGACAGTGAATAATGCAAGTTGACCCTTCTTTACTCTTTTGGGTTCTTTTTCACACAGTCCATTTTTTTTTTTTTTTGTGTGTGTATGTATATATGATATTTACATATAAGAAAAAATAAAGAGGTATAGCTGTACAAATAATCGAAAGGAAAAGGAAAGAAGTATAAACAGTATAAACAGAATGAATATTACTTGCATCTTTGGAGTGGCGAGTTGAAACTTGTGTCTGGCTTGAGGATTCTTCATTTTGATCAGCAGCCTTAGGATACTTCTGCCCAACTGTTGCATCTTGGCATCTTTTCATGTTTAGCATCAGCATCCTTTGTCTTTGTTTTGCTCCCCCTCAGTTAGATCAGACGGTCTTTGTGTTTCTCCCCCTCAGTTAGATCCGCCCGGACTGAAGTGCTCCCCCTTGACCGGTCCGTTGATTTCCTCATTTTTTTTCAAGTTGGTCGCTGTATATGAGTACTGAGGGTTTATGTTGCTCCCCCTCAGATGAATTCTCCCCCTCAGCGGCCGACGTAGGAAAAACACCAAGAGAAAATGAAAAGATCGGCCAGAACCAAGACAATTTTTTTTTTTTTTTTTTTTTTTTTTTTTACCTTTCCACCGAAAATTGAGCAAAATCCACCGAAAATAGGCTATTTTCGGTAGGATTTTCGGTGGAAAATCGGTAGGATATTTTTTTTTTTTTTTTTTTTTTTTAACCTTTACCTTTCCACCGAAAATTGAGCAAAATCCACCGAAAATAGGCTATTTTCGGTAGGATTTTCGGTGGAAAATCGGTAGTAAAACTTCTAAGACATTATGGAGAAAATCTTCAAAGTGAAGAAAAGATTGGAATTTCATCTTCCAATTTGATGACCCAAAAAGATTGAGTTTGAGGATTTGGGGTGACATCTGTAGAAGAGTTTGTAGTGAGTGGATTGGTGGAGGGATTTGAGGTGGTGGATCGGTGGAGGGATTTGAGGTGGTGGATCGGTGGAGATTCGGTGTGGAATCGGTGTGGGTCGGTGTAGACTCGGTGGTGGATCGGTGTGAGGATTCCACCGAGGAGTTTGAAGGATTGTACCGAATTTAGAAGGGTTTCACCACCGAATTTGAAGGGTTCCACCGAATTTGAGGGGTACCACCGATCGAGGAGGCAAAACATATGATGGGAAGTAAAGTATGGTGGTATATGGTTTTGGTTTGGTGGTTAAGGAAAAATTTCGGTGGTGAGGTTTAGAAAAGAAATGGAATTTTAAGAGATTGGAGATGGTGATGTCATGAAAATGACATCAACATGCTTATGATGTCATGAGAGTAAAGAATTCTAAGGTTTTGTCAACTTTCTCACTTGTTCACATAGATCCATCTGCCCAGCTCAAAATCTGCAATCACAAAGAATTTAATTTCCAGGTACCCATTTTGAAGGTGGGTCCTTTTGGGTTAGAAGAAAAAGAATGAAAAGAATTTACATCACTCAGAATAATTCTTTATTTCACACAGTCTTTGGCAAAATGAGAAATATCACCACAGATATAGCATTTTCTATAAAGAGAGATCCTTTTAGAAATTTGACATTTTTCCTAACTTTTGCTCAAAGATTTTGAAGAGATAACAAAGAATGGGGGTGCATCACATAGAATTCATATTTCAAAAATTGGGAGTACAAAAATCCTTTCTTTTGAATTGGACATTTTGAAACTCACAAATTTAAGAAGAAATCGGTATGAGAAGTCATAAAGTTATTTTTGGAAAAATTTTGGAGGATTTCCTTTTAAGACAGAAACAACACCCAGAGACTAGCCAAATAAAATTTCCAAAATTTATGTTTTCAGATGTGATGGCAGAAATTATGAACACATAGCAAAAGGGTTTGAAATAAGAGAATTCATAAAAGATAGATAAAACATATGTACCAGTGAAGAGTAGAAGAAGCACTTAGCTGATACAAGAGCAGTTGAGGAGTCATTCGCTTTCAGATGTGGGTTCATCTGCCAAATCATAAGATTTAGCAGGCAGACCCTTTCCTCTTCTGACAAGTCTTTCATTTCTTTCCTTTTCTCTCTTGTATTTCTCCTTGTATCTTTCAGCCCGGTCAAAATTTGCAGAAGAGGAAGATTGGCTGAAATTTTTGGAAAATCGGTGGGAAGCACTTCTAAGTCTTTCAAGGTTTCTACTTTTACACTCAGAAGCAAAATGACCCTTTTTACCACAGTTAAAACATTCCTCATTGGATTTATCCAAAGGAGAGTGTTTGGAGAGAGAAGAGGATGAATTTCTATCAAACTTAGATTTTCCAGAAGAGAGATGAGATTTGGATTTAGAGTGCCCATCCAACATGGCCATTTCATCAGATAATTTATCAGTTGAAGTTTCCTCACATTCATCCTTAGCATCACTAAGATATGCTTCTGAATGATCATTGGGATCTTCTTGACTATTATGGTCAGAGTCAGATGGGTAGGTGATTTTTGGAAAACACTTAGTCTTTTTGGAAGAGTCACTTAGGAGAGCTAGAGAAGAGTTCTTTAAAAACCTTTGCAGTTTCGTCTGCTCATAGTTGAAAAGAGTACCATAAAGAACAGTAAGAGGCATATGATCAAGATCCTTGGTTGTCTTTATACAAGTACAGATATTTTCCCAAAAATCGGGAAGACAGTCCATAAATTTGCACAGGACTTCCTCATTGTCATACACTCTACCTAACAGCCTTAAGTCATTAAGAAGACTGTTGAAGCGATTATAGTAGTTGGAGAGAGATTCTCCTTTCTCATAAGAAAAGAGTTCATATTTTCTAACAAAACCAATTTTTCTGCTCTTTTTAACTTCATTTGTACCTTCGTACAAAACACACAGAGTGGACCACATCTCTTTGGCAGTAGAGAGATTTACCAGAGAGTGGTACACTTCATCAGGAAGAGAGAGAGCAATGATAGTTCTAACTTTAGAATCAAGAGACACAAGTCGTTTTTCCTCATCAGTATATTTCTTAGGATTTTTAAGAATGTAACGACCAGTAGCAGCAGATTTTTCTTCATCAGACGAATCATCAGAATCACCTTTTTCCATGGTTTCTTTACCCGGCCTCTGCGTTTCATAGCGAGCCCAAACTCTGGGGATAATGGGTCCCTCTTGGAGAATGGTTGGATATCTAGTATCCACTCCTTCCATGAACAACATCATGCGGCTTTTCCACAAAGAGAAGTTGTTGGGATTGAACTTAGGAGGTTTTGAAATGGAGCCATTTTCAGAAAAGTTATTTTGAAAAGAGTTTTCCACAGTAGAGGAAGAGGAGGCAGCCATCGCAGATCAAGTTTATGGAATTAAACTTTCCGCTCTGATACCACTTGTTAGTCCCAGATGGCTATAACAAGTATTGTAGAAGGGGGGGGGGGTTGAATACAATACTCAAAATTTTCACAATTTTAATTCTTTTTATTGAAAATCTTTCAACAAGAATTACACATAGAAAACTTAAGACTGTTGCGGAAAAGAACAGATAAACTATTCTAACAATCTTACACAAAGTATACAACAAAATAACTAAGAACACTTAGAACAAAGCTATAAAGTTTTTCAAGCAAACTGGAAATTCTTGCACTTAGAGAATTCTTCCAGTTTGCGTAGAATATCAAGAGCTCACGGTAATCTTCAAAGTCTCTCAAGATGTGTGTTTCAGTATGGAGAGCTCTTCCTTTTATAGTGACAAGGAGTGTGCAAGCATTGAATGCTTGGGACACTTGTCATCTTCACACTTGCTGAGGATGTTGACTTCTGGAAAGCTGTGAAGTCATTGTCACTTTTCACTAGGTGCAGACAGAGTAGCTTGAGCAGATAACAGGGACCTTAGCTGAAGGTGGATAAAAAGACAAACTGTCACTTTTCTCTGCTGGAGGATATTGTCCCATAATAAATGATCTTCTGTCTTGAGCCTTTAGCACCGAAGTGGTTTCCACCGAGATTTGACAAGTCTTCGGTGGAAAGAATACTAGTCCACCGAAGTTGCAAGTAGGATTCGGTGGTAACTAGTCCACCGAAATTACGAGCATATTTCAGTGGTGAGAGGACCACCGAAATTACAAGCATATTTCGGTGGTGAGAGGACCACCGAAGTTACATGTATATTTCGGTGGTGAGAGGACCACCGAAGTTACATGTATATTTCGGTGGTGAGAGGACCACCGAAGTTACATGTATATTTCGGAGGTGAGAGGAGCACCGAAAGGGTCATCGGTGGGAGAAGGCCACCGAAGATGTTCTATAACTTCGGTGGAGAGAAGGCCACCGAAATGTCAAGGGATTTCGGTGGTGATGACTTGTTTGAAAGTTGCCGAGAGTCTTCTATTTTCCACAAGTAGAGAGTCTTCAAGCTTGGTTTCGGTTGATCTTCGACTTCACCGAACATTTGCTATCTTGTACAAGCCATTACAAAGAACCATGCATCCAAAATTTCTCTAAGTATAAAATGTTTTTCAAAGTATAAAAGGAGATCATGAGGTCATCTTCAAATCTTGATGACCCAACAAGTTTCATCAATCCAAGCTTGCTTGTCGTTTACCTTCGCTTGAAGAATTGCGAAGTCTTGCATAATATGGTGAATTGCTTCTTGTTCTCGACGAATACGAGCCTCCCTAGCTTTTATATCCCCTTTCATCCTTTTGATCTCCTTATCTTCCTCTTCGATCCTTCTCAAGTGGACATCCTTCCTGTCCATCATTTGTTTCCACTCTTGTGTTAGTTCCTCTATCTCCTTTTCCCTTTTTGCTATGGCGATCTCGATTCTAGGTGACATTTTTTCAGGAGTAGACTTAGGGTTTGATGACGATGCCATTTGTGGATGAAATGAGAGAAGAGAAATCAAGAGAGAAAGCAATTCAAAGAAAGAAAGCAAGAGAGAAATCAAGAAAGAAAGCAAGAGGAAGTGTGAATTGTGAATTGCATGTTACTGGTATTTATGGATGAAATCTCAAACATGCAAATGAATCTGAACCACAAATTGGTCTTCAAAGTACAATAATTGTGGAAAAAAACAGTAAAAGCATGCAAGATTCGTCCAAGTACAGGGGCTGAAAGTGTAAATTTTCAGGGACCAAAAATGAATTTTTTTTGGCCGATCGCGGGCTGCGATCGCGGGCAGGGGCTAAACTTGCCAACGCGGCCAAACTTGGGGGGCTACGCGGGCTCTTTTGGGCCAGGTCACGTGCTACGTCAGCCCTATCCCGCGATTGCGGGCTCCATCGCGGGCATTTAGGGCATTTCGGTAAAACGAGTAAAATCTGTGGCATTTTGATAAGATGAGGTCAAACTTGTGGCATTTTAATTAATTTCCCTATATTAATTTTTTAATCATTTTACGTACATTATATAATTTTTAAACTTAAATTTTAAGATATTTATGGTAAATATCATATGTATCATATATGATTATGGGATGGGATCATGAGAGAACCCTAAAAAATAAAAAAACCGAAGAACCCATCTAAACCGTTAGATTAGGATAGTCCAATGGATGAGATTAAAATGGTAGTTATAACCATTTTTTAAAAAAAATAAAACCATTTTCTCCCAATTTTTAAAATCGAAAATCAATAAAAACAACAAAAATTGGAGCGAAACAAACTACAAAAAAAATGATCACATTATTATCTTTAATTTGACATCTATTTTGACATTGTTTTTCATCCGTTTTTTTGTTCTCCGGTTCTTTTATTCTTTAAGATTCTCCCTGGATCTTTTACCATATCAATATTTATAGTGACTATGTACATTAGTTTATGTATAAATCACTTAAAAATAGAAAAATTGATATCTATCGAATAAAACAAAATGATCGTGTTTTCTACTATTTTATTAAATTAAAATATTAATTATATTTAAGATAATTTAGTTTTTAAATAACAGGTAATTCTTTTTTAATTAAAGAATATTTTCTTTTGGGCATCTTTCCAAAACTCGATTTGTTCACAAGGGAAAAATGAGATTGATCTCTAAAAGTTATTCAAGTTTTCATTCCTGTTGTTTATATAATCGACAAGCTATGAAATTATGAAAATACAAATATTTTGTTGCATTCTCACTTTTTAATAATTGTATTCTTGAAAATAAAATAAAAACAAAAACAAAAACAAAAACTTAAATATTTCTATAATATCATATTAATATGACTAAAAAGTGTCCCTGATGTGTAACTCAATTGACAAAAGGGTGGAATGACTTTGACCAGATATGATTAAAAAGATCAAAAGTATATCTAAATTTCTTCACCTTTATTTGGGCATTGTTTGGCAAAAAAAAACTAGCTTATAAACTAGTTTTTTTTGTGTATATGTTTGGATAAACATAAACTAGCTTTTTGAAACGCTATTTCAAGTAGCGTTTCAGTAGCTTTTGTGAATATTTTAATATCGCCCCTTATTATTATTTACTAACTATTATTATTAATAAATATTTTTTTTTAAATTTAATTAATAAATATTTAATATTAACTGAAAATTATTAAATTAAATTTTAATTATACATTAATATTAAATTTTCATAATTTAGAACTATTGTTAATCATATAAAATATTTTTATTTATTTTTAACATTAATGAATATATTTTAATTATCAATTAGTATTATTTTTTAATAATTATTTAATTAATTTTTCATATTGTATGTAACGGTTATTTAAAATTATAAGTTAATATATATATTTTTTCTAAAACCTGTTTTAAAATTTTCAAAATTTATAGTATATATGTAATAATTAACTTTAAATTTCTTTTAATTAACATATTGTATTATTTAATTTTTATTTATTACATTGGTTGTATTAATTAACATATTATATTGTTATAAATTACATAATTAAATTTGTAATTGATAATTATTTGAAAATGCATTTTTTGGTCATTTTACATGTTTATAAGTTACTTTTGTCAAACGTGACTTTTTCATTAGCTAGCTTATCAACTACCAGCTAGCTTATCAGTCTACAACTAACTTATCAGCTATATTGCCAAACATAGCCTTGATGTTTTGAAAAAAAAACACTCCCTTTGGTTTTGATTTGTGTTCATGTTTTTTCTTTATATAATCATGTCATCTAACTTAGGTGGATCCAAAAAACACACTCATAACCATTAATTATCAGTGGTGGATTAAAAGAAAATGATAATTAATAATGGAAGTCGGAATTTAGGCAACATAATTGATATAAACTGTAATAAAAATCAACAAAAAAGGGTTTCTAATAAAATATTTTAGCATTACTTTAGCTCTTTGATAAGGGTGGTGTTTCTTAATGCTTTTCATTTGGGATGGATCCTAAAAAAAACTCTCCCTTCGGTTTTGATTTGTGTTTTTTCTTTATTTAATCATGTCATCTAGTTTTTAACAAAAATAATTTTATTGGGTCGAGTCCATAATTCTCAGTTTTAAACCGCATAAATCTTATTTTTTGGAGAGAGACATAACTCATAACCATTAATTACCGGTGGTGGAAAAAAAAATGATAATTAGTAATGGAAGTCGAAATTTAGGCAACATAATTAATATAAACTGTAATAAAATTCAACAAAAAAGGGTTTCTAATAAAATATTGAGTGAATTGCATTTTTGGTCCCTGTGGTTATATGTTTTCTTTGAAAGTGGGACCTATACTTCTGTATCTCAATAAGTGGTCCCTGAGTTTTGGTATTTGCTGCGTATTCAGGACCTCCTCTCTAACACCGTTTATTTCCACCGTTAGTGCCAGGGGTAGATTCGTCATTTCACATTTTCCCTCTCATTTTAACCACTTTCGTTCTCCCCTTTACGAACCTGCACCCTTCCCTTCACTTCCTTCTCCTACCTCTCACTCCCTGGTTTCTTCAAAATCAATTAGACATGGTGGTGTGCTACTGTGGTAGTGAAGCAAGCTTAAAAACAGCATGGACTCAAGCAAACCCTGGACGTAGGTTCTATTGTTGTGGAAGTATGGTAAGATCTCGTGTCCTCCATTTTCTTAAGATCCCCTGTTTCCTCCATTTTCTTAAAATTTCTTACATTTTGCTGTTTCCTCCATTTTCTTACAGGGTAATAGAAGATGTTGTTTTTTTGGATGGTTTGATCCACCAATTTGTGCTCGGTCTATAGATGTTGTCCCTGGGTTACTGAGAACAAAGCATAAGCTTGAAGAAGCTATCAAAGAAAGAGACAATGAAATTAAGATATTGCAGTTGGTTTTGGTGCTTAGTTGGTTTTTTTTAGGGATATGCATGTATTCTTTTATGAAGTAGTCTTAGTTTTGTTTTGGTGCTTAGTTGTGTTTGTTTTGGTGCTTAGTTGGGGTTGTTTTGTTGCTTAGTTGGGGTTGTTTTGGTGGTTTAGTTGGGTTTGTATTTCTGTTTAAGATCAATGTAGTACATTAGTTACAATCAATGAAAATGGTTTAATGAAAATCTGTGTTTGACATAATATTGATTGAAAATCTGTGTTTGATTGAACATTGTGTTTGACATAATAAGTACCAACACAATAAGATAAGTAATATTTGTAGCTACACAATAACATACATATGCTAATAAGCAACACAATAAGTACCAAAACATGAACTTGCATGCCATACATACATATCTAATGTTTGTCAACCATACATACCTACTTATCTTGTAAAATTACATAAGTACCAAAACATTGATTATCAACCATCAACAACTACCATAAACACATAATCATAAGTACCAAAACAACTACCATAAAGACATAATCTATTGTACCAATACAACCACCATAAACAGATAATCATAACTACCAAAAGAACCACCATTGTTTATCAACCATCAACCACCAAGCCCTTGGTTCACAGCAGGCTGTGAGACTCCCCCATTCCCGTGACATGTCCTGGAATTATGCCCCAACTGCTTACACCTAGCACAAGTGACTGTGACCCCTTTCCTTGATAGTTTTCCATCCCTCTTCTGGCTCTGAGATTGAGACATCTCTTCAGCAGTCTTCTTCCTCTTTTTCCTTGGCCTGCCCACTTGTGTATGATGATCTGGTGGAACCAAAGTGGTCATGCAGTTGCCTTTGTCCCAAAGCATGCTTCCATTGATTGGCTCAATCTTGAACCTGTACATCTCCCTCCATGTGGTAAGCTTGTATGATTGGTCCACCCATGATTCAGTGTCCTCATTCTGTCCATTTAATGCCATATTCCAATTAGTAGCCACTGCATGTTTACAAGGAATTCCTGTTAATTCCCACCTTCTACAAGAGCATGCCCTTGCTCTAACATCAACTATGCACTGGTCATTCCAAGGTCCAGACACCTGTCACAACACAAAAATATCAGAACTATATCACGTAGTTGTAAAATTATGCTAAATATCAAAATTTTGTAGTGGAACCATACCTGGTACCTATCTCCTCCATTATACACCACCTGGTATTTGCTTGCTTCTTTCTTCACTGACTCCATTATCTTGTTTGCAATTGGGGTCAGTGGTCCATCACAACCCTCAATCACTTTTAAAACATTCACAATTCTCTTCATAAGATACACCCTTATGTACTCCAAGCAAGAATGAATTGGTTTGTCCCTAGCATCAATGATTTGCCTATTGAATACCTCACACATATTATTTAGAAGCACATCAGAGTGACATCTACCTGTATGAATCCCCAACACATCAGTTTAATTAAGAGAGTGCCTAAGACAGTGTATGCTACCTAATTAGGATAGGAATTAAGACACTATTTACCTGTGAAGTGTGATCTGCTCCAATGTTGGGGGGTATGTTATTCAACCATGTATGACAATCCTTACTGAATGTTTTTAAGTTCTCCATTGCTGATCTAAATTGGGGGGCAGTAGGAGCTGTTGCACACTTCCATAAAAGATCTTTGTATGCCTTACCTTTCCAGCGAAGCTTCATATTTTCTTGTATGTGCCTAAGACAGTATCTATGTTCAGCATATGGAATCAAGAAATTGTACCACATTATATCCTCCTGTTTGTAACCTAATTCTTTCATGATATTGTGGAAATGAAGAAGTGTGAGGTGATCGGTGTTTATCAAATCAACAAAATCAACCTTACCATGAATGTATCTCCTTCCATGAGTATCTGTGAACAAACCTCCATGGTTGATTTTTGCTGTTATCAAAGTGGGGTAAAGATCTATCACAAAAGAAAAACAAAATCAGGTTACAAAATGCATATGGTGATCGACTTGTGTAAATACTCAAAACAGAGCATAACAACTTACTGTAAACATCTGTCGGAGTCCAACCATCATCTAACTCGGTTCTTAAAATCCACGATGATGACATTGTGTTCTTGATGATTACCCGAATGTGTGTGAGTGAATGTTGTGTGAGTGAATGTGTGTGAGTGAATGACTATGTGTTGGAAATGGAATAATAGAAATCGAACATGTCTCCAGGTGTTTTGTTCAAATGAGAGGGAAAAATGTGAAATGACGAATCTACCCCTGGCACTAACGGTTGCAATAAACGGTGTTAGAGAGGAGGTCCTGATTTTGCAGCAAAATTAGAAACTCAGGGACCACTTATTGAGATACAAAAGTATAGGTCCCACTTTCAAAGAAATACTATAACCACAGGGACCAAAAATGCAATTCACTCTAAAATATTTTAGCATTACTTTAGCTCTTTGATAAGGGTGTTGCTTCTTAGGATGCGTTTGGTGTGCAGACGGGATGGAACGGGACGGGACAAAAAAAGTTAGTCTCATGTTTGGTATGCCATGGTACAAAATTCGGATGGGACAACGGCATTGTTTGGCAAAAAAAAAGCTAGCTTAGCTTTTTTTTGGTGTACATGTTTGGATGATCATAAGCTAGCTTTTTGAAACGCTACTTTGAATAGCGTTTTAGTAGCTTTTTGTGAATATTCTAAAATTGCCCCTTATTATTATTTACTAACTATTACTATTAATAAATATTAATTTTTTTATTTAATTATTATTAATTAATAAAAAATAATTAATATTAACGGAAAATTATTAAATTAATTTTTAATTATTTAGAGTTATTTTTAATCATATAAATTATTTTTATATATTTTATAATATTAATTAATATATTTTAATTAACAATTACTATTATCTTTTTAAGTATTTTTTTTTCATATTATATGTAACGGTTATTTAAAATCATAAGTTAATATATATATTTTTCTAAAACCTGTTTTAACAAATTAAAAATTTATGGGATATATGTAATAATAAATTTTAAATTCTTTTAATTTACATGTTGTATTATTTAATTTTTCTTTACTACATTGGTTGTATTAATTAATATATTATATTTTTATAAATTTATTTTATTTATATAATTAAATATCGTAATTGATAATTTTTTTTGAAAATGTATTTTTTTGGTAATTTTACATGTTTATAAGCTAGTTTTGTCAAACATTATTCTTTTATTAGTTAGCTTATCAGCTACCAGCTAACATATAAGTTAGTTTGCCAAACATAGCCAACATGGGACAAAGACTTGATTTCATGCTACTATTTTTAAGGTTTTTTGTTCCATCAAAATAGATGGAATAACATTGGACTAATCTGAAAGATTAGGGTTTTATCTTTCTTTTTTTGTTTTTGTTTTTTTTTACATATGATATCTAAACCTAATCCATATTCATCGCCTCCTTTTCAAGCTCACGACTTTTGTTTCATCTCCACTGTTCTTCGTCTCCAAGATTCTTCATCGTCTCCACAGGTACGTCTTCTTCTCACTTCTCAGGGTTCTCGTCTTCTCAATTTCTCAGGGTTCTCGAGTTCCATGGGTTCTCGATTTTTAGGTTTTTCTCGATTTCTATGGCTTCCTTCTCGATTTCTATTGCTTCCTTTTCGATTTCTATGGATTTTTTTTCTCGATTTCTATGGCTTCCTTCTCGATTTCTATTGCCCCTTTTTTCCATGGTTCGGCTTGTTCTTCAACCAGAGGTTTCAAATTCATAATTTACTAGTATTGGTTTCTGTGGCTTTGTGTTTACACCCATTAAGAAATAATATTAGTATTGATTTTGTGGCTTTGTGTTTACACCCATTATTACATGGTTTATGTGGCATTGTGATTGCATTTAAATACATTTGGTTTTAGTGTTGGATCATATATACGTTTGAACGGTTTTAAATATTTGGTACATTTGAACGGTTTAAAATAACATTAAACAACGCCTAAGGTCAATTTGATCATTTAAATACTGTTCTGTTCTAGTCGTACTAAACTTAGGAAAGACAATTAGTTCTGTCCTATTCTAGTCGTACCAAACGCAAAAAAGACAATTAGTCCAGTCCTGTCCTGTTCTATCCGGTCCTATCATGTCCAGTCTCGTCCCATCCAGTCTGTCTCACAAACCTAAAATTTCATTCCAAATTAAATTCATTTTCATTTCTCACCTTATATGTAATAGCGTCTTTAGTTACAATTTTTTACTTTAAAACATTTTTAAGCTGCTACAAATGGATTTTTGGGTTTAAAGGTGTAAGTAACCAAAGTCTAAAAACTGAATAATTTATTTAATAAAAGATTTAAGCATTCAAAATTAAAAATTTGAGTGACATAGTTCATAGTTCCTTGATTTTTTTTAATCTTTTCCATCTAATTTAAAGTATTTTTTTGATTGTTCGAGTCAAAACCCTTTCTGAAGCAAAACCACCAAAACCCTAAAAAACGAACCCTTCTTGCTGACCTCTCTTTTCTCCAGAGGGTTTCAATCAGCTTGGAGAACCTAAAGAAATGAAGGTGGATATGGGAGAAGGATCAACCGAGTTGAATAACAACGTCATGTGTCAACTAGCGGACCCAGAAGGAACTACACTCGGAGCTTCCATGTATCTTCCCCAAAGCGTTGGTCCTAAGGAGCTTCAACAGATGGTTAACAAGTTGCTCGATAATGTAAACCCAACTTTACTTTGATTTTATTGTATTTCTTTGGCCAAAAGTTCGATTTAGTTGTTTATTTTATGAATTGGAAATCATGATGTATATGGCTCTGATGAACACATCTTATCTCGTATTACATGTAACTTGATTATCAAATTAAGTAGGGATGATGATGTACACCGGTTTATGTGAATCATTTAGCTACTTCTGAAGTGAGCTAGAAATAAGGGTAGATTGTTGCATATAATATGTGAATTCCTAGAAAGGAAATTCGATTCTAGGGTGAATATGTAGACTATAGTACACCTTATTGCACTTTTAGGATTTTTAGGAATGTATCTGTTCATTGTTTTGGTAGCAAGCACTTCATTGTTTGGAGAAAATCCATGAAATACTCTGCCAGCTGAACTGTTGTTGTGGTATAATTTTCAGTATTTAGTAGTAGGGATTGTCTGATTGATAGAAACTGATGGCAATGACTGTACTTTCTATAGAATATGTTTTTCTACATCCAAAGTGATTATTGGAAGCTATAAACTTTTTTGGTTTTTTTCAGGAGGAAAAGCTGCCATATGCGTTTTATATATCCGACCAAGAGCTTGTTATACAACTAGGAGATTATTTGCAGAAGAATAAGGGTAAATAGAAGTCGTGGGGATTCGAGTATAATGTTGTCATGACTATTATTTGTTGTATGTATCATACAGTTGTTGAATCATGAAATGTCATTTCGTTTGCTTTCAGTTTCTGTGGAGAAGGTAGTCACAATAGTGTATCAACCACAAGCAGTCTTCCGTATTCGTCCAGTTAATCGTTGTTCTTCTACAATTGCTGGTATATTTCATACATTTTTTAACATTCAATTATGGTAACTATGTTCTGTAGATAACACTTGCTGCAATTTTTGTTTCTTTGTCTTTTAAGTAATAAAAAATGCTTCAAAATGTATTTAGGATTGAACATTCTTCTCTTCTTTGTGTTATTGTCTATGGCTTTGACCAAAGCTTAAATTTTAATCTCTTCGTTTCTTGTTCTATAGTCTCTGCAATGTTCACTTACTTGTCAGCGTTACGGTCCGTTTACTAAATGCTTATCGGCAAGAGTCACCCCCCTCTTTTACCTTGTTGAGTAGCATTCTAGATCATCAAAATCGATTGTTTTTAAGCTTCTCTTACCTGGTAAGCGCTAACTGGGTAAGAGTCTTCTCCTCACTTAAGAACCTCGGTTGTGGCCATGCCTCGTACTGGGTAAGATTCTCAGTCCTTTCCATGCTCACCCATTAAGGTAAGTGACCTAGTAAGCACTTATCCGATAAACATTTTGGTAAACGGCCTTAGTCTTTGTATGGCATTATCATATTCTATTTTTTGGCTCTTTGCATCTTCAACGATATTCTTAACCATAGTAATATTTGCTACTATGTTGTTGATCACCAACTTTCTATTCTAAGTTTGTAGTATATTTCTCTAATCTAATAGAAAGGTTGTCTGTTTCACAATGTACGCATACTTTGAATTCTATTTTTGTTGTTGTTGTAATTGTCATTTGCAGGTCACACGGAGGCTGTACTTTCAGTTGTCTTTAGTCCTGATGGACAGCAGCTGGCTAGTGGTTCAGGTGACACAACTGTTCGGCTGTGGGACTTAAATACCCAAACACCTCTGTTCACTTGTACAGGTTAGAGACCAGCATCACACGTTTACTTTGCTTAAAGAGACATAAAAGTAGTCATTCTGAATGAGAGACCACCTTTGGGTTCGGGCAATTCTCGTATTTTTCTATATTAATACATGTATGTATTCAGGACACAAGAATTGGGTTCTCTGTGTTGCATGGTCACCAGATTGTAAGCATCTGGTTAGTGGAAGCAAGTCTGGAGAACTTCAGTGCTGGGATCCACGGACTGGGAAACCATCTGGCAATCAACTTACAGTAAGATCCTCTTTAATTATGTTCAATATATATATATATATATATATAGAGGCTAAGCAGTTAACACGACGATTGCGACAATTTCGATGAAGACCTTGATTTGAAATAGCGGAAATAGCGGTGAAATAGCGATAAAAATAAAATTAAATATGAATATATAATATATATATATAAAACATATAACTTAAAAACTAATTGAATAATATTCAATAATTAACAGTTTAACACAATAACTAAGTAACAATATTCAATAATTAACAGTTTAACACAATAACTCAATAAGTAACAAACAGTAACAAAAATTAAGAAAGAAACAGTTTGAATGTTTGTTACTTTGATAAGTAACAAACAGTAAGAAAAATTAAGTAATCAGTTTCACTAAAATTAAGCAAAAGGAACTTAGCTAACAATTAAGAAAAAGAAGAACAATTTTGATGGAAAAGAAGAACAGAAGAAAAGAAGAAGAACTTACTGATTAGTGATTACTGAAGAAAAGAAGAACTTACTGATTAGTGATTACTGAAGAAAAGAAGAGAAGTCGATGGAATCATGGAAGCATGTGAATTACATCTTACGTACACCATTAACTTAAAAGAAGAAAAGTCGATGTATTTACTGATTACTGTTAAATGGCTGGAACTGATTACTGAAGAGTGAAGAAGCGAAGTCTGGAAAAGAAGAGAACACGATGGGAAGAAAACTAAAGAAGAGAAGTCTGGAATGAAAATTTAGGTCAAACAAACTGGATAAAAACTTATTTAAAAAAGGCCCAAGCCTGAAACTTATTTTAAAAAAAAGGCCCAAACCTGAAAACATAGTAAAAAACCCCAAAAAAAGCCCAAAAACGAAATTTCGATCGAAATTTCGATTGTGAATTTCGGTTATATTTCGGTAATTTCGACGAAATTTTCGAGCTCGCTATTTTTGCTCGAAATATGGGACCGAAATTTCGCTAGGGTTCGAAATGTTCGCTATTTTCGAGATTTCGACGAAATTTCGTCGAAATTGACTGCATAGTATTGAGGTGGGTTCATACGAGGACGCTAACTATTTAAGAAAACGCGAGGACGGCCGCCCATGTACAAAATCATACGTGATTCACAGTACAAACCGCGGGACAAACCGCGCGCTTTGCAAACCGCGGGACAAACCGCGCGGGTCCAGAATTTTAATCACATATGATTTTGTACATGGGCGGCCGTCCTCGTGTTTTCTTAAATAGTTAGCGTTCTCGTTTGAACCTTTCTCTATATATATATGTATGTATATATACATATGTAGAGGGAGTTTCAAATACAAATCTCTAGTTAGTAAAAACCATACAAACCTATTTTTAACTGACCGATAGTATGTTGAATATCTGGTTTCATCAATGTCTCTATTGTTTCCTGATCTAAGACGTTGATAATAATAAATGAACTATGATGAACTTCCATAAATATCCAAATCATAATAAATGAACTCTCATCATTTCCATAAATATCTCATTTGATTGGTTTGTACTAATTAGAGGGTTTGTATTTGAAACTCCCTCTATATATGTACATAATACATCACATACTATATATCACATATAATAGGGTTGCATTCTGGTGAGAAGTGTCGAATTTGGTGAGAAGTGGCTATCAACCGTTGGATGAGAAATGTACGAACATTAGGATGAGATGCACCGGATCAATTCCCTTATAAGCCGCAATTCATGGGAGGGTATTTGATTAAAAGTGATCAATGGTTTAAAAGTACTTCTCACCAAAAATGACACTTCTCACATGATCCCATGCCCATATAATATAAGACAAATATAAATATGCGTATGTAATCTCTATAACTATAAATTTTATTATGTCAATAAACTGATACACATATAGATAATACAATCTTGTTACATATAATACAAATATAGTTTATCTCGCTCTTCTCTACTTTTCAAGCTCATAAAACTGTTTTGACAAACATACTGAAGCACTCTAGTTTTTCCCAAAACTTTTTTGCAAACACCTTTTCACATGTTTTCTCTAAATAAGTTATAAAACTTGCATTTACAACATTTCAGGGTCACAAGAAATGGATTACTGGTATATCTTGGGAACCGGTACACCTGAAAGCTCCATGCCGTCGTTTTGTGTCCTCTAGCAAAGATGGTGATGCACGAATATGGGACGTTACATTGAGGAAAACAGTTATCATTCTTAGTGGCCACACTCTTGCGGTAACTTGTGTAAAGTGGGGTGGAGATGGATTCATATACACAGGGTATATATGCCTTCTTCCAACTTCAAAGCAAACCTATCTCCTTTCCTACTGCCACGTGTTTGTTCCCATAAATGAATAAGTACTCATTCATAATGAATAGTGCTCATGAAAGCTCTAACCCACTTGCAACACATGGGCCCATTGGGTGGACCCACCATGGGCTTGTGTGTGGGATAGAGCTTCCACATGCAGCATATGTCGGCTTATTCCATAGAAGGAAATTTTCTAAAATACCAGTGATTGAAAATTACAATGTAGAACACCATCTGAATACAGTGTTTCTACATGCTGCAGATCTCAAGACTGTACAATCAAAGTATGGGAAACTACTCAGGGAAAGTTGATTCGTGAATTGAAGGTATAACTTCAAGTGATTTCTGCTTTATATAGAAGTACCCAACTCCTGCCTCTATTTCTGTCATTCGTTATTAGCTTTTGATACTTGTTCTTGATTGCATCTCAGTTTCATTCTATTCCACTAGTTTGAATAATAGGCATAATGCTGTTTATATGAATTGATCAGTGTTTTCCTTTCTTTCTGCCTATGAACTGTTTCACGAAAAGCACTCTGACTTTCTCATTCTTGATGTTTATTTGATATGATGATCAAAGTTGTTATTTTTAGCAAGCACACTCTTTTTGATCTTCTGAGAAGTTCTTGGACTCATTTTTAGTCTCTTCTGTTGTCATGGTGCTTCTAGCTGGAGGTCTTACTTTCAGATGTGTTATATAAAGAAGTACATCTTTTAATTATATATGTATTAATTGCCTTATTAACATTACAGACCCTGCAGGATGTTAGTCTGTATTGTTCATCCGTCTCTTATCTTTTCTAGTTCAAATACAGGGTCATGGACATTGGGTGAATTCTCTGGCATTAAGTACCGAATATGTTCTTCGCACTGGAGCTTTTGATCATACTCATAAACAATATTCATCTCCAGAAGAGATGAAGGAGGTAAGTAGGTAATTAATATTGATGTCAATATTGATGTATCTCTTTCATATATGTTGGGACCTCCCTTATCTCTTCATGGGCTCTTTTGGAAAGTAATTAATTGGGGTTCCACATATTCTCACAAAAACAAATCATGTTACATCTTAGTCTGGGAATCAAAGAGTACAAAGAGTAAGTTCTGAAATCAAGGGGATTAATTAATACAGCTCAGCTCTCTTGTCTTGTTATTGCATCAGGCAGCTTTAGAAAGATACAACAAGATGAAGGGTAATGCTCCCGAGAGGTTGGTTTCAGGTAGTGATGATTTCACCATGTTCCTCTGGGAACCTTCTGTCAGCAAACACCCAAAAACTCGAATGACAGGTCATCAACAGGTACTCGTTTTATGTCAAAATTGGATTTTTTATTTGTTGGTACTTGCAAGTGTCAATACATTTTATCAATTGGCTAATCTGGATAATGTTCAATCTTCTTAATGAAGATTACATCTTCCTAAAAGCCCTGCAGTCGGGTCTGAATCTTTCTGCTTTATACAGCTCGTAAACCATGTTTACTTTTCGCCTGATGGACAATGGATCGCAAGTGCTTCATTTGACAAGTCTGTCAAGTTATGGAATGGAATTACTGGCAAGTTTGTTGCTGCCTTTCGGGGTCACGTTGGGCCAGTTTATCAGATAAGGTGTGAATTGTGTTCTCGTTTTTATTTGGTATGAATATAAATGATGTTCAGCTTCTCACAATTTGTATGGTTTGGTTCAGCTGGTCTGCTGACAGTAGGCTTCTCTTGAGTGGTAGCAAGGACTCTACGCTGAAGGTAATATGAATTTGCCTTGTTTTTCCTTTTTTGAAGTATATAGTACTTATATATGGAAAATACTCCTGTCCCAAAATAAGTGTGCACATTTCTATTCTAGTTTGCCCCAAAATAAGTGTCCATTTTCAAACGTAAATATTTACTTTCCCATTCTACCCTTAATTATAAGATGGAGAAATTATTACTCCATCTTTTATTAAGGGTAAAATGTAAAATTGTCATATAGTTAATTAAAAAGTGTAATAATTACACATTTCTAAAACTGTATGCCTTTTTTATAGTGGACATTTATTTTGGGACAAAGGGAGCATATTTTATAGCTTGGATACCTTGTTGTATATACTTTCATCACCGAAAAACCTTCATTCACTTTAGCGGAGTTGGTGCATCAACTTTAGTCCTCTCTAGCTTTTCTCGTAAAATTGATGATAAATCATGTAGAGCACTTATATAAGTATAAGTATGATGATGAGCGCTACTATCTTATTATCTTAAACGTGTTATGTTTTCTAGGTTTGGGATGTGCGGACACAAAAATTGAAACAAGACCTTCCAGGTCATGCAGATGAGGTACGTTCTTGAGTTCTCTCTCGTTCGTCTTGAATTGAAGATAAATAGTGTTACTCTCTCCGTCCCGAAATAAATGTCCACAATATAAAAGGCACAGTTTTATAAATGTGTAATTAATGACAATTTTTCCCTTTATATAATAAAGGTAAAAATGAATTTCTCCATCTCATGATTAAGAATTGGAAAATAGCCATTTACTTTTAAAAGTGAACACTTATTTTGGAACAAATGGAGTAACAAAAACAAGGTCATTTCCAGGAGAAACAAATATGATAAAGAAAGTAATAAGTTTGGTCCATATGTTAAGGTTTTTGCGGTCGATTGGAGCCCAGATGGTGAGAAAGTAGCATCGGGTGGTAGGGATAGAGTTCTGAAGCTATGGATGAGCTAAAAAAAGGGTCATAAAGTGAAGAAAGCTGCTTTATGTATATGAAGGTGTACATGAACGTTTGCGTAATGTTTTTGTTGGGATATTTTCATATGGGAAATCAAGATGAACATTTCCGTGGTCATTTGATCCGTTGGATAGCGGAAGTGGCATGGCTAGTGGATTGATCGAAGAATATTTTCTTTTATAAACGGTCACCAAACTGATATATCAAAGTCTCTAAACGCAAAATTAGCATTAGGTCTTACGAATTGCACTTTTTTTGACACTTATATTTCTTCGAATTATTGTTTGACTGGTTTTGCTGTTTATTTATGATGTATTTCTATTACAATCACTCTATTTGTTTCTAGTTCTACTATTATTGTTCTATCTCACATGGAGTATAAGTCATTAATCCAACGCTATCTGGTGTACGGTAAATTAGAGTTCTTGGAGGTTAAGGGTTCAAACTTTATCAAATGTGAGAAATGTGTACGGAGTATATAAATATAATATACATCAAATATGTACAAAAGACCAAATCCATAACATTGACCACTAAAATGGACTACAAATTCTCAGTTGCAGGTTTCCCTTGTTCAGTTACATATAAAGACAAACAAGCCCATGAACACCTGGTGTTTTAGAAGCTCAGTAACTTCTTCTCCTTCAGGCTTTCAACAGTGTCCTTAATTGTTACCTCAACTGGGGTAAAATCGACGCCTAGACTTTCCGCTTTTGCCCTCGATACATCATAAGGCATTGGCACAACACACTTGCTATCTTCATACCTATCGAAATTTCAAGAAAAATACAATCCAGATTTCGAGTTACAGATCACCACCATGAACAAGAAATTGAGTTTCCAAGAAGATACATTGAACTCTCTTTATTTTCTTTTACAATTGCATATTGTAACAAAAAGGTTATCAAATAGAAAAGAAGAGCTAGTTTTATATATATTAGGGGTAGGTTCAAATGAGAAGCTAAACCTTATGCGAGAAAGGCAAGAAGTGTGATATCATATATGATACACAACTACACAAACTTAATCCACGTTACCTTGACAATACATAGACATTTAATCATATATGATTAAAGTACACACTCACATGCCGTCTAATCATATATGAATATATGATATCACACTTCTCGCCTTCTCGCATAATGTTGTTCTCGCATGATCCATCCTCTATACATATATATATATATATAATACATTGATGAGAATAAATATTTACCTTCCGGAATGGCCAAGAGCAGGGTAGAGTTTGTCTAAGATTTTCATGATCTCGGAATAGCGAATCACAGCTCCAACCATGCAGTATCTACCGTTAGCTTCTGGGTTCTCGAATGCTAAGATATGCGCATTAGCAACATCTCTCACATCAACAAGCCTGTAAATTCCATCTGGGGATAATTCCTTTCCAACTTACCATAATAACTCGAGACAAGTGAAATAAATGAGACCTTATTTTGCTCACAAATTACTGGATCTGAAAACCAGGTTTCATCCACCACAACACCACCCCACCCTCCAGAAGAAGATTTCCAGTAAACACAACTGCAGCCATGGAAGATGTCAAGATCACTTTCTTTAGAGATGGAACTTTTGCAGCTGATTTAAGAACATTAAGCGTTCCCTTCACTGCAGGATCTAGCAGTTGTGACTGATCGAAAATGATAGAAAAAAAAAACTGAGCTTTCTGCAAATAATTGATCCCACCAATAATAATACAATCATGATAAAAGAAAAACATCAGAATGAAATCAAACTACTCAGTTTTTCTTTTATGTGTGAGTTTGCACATTCAGACACCAATCTAGAACTCATCAACATGGTTGAAAAATTATAGGAACATAAAATTAAGAGCAAAATAGTGAAAAAATAAATAACTACCTGTGGGTCTTCAACTGCAAATAGAACAGGAGATGCTGTATGAAAGAGGCATTCACAGCCATTAATTGCAGACTCAAAAGATCCTTCTTCAGTCAGGTTAGCTTCAGCTTCAAATAGAGAGAGTCTTTCTTTAGCTCCATCAAGAGCAAGTAGGTGTTGTGTCTTTTTTGGATCATCTGCACCACATTTGAATGGAATCATTAGCCATTAGAGAAGAACAAACAGGAACAATAGCCAAGTCAATCGGTTGAGTTTTGATGATTCTAAATACTATCTCCATTCAAAATGGAAGAGATAACCTTGACTTTTGAGGTCAAAGTCGTTGCTGATCAACTTTACAATTTTCTTGAAGTTGTCACAGAATTTAGCACCACGGTATTATTCGATTTGTAGCATATTATATAGAGTTTATTGCAGTAATCATAATTTTTCCTACAAATACAAACAATTCGTATTAATTCCTAGTTGGTAATCAGTCAATTTGACCTAAACTAAAAATCAAATTATACCCTGTTTTAGTTTCAAACTATCAACATTATCGTTTGGATTTGTAGGTGATTTCATTCTCGTTTTTGCTTTCTTAAATTCCTTCTTCGATCATTTGTGTAGCTAACTCGTAATTTAGAATCGGCTGGTACTCAATTACACTTACGATTAATATAAAAAAACACATCAACAGTAGAGATTAAAGTTGTGTTGGAAAGCAAATTGAAAGCGAAAATCAGAAAGTCGGAGAGAAGTGACTATGTATCCAGAAGCACCTGTAACACAAACCGCCTTCCCTTCTCCGATCATCTCACATCAACAAGTCTGTAAATTCCATCTGGGAATACTTCCTTTCCTGCATATATATGATTTCAATAGCTTAAAAAACGTAAAACTTCCTCGTTGTATGAAACAAACCATTTCCATTCCCATTTAGGAAACAATCTCAATGCTTTCATCCCAATGTTCAAAGAAACTGCATGAATCAAACTACTTATAAAAGAGTTCCCCAGAAAAACGTTCTTCGTACCTGGATCTTAACTTTTGATTCTTTACTTTAGAGAGATGTTTTAAGCATAAATGATCTTGCGTCCTCTCTCTCTCTCTCTCTCTATATATATATATATATATAGTGAAGATCTTTTGTTAACCAAGAAAAGATTGTTAACTTTAGAAAATGATTTAGATCAATCAGAATACACTTAAAATCATTGTTCACTTATCAATACGCATTTAATGTATTATGGTATAATTGGAATTTTATTTGTGTTACCTTGAATGGTTTTAATGAGCAGTTATAAAACATACGAGTTCCATGATTTAGCAATATTTATGTTTTCATTTTTTGTCCAAATTATTGACTATCATTGATACATGTTTGTGCTAAGGTTACACATTCTTCATTATATAACCATCTTCATGTTCATACATGATGCATATGATCAGTGGTTCATGTGAAACTTTCATGTAGCAAGTATTTTGACCAGGAACGAAACACAAGTGAACAGGTTCGAACACACACCTAAAAATATCCATGAACATGCTCAAACATTTATGAACATGATGCCAACATGTATGAACAATGCATGAACATGGTTGAAAGTTTATGAACAATTCAAAACATGGGGTGGGGAAGATTGATGTCGGTAAATGTATGTTATTTCAGGGGTGTAATAAGTGTAAAGTAAATGTATGTTATCTTTTCCACAATTATCCGAGTTCAATACGGTTTCCATATGACAATTTACCTTCCGTGTGCAATTAATTACATAAATGCAATGTCTAATCTTAACCGTCTGTTTAAGGGATCAAGGGATATGATTGATTCATATAGTTAATACCAAATATTGGGTTAACAAAAAGAACCCATCGCTAATTATATATATGATATACAAATTTGTTGTCATGCGTCACACCTTCAATCCATTCTCATCATGCTTTCTTTAAACAAACCCATGAACATCACCTGGTGTTTTAGAAGCTCAGTAACTTCTTCTCCTTCAGACATTCAACAGTGTCCTTAAGGCTTACCTCGATTGGGGTCAAATCGACACCTAGATCTTCCGCTCTTGCCCTCGATACATCATAAGGTATCGGCTCAACAAACTTGCCATCTTCACACCTATCGAAATTTCGATAAAATAAATAAATAAACAAATAATCCAGCTTTTGGGTTAGACATCACCACAATGAACAAGAAATTGAAATTCCGACAAGGTGAAATGGATATGTACAGCCAGGGGACATTTGACTTTTTATTTTCTTTCCCGGTGGCATATTGTAACAAAGAGTATCAAATAAGAAGATAAAAAAAAACATGAACTTTTGTATATATGTATCGTGTTAAATTGTTGACATGCAATATAATAATCGACCATAGTTCAAATTTGAAGACGAGATGGTTTATATGTATAGGGGCAGGTGGAAATAAAAATCGTAAATACTTTGAGAGCCTAAGAACCAACTATTCATGTTTTATTCACGATGAATGTCACGCTAGATATTATGAATTATGAAAATGCATGATTCATTCATCATGAATAAATAGTTGATTCCCAGGTTCTAAAAATATTTAAGGTTCTTGTTATGAAATTTCCCCTATATGTTTACCTTTCGGAATGGGCAAGAGCAGGGTAGAGTTTGTTTACGATCTTCATGATCTCCGAAGAGCGAGTCACAGCCCCAACCATGCAGTATCTACAGTTAGCTTTTGGGTTCTCAAATGCTAATATATGTGCAGTAGCAATATCTCTCACATCAACAAGTCTGTAATTAAATTCCATCTGGGAATACTTCCTTTCCTGCATATATATGATTTCAATAGCTTAAAGAACGTAAAACTTCCTCGTTGTATGAAACAAACCATTTCCATTCCCATTTAGGAAACAATCTCAATGCTTTCATCCCAATGTTCAAAGAAACTGCATGAATCAAACTACTTATAAAAGAGTTCCCCAGAAAAACGTTCTTCGTACCTGGATCTCGTACCTGGATCTTGTCCCCTTAGTTGGTTTTGTTAGCTAGGTTGTTCATGTTTAGGGATCGTTAGCCGGTAGTAACCTAGATTACTCCTAGAAAGGAAAATGTGAGAAATATGCTACTTTCAGAAATACTTACCTCCTTCCCACAGAAAGAGTTTAAATTCGACTTTTGAGTGTCAAATGAATTGTTCTTTAATAAACTGACACTTTTAACAACGTAGAATCAAGTATATAATATATTTTTTAACTGTGAAGGAAAGACGATGGAAAAGACTTCCCTACCCAAAACCAAACCAACCGAGCCCAGTATCCCCCACCCAAAGGTGGGGTCACGGTGAGATGTATATGAGTATGTTGACCTATCTACCCCCCCAAAGACTAGAGGGAATGTTTGCGTGAAGACCACTACCCGGATCATGTAAACAATATTCTTTAAAAACGTGCATAACCTTTTCTACATAATAGTACTTGGTCAAAAAAGAATGGTGGGTATGCAAGTTAATCCACGGGCTGCTACATAGGTCCACCCCTCGTCGATAATGCTTATGAATGCTAGTTGTAGGAGACAATTACCGGTCTTTATCAAGCTCATAATGCCCTCAGAAGTGAGGTTGAGAGTTGGCTGCAAGAAAGGACCGATAACATAGCCAGGGTTTATAACCACCAACTCCAAACCATTCTCTTTTGAAAATTTAACAGCAGCTTCCTCAGCTAGGATCTTCGAAAGAGCATACCATAACTGGAAAAAACACCAAGTCCATAATTGTTAGAAACAGAGAATTAAGGGAAGGAAATCAATTACTATTAGCAACAATTGAGCCAAAGCTCTTCAGGGAAATGAAAATAACCAGAGTCAGAGACTCCTCTCCAGAGAACACTCTCCTTTAACAACTAGACAAGAAATAACATAATGCCTCTCTCCTTCCCACTCATCCTCCCTTTATTCCAACGACTTGTCCCTTTTCTCTCTCCTAGTGTATACTTTCCACACAATGGGCTTCTCACCCCATTTAGAGGCTACGGGCTCTTGGGCCTCAACTACAGGTTTCCCAACATTACCCACTTCTTTTACTACAGCCTTGTCCACAAGGCTGAACCCAGGAAATTGACTTTGTAACACCTCTTCATCGATCCAGGTAACATCATCGCCCGTCTTCCCTTTCCATTTCACCAAACATTGACGGATTGGCTTCCCTTCAACTGACATTTCACGAGTTGCTAATACTTCCTCGGGTTCCTCCATGGAATCTTCTTCCATTTCCAGCCCATCCGGTAGCGACTCAGCAACTTGATATTTACCAACTGCTCGTTTAAGTTGAGAAATATGAAAAACCGGATGGACTCTGGTCGTTGTTGGAAATTTCACCTTATATGAGACACTTCCTATTTTTGATATAATAGGAAAGGGGCCATAATATCGTGGGGCCAACTTCTGATTAATCCTCCTAGCCACTGTTTGTTGTCTGTGAGGGCGAAGTTTAAGGAAAACCCAGTCACCTTCTTTAAATTCCTCCTTTTTTCTTTTTCTATCAGCATACTTCTTCATTTGTTGTTGGGCACGCAACAAATGATGCTTCAATTGGTTTAAAGCCTCATCTCGATCAACTAAGTCAGCCACAACTTGTCCACCCTTGTTTCACCTTGTGTATAACGAACTAACAGTGGTGGTTTCCGACCGTATACTACTTGAAATGGAGTGACCCCCGTAGAACCATGGAATGTGGTGTTGTACCATACTACCACAATTCAGCCCATGCTACCCAATGAAACCACCCCTTAGGCTGTTCGGAAGCAAAGCATCGTAAATAAGTCTCGAGACATCTATTCACCACCTCTGTTTGGCCATCAGTCTCCGGATGGTACGAGGAACTCATCTTTAACATAGTTCCTTGTAGTCGAAAAAGTTCCTGCCAAAATAAACTAATAAACAATGGGTCTCGATCACTTACAATCGATCGTGGAATCCCGTGTAATCGTACCACTTCTTTTGCAAAAACCTCAGCTACCTTTCTTGCTGTATACGGGTGTTTTAAGGGAATAAAATGTGCGTATTTGGACAGCCTGTCCACCACTACAAATACTGCTTCGAACCCACCCGATTTTGGAAGACCGGTGATGAAGTCCATCGATATATCATCCCACACTAACTCGGGAATCGGTAGTGGTTGCAACAACCCCATAGGAGAAGATGCTAAGTACTTTTGTCGTTGACAGACATCACATTGCTTAACATACTCTTGTATTACTCCTTTCATGCCCACCCAATACACATTCGCTGCTATTCGTTTGTAAGTACGCAAGAATCCCGAATGACCTCCCGCTATTGAGGCATGAAACTCAGCTAAAATGTCAGGGATTACTCCTGATTTAGCAGCTAACACCAATCTATCTTTATGTAATAAGACCCCTTTTTGTAACGTAAACCCCGGTCTCGATTGAGGATCACGTCTCAAATCTGTGATCACCCGTTGCAGGTCCTGGTCGTTGTGAACTTCCTCCTGGATCTGCTGTAATTGCGACCATACCGGGTAAGACGCTGCTGCCTTCAACTCAGCCTCCTCGAACATACGGGAAAGTGAGTCGGCTGCTGAATTTTCCCGACCAGGTTTATAACACACTTCAAAATGATAACCCAATAATTTTGCCATCCAGTTCTGTTGATCAGCAGACGCAATGCGCTGTTGCAGCAGGTGTCTTAAGCTTTTTTGGTCGGTAAATACTTTAAATTCCCTCCCCAACAGGTACGGCCGCCAATGTTGGATGGCTAACACTAATGCCATCAACTCTTTCTCATAAGTAGACTTACGCAGATTGTTATCCGATAACGCTTTACTAAAATAGGCAATTGGTCGCCTATTTTGCATTAGGACAGCCCCAATTCCTCTCCCGGAAGCATCACATTCCACTTCGAACGGTTGAGAAAAATCAGGTAATTGAAGTAATGGTGGATTAGTCATGACGTGCTTTAATTGCTCAAAGGCTGTTGCAGCTTCAGGTCCCAAATAAACCCATCTTTCTTAGTTAAGTCGGTCAACGGTCTTGCAATCTTCCCGTACCCGGCAATGAATTTATGGTAGTATCCTGTCAATCCCAAGAAACCACGTACCCCTTTTACATTTTTTGGGACCGGCCATTCAATAATACTTTTTATCTTAGAAGGGTCCACGGCTACCCCTACATCCGAAATCACATGGCCTAAATACTCAACCTGATGAGTTGCAAATACACACTTCTTTTGATTGGCCACGAATTGGTGTTGTTGGAGAGTTGCTAACACTGTATGTAGATGCTCAATATGTTCTTTCCAACTCCTACTATATACTAGTATATCGTCAAAAAAGACTAAAACGAAACGTCTAAGATATGGTCGGAAAACCTGATTCATCGTGGATTGAAACGTCGCGGGAGCATTCATTAAGCCGAAAGGCATAACCAAAAATTCATAGTGGCCATCATGTGTTCGAAACGCGGTTTTACCGACATCTTCCTCCTTTACTCTAATTTGGTGATAACCCGATTTTAGATCCAATTTAGAGAAATAAGTAGCTCCATTAAGCTCGTCTAATAGCTCCTCAACCACCGGAATCGGGTACTTATCGGGAACCGTTGCTTTGTTGAGTTCCCTGTAATCAACACACATTCTCCATGTCCCATCTTTCTTTTTAACCAAAATTACAGGGCTCGAAAACGCACTCGAACTGTGCCGAATAATCCCCTGCTGCAACATGTCACGCACCTGTCTTTCGATCTCATCTTTGTGATGATGAGGGTATCGATACTTCGATAGGGTCGCACACTGATAGGTTCTCCTGCTCCCATCAGCTTGATTCTATGTTCCGTGTTTCTCTTTGGAGGTAACCCCGACACCTCAAGAAATACATTAGTATATTGCCCCAAAATGGCATCGAGTTCGACTTGCTGCTGCTTACTCAATCGTTGGCTACCCATGGGATGTTCCAATTTTTCTCCCGTCATTAACATGCTTTGAAAAGAGGCCACTCCCAACATAGTTCCTACTCGCCACTGTTTTTCAGATTTGCCACTATAACCTCCATCCAAGGTTATTTTCTTCCCACCCCAATAGAAGCTGATCACTCTTTCATTCCAATCGAAAGTAACTTCTCCTTGTTTCTTAAGCCACGAGACTCCCAAAATCATATCCAAATCACCCAATTCAAGCACGTAAGTATCCACCGTTGTTTTGTATTTTCCCAGTTCGAGCTCCACTCCTTTACACTCTCCCTGAGTTAAAATCCGATGACCATCTCCCAACCGAACCCCTAGGTTTTTATATGGTTCCACCGCTAATTCTAGTGCCGCTGCTACTTGTGGGGAAACGAAACTGTGGCTGGCGCCACTATCCACCAAAATTTCTACTGGGATGCCTTTGATCGTTCCTCGAACACGTAACGTGTTCGGCGTTACTTTGCTTTGATGTTCCATCCACCCAAACAAACCCATGGAATTACACTCCAGCGTTTCCTCACTTTCGCCTTCTTTTAGTTCCACCGCAATCACTTCTCCTGCCTCATTAATACATTCATCATCACCTAAAATTACCATCCGCAATTGACGCTCAGTACACTGATGAAGAGGGTGGAATCGCTCTCCACATCGGAAACACAGACCCTTAGCCTTTCTATCCATTAATTCCGCGTATGGCAAATGTTTGATTCCCCGATTCTTCTCATTTTCCCTCCGATCATTAGCCACAGCTCTTATCGGCTGAATCAATGATGGTGGTTGATTAGGTTTGGTTAGGGTTTGTTTCTTGAAGCCCACGATATTACTAGATGACCCTGGCCCAACAACCCTCCGGCCCGTATTTCCCTCCTGAGTCGATCCATAATTCCCTCTCACAAATGATTCCATTCCACTACTGCGTCCTCCATTCCAAACTCGAGTAGCAACGTTTCGAGAAGTTATCGTACCTTGTAACTCTGATTCAACATCTCGTGCGATTTTCATCGCTTGTACCCGATTTGTAGGATTGAAAGTACGAACTCTTAATCGTATTTCAGGGCGAAGTCCTCCCAAAAAATACCCTAAATATTGTTCTTCTGGTAAACGGCTGACCTGAGATGAAATGTATTCGAATTCAGTGATGTAATCATCCACCGAATCTGCTTGTGTGAGATCTTTCAACTCTCCAAATGGATTATCACTTTGCCTCCCTCCATATCTCTCAATTAGGGCTTGCTTAAATTTCTCCCACGTCAAATTCTCCTCTGTTGCACTCAGAAGGTTGAACCAATGAATCGTAGCTCCCTCCATACTCAGTTTCGCCAGTTTAACCTTGATTGTTGCAGGAGTACTCTGTACTTCGAAGTAGATCTCTGCTCTGGTAATCCACCCAACTGGATCATCCCCATCGAACATAGGAAGTTCCACTTTCTTCACTGCCATTCGAAAATCGTTCAGCCTGTCATCTGGCTTGTTGATGACGACCTGATGTGGCTCATGCGGTCTATCCAACATCTTTGTGAAATCAGCGATCATTAGCTCCCTGAATTCCGCCAGCGATTTCTGCAAATTCTCTTCCATAGATACCACAACATCCTCTAGTGCCTCTACTCTTTCGTTCACATCTACTTTTGCAGGTTTGGGTCCCATTTTCCGTACACTGGCTCCTCTCGAAGATCCGGCAGGTCGGACCAATTGTTAGAAACAGAGAATTAAGGGAAGGAAATCAATTACTATTAGCAACAATTGAGCCAAAGCTCTTCATGGAAATGAAAATAACCAGAGTCAGAGACTCCTCTCCAGAGAATACTCTCCTTTAACAACTAGACAAGAAATAACAGAATGCCTCTCTCCTTCCCACTCATCCTCCCTTTATTCCAACGACTTGTCCCTTTTCTCTCTCCTAGTGTATACTTTCCACACAATGGGCTTCTCACCCCATTTAGAGGCTACGGGCTCTTGGGCCTCAACTACAGGTTTCCAACAATAATAACTCAAAACATGTGAAAAAATGAGACCTAAGTATTAGAGTTTTATGCAACTATACCTTTTTTTGCTCGCAAATTAGTGGATCTGAAAACCAGGTTTCATCCACCACAACACCACCCTCCAGAAGATTTCCAGTAAACACAACTGCAGGCATGGAAGATGTCAAGATCACTCTCTTTAGAGATGGAACTTTTGCAGCTGATTTAAGAACATTAAGTGTTCCCTTCACTGCAGGATCTAGCAATTGTCCCTAATGGAAAATGAGAAAAAAAAACTCAGCTTTCTGCAAATAGTTGATGTAGGTGACAGAATCACAACAAAAAACTCATAGCAAAAGACTGCATAAACATATTATTTTTTATGTGATTGAGCAATCAACTACTGAAATCTCAAAGTTTCAAGAGACAGCCACTTTAGCCGATCCCACCAATAACATAATTACAATAAGAGAAAGAACTCAAGAACACAGTTTAAAGACTATACAAACACATTCGAACAGTAAATATTGAGAATCAAAATAGTGAAAAATCAACCATCAACTGCAAGTAGTAGAACAGGAGATGCTGTATGAAAGAGGCATTCACAGCCATTAACTGCAGACTCAAAAGATCCTTCTTCATTCAAGTTAGCTTCAAATAGAGAGAGTCTTTCTTTAGCTCCATCAAGAGCAAGCAGGTGCTCTGTCTTTTTTGGATCATCTGCAGCACATTTGAATGGAAACAGTAGCCGTTAGCCGAAGAACAAACAAAACGAAATAGAAAAAAATGAGGGAAGTCAATCGGTTGGGTTTTGATGCAAAAGTTGGATTGATCATGTACCTTAGCATGTAGACTTGTTGATAATTCTAAAATACTATCTCCATTCTAAATGGAAGAGATAACCTTGACTTTTGAGGTCAAAGTCGTTGTTTCTCATATTTGTCACAGAATTTAGTACCATTGTATTCTATTTGTAGCATATTATATGAAGTTTATTGCAGTAATAATAAATAATATTAAAAATCCAAACAATTTGTACTAATTCCTAGTTGGGAATCAGTAATTCGAAGTTCTACTAAAGCAATAATCTGAATACTCATAAACACTATTGCATTTGTGTTGAACTGTTATGAAAGCAGATCATCAGGGCTTTCACACCTCGAAAGATGATTTTAGGAAAATGAGTGCTCACCTAATGAGATTTATCTCACTTTGCGAATTGGTGATTTAATTTCTCGATTTTGCTTTCTTACCTGATTTAGCATATAAAACTGGCCGGTACTCAATTACGCTTGCGATTAATTTAAAAACACATCAACAGTAGAGATTAGAGTTGTGTTGGAAAGCAAATTGAAAGCGAAAATCAGAAAGAGGGAGAGAAGTGACTAACTGAGGGAGCGGACGGTAGCATGAACAGAGTAGCCACGATGAAGCAGTCGCTTAACTAGCCATGATGCTATGTATCCAGAAGCCCGCCCCTGTAACACAAACCACCATTCCTTCTCCGATCATCTCGCCGGAGTTTTTGATCGGAAATAGGACTATAGGATTAGGAGAGTCTGATGTCACGGGAGAATCACTTAAATACACCTACAAGTCCAAGGCATTTTAATTTTTTTTTTCAATTTAATCACAGTATATATATTAACACCTCTTATTTTTTTCACACCAACAATCTCTCAAACTCTCTCAAATTCTCTCAAATTTCATCATGAATCCAAACAAAACACCTACATCCCGTCGTAACCGACCGGATACACCACAACCGCAAGAAGACCAAGAGCTTGGTTTCCAAGCGTTTTCACAACAAGATTATCATCCGCAATTTTCGCAACAATTTCTGCCACAATTTCTGCAACAATTTTTCCAACAATTTCCCCAACAACTTCCTTACCAATTTACACGTCCCGGTTTGATTCAACAAGGTTTTACTCTGGCCAACTACCATCTTCCTTCACCCGCAATCGATCTCGACGACGACATTGTTCCGGAAACCCAACATTCTACCCCGCACACACCACAATCCATCTCCACACAACAATCTATCCCGGAACCATCAAACCCGACATCAACGAGAAAATATGAAAATAGAGCCGCCAAACAAAAGTGGACTAAAACGGAGGAACTCGCGTTAGTGTCGGCGTGGGTTGACGTTTCGGAGGACTCCGTTGTCGGCAACGCACAAACCGGTGGTAATATTTTTATTGTTATTATTATTATTAATGTTAATATTATTGTTATTATTATTATTATTATTAATATTATTATTAACGTTTGTATTTACATAAATGTAGAGAGTTTTTGGAACCGAATCGGCCAATTGTTCTTTAATTCCATGTGTCGCGGAAATTATAGAACAACGAGTCAACTCAACACCAAATTCAAAGACCTCAATACAAAAATAACGAGATTTGCCGGCATCTATAACAACTTGGTCAATAATAGATCAAGTGGAATGAGTGAGGCCGACATTTCGCGAACGGCACACGAACGGTACCGAGGGGAACTTGGGCTTCCTTTCACTCACGAACAAGCTTGGGAAGTCCTAAAAAAATGTCCAAAATGGGCAACCGTTCAAACCATGACGACAAATTCATCGCGGGGTTCGAAACGTACAAAACCTTCCGATGATGACGATGAAGACGTCAACGAGGTCGAGCAACTTCAACGACCCATCGGAAGAAATAAGGCCAAAAAAGCGTCAACGAGTAATACGGCCGGGTCGCTATCGGACGAAAATGTTTCAAAACTCTTGACGACCATAAACTCGTTCAACGATCATGTGGATGGTACGATCTCGAAAAATCCTTAGAACGAGAAAAGTTGCAAGTTGAACGAGAGAAAAACGCCTTAGAACGAGATAAGTTGCAACTCGAACTACAAAAAACGTATAAAGAAGATTTCAAGTTCTATATATCCCCTCATGATCACCTTACGGGAAACGTTTTGAAGGCTACTTTAGCGAGAAAATTTTTTTAGAGAATTATATAATTGGTAGTGTTTTGTATTTTGTAATTTTTATTTTTTTATGAATGATATGAATTTTAATTTTTATTATTTATCTTATTTTTATTTATTAAAAAATATATAAATATTTTTATTTTGTTAAATAATTAAATGTATAAATAAAAGAATTAAAAAAAAATAAGGTGGCTTTAGGGCTTTAGGGCTTTTGGTAAACTGCTACTCCACTTTGGAGAGGGTTTGGAGAAAAACTGATGTGGCGCTGATGTGGCTTTTAGGGCTTTAGAGCTTTTGGCAAACTGGTACGGATGGTCTAAAGAGTATATGATTTTTTTTAATTAAAAGAATTTTTTAAAAAACAATTACTTGTAAGAAAGAAATGTTTAGAAGAGAAAAAAAATTATGGGTTAAATATTTTAATAATATAATTAATTATGTAATCTCCAAAACAGAAAATCTTTTATAGATGAATGTAATTCTTTTTGAAGATTTCGATTTTTTACTTCTACACTTTGGTGAATTTGTTGGAGATGTTCTAAAATGACCAAAACATTTATTACAAAATACCAAATCTCATCTACTTATTGTTGGAACTTAGTTGAGATGTAAGAAAACTAGTCCCACATAGGAGCCAATGGAAAATATAAATCATCTAATAAACTTTGAAAGTTCAGGATCTAATCTTACAATCAATATAGAAAACAGTAATTGAGAAGTTGTAAGATCAAGCCCAATTGTATTCAATGATGAACAGAATTACAGATCTTAGAGAGAAACAGTCTCAAAGATTACAAAGGATGAATACAACGATATTCGGGAAAATCAGTTAGCTATGTAGTGCTAACCACTCTATTTATACTGCAATGGAAATATTAAAGCTACAGTACAAATATGAATGACTAATAGGAACAATACACGTGTCCTAATTAGGTAACTAAACACTAAGGAAAGTATCTAGTTATAAGTTCTGAACAGGTTGTTCAGAACTTCTGAACGTTCTTCTGATAAAGCTTCTCAGAACTCTGACTCTTCTTCTCAGACTTCTATACTTGAACAATTCTTCAATGCAATCCTTCTGAGCCTTCTTAGTCAGAACTCTGACTCTTCTATTCAGAACATCTGAGCCTTCTCATCAGATCTTTAACACTTGGTTTATTGACAAAACTCAGATCTAACAATCTCCCCCTTTTTGTCAAATAAACTTGAACTTTTCATCATCCAATTCTTTCAAAGCAGGAACAATCTTCTGTAAGAGCACATTCCTCAGATTAAGCCTCTTGTCAATTTTGACAATGATTTCTTGGATAATTTCAACTTGCTGATTGATTGCTTCTTGAATCATATTTGCTTGCTTCACCTTCAGCATCTTTTTCTCCAAATTATGCTTAATAATTCTTAAAGTTCCAGAGCAGTATTTTGCAGTTTCCTTTGCTCTGAAGAAGATCTTTCCACTCTTGTTTTTCAAAAATACTCCCATATCTGGATATCTGTGAACACTTCCAGTCTTTAACTCCTTTTTCTGATCATGATCTGTGTTGGGATTTGCCAAATAAACACACGGCCTTTGTAAATACAGAGCTATTTGAAAATCTGTATAACAATGCCATCTCAGGATGTAAAACATAGCTTCAATCACCACACTTCTTGCCTTCCTTTCAGTTTTATCTTTGCTTGATTCTTTAAAGCACAACATACTATGTAGTCTGTAGAAATCCACTACTGATAACTTTTCAAAATCTGCATCAGTAAAGTAGTACACTTTGCCATCTTCTCTCAAAACTTCAAAGGACAAGTACTCCAACTTTCTGAATTGTTTAACTTTTAATTCTCTGATCCCTGTGATTAAGAAGTCTGAATATACAGCCTGCTTTGATTTCCCAAGGAATCTTGATTTCTCTGCCAACCAGATCTGAGTCTCTTTTGGTCTGTCATAGTATACATCCAGAAATTGTATCTCTTTAGGCTTGAAAAACTCAGGTAGATCAAACTCAAGAAAGTATCCATTCAAATCAATTGACATCTCATCTTCTTTTGGTTCAGATTGTTCAACTTGCTCAACACTAGTTATCTGCACATTCTGAGGAGTTGTGTCCTGAACTTCTTCAACTTCTTCTGAAAGAATCTCATTCACCTCATATTCCGCAGGAAACACAAAGTCATTATGTAGTATCTTTTTAGGATTGATCTCTGATAATAACCATTCACCACAGCTTCTGATTTTTCTTCTGAGATTTAATCTTCTTTCCACAGAGTTCATACATTTTTTCTTTAGATTTTCTCTCTCAGTAGTAGCATTAACTTTCATTTCAATTAGTAACCAACTCAAAGTTGCATCACTATACTTCACCAATTCCTTCAGTTTGAATATTTCAAGTCTTCCTTGAACTGGATATGCAAACCCTTCAGTTTCCATTCCTTCATTTATAAACCCCTTCAAATATACACCAAACCCTGAAGTCATTGCTGGACAACTCAAATTGCATTTATCTTTTCTTCCTTCAATTGCCAATTGAAAATCATACATGTACATATTTCTGACATAAATCCCCAGAATTCTTCTGCACTCAATCTCTATCAAGGTTTCTTCAGTACTAGCAAAGAACTTAACTAGAAAGATCTGATCATCAAGAGTTAATCTGTGAAAATCAAAACTGGACATGGAAACCTTTGTATTTTTTTTTTCAGCACTTCCAATCTGACAAACATTAGACCATTGAATTCTTCTGGTTGAAACATTAATACTTTCTCAATTTTGTTCTGAATATGTAATCTTGAATCAGGAATTCTGAATCTGTTTGAGGCTTCTGTATAAATCATCTGAGATCTGTCATCCATGAATCCATCAACATTGCTCTCCAAAAGTTCATAATCTCCTTCTGTGTGATAAAGATTCTCATATATTTCCTCAGGAAAAATATCATCATGAAAATGTTTAGCCAGAGGTACATCACTCAACTCCAGGATAAAATCACATATAGGCTCCTCCAAAATTTGCAAGTTAACCTTGGGAATCTCAATTGGTTTTCTAAATATATACTCAGAAGGCATAAAGTAATCTTCCACTTTCTCATATTCTTCTTCTGTGTTCATTTAATCAGCATAGTTATATCGAAACTCATGCTTAAACTTCTGAGAATAATCAACAGTTCTATCTTCTTCTCCCAACAGATCAATAGGCCTTATCAGTTTTACACCTTGTTGAATATTCTGAACATTAAGTGCTCTGACTACCTCACTATGCATCCTTCTGATCAATTCCTCATTAAACCTTCTTTCTTCTGATTCAGTACCCATTGCACTATCTCTGTCATAAAGAACAATATCTGTACACATGTTGACCACTGAACTTTCCTCTGTTTCCTCTGACCTCAAAGTTTCCTCTGATCTCAACATTGGTTCCTCAATAGCTTCAGTTTCATCAGAAATAACTTCCATCTCTGTATCTAGATTCAATTCTTCTGTTTTATCTGAGTCACCACCATCTATGTTTCCCATTTCCATTTCCTCTGTATCTGAACTATCAATTTGAACTATCTTAGTATCCACTGTTTTTACAACTTCCTCTGTCTGAACTTCTGTATTCTTTGTACTGACTAAGTGCATATCTGCTATCTCAAAATCTTCTATGCCAATGTCATCATCAGAACTTAACCTCTGTCTTTTCTCCCCCTTTTGATGATCATGAGGTTCATTATCATCAAACTTTCTTTTCAAGTTCTGATTGGAAGTACCTTCAGGGTCAGCTTCTGCAACAGGAACAGGCTCAAGAGGCTTTGAAGTAGAAGCCATTGATACACTCAGTGCTTTCAGTATAGATCCCTGCATACCTTGCATTTGTTTTAACATATCTTTTTGAAAATCAGACATTATATCCTTGATCTCCTTTTTATGAGAATCCAAGGATTTCTTTACATCATCTACTTTGGTTTCAACAGAATTCAACTTTCTCTGCAACACATCTTTCAAATCTATCACCTCATCATTCAAATCCTCCACCTTCTTCTCCAAATTTTCTACTTTTTCCCCCATCTCCTTGTTTTGTTTCTGAATCTTTTCAAATTCAGAAGTTTCTAACAGTGAACCTGAACCAACAGATGGTCCAGTTTTCATGTGCCCAGAGGGCTCATGGCCTGTAGATAACACAAAGTCATCTTGTACAACAGATGCACGTTTGAATGAGGCTTTTGTAATGTTCACCTCACCAGGACTTCCATCCAATCCTCTTGGTTCTTCTATTGTAGATTCTGAATGCTTTGGAAGTTAAAGAATAACCAACAAAGTATCCTTCATCCGCCTTTTTATCAAATTTAGCAAGATTTTCTCTGTCTTTGAGGACATAGCACCTGCAACCAAAAACATGAAAGAATTTGATTAATGGTTTTCTTTTATTTATCAGTTCATAAGTAGTCTTATTTAATCTTTTATTGATTAAAGTTCTATTCTGTGTAAAACAAGCAGTTGCAATTGCTTCAGCCCATAGGAAGATTTGAATAAGCCAGCATTGTTCTTGCAGCTTCAACTAGAGTTCTGTTTTTCCTTTCAACAACACCATTTTGTTGAGGAGTTCTGACAGCAGAAAAATTGTGAGAAATCCCAGAACTTTCTAAAAAGTTCTGAAGAGTCTCATTTCTGAACTATGTTCCATTATCACTTCTGATTTTCTGAATTGGGAGTTGTAAGAGAACTTGAATCCTCTTGATAAAGTTTATCAGTGTTGTAGCAGCTTCTGACTTGGCTCTTAGGAATTCAACCCATGTGTATCTGGAGTATTCATCAACAATCACAAGCATATATTTCTTTCCTCCCATAGACTGAACTGAAATAGGACCACAAAGATCAGTATGAATCATTTCTAATGGTGCTTTGCAAGATGAGTCCATTTTTAATTTGTGAGAACTCTTTTTCATCTTGCCCATTTCATAAGCTGAGCATAATGATTCTTTTTCAAATTTAATCTTTGGTAAACCTTTAACCAGATGTTTTGCAACAAGATTATTAAGGTCTTTGAAATTTAGATGAGAACATCTTCTGTGCCAAAGCCAACATTTATTTGCAGTTGAGTTTGATAAAAGACAAATTGGATTTATTGTTTTCAATTTTGAGAAATTAATCACAAATAAGTCCATATGTCTTTTGGCCCAGAAGACTTTAACATCATTTTCAGTTAAAATCATGCAACCTGTTATTTGAAACTTTATTTGACAAAGACTGTCTAAAAACTGACTTATGCTGAAAAGATTATGTTGTAATCCTTCAACATAGAAAACCTTTTGGATAGTCAGATCCCCTTTAGTTAAATCCCCATAACCTTTGACTTGTCCTTTGCTATTATTTCCAAAGTTTACTGCTCCTCCAGCCTTTTCTGTGAAGTTTGATAGAAAAGACTTCTGACCTGTCATGTGTCTTGAAGCTCCTGAATCTAAGAACCACACATGACAGCCCTGCAAAAGGATCAGTTAGTTTTAGGTACCCATTTTGGAATGGGTCCATCTTTGTTAGCTTTGACATTAGATTTATCATAAGTACCTTTGACTTTCCATTCAAAATCTTTCTTCAAACACCACTTGCCTTGAACGTTTATGAAGTCAGAACATTTTCTGTTCACAAACTTGTTCAATTTCTTTTTGAAAGTTGTAAATTTAGATTTTACAGTGTTTTCAACTTTCTTTTCTTTTACATTAATTTCTTTCTCATTCTTTCTTTTGATTTTTATTTGAGAATTCACTTCTTTTATCTTATTTTTCTTCTGAGTTTGAGGAACAGAAACCTTCTTCTTTTCTGTATTCTGAGGTACATAAACATTTTTCTTTTCTGTTTTCTGAGGAATAAAAACATTCTTCTTTTCTGTTTTCTGAATATCTTTTCTTATGAAAGAAACATATGTTATTATGATTGGACATTTCTGAGAATATTGAAAATAATCACTTTTACATTGAACACAACTAAGATTTTTCTTTGCAAGTAACAACAGATCTGTACCATAAGCCTTGTCATTTTTATTGCTGTTTTTCAAAGTACAAGTACATTTATCACAATAACTATGTGCTTTTGGTACAGTTGCAGGAACCTCTTCATTCATCTCAGAAACTCTTTTCACACCATCTTTCCTTTTGTTTTCCTCTTTTTCTGAAAAATTCAACTTCTTTTTGTTAGAATAAGAAGTAGATGATTCACCTTTTTCATATGTACTTGATTCATTAACGAATTTATCATTTTCTTTTAGAGCATTAATTTTGAACAGATCATACTCATCTTTCAGTTTCTCAAGTTCTGTTATTTTCTGAATAAAAACATTTTTCTCTTTTAAAGCATTCTTAAGATCAAAATCCACATCACAGAGGTCATTTTCAAGTTCATCATAAGCTTTCCTTAAGTCCTCAAGTTCTTGACTTACAAGAGTAAACCTCTTTTCAAGTTGTAAAAATTCTTCTGATTTTGTTTCAGAATCTTTAGTTGATTCAGAATTCTGACTCTTTGATTCAGAATTCTGACTCTTTGATTCAGAATTCTGATTAAAGAACTCAGATTTCTGACCTTCAGAATCAGAAAACTGATAAGAAACCTTACTAGTATCAAATATACTTTCTATGTCAGAATGTGAAAAACTTTGTTGTTTATTTTTGTAACTGACATTTAAAGAGTCATATTTGAATTTAGCATCATTATATTTTGGTTTCTCTTCTTTCTTAACCTTTTCTTCTGAAATATCTTTCTTTTCTGTTTCTGACTCAGAAATTATTTCCTTTGTGTTTTTAGAACTTGATTTTTGTAAGTTGTCAGAACTTGTGATAGAACTTGCAGATCTTCTAAAAACTTCAACAACTTCTGGAATTTTTGGTTTTGGAACATGAAGTTTTTCAAAGTCATACAAGTTGACTGGAGCTCTTTTTAAAACAACATTTTCTTCCAATCCCAATCCCTTCTTTGGATTATAAAATATTGTATCTTTAACATTACTTGTTAGAAGATTTAATGTTTGCTGAGTCTGACCTCTTTTCAAGTTAAGATCTTCTAATTCTTTGATTTTAGAGTATAAATTCTTTCTTTCCTCAAATAGCATATTAAACTTTATTTGTAAATCACCCTTTTCTTCCTTAACTTTTGAAAGCTCAATTTTTAATTCAGAAAGGTTTTTCAACAACTCAGAATTTTCAGTTTTAATTTTCTGTTTCTCAACCTCAGATTCCTCATATTGTTCTTTTATCACCTCTTTTTCAATTCTGAATTTGTTAACTAAGTTTCTTTCTCCTTTTATTTGTTTTCTTAGTTTAACAAATTCAGTTTTCATTTCTCCAATCTGTGTCATTAAGTCTATTTCAAGTGCAGAATGTACCTCAGCAGATGACTCAGAATCAGCATCTTCAAAGTCAGAATCATCCTCATTCTTCATCTTTGCCATGTAACTTTGCATCTGAGAAAAGTGAATACAGTCATCTTCATCTGAAGTGTAGTACAACCAGTTTTCTTGTTCAGCTAACATTGCCACTTCTTCATCTCTTTTCTTTGCCAGCTGAGCCTTCTTGGTATAGTACTCATAATCTTTCACTATTTTCACTTTGCAATCCTTTGCAAAATGGCCAGACTTTCCACACTTGAAGCACAAATTCTTTTCTTTTCTTTCTTCCTTCTCTTCTCTATTTTCTTCCCTTCTTTCTTCCTTCTTTTCATACTTACTCTCTCCTCTCTCTTCTCTTTTCTTGTAGTCTGAACCTCCCTGCTCTTTCCTATACTTGCCCTGAAATTTTCCTTTTCCATACCTCTTGTTGAAAGTGTTAGTCAACAAGGCTAGCTTTTCAGCAATCATTTTTATATCTTCATCATCTTCTGATCCTTCTTCCTTGTCAGACTCCTCCAGATTAGGTATCTCAGATATATATGCAGCCTTCTTGGGTGCTTTCACAGTTTTGGCCTTTGACAAAAAACCTAATTGTTCTGCAACACTCTTCTTCTCTTCAACCACAACTTTCACAGAGTCCTCATGCTGATTAAGAACACAAAATAGATCATTTAGATCTTCTTCACACATATCCTTGTTCATTTGTAGACTTATAGCAAATGATGACCACTCAGAGTTTAAACTATTCAGAAATTTGTAGTTTATTTCTGACTTTGTCTTTTTCAGCCCATTCCTTCTCAGATCATTCAGTATAGTACAAAATTTACTATACGTCTGACTTAAGCTTTCAGATTCTTTTGCCTTGAATCGTTCATAAGCATTTATGCTTTGATTCAACTTTGCTTGAATTGATCTGACAGTACCTAACATTTGTCTTTCCAGTTCATCCCACATTTCCTTGGCGGATGAACCACTGTCAATCCTGTTGAGAACTTCATTTGGAACTGCAAGTGTCATCAATGTGATTGCTCTTTTGTTGATTGCATTCCTATTCTTCTGTTCAGCTGTGTATTGAGAATAGTTCTTTTTCACCCTTGTTGCCGGTATTTCTGGAGTTGTTTCTGTCGCAGGAGTTGCTTCCACATCGATGTATACCTCGATAGGACCTTCTCGGATCGAGACCATCAGATTCTCGTCTATGTTATCCAAGAATTGGATCATTCGTATTTTCCATTGCTGGTACTCCTCAGGGATTAGAACAGGTGGCTTCGTTTCAGATCCCATGGCTAGATATTCTTTAGAAGACATGATTGTAAGAGTATTCAACAGAGAGACAAATTTGAGTTTCTTGATCGAAAGGTAACAGTTAATTCAAGAATTGCCAAGAATTCAAGAACTAGCCCTAGCAGCGGAATCGATTTTGCACGAATCAAGAAATCTTCAAGAAATTGATCAACAGATCTTCGCGATCACAATCTTGAACAAATTTGTTTGTTGATTGGCTCTGATACCAATTGAAAGTTCAGGATCTAATCTTACAATCAATATAGAAAACAGTAATTGAGAAGTTGTATGATCAAGCCCAATTGTATTCAATGATGAACAGAATTACAGATCTTAGAGAGAAACAGTCTCAAAGATTACAAAGGATGAATACAACGATATTCGGGAAAATCAGTTAGCTATGTAGTGCTAACCACTCTATTTATACTGTAATGGAAATATTAAAGCTACAGTACAAATATGAATGACTAATAGGAACAATACACGTGTCCTAATTAGTTAACTAAACACTAAGGAAAGTATCTAGTTATAAGTTCTGAACAGGTTGTTCAGAACTTCTGAACGTTCTTCTGATAAAGCTTCTCAGAACTCTGACTCTTCTTCTCAGACTTCTATACTTGAACAATTCTTCAATGCAATCCTTCTGATCCTTCTTAGTCAGAACTCTGACTCTTCTATTCAGAACATCTGAGCCTTCTCATCAGATCTTTTACACTTGGTTTATTGACAAAACTCAGATCTAACAAACTCCAACAATTGAGCATTAAATGAATCATTTAATTGCTTGGGCCTTGGAGTGTGTTGTTCTTGGTGGGATCTCTTTGACATAAATATATATATATATATATATTAAATATCACGGCGCGACCCGAGCCGCAGGAGGAGTCGCGCGGAACACTGTAAGATTAGCGGAACAGAGCCCGACTCGCATTGCGGGGCGACTTGTGCCGCGCCAAGAGGCGCGCTTAAATGTCACGGCGCGACCCGAGTCGCGGGAGGAGTCGCACGGAACACTGTAAGATTAGTGGAACAGAGTCCGGCTCGCATTGCGGGGCGACTTGAACCGCTCCAAGAGGCGCGCTTAAATGTCACGGCGCGACCCGAGCCGCGGGAGGAGTCGTGCGGAACACTGTAAGATTAGTGGAACAGAGCCCGGCTGGCATTGCGGGGTGACTTGAGTCGCGCCAAGAGGCGCGCGGGCCTCTGTTGGTTTCGACAAACAGTCCTTGGCGCCGGCAGTCGCGCGGTCGTTATAGTTCATTGAAATTTTTTAATCTTTTTCCCTCTAATTTTTTTACTGTTAGAATCAAACCCTTCTGAAGCAAAACCTGCATCGCTTATAAACCCCGCCAAAACCCTAAAATCGAACCCTTCTTCTTGCTCACCTCCCTTTTCTCCAGAGTGTTTCAATCTCGAAAACCTAAAGAAATGGAGGTGGATATGGGAGAAGGATAAACTGAGTTGAATAACAACGTCATGTGTCAATTAGCGGGCGAGAAGGAACTACACTTGGAGCTTCCATGTAACTTCCCCAAAGCGTTGGTCCTAAGGAGCTTTAACAGACGGTTAACAAGTTGCTCGATAATGTAAACCCAACTTTACTTTGATTTTATTGTATTTCTTTGGCGAAAAGTTTGATTTAGTTGTTTATTTTATGAATTGGAAATCATGATGTATATGGATCTGATGAACACATCTCATCTCGTATTACATGTAACTCGATTATCAAATTAAGTAGGGTGATGATGTACGCGGGTTTATGTGAATCATTTAGCAACTTCTGAAGTGAGCTAGAAAAAAGGGCAGATTGTTGCTTATAATATGTGAATTCCTAGGAAGGAAATACGATTGAAGGGGGAATATGTGGACTATAGTACACCTTATTGCACTTTTAGGATTTTTAGGAATGTATCTATTCATTGCTTTTGTAGTAAGCACTTCATTGTTTGGAGAAAATCCATGAAATACTTTAGCAGTTGAATTGTGGTATAGTTTTCAGTACTGTAGTAGTGATTGATAGAAACATATGTCAATTACTGTACCTTTAAAATATGTTTTTCTACATCCAAAGTGATTATTGGAAACTGTAAAATATTTTGGTTCTTTCAGGAGGAAAAGCTGCCGTATGCGTTTTATATATCCGACCAAGAGCTTGTTATACAACTAGGAGATTATTTGCAGAAGAATAAAGGTAAGTAGAAGCCGTGGGGATTCGAGTACAATGTTGTCATGATTATTGTTTGTTGTATCATACAGTTGCTGAATCATGAAATGTCATTTCGTCTGCTTTCAGTTTCTGTGGAGAAGGTAGTCACAATAGTGTATCTACCGCAGGCAGTATTCCGTATTCGTCCAGTTAATCGTTGTTCTTCTAGAATCTCTCGTATATTTCACACATTTTTTAACAGTCAATTACATCTACTATGTTCTGTAGATAATACTTGCTGCAGTTGATATGATAACACATTCTTCTCTTCTTTGTGTTATCGTCTATGACTTTGACCAAAGCTTAAATTTTAATCTCTTTGTTTCTTGTCCTTTAGTCTCTGCAGTGTTCACTTACTTGTCATCTACTCTTTTTAGGGGCCATTTACTAAATGCTTATTAGCAAGAGTCACCGCCCTCTTTTACCTTGTTGAGTAATATTCTCGATCATCAAAATCGATTGTTTTTAAGCTTTTCTTACCCTGTAAGTGCTAACCTGGTAAGAGTCTTCTCCCTCACTTACCCGATAAGAACCTCGGTTGTTGCCATGCCTCTTACCGGGTAAGATTCTTGGCCCTTTTCATGCTCACCTACTAAGGTAAGTGACCTAGTAAGCACTTATCCGATAAACGTTTAGTAAACGGCTTTTGTCTTCGTATGACATTATCACATTCTATTTTTTTAGCTCTTTTCATCTTCAACTATATATTTTTTCTGATGCCTTCTGAAATTATTTTTCTAGCTTGTAACACCAATGCTTAAACAAAATTAGCTTCATAGGTTAAAAAAGGAACATGTTAAGCTTGAAATAATAGAAGTAGTCAGCGCAAAGGAAGCGATATATTATCTTTTGGTGTTAAATAAAAATGAAAGTGAACAAGAATTGGCTAGCATTACTTTGAATTCTATTTTTCTTGTTGTTGTAATTTTGTCATTTGCAGGTCACACTAAGGCTGTACTTTCAGTTGTCTTTAGTCCTGATGGACAGCAGCTGGCTAGTGGTTCAGGTGACACAACTGTCCGACTGTGGGACTTAAATACCCAAACACCTCTGTTCACTTGTAAGGTTAGAGACCAGCATCACAAGTTTACTTTGCTTAAAGAGACATAAAAAGCACTTTGTATTCTGAATGAAAGACCACCTTTGGGTTCGGGCAATTCTCTTATTTTCTACACTAATACATGTATTCACGACACAAGAATTGGGTTCTCTGTGTTGCATGGTCACCAGATTGTAAGCATCTGGTTAGTGGAAGCAAGTCTGGAGAACTTCAGTGCTGGACCCGTGGACCAGGAAACGATCTGGCAATCCACTTACAGTAAGATCCTCTATAATTATGTTCAATACATATATATATATATATATATATATATATATAGGGAAAAGATCCGAGGAGAACCCTGAAAAATAAAAGAACATGAGAACCAAGAAAAAACAGATGAAAAAATACATCAAAATAGATGTAAAATTAAAGATAATAATGTGATCATTTTTTGGTGTAGTTTGTTTCGCTCAAATTTTTGTTGTTGGTTTGGGTAAAAGAGATAAAAAAAATTAAGGACCCGCAGATTGTTGCTTATAATATGTGAATTCCTAGAAAGGAAATACGATTGAAGGGGGAATATGTAGACTATAATACACCTTATTTCACTTTTAGGATTTTTAGGAATGTACGTGTTCATTGTTTGGAGAAAATCCATGAAGTACTTTAGCTGTTGAACTGTGGTTGTGGTATAGTTTTCAGTACTGTAGTAGTGATTGATAGAAACTGATGGCAATTATTGTACCTTTAAAATATGTTTTTCTACATCCAAAGTGATTATTGGAAACTGTAAAATATTTTGGTTCTTTCAGGAGGAAAAACTGTCGTATGCGTTTTATATATCCGACCAAGAGCTTGTTATACAACTAGGAGATTATTTGCAGAAGAATAAAGGTAAATAGAAGCCGTGGGGATTCGAGTACGACGTTGACATGATTATTGTTTGTTGTGTCATACAGTTGCTGAATCATGAAATGTCATTTCGTGTGCTTTCAGTTTCTGTGGAGAAGGTAGTCACAATAGTGTATCAACCGCAGGCAGTCTTCCGTATTCGTCCAGTTAATCGTTGTTCTTCTACAATCGCTGGTTTATTTCACACAGTTTATTTCACACAGTTTTTAACAGTCAATTACAACGATTATGTTATGTAGATAATACTTGTTGCACTTGAGCCGCGCCAAGAGGCACGCTTAAATGTCAAGGCGCGACCTCAGCCGTGGGAGGAGTCGCGCGGAACACTGTAAGATTAGTGGAACAGAGCCCGGCTCGCATTGCGGGGCGACTTGAGTCGTGCCAAGAGGCGCGCTTAAATGTCACGGCGCGACCCGAACCGCGGGAGGAGTCGCGCGAAACACTGTAAGATTAGTGGAACAGAGCCCGACTCGCATTGTGGGGCGACTTGAGCCGCGCCAAGAGGCGCGCTTAAATGTCAAGGCGCGACCCGAGCCGCAGGAGGAGTCGCACGGAACACTGTAAGATTAGTGGAACAGAGCCCAGCTCGCATTGCGGGGCGACTTGAGTCGCACTAAGAGGCGCTCTTAAATGTCACGGCGCGACCCGAGCCGCGGGAGGAGTCGCGCGGAACACTGTAAGATTAGTGGAACAGAGCCCGGCTCCCATTGCGGGGCGACTTGAGTCTCGCTTAAATGTCACGGCGCGACCCGAGCCGCAGGAGGAGTCGCGTAGAACACTGTAAGATTAGTGGAACAGAGCCCTGGCTCGCATTGCGGGGTGACTTGAGCCGCGCCAAGAGGCGCGCGGGCCTCTGTTGGTTTCGACTAACAGTCCTTGGCGCCGGCAGTCGCGCGGTCGTCTAGCAGTTTGTTTCGACAAACAGTCCTTGCGCGGGCCTCTGTTGGTTTCGACAAACAGTCCTTGGCACCGACAATTCAAGCATACTGTGTCAAATCAGTCAAATTTTAATTTTTTTATTCTTTAATTAATTAAGAAATGTGTCATGTCGTGGGCCACTTCTCCTCAAGCAATGCTTGAGGAGAAGCGATGGTTTTTTTTAAAGTGGGTTTTTTTGTAGTTGGTTTGGGTAAAAGGGATAAAAAAAAATTAAGGACCCGCAGATTGTTGCTTATAATATGTGAATTCCTAGAAAGGAAATACGATTGAAGGGGGAATATGTAGACTATAATACACCTTATTGCACTTTTAGGATTTTTAGGAATGTATGTGTTCATTGTTTGGAGAAAATCCATGAAGTACTTTAGCAGTTGAACTGTGGTTGTGGTATAGTTTTCAGTACTGTAGTAGTGATTGATAGAAACTGATGGCAATTATTGTACCTTTAAAATATGTTTTTCTACATCTAAAGTGATTATTGGAAACTGTAAAATATTTTGGTTCTTTCAGGAGGAAAAGCTGTCGTATGCGTTTTATATATCCGACCAAGAGCTTGTTATACAACTAGGAGATTATTTGCAGAAGAATAAAGGTAAATAGAAGCCGTGGGGATTCGAGTACGATGTTGACATGATTATTGTTTGTTGTGTCATACAGTTGTTGAATCATGAAATGTCATTTCGTGTGCTTTCAGTTTCTGTGGAGAAGGTAGTCACAATAGTGTATCAACCGCAGACAGTCTTCCATATTCGTCCAGTTAATCGTTGTTCTTCTACAATCGCTGGTTTATTTCACACATTTTTTAACAGTCAATTACAACGATTATGTTCGGTAGATAATACTTGCTGCACTTGAGCCGCGCCAAAGAGGCACGCTTAAATGTCAAGGCGCGACCCGAGCCGCGGGAGGATTCACGCGGAACACTGTAAGATTAGTGGAATAGAGCCCGGCTTGCATTGCGGGGCGACTTGAGCCGCGCCAAGAGGCGCGCTTAAATGTCACGGCGCGACCCAAGCCGCGGGAGGAGTCGCGCGGAACACTGTAAGATTAGTGGAACAGAGCCCGGCTCGCATTGCGGGGCGACTTGAGCCGCGCCAAGAGGCGCGCTTAAATGTCAAGGCGCGACCCGAGCCGCAGGAGGAGTCGCGCGGAACACTTTAAGATTAGTGGAACAGAGCCCGACTTGCATTGCGGGGAGACTTGAGCCGCGCCAAGAGGCGCGCTTAAATGTCACACCGCGACCCGAGCCGCGGGAGGAGTCGCGCGGAACCCTGTAAGATTAGTGGAACAGAGCCCGACTCGCATTGCGGGATGACTTGAGCCACGCCAAGAGGCGCGCGAGCCTCTGTTGGTTTCGACAAACAGTCATTGGCGCCGCCAGTCGCGCGGTCGTCTGGCAGTTTGTTTCGACAAACAGTCCTTGGCGCGGGCCTCTGTTGGTTTCGACAAACAGTCCTTGGCGCCGACAGTCGTGCGGTCGTCTGGCAGTTTGATTCGGTTACCGATGCACACCTATTTATACCACACCTATTTATACCACACATATTCCCATTCGTTTCCCATAAATTTTCAGACGTTTTTGACGAATTTTCTGTGTTTTTTTCTTTTTCTCGTTCTTCGCCAAACATAAGATGATTCGCTAGATTCAAGTGAAACACTTGAATACGATTGTTGTATCCTCTATACGAACGTTATACCGGCGAAATTTCTGTATTAGGACACTGCGTTAAGTGCAGTCCTCAATCGATTTCATTATCTTCAAAGAATCTTCGTATCAAGTAAGGTTTAATCATTGTTTTCGTTTGATTGTTTGTAATATGATGTAAAACCAAAGATTTTATACAAGAAATTCTCTTCTACTCATTCAATTTCTGTTCAATTATATACATAATACATATATGTGATTGATTACTCCTAACAATCTAAGACATAAATTTTGTAAGGAGCGATGGATCAATCACATAAATTTACTCTAATTTAAATGACATAGTTCATAGTTCCTTGAATTCTTTTAATCTTTTTCCCTTTAATTTTTTTTACTGTTCGAGTCAAACCCTTTCTGCAGCAAAACCTGCATCGCTTATAAACCCCGCCAAAACCCTAAAATCGAACCCTTCTTCTTGCACACCTCCCTTTTCTCCAGAGTGTTTCAATCAACTTGGAAAACCTAAAGAAATGGAGGTGGATATGGGAGAAGGATCAACTGAGTTGAATAACAACGTCATGTGTCAATTAGCGGACCCAGAAGAAACTACACTCGGAGCTTCCATGTATCTTCCCCAAAGCGTTGGTCCTGAGGAGCTTCAACAGATGGTTAACAAGTTGCTCGATAATGTAAACCCAACTTTACTTTGATTTTATTGTATTTCTTTGACGAAAAGTTCGATTTAGTTGTTTATTTTATGAATTGGAAATCATGATGTATATGGCTCTGATGAACACATCTCATCTCATATCGTAACCCACCCCAGTTCGCGCCGACCGTCTCTACTCTCCTCCGGAGGCGCGAACCCGTCGTGGGACGGCGTTGACCAATTTTTTTTAATTTTTAATTACATTTTATTTTAAAATTCATTTTTTAAATAATTTTTATTTAATTATTTAATTTTAAAAATACATTAATTTCTAATAAATTTTTAATAAATTTAAATATAATTTAATTTCTAAATTAATCAATTTTTAAATAGATTTTAAGACTTTTTAAAAGACTTTTTATATTATATTTTAATAATACAAAAATTAATAAATAAAAATTTCAATAATTACAAAAATTATTTTAATTAAATACGTTTTTAATAATATTTTTTAATTATTTTTTGTAAATAAATTCTAATTAATGGTATGATTTTCAACACCGGTCAACGCCGGGTTGGCGCGGCCGGAGGAGAGTATCGCCGGCCGACGTGAACTGGGGTGGGTTACGAGGTGAGGTTTTTGTTTTTATTTGGTAAGTGTGTTGTCAAATCAGTCAAATCATGGAATCTTATATCAAATAATGGAATCTTATGTCAAATAGAAGAATTTTACATCAATTCAAGCATATTGTGTCAAATCAGTCAAATTTTAATTTTTTTATTATTTAATTAATTAAGAAATGTGTCATGTCGTGGGCCATGGTTTTTTTTAAAGTGGGTTTTTTTTTGTAGTTGGTTTTGGTAAAAGAGATAAAAAAAAAATTAAGGACCCGCAGATTGTTGCTTATAATATGTGAATTCCTAGAAAGGAAATACGATTGAAGGGAGAATATGTAGACTATAATACACCTTATTGCACTTTTAGGATTTTTAGGAATGTATGTGTTCATTGTTTGGAGAAAATCCATGAAGTACTTTAGCAGTTGAACTGTGGTTGTGGTATAGTTTTCAGTACTGTAGTAGTGATTGATAGAAACTGATGGCAACTATTGTACCTTTAAAATATGTTTTTCTACATCCAAAGTGATTATTGGAAACTGTAAAATATTTTGGTTCTTTCAGGAGGAAAAGCCGTCGTATGCGTTTTATATATCCGACCAAGAGCTTGTTATACAACTAGGAGATTATTTGCAGAAGAATAAAGGTAAATAGAAGCCGTGGGGATTCGAGTACGATGTTGACATGATTATTGTTTGTTGTGTCATACAGTTGCTGAATCATGAAATGTCATTTCGTGTGCTTTCAGTTTCTGTGGAGAAGGTAGTCACAATAGTGTATCAACCGCACGCAGTCTTCCGTATTCGTCCAGTTAATCGTTGTTCTTCTACAATCGCTGGTTTATTTCACACATTTTTTAACAGTCAATTACAACGATTATGTTCGGTAGATAATACTTGCTGCACTTGAGCCGCGCCAAAGAGGCACGCTTAAATGTCAAGGCGCGACCCGAGCCTCAGAAGGAGTCGCGCGGAACACTGTAAGATTAGTGGAATAGAGCCCGGCTCGCATTGCGGGGCGACTTGAGCCGCGCCAAGAGGCGCGCTTAAATGTCACGGCACGACCTAAGCCGCGGGAGGAGTCGCGTGGAACACTGTAAGATTAGTGGAACAGAGCCCGGCTCGCATTGCGGGGCGACTTGAGCCGCACCAAGAGGCGCGCTTAAATGTCAAGGCGCGACCCGAGCCGCATGAGGAGTCAGCGGAACACTGTAAGATTAGTGGAACAGAGCCCGGCTCGCATTGCGGGGCAACTTGACCCGCGCCAAGAGGCGCGCTTAAATGTCACGGCGCGACCCGAGCCGCGGGAGGAGTCGCGCGGAACACTGTAAGATTAGTGGAAAAGAGCCCGACTCGCATTGCGGGGCGACTTGAGTCGCGCCAAGAGGCGCGCTTAAATGTCACGGCTCGACCCGAGCCGCAGGAGAAGTCGCGCGGAACATTGTAAGATTAGTGGTACAGAGCCCGGTTCGCATTGCAGGGTGACTTGAGTCGCGCCAAGAGGCGCACGAGCCTCTGTTGGTTTCGACAAACAGTCCTTGGCGCCGACAGTCGCGCGGTCGTCTGGCAGTTTGTTTCGGTTACAGATGCACACCTATTTATACCACACCTATTCCCATTCGTTTCCCATAATTTTTCAGACGTTTTTGACGAATTTTCTGGGTTTTTTTCTTTTTTCTCGTTCTTTACCAAACATAAGATGAATCGCTAGATTCAAGTGAAACACTTGAATACGATTGTTGTATCCTCTAGATGGACGTTATACAGGCGGAATTTCTGTCTTAGGACACTGCGTTAAGTGCAGGCCTCAATCGATTTCATTATCTTCAAAGAATCTTCGTATCACGTAAGGTTTAATCATTATTTTTGTTTGATTATTTGTAATATGATGTAAAATCAAAGATTTTATCCAAGAAATTCTCTTCTACTCATTCAATTTATATCCAATTATATACATAATACATATATGTGATTGATTACTCCTAACAATCTAAGACATAAATTTTGTAAGGAGCGTTGGATCAATCACATAAATTTACTCGAATTTAAATGACATAGTTCATAGTTCATTGAAATTTTTTAATCTTTTTCCCTTTAATTTTTTTTACTGTTCGAGTCAAACCCTTCTGAAGCAAAACATGCATCGCTTATAAACCCCGCCAAAACCCTAAAATCGAACCCTTCTTCTTGCTCACCTCCCTTTTCTCCAGAGTGTTTCAATCAACTTGGAAAACCTAAAGAAATGGAGGTGGATATGGGAGAAGGATCAACTGAGTTGAATAACAACGTCATGTGTAAATTAGCGGACCCAGAAGGAACTACACTTGGAGCTCTCATGTAACTTCCCCAAAGCGTTGGTCCTAAGGAGCTTTAACAGACGGTTAACAAGTTGCTCGATAATGTAAACCCAACTTTACTTTGATTTTATTGTATTTCTTTGGCGAAAAGTTTGATTTAGTTGTATATTTTATGAATTGGAAATCATGATGTATATGGCTCTGATGAACACATCTCATCTCGTATTACATGTAATTGGATTATCAAATTAAGTAGGGATGATGATGTACGCGGGTTTATGTGAATCATTTTGCAACTTCTGAAGTGAGCTAGAAAAAAGGGCAGATTGTTGCTTATAATATGTGAATTCCTAGAAAGGAAATACGATTGAAGGGGGAATATGTAGACTATAGTACACCTTATTGCACTTTTAGGATTTTTAGGAATGTATCTGTTCATTGCCTTTGTAGCAAGCACTTCATTGTTTGGAGAAAATCCATGAAGTACTTTAGCAGTTGAACTGTGGTTGTGGTATAGTTTTCAGTACTGTAGTAGTGATTGATAGAAACAGATGGAAATTACTGTACCTTTAAAATATATTTTTTTACATCCAAAGTGATTATTGGAAACTGTAAAATATTTTGGTTCTTTCAGGAGGAAAAGCTGCCGTATGCGTTTTATATATCCGACCAAGAGCTTGTTATACAACTAGGAGATTATTTGCAGAAGAATAAAGGTAAATAGAAGCCGTGGGGATTCGAGTACAATGTTGTCATGATTATTGTTTGTTGTATCATACATTTGCTGAATCATGAAATGTCATTTCGTCTGTTTTCAGTTTCTGTGGAGAAAATAATCACAATAGTGTATCAACCGCATGCAGTATTCCGTATTTGTCCAGTTAATCGTTGTTCTTCTACAATCGCAGGTATATTTCACACATTTTTTAACAGTCAATTACAACGACTATGTTCTGTAGATAATACTTGCTGCAGTTGATATGATAACACATTCTTCTCTTCTTTGTGTTATCGTGTATGACTTTGACCAAAGCTTAAATTTTAATCTCTTTGTTTCTTGTCCTTTAGTCTCTGCATTGTTCACTTACTTGTCATCTACTCATTTTAGGGGCCATTTACTAAATGCTTATTAGCAAGAGTCACCGCCCTCTTTTACCTTGTTGAGTAATATTCTCGATCATCAAAATCGATTGTTTTTAAGCTTCTCTTACCCTGTAAGTGCTAACCTGGTAAGAGTCTTCTCCCTCACTTACCCGATAAGAACCTCGGTTGTTGCCATGCCTCTTACCGGGTAAGATTCTTGGCCCTTTTCATGCTCACCTACTAAGGTAAGTGACCTAGTAAGCACTTATCCGATAAATGTTTAGTAAACGGCTTTTGTTTTCGTATGACGTTATCATATTCTATTTTTTTTAGCTCTTTTCATCTTCAACTATATATTTTTTCTGATGCCTTCTGAAATTATTTTTCTGGCTTGTAACACTAATGCTTAAACAAAATTAGCTTCATAGGTTAAAAAAGGAACATGTTAAGCTTGAAATAATAGAAGTAGTCAGCGCAAAGGAAGCGATATATTATCTTTTGGTTTTAAATAAATCAGAAAGTGAACAAGAATTGGCTAGCATTACTTTGAATTCTATTTTTCTTGTTGTTGTAATTTTGTCATTTGCAGGTCACACTGAGGCTGTACTTTCAGTTGTCTTTAGTCGTGATGGACAACAGCTGGCTAGTGGTTCAGGTGACACAACTGTCCGACTGTGGGACTTAAATACCCAAACACCTCTGTTCACTTGTAAGGTTAGAGACCAGCATCACAAGTTTACTTTGCTTAAAGAGACATAAAAAACACTTTGTATTCTCAATGAAAGACCACCTTTGGGTTCGAGCAATTCCCTTATTTTCTATATTAATACATGTATTCACGACACAAGAATTGGGTTCTCTGTGTTGCATGGTCACCAGATTGTAAGCATCTGGTTAGTGGAAGCAAGTCTGGAGAACTTCAGTGCTGGACCCGTGGACCGGGAAACCATCTGGCAATCCGCTTACAGTAAGATCCTCTTTAATTATGTTCAATACATACACACACATATATATATATATATATATATATAGGGAAAAGATCCGAGGAGAACCTTGAAAAATAAAAGAACAGGAGAACCAAGGAAAAACAGATTAAAAAATATATCAAAATAGATGTAAAATTAAAGATAATAATGTGATCATTTTTTGGTGTAGTTTGTTTCGCTCCAATTTTTGTTGTTTTCGTTGATTTTCGATTTTAAAAGTTAGGAGGAAATCGTTTTATTTTTTGAAAAAAGTGGTTATAACCACCATTTTAATCTCATCCGTTGGACCATCCTAATCTAACGGTTTAGATGAGTCCTTCGGTTCTTTTATTTTATAGGGTTCTCTCCCGATCTCATCCATATATATATATATATATATATATATATGTATAAGTATGTAGAGGGAGTTTCAAATACAAACCTTCTACTTAGTACAAACCATTGAGCATTAAGTGAATCATTTAATTGCTTGGGCCTTGGAGTGTGGTGTTCTTGGTGGGCTCTCTTTGACATAAATATATATATATATATATATATATATATATATATTAAATGTCAAAGATAGGGCCTTGGGCCTTGTGACTCTTGGGATCTCTATGGGATCGAGATTCAACGTTTGAAGAACGAGTGTGATTGTGTGTGCAGGGTCTGGCGCGGATCACGGCGAGACCCGAGCCGCGGGTGGAGTTGCGCGGAACACTGGAAGATTAGCGGAACAGAGGCCGGCGCGCATTGCAGGGTGACTTGAGCCGCGCCAAGAGGTGTGCGGGCCTCTGTTGGTTTCGACAAACAATCCTTGGCGCGAGTCTCCGGCAGTCGTGTGGTCGTCTGGAAGTTTGTTTCGGTTACCGATGCATACCTATTTATACCACACCTATTCCCATTCGTTTCCCAAACTTTTTTCAGACGTTTTTGACGAATTTTCTGGGTTTTTTTCTCCTTCTTGTTCTTCACCAAACATAAGATGATTCGCTAGATTCAAGTGAAACAGTTGAATACGATTGCTGTATTCTCTAGACGGACGCTATACCGGCGAAATATCTGTCTTAGGACACTGCGTTAAGTGCAGTCCTCAATCGATTTCATTATCTTCAAAGAATCTTCGTATCAAGTAAGGTTTAATCATTGTTTTCGTTTGATTGTTTGTAATATGATGTAAAACCAAAGATTTTATACAAGAAATTCTCTTCTACTCATTCAATTTCTGTTCAATTATATACATAATACATATATGTGATTGATTACTCCTAACAATCTGTAACACCCTAAAATTTGGAAAGAGCAACTAAATAAAATTTTGATAAATTACCCAACAAGATAAAATCATTTCTACAATTCATACCTTAAAATACCTCAGAATTTAAAACATTGTAGTTCCCCAAATAAAATAACTTAAACGGGTGTCACTTAACACGACACAAGTTGCTAATCCCAAAATAAATGTGGAAGACTTCACTAAACAATTCACCTCTCGTGCACAATATTAGCACTCGCCACTTCATAATGTAGCTAGAGCTACCCCAACCTGAGCCTGTTGCACATGCCGACAAATAAAATTAAATGTCAAAGATAGGGCCTTGGGACTCTTGGGATCTCTATGGGATCGAGATTCAACGTTTGAAGAACGAGTGTGATTGTGTGTGCAGGGTCTGGCGCGGATCACGGCGAGACCCGAGCCGCGGGTGGAGTTGCGCGGAACACTGGAAGATTAGCGGAACAGAGGCCGGCGCGCATTGCAGGGTGACTTGAGCCGCGCCAAGAGGTGTGCGGGCCTTTGTTGGTTTCGACAAACAATCCTTGGCGCGAGTCTCCGGCAGTCGTGTGGTCGTCTGGAAGTTTGTTTCGGTTACCGATGCATACCTATTTATACCACACCTATTCCCATTCGTTTCCCAAACTTTTTTCAGACGTTTTTGACGAAATTTCTGGGTTTTTTTCTCCTTCTTGTTCTTCACCAAACATAAGATGATTCGCTAGATTCAAGTGAAACAGTTGAATACGATTGTTGTATTCTCTAGACGGACGCTATACCGGCGAAATATCTGTCTTAGGACACTGCGTTAAGTGCAGTCCTCAATCGATTTCATTATCTTCAAAGAATCTTCGTATCAAGTAAGGTTTAATCATTGTTTTCGTTTGATTGTTTGTAATATGATGTAAAACCAAAGATTTTATACAAGAAATTCTCTTCTACTCATTCAATTTCTGTTCAATTATATACATAATACATATATGTGATTGATTACTCCTAACAATCTGTAACACCCTAAAATTTGGAAAGAGCAACTAAATAAAATTTTGATAAATTACCCAACAAGATAAAATCATTTCTACAATTCATACCTTAAAATACCTCAGAATTTAAAACATTGTAGTTCCCCAAATAAAATAACTTAAACGGGTGTCACTTAACACGACACAAGTTGCTAATCCCAAAATAAATGTGGAAGACTTCACTAAACAATTCACCTCTCGTGCACAATATTAGCACTCGCCACTTCATAATGTAGCTAGAGCTACCCCAACCTGAGCCTGTTGCACATGCCGACAAATAAAAAGGGTTAGGCTTACGCCTAGTGAGTTCCAACATTTATCATGACTACATAAAAATCATAAATCGGAAGGTTGTAGTTTTAGTCATGATTTAGATAAATCTTTTAAATGAAAGTTCGCGACAAAGATTATTATTTCCAAAGGGTTTCCCAAACGGGCATAAATAACTCATTTTCCAACGCACACAAAATCTATGAGAAAAGTTCCCAAAAGGTATAAAGCGTTTTCTAAAATGAATTCCAATCCCAACTCACTCAAAACGTATTTTGACATTAAATATTCCAATGAATATAGTTATGGACAAGACTCCAATTTTTTAAAACATCCAAATAGGATGAGGCATAGAACTTTGCCAATAACCCATGAATACCGTTCGTGTAAATAAAGTATGTCACCGAAAATATGGATAAAAACATATACCCAAAACCACACCTTTCGGTGACGGGGGAGACCCGATTCCATCGAAAGTGACGGGCACACAAAGTTAAGTCACTCGTGATGTTACTGGATTACACCTCAAGCCCCGACCTTAGTTCCCATGCCATAAAGACATCACGACCTCAAGCCATAAATAGATTGCCTTTATTGCATACCCCATAGAGTTACACCTCAAGGACTTACAGGCGACCTTATTGCATATCCAGTCTAGACGAGTTACACATCAATCCCCGACCTTAGTTCCCATGCCATAAAGACATCACAACCTCAAGCCATAAATAGATTGCCTTTATTGCATACCCCGTAGGGTTACACCTCAAGGACTTACATACACGGGGACCATAGTGCATACTCGCTAGTGGCCCCATGGCCTACGCATATAACCATGCGTCCCTACAGTCCACTCCTCGTGCACAAAGAGATAGACCATCAAATAAAGACTGACTCACTTGCCTATGGATCCAATGCAACACAGTCTACCAAAACATGCTCAACCCGGAATGACAAAACACCCAAGCATGTAAATATCAATAATGTGCAATAAAATACATTTAAACATCCGTTAGGTAAACAAGTACCAGAAAACCGTTATTAACCTAAAACCTGACACGGTTAAGCAAAAGGGTTTTCCCAAAAGGACTCACACCTTTACAATTCTCAAAATAACTCTTGATGCTAAATCGGATATTTCCCAAATGGTTTATAAAATCAATTACACTAACATGATGTACTCGTCAAATAAACCTCTCTTTGAGCAATTAACCCTTTAAAGACAAAATATGGTTTCTAACCATCCAAATATTCAACAGCCCCAATTATGGGTGTTTTACACATTTATGAAGATAAATATTTCCAAAAGAGTTAAACTATCCAAATAACTCAACCACATATCTTTTCAAGTAAAACACACACATATTTGTATAATACTCATTTTGGCATGTACAAAGTTTTTGCAAAGTAACTTGAACTCACCTTGCTAGATTAGGCTAAATCTAGATTTTTCCCAAACGTAAGCTCCTTTGAAGAAGTCCGAACCTTCAAGTCCAAATCTTCCAAAAACCTAAATTCATAAATTCCTACCATGAATATTCATATTCAACCACTTTAAAACCATTCTCCAAACATCTCATATTGAAATCTCCATTTTGACCAAAACCCCAATATTAACCTAATTTCTCCAAAATCATCCAAATATCCAAACTTGGAGAAACAAAACGCTAGGAGATCATCAATGGAATATTTATAACTCATATGAAAGTATAGAAGCTAGGAGGATGAACTCACCACTTAGGTTTTGATGAAAACCTAGAAAACCCCAAAAATCCTTAAGATGTTGTGGATGAAACTTGCTCTTGCATCTATAGATGAAATCAATAGCATAAAATGGATAAGGAACACATTAATCTCCAAGAAAAATCCCAAAATCGGTTAGGGTTTTGTGAGGGAGAAAAGGGAAAACGATTTGGGAAAGAAAGGGAAGAGATTTGAGAGACTTACCACAACCCAAACACCCTTGAATCTTCCTATGAACTTCAAAACTCTTTCTAGATCCTTGAAGAGCTCTCAAAATTGGAACCATAGCAACTTGAATCGCCAAAATCGGAGTTGAAATGAGAGAGATGTGAAGAAATGAAGTTTGAGGGCTAAAAATCTCGTATTTATGCTTCAGGTACCCGACGGCTAAAGTGACGTGCGAGAGTGACACAATTGTCACTTTCGCTGGGTACTTTCGCTGGGCTCAAATAGCTCTCGGTACAAAACCGGCGAGAGTGACACAAGTGTCACTTTCGCTGGTCACTTTAGCCGATATTGTACCGAAAGTTGTTTTGGCCATAATTTATTCGTTATAGCTCCGGAAAGAACCGTTGGACTCGTATTCGAATCCCCCATCCAACAAGACCATAAAATCTATGATTTAACCTAAAATCCTATTTTTCATATTTTTCTTAAAAGATCGATTCCACACTGATTCGAAGTTGTACTTATCCGAAAATTACGGGTGTTACAATCCTCCCAACCTTAGGATGATTTCGTCCTCGAAATCTAAAATCCTTTACAACCAAAGGCTAGTCGACTCAACGCTGACCATTATTTATCATTTCCTAATTGGAATCTAAATTTCCATTATACAGTCTATTAAGACAAGTACTCGAACAAATTCTTACCAACAAAGCCCATTCAAGTACAATGTACTTATGTCCTGGAGAACACCCCAACCACTGGAATAACTCTTAGTCAGACAACTTCGGTTGTCTCCCAACCTTAGATGTTCCATACATCTTGATTTCGGTTTCAGACTCTAAGCCAATCCAAGGTTTGTTCACTAACGAATCCCACAGAATCTCCAATTCCGATTGCTCCTACCATTAATTGTCGTTTATGCCCAACGAGTTCTAACAGACCCCAAGAATCCATAACGACATTAATCATCAAACCGACAGGTTCTCTAACCGCACACGAAAGTTATTCCACCAAAACTACTCATCACAATTGAGCATCTTAGGATTACTACAACCGCTATCATTATTTCATTTAGAATCGGACTACAATCCCCCGATTACACTAAAGGTGTTTGGCCTCAAGCCCAAAAGCCGACACCTAAATTTTGTCATCTACCTCAATATAGGTTATTGCGAATTTAGTTCTCTTAATTATAAAGGCATTATCCCTTCAACTGATATCATCCGGCCTATAATACCAACACACGTAGAATACCCAACCTTCCACCGTCGAAGTGCTACACGCGCTTACCCTTAACTGGGTTACTTATCCTTTCCAAGGTCCTAACGAGTTCAAGGTTTTCAAGTGCGTTATTCAATAAATATGCCAATTAATTTAAACCATTCACAAAACTTCAACGTAAATATTTTCATATCAAATAATCCGTACGTATAGAAAATTACTATCATAAATTCGGTAGTTATGCAATAACGGACACGCTCGTCCCACATATGAAAATCATATTGAAAACCATTTCATTGTAGTTCAGATTATCCACAAAACGCAAAAGCGTAATAAACAGTTTCTAAAAAAAATGGACCGCCACGGTTCTAGTATGGATTGACTCATGTCATGCATATAAAGTGACTGGTCGACCTTAAACGGGGTGCATTACAAGGTGTGCACGTAATTCAAAAGAAGTCCCACGACATTTGACTCCAAAATTTCCTCTTTAGCCACGAAATGGCATGGGACAAAGTTCACCAACCAATTATTTTGCGCGCGTCAGTTTATTACACAAAACGATGGGACGGTTTACCAATATTCTTAGTCCAAACACAAAATGACTTGTGCAAATTCCCTAGTTAATACAAAAACCCATACGTTTCCATCACTTGAAAATATCGACTAAAATATTATGAGAAAATCTCGAATTGGGGTAGGCATGCAAGCTTGTAACACTTCTTAGAAATCTCCTTGTAATGAAATAACATGCACCAATCAACTCACTCCAAAATTTCAAAAGATGGGGTTCTTTAAATTAGTTTCCCAAAATTTCCTCAAGGTTTCGTACTTGGAACATAAAACGTCAAAATGTCAATGCTCAAAAATGTATTTGTAAAAGATATACTCAAAATACATATTTCCTCCGAACCAAAAAGGTTTTCAATTTTCCAAAATATTCGGCAATTCAAAATTGACCAAAGTCAACGACTCGTGCATTCGTGTATTTCAAATATCGTGTATCGTAAACCACCCGTGATCCCCAAACCATTAAAACATGCTTTGATCAAATAGCCTTTCATTTAAACAAGGAATAAATGAAACATTTTCATGCATGACGCGTTTATCAAAGTACCGAGAAACAATGGTTACCAAGCTATGCATACCCCTAAGTCGATGTAACGCCTTTACATAAAATGATAATAAAACATTTAACTGCCCAAAGCGCATCAAGCAATTATTATGAAATGTCGCCAAAATATTCTTTCATGCGCCACTTAAGCCACGTATAAATCAATCCATACACTGAACTATTTGCAACAAAATGCTTAATAATACAAACTCTTGAAAGAAAAGTTACGCAACACTAGAGTTCCAAACTCATCTCTTCTTAGTCGCCTCATGGCATAAAATTAACTTTTCTCAACAAAACTCGAGCGGGACCAAATGCCCAACATAACTCGTAAACTTTTCACGTAAGCAAATAAAGTATGCACATTGTAAAATTGTACCCACACGACCCAAAACGTCTTATAACATAACTCATGAAATTCAACGACTCGATGACTCCAAGTCAACAAATAGCACCAAACATTGTGCTTCCAAAGTCAAATCGCATTAAGCAAAAATCACGGCTAAAATGCCAAATTCCAAAAATCATTTCTTGTCGTAATACTATATAAACGACAATGTTTAACACACTCATAAATAACAAATTCCCAATATAACTTTATATAGATATCATGGAAGATAACTTTCCGTCCGAACTTTAACATATGTGGAGGAGATCCAACGTTAAAGTTATGAGCCGTAGTTACTTGCCCAACATTTTAGACATCATAAAACACGAACATCACTACACCCGAAAGAAGCGTTGGACAATAACAAAATGAAACAAATTCTGACGGAGTTTGCAACCCCCGTCATAAGATGGTTCATGTACGTCCAAAACCATGATTTAAAATATCGTGTGTGCTGAACATTTTTTTCCAAACTTGTAACACAATCCTCATTGGGTCTGAACACAAAAATAATTGATGCAATTTATTTCCAAAATAAATTCTTTGTGCAAAACCTAGTCGGCACTCAACGTCTCAGCTCATATTCCTCCAAATTTCTCCGGTCCACTATCGTCATCCGGATACTTTAACCTCTTAAGGAAAGTTGGGAAATACACCAAATAACTTTACGTTTTTTTTTCTCAAATCAGAATCGGCTCAATAAGCCTATTGTTCTAGTCCAACCATCAATATTGACCCGAAACGGTCTTCTTAAAGCAAACATCATGCTTATCGTCACTCCAAGTGACTAATACTAGAATCGTCCATCTATTCCACGACTACTAGCTTAAAACCTCCTTCACTACCCCCAACGATCATCACACTAAAGTAATCCAAGTATGCACATGTACTAGAAGATTCACCATGACACTGGCCAGGTGTCACTATGAACGCACCGTACATGATTATCCTTGCTACTCTCGACGTGATTCTCGTTTCTAACAGTTCCATCAACTTCAAAACATACTATCTTAAAGTGCCTAACGGTGAATTTCACTCTCATATACTTAAACAAACGCTAATTTGAGTCTAGGTATCCAAAATCAACACCTAAATCTCTCAAACTTATGCTCTGATACCAACTTGTAACACCCTAAAATTTGGAAAGAGCAACTAAATAAAATTTCGATAAATTACCCAACAAGATAAAATCATTTCTACAATTCATACCTTAAAATACCTCAGAATTTAAAACATTGTAGTTCCCCAAATAAAATAACTTAAACGGGTGTCACTTAACACAACACAAGTTGCTAATCCCAAAATAAATGCGGAAGACTTCACTAAACAATTCACCTCTCGTGCACACTATTAGCACTCGCCACTTCATAATGTAGCTAGAGCTACTCTAACCTGAGCCTGTTGCACATGCCGAAAAATAAAAAGGGTTAGGCTTACGCCTAGTGAGTTCAAACATTTATCATGACTACATAAAAATCATAAATCGGAAGGTTGTAGTTTTAGTCATGATTTAGATAAATCTTTTAAATGAAAGTTCGCGACAAAGATTATTATTTCCAAAGGGTTTTCCAAAGGGTTTCCCAAACGGGCATAAATAACTCATTTTCCAACGCACACAAAATCTATGAGAAAAGTTCCCAAAAGGTATAAAGCGTTTTCTAAAATGAATTCCAATCCCAACTCACTCAAAACGTATTTTGACATTAAATATTCCAATGAATATAGATATAGACAAGACTCCAATTTTTTAAAACATCCAAATAGGATGAGGCATAGAACTTTGCCAATAACCCATGAATACCGTTCGTATAAATAAAGTATGTCACCGAAAATATGGATAAAAACATATACCCAAAACCACACATTTCGATGACGGGGGAGACCCGATTCCATCGAAAGTGACGGGCACACAAAGTTAAGTCACTCGTGATGTTACTGGATTACACCTCAAGCCCCGACCTTAGTTCCCATGCCATAAAGACATCACGACCTCAAGCCATAAATAGATTGCCTTTATTGCATACCCCGTAGAGTTACACCTCAAGGACTTGACTTACATGCGACCTTATTGCATATCCAGTCTAGACGAGTTACACATCAAGCCCCGACCTTAGTTCCCATGCCATAAAGACATCACAACCTCAAGCCATAAATAGATTGCCTTTATTGCATACCCCGTATGGTTACACCTCAAGGACTTACATACACGGGGACCATAGTGCATACTCGCTAGTGGCCCCATGGCCTACGCATATAACACCCAAGCATGTAAATATCAATAATGTGCAATAAAATGCATTTAAACATCCGTTAGGTAAACAAGTACCACAAAACCGTTATTAACCCAAAACCTGACACGGTTAAGCAAAAGGGTTTTCCCAAAAGGACTCACACCTTTACAATTCTCAAAATAACTCTTGACGCTAAATCGGATATTTCCCAAATGGTTTATAAAATCAATTACACTAACATGATGTACTCGTCAAATAAACCACTCTTTGAGCAATTAACCCTTTAAAGACAAAATATGGTTTCTAACGATCCAAATATTCAACAGCCCCAATTATGGGTGTTTTACACATTTATGAAGATAAATATTTCCAAAAGAGTTAAACTATCCAAATAACTCAACCACATATCTTTTCAAGTAAAACACACACATATTTGTAAAATACTCATTTTGGCATGTACAAAGTTTTTACAAAGTAACTTGAACTGATCACCTTGCTAGATTAGGCTAAATCTAGATTTTTCCCAAACGTAAGCTCCTTTGAAGAAGTCCGAACCTTCAAGTCCAAATCTTCTAAAAACCTAAATTCATAAATTCCTACCATGAATATTCATATTCAACCACTTTAAAACCATTCTCCAAACATCTCATATTGAAATCTCCATTTTGACCAAAACCCCAATATTAACCTAATTTCTCCAAAATCATCCAAATATCCAAACTTGGAGAAACAAAACGCTAGGAGATCATCAATGGAATATTTATAACTCATATGAAAGTATAGAAGCTAGGAGGATGAACTCACCACTTAGGTTTTGATGAAAACCTAGAAAACCCCAAAAATCCTTAAGATGTTGTGGATGAAACTTGCTCTTGCATCTATAGATGAAATCAATAGCATAAAATGGATAAGGAACGCATTAATCTCCAAAAAAACCCCAAAATCGGTTAGGGTTTTGTGAGGGAGAAAAGGGAAAACGATTTGGGAGAGAAAGGGAAGAGATTTGAGAGACTTACCACAACCCAAACACCCTTGAATCTTCCTATGAACTTCAAACTCTTTCTAGATCCTTGAAGAGCTCTCAAAATTGGAACCATAGCAACTTGAATCGCCAAAATCGGAGTTGAAATGAGAGAGATATGAAGAAATGAAGTTTGAGGGCTAAAAATCTCGTATTTAGGCTTCAGGTACCCGACGGCTAAAGTGACTTGGGAGAGTGACACAAGTGTCACTTTCGTTGGTCACTTTAGCCGAGATTGTACCGAAAGTTGTTTTGGCCATAATTTCTTCGTTATAGCTCCGTTTTCGCTCCGGAAAGAACCGTTGGACTCGTATTCGAATCCCCCATCCAACAAGACCGTAAAATCTATGATTTAACCTAAAATCCTATTTTTCATATTTTTCTTAAAAGATCGATTCCACACTGATTCGAAGTTGTACTTATCCGAAAATTACGGGTGATACACAATCTAAGACAGAAATTTTGTAAGGAGCGATGGATCAATCACATAAATTTACTCTAAATTAAATGACATAGTTCATAGTTCCTTGAATTCTTTTAATCTTTTTCCCTTTAATTTTTGTTACTGTTCGAGTCAAACCCTTTCTGCAGCAAAACCTGCATCGCTTATAAACCCTGCCAAAACCCTAAAATCGAACCCTTCTTCTTGCTCACCTCCCTTTTCTACAGAGTGTTTCAATCAGCTTGGAAAACCTAAAGAAATGGAGGTGGATATGGGAGAAGGATCAACTGAGTTGAATATCAACGTCATGTGTCAATTAGCGGACCCAGAAAGAACTACACTCGAAGCTTCCATGTATCTTCCCCAAAGCGTTGGTCCTAAGGAGCTTCAACAGATGGTTAACAAGTTGCTCGATAATGTAAACCTAACTTTACTTTGATTTTATTGTATTTCTTTGGCGAAAAGTTCGATTTAGTTGTTTATTTTAGGAATTGGAAATCATGATGTATATGGCTCTGATGAACACATCTCATCTCATATCGTAACCCACCCAGTTCGCGTCGGCCGGCTCTACTCTCCTCCGGCGGCGCGAACCCGTCGTGGGCCGGCGTTGACCATTTTTTTTTTAATTTTTAATTACATTTTATTTTAAAATTCATTTTTTAAATAATTTTTATTTAATTATTTAATTTTTAAAATACATTAATTTCTAATAAATTTAAATATAATTTAATTTCTAAATTAATCAATTTTTAAATAGATTTTAAAATTTTTTAAAGACTTTTTATGTTATATTTTAATAATAAAAATTTCAATAATTACAAAAATTATTTTAATTAAATACATTTTTAATAATATTTTTTAATTAATTTTTGTAAATAAATTCTAATTAATGGTACGATTTTTAACACCGGTCAACGTCGGGTTCGCGTCGCCGGAGGAGAGTAGCGCCGACCGACGCGAACTGGGGTGGGTTACGAGGTGAGATTTTTGTTTTTAGTTGATAAGTGTGTTGTCAAATCAGTCAAATCATAGAATCTTATATCAAATCATGGAATCTTATGTCAAATAGAAGAATCTTACATCAATTCAATCATATTGTGTCAAATCAGTCAAATTTTAATTTTTTAATTTTTTAATTAATTAAGAAATTTGTCATGTCGTGGGCCAAGAGATGGGTTTTTTTGTTAAGTGGGTTTTTTTTGTAGTTGGTTTGGGTAAAAGGGATAAAAAAAATTAAGGACCCACAGATTGTTGCTTATAATATGTGAATTCCTAGAAAGGAAATACAATTGAAGGGGGAATATGTTGACTATAATACACCTTATTGCACTTTTAGGATTTTTAGGAATGTATGTGTTCATTGTTTGGAGAAAATCCATGAAGTACTTTAGCAGTTGAACTGTGGTTGTGGTATAGTTTTCAGTACTGTAGTAGTGATTGATAGAAACTGATGGCAATTATTGTACCTTTAAAATATGTTTTTCTACATCCAAAGTGATTATTGGAAACTGTAAAATATTTTGGTTCTTTCAGGAGGAAAAGTTGTCGTATGCTTTTTATATATCCGACCAAGAGCTTGTTATACAACTAGGAGATTATTTGCAGAAGAATAAAGGTAAATAGAAGCCGTGGGGATTCGAGTACGATGTTGACATGATTATTGTTTGTTGTGTCATACAGTTGCCGAATCATGAAATGTCATTTCGTGTGATTTCAGTTTCTGTGGAGAAAGTAGTCACAATAGTGTATCAACCGCAGGCAGTCTTCCGTATTCGTCCAGTTAATCGTTGTTCTTCTACAATCGCTGGTTTATTTCACACAGTTTTTAACAGTCAATTACAACGATTATGTTCTGTAGATAATACTTGCTGCAGTTGATATGATAACACATTATTCTCTTCTTTCTGTTATCGTCTATGACTTTGAAAAAAGCTTAAATTTTAATCTCTTTGTTTCATGTCCTTTAGTCTCTGCAGTGTTCACTTACTTGTCATTTACTCATTTTTAGGGGTCGTTTACTAAATGTTTATTAGCAAGAGTCACCGCCCTCTTTTAAGCTTGTTTTTAAGCTTCTCTTACCCTGTAAGCACTAACCTGGTAAGAGTCTTCTCCCTCACTTACCCGATAAGAACCTCAGTTGTTTCCATGCCTCTTACCGGGTTAGATTCTTGGCCCTTTCCATGCTCACCTACTAAGGTAAGTGACCTAGTAAGCACTTATCCGATAAACGTTTGGTTAACGGCCTTTGTCTTCGTATGACATTATCATATTCTATTTTTTTAGCTCTTTGCATCTTCAACTATATATTTTTTTTATGCCTTCTGAAATTATTTTTCGGTCTTGTAACACAAATGCTTAAACAAAATTTGCTTCGTAGGTTAAAAAAGGAACAAGTTATGCTTGAAATAATAGAAGTAGTCAGCGCAAAGGAAACAATATATTATCTTTTGGTTTTAAATAAATCAGAAAGTGAACAAGAATTGGCTAGCATTACTTTGAATTCTATTTTTCTTGTTTTTGTAATTTTGTCATTTGCAGGTCACAGGACAACAGCTGGCTAGTGGTTCAGGTGACACAACTGTCTGGCTGTGGGTCTTAAATACCCAAACACCTCTATTCACTTGTACAGGTTAGAGACCAGCATCACAAGTTTACTTTGCTTAAAGAGACATAAAAAACACTTTGTATTCTCAATGAAAGACCACCTTTGGGTTCGGGCAATTCCCTTAATTTCTATATTAATACATGTATTTAGGACACAAGAATTGGGTTCTCTGTGTTGCATGGTCACCAGATTGTAAGCATCTGGTTAGTGGAAGCACATCTGGAGAACTTCAGTGCTGGGACCCGTGGACCGGGAAACCATCTGGCAATCTACTTACAGTAAGATCCTCTCTAATTATGTTCAATATATATATATATATATATATATATAAGGAAAAGATCCGTGGAGAACCCTGAAAAATAAAAGAACCGGAGAACCAAGAAAAAACAGATGAAAAAATATATCAAAATAGATGTCAAATTAAAGATAATAATGTGATCATTTTTTTGGTGTAGTCTGTTTTGCTCCAATTTTTGTTGTTTTCGTTGATTTTCGATTTTAAAAGTTAGTACGAATTGGTTTTATTTTTTGAAAAAAGTGGTTTAGCCACCATTTTAATCTCATCCGTTGGACCATCCTAATCTAATGGTTTAGATGAGTCCTTCGGTTCTTTTATTTTATAGGGTTCTCTCCCGATCTCATCCCTATATATATATATATGTATATATATATATGTATAAGTATGTAGAGGGAGTTTCAAATACAGACCTTCTACTTAGTACAAACCATTGAGCATTAAATGAATCATTTAATTGCTTGGGCCTTGGAGTGTGGTGTTCTTGGTGGGCTCTCTTTGACATAAATATATATATATAAAATGTCAAAGATAGGGCCTTGGGCCTTGGGGCTCTTGGGGTCTCGATAGGGTCGAGATTCAACGTTTGAAGAACGAGTGTGGTTGTATTTGCAGGGTCTGGCGCGGATCACGGCGCGACCCGAGCCGCGGGAGGAGTCGTGCGGAACACTGGAAGATTAGCGAAACAGATCTCGGCGCGCATTGAGGGGCGACTTGAGCAGATCCAAGAGGCGCGCAGGCCTTTGTTGGTTTCGACAAACAGTCCTTGGCGCAAGTCTCCTGCAGTCACGCGGTCGTCTGGCAGTTTGTTTCGGTTACCACACCTATTCCCATTCGTTTCCCAGACTTTTTCAGACGTTTTTGACGAATTTTCTGGGTTTTTTCTCCTTTTCTCTAGAGTGTTTCAATCAGCTTGGAAAACCTAAAGAAATGGAGGTGGATATGGGAGAAGGACCAACTGAGTTGAATAACAACGTCATGTGTCAATTAGCGGACCCAGAAGGAAATACACTTGGAGCTTCCATGTATCTTCCCCCAAGCGTTGGTCCTAAGGAGCTTTAACAGATGGTTAACAAGTTGCTCGATAATGTAAACCCAACTTTAATTTGATTTTATTGTATTTCTTTGGCGAAAAGTTCGATTTAGTTGTTTATATTATGAATTGGAAATCATGATGTATATGGCTCTGATGAACACATCTCATCACGTATTACATTTAATTGGATTATCAAATTGAGTAAGGATGATGATGTACGTGGGTTTATGTGAATCATTTAGCAACTTCTGAAGTGAGCTAGAAAAAAAGGCAGATTGTTGGGTCCCTAATTTTTTTAGCCCCTTTTCCCAAACCAACTATAAAAATAACCCAGCTCTTCTCCTCAAGCATTGCTTGATGAGAAGTGGCCCACGACATGACACATTTTATTAATTAATTAAAGAATAAAAAATTTAAATTTGACTAATTTTACACAATATGTTTGAATTGATGTAAGATTTTTCGATTTGACATAAGATTCCATGATTTGATATAAGATTCCATGATTTGACTAATTTGACAACACACTTACCAAATAAAAACAAAAACCCTAACTCGTAACCCGCCCCAGTTCGCGCCTCCCGCGTTACTCTTCTCCGGCGGCGTTGACCGGCGTTGACCATTTTTTTTTAATTTTTAATTACATTTTATTTTAAAATTCATTTTTTAAATAATTTTTATTTAATTATTTAATTTTAAAAAAATACATTAATTTTTAATAAATTTTAAATATAATTTAATTTCTAAATTAATCAATTTTTAAATAGATTTTTAAGACTTTTTAAAAGACTTTTTATGTTATATTTTAATAACTAAAAAATTAATAAATAAAAATTTTCAATAATTAGAAAAATTAATTTAATTAAATACGTTTTTTAAAAATATTTTTAATTAATTTTTGTAAAGAAATTCTAATTAATGGAACGATTTTCAACGCCGGTCAACGTCGGGTTCGCGCCGTCTGAGGAGAGTAGCGCTGGCCGGCTCGAACTGGGGTGGGTTACGAGGTGGGTTTTTTGTTTTTATTTGGTAAGTGTGTTGTCAAATCATGAAATCTTATATCAAATCATGGAATCTTATGTCAAATCGAAGAATCTTACATCAATTCAAGCATATTGTGTCAAATCAGTCAAATTTTAATTTTTTTATTCTTTATTTAATTAAGAAATGTGTCATGTCGTGGGCCACTTCTCCTCAAACAATGCTTGAGGAGAAGAGATGAGTTATTTTTGAATTTTTTTAAAAGTGGGTTATTTTTGTAGTTGGTTTGGGTAAAAGGGCTAAAAAAATTAAGGAGCCGCAGATTGTTGCTTATAATATGTGAATTCCTAGAAAGGAAATACTATTGAAGGGGGAATATGTAGACTATAGTACACCTTATTGCACTTTTAGGATTTTTAGGAATGTATCTGTTCATTGCTTTGGTAGCAAGCACTTCATTGTTTGGAGAAAATCCATGAAGTACTTTAGTAATTGAACTGTAGTTTTGGTATAGTTTTCAGTACTGTAGTAGTGATTGATAGAAACTGATGGCAATTACTGTACCTTTAAAATATGTTTTTCTACATCCAAAGTGATTATTGGAAACTGTAAAATATTTTGGTTCTTTCAGGAGAAAAAGCTGTCGTATGCGTTTTATATATCCGACTTAGAGCTTGTTATACAACTAGGAGATTATTTGTAGAAGAATAAAGGTAAATAGAAGTCGTGGGGATTCGAGTACAATGTTGACATGATTATTGTTTGTTCTATCATACAGTTGCTGAATCATGAAATGTCATTTCGTCTGCTTTCAGTTTATGTGGAGAAGGTAGTCACAATAATGTATCAACCGCAGGGCAGTCTTCCGTATTCGTCCAATTAATCGTTGTTCTTCTACAATCGCTGGTTTATTTCACACATTTTTTAACAGTCAATTACAACGACTATGTTCTGTAGATAATACTTGTTGTAGTTGATATGATAACACATTCTTATCTTCTTTGTGTTATCGTCTATGACTTTGACCAAAGCTTAAATTTTAATCTCTTTGTTTCTTGTCATTTAGTCTCTGCAGTGTTCACTTACTTGTCATTTACTCATTTTTAGGGGTCGTTTACTAAATGCTTATTAGCAAGAGCCACCGCCCTCTTTTACCTTGTTGAGTAATATTCTCGATCATCAAAATCGATTGTTTTTAAGCTTCTCTTACACTATAAGCGCAAACCTGGTAAGAGTCTTCTCCCTCACTTACCCGATAAGAACCTCGGTTGTTGCCATGCCTCTTACCGGGTAAGATTATTGGCCCTTTCCATGCTCACCTACTAAGGTAAGTGACCTAGTAAGCACTTATCTGATAAACGTTTGGTAAACGGCATTTGTCTTCGTATGACATTATCATATTCTATTTTTTTAGCTCTTTGCATCTTCAACTATATATTTTTTTCTGATGCCTTCTGAAATTATTTTTCTAGCTTGTAACACTAATGCTTAAACAAAATTAGCTTCATAGGTTAAAAAAGGAAAAAGTTAAGCTTGAAATAATAAAAGTAGTCAGTGCAAAGGAAATGATATATTATCTTTTGGTTTTAAATAAATCAGAAAGTGAACAAGAATTGGCTAGCATTACTTTGAATTCTATTTTCCTTGTTGTTGTAATTTTGTCATTTGCAGGTCACACCGAGGTTGTACTTTCAGTTGTCTTTGGTCCTGATGGACAACAGCTGGCTAGTGGTTCAGGTGACACAACTGTCCGGTTGTGGGACTTAAATACCCAAACACCTATGTTCACTTGTACAACATCACAAGTTTACTTTACTTTAAGAGACATACAAAACACTTTGTATTTTGAATGAAAGACCACCTTTAGGTTCGGGCAATTCCATTATTTTCTATATTAATACATGTATTCAGGACACAAGAATTGGGTTCTCTGTGTTGCATGGTTAGTGGAAGCAAGTCTGGAGAACTTCAGTGCGGGACCCGCGGACCGGGAAACCATCTGGCAATCCACTTACAGTAAGATCCTCATTAATTATGTTCAATATATATATATATATATATAAATATATATATATATATATATATATATATATATATATATATATGGAAAAGATCGGGGGAGAAGCCTGAAAAATAAAAGAAAATCGGAGAACCAAGAAAAAACGGATGAAAAATATATCAAAATAGATGTCAAATTAAAGATAATAATGTGATCATTCTTTGGTGTAGTTTGTTTCGCTCCAATTTTTGTTGTTTTCGTTGATTTTCGATTTTAAAAGTTAGGAGGAAATGGTTTTATTTTTTGAAAAAAGTGGTTTAGCCACCATTTTAATCTCATCCGTTGGATCATCCCAATCTAACGGTTTAGATGAGTCCTTCGGTTCTTTTATTTTATAAGGTTCTCTCCCGATCTCATCCCTATATATATATATATATACATATATGTATGTATAAGTATGTAGAGGGAGTTTCAAATACAAACCTTCTACTTAGTACAAACCATTGAGCATTAAATGAATCATTTAATTGCTTGGGCCTTGGAGTGTGGTGTTCTTGGTGGATTCTCTTTGACATAAATATATATATATTAAATGTCAAAGATAGGGCCTTGGGCCTTGCGGCTCTTGGGGTCTCGATGTGGTCGAGATTCAACGTTTGAAGAACGAGTGTGGTTGTGTGTGCAGGGTCTGGCGCGGATCACGGCGCTACCTGAGCCGCGAGAGGAGTCGCGCGGAACACTGGAAGATTAGCGGAATAGAGCCTGGTGCGCATTGCGGGGCGACTTGAGCCGTGCCAAGAGGCGCGCAGGCCTCTGTTGGTTTCGACAAACAGTCCTTGGCGCAAATCTTCGGCAGTCGTGCGGTCGTCTGGCAGTTTGTTTTGGTTGGTTCGCTAGATTCAAGTGAAACAATTGAATACGATTGTTGTATCCTCTAGACGGGCGCTATAACGGCGAAATTTCTGTCTTAGGACACTGCGTTAAGTACAGTCCTCAATCGATTTCATTATCTCAAAGAATTTTCGTATCAAGTAAGGTTTAATCATTGTTTTCGTTTGATTGTTTGTAATATGATGTAAAACCAAAGATTTTGTACAAGAAATTCTCTTCTACTCATTCAATTTATGTCAAATTATAAACATAATACATATATGTGATTGATTACTCCTAACAATCTAATATAGAAATTTTGTAAGGAGCGATGGATCAATCACAGAAATTTACTTTAATTTAAATGACATAGTTCATAGTTCCTTGTATTTTTTTAATCTTTTTCCCTTTAATCTTTTTTTAACTGTTGGAGTCAAACCCTTTCTGAAGCAAAACCTGCATCGCTTAGAAACCCCGCCAAAACCCTAAAATCGAACCCTTCTTCTTGCTCACCTTCCTTTTCTCTTAAGTGTTTCAATCATCTTGGAAAACCTAAAGAAATGGAGGTGGATATGGGAGAAGGATCAACTGAGTTGAATAACAACGTCATGTGTCCATTACGGGACCCAGAAGGAACTACACTCGGAGATTCCATGTATCTTCCCTAAAGCGTTGGTCCTAAGGAGCTTCAACAAATGGTTAACAAGTTGCTCGATAATGTAAACCCAACTTTACTTTGATTTTATTGTATTTCTTTGGCGAAAAGTTCGATTTAGTTGTTTATTTTATGAATTGGAAATCATGATTTATATGGCTCTGATGAACACATCTCATCTCGTATTACATGTAACTGGATTATAAAATTAAGTAGGGATGATGATGTACGCGGGTTTATGTGAATCATTTCGCAACTTCTGAAGTGAGCTAGAAAAAATGGCAGTTTGTTGCTTATAATATGTGAATTCCTTGAAAGTAAATACGATTGAAAGGGGAATATGTAGACTATAGTACACCTTATTGCACGTTTAGGATTTTTAGGAATGTATCTGTTCATTGCTTTGGTAGCAAGCACTTCATTGTTTCGAGAAAATCCATGAAGTACTTTAGCCGTTGAACTATGGTTGTGGTGTAGTTTTCAGTACTGTAGTAGTGATTGATAGAAACTAATGGCAATTACAGTACCTTTAATATATGTTTTGCTACATCCAAAGTGATTATTGGAAACTGTAAAATAGTTTGGTTCTTTCAGGAGGAAAAGTTTCCGTATGCGTTTTATATATCCGACCAAGAGCTTGTTATACAACTAGGAGATTATTTGCAGAAGAATAAAGGTAAATAGAAGCCGTGGGGATTCGAGTACAATGTTGTCATGATTATTGTTTGTTCAATCATGAAATGTCATTTCGTTTGCTTTCAGTTTCTGTGGAGAAGGTAGTCACAATAGTGTATCAACCGCATGCAGTCTTCCGTATTCGTCCAGTTAATCGTTGTTCTTCTACAATCGCTGGTATATTTCACACATTTTTTAACAGTCAATTACAACGACTATGTTTTGTAGATAATACTTGCTGCAGTTGATATGATAACACATTCTTCTCTTCTTTGTGTTATCGTATATGACTTTGACCAAAGCTTAAACTTTAATATCATTTTTAGGGGCCGTTTACTAAATGCTTGTTAGCAAGAGTCACCGCCCTCTTTTACCTTTTTGAGTAATAATCTCGATCATCAAAATCGATTGTTTTTAAGCTTCTCTTACCCTGTAAGCACTAACCTGGTAAGAGTCTTCTCCCTCACTTACCCGATAAGAACCTCGGTTGTTGCCATGCCTCTTATAGTGTGCCCTTTCCATGCTCACCTACTAAGGTAAGTGACCTAGTAAGCACTTATCCGATAAACGTTTGGTAAACGGCCTTTGTCTTCGTATCACATTATCATATTCTATTTTTTTTAGCTATTTGCATCTTCAACTATATATTTATTTCTGATGCCTTCTGAAATTATTTTTCTGGCTTGTAACACTAATGCTTAAACAAAATTAGCTTCATAGGTTAAAAAAGGAACAGGTTAAGCTTGAAATACTAGAAGTAGTAAGCGCAAAGGAAACGATATATTATCTTTTGGTTTTAAATAAATCAGAAAGTGAACAAGAATTGGCTAGCATTACTTTGAATTCTATTTTTCTTGTTGTTGTAATTTTATCATTTGCAGGTCACAGCGAGGCTGTACTTTCAGTTGTCTTTAGTCCTCATGGACAACAGCTGGCTAGTGGTTCAGGTGACACAACCGTGTTGTGGGACTTAAATACCCAAACACCTATGTTCACTTGTACAGGTTAGAGACCAGCATCACAAGTTTACTTTGCTTTAAGAGACATACAAAACACTTTGTATTTTGAATAAAAGACCACCTTTGGGTTCGGGCAATTCCATTATTTTCTATATTAATACATGTATTCAGGACACAAGAATTGGGTTCTCTGTGTTGCATGGCACCAGATTGTAAGCATCTGGTTATTGGAAGCAAATCTGGAGAACTTCAGTGCTGGACCCGCGGACCGGGAAACCATCTGGCAATCCACTTACAGTAAGAACCTCTTTAATTATGTTCAATATATATATATATATATATATATATATATATGGAAAAGATCCGGGGAGAACCCTGGAAAATAAAAGAACCGGAGAACCAAGAAAAAACGGATGAAAAAATATATCAAAATAGATGTCAAATTAAAGATAATAATGTGATCATTTTTTGGTGTAGTTTGTTTCACTCCAATTTTTGTTATTTTCGTTGATTTTCGATTTTAAAAGTTAGGAGGAAATGGTTTTATTTTTTGAAAAAAGTGGATTAGCCACCATTTTAATCTCATCCGTTGGACCATCCCAATCTAACGGATTAAATGAGTCCTTCGGTTCTTTTATTTTATAGGGTTCTCTCTCGATCTCATCCATATATATATATATATATATATATATATATATATATATATATATATATATATATATATATATAAGTATGTAGAGGGAGTTTCAAATACAAACCTTCTACTTAGTACAAACTATTGAGCGTTAAATGAATCATTTAAATGTTTGGGCCTTGGAGTGTGGTGTTCTTGGTGGGCTCTCTTTGACATAAATATATATATATTAAATGTCAAAGATAAGGCGTTGGGCCTTGGGGCTCTTGGGGTCTCGATGGGGTCGAGATTCAACGTTTGAAGAACGAGTGTGGTTGTGTGTGCAGGGTCTGGAGCGGATCACGGTGCGACCCGAGCCGCGAGAGGAGTCGCGCGGAACACTGGAAGATTAGCCGAACAGAGCCCGGCGCGCATTGCGGGGCAACTTGAGCCGCGCCAAGAGGCGCGCGGGCCTCTGTTGGTTTAGACAAACACGCAAGACTCCGACAGTCGCGCGGTCGTCTGGCATTTTGTTTCAGTTATCGATACCTATTTATACCACACCTATTCCCATTCGTTTCCCAGACTTTTTCAGAATTTTCTGGGTTTTTTCTCCTTCTCGTTCTTCACCAAACACAAGGTGATTCGCTAGATTCAAGTGAAACACTTGAATACGATTGTTGTATCCTCTAGACGGACGTTATACCGGCGAAATTTCTGTCTTAGGACAATGCGTTAAGTGCAATTCCCAATCGATTTCATTATCTTCAAAGAATATTCATATCAAGTACGGTTTAATCATTGTTTTCGTTTGATTGTTTGTAATATGATGTAAAACCAAAGGTTTTATACAAGAAATTCTCTTCTACTAATTCAATTTATGTCCAATTATATACATAATACATATATGTGATTGATTACTCGTAACAATCTAAGACAAAAATTTTGTAAGGAGCAATGGATCAATCACATAAATTTACTCTAATTTAAATGACATAGTTCATAGTTCCTTGAATTTTGTTAATCCGGTTGTTTTATTTTATAGGGTTCTCTCCCGATCTCATCCCTATATATATATATATATATATGTATGTATAAGTATGTAGAGGAGTTTCAAATACAAACCTTCTACTTAGTACAAACCATTGAGCATTAAATGAATCATTTAATTGCTTGGGCTTTGGAGTGTGGTGTTCTTGGTGGGCTCTCTTTGACATAAATATATATATATATTAAATGTCAAAGATAGGGTCTTGGGCCTTGGGGTTCTTGGGGTCTCGATGGGGTCGAGATTCAACGTTTGAAGAATGAGTGTGGTTGTATGTGCAGGGTCTGTCGCGGATCACAGCGCCACACGAGTCGCGGGAGGAGTCGCGTGGAACACTGGATGATTAGCGGAACAGAGCCCGACGCGCATTGCGGGGCGACGTGAGACGCGAAAAAAGGCGCGCGGGCCTCTGTTGGTTTCGACAAACAGTCCTTGGTGCGAGTCTCCGGCAGTCACGCAGTCGTCTGGCAGTTTGTTTCGGTTACCAATGCATACCTATTTATACCACACCTATTCCCATTCGTTTCCCAAACTTTTTCTCCTTCTCGTTTTCACCAAACATAAGATGATTCGCTAGATTCAATTGAAACACTTGAATACGATTGTTGTATCCTCTAGACAGACGCTATACCGGCGAAATTTCTATCTTAGGACATTGCGTTAAGTGCAGTCCTCAATCGATTTAATTATCTTCAATGAATCTTCATATCAAGTAAGGTTTAATCATTGTTTTCGCTTGATTGTTTGTAATATGATGTAAAACCAAAGATTTTATACCAGAAATTCTCTTCTACTCATTCAATTTATGATAGGATTTATATAAACCCTAACCGGATCTTTAAGCTCAAGAATGATTAGTTCTAGATCATGGAATAAACATATACAAATCACAACATGAACAGCGGAATTAAACGACAGATTTGTATAGCTAACAAGGTTCATTAATTTAAACATACTGATTACATACTCACGCCCCAATTTGTTGACCTAAGTTATCAACAAACGAATACTTCTTCTCAAGTATTAGGATTAAGAACCTTGGGGCTCATGCACACACATCTACACGTTTTTGTTTAAACGTGGGTTTCAAGAACGTCTAATTCTATATCTCTAGGTTTCTTTATATACTAGAAACCTAGATAAACTAGAAACTAGATAAATACCAATCCTAGATAAACTAGGAATCCTAGATAAACTAGAATTTACAAGGATAACTATAAAATAAACATATTACAATTCGAACCCTTGTAAGTTGAAGTTTTGACACATCAAATCTATATGAAATATTCCTAACAATCTTCCCCTATTTGATGATGACAAAACTTAGCATCAGAATCTTCAAGTAGCTCTTCCCCTTTTTGACATAATCAAATCCAAAACTTATCAAACTTGAATCTTCCCCTTGAATGATCAACACTTCTTCTTCCCCTGAATTTATGCTAACCATCCTTGTGTCTTCGAGGTTATATCAATTACGTTGTAAAGAAAATCAACCATTATCTATTTGAAGTTGAAGTAAAAAACCAAACCTTGAGTCTTATATCCCGTAGAAACCAAGTGAACAACAACGTCATTCTCATGAATGAGGGGATCCCTGTCCTTCGACCAATCTTCTTCTCTAAGATTTCGTCAAATTGAAGTCACATTCTTCGAACAATTACGTTAATAATCTTCATAATATCACGGGTTATCTTTAACAGGTGAAGGATACCTTTAAAGATATGATAAGAACACAAACTCTAACTTTCACTTCTTCTTCAAACAAACTCTAATTAATCTTCCTTTTTGTAATCAACTGATGACGATCAAAGGGTAGTCATTTAAGCATTCTTCCTCTATCGTTCATCAAACCTTCATACCTTGTGTGTGTGAATTTTCTTGAAACAAACAAAAATCATCCTCCTTTTGTCGAGCATGATCCTAACATGGTGTGTGACATGTATTCTCCATTGCATCGCGGCTTTGATTTCATGGCTTTGAGGAATTCTGAGTGAAGAACAATTTTTATCAAGAAAAAAAAAACTGCTGGATTTCGAGAATTTCTGGGAGCGTTCTGGACGTCGTACGGCCAATCCAACCAGACATAATGTTAAACAATGTGTCCCGAAGCTGCTGTCCAAAAATCGCGACGATCCGACGGTTCAATCTCCGGGAATAGGCGAAACGGCCGGCTGTGATTTTCCAGAAAATTTCTGCGAAAAATCTGATTTTTCTTTCTTTCGTTCGTCTTCTTTCGTCTCTTCAAATCTTCCATTAAACCTTGTTTTTCTTCCAGATCAGAGAGCACCATGTGCTCTGATACCACTTGACAGGATCGATTCTTAACAAGAATTAAACTTCTTAGAAACAGAATTTAGAGAATCTTGCGGAATAGAACTCTAAATTAATTAAAGAACAATCAATAGAATTCAACACACTGTATATATCAAACTGTATTACTCACAAGCTTTACACCAAACCTCAATCTTGTTGAACAGGCTCAACAAGACGACTTCTACTTCTCTAGAAATAGGGTTCTTACACCTTGAGGTTAATTCACTCTTGAATCAATATATAATTCTATATCACACGTATATCTTCTGTATATTGTCTCTCTTCTATCGTGTATTCTAATAGCTATCTATCAATACTATTTATACAAAAGTAATTACAAGATAACTATCAAAAGTAAATTGATCTTCTGAATCTTCGTTAAACATATCTTGATCAATTCCTTCTTTGTCTCCAAAAGTATCGCATCCCAAACTTATCAAGTCAGCAATATTAACAATGATTTGGCTCAGCAGCATTAACGACCTTCAGCAGTATTAACCTTCACAGTCTTCTAGCAGTAGTATCTCAGCTCAGCAGTACTAAATATGTCTAGCAGTAGTAATTTGGTCTAGCAGTACTAACCATGTCTAGCAGTAGTAACTTCGTCTAGCAGTAGTAACCTTGACTAGCAGTAGTAACGAAGAACTGGCAGTAGTAACATTGTCTTGGCAGTACTAACCATACTTGGCATATCTTCAGTTCCCAACAATCTCCCCCTAACTTGACTTTTAGGAAAAGAAGTCAAGTTCTTCAGATGATGCTTCCAAAACCTAATCATATACGCATAGATCAGGACTTAAACCTAGACTCTGATTTGCAATCCTTCTTACCAAGAATCTTCCCATAGCAGAGTCTTTGTTGCAGACCAACTTTACATGTAACATCCCGTTCAGTCTTTTCATGCAGTGTTTGTAGATTTCATCCACCAGATAATACTCCTGATATGTGTTGTCAATTGATATAACATACACTCCACAATTTTCATAGAGCATCCAGTTGGTTACTGCTTGAAAAGGTCTTGCTGTTATGTGCTGAACTACCTCTGGTCTGAACATTAGGCATAGGTATTCTAACACCATCTTTGTGATAGACATACCTCTTTCTGTCAACATGTTACCATAGATCTGCATGCCTACTTTGAACATCTCTTCCAAGTCAGATCTTGAGCATCTTCTTATAAATTGTCCCCATGTTCTGTAGACTTCAAACTGCCCATCAGCTCTCTTGAGTCTGATATACTCCTTTCTCTCATCTATCAAAGTATCCCAGTGACTGATTGCAGGAGGTTTTGAATCTAATGGAGTCACTTTGATTGGTTCAGTATCAACCATAGTGATGTACAAGTCACATTGTTCATTGCTAAGTGATTGTGCATTACTGGATTGACCTGTCTTACTATCTCCTTGTCCTTCATCCTTGGCAACTTCTTCTTCTACCACAGGTTTTTCAACAGGTTCTACTCTTTGCTTCTTTACAAGCTTCTTTTTAGTAGCCACAGACTTTGTTCTCTTTCTGCTGAAAACCATCTTTGCATCCTTAGTTTCTTCCTGTTTCTTAGCAGTTGGAGGTGTATCATGTTTGGCTTTGATTAAAGCCTCTGCAACCTCCACTTCTTCTACTGTAAGCTTCTCTGTTACTGTTTCAGCTTCTGTTTCTGTTACTACTTTCTGCTCAGTTTCTGCTGCTTTTTCTGTTTGCCCTTCAGCAGCATTAACTGTTTCTGCTGCTTGTTCAAACTCAGCAGCATTAACAGTTTCTGCTGCTGTGGTTTCTGCTGCTGTTGTAGTTTCTGCTTCTTTAACAATCTCTTCCACCTTTTCTGTCTCCCCCTTATTCTGTGCACTGGACTCCCCCTTAAACTGTGCATTATTAATTTCCATCTCAGTCTCCATCTGAACTGTCTCCCCCTCAACTTGTAGACCCTTTTTATTCAGTTCTGCTTCTGATTCTGACTCTGACTCCCCCTTTTTGGGAGCATCATCAGTTGGAATTCTTATTCTCAGCACAAATCTTGCCTTTTTCTGTCTGTGCAACAACTTGGTGACCATCTTCTTGAGCTTCTCAATTTGAGACTGTTGGTAGGTGACCACAGTCTTCAGTTGCTCAATCTCCTTCTTCTGTGCCATAACATCCAAGTTGACATTTCCAATGGTTTCCATCAATTCAGCATAGTTATATCTATCCTCACCTTGTTTAGAAGTGTTTACCTTCTTTAAAGGATCCTTGGAAGTTTTAGCAGAAGCCTTCTGCCTAGCAGAAGTACTAACTGCCCCCTTGGTTTCTTGGCACCTGGGTCCTCCTAATGATTTCTCATTTAGAGTTGCCATGGGGAAGGTCTTATTTATGTTACCACTGTCCTTCTCTGTGCTAGCAGAAGTAGTGGCAGCCTTAGCACCCATATGCTCATCCTTCTCCTTAGAGAGCACCTTCTTGGGGTTGGGAGACACCCCTGTGGTTTCCCTGTTGATATTCTCAATTGGAGAATGCTCCAACTGAGGGCTTAAAGGCTTAGGGCTCTGAGTAGGTACATCAAGGGAAGGAACCTTGTGCACCTTTCTTCTTTCAAACCTTTTGGTGATTGTGGGAGTGGGTCGTTCAAGGATGGACTGAGGGATGTCTTTTGAGATGGAAGGTTGGGATTGGTCATCAGTGGGTGTGTCTAATGAGGGCCTTGACCCTGATGCCATACCTTCAATTGTGTGGGACACAACCATCATTGTAGAGAACAATGGTGTGTCAACTCCTTCCGAGTCCCTAGGAAGTCTTTTCATATTTGAAAAAAACCTTCCCTTTAGGGGATTTGGGTACATATACCTCAGTAAACTGAGGTAAGTCCATCAATTCCTTGTTAATAACTTCTTGCACAAACCTTGGATACATTTAACAGGTTGTATCTCAATTGTTCAACATAGTACACATCTTCAAAGGTCATCTTACCCTTTGAAACATCACCCTTACCACTTATCTTTCCACCAGCAGGATTATCCCCAAATGCAACATGTCCTCCATCAATCTTTTTGAAATTTTTGAGGCAGGCCATGTTACCTGTCATGTGCCTGGAGCAACCACTATCAACATGCCAAATGCTCTTCCCCTTGAGCTGTTGGTTACCCTGCACATCAAGATAAATTAGTTAGTTTTATTTGGAACCCAAGCCGAAGTGGTCTTGGGTCTCCCTTGCTCATCAAAGTACTTACACTTGGTTTTGATGAGATTTTCAAATTTAGGTACTGCAGTGCTGGAGTACTTTGTCAAAATTATTGGTGTAGCAGCACTAGAAGCAGTATTAACCTCAGGAGTACTAACAGTGCTAGCAGTACTAATACAGGAAGCAGCAGTACTGTTAGCAGCAGTATCAGCAGTACTAACAGAGGTAGCAGTATTAACAGAGTTAACACTGCTAGAAGCAGTATTAACAGAGTTAACACTGCTAGAAGCAGTATTAACAGAGTTAATACTGCTAGCAGCAGTACTATCTGAAGAAGTACTAAAAGTATTAGCAGTACTAACTTTGGAATGATTACTAGCAGTATTAACACTGCTAGCAGCACTAACTTTTGAAGCAGTACTAACAGTGTTAGCAGTACTAACACTGCTAGCAGCAGTATTGTTTTTAGTGCCTTTTGGAACCCACATAGTACCACATTCCTTTTCAGTCGTTTTCTTTATGTGGCTTTTGGGTTTATCTTGTTTCTTTGCCACATTTTTCTTTGCAAGCTTTTTATAGCCACCATTCTTTCTGTGACCACCAGGTTTTTGAAAAGATCTTTGAGCATTAAACCTTTGGTTAACAGGATTGAAATAACAGTGTTTGGCTAAATGATTTAGCTTACCACAGATGAAACAAGGTTTTGGCCTGTTGATTCTGTTCAGATCAACTCCTTGTCTCATAGCCCACTGGTTATTCCAGTTCCTTTGATTTCCCCTCTGATTATCATGTGTTTGAGGCTTGTTCTCTTTAGATTTCCTGCAAGAACACTGTTTACAAGTATTGGAGTTCACAACTTTGGGCTGTGTGGAATGAACTCCCTTTTTCTCTTCAGTCCTTTTGATCTCTTTGTTCTTGACACATGGACTTTCACATTCCTCATCAGAGTCTACTTTGTCAGTCTCATCCTCAACAACTACTGTTTCTTCACAAGGATCTATATTAATCTTTAATTCAGGATCCTTCCTATCCTTGGTCTCTAACAAATCAGACTTAGGATGTATGTAGTTGTTATTGTAGGGTGGAGGTGTGGCATTGTACCCTATCCCTACTTTCATCTTGTCATGGATTTGAGCCTTAATGATGGTATCCATGGTTTTAGAAGCACAGGTAAACTTTTCAACATCAAGTTTAACCTTCTTAAGCTCTTCTTTTAATTTCTCATTCTCCTCCCCAGACACTTTCAGCTTAATCTCATACTCATTCTTCTCCCACTTCCAATAGTTAGTATCATAGGAGTGTTGAAGTTCATTAGCTTGAAAAGCTCTAATTTGTTCCTCAAACCTTTCTACAATCCTAACATAATCTTTCACATCTTTCTCTAGCCTCTTAAGGTTATCACACATACCCTGATTGTGATCCCTATATCTTTTAACAGCATCAATGCAAGCTTGAGAGCAGAGTTTAGATTGTACCTCAGTGGGAATATCTGATACTTCTGCCATAAGAGCTTGATTCTGACAGGCTTCCTCAGCTTGATCACTCCAATCAAATCCCATTCCTTGTTGAGAAACAAGGGCTTGAGAGGAGCTTCTGTTTTGGTTTCCATTTGGAGCCTGTTGATGTGATCCTCCACTTCTGCATTCTCTGGCAAAGTGTCCCATCTTGTGACACTTATAACACTCAACCTTGGACTTGTCAAAGCCTGCACCATCTTCTCTTCTCTGGGAAAAGTTGTTTCTCCCAGTCCTTTTGATGAATTTCTTTACCCTCATTGATAGCATAGCCATCTGCCACTTGATGTCCATCTCTTCCAGATCATCAGCATTAATCTGCTCTAAATCATCATTGATTAGAGAAGAGTGAACATGACTAGAAAAGAATGCTTCTAGTACAGAATCTGTAGTCTTCTCTTGATTAGTTCCACCAGCAGCATTAACAGAACCTGCAGTATTAACAGAATCAGGGTTAGCAGCATTATCAGAAGATGGAGATAATAAAGCAGCATTATAAACAAATCCAGATGGCCTTTTCTTGGCTTCAACTTCAGCCTCAAATACTCTCAGATCATTGTAGAGGTCATCTAGCTCTTTGTCCTCCAATTGGTCATTCTGTCTGAATGAGACTGTGTACATGGTCCATTCTTCTCCCAATGATCTAAGGAACTTTCTATTGACATCATCAGCATCCATGTGTACACCCACAGTTGCTAATTCTCCAATCAACTTGTTAAATCTGTCAAAAGTTTGAGTCATAGACTCATTCTTTGCAGACATGAAGTTCTCATATTGTTGCCTGAGAATAGCCTTTTGATTTCTCTTTGTGCTCTTTGTGCCAGTAAATCTTTTCTCCAGAGCATTCCACAACATCTGTGCATCTGTGCAGTGTTGGAATTGATGTTGGTACTCATTAGGAATAGCCAAAAGCAGAGTGCTTAAGGCCTTCATCTCTGTTTGTCTGACTTTCTTTTCAGCATCTGTCTTGGGAGGAGGTCTCTTTCCATCTGCTCCAATCTTTCCTTCATTACATGGGCCATTTTCTATGATGTCCCATATTGCATAATCAGTAAGAAGAATGTACTGCTTGATTCTCAGTTTCCACATGTCAAATTCATTGGGTTTGAGCATGGGAACCTTTGAAACAAGAGTACTGTGAGTATCCATTGAATTGTCCATAGCTTCTAAGATACCAATGCTCTGATACCACCTGATAGGATTTATATAAACCCTAACCGGATCTTTAAGCTCAAGAATGATTAGTTCTAGATCATGGAATAAACATATACAAATCACAACATGAACAGCGGAATTAAACGACAGATTTGTATAGCTAACAAGGTTCATTAATTTAAACATACTGATTACATACTCACGCCCCAATTTGTTGACCTAAGTTATCAACAAACGAATACTTCTTCTCAAGTATTAGGATTAAGAACCTTGGGGCTCATGCACACACATCTACACGTTTTTGTTTAAACGTGGGTTTCAAGAACGTCTAATTCTATATCTCTAGGTTTCTTTATATACTAGAAACCTAGATAAACTAGAAACTAGATAAATACCAATCCTAGATAAACTAGGAATCCTAGATAAACTAGAATTTACAAGGATAACTATAAAATAAACATATTACAATTCGAACCCTTGTAAGTTGAAGTTTTGACACATCAAATCTATATGAAATATTCCTAACAATCTTCCCCTATTTGATGATGACAAAACTTAGCATCAGAATCTTCAAGTAGCTTGGTTCAACAAGACGACTTCTACTTCTCTAGAAATAGGGTTCTTACACCTTGAGGTTAATTCACTTTTGAATCAATATATAATTCTATATCACACGTATATCTTCTGTATATTGTCTCTCTTCTATCGTGTATTCTAATAGCTATCTATCAATACTATTTATACAAAAGTAATTACAAGATAACTATCAAAAGTAAATTGACCTTCTGAATCTTCGTTAAACATATCTTGATCAATTCCTTCTTTGTCTCCAAAAGTATCGCATCCCAAACTTATCAAGTCAGCAATATTAACAATGATTTGGCTCAGCAGCATTAACGACCTTCAGCAGTATTAACCTTCACAGTCTTCTAGCAGTAGTATCTCAGCTCAGCAGTACTAACCATGTCTAGCAGTAGTAATTTGGTCTAGCAGTACTAACCATGTCTAGCAGTAGTAACTTCGTCTAGCAGTAGTAACCTTGACTAGCAGTAGTAAAGAAGAACTGGCAGTAGTAACATTGTCTTGGCAGTACTAACCATACTTGGCATATCTTCAGTTCCCAACAATTTATGTCCAATTATATACATAATACATATATGTGATTGATTACTCCTAACAATCTAAGACATAAATTTTGTAAGGAGCGATGGACCAATCACAGAAATTTACTCTAATTTAAATGACTAAGTTCATAGTTCCTTGAATTTTTTTAATCTTTTTCCCTTTAATTTTTTTAATGTTCGAGTCAAACCCTTTCTGCAGCAAAACGTGCATTGCTTATAAACCCTGCCAAAACCCTAAAATCGAACTCTTCTACTTTCTCACCTCCCTTTTCTCCAGAGTGTTTCAATCAGGTTGGAAAACCTAAAGAAATGGAGGTGGATATGGGAGAAGGGTCAACTAAGTTGAATAACAACGTCATGTGTCAATTAGCGGACCCAGAAGGAACTACACTCAGAGCTTCCATGTATCTTCCCCCAAGCGTTGGTCCTAAGGAGCTTTAACAGATGGTTAACAAGTTGCTTGATAATGTAAACCCAACTTTAATTTGATTTTATTGTATTTCTTTGGCGAAAAGTTCGATTTAGTTGTTTATATTATGAATTGGAAATCATGATGTATATGGCTCTGATGAACACATCTCATCACGTATTACATTTAATTGGATTATCAAATTGAGTAAGGATGATGATGTACGTGGGTTTATGTGAATCATTTAGCAACTTCTGAAGTGAGCTAGAAAAAAAGGCAGATTGTTGGGTCCCTAATTTTTTTAGCCCCTTTTCCCAAACCAACTATAAAAATAACCCACTTTTAAAAAAAATCAAAAATAACCCAGCTCTTCTCCTCAAGCATTGCTTGATGAGAAGTGGCCCACGACATGACACATTTTATTAATTAATTAAAAAATTAAAATTTGACTGATTTGACACAATATGCTTGAATTGATGTAAGATTCTTCGATTTGACATAAGATTCCATGATTTGATATAAGATTCCATGATTTGACTGATTTGGCAACACACTTACCAAATAAAAACAAAAACCCCACCTCGTAACACAGCCCAATTCGCGCCGGCCGGCGCTTCTCTTCTCCGGCGGCGCGAACCCGACGTTATTTTAAATTACATTTTTTAAATAATTTTTATTTATTTATTTAATTTTAAAAATACATTAATTTCTAATTAATTTTAAATATAATTTAATTTCTAAATTAATCAGTTTTTAAATAGATTTTAAGACTTTTTAAATGACTTTTTATGTTATATTTTAATAATTAAAAAATAAAAAAATAAAAAATTTCTATAATTAGAAAAATTATTTTAATTAAATACCTTTTTTAAAAATATTTTTTAATTAATTTTTGTAAAGAAATTCTAATTAATTGTACGATTTTCAACGTCGGTCAACATCGGGTTCGCGCAGAAATTCTAAAGCAGAATTTGGGAATTTTAAATTTAATAGGATTTTTATAACTTTCTAAAGAGTATATGATTTTTTTTAATTAAAAGAATTTTTTTTAAAACAATTACTTATAAGAGAGAAATGTTTAGAAGAGAAAAAAAATTATGGGTTAAATATTTTAATAATATAATTAATTATGTAATCTCCAAAACAGAAAATCTTTTATAGATGAATGTAATTCTTTGTGAAGATTTCGATTTTTTACTTCTATACTTTGGTGAATTTGTTGGAGATGTTCTAAAATGACCAAAACATTTATTACAAAATACCAAATCTCATCTACTTATTGTTGGAACTTAGTTGAGATGTGAGAAAACTAGTCCCACATAGGAGCCAAGGTAAAGTATAAATCATCTAATAAACTCCAACAATTGAGCATCAAATGAATCATTTAATTGCTTGGGCCTTGGAGTGTGTTGTTTTTGGTGGGATCTCTTTGACATAAATATATATATATATTAAATGCCACGGCACGACCCGAGCCGCAGGAGGAGTCGCGCGGAACACTGTAATATTAGCGGAACAGAGCCCGACTCGCATTGCAGGGCGACTTGAGCCGCACCAAGAGGCGCGCTTAAATGTCACGGCGCGACCCGAGTCGCGGGAGGAGTCGCACGGAACACTGTAAGATTAGTGGAACAGAGCCCGACTCGCATTGCGGGGCGACTTGAGCCACGCCAAGAGGCGCGCTTAAATGTCACGGCGCGACCCGAGTCGCGGGAGGAGTCACACGGAACACTGTAAGATTAGTGGAACAGAGGCTGGCTCGCATTGCGGGGTGACTTGGGTCGCGCCAAGAGGCGCGCGGGCCTCTGTTGGTTTCGACAAACAGTCCTTGGCGCCGGCAGTCGCACGGTCGTCTGGCAGTTTGTTTCGACAAACAACCCTTGGCGCGGGCCTCTGTTGGTTTCGACAAACAGTCCTTGGCGCCGGCAGTCGCGCGGTCGTCTGGCAGTTTGTTTCGGTTACCGATGCATACCTATTTATACCACACCTATTCCCATTCGTTTCCCAGAATTTTTCAGACGTTTTTGACGAATTTTCTGGGTTTTTTTCTTTTTCTCGTTCTTCACCAAACATAAGATGATTCGCTAGATTCAAGTGAAACACTTGAATACGATTGTTGTATCCTCTAGACGGACGTTATACCGGCGAAATTTCTGTCTTAGGACACTGCGTTAAGTGCAGGCCTCAATCGATTTCTATATCTTCAAAGAATCTTCGTATCACGTAAGGTTTAATCATTGTTTTCGTTTGATTGTTTGTAATATGATGTAAAACCAAAGATTTTATACAAGAAATTCTCTTCTACTCATTCAATTTCTGTCCAATTATATACTTAATACATATATGTGATTGATTACTCCTAACAATCTAAGACATAAATTTTGTAAGGAGCGATGGATTAATCACATGAATTTACTCTAATTTAAATGACATAGTTCATAGTTCCTTGAACTTTTTTAATCTTTTTCCCCTTAATTTTTTTCTGTTCGAGTCAAACCCTTTCTGAAGCAAAACCTGCATCGCTTATAACCCCCGCCAAAACCCTAAAATCGAACCCTTCTTCTTGCTCACCTCCCTTTTCTCCAGAGTGTTTCAATCAACTTGGAAAACCTAAAGAAATGGAGGTGGATATGGGAGAAGGATCAACTGAGTTAAATAATGTCATGTGTCAATTAGCAGACCCAGAAGGAACTACACTCGGAGCTACCGTGTATCTTCTCCAAAGCGTTGGTCCTAAGGAGCTTCAACAGATGGTTAACAAGTTGCTCGATAATGTAAACCCAACTTTACTTTGATTTTATTGTATTTCTTTGGCGAAAAGTTCGATCTAGTTGTTTATTTTATGAATTGGAAATCATGATGTATATGGCTCTGATGAACACATCTCATATCGTATTACATGTAACTGGATTATCAAATTAAGTAGGGATGATGATGTACGCGGGTTTATGTGAATCATTTAGCAACTTCTGAAGTGAGCTAGAAATAAGGGTAGATTGTTGCATATAATATGTGAATTCCTAGAAAGGAAATTCGATTATAGGGGGAATATGTAGACTATAGTACACCTTATTGCACTTTTAGGATTTTTAGGAATGTATCTGTTCATTGTTTTGGTAGCAAGCACTTCATTGTTTGGAGAAAATCCATGAAATACTCTGGCAGCTGAACTGTTGTTGTGGTATAATTTTCAGTATTTAGTAGTAGGGATTGTCTGATTGATAGAAACTGATGGCAATTACTGTACCTTTAAAATATTTTTTTCTACATCTAAAGTGATTATTTTAAACTGTAAAATATTTTGGTTCTTTCAGGAGGAAAAGCTGCCGTATGCGTTTTATATATCCGACCAAGAGCTTGTTATACAACTAGGAGATTATTTGCAGAAGAATAAAGGTAAATAGAAGCCGTGGGGATTTGAGTACAATGTTGTCATGATTATTGTTTGTTGTATCATACAGTTGCTGAATCATGAAATGTCATTTCGTCTGCTTTCAGTTTCTGTGGAGAAGGTAGTCACAATAGTGTATCAACCGCAAGCAGTCTTCCGTATTCGTCCAGTTAATCGTTGTTCTTCTACAATCGCTACACATTTTTTAATAGTCAATTACAGCGGCTATGTTATGTAGATAATACTTGTTGCAGTTGATATGATAACCCATTCTTCTCTTCTTTGTGTTATCGTCTATGACTTTGACCAAAGCTTAAATTTTAGTCTCTTTGTTTCTTGTCCTTTAGTCTCTGCAATGTTCACTTACTTGTCATCTACTCATTTTTAGGGGTCGTTTACTAAATGCTTATTAGCAAGAGTCACCGCCCTCTTTTACCTTGTTGAGTAATATTCTCGATCATCAAAATCGATTGTATTTAAGCTTCTCTTACCCTGTAAGCGCTAACTTGGTAAGAGTCTTCTCCCTCACTTACCCAATAAGAACCTCGGTTGTTGCCATGCCTCTTACCGGGTAAGATTATTGGCCCTTTCTATGTAAGATTATTGGCCCTTTCCATGCTCACCTACTAAGGTAAGTGACCTAGTAAGCACTTATCCGATAAACGTTTGGTAAACAGCCTTTGTCTTCGTATGACATTATCATATTCTATTTTTTTAGCTCTTTGGATCTTCAACTATATTTTTTTTTCTGATGCCTTATGAAATTATTTTTCTGGCTTGTAACACTAATGCTTAAACACAATTAGCTTCATAGGTTAAAAAAGGAACAGGTTAAGCTTGAAATAATATAATTAGTCAGCGCAAAGGAAATGATATATTATCTTTTGGTTTTAAATAAATCAGAAAGTGAACAAGAATTGGCTAGCAATACTTTGAATTCTAATTGGGAAATTAATTGAAATACCCTAAGTTGACCACCCTTTCATCCATATGCCCTATCTCTCTCCCAATTAACCAAAATACCCCGAAAATCCATGGCCCAACCTGTGGCCCACATATTATGTTTAGAAATAGACAAATCTTGAAAAGCCTTGAAAAGCCTGTGGGATATTGAAGATGCCATGGAAAATGGAGCCCGTGGGACATTGGAAATGCCACGGATTGTGGTCCAAAATAAGAATATTTATGGTTAAGTTTGATAACCCACAGATTGTGGTCCAAAATGAATTCTTGGCCCACGGAAATTATTTGGAGATGCCACGGATTGTGGTCCAAAATTTAAATCCCACGGAAATTATTCTTGGGCCACGGAAATTATTTTGCCACGGTTTTCTTAGCTCTATTGTGGTTAAGTTTGATAAGTTTGGAGATGCCACAGATTGTTTGATAATTTGGAGATGAAAATCCTTGGGCCATGGGTTCCCATCCCATTTGTCTATTTCTAAACATAATCCGTGGGCCACGGGTTGGGCCACAGATTTTTGGGGTATTTTGGTTAATTGGGAGAGAGATATGGCATATGGATGAAAGGGTGGTCAACTTAGGGTATTTCAATTAATTGCCCTTCTATTTTTCTTGTTGTTGTAGTTTTGTCATTTGCAGGTCACACCGAGGTTGTACTTTCAGTTATCTTTAGTCCTGATGGACAACAGCTGGCTAGTGGTTCAGGTGACACAATTGTCCGACTGTGGGACTTAAATACCCAAACACCTATGTTCACTTGTACAGGGTAGAGACCAGCATCACAAGTTTACTTTGCTTAAAGAGACATAGAAAACACTTTGTATTCTGAATGAAAGACCACTTTTGGGTTCGGGAAATTCCCTTATTTTCTATATTAATTGTAACACCCTCAAAATTGGAACGAGCAACTAACTTTAATTTCAATAAAATACCTCAAATAGAATAATAGAACATTTCTACAGATCATCCTTGAAAACACCTCAAAGTTTAAACATCACAAATTTCACATCTAACAACTCAAGGCGGGTGTTATTTAACCCATTTACAAGTTGCTAATCCCAAATAAGTGCGGAAGACTTCGCTAAGCATCTCACTTCTCGTGTACTCTACTAGCACTCATCACTTCACAGTGTAGCTAAAGCTATTCTCAACCCGAACCTGTTGCACATGCCGACAAATAAAAAGGTTAGGCTAACGCCTAGTGAGTTTAAGAGTTTACATCATGAGAAAATCATTTGTTAAACCAAAAGATTCAACTTAATTCATGATTTCCAAAAAGGGTTTGTATAAAAGATGTAACACCCCGACTTTTAGAAGGTATCGACATTTTGAGAAAAATATGAAAAATAGGATTTTAGATTAAATCCAAGATTTTATATTCTTGTTGGATGTAGAATTCAAATACGAGTCCAACGGTCCTTTTTGGAGCAAAAACGGAGCTAAAACGAAGAAGTTATGGCCAAAACAAGTTTCGGTACACTCTGTGCTATAGTGCCCGGCGATTGTGACACTGTCACAATCGCATGTCACAATCGCCGGATGCCAAAAACTATCGGTACAACCCGTGCGATTGTGCCAGCGATTGTGACACTGTCACTATCGCATGTCACTATCGCCCGGGGTACCAGGACCCTTAAACGTGATTTTCAGCACTTTTCTCATTCTAACTTCACCCATTTCGTTTTTCTCTCCCAAGAACCGAAGCCCTTCACCCCCAATGTCGATTTTGAGCCTTTTAGACCCCAATAATCAAGTTTTCAAGTGTCCCTTCTTCATCTATCTTGGTTTTGGAAGCTAAATCAAGAATTCTTTCATTCCATCATCTTCATCAAAGTTTTCTAAGGTTTCATCCAACCCTTTTTCTCCATTTTGAGGATTTGGAGTTTGTGGTTCGTTTTGGTAACTCTAGAGGTGTTTGGTTGGTGGATCCAAGTTATGGTTAAGGTAATCTTCTCTTTTCTCCATCTATGGAAATTAGGGTTTTGGTATAAGTTAAGATATTGATGTAAAATGTTTGAGGAACGATTCTAGATGGTTGAATATGGATATTGATGGTTGGAAACTTGTGGGTCTAGGTTTTTGGAAGATTTGGCTTGAGGATTCAAGTTTCTTCAAAGGAGCTCATATTGGGGAAAAACTCTAGATTTAGTGATAGGGTTATTTTTATAACCCTATTTATAGCCTTTTATTATAATTTTGAGCTAAGTTTTATCCCCCATTGAGTCTTTTTAGTTAAGTTAGTGTCTAATTTAGCAAATAAATGCTTTGGACCTTAAAACGTCAAAATAGCATGTTTTTATATAAATATAACAATTTTCTTATTTAAATTGTCTTAATTGTAGGGAGAATGCGAATGCCGTTTTTTTAAGTCTCTATATATATGGGAATTGCTTGGAAAAAGAAGTAATTTACGCGTAGCGGGACGAGAAACGAGAGACTTCACATTTTGGACACGGCAACGTTTTTCTCACTTGGGCTGAAAATACAGGATTTTCTTCTACATACTTGGGCCGATTTTTGGATAGTAATTATTGGGCTTAAAAGGTTACACACTTTGGATTCCAATTTGTTAGTTGGGCTGATTTTGTAATTGGGCCCCAAAAAGCCTTCTCAAAAGTACTATATATATGTACGTATGCTAAGTAAAAAGGGGATCAAACAACATCAATTTCCATTTTGCTCATTGCATTATTGGAGGTGGGTGTCTTCATATCATTGGTGTAGAGAGAGAGAGAGAGAGAGAGAGAGAGCCAAGAGATCCTTTCTTTGTTTTCATTTCAATGGCTTAGGCCATCATGCAGCAGTGAACCAAATCCATTTTCCAAATTGGGTTGGTTCACATCTCACACCCCGGTGATTTCGTTGTAACGCTCGGGTTTGATTTCTCATTTAATATAAGTGTGTTTTTTTCTTAATCTCGTGTTTTTACTAATCATAAAGTTATTGTTTAAGTACCATCGTTTTCTTTTCTTACGGCTTGGATCGAAGTATTGTCTTCACGGTTTTAGAATTAATCTCGCAATCGTCGGTTTTATTTATGTTTTTAGTAATTTCGTTCTCTAATTCTCGATAGTTTAAAATTTCGGTTTATGTTATTTTCGAACACTAACTCTTAGTCCTCTTTTATACTCTAAATTATTACCATAAATCGGAAGTCTGAATTAATCTCTTCGGATCCCCAACTAGCTTGGTTCACGATTTGTAGTAACGAAGAATTTATAAAAGTTGCAAGTGTTATGTGTTTTTGTGTTAAAAATTTTCTCAACATCTCGTTAGTTAATTTTAGATCTTTAATCGACGTTAGATTTCCAAAGTTAGTTTTGTGTTTCGTTACATTTAAAACACGACTTTCCATCTCTTTAGTTTATAATTAATTTTCTTAACACGTAATTTCGACTTTTCAAGTTTTGTGTAATGGATTGTCCATCTCCGTTATTTGTTTTCATAACCGTTGTTGTAGTTTTTAGTGCACGTAAAGCGAGGATGGGCTAATTGCCTTAACTTGGGGTATAAAGTGAAGTTGATACCGAGACCGATAATTAAATAAAGAGGTGTATCGTATGACATGATTGTCTAACGTTATTTAAATCAAGGTTATATTTTGTGGTGGATCACAATTGACCAATTGACACCCGGTACGTTGTATCATGAAATAGTGGACTCTTGAGATAACCAAGGAATGTCGTCTCATCTTTTTATCTAATTATTATTAATTTCATCCCAACGGAACTTTATACCCTGTGCTTCTCTTTATAATTGATTTTAGTTTAATTGTTAACAAAACCTCCAACAAAAATATTGTTTTCGAATTCGCAATCTGAAACTAGTTTTTATTTATTGGACTTATAAAAGAAGAACTTTTCCAAGCTTCCGTGTGGGATCGATACTTGGTACTTTGTACCATTATTACTTGTTAAAGGCGATAATAGACTAAGATGTATACTTGCGTCCTGGTTTATTTGTGATATTTTCAGGTACACACCTAGCACTCAACAAGTTTTTGGCGCCGTTGCCGGGGAAGCACGCTAGAAGTTTTTCTTTTATTCAAGTAAAGTTTTTAAAAACAAGTTTTTCTACCACCTTTTTTAAAAACCAAAAAAATAGTTTATGTCAAGTCATAAATTATTGAGTATATCTTTCTGTGAATATGGATTCATTGGGACATTCGTTTGAGCCGTATGAAACTGTTTTCTGTGACTACTGTGGCGGAAATCATTTCTCATACAGTTGCCTTTCGAACCCCGAATCCCGTTATTTCATGGAAGATAGTAATTGGGATACCTCACACTTTAATGGTTACACTCAATCATGGGAGAATCATCCTAATTTATTTTTAAATGGTCAAGATCAAGGCACTTTCACATCACCAATACATCCCTATCAAGATTGGAGTAACACTTGCTCAAATATTTTTGACCAATCTTGGGAGGAACACGATGATTTTTCTGGCGATTTTCAAGGGGATGATTTTAACAACTCACTTTTACCACCCACGCCCCCTTTAGAACAAGTTGAAAACTTTAAATCTCTTGAAACTTTGATGAATGGTTTCTTACAGAACATACAAGGAGTTGTTATTAACATAACAACGTGTGCCGAAGAGATCATTAGTGAACTTAAAGCGCAAAGCCAAATCCCTATACCAAGTGATATTGAAAAATCTGAGTGTATCGGTAAGGATGAGGGTGAGGCTAATACTTTGGAAAAGATTCAAAAGATAGAGAGTTCCAAGGAAACACCTGAGCATTTGAGCAACCCCTCTTCACTTCAAAATAGAGAAGAGGTGCAACAAAGTGCCAAGATTTTCATTAACCCCTGCAATAAATCTGTGCAGAACGAACATATTGTTGTAGATACCGTAACATCCCTACAACACATTTTTGTAGAAAACCTTCAAGTTGTTTTAAAAAGGGGACGTGATGATCAATCCAAGGACTTGGAAGACTTCATAAAATCGTGTTATGCTGTTGGTGAGGTGATGAATCGTTCGCCCATTTGTGAAATCAATGTCTTGTGTCGTGATCAAGTAGTAAAACGAGTGGTGAGAGAAGTATATAAGCATAAGTGGAAAGAGAAACACCACGTTTGGAGTCAGCAAAATGCAAGACTCTTGAAGAACCTCCCACCATTTCCAATCCAATTAGGATGACATACGGATGTTTCACCTACTCATCTTGAGTAGGCCAGGTTCTATCATCTTTTAATTTCTTGCATCTTTTAATTTAATGTTCCTAGTTATATAATATGTGTCTGGGGTTGTTTTTGTTTCCAAAAGAAATGTTGTAAGTGTTGATTATTCCATGCACACATGCACACGGCTCACAAGTGAGTAATTGCTAGTTGAATTGGTGGAATGATAGCCACAATAATCCATTTTTTTTCTATCATTTGCAGTTTAAATGCATCACTAGAACTAGCCGCTAAATTCTTTATTTTTACCAATTTTTGTTGGAATCAATTTTTGTGCACTTATACACTCAAGCCACCCATTCTTACCATTTTTGGTATCGATCCAATTCAATGTTCAATGAGGACATTGAACCCTTCAAGTTTGGGGTTGTGGAAGTATGGTCGTTCGTTCATGATATATCATTCACACCATATTAATTGTGGTATTTCTTTGCATACCCACAAATACACAAAAATTCAAAAAATTCAAAAAATGCACAAATGTGAAAACATCCATGAAAAAACGAGCAAAGCTCTAAATGTGTTTTCCGTGCATAAAAGTCAAGTGTCAAAGACACGAAGAGACCAATGTGTCCACGTTCCTAAAAAATGAGAAGATGGCAAAATGCCATAAAAGGAAAAATAAGAGCAAGTGGTAAAAGGCATTGCATCACAAGCATGAAAAAGCCGATTGCATACCTTTTTGAAGTGCATTTCTTGATTCCAATTAGATAGAGAGTTGTGTGGCTAGCTTATGGTTTGGTGTGATTTATTGTGCATTTTGAGATAAAATGGTTTATGAAAGGCTATCAATGCTTACCATGTAAATTAGTTGTTGCAACAATTCTTGTAAACCGTATGCTTGCATGTGTTCATGGTATTGATGGAAAGGAACAATTATCTTCTTTGGGTTAACAATGTTTTTAGCTCAAAAATTTTCGTTAAATAAAGTTGCTTGAGGACAAGCAACGATTCAAGTTTGGGGTTGTGATAGGGTTATTTTTATAACCCTATTTATAGCCTTTTATTATAATTTTGAGCTAAGTTTTATTCCCCATTGAGTCTTTTTAGTTAAGTTAGTGTCTAATTTAGCAAATAAATGCTTTGGACCTTAAAACGTCAAAATAGCATGTTTTTATATAAATATAGCAATTTTCTTATTTAAATTGTCTTAATTGTAGGGAGAATGCGAATGCCGTTTTTTAAGTCTCTATATATATGGGAATTGCTTGGAAAAAGAAGTAATTTACGCGTAGCGGGACGAGAAACGAGAGACTTCACATTTTGGACACGGCAACGTTTTTCTCACTTGGGCTGAAAATACAGGATTTTCTTCTACATACTTGGGCCGATTTTTGGATAGTAATTATTGGGCTTAAAAGGTTACACACTTTGGATTCCAATTTGTTAGTTGGGCTGATTTTGTAATTGGGCCCCAAAAAGCCTTCTCAAAAGTACTATATATATGTACGTATGCTAAGTAAAAAGGGGATCAAACAACATCAATTTCCATTTTGCTCATTGCATTATTGGAGGTGGGTGTCTTCATATCATTGGTGTAGAGAGAGAGAGAGAGAGAGAGAGAGAGAGAGAGAGCCAAGAGATCCTTTCTTTGTTTTCATTTCAATGGCTTCGGCCATCATGCAGCAGTGAACCAAATCCATTTTCCAAATTGGGTTGGTTCACATCTCACACCCCGGTGATTTCGTTGTAACGCTCGGGTTTGATTTCTCGTTTAATATAAGTGTGTTTTTTTCTTAATCTCGTGTTTTTACTAATCATAAAGTTATTGTTTAATTACCATCGTTTTCTTTTCTTACGGCTTGGATCGAAGTATTGTCTTCACGGTTTTAGAATTAATCTCGCAATCGTCGGTTTTATTTATGTTTTTAGTAATTTCGTTCTCTAATTCTCGATAGTTTAAAATTTCGGTTTATGTTATTTTCGAACACTAACTCTTAGTCCTCTTTTATACTCTAAATTATTACCATAAATCGGAAGTCTGAATTAATCTCTTCGGATCCCCAACTAGCTTGGTTCACGATTTGTAGTAACGAAGAATTTATAAAAGTTGCAAGTGTTACGTGTTTTTGTGTTAAAAATTTTCTCAACATCTCGTTAGTTAATTTTAGATCTTTAATCGACGTTAGATTTCCAAAGTTAGTTTTGTGTTTCGTTACATTTAAAACACGACTTTCCATCTCTTTAGTTTATAATTAATTTTCTTAACACGTAATTTCGACTTTTCAAGTTTTGTGTAATGGATTGTCCATCTCCATTATTTGTTTTCATAACCGTTGTTGTAGTTTTTAGTGCACGTAAAGCGAGGATGGGCTAATTGCCTTAACTTGGGGTATAAAGTGAAGTTGAGACCGAGACCGATAATTAAATAAAGAGGTGTATCGTATGACATGATTGTCCAACGTTATTTAAATCAAGGTTATATTTTGTGGTGGATCACAATTGACCAATTGACACCCGGTACGTTGTATCATGAAATAGTGGACTCTTGAGATAACCAAGGAATGTCGTCTCATCTTTTTATCTAATTATTATTAATTTCATCCCAACGGAACTTTATACCCTGTGCTTCTCTTTATAATTGATTTTAGTTTAATTGTTAACAAAACCTCCAACAAAAATATTGTTTTCGAATTCGCCATCTGAAACTAGTTTTTATTTATTGGACTTATAAAAGAAGAACTTTTCCAAGCTTCCGTGTGGGATCGATACTTGGTACTTTGTACCATTATTACTTGTTAAAGGCGATAATAGACTAAGATGTATACTTGCGTCCTGGTTTATTTATGATATTTTCAGGTACACACCTAGCACTCAACATTTAGCCTAAATCTAGCAAGGTGAGTTCAAGTTGATTTGTGAAAACTTTGTACATGCCAAAAATGTTATTTTCCAAATAATTGCGTGTTTACTTGAAAATATCAATGGTTGAGTTATTTGGATAGTTTAACTCTTTTGAAACACTTATCTTCATAAATGTTGTAAAACACCCATATTTAGGGCTTTTGGATATTTTGATGTGTAGAAATCATAATATGTCCTTAAAAGATTAATTGCTCAAAATGATGTCTATTTGGTGGTTTAATCATGTTAGTATAATTGATTTTATAAACCATGTGGAAATGCACAAATTAGTATCAAGGGTCATTTTGAGGATTTGAAGGTGTGAGTCCTTTTGGGAAAACTCTTTTGTTTAACAGTGTCGGGTTTTGGGTTAATAACGATTTTGTGGTACTTGTTTACCCAACTGATGTTTAAATGCGTTTTGTGCGATGATGGCCGTTATATAAGGGTCTAGCGAGTTTGGAGCATTTTTCTCGGGTTTGCCTTTGAGAAAGTTTGGGGACATTTGTCCGATTTTAAATGGCTCAATGTGGAGTTTTATTTATGGTTTGCATTTATTGCAACTTGATGCATTTTATTTCTCATTATTGATATGTACATGCTTGGGTGTTTTTGTCATTCCGGGTTGAGCATGTTTTGTAGACTGTGTTGCATTGGATCCATAGGCATGTGAGTCAGTCTTTATTTGATGGTCTATCTCTTTGTGCACGAGGAGTGGACTATGGGGACACATGGTTATATGCGTTAGGCCGTGGGGCCACTAGCGAGTAGGCAATGAGGGACATTGGAGTCCTTGAGGTGTAACTCATCTAGACTGGATATGCAATGTGGTCCCTGTAAGTCCTTGAGGTGTAACTCTACGGGGTATGCAATAAAGGCGATTTATTTATGGTTTGAGGTTGTGATGTCTTTATGGCATGGGAACTAGGACCGGGACTTGAGGTGTAATCCAGTAACATCATAAATGACCTAACTTTGTGTGCCCGTCACTTTCGATGGAATCGGGTCTCCCCCGTCACCGAAAGGTGTGGTTTTTGGGTATAAGATTTTATCCATATTTTCGGTGACGCACTTTATTTATATGAAATGTCTTCATGGTTCATTGGCAGAGTTCTATGCTTCATCCTATTTGGATGTTTTAAATATTGGAGTTTTGTCCACATTTATATTTCTTGGGATATTTACGTCCAAACACGTTTTGAGTGAGTTGGAGTTGGAATTCATTTTAGAAAACGCTTTATACAATTTGGGAGCTCTTCTAATAGATTTTGTGTGATTTGGAAAATGGGTGATTTGCATTTAAAGTAAACTCTTTTGAAATCATGACTAAAACTACACCCCTCTCGATTTATGAATTTATATAGTCATGATAAAATACTTGAACTCACTAGGCGTTAACCTAACCCTTTTTATTTGTCGGCATGTGCAACAGGCTCAGGTTGGGAGTAGCTTTAGCTACACTGTGAAGTGGCGAGTGCTAGTAGAGTGCACGAGAGGTGATTTGTTTAGTGAAGTCTTCCGCATTTATTTTGGGATTAGCAACTTGTACTGGTGTTAAGTAACACCCGACTTTAAGTGGTTCATAATATGATTTGAGTTTTAAATTGTGAGAGTTGTTATGTTTATCTTGAAGTAATTCCAGGAATGATTTGTAAAAGGAATTTTATTTCTTAAGTGATTATTTTATCGAAATTTTATTTAGCTGCTCTTTCCAAATTCGAGGGTGTTACAAAAGACATTGACAACCCAATTTCCAAACGCACACAATTCCTGTGAGGAAAGCTCCCAATGAAAATCATTTCTCTGCAATGGACTCAAATCCAAAACTCACATCAAGAGTTAATTAAATAATAATTTCTCAAATAATCGCCAATGCGAATAAAACTCCAATAGTTAAAACGTCCAACAAGGATGAAACATAAAATATGTCCATCAATCATGGAAAACAATCCCTATGAATATAATATAACATCGACAACGCGGATAAATAAAAAACCCGAATTCAACACCCTTCGGTGACGGGGGAGACCCGATCTCATCGAATATGGCGAACACATAAATTAAACCATAATTAATAAATACAAGTAAGCTTCTTGGATGTGGAAACATATGACATCAACCATACTAGGTCTTTAGTCAATCTACGGCATCAACCATACTAGGTCTTTAACCCATCTTAGACATCAACCATACTAGGTCTTTAGTCCATCTTCGACATCAACCATACTAGGTCTTTAGACAATCTTAGACATCAACCATACTAGGTCTTTAGTCCATCTTCGGCATCAACCATACTAGGTCTTTAGCCTAAACCACCAAGTTCAACCCTACTGGATCTTTACCTTGGGAAACCCACCATCCGAAACAAGCTTACTCGACTTAAATATATATATATACATGACTCCAAAAGAATAGCCAATGCATTCAAATCATGTAATCATCATGTATAATGCAATTCATGCAATTCAAACCCCAAACCCACGTCGAGCTTATTAAAATCGGGCGAATACCCTCAAGACTCAACCGAGTCCAAAACCGAGCCCTCTGCTCAAAAGATCTAATGATCATTTATCAACATCAATTCATGCAAATTAAAATGCATCTAGATGTGTGTGTGTATGCGTATATGCAACTGTTTCATATTTCGACAATGCATATAACCCACCAAAGTTCATTAGTCCCAAAGGTACTAAGAATACAAATCATCAAACGGTCTTTACACATAAGACCACACACTCAAACCGGCACATACTCAAATAAAACGCAATTAAGCATATAACACATCCAAAGCTCCACCTCGAGCTATTAAAACTGGCAAACACTCAAAAGACTAATTTGAGTATAATTCAAGCCTTTAAAGGCCAAAATAACCGTTTGGTTAAATACGTGTCACTCACACAGTTACGTAAACCAAAATGCATCGTTACCCAAAATCTTTACCTTTTAATTCCTCAATTGGCCATCGGCCCCGAAATAAAGGTTTACAACTCTCAAAACATTCACATGGTCGGATTGACCAAAATCCCCAACTCACACGTTGACACTTTAAAATGTGTCACATCATAATTATCACATAATCACAAAACACTAAAAGTGTATTTTGACCAAATCATCTCCACTTATGCAATAAATTCACAAAACCTCTTTTATTCGTGATTTATTCATCAATCACTCAAAATCCCCAAATGTGGGTGTTTTACAAGATTTGTAAAGCTCAATACTTTGATTAAATCAAAACCCACTAAACCACTCAACAAGGGATAATTTCACATAAAGCACATAAATACTTTAAAACGCACATTTTGGCATGTACAAAGTTTTCACAAATCAACTTGAACTCACCTCTAGATTAAGCTAAATCTAGATTTTCCCAAACGTATGCTCCTTTGAAGAAACTTGCATCTTTAAGCCAAAGCCTCAAAAAACCTAGATCCAACATTCCCAACCATAAATACTTAGATCTAATCATGTAGAATCATTCCCCACACATAATACACCAAAACCCCCAATTACATCAAAACCCTAATCTTCATAAATGAAGAAGGAGAAGAACACCTTAACCAAACAGTACCAACATCGCCCACATTACTCCAAAAGAGAAAGGAAGTGAACACCAACAACAATCTAACATTTGGGTGGAGGAACATTACCTTTATCACATGAATCTCCCAAACAAAGCTCCTAATCACCCACAAAAGCTCTAAGCTCCCATATCTTCAACAATGGTAGAAAATGGGTTTAGATTTAGTGAAGAAGGAGAAGAGTTGTTTTACTCTTTGAGGAAAATCGGCTAAGAGGGGGAGAGGGATTGAGTTAAGGTCGAGAAATGAAAATGAGGGAAGAGAGAGGGAAAGGTCTTTCTTAAACACAAAAATGCCATCAGATGCATCGCGGACGTCTGCATTGCACCCTCGCGGACGTCCGGCTCACTCTGACCGAAAACCCCAAAATTCTTTGTTGCTTTCGCGGACTATCCGCAGACTTCCGCAAGTCGCGGACGTCCGACCCTTGGCCTCGCGGACGTCCGTGAGCCCCTAATTCAGTTTTCCAAATTTTCGGGTGTTACAATCCTCCCAACCTTAGAATGATTTCGTCCTCGAAATTTAGATTTTTACAACCAAAGGCTAACCAACTCCACACCGACCTTGTTTTGATAACTTCCAACTGGAATCTAAAGTTCCCCTCACACAGTCTATTACTACAAATCCTCAAACAAGTTCTTACCAACAATGCCCCCCCTCAAGCATACTGTACTTATGCCCGGGAGGACACTCCAATCACTGGAGTAATTCCCAATTAGACGGCTTCGGTTGCCTCCCAACCTTAGGTATTTCCATACTTCCCCGACGACGGATCTCGTCTCTAAATCAATTCGTGTCCACACGCTCTTAATTTTCTCCAATTAGTCCAAGGTTTGATTACATATAGAACCAACGAACCTCCAAATCTAAGGCTCCCATTGCTGAACCGACGCTTACTTCTAACGAGTCCCATTAGACTCCAACACCGACAGTCATCACTGACTCATCAGTTGCACCACTCCCAAACACGTCTAATTCCGATCATCTATTCGACATATTATTTTACTACAAGCAGAGAGTCATTGTAACACCCTAAAAACAGGGCTAATTTAAATCTTAAAAAAAATCCACAAGTTATGATAAAAAACATCAAACTTATATAACAAGAGGATCAACTGTAAGGTTTATATATACGTCAAACATCTAATTCTAATAACCTATTAATCTAATCATTTCATCATAATCAGATTAACTAGGTTATCTAGTCATCTGTCCCAAAACATCAAAAGAATGACTAGATCCTCTGTCATCTCCAAGTTTGAATCTTTCCAAAAGTTCTCATCACTCATCCCTGCTTACTTCCCGGAGCTTGTACCTGGTAAGAAAATTCAACTTGAACAATTAGGCTTACGCCTAATGAGAACATTCAAATCAAATTAAAACTTAACAGTTGAAAATATCAATAAATAATTCAAACCTGTCTTCCACCATTCTTACCGTACATCAGCTCGCTTCACTAATGGGAACCTACCCGATCCCATAAATATGACTGTTTCATTCAGTCATATTGTCACAACCAAGAGCCTACTACGAATCAATCCCAGATTCTAGGTAAATGCTCTTATCTAATAAATCGCAATTACTCATGACTATTTATTAGAAAGGAAGTAGAGATTACAATTACTCATGTCAATCCTATTCTTCTTTAGAAATCAGGAATTACGATTACTCACATCAATTCCATGATTTCTCATTAATGTAAAATAGGAATTACGATTACTCACATCAATTCCATATTTAACATACACACAAGAATTACGATTACTCACATCAATTCCTTATTTCATATAAATGGGAATTACGATTACTCACATCAATTCCACATTTAACATACACATACTGAAATTACGATTGCTCACATCAATTCCATGTGTTTATATCAAACTAGTGCCTATGGATTCATTACACTTTAAATAAATATGTATAACAACATATCACTTCTCATAACGTGATCTATTATATAAATACTGGATAATTTAAAGTACCCTCAAACATTCTTATATATAAAAATATTCGAAACACCATTCCAAATTGTTCTAAAACAAATTTCCCCAAAATTAATCTAAAATTAAATAACAATTTAATTCTAAAACTAATTTATGGACCAAGAATTAAGTCCATTAAGAGAAATAAATCAGGCCCAAATTCATATTTTCTACATATGCTAAAATCCAATAGTTTGGCCCAATTCAGTTTGCTTACGGTATCAAATTAACATTAAGGCCCAAATCAATTTATTAAATCGGTGCGGAATTCAATCCCACTACCAGTGTGATTATGTCCCAACTTTCCTATATAAATTATGTCCAAACCATCGGTATTACATTAACAAGTATCGGTATAATTTTCATTCAAATATCGGTATGCATTTGGCCCAAACTCCCGATATCCGGCCCAAATACCGATCCATTCCAATAAATTTTAAATACCGGTCCATTCAAATAAATTTTAAATACCGGTATAAATTTTAGTCCTTAATATCGGTACTAATTAAACTCCAAATACCGGTATAAATTTTCTTATCGATACCGATCGCAAATTACCGGTAAACTATTTACCGATCAAAATTAAATCCCGGTACTTCAATACCGATATTATATCACCGATAACACAACTTCACCGGTACTTTTATTCCATAAGAATACCGGTATATACAAATACCTGTACACCCAATATAAATACCGGTACATACCAGTACGAGGTATTTAACTCAGACGTCTAAATTGGCATGCAATTCTACCCAATATCATCAATTCTTCAGTACCATTTCATTCAACCTCATCAAATAACACTAATATCTGAATTTCAACTGAGAATTTTTAACAAAACTTGAATGAACTCACCTGGATGAAAATGGTCTGACCTAAACCGCTTCCAACCTTCTTCAATTAAATTAGCAGCCTATTGAAGAACACACACATATTATAAAATTGAACTGTTCAGGAGATTAAGAAGGTGATTGTTTAATTCTTACCAACATAATTAAAATTCCAATTCTTTCTTCTTCTTCTTTCTCTGTTTTGTTCTTTCTCTCCTTCTCTTCTTTCTCTCTTTCTGTTCTTATGACCGACTCCAGATAGAATGAGAAATAATTTCTCAATTTCTATATTTAAATAAACACAACTATTACCTAATGACCAAATGGACGTTATAAATATTTTCCAACATTAACCTTAAACCTTGGTGAAGTTACAATTTCAACCTTACAGTTAAAATTAAAATTCACCAAATTATTACAACGGAAATTCGAGGTGTTACAATACTCCCCAACTTGAAAATGATTTCGTCCCCGAAATCAAACTAAGTAAACAAATGGGGATATCTATTCCTCATGTCTTCTTCCAACTTTAACATCACGTTAGCACCTCGATAAAGTTTCCACTGTACCATAACATAACAATTTCCTTATTAATACAACACTTTCTAATCGACCTTTCTGCAATCACTTAATCACAATTAAAGGTCCCGAAAGAATAGGGACTTAACTCTCTACATTTTTCTGAATCTTATATCCTTTCAACATTACCCGCTCCCCAACTTGAAAATTTTGCAAATCTTCATGGGGTAACTATACAACAAACCCTTAAACAAACTATAATACTTGATCTTATTTTAACTGCTTTAACATCTTATCAAGATCATGACTAATATATCTAACTAATAATCAAACGATTGGATATAACCAACAAATAAACTGCACGTAGGAATGGAGTTAACGAGAGATGTACCAGAAACTATGTCTTTCGCTTCTTTAGTTTCCTCAGCCATTATATGATACGCTCGACCCGTTGACTTTGGGATATTTGTTTTCTTATTTTGATCTCCATCCTTCTTCAACTTTGGGCAATCCCGACGGTAATGGCCAGGTTGTTTGCACTCATAGCATGTAGATCCTTGAACAGGACAGTTGTTCATAGAATGTCCACTCTTTCCACACTTATAACATTTAAACGTGGTCTCCTGACACGAACCATAATGCTTACTTCGACATTTTGAACACCAATTCGGTTCTTGACGAGGCTCTAAATGCAGACCATCAGAAAAAGGCCTTGATACATACGATGATTCCGATCGAACTTCCCTTTTTCTTTTCTCTCCTACATGCGCTTTCTCTTCTTTGTCTTTAGCATACATTTCTTCTATTACTTTCGCTTCTTCAATAACTTCTCTTAACGTAGAAGCTCTCGAACTTCGGACTCTCGTCATCATATCTGCCGGTAGACCCTTCAAATAAGCCTTAACTTTATCTTTTTCAGTCGGAGCCACATGCCCCACGAGGTTCAACTTCTCCATGAAGGATTCCGTATATTTTCTCACAGTCATATTGCCTTTCTTGAGATTCCTTAACTCTTCCTCGATTCGATCCATTTCAGTTTCGTTACAATACTCTTCCAGAATCTTTGCTTTGAATGTTTCCCAAGTCATGGCATTCAGAACTACATCCGACACAGAAGCTGACAACACATTCCACCAAGATAACGCGTTACCGCGTAACATTTGTGACCCAAATCTTACTTTCGACTTTTCATCACAACACTCACAAGCTCGAAAAGCTTCCTCTATTTCTCGTAGCCAATTCATACAAACTACTGGACTGTCTTCTCCTTTGAATTCAGGCGGTTTACAACTCAAAAATGTCTTATATGAGCAAATTCTATCAACCCTTCTTTCCGTCTCTGGCCTTGGGTTGTTCGTTGGATTTATCACACTAGAATCAATTCCTGACCGCCTTGGTTCCGTACTTCGATCATTAAACGTTTTCATAAACATTTCTGCTTGTCTTCCCATGGTGGCGTTCATCATTTCAGCTTGTCTCTCCATTGATGCATTCATCAATCTAGTTACATTATCCATTATACGACCCTCCATACTTGCTTCCGATGGTGTTTGATCAGCAGTACTGGTACCCCCTCTATGTGCCGGATTACGTACTCCTCCTAAAGAAAGAAAATCTGGTGGCGTCTCATGAATTCCGCCTACTCCAGTTTGCCTTTCTCCCGTATCGTCTAACCAAGTCCTATCCATAGAAGAATTTAGAGACCTCGGAGGTGTATTTACCATTGATCTGAATGAGCACCAAAAGAATACCCATCAGTAATGGTTTACACACAACTACACATACAAAACGTACTTTACTGCTCATTAGTCACTGTAACAATTAGGAACAAGTATGCTTGTGTAACAATATATTCATAATAACAGTAGCTACTTGAAATTGCGAACATATTATACATGAGAATCCTCATTACCATCGTTACAGTACTAACTTCGCGTATTTCCGTCGACTCTAAGACTACCCAGTCTTAGCAATTCTACCCATACCTCACAGATCATAACTTAATCCATCACAGCTTAAGTCTAGGTATCTTAAAATCAAACCTAGTCTAGGTATCTTAAAATCAAACCTAGTTCGCTTAAACTTCTGCTCTGATACCATATTGTAACACCCTAAAAACAGGGGTAATTTAAATCTTAAAAAAAATCCACAAGTTATGATAAAAAAACATCAAACTTATATAACAAGAGGATCAACTGTAAGGTTTATATATACATCAAACATCTAATTCAAATAACCTATTAATCTAATCATTTCATCATAATCAGATTAACTAGGTTATCTAGTCATCTGTCCCCAAACATCAAAAGAATGACTAGATCCTCTGTCATCTCCAAGTTTGAATATTTCCAAAAGTTCTCATCACTCATCCCTGCTTACTTCCCGGAGCTTGTACCTGGTAAGAAAATTCAACTTGAACAATTAGGCTTACGCCTAGTGAGAACATTCAAATCAAATTAAAACTTAACAGTTGAAAATATCAATAAATAATTCAAACCTGTCTTCCACCATTCTTACCGTACATCAGCTCGCTTCACTAATGGGAACCTACCCGATCCCATAAATATGACTATTTCATTCAGTCATATTGTCACAACCAAGAGCCTACTACGAATCAATCCCAGATTCTAGGTAAATGCTCTTATCTAATAAATCGCAATTACTCATGCCTATTTATTAGAAAGGAAGTAGAGATTACAATTACTCATGTCAATCCCTATTCTTCTTTAGAAATCAGGAATTACGATTACTCACATCAATTCCATGATTTCTCATTAATGTAAAATAGGAATTACGATTACTCACATCAATTCCATATTTAACATACACACAAGAATTACGATTACTCACATCAATTCCTTATTTCATATAAATGGGAATTACGATTACTCACATCAATTCCACATTTAACATACGCACACTGAAATTACGATTACTCACATCAATTCCATGTGTTTATATCAAACTAGTGTCTATGGATCCATTACACTTTAAATGAATATGTATAACAACATATCACTTCTCATAACGTGATCTATTATATAAATACCGGATAATTTAAAGTACCCTCAAACATTCTTATATATAAAAATATTCGAAACACCGTTCCAAATCAATTCTCCAAATTGTTCTAAAACAAATTTCCCCAAAATTAAATCTAAAATTAAATTAACAATTTAATTCTAAAACTAATTTATGGACCAAGAATTAAGTCCATTAAGAGAAATAAATCAGGCCCAAATTCATATTTTCTACATATGCTAAAATCCAATAGTTTGGCCCAATTCAGTTTGCTTACGGTATCAAATTAACATTAAGGCCCAAATCAATTTATTAAATCGGTGCGGAATTCAATCCCACTACCAGTGTGATTATGTCCCAACTTTCCTATATAAATTCTGTCCAAACCATCGGTATTACATTAACAAGTATCGGTATAATTTTCATTCAAGTATCGGTATGCATTTGGCCCAAACTCCCGATATCCGGCCCAAATACCGATCCATTCCATTAAATTTTAAATACCGGTCCATTCAAATAAATTTTAAATACCGGTATAAATTTTAGTCCTTAATATCGGTACTAATTAAACTCCAAATACCGGTATAAATTTTCTTATCAATACCGATCGCAAATTACCGGTAAACTATTTACTGATCAAAATTAAATCCCGGTACTTCAATACCGCTATTATATCACCGATAACACAACTTCACCGGTACTTTTATTCCATAAGAATACCGGTATATACAAATTCCGGTACACCCAATATAAATATCGGTACATACCAGTATGAGGTATTTAACTCAGACGTCTAAATTGGCATGCAATTCTACCCAATATCATCAATTCTTCAGTACCATTTCATTCAACCTCATCAAATAACACTAATATCTGAATTTTAACTGAGAATTTTTAACAAAACTTGAATGAACTCACCTGGATGAAAATGGTCTGACCTAAACCGCTTCCAACCTTCTTCAATTAAATTAGCAGCCTATTGAAGAACACACACAGATTATAAAATTGAACTGTTCAGGAGATTAAGAAGGTGATTGTTTAATTCTTACCAACAGAATTAAAATTCCAATTCTTTCTTCTTCTTCTTTCTCTGTTTTGTTCTTTCTCTCCTTCTCTTCTTTCTCTCTTTCTGTTCTTATGACCGACTCCAGATAGAATGAGAATTAATTTCTCAATTTCTATATTTAAATAAACACAACTATTACCTAATGACCAAATGGACCTTATAAATATTTTCCAACATTAACCTTAAACCTTGGTGAAGTTACAATTTCAACCCTACAGTTAAAATTAAAATTCACCAAATTATTACAACGGAAATTCGAGGTGTTACAGTCATCCCGCTAAACTATTCGTCACAATCGAACTTAAGTTCATCATAACCGATACCACCATTTATTAAAATTAGACTACACCCTCCAATCACACTAGTGGTCCTTGGCCTCGAACTCTAAAAATCGACACTTGGTCACATCACCAAAACTCGACTCATCACATAGCTCCACACACGAGCTTCGTTCCTCAAATCGTCTCACCAATCCATGGTCATCCCTACGGTCTAAAGGGTTCTACGCGACCTTCACGCAATACCGGAAACCCAAAACAAGGTTGCCGAAGTGAACGGCTACCACAACACTAACAAGGGACACCGCAAGTCCCACCTCTTAGTTGCCCACAAGAAATGATTCGTCCCCACAAACGACATCATACGGCTCACGAAAATCACACGCGTTAGAAACCCGATCTTTCATCGAAAGGTTCTACACGCCCTCGCCCCTAACTGGGGTTGCTCAACCTCACCAAGCCTAAAGAGTTCAAGGTTTTCAAGTGACAGACTCAATAAATATGCCAATAAAGTTTTCACTAGATTTTTCAACACAAAAGTTTTTATACTAACATCACATACGTACAAAAACTTACCATTACTCAGTTAGTGGATGCACAAACATGGACACACTCGTCCCATGTATGAAAAATTATTTTCGAAAACCTTTTTATCACAAATCAGTTTACTACCGAAACTTAAAAGCGTACTCTACAACTTACAAAATGAACCGATAGGGTCCCATCATGGATTTACTCATGCCACCCGCGCAAAGTAAAACTCCGACATTAAAATAGTGGTCAGTAGCCTGTTTATACGAACTTCAAAAGAAGGATTTACACGACATCAATTTCCAAATTTCTCTTTTAATCATAAAATGACATGAACCGCAATTCATTAACAACTTCGCATGTGTCAGTTTTGTTCACAGAGAAACGAAGCAAATCCTCTACACACTTTGTTTAAAACACTACATGGTCTAGGCCATCTCCCAATTTTTAAATCGAATAACAGGATATTTTCATCATTAGGAAATATCGGTTTAAACATCGAAAAGAAATCTCAAATCAAAATCTCAAATCAAAATTTTGCATGCCAATCTGCATCACTTTCTTAGTAGTCACTCTGAAATGGTATAACACATACCGGATAGTCATTACTAATTTTCAAAGTAGAAATTCATTAAGTCAAATTTCAAAACTTCTCATTCAGTCGTATAATGACAAGTAAATAAAATCTTTTGATCAAGCTCGCACACCTCAATGTGTTTTTCCTCAAAACCTCATAAAACAATACGTGCACATAATTTGATTAACACATAACACAACTCAAGTCATATTCAAGCCTTAAACCGCACAAGTGATGCACACCAACGTCTCAAAATAGTGGCTATAAAACTATTCTTGTCAATGAATTAATACAGTGCATGCGTGATAAAGAATATCAACAATGTCAACAAATGAGAGTGCATAAAACAGAACATTAGAGATGTACTATCATGATGCTCTTATATGCATTACTCACTCCACGTATAAATCAATTTGCACACCTAGCAAGTTGCAACAAACATGCTACCACAATCCTCAAAGAAGAAGCCATGCGGCATCAAAACTCTAAAACCACACTTTTTGATGCAAAACGTCATGAAGCATATTTTCAACTAAATTCGCATGAGACGCAATACTTACTCAACCCATATATTAACGCATGCAATCATTCAAGTATGCACATGACCAAGTGTCACCCATGCACCGCAAAACGTCGTAAAACGAAATTTCATCGTTCTTCCACAAAACTTCCATCAAACTCGATGGAACTCAACAACATCGAACCAAGTAAATGGTGTCACAGTTTTCATTTTCAATAATCAAATGGCGTAAAACAATATGACCAAATCATCAAAATTCTCAAACTCCCTTTTTTTTAACGAGATAAAATAACACATCTTCGTCAAGACTCGCAAAATCCAAATTCCCATTAAAGGTCAACACCGAAACAAGGGAATGTAACTCTCCGTCCAGACCTTAACATATGTGGAGGAGATCCAATGTTAAGGTCATAAGTCGCGGTTACTTATCCAAAACCATAAACAACATTAAAAACATGGATATCACAATATCCGAAAGTAGTAGTGGACGACTACAAGGAATAAAATAAATCCCGACCAGGTTCACAACCGCCTGTCGTAAAATAATTTCATGCATGTTCCAAAATCATGGTTTAAAAATCTTGCGTATGTCAAACTTTTTCCAAGGTCTAGCAGTACCGTCTATCCGACGATTTGAAACACAAGAAATAATTGATGCAATTTACTTTAAAAGCAAAAATAAATGTCGTGCATGAATTTTGTCGGCACTCAACGTTCAGGTCACATTCCTCCAATTTCTCCGATCACACTATTGTCATCCGGATATTCACACATCTTAACGTAAAGTGGGAAGTCACATCGACTAACCCCATATTTCTCCTCGAATCAAGTCAATTCAATAAGTCTACGGCTCCAATCCAACTATCAAGTCCGACCAGAACGGTCTACTTAATATAATCAATCATGCGTATCGCCACTCCAAATGGCACATTCTAAAGTCATCAACCTCTTCCAACGACTACTCGCTTAGAACTCCTTTACCACACCAACGGTCATCACGCTAGAGTCGTCCAAGTACTCTCATGTAACCGGTATGTTCACTATCACACTGGCCAGGTGCAATTCTGAACGTACCGTATATGATCACCCTTGCTACTCTTGACGTGACTTCTCGCTTCTAGTGACCCCAACAACTTCCGAATATCTTATCTTAGAGTGCCTAATGGTGCAATCTCGCTCTCATTTACTTAAACAACGCTAGTTTGAGTGTAGGTATCCAAAAATCAACACCTAATTCTCTCAAACCTATGCTCTGATACCAACTTGTAACACCCTCAAAATTGGAACGAGCAACTAACTTTAATTTCAATAAAATACCTCAAATAGAAGAATAAAACATTTCTACAGATCATCCTTGAAAACACCTCAAAGTTTAAATATCACAAATTTCACATCTAACAACTCAAGGCGGGTGTTACTTAACCCATTTACAAGTTGTTAATCCCAAATAAGTGCGGAAGACTTCGCTAAGCATCTCACTTCTCGTGCACTCTACTAGCACTCATCACTTCACAGTGTAGCTAAAGCTATTCACAACCTGAACCTGTTGCACATGCCGACAAATAAAAAGGTTAGGCTAACGCCTAGTGAGTTCAAGAGTTTACATCATGAGCAAATCATTTGTTACACCAAAAGATTCAACTTAATTTATGATTTCCAAAAAGGGTTTGTATAAAAGACATTGACAACCCAATTTCCAAACGCACACAATTCATGTGAGGAAAGCTCCCAATGAAAATCATTTATCTGCAATGGACTCAAATCCAAAACTCACATCAAGAGTTAATTAAATAATAATTTCTCAAATAATCGTCAATGCGAATAAAACTCCAATAGTTAAAACGTCCAACAAGGATGAAACATAAAATTCGTCCATCAATCATGGAAAACAATCCCTATGCATATAATATAACCTCGACAACGCGGATAAATAAAATACCCGAAATCAACACCCTTCGGTGACGGGGGAGACCCGATCTCATCGAATATGACGAACACATAAATTAAACCACAATTAATAAATACAAGTAAGCTTCTTGGATGTGGACAACATATGACATCAACCATACTAGGTCTTTAGTCCATCTTCGGCATCAACCATACTAGGTCTTTAGCCCATCTTAGACATCAACCATACTAGGTCTTTAGCCCAAACCACCAAGTTCAACCCTACTGGATCTTTACCTTGGGAAACCCACCATCCGAAACAAGCTTACTCGACTTAAATATATATACACGACTCCAAAAGAATAACCAATGCATTCAAATCATGTAATCATCATGTATAATGCAATTCATGCAATTCAAACCCCAAGCCCACGTCGAGCTTATTAAACCCGAGCGAATACCTTCAAGACTCAACCGAGTACAAAACCGAGCCCTCTACTCAAAAGATCTAATGATCATTTATCAACCCGGATTCGAACCCTGATTGTGCAACCACTATACCAACCCGGGTTCGAACCCTGGTTGTGCACCCTACGGAATTTCCGTGAAGATCATAGGGGACTTATGCGATGTTGGGTCATCACAACTGTTCGAACATTCGAATCAAAGTGCATCTGAGCAATTTTGAAAGATGTTTTTTTAGATTTTGAGGTGTATTATATTTCAAATGTAGGGTTGTTCAAAAAACCGGCCAATCCAGCCCTAAAAAACACAAACCGAGTCGTATAATTGATGCGAAATGAGTGCAAACAGAATTTATTGATTTGAAATTGGGTTATGCCCAAAATAGCCCAATGAAAGTTTTAACGACTTCTCTAAAATTATTTGCATTTTTTTAAATATGTATAGATTACCAAAACCGACTCGGCAACAACGACCAATGAAACTTATAACACAACACTATTAAAAAGTTATATGTAATATGTATATTCTATTGAATGATCATATATTGTATTTCAAGGAAAGGTTTCCTTTATTGTTATGTTTCTAATGTTGATTTTACTTTGTTTAAACACAACCCGACCAACTTGAACGAGTTAGGTTGGGTTGCACTTTGTTTGGGTTTGGTTGAAACTTTTCAAACCAACATTGGGTTGGATTGTTCAAATGTCTTCAACCTGATGTCCTAGGGGTTGTTTGGCAGAAACTGAATGATTTAGTGCAGTATGATTAAGTGGCCAGAATGATTAAGAGACTCTGTATGATTTAGTGTCAAATGGAAAATGATTGTTTGGAAACTGCTCTGAATCAACCGTCTGAATGACATAAAATTACCATTTTACCCCTAGTTTTGTATCGAATGAAAATTAAAACTACTCTGCAATTGTTGAAGTTCTTTCAGACATTATATCAAACATTTGGCATGCGATAGAGTGATGGGCATCTGAACTTCGTCCTAAACTTCACACTGTGATCCATATACAAAGTCCAATAGCATATTGAATCAAACCATGAAAAAACAAGAGAACATATTGCAGCAAACAAACCTCAACAACAAGTTCATAATCGATTTAAATCATTTAACCCTACGCATCAGATACGATTCCAAAATCGAAAACTGTCAGAAATAAAACCCTAAATTTTGAAAATACCTCAGCAGCAAGGTACTCGAGAACGGCGGCGAGGTAAACCGGAGCACCGGTACCCACACGCTTGGAATACCTCCCTTTCTTCAGATACCGACCGATCCTACTGATCGGAAACTGTAGACCGGCCTTAACGGACCGAGTAACCGACTTCTTCTTCGGATCGTGGATAAAGAGATCGACTGCTGGTAGATCGTGGATAAATACACCCCTAATCAACCTAACTCATGAGCACCCCTATTTAAATGCATTAGATTTTAGTCTACCAAAAGGTACCGTATACAACAATGTACTTGGTAGTTGGTAAATGCTAATCATGATAAGAGTCGTCACTCTCACTTACTGGGTAAGACTCTCAGTCCTTACCTTTGCTCTTACCAAGTAAAATTTCAGTACTTGCCATATTTATTCAGTAAGGTAATGTAAATTGGTAAGCGCTACCCAAGTAAGCGTTTGGTAAACGTTAATCCATTTATCCGGATTTAGGTACAAAGTCATAAAAGAAGTAACTAAAAAAACCCATAACCTTCGAATATTTCACACACAAAAAACTCAGCCATACACAAGGCTAGTAGAAAAGCACATCATATTTGTGCCAAAAACAATTAAACATTCGTAAAAAAATGCAGCTCAAAAAATAATACCACATAAAAAAGTATTTTTGGAGCACTGAAAATTGCAGTCCGAACATTTGATTTATGTAATTTATATAAAAACTACAAACACGCAAAGCACCAGTGGTCTAGTGGTAGAATAGTACCCTGCCACGGTACAGACCCGGGTTCGATTCCCGGCAGGTGCACCCCACGGAATTGCGATGAGGAATCCAGTGCCTGTGTGATGTTGGGTCATCACAGCCGTTCGATCATTTGAATCCAAGCGCATCTGAGCATTCTAGTTTTCTTTTTTTAAATCATTAATATTTTTGTTATGATAAAAAGAAATTTCAACCTAGTTTTGAGGTTCAAATTATTTTTATATACCTATATATATACTATATATAGGTTATTTGATGGTGCTATATTCCCAAATCTGATGTATCTATTTTCACTTCTTATTTATTTTATGTTAGTATAATTTTATGGTTTTTAATTTTATACGTCACGAACCATTGATTTCGGGTCATTTATGATCGTCTGGGTATTAATCAATGCACGTAAACAGATCTTGAAAACCATGGTTGGTTAAAAGAACGGAAAATTGACTCAAATAGCCAAAGGGAAATTGAAAATTGGTCTCCTAGCCATTTCTTTACGGATTTTGCACAAATAGCGAATGGGTACGCACTCCGCACTCCTAGGTCTGCACTCGCGCTCCTAGGACCAGCTCAATTTGACAGCTTTTCTTTAAAAAAAATTAGAGTGTGGACTTGGGTCAAATTTTTTTCCCAAGGAAAATCGACTTTCTTGGGGTTTTAAGAGACTGACACGTGTTTGATTGCGATCCGCACTCTTTGGATAGGGTCAAAGTGTGAACCCGTTGGCTATTTTGATAAACCGGAAGAGTGTACGGCTAGGAGACCGGTTTTCAAGTTTGATTTGGCTATTTCAGCCAATTTCCATGAACTTATACTAAAAAAGTAAAAATGGTTAATCTCATCTACAACTTATATTAGAATACTTATAGCATCTCCAAAACGGAACTTCGGAAGGCCAATATTGACTCTAAAAACCAGATAACAATAATAACATAGTCAATGAAAGTGAAATCCTCTTTCTTATTTTTGTAATAAATAGAGTTTCCTGTCAATCCTAAATTTAATAGAATAACAGTTCGTAACTCCTCGTTCAACAAAAGACGATATATTTTCCCGAACTCCACCATCGCATGTATGTAAGTAAGTAGCTTCGGTAAATTTGATCCATTTTCCATATAAATTGGGATATGAAAATCAAACAAATAAGGAGTTAAATGTTGGATAAGCGTTTGGTAAACGATCCCTAAATCTAATTATATTTTGCTGCATATTCACGGTATACGAAAACATATTTTATCTAAAATAAAATATTATTTTTATTTTAAACTAAAATAAAATATTATTTTTATTTTAAACTAAAATATCGGTTTTAAGACCAATTATTGGTGAAGTATAACATTTATTCTGATTTATAATAGATACAATATTTAATTTGTTATATTTAGAAATAATTGGTTTCCAATAAGAAGCCAAAGATCAAATACAGAGAAAGGAAACAATATCTTCTATTTCACTGTTGCCTAGTTGATTTTAGGGATAATGAAATATTTGTCTAAAGAGTTATTGGTTTTGGGTTCGAATCCGGGCCTTCTTATACGCCTTGTTGTCATGTGAGTCTTAGGGCCTGTTTGTTAGCAGCTTAATGAGCTTAATGGGACTTATAGTTTATTCAGTCAACTATATATGACTGTTTGGTAGTGGCTTAATAATATAGAAAGTGACTTATTTATTAAGCTTTTAGGAGGGAGCTTTATGCAGAAAGCCAAGTTTTATCCAAACAAGTCTCTCCCAATTAAAAAACATGGTCCTTCCATCTATGAAAACACCCTCCCAAACAAAAATCTTTTCAATCTATACAGACAGATTAATCCACACCACAATTTTATTCATACAGGACTTAATGAAAAATCAACCAAACAACCCCTTAAATAACCCACTCACACCAGATTCCTTAAAAGCTAGATGTCGTGTGGGACCAGTTAAACTGTTAGGATTACCGATACTCAACTTTTTTATTTAAATTATTATTTGTTGAAGCAAATTGATTAAATAATTTTGTATAATATGCTATTATTTGCTTAGTTTGATTTCGGGGACGAAATCCTTTTCAAGTTGGGGAGTATTGTAACATCCCGAAATTTCCATTGTAAATTAATAAAAGATAAATTGTATTTTTGGTACAATTTAATTATGAGAAAATTTACTTGGAAGGTTGGTTTGCAATTTTTGGAAGCTTGGGGTACAAATTGGAAAATAATGTAATGACTCATGTTATGCAATGAGGTGTCACATTAGGGATTTATCAGTATTTGATAATACTGATTTTGTTTAGTATTCTAAAAAGAAAAGAAAAGGAAACAGAGAAATAGCGAGAGAGATAGACGAAAGGAAGAAAAGAAGAAAAGAAGAGGAGAAATCAGTTGGGAATTTTGTGGTAAGAATTTGTTTTCTTATCTGTTTCATTCATCTCCATAGAATTAAGTTGTAGTATTTTGTCCAGATTTCTTTAAGCTGTGGATTAAGCTGCCCATTAAGCTCTATTGTGAATCAGTGTTCAGACCATCTTAGAAAGGTGAGTTATTCAACTTTCTTTAAAATTAAGCAATGAGAATGTTAATAGATGTGTTGTAATTGTATTTAAATCACTTAGAATGCTTAATGGTTAAGAAAAATCGAAACTGGCTTAACAGGTGAAAGTGACGATGAACAGTAAAGTTTTCGCAACAGTGGTTTGCGAAAAGTGAGGTTTTCGCAACCAAGGGTTGCGAGTTCTGAACTTTTCGCAACCAAGGGTTGCGAGTTCTAGACTTTTCGCAATAGAGGGTTGCGAAAAGTAGAGGTTTTCGCAGCTTTGGCTTGCGAAAAGTGTAGCTTTTCGCTACAGTAGCTTGCGAATTTTGTGGACTTTCGGTAGTAGTTTGAGGCTGTTATGTGACATGCAATCTGATATGAATATGATATTTGTTATATGTTTATAACTCTGTTGCTGATGTAAAAACCATGTTATGTTAAATCGTAAGGACTTATTTTTAAGTCCGAAGCTGTAGATAATTGTTGAGATGTAGTTCCCCGATGCTAAGTAGCAAAGTGGGGATAATCGTTGAAGTTAATATGCTGTACATAAAGATATAGAATATATGTTGAAATTGTATAGCTTTAGTATACAATAGAATGAGTGTGATACACATTTATTGTGTGGCGTTGGCTAGAAATCTACGTCTGGTCTAGTGGGCATAAAGTACGGTGTAATGAGAACCGTTTACTAGCCAGGGACTGTTGAGATGTATTTCTAGTTGCTGGAGTGAATCTTGAATCATCTGTGAGGGTCTCTGGTGGTTGTTGATCGCGATAAAATAAAATCTCATTTGAGAGACCAGTGATTCAAGGTGGGGAGGAAATGAAATGAGGAATGACAGACTTAGAGTTGTAATTCCCATTTCAAACGAAAGATGAGATATCTTCATTATTGAGAAATTGTAATCATAATTCAGAAAGAAGCAGGTTTGGAAACTGCAATTTCTGGGAGTTAGAGTTATTTATAAGTCCGGTGGGATTTATAGTAATTCTCGTTGGTAGTATGATGACTAGATGAATTAGTCATAAGTAAGGGAATTGATGGATTCCAATGGTTGATAAGAGCTTGGTATGGTGAGATGGCTAATAACAGGTTTGATATATCTGTTAATATTTAGTTGTTAAATTTTAATTTAATTTGGACAATCTCACTAGGCGAAAGCCTAATGTTTCAAATTAAATTGTCTTATCAGGTACAGGCTCTGGGAAATAGTTGGGAAGTGAGACTTCAATTGAAGAAAATCAGACTTGGCGATAACGAAGGATCAGGATATTCTTTTGGTTGACTTTTGGGACAAGCCTTAGATAATCTAGTTGATCTTTTTGTAATGTATACTTAGATTGATCAGATGATTTAAGTTAATCTACCTTGTGTATGTATAGAAACTTACTTATGATCCTTTGGTTTATAAAAGTCTGATATTTTGATGATCATAACGCTTGTATTTTGAGGTTTAAATTGGCCCTGAATTTTAGGGTGTTACAGTATGGTATCAGAGCATTAGTTTAAGCGAACTAGGTATGAATTTGATATGCCTAGACTTAAGCTGTGATGAAATTAATTTATGATCTACGAGAGATGGGTAGAATTGCTAAGACTGGGTAGTCTTAGGGTGGACGGAAATACACTAAATTAGTATTATAACGATGGGGACGAGAATTCTCGTGTATAATATGTTCGCAATTTCAATTAGCTACTGTTATTATGGATATATTATTACATAAGCATGCTTGTTTCTCAATTGTTACAAGGGCTAATTAGTGATAAAGTACGTTTAGTATGTTAGAATTCTGTTTAACCATTTGTATGGTTATTTGTGTTTAATCAGAACAATGGTGAATACGCCACCTAGAGAAAGAGTTGGAACCAATGAGGCAGAAGTGAGTAATATGCATAATGCACCAAGGGATTTTCTTTCTTTGGGAGGTATGCATGCTCCAGCTCAGAGGATGGGTACTAGCAATGTTAGTCAGACAGCAGAGTCCAATATGGAGGCAAGAATAATGGAGAACGTATCAAGAATGATGAATGCTTCGGTAGAGAGACAAGCTGAATTGATGAACGCCTCCATAGAAAGACAAACCGAGATGTTTACAAAGTTATTCAATGACAGGAATATAGAACCAAGACGTCAAGTGGTTGATACTGGGGTGATAAATCCGATAGGTAATCCAAGGTTAGAGGCGGAACGAAGGGTAGAAAGAATTTGTTCTTATAAAACATTTCTAAGCTGCAAGCCGCCTGAATTTAAAGGGGAAGACAGTCCAGTTGCATGTATGAATTGGCTACGGGAGATAGAGCAAGCTTTCCGAGCCTGTGAATGTCAGGAAGGGTCAAAAGTCAGATTTGCTTCTCAGATGTTAAGAGGTAATGCTTTGAACTGGTGGAATGTTTTGACAGCTTCGTTGACAACAACTGTGTTAGATGCTATGACTTGGGGAGCATTTAAAGAGAAGATATTGAAAGAGTATTGTAATGAACATGAGATGGATCGGATAGAGGAGCAGTTCAGAAATCTCAAAAAGGGTAATATGTCGGTGAGAAGATATACAGAATTATTTATGGAGAAACTGAATTTGGTAGGGCACGTGGCTCCTACTGAAAAAGATAAAGTTAAAGCCTATCTGAAAGGGTTGCCGGCCGAGATGATGTCCCGAGTGCGGAATTCAAAGGCTGTAACGCTCAGGGAAATGATTAAAGAGGCTAAGTTGATAGAGGAGATGTATGCCAGAGATAGGGAAGAGAAAGCTCATGTTGGAGATAAAAGAAAATGGGAAGGTCGTTCTGATTCTACTCAGAAACTCAGGCTGTTTGGTAAAAATATACGTTCTGATTCGCGAAAGGAACCCAACTGGTGTCCGAAGTGTAAGAATAAGCATTTTGGGCCATGTCGAGCAAGCGGGCCAGAGTGTTTTAAATGTGGAAAGATGGGGCACTTTGCATCTAATTGTCTATTACCCGGAGCAGTATGTTTTGAATGTAAACAGCCAGGGCATATTCGACGGGATTGTCCAAAGCTGAAAAAGGAGGGAGAACAAGGAAAGAAGGCAGTTATACCAAAACCAACAGGACGAGCGTTTAATATGACAGTGGATGAAGCGAGAGGATCCAAAGATGTCGTCTCTGGTACATTCTTTATAAACTCTATACCTGCTCGTGTGTTATTTGATTGTGGTGCAAATTATTCGTTTGTATCCAAAGTGTTCTATGGAAAATTAGCTATGCCTGTCACTACTCTAGGAGATGCCTTAGTAGTTGAGATAGCTAATGGGGGTTTAGCTTTGGTTGGTGAAAGAATAGATGGTTGCACGATTCAGATAGAGAATACAAAATTTCCAGTTAGCATGTTGTTAATGGAAATTGGAGGATTTGATGTTATTTTGGGAATGGATTGGTTGTCTGATAACCAAGCCGAAATAACGTGTGCTAAGAAGTTAATCCGAATCCCGATGGTTGATCAGGATGATATAATTATTTATGGGGAAAAGCAGAAAGGAGAAATATAGTTGATTTCAGTCGTAAAGGCACGTAAGTGTTTAGCAAAAGGATGTTTGTCATATTTGGCATATGTCCTGGACGCTAAGTCAGAAAAGAAGCAGATACAAGATATTAAAGTAGTACGTGATTTTCCAGATGTATTCCCGGATGATCTTCCAGGTTTACCTTTGGAAAGGCAAGTAGAGTTCCGTATTGATCTAATTCCTGGAACAGCACCAATAGCTCGTGCGCCGTATCGTTTAGCACCAGCAGAAATGAATGAGATGATGTCTCAATTGCAGGAGTTATTAGACAAAGGTTGTATCAGACCGAGTTCTTCACCTTGGGGAGCTCCGGTGCTGTTTGTTAAGAAGAAAGATGGAAGTATGAGGATGTGTATAGATTATCGAGAATTGAATAAGGTGACAATCAAGAACAAGTATCCGTTGCCACGAATTGATGACTTGTTTGATCAATTGCAAGGTGCAGGATGTTTTTCTAAAATTGATCTGAGGTCGGGGTATCATCAAGTACGAGTAAGGGATGAAGATATTCTGAAGACTGCTTTCAGAACGAGATATGGGCATTATGAAGTTCTTGTGATGCCATTTGGTTTGACTAATGCTCCAGCGATATTCATGGATCTGATGAATAGAGTGTGTCGGTCATTTCTAGACAAGTTTGTCATTGTGTTTATTGATGACATACTAGTCTATTCAAAGAATGAAAATGATCACAAGTGTCATCTTCAGGAAGTTTTGGAAGTACTAAGAAAAGAGAAGTTGTATGCAAAATTCTCAAAATGTGAATTTTGGTTAAAAGAAGTACAATTTCTGGGTCATGTAATTTCAGCTGAAGGTGTGAAGGTGGATCCAGCCAAAATAGAAGCAATGATGAATTGGGAAACTCCAAAGAATGCATCTGAAATAAGAAGTTTCTTGGGTTTGGCCGGGTATTATCGGAGGTTTATACAAGATTTCTCAAGGATTGCTTCTGCTTTGACTGTGTTAACTCGTAAAAATGTAAAGTTTGTTTGGACTGAAAAGCAAGAATCAGCTTTCAAGACTTTAAGACAAAAGTTGTGTGAAGCTCCTATTTTAGCATTGCCTGAAGGTACAGAGGATTTTGTAGTATATAGTGATGCTTCAAAGATGGGTCTAGGGTGTGTATTGATGCAAAGAGGCAAGGTGATTGCTTATGCATCAAGACAATTGAAAGAGCACGAGAAGAATTATCCTACCCATGATTTGGAGTTAGCAGCGGTGGTTTTTGCTTTAAAGCTATGACGTCATTATTTGTATGGTACAAAGTGTACTCTTTATACTGATCATAAGAGTCTAAAGCATGTCTTTGATCAGAAGGAGTTGAATATGAGGCAGAGAAGGTGGTTGGAACTACTTAAAGACTACGATTGTGAATTGCATTACCATCCTGGTAAAGCAAATGTAGTGGCTGACGCTTTAAGCAGAAAAGAGTATAGTGGCTGTCTGAAGTCAACAAATGCTCGAATTGATGTGATGTCAAGTTTGATTGAAAGAATAAAGACTGCTCAGATGGAAGCTCTTTTGGAAGAAAATTTAAAAGATGAAGTTATGGTTAAACAACGATTTCAACTGACAGAAGATAGTCGTGGGGTGAAGTTGTTTCGAGGCCGTGTTTGGGTACCAAAAGTAGGTGGGAATAGAGAATTGATTCTAGAGGATGCTCACAAATCTAAGTATTCCATTCACCCCGGAATTACTAAAATGTATAGAGATCTGAAGCTACACTATTGGTGGCCAACCATGAAGTTAGATGTGGCTCGATGTGTAGAAAAGTGTGGAACCTGTTCTTTAGTTAAAGCTGAACATCAAAAGCCATACGGAAGTTTTCAATCTTTGGAAATTCCGGAATGGAAATGGGATAAGATTACCATGGATTTCGTGATGAAGTTACCAAAGACGCAAAGAGGTAACGATACCATATGGGTAATAGTTGACAGGTTGACAAAGAGTGCTCATTTCTTGGCAATGAAAGAAGCTTCACCAATAGAAAAATTGGCAAAGTTGTATATTGACGAAGTGGTGTCAAGACATGGAATACCAGTGTCTATTGTTTCAGATCGTGATAGTCGATTCACATCAAGATTTTGGCGGTCACTTCAAGAAGAGTTGGGTACAAAAATAAATTTGAGTACCGCATATCATCCACAAACGGACGGTCAGAGTGAAAGAACTATTCAGACATTAGAAGATATGCTTAGAGCATGTATACTAGATTTTGGAGGTAACTGGGATACGCATTTGCCATTGGTGGAATTTGCGTATAACAATAGTTATCATTCTAGTATCGGAAGAGCACCGTTCGAAGCCTTATATGGTAGAAAGTGTAGAACTCCAGTGTGTTGGCTAGAAGCTGGAGAGAAACAGTTTGCTGGACCGGAAATGGTGCAACAAACGGCTGATAAAATAAAAGAAATCCGACAACACATGAAAGCGGCTCAGGACAGACAAAAGAGTTATGCTGATTTAAAAAGAAGACCAGTAGAATTCCAAGTTGGGGAGCGCGTTATGCTAAAAGTATCTCCATGGAAAGGTGTAATTCGTTTTGGAAAGCGTGGGAAGCTAAGTCCTCGTTTTCTAGGACCTTTCGTTATTTCTAAAAGAATTGGTCAACAGGCTTATCAGCTAGATCTTCCACCTGAATTGGAAGGAATTCACAATGTGTTTCATGTATGTTATCTTCGGAAGTGTTTGACCGAAGAACAAGATGTGATTCCGATAACTGATGTCAAAGTGGACGAGAAGAGTCAATGTGTTGAAAAACCGGAAGCGATTCTAGAAAGATCGGTTCGGAAGTTAAGGAACGGCAAGGAGGTGCCTATGTTGAAAGTACAATGGAAACATCACCGGGGCAGTAACGTGACTTTAGAGTCGGAGGAAGAAATGAAGAAACGATACCCTCAATTGTTTGCTTAGTTTGATTTCGGGGACGAAATCCTTTTCAAGTTGGGGAGTATTGTAACATCCCGAAATTTCCATTGTAAATTAATAAAAGATAAATTGTATTTTTGGTACAATTTAATTATGAGAAAATTTACTTGGAAGGTTGGTTTGCAATTTTTGGAAGCTTGGGGTACAAATTGGAAAATAATGTAATGACTCATGTTATGCAATGAGGTGTCACATTAGGGATTTATCAGTATTTGATAATACTGATTTTGTTTAGTATTCTAAAAAGAAAAGGAAAGGAAACAGAGAAATAGCGAGAGAGATAGACGAAAGGAAGAAAAGAAGAAAAGAAGAGGAGAAATCAATTGGGAATTTTGTGGTAAGAATTTGTTTTCTTATCTGTTTCATTCATCTCCATAGAATTAAGTTGTAGTATTTTGTCCAGATTTCTTTAAGCTGTGGATTAAGCTGCCCATTAAGCTCTATTGTGAATCAGTGTTCAGACCATCTTAGAAAGGTGAGTTATTCAACTTTCTTTAAAATTAAGCAATGAGAATGTTAATAGATGTGTTGTAATTGTATTTAAATCACTTAGAATGCTTAATGGTTAAGAAAAATCGAAACTGGCTTAACAGGTGAAAGTGACGATGAACAGTAAAGTTTTCGCAACAGTGGTTTGCGAAAAGTGAGGTTTTCGCAACCAAGGGTTGCGAGTTCTAGACTTTTCGCAATAGAGGGTTGCGAAAAGTAGAGGTTTTCGCAGCTTTGGCTTGCGAAAAGTGTAGCTTTTCGCTACAGTAGCTTGCGAATTTTGTGGACTTTCGGTAGTAGTTTGAGGCTGTTATGTGACATGCAATCTGATATGAATATGCTATTTGTTATATGTTTATAACTCTGTTGCTGATGTAAAAACCATGTTATGTTAAATCGTAAGGACTTATTTTTAAGTCCGAAGCTGTAGATAATTGTTGAGATGTAGTTCCCCGATGCTAAGTAGCAAAGTGGGGATAATCGTTGAAGTTAATATGCTGTACATAAAGATATAGAATATATGTTGAAATTGTATAGCTTTAGTATACAATAGAATGAGTGTGATACACATTTATTGTGTGGCGTTGGCTAGAAATCTACGTCTGGTCTAGTGGGCATAAAGTACGGTGTAATGAGAACCGTTTACTAGCCAGGGACTGTTGAGATGTATTTCTAGTTGCTGGAGTGAATCTTGAATCATCTGTGAGGGTCTCTGGTGGTTGTTGATCGCGATAAAATAAAATCTCATTTGAGAGACCAGTGATTCAAGGTGGGGAGGAAATGAAATGAGGAATGGCAGACTTAGAGTTGTAATTCCCATTTCAAACGAAAGATGAGATATCTTCATTATTGAGAAATTGTAATCATAATTCAGAAAGAAGCAGGTTTGGAAACTGCAATTTCTGGGAGTTAGAGTTATTTATAAGTCCGGTGGGATTTATAGTAATTCTCGTTGGTAGTATGATGACTATATGAATTAGTCATAAGTAAGGGAATAGATGGATTCCAATGGTTGATAAGAGCTTGGTATGGTGAGATGGCTAATAACAGGTTTGATATATCTGTTAATATTTAGTTGTTAAATTTTAATTTAATTTGGATAATCTCACTAGGCGAAAGCCTAATGTTTCAAATTAAATTGTCTTATCAGGTACAGGCTCTGGGAAATAGTTGGGAAGTGAGACTTCAATTGAAGAAAATCAGACTTGGCGATAACGAAGGATCAGGATATTCTTTTGGTTGACTTTTGGGACAAGCCTTAGATAATCTGTGTTTGTGTGGGAAGCCATTTTCAGATAATAGCAAGGAAGAGAAATATCTTAGATTAGATCTTGTTTATGAGATTAAACAAATCTGCTCTGATACCACTTGTTGGTCCCGAAAGGCCTATACAAGTTTGTAGAAGGGGGGGGGGGGGGTTGAATACAAACACACTATTTTACTTTTCTAAATTGTTTATTGATAAATCATTAACAATTTACAGCTTGTTGCGGAAACAAGATTAAGGATAAACCTAAATCTAAACAAGTTGGAACACTAAGGTTTCTTGCACTAAGAAAGATAAGGAGATTACTAATAAAATCCTATCTTGAGAGAGATTTGAACTTGTCCAGAGTTAGCAAGTTACTTCAAATGAAGTGAGTTCATCTCTTTATATACTGGATGCATTTAATGCAATTCAGTATACACTTTACACGTGTCATCAGCGGATTGGTTGCATGTCATTGACCTTGGTTGACAACCTTAGTAGCCGTAAAGATGAACAGTGTAGTATCAGAGTGGTTGTACGATTTCAGATTTTCGGAGGTTCTTTTCTGACATTTCGTACGGCGGCGTGCAAGGGAGGTTAAGACAAAAGTACTTTGTACGGAGGACTTCATGATCAGCTTTCGTTGATTCAGCGATTATCATTTACTATTCAACGAATGATAAAGTTCAGCGATAGCTGAAGTCTTGTACTTGATACTTCACGTTGAGTGGACAAATCTGAGTCTTCGCTGATCCGCATCAGTTCATTAGTAGACTTGTCGCTGGTTATTGAGCTTGATCTTCGACTTCAGCGTAGAACCTTTGTTGACGTGAAACTTGTTTTCAGGGATCATAAGTAAACAACTAACTTATCAGCGATCACCATAAGGACTGAACAGACTCAGAGCATTATGGTGAATAGTGTTTGCTGAATGTTTAATTTAAAGAGCGAGAGTTCCTATCAGCGGTACTGTAAGATCTTAGTACTTATCAGCGATAGTGAAACTCTGATACATATTGTTTACTTACAATTTTCACTAAGTATTTAAGAGAGGGTCATTATCAAATCACTGAGGGTTTGGATCAACAATCTCCCCCTATTTGATTATGACACAGCAACAAAGAAAATTGCTATTTAAATGAAAACATAAGGATAAAAAGAACTCATAAAATATTTGTCCCTTTTACTGTTTTCTGGGATCTTTTCAGTACTGATGGAGTAAAGTACATTCGCTGAAATCTTTCTTTAAATCTTTGAATCAGGTTACAATGAAGAACAGAAAGATTACAAGTACAAGCGAAATAAATTACAAGTACAGAAGGATAACTGATACAATAGAGAAAAAGGAGATTATATCAGTTTTCAAAAGGTTCTTCCTTAATGAGAAGTTCATCAAGGGTCGTCTTTTCAGTGGGAATCATCCAGTCAGGAACCGTTATACCTCGTTTTCTTTTATTCAGCGCTTCTTGAAAAATCAAGGGTTTTAGGTGTCGTGCCTGAATGTCCTTTCTGAAGTCACACCAGTAGATAAGATCTCTGAGTTGTTCGATTGGAGTGATTGGAAGCTCAGCGATCCGTTGAAAGCATTTACGTCCGTCATAGTCAAGAAAGAATATTCCATAAGGATTACTGATGACTTTACCAGGGACGAAAAGTTCACATGGTGGCAAAGAGATGTCAAGGGCAGATAGATCAGGATCAGGACCAAGCACTTCAGCGCGAGAGAAACCAATTCCAGTTTCATTTCGTATGACAGGTCCTGAGTTTGAATCTTGACGTTTCTTCCTTGGAGAGCCCCTTTTTCTTTTTGGCTTTAGATCAGGAACAGGAGGAATATCCACACAAGAAGATATCAAGTCGATCTGTCTGTTTATCAGCTTTTCGAAATGATTCTTGTACTTAGATTGTGATGGTTGGATAGCTAACCTCATCTCCAGCCATTCAGAGAGACCATACCTTTTTACAGTGTCAGCGCGAAAGGTTTCAGATGTGCCATCTTCTCTGAACAGTTTGATGTCAACAATAAGTACTCCGATAGAGGTTCTTCCAGAGATGAATACCTTGTTGATCTTCGCTGGACGATATCTGAAGTGAATTTTCTCTTTACACCAGATCAAGGTGGTCTGAGAAACTTCAGTTTTCTTTTCCACGATCTTCTGGGCTTCTTCCCACAGCTTTCGTTGGATTTGAATGGGAACACGCTTCAGCTTGGGGTCTTTGACAGATTCTTGAGTGAGCTTGATGGCGTATTCTCTGTCTTTCTCTTCAACTTCCTTCCTTTCAGCAATGAGGCGTTCAGCTCTAAGGTGGTCCTGGTATTCAGCTTTTGAAATTCTGAACTTGGGAGGAACTGAAGGTAGTTGATCAGGCCTTAGAAAGATTCGCTGATCCTCGAATCGCTTTATTATTTATTCTCTTCTCTTTTGATCCTCTTCACTCAGCCTTTGAGGAACTGAGGAAGGTCTCTTATTGTGCGAGAGAGGTTGTTCTTCTGGTTCATCAGTCTCAGAGATCAAGTCCAAGACTGGGATTATTTCATCAGCAGCAGCTGGCTTTATTTGTGAAGTCGCAACAGTAGAACCTTCAGCGACATCCTCAAACAGGGGAGAGGACTAGCTGAAACGCAGCGATCTTACAGATAAGAACAGGGTAGAAGAACTTGGGTAGAAAAGATAGAAAAATAATGTGGATGTGGAGAGAGGTTTGTGGAGTAGAGAACTTATTGAGTTGAGATGTTCAGGGAAGGAATATAAGTAAAGCTTTAGTGTACCTGACAAACCGGCTTTTCAAATAGGATCGCTAGATTTTCATCTTCAGCGAGGCCTTTGTCTTTGCTTTTCTCATCGCCAGAGGCTGAGGGCTTTGTCTTTGTCTTCTCCCCTGATGGTTCTTTTATTGAGATTCCTTTAAGAGCTTTGATCCTTGGGGCAGGTTTGACGATAAAGAAATCATCGTCATCTTCATCATCATCATCATCCTTTCTTAGAGAGAAGGATGGTTTGTCGTCAGGGATGTCGATGTCTTCATCTTCTTCTGCTTCGGATTCCTCAGCATCTTCTTCGAGTTGCTCCCCCTCAGATACAGAGGCGAGCTTCTCGGTTCCCTCAGGGTTTTCATCTCCCTGAGGTCCAGTGGTCAGATCTTCATTCCTCTCTCCCCTGATAGATTCATCATGGGAAAGGTCTTCAGCGCTCTTGTTCAGATCTTCAGCGCTTTTCTCAAGATTTTCAGCGCTTTTCTCCTTGGAATGTTCAGCGCTCTTCTCCCCCTCTTTCTCATGATGACTGGGGGAGGAATGGGCAGACTCAGCATTGGTGTTATCTCTGTCTTCTGGGCCAGAGATTTTCACACAACCTTCAAGATTTGCTATTCTATCTTCTAGGCCAGAAATAGCAGGCGTGATTTTCCTCAGCTCTGTGCGATCCTCCTCTGTGAAAGATTCCAAAATAGGGACAGGGGCAGGAGCAGGAGCTGGACTATTTGCCTTGTTTACCAGCGTCTCGATCATCGTCTTCATAGAACCAACGTCGGTCTTTACAGAGCCTAAGTCAGTCTTGACCTCTGACATATCACCCTCGAGTTTTGCAACCGATGTCTTCAGCGTTGTTACTTCGCTGGACATGGTCGAAACTGATGTTTTGAGGCTTGTGTAGTCAGTGTAGATGTCACAGAGCACCTTGGCAAAATCGTTGAGCGTCTTATCAAGATTCTTGATGTCTTCAGTGGAAGCTTTCTTCTCCACCACCGTTGTCAGCTTTGTCAAATTCTCTCCAGCGTTTGTTACAGCTGTTGAGTTGTTGGAGAGTGTGGTGGTGAGACTGGACAGCTTTGTTTCCACGGACTTCAGAGAGGCGTTGATGTCTCCCAAATTAGGACCTGTAACATATAAGTACTTGTGAACAAAGGAAAGCTCAGAAGTTTCAGGTTTAGTTACAGTGTTTAAGGTGGGATTTGTACCTGCAGGAGGATTGATGAACTCGTCAAAGTTGCAGGTTCCTGAATAGTGTTCCATATCCTCTTCGAAAGTACGGTGAGGTATGGTGAACTCTGCAGGTCCTTTCTTCATCATTTGTTGAGAAGCATCAACGGTGGCTTCTGGAATGATGGCATCTCCAGTGTTCGCTGGAGGAGTGTCCAAGTGAGTGGAGGGAGAAGCGACGGTTAAGATTGGGGTTCGGGTTCTGAGTTCAGCGTTGGAATCGCTGATAATCACTTCATCAGTCTTTTGAGAGACTGAGGGAGGTTGGGTAGTTTCCAAGTTTCTAACCTCAGCGTTTGGAGACGCTGAAGTCTGGATTGGAGGGATGGCTTACACGGATGTGGCAGAGCGTACCACGGAACTTTCCTTCAGCTCTTCAGAATGAGCTGAGGAGTCTTCAGCATGGAATTGCTGGGGTTGCTCCTTGGTTTTCTTGATCCTTTTGGAATCAAGTTGGGTGTGTGAGGGTTTCCTTTTCTTATAAGGAGAGGATTTTGTGACCGGGGTATCAGCGATTGGTATTGTCGCTGAAGGAGCCATAGAAAGCGGAGAATTTAGATGAGTGAGAAGAGTAGAGAGACGTACCTCATTGGCGACAGGCTTGAAGTCGAGAACCTTAGGGCCAATCTGAGAAAGTTTCAGATCACCCTCTTCAGGATAGCTGTCCTTCAGGCCATATTGAAAGATGGCGCTGATGAATCGTGGGTAAGGAACCCATGCTGGTCTGTCAGCGGCAGAATCGACACGTTGAATCAGGTCTTCATAAATAATGGAGGCCCAGTCAATATTTAGACCTTTTCAGCAGTGCGTATCCCATTGCGTCAAGGAAAGCAATGATTGATTCTCTGTCAGCATGCTTTTTATGGTCAGGGAATGGAATGAAGGGTTTTTCTTTGGTAGCATTTGGGAAGTTCAGGGCTTTGCGGATAATGGCGGGTGTAATCTTGATGGTGCCATACTCAGTATCGCTGAGTATGCAGTCTATGGTTTTGGATGGATCTTTGGCAGAGGGTAGCTCAGTGTGTCTGGCAGAGTACCAGAACTGGGATAAGAGCCGTTGACTGGCAGGAGGTGTTATGGTCAGGGCTGTGTAGATGGGGCTGTTCTTCAGAAAACTTACAGCATCGTCCAGATGTGATACTTGCTTCCGAGGAGGAAACTCGAGAAGAGCTGAGAGGTTGTTGGCCTTAGTCCAATCGAGTTGATCCAGCTCGAACTTAACCTGGGGGGCTTTGAAGATGTCCATTTCCTCAGAGTCGGTGGAGATGGACTCAGCGGTAACATTCAGCTTTGAAGATGCCATATCACTGTATTATCAGTTCAACCAAAGATGTTAACAAATAAGAATTATCTTAATGTGGAAAGAAATTTCCGTTAAGATTTTTCGAATCTTGTCCATTTCATTCAGACAAAAAATGTCTTAATGAAGATTAGGGTTTTTCTTGATTTCAAAAGAAAAGTAAAACCCATAAAATCTTGTATTCCAGTTTCTAAAAGAAAAATGGATACGAATGAAGAACAAGTTTAAGATTTAGATTTAAAACTTGAAGAACAACCATGAAATGGTTGTGTTCATAAAACCATGAAAGAAATGATTTTATTTTATAAAGTTCTTTTGTTTGATCTTGTTAAAACAAAGAGAAGATCGAAAACAAGTTATACGCATTTGATTAAAGATAAGAACATATTAACCTTGAAGTTTTGATGAAGAAGATGATGAACAGTTCTTGAGGTTTTTGAGAGCACAAATGCAACAGAGGATTCTTTTCTTGCGGAGAAAGATTGTTCGCGTAAAAGACAAATATAAACCAAGAGTTGTTTATATAGGGATTTTTAGAGAGAGAGAACCTTGAGCGGGAAAAGGTTTTCATCATGACACAGACACGTGTTTGCATTTGATTGGAAGTTTGAACAAAACGTGCAAACGTGTGTCAGAAAGAAATCGTGCCGAGTGTAATTTGTTGCAATGACGTCACAACTGTCCTTTCACATTCTTTTAGGATGTCTCTGAGGTTTTGAAAAACTCAGGGACTCTTTTGAAAAACATGAAGCACTGAATAGAAAATATCAGTGAAGATTTAAGGAAATTTTCAAAATATCGCTGTTAAGGAAGAGATATTCAGCGATGCAATTTATTTTGAAATCTTGCATTTTCATGCGATTGTCAGAGAGAGAAAACATACCTGAATATCAGTTTAACCAAGTTTATTCAGAGAGAAGATGATGAAATGGATTATATAAGTTGATTTTATCCCGAAGGCTATACACGATTGTATAAACGTATCGCTGATTAAATGTGAACCGCTGAAGATTTTATCCTTCAAAGTTCAGCATTCCAAGCTCGCTGGTGAGAAAGTTGAATCTTGTCTCATCAAGAGGTTTGGTAAACAAATCAGCTAACTGATAATCAGTTGGGATAAAATGAAGTTCTATATCACCATTCATCACATGATCTCTGATAAAATGATATCTGATTTCTATGTGTTTTGTCTTTGAGTGTAGCACTGGATTGTTTGCTATAGCGATGGCACTTGTGCTGTCGCAATAGATTGGAATTTTGGAGAGCTGAAGATCATAGTCTAGTAGCTGATTTCTCATCCACAAGACTTGAGAACAGCAGCTTCCAGCGGCTACATACTCAGCTTCAGTTGTGGAAGTGGACACTGAGTTTTGCTTCTTACTTGTCCAACTTACCAGCTTTCCACCCAGGAGCTGACATCCTCCTGTGGTGCTTTTCCTATCCATTTTGCAACCTGCAAAATCACTGTCTGAATAGGCGGTTAGATCGAATCCTGAGTCTTTGGGATACCAAAGACCTAGATTCGCTGTACCCTTAAGATATCGAAAGATTCGCTTTACAGCTTTCATATGGGATATCTTAGGTTCAGCTTGATATCGTGCGCACAGACATGTTGCAAACATAATATCGGGTCGGCTAGCTGTAAGATACAATAGTGAGCCGATCATCCCACGGTACAGCGTGACATTGACAGGAACACCCTTTGTGTCCTTATCAAGTATCAGCGGTGGTGCCATAGGGGTTTTCATAGCTGAACTTTCAGTTAAATCGAATTTCTTCAGCATATCTTTAACATACTTTCCCTGATTTATAAACGTTCCTTTTTCAGTTTGCTTAATCTGAAGACCAAGGAAATAAGTTAGTTCACCCATCATGCTCATTTTATACTCATCTTTCATTCTATCAGCGAAACGAGTACAAAGCTCAGGGTTAGTAGAACCAAATATAATGTCATCAACATATATTTGAACTAAAATGATATGACCTTTCACTTTTCTAAAAAACAAAGTTTTGTCAATTTTACCTCGCTCAAATTTTTCAATATGGAGATAAGTAGAGATAGTATCATACCATGCACGTGGAGCTTGCTTTAAGCCATAAAGTGCCTTGTCCAGTTTATACACATAACCTGGACACTTAGGATATGAGAATCCTGGAGGTTGTTCCACATACACTTCTTCATTCAGCTTTCCATTTAGAAACGCTGGCTTAACATCCATCTGATGTACAGTGAAGTTTTTGTGTACAGCATATGCTAAGAAAAGACGAATAGATTCAAGTCTTGCTACTGGAGCAAAAGTTTCGTCATAATCTATGCCTTCCTCTTGTCTGTATCCCTGAGCAACAAGACGAGATTTGTTGCGAGTTACAGTACCATGTTCGTTCAACTTGTTTCGATAGACCCATTTAGTGCCTATCACCGTTTTGTCAGTTGGTCTACGAACAAGTTTCCAAACTTTGTTTCTTTCGAATTCAGTCAGCTCTTCTTGCATAGCGCTGACCCAGTTTGGATCTCTGAGGGCATCATCTATTTTCTTTGGTTCAGTTAGAGAAATAAAGTTAACAAATAAACAAATATTACCTGCACTTCTACGAGTCTGAATACCAGCGTTGGGATCACCAAGAATTTGATCGATTGGGTGATTTACAGTCCATCGCTGAGCCGGAGCATACGTCGCTGACTCAGTCTGAACTGGAGAAACTGAAGATGAGGCTTCAGCTACTTCTGGATTATCAGCTAAGAGAGGAATGTTTGCATTTGCCACTTCATTCACTGATTGCTGAGAAATAGATGGAATTTCTGAGACATTTGGATCAACTGCAGGTATAGCGTTTATAGGAACAGCTGAGACCCAAGATGTTTCAGCTTCACTATTTTGCATATTTGGAATGATAGAAGGACCATCATTTTCTACTGTGTGAGCATGAGGAGTGGGAATATCTTCTGAATCACCAAGATGAGAAAACATCCATTGATTCAGTTCTTCTGTATCAGCGTTCGGTTTAGAATTCGCTGAACGGGATTCGTCAAACGTGACGTGAATAGTTTCTTCTACAGTTTGTCTTCTTCGGTTGAAGACTCTGAAGGCTTTGGAAACTGAGGAGTATCCAAGAAAGATTCCATCATCAGCCTTAGGATCAAACTTTCCAAGGGCATCTCTGTTGTTCAGTATGAAACACTGACATCCAAAGATGTGAAGAAAGCTGATTGAAGGCTTTCTCCCATGAAAAAGTTCATAGGCTGTCTTTTTGAATCTTTTAACTATCAGCGACCTGTTTTGCGTAAAACAAGCAGTGTTGACAGCTTCTGCCCAAAACTGAGTAGGCAGGTGAGAATCGCTGAGCATTGAACGTGCAGCTTCAATAATTGTTCTATTTCTTCTTTCAGCGACTCCATTTTGTTGTGGTGTTCTCACTGACGAAAAGTTGTGAGAAATACCCTTGCTCTCAAGGAAGGAATCAAGAGAACTGTTTTTGAATTCAGTTCCATGATCACTCCTTATTGAGCGAACAGTCATATTGTTCAGAGTTTCCATCTTCCGAACAAAGGTGATGAGTTCTTCAGGGGTGTCACTCTTAGAACGGAGAAACATTACCCATGTGTAACGAGAGAATTCATCAACTATGACCAGCGTATATTTCTTTCCAGCGATGGATTGTTTGTTAACTGGGCCAAACAAATCCATATGGAGTAGTTGTAGAGGAGATGACACTGAGGAAACTTGCTTTGACTTAAAGCTTGCCTTGGTCTGCTTCCCTTTTTCACACGCTGAACATAAAGACTCTTTGGCGTATGAATGTTGAGGTAGACCAGTGACTAACTCTTTGGATGAAAGAGTATTCAGTGTCTTGAAGTTGAGATGTGAGAGCCTTTTGTGCCATAGCCAGTTAACATCAGAAGATGCTTTTGAGAAGAAACAGGAGTTCTCAGTGGTTGTTGAGTCCATGTTTATAACGTAAACATTTTCCAAACGATAACCGCTGAGAGCTATCTTCTCCTTTTTGTCAGAGACAAAGCAGGATTCCTTAGTGAAAATCACTTTGTTATCCATGTCGCAAAGCTGACTGATGCTTAGAAGATTATGCTTCAGCCCTTCAACATATGCGACTCTTCTGAAGGATGTTGTACCATTTGAAAGTACACCATACCCTCGGGTGTGTCCTTTTCCATTTCCACCGAAAGTCACAGAGGGACCCTTCTCTTCCTTATATTCAGCGAGCAGGTTTTTCTTTCCAGTCATGTGTCTAGAGCATCCGCTATCGAGATACCAGATACCCTTCTTAACCTGCAATACAAAGGAAGATTAGTTTTGCTTGGGTACCCACTTCACCATGTATACGCGTTTGTCAGTGGAAGAAGTTGGAATGGGTTCAGCAGTCTTCGCAGCATTTGAAGATTCAGCTTTGTCTTTCTTCACTTTGGTCAATTTCTTGACCTCAGCGGTAGGAGTCACCTTGACCTGAATGGCAACTGGTTTGGTCTTCTTGGGTGCTATTTTCACCTTAGCTATCTTATCAGCTTTGGTGGCTGTGGGACACTTACTTGCAATATGATCGGTAAGTCCACAGTGATAACATTTCCTATAACTAAAATTAGTTCTAGGACCACTTGAGTGCTGAGCTTTTAATTTGGAATTAGAAGTACCAGCACCAAGTACACTATTGGTTTTTGAAATAGGACGAACATTCAGTTCTTCAGATTTCTTACCAAGGACATCTACTCTGAGTCTAGGAGTAGGTCGCTGAACTGATCCAGAGGTCTGATTTCTAGAACCAGATGAATGAATCACTAAGGCTTTGGAAGCATTCAGCTTAGGTACTAAGGTACCCTTCTGAGGATTTTGATAAATAACAATTCCTTTACCTTTGTCTTTAGAGACAGAGGTAGGTTTTGAATAAACCATTTTCTCCTTACCTTTTGAGGAGGTAGGAGTTTCCTCAGGGATTGGTGTAACCGACGAGGAGTACTGAGATGATGAAGTGTCAGCGACTGAGGATACGAACGTTCCAAATTTAAGCATTGAACGTTCAGTGGTTGGTTTTGGAGTATCATATTTATAACCCAGACCACGTTTATCACTCAGAGGAATCTGAGCCTTAATTATCTCAGTGATCTTTGTTGAAGAATTACACCATCCTTCAACAGTAGCTTGTTCGGCTTTTAATGCAGCGATAGCTTCTGCCCGTTCGATTTTGACTAGCTGATTTAAATAGACTTGATCTTTAAAATCATCTTCAATTTTAGAAAGCTTTTCTATTTGAAGGTGGCAGTTTTTAAGCTTTTCAGCGAGATCAAGATTTTGGTTTTCAACCACAGCTTTGCCGTTCATGGCTTCGTATAAACTTCTAGTCAGTAGATCGATTTTGCGGAGACTATCAGCTTCATCAATATTTGCAATATTGGTAAAGAAAGAAGGTGATACCTGAATGGCAGATGTTGAAGTGGAGGGAATGTCTGAACTTTCTTCCTCTTCTTCAATCTTTGCCATGAGACATTGATTTGCTTCATCATCTTCAGAATCAGATGATGAGGCTTCTTCATCAGAAGCAGCCCAATCATAGTCAGCCATCAGGCCTTTTCCTTTCTTCTTAAAGCTTTTCAGCTTTGCATACTTTTCCGTCAGCTTTGAGTATTTGTCATCTTTATTCCTTGGAACAAAGGATTTCTTTGTAAACGCTGAAGGTCTCATGATTTTCTTTGACCTGCACTCGTTAGCGAAATGACCTGTCTTTTCGCAGTTGAAACAAGTGGCAGTAGCCTTATCAACAAAAGCTGATGACTTAGGCTTGTCAGCTATGGAAAGAGTTTTGTTCTTTCTAAACATTTTCTTCTTGGCGAATCTCCTGAACTTTTTAGTTAGGAGAGCCAAGGATTCATCATCATCTGAAGAATCAGAATCTGATGATCTTTCAGAGTTACTTTCTAACTCAGTGATAGTGACTGAGGGTCGCTGAGTAGAAGGTTCCTCTGAGATTAAAGCAACAGGGGTGCTTTTGGAATCTTTTACAAGATTCTTCTTAAGATGGCTAGATTGCTCATGATTCAGCAATGTGCCATATAAGGTAGCAAGGGTCATTGATCTTAGATCCTTTGACAGCTTGAGACACATGGAATAATTGTCCCAGCTTTCAGGTAAACATTCTAGAAACTTTGTCAGCACTTCAAAGTTAGAATATTCCTTACCAACCGTTTTTAGATCTATAATTAAGCAATTAAAACGTTGATGAACTTCAGAGAGAGTTTCATTCTTACCAGAAATGAAGCTTTCGTATTGTCTTACCAGGTTGATCTTTCTTGAATCCTGGACTTCAGACGTTCCTTCATACTGAACACATATTGTGTCCCATATGGCTTTTGATGATTTCAGGTTCATGACGGAATGGTAGACTTCGTCAGGAAGGGCCATGGATAGTATGGATCTGGCTTTTGTATCTATAGCCACTTTCTTCTTATCTTCATCGGTCCACATGTGTATTTCCTTTGGAATCAGCCTTTCAGGAATAGCAACTCTAGTTGCAGTGGCTGGAACTAAAGGATCAATAGTTACAGGGATGTGTGGGCCGTTTTCAAGATAGTAGGTCATAGTGGGGTCTACACCTTCTAAGAAGAGCATCATCCTATTTTTCCATAAGTTGAAGTTGTCTCTGGAAAATCTAGGGGGTTTTGCAAGAGAACCATTGTCTATATAATTTGTGTTTGTGTGGGAAGCCATTTTCAGATAATAGCAAGGAAGAGAAATATCTTAGATTAGATCTTGTTTATGAGATTAAACAAATCTGCTCTGATACCACTTGTTGGTCCCGAAAGGCCTATACAAGTTTGTAGAAGGGGGGGGGGGGGTTGAATACAAACACACTATTTTACTTTTCTAAATTGTTTATTGATAAATCATTAACAATTTACAGCTTGTTGCGGAAACAAGATTAAGGATAAACCTAAATCTAAACAAGTTGGAACACTAAGGTTTCTTGCACTAAGAAAGATAAGGAGATTACTAATAAAATCCTATCTTGAGAGAGATTTGAACTTGTCCAGAGTTAGCAAGTTACTTCAAATGAAGTGAGTTCATCTCTTTATATACTGCATGCATTTAATGCAATTCAGTATACACTTTACACGTGTCATCAGCGGATTGGTTGCATGTCATTGACCTTGGTTGACAACCTTAGTAGCCGTAAAGATGAACAGTGTAGTATCAGAGTGGTTGTACGATTTCAGATTTTCGGAGGTTCTTTTCTGACATTTCGTACGGCGGCGTGCAAGGGAGGTTAAGACAAAAGTACTTTGTACGGAGGACTTCATGATCAGCTTTCGTTGATTCAGCGATTATCATTTACTATTCAGCGAATGATAAAGTTCAGCGATAGCTGAAGTCTTGTACTTGATACTTCACGTTGAGTGGACAAATCTGAGTCTTCGCTGATCCGCATCAGTTCATTAGTAGACTTGTCGCTGGTTCTTGAGCTTGATCTTCGACTTCAGCGTAGAACCTTTGTTGACGTGAAACTTGTCTTCAGGGATCATAAGTAAACAACTAACTTATCAGCGATCACCATAAGGACTGAACAGACTCAGAGCATTATGGTGAACAGTGTTCGCTGAATTCTTAATTTAAAGAGCGAGAGTTCCTATCAGCGGTACTGTAAGATCTTAGTACTTATCAGCGATAGTGAAACTCTGATACATATTGTTTACTTACAATTTTCACTAAGTATTTAAGAGAGGGTCATTATCAAATCACTGAGGGTTTGGATCAACACTTTAGTTTAAGCGAACTAGGTATGAATTTGATATGCCTAGACTTAAGCTGTGATGAAATTAAGTTATGATCTACGAGAGATGGGTAGAATTGCTAAGACTGGGTAGTCTTAGGGTGGACGGAAATACACTAAATTAGTATTATAACGATGGGGACGAGAATTCTCGTGTATAATATGTTCGCAATTTCAATTAGCTACTGTTATTATGGATATATTATTACATAAGCATGCTTGTTTCTCAATTGTTACAAGGGCTAATTAGTGATAAAGTACGTTTAGTATGTTAGAATTCTGTTTAACCATTTGTATGGTTATTTGTGTTTAATCAGAACAATGGTGAATACGCCACCTAGAGAAAGAGTTGGAACCAATGAGGCAGAAGTGAGTAATATGCATAATGCACCAAGGGATTTTCTTTCTTTGGGAGGTATGCATGCTCCAGCTCAGAGGATGGGTACTAGCAATGTTAGTCAGACGGCAGAGTCCAATATGCAGGCAAGAATAATGGAGAACGTATCAAGAATGATGAATGCTTCGGTAGAGAGACAAGCTGAATTGATGAACGCCTCCATGGAAAGACAAACCAAGATGTTTACAAAGTTATTCAATGACAGGAATATAGAACCAAGACGTCAAGTGGTTGATACTGGGGTGATAAATCCGATAGGTAATCCAAGGTTAGAGGCGGAACGAAGGGTAGAAAGAATTTGTTCTTATAAAACATTTCTAAGCTGCAAGCCGCCTGAATTTAAAGGGGAAGACAGTCCAGTTGCATGTATGAATTGGCTACGGGAGATAGAGCAAGCTTTCCGAGCCTGTGAATGTCAGGAAGGGTCAAAAGTCAGATTTGCTTCTCAGATGTTAAGAGGTAATGCTTTGAACTGGTGGAATGTTTTGACAGCTTCGTTGACAACAACTGTGTTAGATGCTATGACTTGGGGAGCATTTAAAGAGAAGATATTGAAAGAGTATTGTAATGAACATGAGATGGATCGGATAGAGGAGCAGTTCAGAAATCTCAAAAAGGGTAATATGTCGGTGAGAAGATATACAGAATTATTTATGGAGAAACTGAATTTGGTAGGGCACGTGGCTCCTACTGAAAAAGATAAAGTTAAAGCCTATCTGAAAGGGTTGCCGGCCGAGATGATGTCCCGAGTGCGGAATTCAAAGGCTGTAACGCTCAGGGAAATGATTGAAGAGGCTAAGTTGATAGAGGAGATGTATGCCAGAGATAGGGAAGAGAAAGCTCATGTTGGAGATAAAAGAAAATGGGAAGGTCGTTCTGATTCTACTCAGAAACTCAGGCTGTTTGGTAAAAATATACGTTCTGATTCGCGAAAGGAACCCAACTGGTGTCTGAAGTGTAAGAATAAGCATTTTGGGCCATGTCGAGCAAGCGGGCCAGAGTGTTTTAAATGTGGAAAGATGGGGCACTTTGCATCTAATTGTCTATTACCCGGGGCAGTATGTTTTGAATGTAAACAGCCAGGGCATATTCGACGGGATTGTCCAAAGCTGAAAAAGGAGGGAGAACAAGGAAAGAAGGCAGTTATACCAAAACCAACAGGACGAGCGTTTAATATGACAGTGAATGAAGCGAGAGGATCCAAAGATCTCGTCTCTGGTACATTCTTTATAAACTCTATACCTGCTCGTTTGTTATTTGATTGTGGTGCAAATTATTCGTTTGTATCCAATGTGTTCTATGGAAAATTAGCTATGCATGTCACTACTCTAGGAGATGCCTTAGTAGTTGAGATAGCTAATGGGGGTTTAGCTTTGGTTGGTGAAAGAATAGATGGTTGCACGATTCAGATAGAGAATACAAAATTTCCAGTTAGCATGTTGTTAATGGAAATTGGAGGATTTGATGTTATTTTGGGAATGGATTGGTTGTCTGATAACCAAGCCGAAATAATGTGTGCTAAGAAGTTAATCCGAATCCCGATGGTTGATCAGGATGATATAATTATTTATGGGGAAAAGCAGAAAGGAGAAATATAGTTGATTTCAGTCGTAAAGGCACGTAAGTGTTTAGCAAAAGGATGTTTGTCATATTTGGCATATGTCCTGGACGCTAAGTCAGAAAAGAAGCAGATACAAGATATTAAAGTAGTACGTGATTTTCCAGATGTATTCCCGGATGATCTTCCAGGTTTACCTTTGGAAAGGCAAGTAGAGTTCCGTATTGATCTTATTCCTGGAACAGCACCAATAGCTCGTGCGCCGTATCGTTTAGCACCAGCAGAAATGAAAGAGATGATGTCTCAATTGCAGGAGTTATTAGACAAAGGTTGTATCAGACCGAGTTCTTCACCTTGGGGAGCTCCGGTGCTGTTTGTTAAGAAGAAAGATGGAAGTATGAGGATGTGTATAGATTATCGAGAATTGAATAAGGTGACAATCAAGAACAAGTATCCGTTGCCACGAATTGATGACTTGTTTGATCAATTGCAAGGTGCAGGATGTTTTTCTAAAATTGATCTGAGGTCGGGGTATCATCAAGTACGAGTAAGGGATGAAGATATTCCGAAGACTGCTTTCAGAACGAGATATGGGCATTATGAATTTCTTGTGATGCCATTTGGTTTGACTAACGCTCCAGCGATATTCATGGATCTGATGAATAGAGTGTGTCGGTCATTTCTAGACAAGTTTGTCATTGTGTTTATTGATGACATACTAGTCTATTCAAAGAATGAAAATGATCACAAGTGTCATCTTCAGGAAGTTTTGGAAGTACTAAGAAAAGAGAAGTTGTATGCAAAATTCTCAAAATGTGAATTTTGGTTAAAAGAAGTACAATTTCTGGGTCATGTAATTTCAACTGAAGGTGTGAAGGTGGATCCAGCCAAAATAGAAGCAATGATGAATTGGGAAACTCCAAAGAATGCATCTGAAATAAGAAGTTTCTTGGGTTTGGCCGGGTATTATCGGAGGTTTATACAAGATTTCTCAAAGATTGCTTCTGCTTTGACTGTGTTAACTCGTAAAAATGTAAAGTTTGTTTGGACTGAAAAGCAAGAATCAGCTTTCAAGACTTTAAGACAAAAGTTGTGTGAAGCTCCTATTTTAGCATTGCCTGAAGGTACAGAGGATTTTGTAGTATATAGTGATGCTTCAAAGATGGGTCTAGGGTGTGTATTGATGCAAAGAGGCAAGGTGATTGTAAGATCCCACATTGGTTGGGGAGGGGAACAAAGGTTGCCTTATAAGAGGAACTTGATACCTCCCCTATCAGACGCGTTTTAAAACCGTGAGTCCGGGTGTGTGGACAAAGCGGACAATATCTGGTACGGTTGGCCTGGGATGTTACAGTGATTGCTTATGCATCAAGACAATTGAAAGAGCACGAGAAGAATTATCCTACCCATGATTTGGAGTTAGCAGCGGTGGTTTTTGCTTTAAAGCTATGGCATCATTATTTGTATGGTACAAAGTGTACTTTTTATACTAATCAAAAGAGTCTAAAGCATGTCTTTGATCAGAAGGAGTTGAATATGAGGCAGAGAAGGTGGTTGGAACTACTTAAAGACTACGATTGTGAATTGCATTACCATCCTGGTAAAGCAAATGTAGTGGCTGACGCTTTAAGCAGAAAAGAGTATAGTGGCTGTCTGAAGTCAACAAATGCTCGAATTGATGTGATGTCAAGTTTGATTGAAAGAATAAAGACTGCTCAGATGGAAGCTCTTTTGGAAGAAAATTTAAAAGATGAAGTTATGGTTAAACAACGATTTCAACTGACAGAAGATAGTCGTGGGGTGAAGTTGTTTCGAGGCCGTGTTTGGGTACCAAAAGTAGGTGGGAATAGAGAATTGATTCTGGAGGATGCTCACAAATCTAAGTATTCCATTCACCCCGGAAGTACTAAAATGTATAGAGATCTGAAGCTACACTATTGGTGGCCAACCATGAAGTTAGATGTGGCTCGATGTGTAGAAAAGTGTGGAACCTGTTCTTTAGTTAAAGCTGAACATCAAAAGCCATACGGAAGTTTTCAATCTTTGGAAATTCTGGAATGGAAATGGGATAAGATTACCATGGATTTCGTGACGAAGTTACCAAAGACGCAAAGAGGTAACGATACCATATGGGTAATAGTTGACAGGTTGACAAAGAGTGCTCATTTCTTGGCAATGAAAGAAGCTTCACCAATAGAAAAATTGGCAAAGTTGTATATTGACGAAGTGGTGTCAAGACATGGAATACCAGTGTCTATTGTTTCAGATCGTGATAGTCGATTCACATCAAGATTTTGGCGGTCACTTCAAGAAGAGTTGGGTACAAAATTAAATTTGAGTACCGCATATCATCCACAAACGGACGGTCAGAGTGAAAGAACTATTCAGACATTAGAAGATATGCTTAGAGCATGTATACTAGATTTTGGAGGTAACTGGGATACGCATTTGCCATTGGTGGAATTTGCGTATAACAATAGTTATCATTCTAGTATCGGAAGAGCACCGTTCGAAGCCTTATATGGTAGAAAGTGTAGAACTCCAGTGTGTTGGCTAGAAGCTGGAGAGAAACAGTTTGCTGGACCGGAAATGGTGCAACAAACGGCTGATAAAATAAAAGAAATCCGACAACACATGAAAGCGGCTCAGGACAGACAAAAGAGTTATGCTGATTTAAAAAGAAGACCAGTAGAATTCCAAGTTGGGGAGCGCGTTATGCTAAAAGTATCTCCGTGGAAAGGTGTAATTCGTTTTGGAAAGCGTGGGAAGCTAAGTCCTCGTTTTCTAGGACCTTTCGTTATTTCTAAAAGAATTGGTCAACAGGCTTATCAGCTAGATCTTCCACCTGAATTGGAAGGAATTCACAATGTGTTTCATGTATGTTATCTTCGGAAGTGTTTGACCGAAGAACAAGATGTGATTCCGATAACTGATGTCAAAGTGGACGAGAAGAGTCAATGTGTTGAAAAACCGGAAGCGATTCTAGAAAGATCGGTTCGGAAGTTAAGGAACGGCAAGGAGGTGCCTATGTTGAAAGTACAATGGAAACATCACCGGGGCAGTAACGTGACTTTAGAGTCGGAGGAAGAAATGAAGAAACGATACCCTCAATTGTTTGCTTAGTTTGATTTCGGGGACGAAATCCTTTTCAAGTTGGGGAGTATTGTAACATCCCGAAATTTCCATTGTAAATTAATGAAAGATAAATTGTATTTTTGGTACAATTTAATTATGAGAAAATTTACTTGGAAGGTTGGTTTGCAATTTTTGGAAGCTTGGGGTACAAATTGGAAAATAATGTAATGACTCATGTTATGCAATGAGGTGTCACATTAGGGATTTATCAGTATTTGATAATACTGATTTTGTTTAGTATTCTAAAAAGAAAAGAAAAGGAAACAGAGAAATAGCGAGAGAGATAGACGAAAGGAAGAAAAGAAGAAAAGAAGAAAAGAAGAGGAGAAATCAGTTGAGAATTTTGTGGTAAGAATTTGTTTTCTTATCTGTTTCATTCATCTCCATAGAATTAAGTTGTAGTATTTTGTCCAGATTTCTTTAAGCTGTGGATTAAGCTGCCCATTAAGCTCTATTGTGAATCAGTGTTCAGACCATCTTAGAAAGGTGAGTTATTCAACTTTCTTTAAAATTAAGCAATGAGAATGTTAATAGATGTGTTGTAATTGTATTTAAATCACTTAGAATGCTTAATGGTTAAGAAAAATCGAAACTGGCTTAACAGGTGAAAGTGACGATGAACAGTAAAGTTTTCGCAACAGTGGTTTGCGAAAAGTGAGGTTTTCGCAACCAAGGGTTGCGAGTTCTGAACTTTTCGCAACCAAGGGTTGCGAGTTCTAGACTTTTCGCAATAGAGGGTTGCGAAAAGTAGAGGTTTTCGCAGCTTTGGCTTGCGAAAAGTGTAGCTTTTCGCTATAGTAGCTTGCGAATTTTGTGGACTTTCGGTAGTAGTTTGAGGCTGTTATGTGACATGCAATCTGATATGAATATGCTATTTGTTATATGTTTATAACTCTGTTGCTGATGTAAAAACCATGTTATGTTAAATCGTAAGGACTTATTTTTAAGTCCGAAGCTGTAGATAATTGTTGAGATGTAGTTCCCCGATGCTAAATAGCAAAGTGGGGATAATCGTTGAAGTTAATATGCTGTACATAAAGATATAGAATATATGTTGAAATTGTATAGCTTTAGTATACAATAGAATGAGTGTGATACACATTTATTGTGTGGCGTTGGCTAGAAATCTACGTCTGGTCTAGTGGGCATAAAGTACGGTGTAATGAGAACCGTTTACTAGCCAGGGACTGTTGAGATGTATTTCTAGTTGCTGGAGTGAATCTTGAATCATCTGTGAGGGTCTCTGGTGGTTGTTGATCGCGATAAAATAAAATCTCATTTGAGAGACCAGTGATTCAAGGTGGGGAGGAAATGAAATGAGGAATGGCAGACTTAGAGTTGTAATTCCCATTTCAAACGAAAGATGAGATATCTTCATTATTGAGAAATTGTAATCATAATTCAGAAAGAAGCAGGTTTGGAAACTGCAATTTCTGGGAGTTAGAGTTATTTATAAGTCCGGTGGGATTTATAGTAATTCTCGTTGGTAGTATGATGACTAGATGAATTAGTCATAAGTAAGGGAATAGATGGATTCCAATGGTTGATAAGAGCTTGGTATGGTGAGATGGCTAATAATAGGTTTGATATATCTGTTAATATTTAGTTGTTAAATTTTAATTTAATTTGGATAATCTCACTAGGCGAAAGCCTAATGTTTCAAATTAAATTGTCTTATCAGGTACAGGCTCTGGGAAATAGTTGGGAAGTGAGACTTCAATTGAAGAAAATCAGACTTGGCGATAACGAAGGATCAGGATATTCTTTTGGTTGACTTTTGGGACAAGCCTTAGATAATCTAGTTGATCTTTTTGTAATGTATACTTAGATTGATCAGATGATTTAAGTTAATTTACCTTGTGTATGTATAGAAACTTACTTATGATCCTTTGGTTTATAAAAGTCTGATATTTTGATGATCATAACGCTTGTATTTTGAGGTTTAAATTGGCCCTGAATTTTAGGGTGTTACAGTTGCACTCTTTAAAACGATACGGTTGCATTCTTCACACAAGTAATAAATTTTACCTTTCGCCGGAAGAACGATACGGTGGCATCCCTCAAGCTAGGTCCGCCCATGCCCAAATGGACTAATATTACTATTTACAACATATAAATTTATGCTGATATGATATGGGTTACTTGGACAAATATAAGAAACTATTTTTGACCAATGTCCTTAAGCACAATAGCACAAGTTTTTGTCGCAGTTTATTTGTAAACTATCTTTGTAAATTCTTCGTAACCCATCCTTGCAAATTCAGATGGTCAAATCCACCCTTAAAGACCCAGGATTAAAGCCCGAACTAGAACAGGGGATGAAGAACACTTGAACACGATCCATTTATATTGATGATGATGATTCTATGGATAGCCATTTGAAGACACGATGAAAGACCGAGAATTTCAGGTTGTTATAAAGAATGCAAAGAGACCAAAAATTTGAGTGATGAGAGATGGTGCATATGTCGGGATTAGTAAAAAGTACAGTTAGAAACAAAATAAATTGAAACCAGTAAAAAATTAGTAGTCTTTACCCGATTAATATTTATGGAGTAAAAACATTTATTAAGAGTCTTTTTATGTGATTGACAAAAAGTTATACCCAATAAAATGAATTTGGATAGTAACGAATAAAATTAGTCAGCGGACGTTATGATTATTTCATTTGTTTGAAAGGTGCGTTAAGAAAACAAATACAGAGAGATGTGTGCCACTAACATAATAAGGGTGGTCCACCTCTTGTGCAAGTGGCTATGTTCACGCTTCCATTTTTTCAAGTGGCAAATGTCACCTCATTTTTTACATGCACTCCACTTCTTTACTCCATACGTATTTGTTGCAATCCTTACAAACCAATTTGTATATATGTATAATTTGAGATGCATATATGCATTGAGGTGGGTTCATACGAGGACGCTAACTATTTAAGAAAACAAGAAAACACTGTCTCCATGTACAAAATCATATATGATTTTGTACATAAACCGCGCGCTTTTGCAAACTGCGGGACAAACCGCGCGTGTCCTTGCAGTACAAAAGCACATATGATTTTGTACATGGGCAGCAGTCGCGTGATCAGGTGTGAATCATATATGATTTTGTACGTGAATCATATATGATTTTGTACATAGCGGCTGTTTTCTTGTTTTCTTAAATAGTTAGCGTCCTCGTTTGAACCTTTCTCTATATGCATTATCTCATATAAATGTATGTCCATTATATATATATTCTTACACGTATGCATATGCACATTGTTCATATATGCACACTGATTCAGTACATATGCACACTGTGATTTGTAAGGTGTGCAACAAATGTAAGGTTTGCATTTTACGGAGCCTCTCTCTCTCTCTCTCTCTATATATATATATATATATATAAATGAGAACATATTTGTTTCATTAAAAACATGAAAACACCTGTAACGGGGTTCGGTAGTGTGCGCACGACTTGGTCGTGACCTAAGTTGCACCAAAGATCGTTCATGTCTCTAATTTTGTATCATATGCGTATCATATATAACGAATTACAGTAGCATATCGATAACACCTTCTCACATCTGATATTAGGATGTGATGCACTGAGATAAGATGCACCAGATCAATTCTATTTTAAGCCACAATTCATAGGAGGATATTTAATTAAAAATGATCAACGGTTTAAAGTACTTTTCACCAAAAACGACACTTCTCACATGATCCCATGCCTAGATCTAGATATATAGGGTCATGTTAAGGGAAAAGCTTAATTTTTTTTTTGATAAACTCTCTGGTAATCGTTCATCTGAACGGTATAGACATGTCTATACAAGTAATTTATAACATGCATATGTATATAAAAATCATAAAACAACTTCAATTCTTTGTAGGTAAATATGCATATGGACCGGTGTTCATCAATTATTTGTTCATCAATCTTTAATATTTTTGAGGTTGTTTCCATGGGCCTCCTTATATATATATAGCCACTAAGCCGAGCTTTATTAGCCATTTAGCCGTAGCCATGTCGATAGTCAACAAGCAAAACAAAGCATAGCCGATTGTTTATGCTGAAAGATCCTTATCGTTGTCGATTGTCTCTCATCTTCATCCTCAATTCTTTAACCTTTTGACCCGCATAACAGTCCAATTCCTCACCAAACGTTTTCTCTTTTAATATTCCCTTGTCAATTCCAATTCCAATTTCTCACGTTCATAGATTTAAATTGAATTTCCCCCAAAATCAACACTCAATTTAGTAGCTCACGACTTTTCAAAAGTAGCAGATAATGGATAATGTCTAATTCTTAGATACTGCTAATTATTGACCACTTTCGTCGTTTGTTGGTGTCTTTTTTTGCAAAATCCATGACGGTAAAAATCCTAGAATCTTTTTATATTTAGATAGTGGGTGTTGCTATTCTCCACGGTTTTCGTCTTACTCGCATTAATACACGCATGTATCTATATCTCTTATTTTATATAGCTTTCTAAGCAACTTTTGGGGGTCAAGAAAAGCTGCAGCCATCCATGTTTAGCCCCAAATCCCGATCTTCTTCTGCTGCTGCTGCTGCTGCTGATGTTGATGATCAAGGTGGTCGTAATCGATATGTGGAAACCGACCCGACTGGTCGATATGGTCGGGTAAGATTTTGAGTTCTTTAATGGGTTTGTTTATGCCAACTTTTTCTTTTTGAATTTTCTTGATTAGTGTTACAGAAAGTGTGATTTTGTTTGTGGTAGCTTTTTGCATTTAAGCCATAGATTTTGGATTTAGAGGAATACGTTTGTTACTATGATTAATTTGAATCTTTACATGATGGAAATCATTTAAATACAAAGGTTTATATGGTTTCCTTTTATCTTTTTGGTTCAGCAATTCAGAGATGGAATTAGAGCTCGAATTCTTTTCTCGGGGTTCGAATAAAGATATAACTGGTAATAGCGCAAAGCAACAGACTGTCCCAATAACCTGCAAATCAATATAAAAGTTAAAACCATTTGGAAAGACCGAAAGTTATTGATAGCCCACAACTTTGAGCGTCCAAATGCTCGTAAATTTACCTTTTTACCCAAGTGGGATGGGTTTTACTGAGAAAAAAATATTTAAATTTGGGTGGATTTTTGTGGGAAGTATTATGGAAGTTAAGTACCCCATCTTTAATGTCATTTAATGCCCTAGAAAGCTCAGAAAGGAAGGAAATTTGGTGAAATCTTTTGGGTTAGGCTCTTGCATACAAGAAAAGAATCTAATTGTGATGATTGTTGCACTAATTCGATTTGAGATGGATATTTGTGTAAATTATAATGAAACAAATGGAAGAGAATTAAACAATAATCTTTAATCATTGAATCTTGGCATGCTCTCATTTTTGTGTTTCGTGGGTACTTAAGTAAAGCTATCTTGAATTGTTTAAGCTGTCTACTAAGCTACCATAAGGTAGCTTATTTATTGAAAAACCCGTTTGGTTAGCCATAAGTTAGCTTTTTTAAACAAGTTCCGGATGCTTTTTTCCAATAATGCCCTTTACAATTTTAGGCTAGTTTTCTAATTCTTTTTTTCAAAATGTCATTTTAGGCTAGTTTTTACCAAACATTACTAGTTTATCTGTCAACAACTAACTTATCAGCTAGTTTGCGACTAAGATTATGGTGGTTCAAGGTGGTTGAATCTTTTTTTTTTCTTCATTTTTGTGAATTATGGTCAGTTTAAGGAAATTCTTGGAAAAGGGTCGATGAAAATCGTGTATAAGGCAATTGATGAAGTTCTCGGTATGGAAGTGGCATGGGGGCAAGTGAAGCTTAACGACTTACTAAGATCTCCCGAGGACTTGCAACGGCTGTATTCAGAGGTTCATCTTCTCAGCACTCTCAATCATGATTCAATCATCAAATTCTACACCTCGTGGATTGATGTGGACCGAAGAACCTTTAATTTCATTACTGAAATGTTCACTTCAGGAACCCTCAAAGAGTAATGCTTTTGTTTCCCACTAATTATATATCCGATTTCCTTCTTGTGCTAATTTGAGGAAAAATTTTGTTTGTGTTTATGTGCAGATACCGAAAGAAGTATAATAAAGTGGATATTCGTGCTATAAAGATTTGGGCCCGCCAGATCCTATCGGGACTGATTTATTTGCATGGTCATGACCCTCCGGTGATCCATAGAGATCTTAAGTGTGACAACATATTCGTAAATGGTCATCTTGGAAAAGTAAAGATTGGCGATCTTGGGCTTGCAGCCATTCTCCGTGGCTCCTGCAGAGCACATACTATCATCGGTACATTTCTAGCATTGTATCAACCATATATATATACATACATATATATATATATAGATAGAAACGTTCAAACGAAAATGCTAACTATTTAAGAAAACACGAAAAAGTCGTCCATGTACAAAATCATATGTGATTAAAAATCTGGACGAGCGCGGCCTGGCACGCGACTTGCAAGTCGCGTAATCACATATGATTTTGTACGTGAATCACATATGATTTTGTACATGGGCGACCTTTTTGGTGTTTTTTTAAATAGTTAGCGTTCTCGTTTGAACCCACCTCTCTATATATATATGTGTATATATAGGGGCAGGTTCAAAGGAAAACCACAAAAAAATGAAGAATTGCCCTAAACACCCTGGTATATATATATATATATATATATATATATAACTCTATCTTTCTCGTTGTCATTGTTCTTTTTTCTTTCTTTCGTTTCCTAAGGCGGGTTGTAATGCACTATCTACTACTATCGTTCGTCCATTTCAATTAGGTTCTTTAGGGTGCGTTTGGTGTGCAGACGAGATAATTCATGACTAGACGGGTAAGAGTGAGGTAGGAGAGTGAAAAAATTATGGTTTCACATGGGTAGTTTAGTAATTTACCAACCTTGTCTCATCTCTATCATTTTTGTTCCACCTATTTTGGTGGGACAAAAAAATGCATTTTTGTCACACTCGGTCCTGGAACATAGGAACCCCCTTCTCTATAAGGACTTTTTTTAGAGAGAAACTCAAAGGGATTATGGTATCAGAGCCGAGGTCTAGCACCACCTAGGAACTCGTTACACTCTTTCGCCAAAAGGGTCCCACATATTCTCGCAAATTCCATTTGGGCTCGAGGTCTTATCTAGTGAACTAACCCTTTTGGGTACCCTATCCTAACACGATCAATCATTCTCCCATTTCTCTCAGGCACGCCGGAGTTCATGGCCCCCGAACTTTACGAAGAAAACTACAACGAATTGGTTGACGTGTACTCATTTGGCATGTGCGTACTAGAAATGCTAACTCATGAATACCCGTATAGCGAATGCACCAATCCGGCACAAATTTACAAGAAAGTAACATCGGTATGCCCAGATTTTGATTACGCAAGAAACAACTTTCATATCGGAATGTAAAAAAAACTTACCAACGAGCCCTTTTCAGGGTAAGCTTCCGAGGGCGTTCTATAAAGTCAAAGATCTCGAAGCCCAACGCTTCATCGGAAAGTGTTTGGTCAACGCTTCAAATAGGTTGTCCGCTAAGGATCTAATGCTCGATCCGTTTCTTGCAATGGATGAAGATGAACAAGCACCGTTGTCAAAATACATCCATCAGAAGCCGTTTATGAACGATGATATTGAAATCAAGAAGCTGCATTTGGTCAACGATCCGCCACGAACCAACATGTCGATTGCGGGGAAACTGAATCCCGATGATGATGCCATTATTCTTAGGGTACAAATTGCCGATACAGAAGGTATATTTCATGCCTTTTTTTCAGCTTGATTTCGGCTTTAAATGTCGTAGAGATTTCATGAGTTACACCATGGTATGTGGGCAGGTCCGGTGAGAAACGTGTACTTCCCATTCGACATATTAAATGATACCGCGGATGAGGTTGCGTATGAAATGGTGAAGGAGTTAGAGATCACGGATTGGGAGCCGTCGGATATCGCTGATATGATCGATGGAGAAATTTCTGGTCTGATACCAACTTGGAACGGCAACCCGCGTAAACTAGTTCATTCCCAAATCGTTGATCTTAATCACGATGAAGATGATGATCATCACCATCTGTTTCGGTCCCTATCTTCTTCCTCTTCGTCTCAGTTATCGTTTTCAGGCACGGCTGCTTCACGACAAACCGATGGCACCGATTGGCAGCAAGGTACGCTTTAAAATGCTAATGGGTGATGACACTGCAACAAAATTGGCTTTATAGGATCTCAAATATGTCTAAATGTTTTAATAGATTGTTTTATAGGACTTAAAAGTTTATATGATCAAACAATTGTTGGGGAACCTAGTTCACCCACCGCGTTCGGGGTAGGGATCCCCGACAAGCTGAAAACCGGGCCCGGGCCTGTATGTGTATATATTAATTAAGAGAGTAAATTGCAATTTTGGTCCTTGTGGATTGTTGTTTTTCTTGGTTTTGGTTCTTACATAATTTTTATTGCAAGAAAACCACCATGGTATGCAAAAATGTTTGGTTTTGGTCTCTCCCACTAACGAAAGTTAAATTCCATCCGTTAACTCCCCATGTGCCTTGCACATGAGGATAAAGTAGTCATTTTATCTTCGAAACATGAGGGTAATTAAAAAAAGACTATTTCAGTAATGTCGTTGCGATCTTCTGTTTCAGATATTAAAATGACTATTTTACCCTCATGTGAAAGGCACATGGGGGAGTTAACGGATGGAATTTTACTTTCGTTAGTGGGAGGGACCAAAACCAAGCATTTTTACATACGGGGTTTTCTTGCAATAAATTTTTTGTAATGATCAAAACCAATAAAAACAACAAACCAATAGTACAATTTACTCTAATTAAAATTATATTATATTATATTTTTGAACCAATTTTTGTTCAACCGGGGATAGGCCCAATAAAAAGCACGAAGGGGATTCGATTCCCCGTAACCCCACGGAGGATGGGTATGAGGATTTGCATTTTACGCCCCGATGCCATGTCTGGACTCCTCCTAACAAGTTTTTTAGGACACTTTTGAGATAAAGTGTTCCATTACTCTTTTTTTTTTGGAAGGGTGTCCTAGGTTGTGCCTAGACTAATCCCTTAGCAAATTGTGACTGCAAGACATCAACCCTGATTAAACTCAGTTGTCACAATTGTTGTGTATGTCTGGATTCGACCCTGGGTAGATGGGATATTACACTATATCCCCCAGGGCCTTAACCACTATGCCACAACACTTGTGGTTCCCATTACTCCTTTTTATATGACATTGTTTCATAAGTGTCCTATATAAAAAGGTAATAGACGTTTATTTCCAAAGTCTCCTAAAAACATGTAATATTTTAGTCTTGTAAACTTAAGTCCTATAAAATAGTCTATAGTAGCACATTAGACATATTCGGCGTTATATAAAGCCGATTTTGTTATCGTGTGATAGGAATTAAACGCGATCTTTACATTGAGAACCGATCTTTATGGTCTAAATTGCTTCTGCAAAAACATATGGTATTGCAGATCACTTTTTTGATGACACAAGTTCTCAAGAGTCTGTAGTTTCAGGAACATATTCAAATTTGAGCTACTGTTCGGCTGAAGACAGTCATTCTTTAAGCCCAAAAAACCGAACCCACAACTCTACTAGGTTCAGCCATGGAGACAACGCTTCCAAGAATCACGAAAAACAGTCAAATGTCACTGTTGACCCTCATCGAGCTTCAACATCCAAAGGGGCCGCACCACGGCTAACAAGAAACAACTCGTTGGTTGACATGAGAAGTCAACTGCTCCATAAATCTTTGGTGGAGGAGGTGAGTAAACGACGCATGTCTAAGACCGTTGGCACCGTGGAAGACGTTGGGTTCCAGCTACCCGTTGACAGTTCCAGGTCACGGCTCGGTTCTGGTCAGCGGCTCAGGCACAAAGGAAGAAGGGTTTAGTTCCACCTGAAAGCTTTATATATGTGTGTTGTGAATGGAGTTTTATGTTCGGTTTTGGTTTCGGTCTCGGGCACGGTTCGTGGTTTCTGTCCGGTTCAGGTGCCATCAATAGTGAGGATGGTAGTGTATATTGGGCTGGTTCCAAAGAGGTGCCTTAGAAGGAGATCACTTCCTTTGTAAAAATAACCAAAATTATAGTAATGTATAAAATTTACTGCATAAAGTACTACTGATTATAGCATTGTTGTTTTGAATTTGACTAATTTTTATTTGGGAAAAAGTATTTTACCAAAAAAGAAAAAGGGAATTTAATTGTTTTATCCATTTTTGATGGAGGTTACAAGATCCCTAAAAATAGGTCGGTAATTACGGACCTACCATAAAAATACCAAAAAAATTAAATTTGATCGGGTTTTTTTTTACCTAGGTCCGTAATATGCAAAAAAAAAAGTAGAATCGATTAGATTTGTTTTTTTGTTTTTGTTTTTAAGATAGGTCTGCAATTACGGACCTATTTTTGCGGATATGGTGGTTATTTCAATAAAAATAGAGAGAGTGACTAGGAGGTGAAACCACCATAAAAAAAATAACTAAAACAATTAACTTCCAAAAAAAAACACTACCTTATAGGATAGAGTTCAGGTGGGGTTGCGACTTTTTCTCGACTAAGTCTTTTCATAAAATAGCCAATAAACCTCAAATCAACGGTTTAAGCCATTTTTTCTCTTGCGGTTTAGCAAGTTGCAAGATGGGCTTTCGGTTTCGTAGCTTGCAACTTTGGCTTGTTTTTTGTGCATAAACGCAAAGGACTGTCACAAGTTGTGGTTTTTATAGTGGACCCACCTTTTCACTCGATGCGTCAAAATTTGTCAACGAAAAGTGTCTTACGACGTTGACTTGCAATCTACTTTGTGAGATAATTTTGTAAGGCACCTATAAAGTAAAATGTTTTCACTTTCTGAAGCAGCCGTTTGAGATGATAGCCCCTGCAGGTCTGTATACATCCCACCTAGGGGTGTAAACGAGTCGAGTCGAGTATCAGGTTATTCAAGCTCGGCATGAAAAAATAATCGTAGACTCGAGCTCGAGCTTGAATATTTTTTCAAATGTTTGAGCTTGATACTTGTTTACGAGCTCAAATTCAATATCGATTAACTCGTTTATTTACTCAAGCTCTGATAATTTTTATATTTTCATTATATAATTTGTAAACATATAAATGGTTGGCTTGAAAACTTATAACAACCCAGTCTAAAATAGAACATGCATAGCATTATATCATAAGCATTACGATACTGGGTCCCAAAATTTCATTACATCTGATACAAAATTTAGGTTGGCGGAAACAACCTATACACAACTGAGAATAATTTTAAGTTCTAAAATAAATGCATCACTGTCTCTAACTGCATCTGTACTCAAGTCCTGTTCTGCTCACTTACTAGAGCCTCCTACTGCTTGCTTACCTGAAAAGGTTAGTGTAACACCCTAAAATTTAGTGTAAATTTAAACCTGGAATGTTACGGAAATAATACTAAAATGACATAGACGAATCACCCAAAAAGGGGAAGTAATTTTGGCGTTTACATTACAATAATTTGAACGGAATAAACCCAACAACCTATTAATCTAGACTTAGCAAAGTTCAGATTAAGTACGGGTGTTGCTATCTCGTTCTCAAAATATAAATGTTCTATACACAAAATCCGCCTCTATGTCCGTCCAAAAATTTGCTATTTGTCCTTCATACTCTCCACTCAAGCCCGAGGGATCCCACCACTAGAAGGGCCTGCTTAAACACCATATACATCAAAGAAGTGTTAGTCATAAGCCCAGTCAAGATGACAAATTCATTATAAGGATTTATTTACACGTTAAACATATATAAAATGTATTATTATCCGTTACCGTTCAACCGCACGTTGCATCATCACATCATAGGGCGTCAACCATGCTAGGTCTTTAGCTATTAAGACATCAACCATACTAGGTCTTTAGTCCATTAAGACATCAACCATACTAGGTCTTTAGTCCATTAAGACATCAACCATACTAGGTCTTTAGCCCATTAAGCATCAACCATACTAGGTCTTTAGCCCATTAAGACGTCAACCATACTAGGTCTTTAGTCCATTAAGCATCAACCATACTAGGTCTTTAGCCCATTAAACATCAACCATACTAGGTCTTTAGCCCATTAAGACATCAACCATACTAGGTCTTTAGTCCATTAAGCATCATAGGGTCACCACAATGTACAAGTCCTCATAAACATAATAATAATATCTTTGAACACAATGATCATCGTAGAATATTATTAATTCACATTTGATTCATAAAACTTTGAGCATCAAATTCCTCATTTAAATTTACTTCTACTTTGGAGTTGTAGAGAAGGAGGGGTGTGTGTACACTCCTACACCACCCACCCATCTCCGTTCATCTTTTCATCATATTATCATTATAATCGAACCCTAATTCACCAACATAATAGAATTAGGTCACATATCATCACATAATGAGAAAACAAGTAAAATAAGCATTTATTCAAGGAGTGTAGATACATAGACATAAATGAACTTAGTGAGTTAAGAAAACTCACCTTTGGAGGTTTGTAAGGTAAAACCCCCAAGAATTGGTAGAAACCCTAATTTAAACAACATTTAAGTAGTTAGTGTCTAAAGTTGGTGTAAATCAATATCCATTAGTAATAATGAAGGCTAAGACTCCTTACTTAAGAGTGGTAGGAAGAAAACCCTAGGATTTAGAACCCTAGTTTTTCCTTGAAGAGAACCCAACTTTGATTAGCCAAAACTTGGAGACTCACTTGCAAGAGTGTAGAAAGGTAGAAACTAAAACTCTTGAAAATCCTCACTAAGTGCTTCTAGGTTTTGGAATGGAGAATTAAATGTAGAAGTGAAGATGGAATGAGTTATATGTCGGCTGGAGAAAGAAATAATAGTAGCAAGAAGGCATGTAGCTTAACATTTAAAGCTCCCTTTCCTAATTAATAAAGTTGTCGGCGCTGTCTTTTTTTTATAACCTAAATCCTATCGGCGAGAATGCCACAACGCGAGATATGTACCGAGAGCCACTCTCCTTTTCTCGCTGATTTATTCCTGTGCGATGTTGCCACCAGCGATTGAGACGAGGGCACAATCGCCCTGTCACTCTCGCGAGTCAGCTGCATCAATCCTCCAGCGGCCTTGAGTTAAATTCTAGGTAATTGGTTGCATGTATAATAGGGTCATAAGGGTTATTCTAGGCACATGCATGAGTACATGCATGCATGCACACATGTAACGACATTCACAATGTCATGAGCTTGCCACGAGAAGTATTACTGGAAGGAAAAATGAATATGAGAACTCGCATTTAATACTAATATTAAAATGAGCTATTACCTGAAATTTGGGGGTGTTACAATCCTCCCCTCCTTGCAGAAATTTCGTCCTCGAAATTTGGGATTACTTGAAAAGATGAGGGTACTTCCTCTTCATCTCTTCTTCCGGTTCCCACGTGACATTCGCTCCTCGATGGTGTTTCCATTGTACTTTGACCTTGGCTACCTCTTTGTGTCGGAGTAATTTCCCTATCCAAAATGGCTTCGGGTTCCTCAATACAACGGTTGTCATCCACTCGGATCTACGATAATGGTATTACGCTCTCCCCTTCCGCTAAGCACTTCCGAAGATAACACACATGAAAAGTGGGGTAGATTCCATCCATTTCCGGCGGTAAGTCCAATCTATAGGCTTGCGAACCCACACGCTCTAAAATGGTGAATGGTCCAAGGAAAAGGGGACTCAACTTCCCACGCTTCCCGAAACGAATCAATCCCTTCCAAGGGGATACTTTCAACATCACTCTTTCTCCCACTTGGAATTCTATCGGACGTCTCTTTTTGTCGGCGTAACTCTTTTGCCGATCTTGGGCCGCCTTTAAACGTTCCCTAATGCTCTTGACTTTATCGGCCATTTCTTGAACGATTTCGGGCCCGGCAAATTGTTTTTCTCCCGCCTCTAGCCAACACGCGGGGGTTCTACACTTTCTCCCATACAAGGCCTCAAACGGCGCCGCCTTCAAGCTCGAGTGGTAACTGTTGTTGTAGGCGAATTCCACTAACGGTAGGTGAGCATCCCAATTGCCCCCAAAGTCGATTACGCACGACCTTAACATGTCTTCCAAGGTTTGAATAGTCCTTTCGCTTTGACCATCCGTTTGTGGGTGATATGCCGTGCTCAAATTTACTCTCGTACCAAGTTCCTCTTGTAGAGCTTGCCAAAATCTTGATGTGAACCGGCTATCCCGATCGGAGACTATGGATACGGGTACGTCGTGCTTCGAGACTACTTCATCAATGTAGAGCTTTGCTAATTTATCCATTGATAAAGCCTCCCGCATAGCCAAGAAATGTGCACTTTTCGTCAAACGGTCCACTATCACCCAAATGGTGTCGTGACCCCTCAAGGTCTTTGGCAACTTGGTCACAAAATCCATTGTGATTTTCTCCCACTTCCATTCAGGTATTTCCAAAGATCTCAAACTACCATATGGTAATTGGTGTTGAGCCTTCACTTGTGAGCAAGTCGTACATCGCTCCACATAGTGTGCCACATCCAACTTCATGACCGACCACCAATAATATAGCTTCAAATCCCTATACATCTTGGTACTTCCAGGATGGATGGAGTATTTGGACTTGTGGACCTCATCCATGAGTAGCTCCCGATTTCCACCGATCTTGGGTACCCACACTCGCCCGTTGAACAACTTTACTCCACGGTTATCCTCCGTCAAAAGCTGCTTTTGCTTCACCATTACTTCCTCTTTGAGATTTCTTCCTTCAAGGCTTCGATTTGCGCCGCTCTAATCCGCTCCACTAAGCTCGACACTATGTCGATTCTAGAGAGGTTAGCGCGCAAGCTCGAGCTATATTCTTTCCGACTCAAGGCATCAGCAACCACGTTGGCCTTACCCGGATGGTAAAGCAACTCGCAATCGTAGTCTTTAAGTAACTCTAGCCACCTCCGTTGCCTCATATTCAGTTCGTTTTGATCGAAGACGTGCCTCAGACTCTTATGATCCGTGTACAAGGTACACTTCGTGCCATAGAGGTAGTTCCGCCACAACTTCAACGCGAATACTACCGCCGCAAGCTCTAAGTCGTGAGTGGGGTAATTCTTCTCATGTTCCTTAAGTTGTCGTGACGCGTAGGCGATCACTTTTCCTCTTTGCATCAGCACGCAACCCAAGCCCATCTTTGACGCGTCACTGTATACGACAAAGTCCTCTGATCCCTCGGGTAGGGATAGAATCGGGGCCTCACACAACTTCTTTTGTAGAGTCCGAAACGCCTTTTCTTGCTCTTCCGTCCAAACGAACCTTACATTCTTCCGTGTCAAACGTGTCAAGGAAGAAGCGACCTTGGAGAAATCTTGAATGAACCTACGGTAATATCCCGCTAGACCCAAGAAGCTTCGTATTTCTGTTGGGCTCTCAGGAGGTTCCCAATTCATCATTGCTTCTATTTTGGAAGGATCCACCTTCACACCATCACGTGTGACTACATGCCCCAAAAATTGAACTTCTTCCAACCAAAAATCACACTTGGAGAATTTTGCATACAACTTCTCTTTTCTTAGGACTTCCAATACTTCCCGAAGATGTTGATCGTGGTCCGCTTCATCTCTAGAATATATTAGGATATCGTCGATGAACACGATAACCGACTTGTCGAGGAATGGCCGACACACTCGGTTCATCAAGTCCATGAATACCGCCGGTGCATTTGTCAACCCAAAAGGCATCACTAGGAACTCATAATGGCCATACCGCGTCCTAAAGGCCGTCTTTGGGACATCATCCTCCTTTACCTTCACTTGATGATAGCCCGACCGTAAGTCAATCTTTGAGAAACATCCCGCTCCTTAGAGTTGATCAAACAAATCGTCGATTCTCGGAAGTGGATATTTATTATTTACGGTCACCTTATTAAGTTCTCTATAATCGATGCACATTCTCATTGTGCCGTCCTTTTTCTTCACAAACAGAACTGGTGCTCCCCAAGGAGATGAGCTCGGTCTTACAAATCCCTTCTCTAAAAGTTATGAAGTTGCGCCATCATCTCTTGCATCTCGGATGGAGCCAAACGGTAGGGAGCCCTAGCTATCGGAGCCGCTCCCGGTGTCAAGTCTATCTTGAACTCCACTTGGCGATCCGGCGGTAAACCCGGTAAATCTTCCGAAAATACGTCGGGAAATTCGCGTACTACCTTCACGTCCTCAAGCTTTCTCTTCTCCAACTTAGCATCAATTACGTATGCTAGGAAGGACGTACACCCCTTGACCAAGGACTTTCGTGCCTTCAACATGGAGATGATTGCTACGTCGCCTTTTCTTCGTTCACCATAGATGACCACACCGTTTCCCTCCGAAGAGGGTATGCGAATCAACTTCTTTGCACATAAGATTTCAGCTTGGTTCCCGAATAGCCAATCCATTCCAACCACAACATCGAATCCTCCGATTACCATTGGCATCAAGTCTATAGGAAATTTCTTACCTTCGATTTCCAACGTACAACTTCGCAGAATATTTCGAACCACTACTTGTCCCCCATCGGCTATTTCTACCACCATAGCTTCTTCTAAGCAACTAGTGGGCACGGACAATTTTTTGCAAAAAGAGGTCGACACAAAAGAAAAACTCGCACCCGAATCAAACAACACACGCGTAGGTACGGAGTTTAGGAGAAACGTACCCGATACCACATCTGTTAAAGCCTTCGCCTCGTCACTCGTCATCTGAAATGCTCTTCCCGTCGCCCTCGGAGGGTCTACCTTCTTTCCTCCGTTTCCCCCAATATTCAATTTCGGGCACTCGCTTCTAATATGACCCGGTTCTTTGCATTCAAAATAGGTGACCTCCTTGGCCGGGCAATCGTTGCGGATATGCCCCGACTTTCCACACTTGAAGCAAGTTGCTCCGCTCGGCTTGCATTGCCCGTGATGCTTGGTTCGGCACTTGGGGCACCACCTAGTTTCGTGCCTAGAGTCGGTCCCTCGGTAGTTTCTATTGAACGATCTCGATTTCTTGGAAGGAGCTGAAATCCCTTCCCATTTCCTCTTTTCTGGGGCCCTGTTACTCACCTCCCGGTCCCGACTATAAGGATCTTCAACCAACTGGGCCTCCTTAATTGTCTCACGAAGAGTAGAGGCCTTAGATACTCGGACCATCGTCATCATATCCGAAGGAAGGCCCTTGATGTAAGCCTTGATCTTCTCCTTCTCATTCGGGACCAGATGTCCCACCAATCCCAGTTTATCCATGAACAGACGGTTGTACTCTTTCACCGACATATTTCCCTTCTTTAAGTTTCGGAAACTCTCTTCAATTCGGTCCATGGCCCTCTCATTACAGTACTCTTCCAGAACATTCTTTTTGAACGTAGGCCAACTCAGCTTGGCCAATACGGAAGCCTCAATAGAAGTGGAATATACGTTCCACCAATTGAGTGCCGCCCCTCTTAGCATTTGCGAACCGAACTTAGCCTTCTAAATCTCCCCACACTCGCTGTTTCGGAAGGCCTGTTCCATTTCTCTTATCCAATTCATGCACACAACCAGATCATCAGTGCCCTTAAACTCGGGCGGGCGGCAGCTGAGAAAAGTTTTGAAAGAACAAGTCTTTCCTGCTTGTCCGGTTTCCAAAGTCCCCAATCCGTCGGTGGGGTGTTCATGCTCTCCAAACCCGTTCATCAGAATGTTCTCAGCGACGGTCTCATGTTTACGATTGCTCGCATCTCGATCTTATATAAACTTCATGAACTGTTCTTGCTGTTGGGCCATAGCTCGGTTCATGGCCGCCATCATACGGTCCATCATTCGTGTCTCGGCTGTGGCTTCCTCCATAATTGGATCAGAAGTCTCCAAATTACGTCGGGGAACATGCTCAGTTCCTCCTCCCAAAACGGTATTAGTCAACGGGGGTACCATTGTCGTCGTTATCCTTGGTTGATCAGCTGTAGATGTCGTAGCATCATGACCGTCCACCCTACTACGGGTATTAACCATCGAGGTCTGCCACACCATCGAGAATGAGGTAAGTAACATGGTATAACTTCATATAATCGAACATACCAATGCATTCACAATTATTGAAATCATAGAAGTCTAAGCATACTTACGTAACAACGAATTCATAATAGCGGTAGCTAATCGAAATTATGAACAAGTTACACATAAGAATCCTCATTACCACAATCGAAATTCTCACTGGTGCATTACCACTAATCCTAGAACCGTCTTATCTTACAAGTTCTACCCATCTCACAGCTCACCGCTTAGTCAATCTAGTTTAAGTCTAGGCATCTCACAATAATACCTAGTTCGCTTAAACCATTGCTCCGATACCAACTTGTAACACCCTAAAATTTAGTGTAAATTTAAACCTGGAATGTTACGGAAATAATACTAAAATGACATAGACGAATCACCCAAAAAGGGGAAGTAATTTCGGCGTTTACATTCCAATAATTTGAACGGAATAAACCCAACAACCTATTAATCTAGACTTAGCAAAGTTCAGATTAAGTACGGGTGTTGCTATCTCGTTCTCAAAATATAAATGTTCTATACACAAAATCCGCCTCTATGTCCATCCAAAAATTTGCTATTTGTCCCTTCATACTCTCCACTCAAGCCCGAGGGATCCCACCACTAGAAAGGCATGCTTAAACACCATATACATCAAAGAAGTGTTAGTCATAAGCCCAGTCAAGATGACAAATTCATAATAAGGATTTATTTACACGTTAAACATATATAAAGTGTATTATTATCCGTTACCGTTCAACCGCACGTTGCATCATCACATCATAGGGTGTCAACCATGCTAGGTCTTTAGCCATTAAGACATAAACCATACTAGGTCTTTAGTCCATTAAGACATCAACCATACTACGTATTTAGTCCATTAAGCATCAACCATACTAGGTCTTTAGCCCATTAAGCATCAACCATACTAGGTCTTTAGCCAATTAAGACGTCAACCATACTAGGTCTTTAGCCCATTAAGCATCAACCATACTAGGTCTTTAGCCCATTAAGACATCAACCATACTAGGTCTTTAGTCCATTAAGCATCATAGGGTCACCACAATGTACAAGTCCTCATAAACATAATAATAATATCTTTGAACACAATGATCATCGTAGAATATTATTAAGTCACATTTGATTCATAAAACTTTGAGCATCAAATTCCTCATTTAAATTTACTTCTACTTTGGAGTTGTAGAGAAGGAGGGGTGTGTGTACACTCTTACACCACCCACCCATCTCCGTTCATCTTTTCATCATATTATCATTATAATCGAACCCTAATTCACCAACATAATAGAATTAGGTCACATATCATCACATAATGAGAAAACAAGTAAAATAAGCATTTATTCAAGGAGTGTAGATACATAGACATAAATGAACTTAGTGAGTTAAGAAAACTCACCTTTGGAGGTTTGTAAGGTAAAAACCCCAAGAATTGGTAGAAACCCTAATTTAAACAACATTTAAGTAGTTAGTGTCTAAAGTTGGTGTAAATCAATATCCATTAGTAATAATGAAGGCTAAGACTCCTTACTTAAGAGTGGTAGGAAGAAAACCCTAGGATTTAGAACCCTAGTTTTTCCTTGAAGAGAACCCAACTTTGATTAGCCAAAACTTGGAGACTCACTTGCAAGAGTGTAGAAAGGTAGAAACTAAAACTCTAGAAAATCCTCACTAAGTGCTTCTAGGTTTTGGAATGGAGAATTAAATGTAGAAGTGAAGATGGAACGAGTTATATGTCGGCTGGAGAAAGAAATAATAGTAGCAAGAAGGCATGTAGCTTAACATTTAAAGCTCCCTTTCCTAATTAATAAAGTTGTCGGCGCTGTCTTTTTTTTATAACCTAAATCCTATCGGAGAGAATGCCACAACGGTTGTGACATGGGCACTATGGCCCTGTCACTCCTGCGAGATATGTACCGAGAGCCACTCTCCTTTTCTCGCTGATTTCTTCCTGTGCGATGTTGCCACTAGCGATTGTGACGAAGGCACAATCGCCCTGTCACTCTCGCGAGTCAGCTGCAGCAATCCTCCAGCGGCCTTGAGTTAAATTCTAGGTAATTGGTTGCAAGTATAATAGGGTCATAAGGGTTATTCTAGGCGCATGCATGAGTACATGCATGCATGCACACATGTAACGACATTCACAATGTCATGAGCTTGCCACGAGAAGTATTACTGGAAGGAAAAATGAATATGAGAACTCGCATTTAATACTAATATTAAAATGAGCTATTACCTAAAATTTTGGGGTGTTACAGTTAGTTTGGAAATTTCGAGGGTTAGACCATGAGGTCTAGTGAGTCCCTTCAATTTAACAGTTCTCAAAACATTTAAAACACTTTATAACTTTCAAAGCACTTTACATATAACTTTCACGGATAAATCCGCTCCCGTAAATGACACCCTGAAGTCACTCAAGAGTGACAACGAGTCAGTCTCACGCTGCCTTACTGGTACACCCTCCCATGGCATAAACGGAACCTCCCCCCGGCATGAGCACTGGCGGAACCTCCCCCCGACTTAGCTAATTTACGTCTACCACTATGTATGCATACATCTCATAACTTTCAAACAAGTAAAAATCATGTAAACATAACATGACATTTCTACTCAATCACTTACTTTGGAAAACACGTATAAAACCATGTATTTTAGTTAGAAAAACTCACCTGACTTTCTCGCTTCAAGGCTTCTTACTTAAGCTTCTGATCTCTAGGTGGAACACCTATAATTTATAGGAGACGTATATCGTGAATCTAACAGTTATTACTCTAGTTTACTTCCGAACATAATCCAAAATTATCTAAGTTTGAATAATTACATTCAAGTCCAAAAATCGGGTTCTGGACTCCGCTTACCGGCCCAAGTTTCGGATGTGGCCCAAACAAACTAAGCTTCAGACCCCTCATTTAAATTCTGGATCATCGGTCCAATAAACTATGTTCCGAATCCTTATTTTAATTAACTAAGATTCCGGATCTTTTGCAAGATAATACTGTAACACCCCGAAAATTCAAAAGTTGAAAATGGGTTGTCGGACGTCCGCGAGCATTTGTACTGGACGTCCGCGGGTCGTGGAAGTCCGCAGATGAGCCGCAGAAGCAACAAAGATTTTTAGGATTGAGTTCGGCTAGTGCCGGACGTCCGTGGAATAACCACGAGGACGTCCGCGATGCTGCTGAGCGATTTTAATTGGGGTTAAAACCCTTTTCTCTCTTTCATCCTTCTCATTTTTCACCCCAACCCTAATTCCATCTCTCTCACTCTCTCTCTCTCCGCCGATATCACTCTCAAGAACACCCTCCTCTCCCTCTCTTCCTCATTTCTTCACCAAACCAAACCCTCTTCCTCCATTGATGAACATAGGAGAGTTTGGAGCTTTTGTGGAGACTAGGAGCTTGTATTGGAAGATTCAAGTGGTTAAGGTAATCTCTCTCTACCCAAGAGTGTTTTGTGGTTGATTTCATATCCTTTCTATCTTGTGTTGTTATGGGTCGATTTTAGATGTCGATTTACTAAAGAAGTATTGTTTTCTTCAATCTACAAGAACTAGGGTTTGGCATATTTGGGGGTTTTAGGTGGAAATGTTTGAGGAATGATTTCTTATGGTTGGATTGTGATATTAATGGTTGGGACTTCATAAATCTAGGTTTTGGAAGCTTTGGCTTGAGAATACAAACTTCATCAAAGGAGCTTACGTTTGGAGAAATACTAGATTTAGCTAAATCTAGCCAGGTGAGTTCAAGTTACTTTGCGAAAACTTTGTACATGCCAAAATGTTATTTTTCCAAGATATTATGTGTTTTACTTGAAAACTATCGACGTGGCGTTATTTGATGATTCTTACCTTTGAGGTATTATATGCGGTAAACACTGTAAAACACTATCTTTGATTATTTTGGAAAATATGAGAAATAAATCCTATATGAAATGGATTGTTGATTCACGTGAAAAATGGAGTCTGTTTGCTATGAAAATGCATTTCATGAATATTTTGGGAAGTATGCATATCGTACATCATGAGATGCTTTGAAAGTGTAAAGGTGTGAGTCCTTTGGAAATGAGGGCTTTCCCGATCCAAGAGTGTTATTTCGGGTTTTCATGGATTTGAAGTATTTATTGGCAACCGGTGTGTGTTGTTATATTCAATGTCATTTTATGACTTGTTGTGAACCACTTTTGAGTCAGTTGAGTTTATGGCTCGGTATTGGAATTTGTAAAGTGTTGAGGACATTTGTCTAGTTTTGATAGCTCAAAGTTGAGTTTTGATCATGTTTGATGTTATTTGGGGAATTGCATGTTTTGAATGCATTTGTTTATTCATTTGGGGTCGTGTAACATCTTAGACCTTATTAGCCATGGATCCATAGGCATTTGAGTTCCCCTTAGTTTTTACGAGCAATAGATCTGGAGTGATTGAGCTCATCTTGGCAACCAGGTATATTATTAACCTATTTATTATTATTTTGGGTTTATTTAAAGTTAAGTGTTTTATGGAGTTAGAAGTTAAGGGGTAAGTTTTAATTTTTATTTGGAAGTTTGGGGGTAAATCTTGCCAAATAGGATAAGTGTGGGGTTTAATTGGTCACTTTTGCCAAACTTCTTGCCACCACCGCCAACCTCATCTCAAATGAGGAGGAGGTGTCATCTTATTATCAAAACTAGTTTTCTAAGTGTGAGAGTGTGTGTGTGTTTTCGGTTGGAAGAGAAAAGAAAGAAGAAGGTGAAATTAAAGAAGAAAGAAGAAGAAATCTCATAATTTGCAGCTGAGTTTAGGAACTACATCAAGAAATCAAGGTAACAATCTTTACTTTTATGTATATTAGTTTTCTATGAGTTGTAGAATTGGGTTTTGATGATTTAGGGATGTTTTGGGAAATCTGGGCATAGAGTTAGGATGTAAGTATAGTCTTAAACATATCTGCAAAGTTACATAAACATCCTTGGATAAAATCTGCAAAATCTGGACTTAGGATGAACACAGTGGACTGAGACATTCATACATATCGCAATAGTGGGTTGCGATATGGATGAGTGTTGCGATATTCATGAGTGTCGCAACCTTGAGTTGCGACATGGCCTTGGGATCGCAACAGAGGGTTGCGATATGGCTTTGGGATCGCAACAGAAGGTTGCGATATAGCTTGGGATCGCAACAGTGGGTTGCGATATGGATTTGGGATCGCAATAGAGGGTTGCGATATGGGGTTGGAGTCGCAGTAGTTGGTTGCGACTTGTCACTGTGCATTGCGATAGTGGTTCATTTATTTAGTAGGTTGCGATATGAGTCGAGGATTTTTGGGGATTTTATAGTTTAGTCTTTTAAAGAGATATTTTGTATTTTATCTGATTTCAGATTCTGTGAAAGATTGAAGTACGTGATAATTAGCTTGGAAAGATTTTTGGTGGTGAAAAGCAAAACAGGTGAGTTTTATTTAAAACATTTGCAAACTGGAATACATATATATGTGATATATATATATGGATGGATATGTGTGATTATGTGTTTATGTAGTTGAAAGATAATATAGTAAGATATTATATTTATATGTGCATTACACTACATGGGTGCACATTAGCCGGGTTCCGGTGTGCGGACCGGTGGGTTGACGGGTTCCGGTGTGCGGAACGGTGACGTTGCTAGCTGTACGTGAGTGCAGTGGTAACGGCTGTTGATAACACATCATGGATATGTGATTAGTTGGTTCGCTACTAACTAATATGGCCAATTGTGGGGGAATAAGGTGGAATGAGATGTACACAAGGCACGAGTCTCGAATGGTATTTATATACGTGTGGTATACGGGTGTATATGAAAGGTTTTATATAAATGGTTTTAATACAAAGGTTTACTAAACTATCAGGGATTTTCTCACTAGACCATTAGGTCTAACCCTCATTTCTGTTTTAAAAATATGTATTCCAGGTGGTGGATCGGGTAAGAGCAAGTGAATAGGATAAATGATGGATAGCTTTTGTGAAGACTTTTGTTATGAAGATATAGATGCGTTTTGTACTTATTACTCTGTTGTTAGTCATTATGTAACTTAATTAGCAAAAAGTTTGTACTGATTTACTTATTATGTTTAGCAAGACTAAGGGACCGAATATGAAATATAATGTACTTTTGATGAAATTATGTTATGAAATGTATGTTATTTGTATATATGGAAAAGGGGTCGTTACATGCAATGTATACGGGTCTCCCCCGTCACCGAAAGGTGTTGTTTTTGGGTATTTGTGTTTATCCATGTTTTCGGTAGCGTATCATATTTATGAGAATTGTCTTCCCACGTTGTATAAGTTGTGGTTTATGTTTCATCCATGTTTTGGGATGTTTTGGAGTAATGATGAATATGTACGAAATAAATTGATTTGGGTATCATGTGTTGTTTCACCTTTTTACGTTGATTTTGGGAAATGAGTCGTTACAGATGGTATCAGAGCCTTAGTTTAAGGGATTTAGGTATTAGTACTTGTACCTAGACTTAAACTGCATGTGAAGTAGGATGTCCCTATTATTTTAGAACCTGGGGATGCTAAGTAAAAAAGGTAGAAGGAACATCATGTAAGGTAATTTCAGATTACACCTGGCTAGTGTAATTATGATCTTACAGGTGCATGTTTGAACTGGAATACCTTGTTATATGGGGTATGTGCTTATGTGTATATTAACCTTGTTTGATTCTACAGAATGGCAAGTGGCACTAGACAAATGAATCGAATGGGAGGAAGGAACCCAACAGTAGGAATAGGGGGAAGAGGAGGAGATCGTGGTGGAGGCAGAACCGTAGGTAGAATCGGGGGTAGAACTGGGGGCCGAACTGGGGGTAGAACTCCACAACAAGGTACAGAGTTTGTTACACAAGATGATCTGACTGCCGAAATGGGAAGACTACAGGCTAGTATACAAGCTATGTTTGAACGAAGTCGTAATAATGAAGCTGATACACCAGATCCGGAACCAGAAGTCGATATGCCAATCACCCCTACTGTATTACCGGTAACGAGAAAGTGTGATTACAAAATGTTTCTTAGTTGTAAGCCTCCTACGTACTCAGGAGATCGGGATCCAGTAAAAGCTATGAGATGGCTGAAAGAAATAGAAGCTATCTTCAAGACGAGTAAATGTGCTGAAGAGGATAGAGTACTTTATGGAACTGCAATGTTGAAGGGCGATGCTTTGTACTGGTGGGAAGCTCATATTTCATCGGGAGGATCTGACATATATTCTACTTTCTCTTGGGAGGAATTCGTTTTAGCTTTCACGAAACAATTCTGTCCACAAGCAGCCGTCAGACAATTGGAGGAAGAATTCATGAGCCTACAACAAGGGAATTTGTCAGTTAGAGACTATACTGCTCGTTTCTTAGAAAAATCTCGTTTTGCGGAATACTACGTTGCTACAGAGAAATTGAAGAAGGATAGATTTATCTATGGGCTCAATTCAGAAGTCAGAAGACTAGTGACTGCAACAAGGCTCGATACCTTTACAGCCGCAGTGGATGCTGCTGAAAATGTAGAACGAGATAACAGAAGAGATGCCGGTGATAAAAGTACGGGAAAAAGAAAATGGGAAGGGCCATCGCATGATCCGAAGAAGTCAAGGTTTCAGAGATTTGATAATCGTCCACCTTTCCGACCAACGGAAAGACCTTGTCCGAAGTGTCACCGTATCCATCAAGGAAACTGTCAAGTTGAATCGCGGGTTTGTTATAGGTGTGGGAAGACCGGGCATGTTATTAAAGATTGTCGAGTAGCGCGGTTTTGTTTCTTGTGTAATTCTTCAGATCACCTTCAGTCAGATTGTCCGCGGGGTAGAATACAACAGGGTGGAACATCAGGGAAACCAGCAATAGCTAGACCAGTAGTTCCAAGAATAGAACCACCGAGAACAAGGGGTCGTACATTTCAAATGACAGCTAAAGAGGCGGAGGAAACTCCGGATGTGGTTACAGGTACATTTTTCATAAACTCTACATGTGCTAAAGTGTTATTTGACTCCGGTGCAAACCGATCGTTTGTGTCTCCTTCATTTGCTGCTCACATGCATTTAGAGCCTAAAACTTTAGAACATGCCTTACTGGTAGATACTGCAAATGATAACCAAGTGTCGGTTAAGGAAGTATTTGATAGCTGTGTGATAAATATAGAGGGGTGTGGGGTACCAATACAATTATTTCCTATAGCTTTGATCGAATTTGATGTGGTAGTAGGGATGGATTGGTTAGCTGAGAACCAGGCTAACATAGTTTGTGATAAGAAGATAATCAATGTCGTTTTGCCTGATAAGAGGTCAGTAGTGATTTATGGTGATCGTAAGAATCATCAGTCTTGTCTTATATCTATGATAAAAGCCCGTAAGTATGTCAGCAAGGGTTGCCCGAGTTACTTAGCCTATGTGATAGATAGTAGGCCTGGAAAGAATAAGTTGGAAGACATTCCTATTGTTAGTGAATTTCCAGAAGTTTTCCCTGAAGACTTGAATAGTCTCCCTCCAGTTAGGCAAGTAGAGTTTGGTATAGACTTAATACCTGGAGCCGCTCCTATTGCTCGTGCACCATACCGACTAGCACCTCCAGAGGTGAAAGAGATGATGGCACAACTACAAGACCTATCTGATAAAGGCTTCATCAGACCCAGCTCTTCGTCGTGGGGTGCACCAGTGTTATTTGTGAAAAAGAAGGACGGTTCAATGAGAATGTGTATTGACTACCGGGAGCTGAATAAGCGCACGATCAAAACAAGTATCCGCTTCCAAGAATTGATGATCTCTTCGATCAATTAGTTGGAGCTTGTTATTTCTCCAAGATTGATCTCAGATCTGGCTACCATCAGTTGAAGGTTAAAGAAGAAGATGTTCTAAAGACTGCTTTTCGTACAAGGTACGGCCACTAAGAATTTTTGGTGATGCCATTCGGACTGACGAACGCTCCAGCCGCTTTTATGGATCTAATGAATCGGGTATGTAAGCCTTATCTCGATAAATTTGTCATTGTATTTATCGATGATATACTTATCTATTCCCGATCCAAAGAGGATCACGCACAACATCTTCGTTTGATTCTGGAGTTGCTGAAGAAAGAAAAGTTGTATGCTAAATTCTCTAAGTGTGAATTCTGGCTACGAGAAGTTCAGTTTCTGGGTCATGTAGTTTCCGAGAAAGGTATACAAGTAGATCCAACGAAAGTGGAAGCAATTGAAAGATGGGAACAACCGAAGACGTCAACGGAAGTACGCAGTTTTCTAGGCTTAGCCGGGTATTACCGAAAGTTTATAAAGGACTTCTCTCGTATTGCTACACCTCTTACTAAGCTGACCCGGAAGAATCTAGTTTGAATGGAAAGCAGAACAGGATGAAGCATTCAGGATACTGAAAGAGAAACTTTGCAGCGCGCCGATATTAGCATTGCCAGAAGGTTCAGATGATTTTGTGGTTTATAGCGATGCTTCCAAACTAGGATTGGGATGTGTACTTATGCAACGTGGAAAGGTGATTGCTTATGCTTCTCGTCAACTGAAGGATCATGAAAGACAATATCCTACACATGACATGGAACTAGCAGCAGTGGTGTTTGCATTAGAGATTTGGAGACATTATCTTTACGGTTCTAAGTGTCAAATTTTTACCGATCATAAAAGTCTCCAACATCTTTTCGATCAGAAGGAACTGAATATGAGGCAAAGAAGATGGATGAAATTGGTGAATGATTATGATTGTGAAATCCTTTATCATCCGGGAAAGGCGAATGTGGTAGCTGATGCACTGAGTCGTCAGGAAAGAAGTGGAACAATAAAAGCTATTTCGCTATGGGCTGAACTTCTACCAAACATCTTTGACGAATTACAAAAGTGTCAAGTAGAAGCGTTTCAAGAAGAACATCTGAAGTCAGAACGGTTAGTGGGGGTATCAGCATTGCTAGTAAAAGATGGTCGTGGGTTACTATGTTTGGGGAACAGAATTTGGGTGCCTCGTTTGGGTGGACTACGTGATCGGGTACTACAAGAAGCTAATCAGTCTCGTTTTTCTATTCATCTGGGTACGAACAAGATGTATAAAGATCTAAAACAATTTTACTGGTGGCCGGGAATAAAAAGAAGCATTGCTCATTATGTGGAAAGTTGTGATACTTGCAAGAAGGTAAAGATTGAACATCAAAAGTCGTTTGGGCAATTACAACGTTTAGAAATACCAATGTGGAAATGGGAACAAATTACTACTGATTTTATCACAAAGCTACTAAGGACGCCAAAGGGATTTAATTCTATTTGGGTGATTGTTGATAGATTGACGAAGTCTGCTCACTTCTTACCGATAAAGGAAACCGATTCTATGGAACGCTTAGCCAAGTTGTACATTGACGAGATAGTAACTCGACATGGAGTACCAATCTCGATCATTTCTGATCGAGATAGTCGTTTTACTTCCAGATTCTGGAGAAGCTTTCAAAAAGAAATGGGAACACAGATAAAGTTAAGCACAACATATCATCCTCAAACGGACGGTCAGAGTGAAAGAACAATCCAGACGTTAGAAGATATGCTCCGGGCTTGTATTATTGACTTTGGGGGATCATGGGATAAGCATCTACTGCTTGAAGTTCTGTATGGTAGAAAATGTCGAACGCCTTTGTATTGGAATGAAGTGGGGGAGAAACAGTTAGCGGGACCAGATATAGTACAGTTAACAGCAGATAAGATTACTCAGATTCGGGACAGATTGAAAATAGCTCAAGACAGACAGAAAAGCTATGCCGACCGACGCCGGAAACCGTTAGAGTTCCAAGTCGGAGATTTTGTAATGTTGAAAGTCTCACCTTGGAAAGGAGTCATACGTTTTGGGAAGCAAGGAAAACTTAGTCCACGGTACATTGGACCATTTGCAATAACGGAAAGGATCGGTGAAGTTGCCTACAGGTTGGATCTTCTGTTAGAGTTAAGCAGAATTCACAACGCGTTTCATGTATCGAATCTTCGAAAGTGTTTGGTTACACCAGATCAGACCTTCTCTCTTCCAGATATTCGAGTTGATGAAAAGCTGAATTACGTGGAGGAACCGGAAGCCATTTTAGACAGTGAAGTTAAAATCTTACGCAGTGGTAAGGAGATCAGACAAGTGAAAGTTCAGTGGAGACATCACATAGGTCAGGATGCTACATGGGAATCAGAGTCGGATATGAGAGCCAAATACCCTCATCTGTTCGCTTAACCGAATTCCGGGACGAAATTCTTTTAAGGGGGAGATGTTGTAATAACCAGGTATATTATTAACCTATTTATTATTATTTTGGGTTTATTTAAAGTTAAGTGTTTTATGGAGTTAGAAGTTAAGGGGTAAGTTTTAATTTTTATTTGGAAGTTTGGGGGTAAATCTTGCCAAATAGGATAAGTGTGGGGTTTAATTGGTCACTTTTGCCAAACTTCTTGCCACCACCGGCAACCTCATCTCAAATGAGGAGGAGGTGTCATCTTATTATCAAAACTAGTTTTCTAAGTGTGAGAGTGTGTGTGTGTTTTCGGTTGGAAGAGAAAAGAAAGAAGAAGGTGAAATTAAAGAAGAAAGAAGAAGAAATCTCATAATTTGCAGCTGAGTTTAGGAACTACATCAAGAAATCAAGGTAACAATCTTTACTTTTATGTATATTAGTTTTCTATGAGTTGTAGAATTGGGTTTTGATGATTTAGGGATGTTTTGGGAAATCTGGGCATAGAGTTAGGATGTAAGTATAGTCTTAAACATATCTGCAAAGTTACATAAACATCCTTGGATAAAATCTGCAAAATCTGGACTTAGGATGAACACAGTGGACTAAGACATTCATACATATCGCAATAGTGGGTTGCGATATGGATGAGTGTTGCGATATTCATGAGTGTCGCAACCTTGAGTTGCGACTTGCTCATTGATATCGCAATAGTAGGTTGCGATGTGTCCTTGGGATCGCAACAGAGGGTTGCGATATGGCTTTGGGATCGCAACAGAAGGTTGCGATATAACTTGGGATCGCAACAGTGGGTTGCGATATGGATTTGGGATCGCAATAGAGGGTTGCGATATGGATTTGGGATTACAATAGAGGGTTGCGATATGGGGTTGGAGTCGCAGTAGTTGGTTGCGACTTGTCACTGTGCATTGCGATAGTGGTTCATCTATTTAGTAGGTTGCGATATGAGTCGAGGATTTTTGGGGATTTTATAGTTTAGTCTTTTAAAGAGATATTTTGTATTTTATCTGATTTCAGATTCTGTGAAAGATTGAAGTACGTGATAATTAGCTTGGACAGATTTTTGGTGGTGAAAAGCAAAACAGGTGAGTTTTATTTAAAACATTTGCAAACTGGAATACATATATATGTGATATATATATATATATATATATATATATATATATATGGATGCATATGTGTGATTATGTGTTTATGTAGTTGAAAGATAATATAGTAAGATATTATATTTATATGTGCATTACACTACACGAGTGCACATTAGCCGGGTTCTGGTGTGCGGACCGGTGGGTTGCCGGGTTCCGGTGTGCGGACCGGTGACGTTGCTAGTTGTACGTGAGTGCAGTGGTAACGGTTGTTGATAACGCAGCATGGATATGTGATTAGTTGGTTCACTACTAACTAATATGGCCAATTGTGGGGGAATAAGGTGGAATGAGATGTACACAAGGCACGAGTCTCGAATGGTATTTATATACGTGTGGTATACGGGTGTATATGAAAGGTTTTATATAAATGGTTTTAATACAAAGGTTTACTAAACTATCAAGGATTTTCTCACTAGACCATTAGGTCTAACCCTCATTTCTGTTTTAAAAATATGTATTCCAGGTGGTGGATCGGGTAAGAGCAAGTGAATAGGATAAATGATGGATAGCTTTTGTGAAGACTTTTGTTATGAAGATATAGATGCGTTTTGTACTTATTACTCTGTTGTTAGTCATTATGTAACTTAATTAGCAAAAAGTTTGTACTGATTTACTTATTATGTTTAGCAAGACTAAGGGACCGAATATGAAATATAATGTACTTTTGATGAAATTATGTTATGAAATGTATGTTATTTGTATATATGGAAAAGGGGTCGTTACATGCAATGTATACGGGTCTCCCCCGTCACCGAAAGGTGTTGTTTTTGGGTATTTGTGTTTATCCATGTTTTCAGTAGTGTATCATATTTATGAGAATTGTCTTCCCACGTTGTATAAGTTGTGGTTTATGTTTCATCCATGTTTTGGGATGTTTTGGAGTAATGATGAATATGTACGAAATAAATTGATTTGGGTATCATGTGTTGTTTCACCTTTTTACGTTGATTTTAGGAAATGAGTCTATTTCGGGAAGTCATGTTACATTAAAGATTTCATCCCGGGAATTGTGGGAAAGTTGGTAAATGAATGAATTTGTTTTAAAGTAAACTCTTTTGGGATCATGACTAAAACTATTACTCTTATGATTTATGTTTTATATAGTCATGATAAAATGATTGAACTCACTAGGCGTAAGCCTAACCCTTTTTATTTGTCGGCATGTGCAACAGGCTCAGGTTGGGGTAGCTCTAGCTACATTGTGAAGTGGCAAGTGCTAGTAGTGTGCACGTGAGGTGACTTGAGTAGTGAAGACTTTCGCACCTATTTGGAATTAGCAAATTGTGTTATGTTAAGTAGCACTCGTTTAAGTTATTTTATTGTGGGAACTATAATGTTTTAAATTCCGAGGTATTTTGAGGAATGAATTGAAGAAATGATTTCATGTATTTAGTTATTTTTTTGAAATTAAAGTTAGTTTCTCGTGCCAAATTTGAGGGTGTTACAAGTTGGTATCAGAGCATAAGTTTGTGGGAATTAGGTGTTGATTTTGAATACCTAGACTCAAACTAGCGATCTTTTAAGTGAGAGAATGTGAAATTGCACTACTAGGCACATTAAGATAGGATGCTTTGAGGTCGATGGAGTCGTCAGAAACGAGAATCACGTTGAGGGTAGCAAGGATAAGCATGTACGGTACGTTCATAATTGCACATGGCCAGTGTTATGGTGAACCTACTCGTTACATGTGCTTTCTTGAAATGCTTTAATGTGGTGACCGTTGGGGGTAGTAAAGAAGTTTCTAAGCGAATGGTGGTTGGAAAATATTGACGATTTTAGCATTAGTCACTTGGGGTGACAATAAGCACGATGTTTGCTTTAAGTGGACCGTTTTGGGTCAAGATTGATGGTTGGACTAGAACCATAGGCTTATGGAGCCAACTTTGATTTGAGGAAAATCGTAAGGTTAATCGATGTGATTTCCGACTTAGCCTTAAGAGTCTTGAACGTCCGGATGACAATAGTGGACCGGAGGATTTTGGAGGAGTATGAGTTGAGATATTGAGTGCCGACTAAATTCATGCACATAACTTATTTTGAAATAAATTGTGACAATTATTTCTTGTGTTTTGAATCCTCTTGGGGATTGAGTTACAAAATCTCAGAAAAATGATTAACGCACACACACAAGATTTTGAATCATGGTTTTGAACGTGCATGAAAGTTGTTTTATTGCAAGGAGTTACAAACTCTATCGGGATTTGCTTTGTTTTGTCGTTGACCAACGTTACTTTTGGATGCAGTGATATCCCTATTTTGATGTTATTTAAGTTATGGGACAAGTAACTACGGCTTACGACTTTAACATTGGATCTCCTCCACATATGTTAAAGTTTGGACGGAAAGTTATTTTCCATTATGTCTATATCGAGTTTTATTGGACGGTTTATTTAATGGAAGTTTTATTGAAAGTGTTGTTTAGACCGTATTACAACAAAAGGGAATTTTGGGAATTTTGGCATTTTGGCCATGGTTTTGCATTGTGCAATTTGTTTATTGGAGGTGAAAGGTTTGGCACCATTTGAGTGAGTTGAGGCAATTAAGCCCAAGGAATTTTGCGGGGTTTTGTTTTACAACGTTTGGTGTCGTGTGGGTGCAATTTTGTGAGGAACATACTTTGATTATTGCGTGTGTTAATTTTGGGGTTATAATGGGCATTTTGTCTCGTTCGGGTTTTGTTGAGACGTGTTATTTATGTCGTAGGGCAACTAAATGGAACATTTTGGGGATTTTGATGCCGCGTGGCTTTCCTTTTCAAAGATTTGTGTTAGCACGTTTTGTTGCAACTTATTTAATGGTACCAATCGATTTATACGTGGCATAAGTAATGCATGAAAGAATATGCATGTTGTATTTCTGAACAATTTGCTTTATGTGCCTTTGGCTAGTTGAATATTTTAATGTCCTTTCTCGTAAACGCATGGTATTGATCTAAGGGTGTACATAATGTGGTAGTCACTAACCCTCGAAAGTTTTGATAAACGTATCGTGAATGGAATGTTTTATAAATTCGCTACATAAGTAAAGGTCGTTTGGTCAAGGTATGTTTGGTACTGTGTGAATAATGCATGGTTTACACTACGGAATATTTTGAAAAACACGAGCGTGTGGGTCGTTGACCTTTGGTAAATTTTAGGGCTTAATGAATATTTTGGGGGAATTGTAAACCTTTTTTGTTTTAGAGAAAGCGGGTATTTTGTGTATCCTAAAGAGTAAATTTGAAGCATTGTCATTTCGACGTTTTATATTACAAGTGTAAATTTTGGAGTAAATGCCCAGTGATGGGAATTTTGGAAAATTATTTGTCCTAACCTCGGGTGCGTAGGATTGCTTAAAAATTTGGAATATTAATACGCACTGTTTGTACGATTCGAAATTGAAGTCGATTTAAATCATTTTCGGTGCCAACCAATTACAAACGCTTATTTCCTCCTAAATCTTGGGAAACCACATTAATGTGGGGGCATTGTCAAAAGTGTTTCGCTCTTATGTCAGTATATGACTAGATGGGAAGATTCTGAATGTTGATTTAAAGAATTTCACATTTTGGAATTTTGTTACGAATGATTTGATACGTGTAATATCTTTTCAAGAAAATCTACTCGAGAGTGTTACAAGCTTTCCTGCTTATTGTAAAATTGAAATTCCCTCTTGACATTTTGGTCAACATCTTTGAAAGATGAGAACGTATTGAGTTTGTCTTTGAACTTGTATTTGACACAAATCATTTTATGTTTTAACCAAAGTACGTTATGGGATTGTTTTACCGGTTGTGAAATAAACTGACGCGTGTATACTTTTGCGGTAAATTTACTTCATGCTATTCATGATTTAAAAAGGGAAATTTTGGAGTCGGGTGACATTCAGATCCTTTTCGAGGCACGTATAGACCTTTGGTTGCACAATATTTAATATGGGAATTACCTTACGTGCATAACATAGATCAATCCATGCTAGGACCGTATCGGTTCCTTTCGGAAAAGTTGTTTATTATACTCTTGGCACCTTGTTAACAATACAAATTTTGATGAAATGGTTTCCAAGATGGTTTTCATATGTGGGACGAGTATGTGCATTTTTGCACAACTACTGAATTGATAGTAGTGGATTTTATGCGTACAATTAGTTTGATATGAAACCTTTATGTTAAAAGTTTTTATGAATTTTGATTGGCATATTTGTTAAACATTTCGCTCGAAAAGCCTTGAACTCATAGGAACCTTGGAGAGGTTAAGTATCTCAGTTGAGAGTAAGTGTGTGTAGCACTTTGTTGGTGGACGGTTTGAGTATTCCGCAACGTGATGTGACTGTAGGCCGGTTGGTATCGGTAGCAAAGTCGACGTGCTAGTGATGATTGAAAGGAGGAAATTGTGGTAATGGTAGTAGTAATCTTAAGGTACTCAATTGTGATGAGCGGTTTTGGTGGAATAACCTTCGTGGGTGGTTAAAGAACCTGTCAGTTTGATGATTAATGTCGGGATTAATTTTGGAGTCTATTAGAACTCGTTGGGGTTAATCGACAGCTAACGGTAGGAATGATCGGAATTGATGATTCCGTTGGGTTCGTTAGTGAACAAATCTTGGAGGGAAATTAGAGTTTGAAACTGAAACCAAGGATTATGGAACACATTAAGGTTGGGAGACAACCGAAGTCGTCTAACTAGGAGTTATTCCAGTGGTTGGAGTGTTATTCTGGACTTAAGTACAGTGTACTTGAAAGAGGGGTTGTTAATAAGAAATTATTCGAGAAATTGTCTTTATAGACTGTGTGGGGGGGGGGGGAAGTTAGATTCCAGTTAGGAATTGATAAATCATGGACGACGTTAAGTCGATTAGCTTTGGGTCGTGAAGGATATAGATTTCGAGGACGAAATCATTTTAAGGTTGGGAGGATTGTAACACCCCGAAAATTCAAAAGTTGAAAATGGGTTGCCGGACGTCCGCGAGTATTTGTGTCGGACGTCCACGGGTCGCGGAAGTCCGCGGATGAGCCGCGGAAGCAACAGAGATTTTTAGGATTGAGTTCGGCTAGTGTCGGACGTCCGTGGAATAACCACGCGGACGTCCGCGATGCTGCTGAGCGATTTTATTGGGGTTAAAACCCTTTTCTCTCTTTCTTCCTTCTCATTTTCCACCCCAACCCTAATTCCATCTCTCTCACTCTTTCTCTCCGTCGATTTCACTCTCAGGAACACCCTCCTCTCCCTCTCTTCCTCATTTCTTCACCAAACCAAACCCTCTTCCTCCATTGATGAACATAGGAGAGTTTGGAGCTTTTGTGGAGACTAAGAGCTTGTATTGGAAGATTCAAGTGGTTAAGGTAATCTCTCTCTACCCAAGAGTGTTTTGTGGTTGATTTCATATCCTTTCTATCTTGTGTTGTTATGGGTCGATTTTAGATGTCGATTTACTAAAGAAGTATTGTTTTCTTCAATCTACAAGAACTAGGGTTTGGCATATTTGGGGTTTTTAGGTGGAAATGTTTGAGGAATGATTTCTTATGGTTGGATTGTGATATTAATGGTTGGGACTTCATAAATCTAGGTTTTGGAAGCTTTGGCTTGAGAATACAAACTTCATCAAAGGAGCTTACGTTTGGAGAAATACTAGATTTAGCTAAATCTAGCCAGGTAAGTTCAAGTTACTTTGCGAAAACTTTGTACATGCCAAAATGTTATTTTTCCAAGATATTATGTGTTTTACTTGAAAACTATCGACGTGGCGTTATTTATTGATTCTTACCTTTGAGGTATTATATGCGTTAAACACTGTAAAACACTATCTTTGATTATTTTGGAAAATATGAGAAATAAATCCTATATGAAATGGATTGTTGATTCACGTGAAAAATGGAGTATGTTTGCTATGAAAATGCATTTCATGAATATTTTGGGAAGTACGCATATCGTACATCATGAGATGTTTTGAAAGTGTAAAGGTGTGAGTCCTTTGGAAATGAGGGCTTTCCCGATCCAAGAGTGTTATTTCGGGTTTTCATGGATTTGAAGTATTTATTGGCAACCGGTGTGTGTTGTTATATTCAATGTCATTTTATGACTTGTTGTGAATCACTTTTGAGTCAGTTGAGTTTATGGCTCGGTATTGGAATTTGTAAAGTGTTGAGGACATTTGTCCAGTTTTGATAGCTCAAAGTTGAGTTTTGATCATGTTTGATGTTATTTGGGGAATTGCATGTTTTGAATGCATTTGTTTATTCATTTGGGGTCGTGTAACATCTTAGACCTTATTAGCCATGGATCCATAGGCATTTGAGTTCCCCTTAGTTTTTACGAGCAATAGATCTGGAGTGATTGAGCTCATCTTGGCAATAGATCTGGAGTGATTGAGCCTTGTAGCACGGAATAGGCATCGGGATCCATGAAAAGTAAGGTGTGGGCCTAGATGGTCGGGCGTCGTCTCATGGGCAGTAAGGTGTAATTCCATTCATGTGCTTAGCACGGGATAGGCATCGGGATCCATGAAAAGTAAGGCGTGGGCCTATATGGTCGGGCGTCGTCTCATGGGCAGTAAGGTGTAATCCTAAACATGCTGTGTGGATTTGGAGTGACCCAATGTATAGACCTGGAGTGGTTGAAGTTGGGGGCTCCCTAGTCTCGCGGGCGATAGACCTGGAGTGGTTGAGCTCGGTTTAAGAGAGTAATCCACGTAGGTGTTTTTATTGCATAGTAGGTGACCCACTTATGTGTTCCGTCACGTGCAATGTATACGGGTCTCCCCCGTCACCGAAAGGTGTTGTTTTTGGGTATTTGTGTTTATCCATGTTTTCAGTAGCGTATCATATTTATGAGAATTGTCTTCCCACGTTGTATAAGTTGTGGTTTATGTTTCATCCATGTTTTAGGATGTTTTGGAGTAATGAGGAATATGTACGAAATAAATTGATTTGGGTATCATGTGTTGTTTCACCCTTTTACGTTGATTTTGGGAAATGAGTCTATTTCGGGAAGTCATGTTACATTAAAGATTTCATCCCGGGAATTGTGGGAAAGTTGGTAAATGAATGAATTTGTTTTAAAGTAAACTCTTCTGGGATCATGACTAAAACTATTACTCTTATGATTTATGTTTTATATAGTCATGATAAAATGCTTGAATTCACTAGGCGTAAGCCTAACCCTTTTTATTTGTCGGCATGTGCAACAGGCTCAGGTTGGGGTAGCTCTAGCTACATTGTGAAGTGGCAAGTGCTAGTAGTGTGCACGTGAGGTGACTTGAGTAGTGAAGACTTCCGCACATATTTGGAATTAGCAAATTGTGTTATGTTAAGTAGCACCCGTTTAAGTTATTTTATTGTGGGAACTATAATGTTTTAAATTCCGAGGTATTTTGAGGAATGAATTGAAGAAATGATTTCATGTATTTAGTTATTTTCTTGAAATTAAAGTTAGTTGCTCGTGCCAAATTTGAGGGTGTTACAAATACCGGATCCATATTATTGGATTCCGGATCTCTAAGCCCAATCTACAACTTCCGGATCTGTTACCATATTAAGCCAATTCCGGTTTTCAATTTTAACTCAAACCCAATTTCATTTCATATCTTAACAGACTCTGGATGTATGGCCCACTACCGGAATCCCAAAAGCAATACCGGAAGTTAGTTCCGGATCCACACGTTCACTCATGCTATACCGGATCTGCTACACTCCGGTCCAGTCCATAATCCGGATCTGTTTGGTGGACTCCGGGTGGCCCAGCACAACACCGGATCTATTTATGCATTCCGGATCTACGACCCTTAACCAGATTCTGAATCCATTTGACCAAGGGCTAATACCGGGTCCTTAAAGTGAGGTTTCGGATCATTGCTTAAATGCCCAACACCGGATCTCATTAGATTTTCGGATCTTTCTTTAATTCACTACCGGATCCATTTAAATGGATTATGGATCTCATGCGATTCGAAATATAAATTCCGGATCCTTACTAATAAAACCCAATTCCGGATCCTAACATTATTCTGAATCTCGCAATATAGCAATGCGATACTGATTAATCAATAGGACCGAAAATTAATCTATTTTTAATCGAATACCAAGCCTCTTTTCCAACAAAGTGATTTATCTAATTCTATTAATCCTCTTTTTAAGGTTGCTAAGCCGCACACAAAACTCTTATGAGTCAATTTCTTATCAGACATTAAAATTTATGCTCAAACCCTCTGGTATTAGATTTCTAAGATTACTAAGAGATGGTAGGGATTACCTTGAGTTTGATGATGCAGAAAACTTTCTCTTCTCCTTCCAACTTGGCGATTGTTGAAGAATACCTTCTTCCTTCTCTGCTCTCTCTCTTTTCTCAGCCGTCACTAGGAAATTAAATGATTGCCTAGGGTTTTGAGCCAAAATGTGAGAGTTTTTATACCTTCTAGCAATTACACTAAGGCCCCTCTAAACCTTAGATTTTACACTCCTTCCACCCATCTTTTATTTCTTTAGTAAAAGTGAAAATAAAAACTTGGTCATTACAATACCTCCCCTCAAAAGAATTCCGTCCCCGGAATTTCGTTTTCGAAAAGTTGAGGGTATTTGGACCTCATGTTCGCTTCTACCTCCCAAGTCGCCTCTTGACCCTTGTGATACAGCCACTGGACCTTTACTAAACGAACCTCTTTGTTCCTCGTTTTGCGAACCTTATTGTCCACAATTTCTATTGGTTCCTCTTCGTACGTCCCCACATACCTCGGCCTTAACTTTCCTTTCTTCCCGAAGCGTACTACTCCCTTCCAAGGAGATACTTTCAGCATTACCTTGTCACATACTTGGAACTCGATAGGCTTCCTTCTTCTGTTTGCATACTTCCTCTGTCGATCTTGCGCGATCCTCATCCTTTCACGAATTAAATCTATCTTATTCGCTGTTAGTTGTACAATCTCTGGACCTGCTAACTGTCTTTCTCTCACCTCGTTCCAACACAACGGCGTACGACATTTTCGTCCGTACAACGCTTTGAATGGCGCCGCTTGGATGCTCGCATGGTAACTATTATTATAGGAGAACTCTATCAACGGTAGATGTACTTCCCACGACCCCTTGAAATCGATTACACACGCTCGAAGCATATCCTCCAATGTCTTAATAGTTCTTTCGCTTTGACCATCCGTTTGAGGATGGTAAGTCGTGCTTAACTTCAGTTGCGAACCCAACTCTCATTGTAGGCTTCTCCAAAATGTTGACGTGAATCGACTATCACGGTCAGACACGATGGATCGCGGCACCCCGTGCCTAGATACAATCTCATGGATGTATAATCTGGCTAGATTTTCTAACGAATCTGACTCCTTGATTGGTAGAAAATGCGCGGATTTAGTGAGAATGTCCACAATCACCCATATTGCATCGTTACCCTTCGGAGTCCTTGGTAACTTTGTGACAAAATCCATGGTGATGTTGTCCCACTTCCACACTGGTATAACCGTAGACTGAAGTTCTTCATACGATCGTTGATGTTCTGCTTTAACCTTCAAACACGTCACACATCGCTCCACAAAGTGAGCGACATCCTTCTTCATTCCGGGCCACCAATAAAACTGTCTTAAATCCTGGTACATCTTGTTCGTCCCCGGATGCATATAATATCGCGACTTATGCGCTTCATAGAAGTCAACCGCTCCATAAATCTTTGGTGGAGGAGGTGAGTAAACGACGCCTGTCTAAGACCGTTGGCACCGTGGAAGACGTTGGTTCCAGCTACCTGTTGACGGCTCCAGGTCACGGCTCGGTTCTGGTCATCGGCTCAGGCACAAAGGAAGAAGGGTTTAGTTCCACCTGAAAGCTTTATATATGTGTGTTGTGAATGGAGTTTTATGTTCGGTTTCGGGCACGGTTCGTGGTTTCGGTCTGGTTCAAGTGCCATCAATAGTGAGGATGGTAGTGTATATTGGGCTGGTTCCAAAGAGGTGCCTTAGAAGGAGATCACTTCCTTTGTAAAAATAACCAAAATTATAGTAATGTATAAAATTTACTGCATAAAGTACTACTGATTATAGCATTGTTGTTTTGAATTTGACTAATTTTTATTTGGGAAAAAGTATTTTACCAAAAAAGAATAAGGGAATTTAATTGTTTTATCCATTTTTGATGGAGGTTACCAGATCCGTAAAAATAGGTCGGTAATTACGGACCTACCTTAAAAATACCAAAAAAAAATGATCGGGTTTTTTTTACCCAGGTCCGTAATATGCAAAAAAATGGAGAATCGACCAGATTTGTTTTTTTGTTTTTGTTTTTAAGATAGGTTTGCAATTACGGACCTATGTTAGCGGATATGGTGGTTATTTCAATAAAAATAGAGATAAAGTAGCTAGGAGGTGAAACCACCATCAAAAAATAACTAAAACAATTAACTTCCCAAAAAGACACTACCTTTTAGGATAGAGTTTAGGTGGGGTTGCGACTTTTTCTCGATTAAATTTTTCATAAAATAGCCAAAAAACCGCAAATCAACGGTTTATGCCATTTTTTTCTTGCGGTTTAGCAAGTTGCAAGATGGGCTTTCGGTTTCGTAGCTTGCAACTTTGGCTTGTTTTTTGTGCATAAACGCAAAGGACTGTCACAAGTTGTGGTTTTTATAGTGGACCCACCTTTTCACTGGATGCGTCAAATTTTGTCAACGAAAAGTGTCTTACGGTGTTGACTTGCAGTTTCTTGCCTACTTTGTGAGATAATTTTGTAAGGCAACTATAAAGTAAAATGTTTTCACTTTCTGAAGCAGCCGTTTGAGATGATAGCCCCCGCAGGTCTGTATACATCCCGACTAGGGGTGTAAACGAGTCGAGTCGAGTATCAGGTTATTCAAGCTCGGCATGAAAAAATAATCGTAGACTCGAGCTCGATTAACTTTTTCATAGTTGAGCTCGAGCTTGATACTTGTTTATGAGCTCAAATTCAATATCGATTAACTCGTTTATTTACTCAAGCTCTGATGATTTTTATATTTTCATTATATAATTTGTAAACATATAAATGGTTGGCTTGAAAAATTTTATGCTTGAATGGCTCGACTTGACTTATAAAGCTTAATTGCATGAGCTTTCAAACGACTTCAGACGAACAATGGTGTTATGAAGCTCGACTCGTTAGGTTAAGCAAACTTTATCTAATGTTCAAGATCGACTCGAACTCAATCATTATTATTAACCTCGAGCTCGAATAGATCGTTAAAAGCTCGACTTATTTACACCCCTAATCCCAACCCAATAGAACTACTGCCTTTTGTGGGTTTTCTTAAAAACCCTTGTCTGAAATGACTGAATGAAAAGGGGAGTTCTGAAATCTTGATAAAAAAGGTCAAATAATTGAGATTCTTTGAATTTTGGCTCCTTAACTATTTCATGTGTTGACACAAAGTCCTTGCTTTTAAATTCAAAGGACTGTCTTTTTTGGTTATGTCCAATAAGACAACACATGGGTGTGGGCCTTTCCAATCTCTAAAATGGTCAAATACATGGTCATGTACCTTCTTTACTTTAGGGCATCCAGTAAAACTTTTAAGAAAAACTTAATATATATATATATATATATATATATATATATATATATATATATATATATATATATATATATATATATAGGGGTTGGTTATTTTACAAACCAGTGAAATCTAACAAACCGTACAAACCACGTTCAACCAATCATATTTTTTCATTTTTTCTTTATTATAGGGGTTGATTAGTCAATAATACATGAACAATTTCATCAAGAATATATAAAGATTGATTAATCAACAATATATGAAACAAATTTCATCAAAGTGAGAAATACATGAAACGATTTCATTGTTACATAGAAACAAAATATATGAAACAATTTCATCAAAAAAGAAATTATATGGAACAATTTCATCATATGAAACACTTTTATGAAACAATTTCATTCAAATGAACATTGAAAATAAGGGTTTGTATGGTTTGTTAGATTTCACTGGTTTGTAAAATAGTTTTGGCATATATATATATGGTACATGGCACATGGTTTGCAAATGAAACGCACCCTATATGTATGTATGTACTCCCTCCATTCCAAAATAAGTGTCTACATTACTTATTTTGTTTGTCCCAAAAAAGTGTACTTTCAAAAGTATAATTTCACTTTCCCATTCTACCCTTAATTATGTGATAGATAAATTTTCTCTCTCTATAACTAAGGGTAAAATTGTACTTTGATTAATTAAAAAGTGTAATAATTGCACACTCCTAAAACAGTGTGCATTTTTCATTGTGGACATTTATTTTGGGACGAATGGAGCATATAGGAAAGTTCCGTTAGGAACTCAAAGTTGATTAGGAACCCAGGAACCACTCTTCAACTTGTTGCATGCCTATTCAGGAAGAATATTCATCGTAATAACACATCCATATTTCTGATGAATGTCACGTACGTGTCGTACTGTCACTACAAGACAAACATGCTTTTCCGACGAAATCCGTCGGAAATGGCCATCAGCGGCGGATTCCCAGCGAATTCGACTGACAAAGGGCCCTGCGCCAGAAAATGACATTTCCGACAGATTCGGCCGTCGGTAAAAGTCCTTTGTTTAGTAGTGTGTAAACACAGTTTCCAAAGTTACTTTTTACGTTCATAATGGAACTTGCCCTATATATATATGTATATATATGTATGTATAACTACATAAATAATAATAACACAAAAAGGCATTCAAACAGACATCTAGTGGTTCTTGGAGTGCATGCATTGACCTTTTGTCCATCTTAGCAACCAGGGGGACCTTGGAGATACCGACTTACCAAACACAAACACTATTACTGGTCTTTAAGGACAACATTTTCAAGGACAAACACTTATATATAGACTTGTTTTGTACATTATGTAAACCATATATAATATATATATAATGACATATGGGGTTCATATTCCTCATCCAATAATACACAAATACATTTGGGTTATTTCAATTACATACAAATATTATTACTATTACTATTTTAACTTCATTGTTATGCTTGTTTTTTGTGCATCTTATATCCATCTATGCACACACAATGATGTTTTTATTTCAAAACCGGTTTGCTTACACGTCGCGTAACATCACTACAACCGTATGTGTTAGAACGAAATTCAATAATCATAACTGTAACAACCCAACATTTTTAAACAATTCGTTTCATAAAAATGAAATATCCCAAAATCGCGATCTACAATTTCTTACATAAAATCCGAAAATGGTTGGCGGAAACAACCTACACAACTGAGAAGTAAACTAAGATAAACTATAGTGTCACTACACTATCCATCTTTCTCTTGCTATCACCCTGCTTACTTGCTAGAGCCTTTCTGTACCTGCTTACCTGAAAATGTTTTATTTGAAAATGTGAGGGTTAGACCATGAGGTCTAGTGAGTCCCTCCTAACAGTTATCAAAGCATAGAAAACAGTTTATCTTTTCAGCATAAATCTTTCATAAAACTGATCTCATAAAATCATTCACGGAATAAGGTCCGCCCCTCGTAATCTGACACCCTGAAGCCACCCTAAGGTGACAACGAGTCAGTCTCATGCTGCCTTATATTGGGGCCACTTCCCCTGGCATAAAGGGTCTACTCTCCCGCACGAGCACTGGCGGGTCTACTCTCCCGTCTTGGCCAGTTTACGTCTATCACAATGTATGCATACCTTCCATATAAAACTTTAAACATCTTTCATGTAATTAAAGCATAATAATAAAGCATGGCAATTCTCATCATCCCAACACGTTTTGAAAACACTTTAAAAGCCACACAATTCAATTCAGAAAACTCACCTGATGCTCTTACTTCTCGTTTCTAATCGGTTCCCAACTTCCAATCGACTTTCCTGAATAAAAGGACATAATACAAACTACTCAGCAAAAGTATCCGGATAATAACAACTCTCCGGACAACCCTGATTTTCCGGACGCCCAAAGAATCCGGACACTCACACTAATCCGGACGACAACTAATCCGGACAACACCCCTTTTTTCCGGGTAACTTCTACTCTCCGGACGATACCCCTTTCCGGGTACCGAACTTACCGGATACAAGACTTTACCGGACTCAACACCTACCCGGATAATCATTCCTATCCGGACAACTCCCTCGTCCGGAGACCTTCTATCCATCAATGAGTCCGGACGTCCGAGAAGGTTCCCGGACGTCGGCCTGGACCCCTTTTTGAGGCTGAAATCTACCTTCTAGTTCGATTCTTTCGAAACAAGGATTAGCAATAGCAACAACATCACTAGACTCAACAATTACCGAGATCTTAGCAACAATAACGCAATATGAGACCCGATTTCTCTCATTTATCTTCAAACTTTACTTTAACAAAACAACCCCAAAAGACAACCATTCTACAACCCAACCACAGATTCGAGATTAAAGGAGGTTTACCTGGTTGATTGAATGATGAAGGACCTCTTCTTCCCTCTCCAAATCCGAAATCCCTTTTCTCCTCTCTTGCTTTGTCTCCTTTTCTTCCTTCCTCCTTTGTTTTCTATTCTTTCCTTCTCTTTCTTTCTTTGATCTTCCAGCCGTCAACAACAACAAGAATCAGTAATAGCATGACTCACCTAGGGTTTTGTGCCCTTTAAATACCTCCTCTCTTCTTTACCAAATAGCCCTTCAACTTTCTTTAATATTAACTTTTAACCCAATACGTAACTTCCTTCCATTTTGGTCCGGGTCGTTACAATACTTCCCCCTCAAAAGAATTCTGTCCCCGGAATTCCGTTTACAAAAAGGTGAGGGTATCAGGTCTGCATAACTGATCCGACTTCCACGATGCCTCTCGTCTCTTACGATACCTCCACTGAAACTTCACTCAGCGTACTTCTTTGTGTCTCGACTTTCGTACTTTACTACTCACAACTTCAATCGGTCCTCCTACGTAAGTCAAACTCTCATCAATACTGATGTCCCCTCTAAGAATCAACCACATCGACTTCTGACAAACACTACTTTAGATTCGAGACATGAAATGTCGGATGGACACCCATTCACTTCTCTAGCCAGTCTTACACGTATACCACTCCTCTAACTCGTTCACTAATGGCGAAAGTCAACTTCTTATCGCCTGTATTTCTTGCAAGATCGCTATCATCTCACTTCCCACATCGGCTCTTCCACAAAAGAGACGTGTAACACACTAAAGATTTCTTCTCAAAATCTCACCGAGTACCTCAAGATCACCATATATTCAACTTTCATAACTTCGACGGCTCCACAGACTTAGTCCACCTTACCTATCTCTCAAACTTCAAGGCTCAAAAGGCTTATGTTCCTCAATCCAACCAGCCCAATCCTGCTCAGTCCCCCAAACCGTTTTGATGGGGAACATAACCGCACCCCATACTCAGAAAACCGCCCTCGGCGAGTCACTACTTGGCTAAAACTTGGCATCTTGCATTATTTACTTACAATCTCTCCGAATACTATACTCGCTTAAACACCACTAGAAGAATCCAAGGCCACCCGCGCCTCCATTTGCTCGCTTCCGCCTCCACGTCGGAACTCACAGTTATTCAACACGTCTACTTACGGTCTCTCATACCCCTTTACTTCCTTAAAAGAAGGAACTTGGCGGAATTCCCCGACACTACAACGAGACTCTAAAACCAGGAATCGTCACTCTCCTGACCACTTGGCACAAGGCCACCCTTGCACCTCTTGATGAACTCACACCTAAGAGTTCTCTCCTCGAGTTACCTGTAATTCTAGTCCATTTCTTCCAACCGATAAGCGCCTAAGCAGACCGTATCCCCTTCCCGAATCCCATCGGCTACCGCTCGACAACTAACTCGCACGTTCTCACCACATCAACATTTCACATTTAATCGCGGCCAAAAATGGGAAACTCTAAAATTCCTTATTGTAGTGCTCACCTGTTCGAATTGAACTTATCCCGAAGGCTCAACAACTTCTTAGTTCTTACTGACTGCCGCAAACGTCCAGTCTCATAACATAACTTCGGTTATCCTCGCTCAACTTGGAAGAGTAACCTAGGTCGCACTCTACTGTTCTCAATAGCTTACACTGAACGATCAGTTCGTTTGACCGTTTCTCACAATATCGCCAACTCAACTCGATTCATTCGACTATCTTATCCGCTTCTTTCCTGCACCAAACGTACACAATCCCCTTCCTCAAAACTCTTTCTAGAAGTTCACACACTTACCGGCAAGCTATTCACGCTACTCACCTCTTGGTGTTACTGACCAGCTTACTACTTCTAACCTTCTCTTCTATCCCAACGTACTATCTTCACCTCCCCACAATAACATGAAGCATCACCTCTCAAATATTACCTGCCTCTTTCTTCCAACCTTTTCACTTGCTGAAACGTTTACTCGTTTCTAAACATACCCAAACGGTGGCATCAAAGTTCTAACTTAAGGTATTCAAACAAGTCATCTCGAAATGGCATCTGTGCTCGAAGTCATTGCACATCTTTGGATCTCTCACTAATACATCCTCTAATCATTCCTCCATACATAAGAAACAACTCACATTCTTCAAAGATTTCGCATCTACTACCCCACATCTTTGACTAACCCATCCATCGCCTTCTCTAAAATTTCCAAAGGTTTTAACCACATACTTACTTATCGACTCACGCAATCAAAAACACTTGGTTTCTTATTTGGGTAATCACTCACTCCCGCTCCGACATTTCCTTCCGAACATAATCATATCACAACGTCAACTTACACCTACGTGCTCCAACAAATCGAACGCCCCAACCGAAACCTCCAACAGGCTTCTATCTGAAGTTTCCTCTTTCTCTAATCTCTCATCGCTATGACGCTAGCTGGCACATTCGACTTGGAAATTATTGCCACTATATAACTGTACATTACTCACTCACAACATCACACTGCAGACCAAGACTCTCATGGCCAATCGTACACAACTCAAACTTATCTACAAGACCTCATTCATAATTAACCGAGTCTATCTCGCTACATTGCCTCTCTCCCAGCTCTAGTTGAACCACAACACACGAATTTCTGAATAACTATAACATACTCGATTCCTGCTAGCTCTTTGCGATCCCCAAACCAATATAGACAGGGTGCACTCCCTCACAGATCGACATAATCTATACCCTCACTTCGTTTGTGCTAAATACTTCATTCTTTACGAACCACCCATCTCGTAGGTAAAACGCTTATCTAAAACAGCAGTCTTTCACTATCTTAACACCCCTACAAAGTGGTCTTTCAACTTTCAACCTTCTGATTCAAGCCTTCGGTCTCATACACCTTACTCAACTGCCGACTTAACGTCAATAGTTGACCTGTTGATACTTCCTTAACCTATTCTTCAACAAGGGTCCCTTACTGAACCTAATCCTTCCAACATATCATAATCAAATTCACACCCCGTCGTCCTCATTTCAAACTCACTCGTGAAACGTTAATATTACAAGATCACTTTAAAACTCTTATTCAACGACGCGGATATTTCATCCCTACTTCACCACACTACTCATAACGAGTTGCTAATACCAATACCTTGCTGACTTCTAGTCCTTCCCCTGAACACAACCATCTCTCGGCAACTGTATTTCCAGTCACCGCACGAGGGTACAGACCCTCATACAACCGACACTAAAGTCCACTTCTGACTCCCCCACTGCTCATCTCTCCTCTTGAACAAAAGTGCCAAAACTACGAACATTCTCCCCTGATCTGTCCAACACCTCTCCACTCTAAGAGTTCTTCCTAAGCTTAAAATGTAGTACTCTACGACCTAGTGAGTTTATAGCCTTCAAGCATGACCACGCGATAAATAAATCATCACACTTTTGATTATTTTAAAGAAACAACACTTGGAAACATCTTGGGTACACACGACCCCTTCAATACCCTGCACAACGATTTCGAGAATCGTTTGAATGCAACTTTCCGTAAAACTTAATCTTACTCAACCAAAATATATTGTTACGACAGAAATAAATATTGGATGAAAATCTTTTCATACGACAAAATTTTGAAAGGACGTACCGACACGAAGTAAACCAGTCGGTTCTCACATTTACTTATACAACTTCAACATGTCAATACTTATCTTGGTCATAAAAGTTTTGCATTCAAACGTCTTCTTGACTTTTGCAACAATTTAACTTATAATGAAAAGAGTGGAATATTTTGTAAATCGTAGTCCTCAAGACTTCATTGTGCGAGGTAAATGGATTTGCATTTTTCTTTAAACAAACGCTTGCACACGCCGACTCATATCAGATCAAATTTGATATTTACACATTTACTTTACTTATGAAAAATCTCATATGCACATATACGATCTTAATGCATGAAACTCTACTTGTAATTGAAGGCTACTCACTCAAACAAGGTCAATCGCTTTACTCACGCAACTTATTATCGACACTGTCCGAACAGATCTATCCCACGATTCCTAGAATCGAGACTCTCCTGATCCAGAAGACTTACTCAAAAGTAATCACTCATCCTCTTCGAACCACGAAGGTCTACCTCTAAACGGCTCATAACATTCCAAACAACAATCCGTCACAACGATGTATACATACATCACATCATCCATGACTCCTCATGAAACTTCCCCAACAAAGGTCTCAGTCTACCTCTCAGGGATCTTGCTGACATTCTAAAGTACTGGAACACGACATAAACACTAGTTCCTTACTACCACTTCGGAATAATAAGGCAGGTTAAGCACTTACATGTACCTGTAAGTTCGCAATTACACTGGCCAGGTGAAATTTCAAACTTACCTTACATGACAGTCCTCAGTACCCTATTAGTCCTATCTCTATAATAGTGACCTCCTAACGCATTTTCCTGATTCTCAGTTGTGATTTCTACTCCATGTTTAAGTTTAGGCCCGTCCGATCACCTAAATCCCTTAAACTATGGCTCTGATACCAACTGTAACAACCCAACATTTTTAAACAATTCGTTTCATAAAAATGAAATATCCCAAAATCGCGATCTACAATTTCTTACATAAAATCCGAAAATGGTTGGCGGAAACAACCTACACAACTGAGAAGTAAACTAAGATAAACTATAGTGTCACTACACTATCCATCTTTCTCTTGCTATCGCCCTGCTTACTTGCTAGAGCCTTTCTGTACCTGCTTACCTGAAAAGGTTTTATTTGAAAATGCGAGGGTTAGACCATGAGGTCTAGTGAGTCCCTCCTAACAGTTATCAAAGCATAGAAAACAGTTTATCTTTTCAGCATAAATCTTTCATAAAACGGATCTCATAAAATCATTCACGGAAGAAGGTCTGCCCCTCGTAATCTGACACCCTGAAGCCACCCTAAGGTGACAACGAGTCAGTCTCATGCTGCCTTATAATGGGGTCACTTCCCCTGGCATAAAGGGTCTACTCTCCCGCACGAGCACTGGCGGGTCTACTCTCCCGTCTTGGCCAGTTTACGTCTATCACAATGTATGCATACCTTCCATATAAAACTTTAAACATCTTTCATGTAATTAAAGCATAATAATAAAGCATGGCAATTCTCATCATCCCAACACGTTTTGAAAACACTTTAAAAGCCACACAATTCAATTCAGAAAACTCACCTGATGCTCTTACTTCTCGTTTCTAATCGGTTCCCAACTTCCAATCGACTTTCCTGAATAAAAGGACATAATACAAACTACTCAGCAAAAGTATCCGGATAATAACAACTCTCCGGACAACCCTGATTTTCCGGACGCCCAAAGAATCCGGACACTCACACTAATCCGGACGACAACTAATCCGGACAACACCCCTTTTTTTCCGGGTAACTTCTACTCTCCGGACGATACCCCTTTCCGGGTACCGAACTTACCGGATACAAGATTTTACCGGACTCAACACCTACCCGGATAATCATTCCTATCCGGACAACTCCCTCGTTCGGAGACCTTCTATCCATCAATGAGTCCGGACGTCCGAAAAGGTTCCCGGACGTCGGCCTGGACCCCTTTTTGAGGCTGAAATCTACCTTCTAGTTCGATTCTTTCGAAACAAGGATTAGCAATAGCAACAACATCACTAGACTCAACAATTACCGAGATCTTAGCAACAATAACGCACTATGAGACCCGATTTCTCTCATTTATCTACTTTACTTTAACAAAACAACCCCAAAAGACAACCATTCTACAACCCAACCACAGATTCGAGATTAAAGGAGGTTTACCTGGTTGATTGAATGATGAAGGACCTCTTCTTCCCTCTCCAAATCCGAAATCCCTTTCTCCTCTCTTGCTTTGTCTCCTTTTCTTCCTTCCTCCTTTGTTTTCTATTCTTTCCTTCTCTTTCTTTCTTTGATCTTCCAACCGTCAACAACAACAAGAATCAGTAATAGCATGACTCACCTAGGGTTTTGTGCCCTTTAAATACCTCCTCTCTTCTTTACCAAATAGCCCTTCAACTTTCTTTAATATTAACTTTTAACCCAATACGTAACTTCCTTCCATTTTGGTCCGGGTCGTTACAATAACAGAGTATTTAATGAGACTTTAATTTGTTAGTTTATAGAAATATTGGGACAAAAAGTTAGACCAACCTAATTAATGTGTTTCATCTTTATCATAATACATACTACAACAAAATTGGTTTTATAGGACGCCTAAAATTTTAAGGGCCATAATGAAATATTTTATAGGATTAGAGTTTACAGGACCAAACCAAAAAGCGTCATATATAAGTGCTATGATTGGTTTATAGGACATTTTTGGGCATTTAACAAGTTTTTTAGAACGCTTTTAAAATAAAATGCCGTATTAGTTATTTTATACGACACTATATAAAAAATTGTCCTATAAACGAAGTGTTTTATAAAAAGATGGGTTTATATTGTTGGATCCCAGATACACTTAATCAAGATTAACAATCTATTAGTAGAGTTTAGAGTTTGATGCGGAAGCGTATTAAACTAACAGATATGTTTGATAGATATTAGAACGCACACATATAAAGAAAACAGTAAAGAATGAAAAGGATTTCTTGAACAGTTACTGTTATTCAACATATAATAACAACACGAAAAACAGATTAAGAACTGTTGGTGTGTGTGAGAATATAACACTCAGATATTTGACAATAAAGCTTGAGAGTATTAGTGATTCCTTGTGTATTCGTCCTTAGGAAGATCTCAACATGAGACTTCCTTTTATACTACTATTAGAAGACTATGAAGTAGGTCATTGTTCCTTTTACGGCATGAATAGTAAACTGGATGGTGTGAACAGTGGACTGGATGGTGTGAGCAGTTGTTTGAGCCATGCGCATTTAATGGAGCATATGTACTTTTGGTAAATGCATTAAATGGCGCAGACGTCTATTTTGTACCTTGCCCTATTGAGTCCACTCAGAGCTTGACACGTGTTTTGATAGTACTTTTCCATGCAAGTTGATGAACGTATCCAGTAATATCTTCCAAGTCTTCATTGAGGACCACAGAGGCTCTGTAATGAATTACAGAGGTTCTGCGGTCTGGTCCTCTGTGGAGCAGTCTTCGCCGGATTCCGAGTCTTTGGTCTTCTTTGTGCGTATGACAGAGCTTCTGTAGGAAGCCTCTGCTGCTTCTGTAGCTTCTTGACCTTGATTTCTCGGTAATGTCGGCAGAGCCTCTGTAAGAGGCTTTCTTCACTTAGCCTATTTTTCACTACTTCTAAATACTTCTATGATTAGGAAGATTGAAGCTAACAATCTCCCCCTAAGTAGTGAAAAATAAAAAATTTGAACTTGAGTTAAGTTTGGCTAAGTTAGATAAGACAGAGGTTAAACAATACCTCGAAATTTCTTTCATTTAGAAATATGCCAGAGGCATTTTACATTTGAGTACAATGAAAGATAAAACTTTGTTTGCAGAGATTGGAGGTCTGAGAATCAGATTTTGGCATCTTTGAAATCGTTGTAGCTTCTGTTGTCTCTGCCGACTTTTCTGATCTCTTTGTAGAATCTGATGCAGAGTTCTCTTAGGCGGATTGTTGAGTCTATTTCTCTGATGAAAGTATCTGCATCATCTCTATCCATTTTCTCTGTACCTCTGTATTTTACAAGGCTTGCTCTGAATTTGCTCAGAGTACTGGTTGCGTACTTCTGACAATCCATGAGTACAAAAAGTTTAACCTGGTGTTGTGGGTTTTGAAATACTAACCCAAATCTTGGTTCTCTGATGATTGAGTTGGGCACAGCGTCTGGTGGGCAGCGATCTTCTGGTGGTCGTAGATCTAGATGTTTGAGACCAAGATCTTTTCCCAGCTGAAAATCTATCATGCTGTATAGCAGAAGCTTTTCCCTCATCGCTTTTCTCAACACTTGATAGGCTCTAGTATTAGGCTCTGTGTTGTAGTTGTCTTTTGTCCATTGCAGAAGGTCAGGTAGATCGTAAGGATTGATGTTTCTTAAGTCAGCATCAGCGAAGGTAGATTCTGAGTTGTTCTCTCTTCTGACTTTGTAAAGATTGTACCTGACCCTTGGATAGGTTCTTGTGAAGGAGAATCTGCAGAAGATCACCTTTTTGATTTTGTGAATTGAGAAGACATCTGCTTTGGTTCTTGGCTTTGTTCTTGTGAAGATGTTCTCAAATTCTTCTCTGATCCTTGGATCTGTCACATGATCTACTGGATGATTTGTCTGATAGGATTGTTTGTAGAGGTATTTGTATACCACTTCTTCCATCTCTTCATGTGTTGGACCAGGTCGTGGAATTTGTCTTCTGAGACTCTCCATCTGTTGAACAACTTCTGCAACTCTACCAGTTAGAGGAATTTCTGACAGAGGCTTCAATCCATGTGCCCAGTCAACTTCTTCGGGTCTTGGGGTTTGAAAGGCGTCAAACGCACTCTTCATTAGTTTTTCTGTTGGCTTTGGCAATGTTTTCTTCTTCTTTGGCTCTTCTGTCAGTATCCCTTTGCCCTTATCTTTTGCTATTGTCGTGGCAGAACCTGTTGCTTCTGTGGGTTTTGAGGTTGGCACTTCTGTTGGTTTGATAGAGGTTGCCTCTGTGGATTTTGACGATTGTGATTTAGAGGACTTTTGTGGCGATGGTTCTGTTGGCTTGACTTGCTCTGTAACCTCTGTTGGAGGTTGTTTGATGACTTCTTCTGCGAGCTCAGTTTCTGTTGATGAAGTGTTGTCATTGAATCTTCTTGCCATTCTGAAAGCTAAAGTGAACCTGTGCCTTTCTTCTTCTCTCTTCACCATACGATCACTCATTGTTGTGTGCATCCTTTTCAGAATGTCAGAAGCAGAGGTCGTTGCTCTTTTTGGTTTGGTGGCAATCGACTTTCTTCTGGGTATTGTTTGGGGTGTTTCCACAGAGGTGGGTGTTTTCTCTGGGGTTGGTTCATCTATTTCTTCCAAAATGATTACCTCAGGGGCGGTTGTTGCCTCTGTGGCTTGCTGTTCTGCTTCTGGAGTTTTGGTTTCGTCAGGAGATGATTCCACAGAGATGGGTGTTGTCTCTGTGGTCTTTTGGGTTTGTTGTTGTCGGGTCTGTTCTGGAGGTGCTTGACTCAGAGGTTCTGCGGCTATTGGTGGACCTGTAAGTCCTCTGCTTGCAGTTTTCTCTGTAGTTTTCTCCCCCTCAGGATGATCTGATGGACCAGGATGGTCATCATCATCAGAGTCATCCTGACCCTTGTCTGATGTACCATCTGCTCTGCAGGAAGCATCGGGTTTCTTTGGCATTGTGGCTCCAGCAGCGATTAGTTTCGCGCAGACATCATCACAGAGGCCAAGAAGAGTTGCTAGCTCTGCCTCTGTTTTGAATCTCATCCTTCCTACACTTTCTCTGAAATCTTTGACGAAGTTAGCATTGGCAGTGGTGAAGGAAAGGATGACTTCTGTCACTTGATTAATCACGTTCTGCCCAAGCTCTGTCAGCTGTGCTCTTGTCATGTAGTCTTTGGGTTGCATCAGCATGGTATTTCGCATGGCTTCTTCTTGAACTTTTTGTAGGGCCTTCTGTAGATCTGCAGGAGTGATGCCCGTTGACACTGAAGTCTGTTTGTTCAATTGATCAAGGAATTTGTTGATTGAGTTCTCAATCGAAGGAGTAGTTGTTGCGGCAGAAGTGGTGGATGCAGTAGCAGCAGACTTCATCTGTGAGATGGCAGTTTTCACCTCTGTGGACAGGTTGTCCATTTTGGTGTTTAGGTTTAGCAGTGCCAGTGATGTTGTCTCTGCAAAAGATTTGAAAGAGCTTTGCAACTCTTTCAAGGTTTGGTTTACAGAGGTTTCAAGGATTTGGAACTCATTCCTTGTAACTTGTGTTCCGGTGGTAACCTCTGGAGGAACACATTCGTCTCCAGAGTGAATCCCTGTTCCTGGGATACCTTCTTTCATTCCTGTTTGTACGTTGAGAATGGAAGGATTTCCTTCTGATCCTTGAGAAGAAACATGAGTTTCAATCCCTACAGAAGTTCTGAGAAGAACATTGTCCAAATCCACTCCAGAGGTGGGTATTGGAATATCCTTCTGTTGACTAGGAGACTTGTCTAGAGTCTCTTTGTCTTTGTGCTCTCTACTTCTCTCTGAAAGAAGTGTGGGTCTTAACAAGTGCGTGGCAGAGGAAACAAATTCCTCTGTTGGGCGTTCTTCTGTGATCTGGGGCAATTGATCACGAACTATAGGTGAGTCTCTTTGAGGAGACTCCCTAGGAATGGATTCCCCGGTTTCTGTGGGCACAGAGGTTGAAAGAGTAACCTCTGGCTGGATGGGTTGGGGTAGGTTCGAGCTGTGCTGCTCTTTTTCAATGACACCTTCTGCAGCTAGACCTGCGGTGTCAGAAATGTGGGTTGCACTGGGAGTTGGTTTTGGTTGTGTGCCTCTATTTATCCAGGCATCTTTTCTTGCTTCTTCCCTAAGTTCTGTGGAAGTTCCTTGCTTTGGTCGTAATTGGTCATACACTTGATGAGATCCAAATAATCTCATGACATGTGGATGATAAAGACCCTTACGTATCCAGACAGCTTCTTCTTCATCTGAATCTGTCTCTAAGATCTCTATTTCTGTCTCCGTTGTTGCTAATCCCTCTTTTTGTACAACTTCGGCCCCTTTTTCTTTCTCTTCTTCCATCATGTTCTCAAAAGCCTCTGTAATTTCACCTCTGTTCAATTCAGCTTCAGTTTGTTCTATTTCTTCTGAAGCTGGGTTTGGACTTCTTCTGTGGACATCCAATCCTTGAATGAAAGGGTTTTGTAAAATAACAGGGGTTTCGGCTGGTTGATTTCTGGGTGTTGTGTCATCTTCTTGCAGATGTGTGTCGATGCCCGAAATGAAGAAATCTTCTTCTGGAGAGTGGTGGTCGAGAGGTTGTGCCGTCCACCCTGCTGTATTTAGGGTGTTGGCAATTTCAGGGTTCTGTAAGAAGTCGTTCAGGTCTCCTTGGTGAGCAAATCTATCTGGAGATTGATAGGGTGATTGATACCTTTCTGTAGCCATTTCTTCTTCTACAAATTCTTCTTCAGCAGTTTCCTCTTCTGCAATGGTTACCAACTTTGTAAGTGATTTATCATGCCTCTTTTTGGTTTTCCTCCTCTTAGGATTTGGTGCCCCTTCTTCTGTTGATTTTGATCTTTTCTTCTTCATTTTTGAAGAGGAGGGAGGAGCAGAGGAGCCAATTTCTGTGGCATGAGGAGGTGAGGGTTGATCTTCTGCAGCGCTTGTGGAGGTGCCTTCTGCAGTTTTCCTCTTCTTAGCTTTTGGAGTAAATGCAGAGGTTCTTGATGAAGACTTCTTTCCCATTAGTTCTACACGTTTGGCTATAAAGCTGAGTTGAATAGCCATGTGCTTTGCTAACTTCAGATCCTTTTCTTTTTGAGTGGAAAGAGGTTTTGCTATCATTGTTCCTAGGGGGACACCTAAACGCGGGGGTGTCATAGGACTCGGTTTAGGAGTTCTATGATCGCGTATATACTCTTTCTTAAGGGATTTATTTGATGCGTATTGCAGAAGCTTCTTTGACAGAGGTCTGCAGTGTGAGTAGCCATCAGCATGATCAGTGGGGGTATTCTTGTTCATCGGGAAGTGTTTGGGAGTTGGCCCTTCCATTGGCCAATTTTGGATTAGCAGCAGAGGTTCGAACAGTACTCCTAGTATTCTTTGGAATTGCAGAGGTGGTAGAAAGTTGGGATCGTTCTCTTTGACCCTTTTCGAGTTGTTCTTTCTGTCGATGGTGTTTATGATCTCTTGCATCATTATGGTCGCATAATCTAGTGGAAGATCATAGTAAACCCCATACATGATGCTCAAGATTTGATGTGAGCTCTGGTCAATACTGCCTATCTTTCCTGTCAGGCATCTGTTAAGAATCGAGAACAAAGTGTTCCACAGAGGTGGTAATCGGCCTCTGCGGAAGTCATTTCTCTTCCGTAGTTGGGTGTTGTACCCAAGCATTTCCACGAATCGACAGAGCTCTTCGTCTGTTGGTTGCTCTGCATAACTCTTCAATCCCAGAAGACCCCTTGTTGGTAGGTTGAATTCAAGTGAGAACATTGTTCTGTTGAACTTGATTTCAAGATGCTCAGATTTATCAGGTCTTGAAATGTACCCTTTGATAAGAGAATCGTCTTTACCTAATCTACAGCTTTGCCAAAATTGGTTCAAATAGCGGACTGGAATTTTGTTCGGGGTTCTTGATAGTAGAGGGAAGAGGACATGATTCTCCATGATGTTCAGAAGTATGGCATGGGCTTCGCCGAAAGTTGTGGGTGAGGGGACCAAATAGCAGTTGTTGGATTTGATAGGAAGAATGGCTTCGAAATGATCATTTGCTATAAAGTTTTGCAACTGAGTCGTCGGAGCAAAGTCTGCTGAGTCCCCGGAATCTTGTTGTTCAATATTTCTTGCAAGGCTGGGGTTTTCAGAATGTTCTGAATGTGCAGGGGAGTGTTCCGGTGAGTTCGCCGGAGAGAGTTCAGAGGATGTAGCTCGAGAAGATGAAGCCATTTGATTTTAAGAATAAGATTTTTGCAAGCTTTTTGCAGGGTTTCGCCGGAGAAGAAGATGAGAGTTTGTAAAAGGTTTTATGTGAGGGTAAGCTTTGTTTTATAGGATGGTAAAACGGTAGAATTCGAAAGAGTAAAATATATGGCAATGGATTAAAGTTTGGAATCCGCACTCGAGTTTGAGCGGCGGGTTCAACTTTCCAAATAAAAACGTTCCATGTACGCCCAATGAAAATGGGACACGTAGGCCTTGTCAGAATATGACAGGACGTCGTGCGCGGCCCATTAATGCTAGGCGCGTGAGGTTGATTTTAGCCATATGAGTTTCACTCGCAGTAAAAGTAACCGTTATGACTACAAAGATGCCCAAGAAATCAGATTGACAGAGCTTCTGTAGTTTACAGAGGCTCTGTGATCTTGAAACTTTGATGTTTATCCCTTTTTCATATATCTCATTGTTATCATGACTTCTGTGGGGTTCTTCTTTAACCAAAACATTTGTAAAGGCATTGGAGAGGATAAAATCGGATTTTTGTGAAGAAATTTGCTTCGCAGAGGTTTTGTGGCTCTGTTGGAACTTGCAGAAGTTCTGTGAGGGCCAGCAGAAGCTCTATGAGAGAAAAAATCTCATAACAAAAATTTTATTAGTATTTTTGATCATCCAATTTTTGATTTGGTTTAAGAGATGTTTTTCGGACATATTTGAAAGTTTGTGTCCGAGAAAACTGTTAAAAAAACGGTTTGTTCGAGAAGGTCATGGTCTGCGTTTTCGGTTTTCGAGATAACATTCCAAAAGATCGACAGAAGGTTAATTTGTGATCACAGAGCATATTTCCTGCAGAAGCTCTGTTGAGCTCAGCAGAAGCTCTATGACCTTAAATTTCTCCTAATTCGAATTTTGTGAAACTTTTTGAGCTTTTGATTTTTGAAATGTTATTCACAGTATATTTAGGACATATTTGACAATTCTTGTCCTAGAAAATTGTTTTCCAAAAACCTTTTGTGCGAGAGACATACCTTTTGGTTCTTCTTTTCTCGGCAGTGATATCTGACTTCTGTCGATATGGAGTCATCGACATTTTTCTTTGGCTTTCCCTTGAAAGTTTTATCTCTTTAGATCATTTCAGGGTTCCCTTCTGCTCCCCCTTGATCTAATCACCTCTGTAGATCAAGTAATTTCCTTTTGCTCCCCCTTGACCTAATCACCTCTGTAGATCAAGTAATTTCCTTTTGCTCCCCCTTGACCTATGCTTGGATCAAAGAATGATAAGTTTTGCATAGAACATAGGTCATGGTCTTTCAGAGGTTCTGTAGGGGTCGTCAGAGGTTCTGAGTTGACTTACAGAAGCTCTGTGATTCTAAGAACTATTTAAGGTTTTAAGAATTTACATACAGAAGTAGAATCAATCAAAGCAATAAATTAAGCAATGTATTTACTTGTTATTTACAGAAGATAAAGCTATACTTACAGAGGATTTTCATACCATGTTAATCATTCCTAACTTACCCACCAAGAAGTTGAATCTTTTCTCGTCTAATGCTTTGGTGAATAAGTCAGCGAGTTGATATTCTGTGGGCACGAAATGCATTTCGATTGTACCGTATTCAACATGATGTTTCAAGAAATGATACCTTATATCGATATGCTTGGTTTTTGAGTGTTCCACAGGGTTGGCAGAGATAGCAATAGCACTTTTGGAATCACAGAAGATGGGTATTTTGAACATAATGTGACCGTAGTCTTTTAGCTGAGTCTTCATCCATAGAACCTGAGAACAACAGCTAGCGGCAGCAACGTATTCAGCTTCTGCAGTGGATGTGGAGACACAATTCTGCTTCTTGGAGGTCCAACTGACTAGTTTACCACCTAGGAATTGACAACTCCCAGAGGTACTCTTTATGTCGAGCATGCATCCTCCATAGTCTAAATCTGTATAAGCTTTAAGACTAAAACCAGAGTTCTGTGGATACCAGAGACCAAGATTGTTGGTCCCCTTCAGGTATCTCAAGATTCTTTTTACAGCATCATAATGTGATTTCTTTGGATTAGCTTGATAACGTGCACAAAGACATGTGACATGCATAATGTCAGGTCTGCTTGCTGTTAAGTATAACAGAGATCCAATCATGCCTCTGTAGAGAGTACATTCTACAGAAATACCATTTGGATCTAAGAACAACTTATTTCCAGTGGCCATTGGAGTCTTCATTGCAGAGGTATCAGAGAGATTATATTTTAAAAGTATGTCAGAGACATATTTGGCTTGATTTATAAAAATTCCCTCTGAAGATTGTTTGACTTGAAGTCCGAGGAAGAATGTTAATTCTCCCATCATACTCATTTCAAACTCACTCTGCATGAGTTTTTCAAAAAATTTGCACTCTTCTGAATTTGTAGACCCAAAAATTATGTCATCTACGTATATTTGTACAAGCATTATCTCACTATTTTTGCGTTTATAGAATAAGGTAGTATCTGTTGTACCTCTGTTGTAGCCATTGAGTAGAAGGAAGGTAGAAAGTCGTTCGTACCATGCTCTTGGAGCCTGTTTCAGTCCGTATAGAGCCTTTTCAAGGTAGTATACATGCCTTGGAAACTTTGAGCTTTCAAAACTTGGTGGCTGATTTACGTAAACCTCTTATTGGATTTCACCGTTTAGAAAAGCTGATTTTACGTCCATCTGATAGACTTTAAAACCTCTGTGGGCTGCGAAGGCTAAGAATATTCTTATTGCTTCGAGACGTGCGACAGGGGCAAAAGTCTCATCGTAGTCTATGCCTTCTTCTTGTCTATATCCTTTTGCTACTAATCTTGCTTTGTTTCTGACGACCACTCCATCTTCATCCTTCTTGTTTCTGTAGACCCATTTAGTCCCAATGGCCTGTTTCCCTCTTGGCAGAGGTACTAAAGTCCATACTCTGTTACGCTCAAATTGCAGAAGTTCTTCTTGCATGGCGTCTACCCAGTTTGGGTCATCTAGGGCTTCAGAAATCTTCTTTGGTTCTATAACACTAATAAAATTTGTAAAGAAACAAAAATTTGGAGTGGCAGACCTTGTTTTTACTGAGTCAGAAGGTTATCCAATTATTTGGTTTGGAGGATGGCTTTTTGTCCACTGAGTTGTGCGTGGAAGATGATCATCAATGTCATCAAAACTTTCTTCAGAGGCTTCTTGTGTTTCTTCTTGTGCAGCCTCTGATGTTCTTCGTGCCTTGGTAGTTGATTCTACCGTTTGTGGAATGATTGGTACGAGTGGTGGTGGAGTTTGTTCCTCTGAGGATGTATAGTCTTGGTCCTCGATCCCCTCTGTAATTGGTTCTTCTGTGGTTTGTGCAGCTTCTGTGGTCGTTTTTCTTGATGTTTCATCTTCTGCACTTTCTTCTGCTTCGGCAATTGCATCTGTAGTATTTATAGAAGAAGATGAAGCATTATTTGGACCAGTTAGAGTCATACCTGTAGGATTTTGTCCGACAGAGGATGGTTCTTCAGAAACTCTGATGGTTCCGACAGAAGGATCAATGTCATTGTGGAACATCTCCAAAAATAGAAGATTCAAATCTTCTTTTGTTCTTGAGATGTCAGAGAATTTCCCTTTAATTCCGAGTTCTGAACTTATTTGCTCAGAAGTCATTTGGAATGAATCATCAAAAGAAACATTGATGCTTTCTACAATCTTGTGAGACTTTGTAAGGAATGTTCTGTAGGCTTTGGAAGTGGCAGAGTATCCAATGAATTTGCCTTCATCTGCTTTTACATCAAACTTTCCTCTTGAATCTCTGTCGTTTAAGACGAAGCATTTGCATCCGAATACATGGAAAAATTTGATGTTTGGCTGCCGTTTGTTAAGCAATTCGTAAGGCGTCTTGAGGTGTCTTTTCACAATGGTTGATCGATTTTGAGTATAACACGCAGTAGAAATTGCTTCTGCCCAAAAGTTCATTGATAATCCGCATGCTGACATCATAGTTCTTGCGGCTTCCACAAGTGTTCGATTCTTTCTTTCGACAACACCGTTCTGTTGTGGAGTGCGAGCTGCAGAGAAGTTCTGTGATATTCCTTCTGTTGAAAGATAGGCTTCAATGACAGAGTTTTTAAATTCCGTGCCATTGTCACTTCTTAACTTCTGTATTCTGCAATTATAAAGAACTTGGATTCTTTTCATTAGATTTATCAATATATTTGGAACATCTGATTTCTTTCTAACGAATTCAACCCATGTGAAACGCGAATACTCATCAATTAGGACAAGTATGTATTTCTTGCCACCTAGGCTCTGTATGGCAATGGGACCGCAGAGGTCGACATGAAGCATGTACAGAGGTCTAGTGCAAGATACATCTGTTTTGCCTTTGTGGGAAGCTCTTTTGAGTTTTCCCATCTCACAGGCAGAACATAAATGATCCTTATTGAATTTAACATTTGGCAAACCTTTAACTAGATCAAGTTTGACCAGTTTTTCCAATGTGTGAAAATTCAAGTGACAGAACCTGTTGTGCCATAACCAGGCTTCTTCACTTTTGCAGGCAACAAGGCAAACTTTGTCTTTGTTCTTTGAGTTGAAGTTCATTAGATATAGATCACCTATTCTTTCAGCTCGCAGAAGTTCCATACTTGTTTCTTCACTTTGTAGAGAGCAGAAAGTTCTTTTGAACAACACATTGAATCCTGTATCACAAAGTTGACTTACACTGAGTAGGTTGTGCTTAAGGCCATCCACATATGCAACTTTGTATACAGAAACGTCTTCTTTCCTTATGACTCCATAGCCTTTTATGTGTCCTTTCTTGTTGTCTCCAAAAGTCACAGATCCACCATCTTGTGTTTCTTTGTACGTGGATAGTTCACTTCTGTCACCAGTCATGTGCCTTGAGCATCCGGAGTCTAGATACCAGATTGGCACATACTTCTTCTGCAGGACAATCACAGAGATTTAGGTACCCATATCCATATGGGTCCAATTTTGTTAGAGTTTTTCAAGTTTGCCTTGGCATTCTTGAAATACATTTTGTTCTCTGCAGAAGAGTCAGATTGTTTCTTTGTGGGATTTGACTTTTGAACTGTCGTAGAGAGTAAACAGACTTGACTTGAAAAATGATTATTAAGTTTAGAAATAAGATCAAAGCAATGACAGTATTGAATATGAGATGTAATTTGCTTGAACTTTTCATTGAATTTTTTAAACTCAGCCACAGAGGCATTACATTCTTTCTTTACATTAGATTTCCTATTACTAGAAGATCTATGAATACTCGAATGTTGTTTGCAAAAGCTCTGTTTAGGACCTGCCTTCTGTGGGTTGCTTCTGTGGTGAACTTCTTTCATCACTGTCACAGAAGAAAAAGATTTATTAACCTTGGGTTTTGAAAATCTAGAACTTATAGGATCAATAGAGGTCTTCTGTAACTTTTTAAGCTCAGCAGAGGTTTTGATATGTAGATTTAGATTTAGAAAATCTTGGCAGATTGGAATCTCTGTGAGTTTCTCTTTTGTAGAAATAGTTCTGTGAGGAACTTCAGAGGAGAATTTGACATCCTCTGTGTCACAGTGAATTATCCCTGATTTGAAATCAGTCTCTGAGTTGTCAGAGGATGAATCGTCCTCGTATACAGAGGTTGAGTCAATTCTTTCAATAGAGGCTGGATTTTCTGAGCATGTATCGTACGAGCTTTCTTTTTCTGTAGAATAGTTTTCATAGATTGCAGAGGTTTCTAATAAGATTTCTTCAGTGAGAGTTTTATCTATAGAAGATGTACAGAAATTTTCTAAAACGCTTGATTTCCATATTTCCAAAATTTCTTTTTCAATTAAATTTTTAAAGTTTTCTTCTGAAAAAATGGGTTTAAACTCAGGAGCTTCTGCTGATAATTTCTTTTCAACGTTTATCAAACAGACAAAAGCAACCTGTGTTTGGGTCTCTGGTTTACCAAACTTGAAGATACCAATCTGATCTTGTGTTTTCAGATATTTCTTTGGTTTGATACCTCTATTGACAGAGGTTGAAGATGATGAGTCTGTGTTTTCAAACCACACGTTAATCATCTTCTTATGTTTCTTCAAGTAAGGATCCACAGAGATTTTCGCCCGTTTGCTTACAGAGATTAGATTTGGAAAATCTGGTTTGTTTGTTTTTCCAATCACAAATAACGAGGACAGAGGTTTGTTTCTTTTGCCTTCAACACCTAAGGTGATATCATCATACCCTATACCTCGTCTCCCTATTTGTGAGTTTATTTTTTCATAAACTTTCTGTGCATCTTTATAGTTTTTAAGCAAAACTTCTCTTCTGAGTAAATCTTGCCATAATACCTCTCTTTCTCTTTGAAAGTATTCTTTAAGAGCTCTTATGTCAGTAGTTTCGCTCCTTGAAACTGAAAGTTCTTTTGTTTTATCTTTTAAAGTATTGGTTAATTCAGAAATTTGTTTTTTAAAGGATCTAGAGTTTTGTTCCAATTCTTTTCTATTCTCTCTTTTTCCTCAAAAATCTTTGCTTTTTCTTGAGTGAGAAGCCGTACTTCTCTCTCATTGAAAGTGAGTCTTTTCTGAATACTTTGATTTATCTCTTTCAGTTCAATTAATTCAATGTTAATTCTAAGTGTATTATCATCTACAGAGGTAATACAAGAGTTGGAATTTGAAGTAGATACCTCAGAGTCAGTGCAGGAGTCGACTTCTGCCATGCCACAGAAGAGGGCATTGGCGGTATGTTCATCGTCAGAAGTAGAGTCTGACTGGAAGTCTTCTGTATTCTCCTCAGAATGTCCTTTTGCCATTAAGGATTTTTGAGCATAATATTCGGCTTTCTTTTTGTAGAAAGCAGAGTCCCTCTGTGGGCGATTTGATCTGCTTCTGCATTCATTCGCAAAATGGCCTGGTTTTCCGCAGTTAAAACACCCTTGAGGAGTGTTTCCTGTTCGATCATTGGACTTCTGTAGGTCTCCGCCTTTCTCTGATCTACATTCATTTGCATAGTGACCAGGTTTGCCGCACTTGTAGCATTCTTGCTGCGTGTGGCTTACCGAGTCATCTGACCTCTGTCGGTCATTCCCTCTGTAATTTCTATCGCTTGACCTCTGTCGGTCACTTGATTCTTCTCCTCTTATGTCGTCTCTTCTGTTGTCTCTTCTGTCATCCTGGTTGTCTCTATCATATCTTTCATTTCTGGAACCTCTTCTGTTTCCTCTGAACTCTTTTGTCAATAGAGCTAAAGATTTAGCTAGTGACGCAAGAGTTATTTCCTTTTCTGCTTGCTCTTCTTCTTCACTGTCAATTATCACCATCTTCTTCTTCTCCTTCTTCTTCTCCTCTGTGGCTTTATCATTTCTTGGTCTCTGTGCATCCTCTTTAGTTTTACTAACCAATGCATATGGTGCAATGGTTAGTGTTTTAGCCTGTGCTATCTGAGGTTCTTGTGCGGCTAATGTTCCGTAAAGATCAGAGAGAGTCCAGGTGTCTAGATCCTGATTTGTCTGTAGGGACATAGACAGATGGAGCCATTCTTCATTTAGACTTTTTAAAAACATGACATTGTTTTCTTCAGAAGTTCTGTCAATGCCTGATTTTCCGCACTTGTTGATTAGAGAGTTGAATCTGTCGTATGTTGTTTGCAGAGATTCTGTTGCAGAGGCTCTGAATGCATGATATTCATTGATGTACTGTGCTCTTCGGTTTTTTTGTGTTTTAGCACCTCCTTCCAACTGTCTTTCCAGTTCTTTCCACAGATCATGCGCTGTTTCACATGAATCCAAGGATTGAAAGAGTTCGTTGGGTATTGCCATAATTAATGTCCTCTTGGTTTTCTGAGCAACTTCATCTTCTGCTTTATCTTCGGTTGACCACTCCCCTTTTGGCTTTGGTTTTTGATGTTCGGGGATTTCGGCAGATTCAGCAGTAGCAGGTATACAAGGTACTACTGTCATGGGAATAGGAGGAGGATTGTACAGATATTGTACTTGATTTTTTTCAGTGCCCTCGAAAAAATGGACCATTCTTATTTTCCACTGAGGATACTCATCTCGAAGGAGAGTAGGAGGTTTAGTGAGAGAACCAGTAGTAAAGAAATTATTTGTATTTGTCATTTGAAGATTTTAGAAAGAAAGTATGACTAAAGAGTTACTTCGATGAGCTTGAAGATTTTCTGGGTTTAAGCAGTTTCCAGACACAATTTTAGATCTCAATAATATCTATCACGAATCTTGATAAGTGGATCACTTGATATTGAAAATCAAGGAAGGCTCTGATACCAATTGTTGGATCCCAGATACACTTAATCAAGATTAACAATCTATTAGTAGAGTTTAGAGTTTGATGCGGAAGCGTATTAAACTAACAGATATGTTTGATAGATATTAGAACGCACACATATAAAGAAAACAGTAAAGAATGAAAAGGATTTCTTGAACAGTTACTGTTATTCAACATATAATAACAACACGAAAAACAGATTAAGAACTGTTGGTGTGTGTGAGAATATAACACTCAGATATTTGACAATAAAGCTTGAGAGTATTAGTGATTCCTTGTGTATTCGTCCTTAGGAAGATCTCAACATGAGACTTCCTTTTATACTACTCTTAGAAGACTATGAAGTAGGTCACTGTTCCTTTTACGGCATGAATAGTAAACTGGATGGTGTGAACAGTGGACTGGATGGTGTGAGCAGTTGTTTGAGCCATGCACATTTAATGGAGCAGATGTACTTTTGGTAAATGCATTAAATGGCGCAGACGTCTATTTTGTACCTTGCCCTATTGAGTCCACTCAGAGCTTGACACGTGTTTTGATAGTACTTTTCCATGCAAGTTGATGAACGTATCCAGTAATATCTTCCAAGTCTTCATTGAGGACCACAGAGGCTCTGTAATGAATTACAGAGGTTCTGCGGTCTGGTCCTCTGTGGAGCAGTCTTCGCCAGATTCCGAGTCTTTGGTCTTCTTTGTGCGTATGACAGAGCTTCTGTAGGAAGCCTCTGCTGCTTCTGTAGCTTCTTGACCTTGATTTCTCGGTAATGTCGGCAGAGCCTCTGTAAGAGGCTTTCTTCACTTAGCCTATTTTTCACTACTTCTAAATACTTCTATGATTAGGAAGATTGAAGCTAACATATACACTTCTCAAAAGTGTTATATTATAAAATAAAGAATTATCCTGAATCCATGGAGTTCTAGTGAGCACCATATCAGCATTTCAATACTTCTTACTCGCAATTGTGATGGTGGGACGTCGTCAAAGATGAATTGTTGTTTGAAATAATTAATACGACACCTTATTTGAAAGTATTCAAAAAAACTTATTGTGACACCTAAAATGCATATAAACATATTGTAACACTTTTAGATAGGATGCTTTAACATTTTAAACGTCTTATAAGCTTAATTTTGTAGTTGTAATGATAGTAAATTTAGTAAGATGAAAGTTAAGTAACCCAATGAGACTCTAAGAAGTAAATTGTCATATTATATGACATTTTTTTTGATAATATAAAACACTTCTCAAGAAATGTCCTAAAAAACGACTTATATGAAATTTATTTCTTGAATCATATTATAGGTCGTCTAGCTTGTACTGACAAATTAATGTTTCATAACAGGAGAACTTGTCAAGTTACTTAATTAACTTCGTTCGAACAACTTATTATAATATTTTCATATATATAAGGTATATCGTTGGTGGCCTTATAAACTCAAAAGTCTCGTTAAATACTTTATTAAGATTTAAGACAATTAAACGTTCTAACCTACTCGACTGTTGTATTGCACATTTTTGCTACATATCAGTTGAAAAAAATCAAATCTTAAACAGTATAAAAGAAGAACAGTAAGAAAAAACGTCTTATTAACTTAAATCTTATGCAATAAAAGATCGTTTTTAACCATTTTAGGCATAAAAACATCTACCCATTATGTTCTAATCCCACATGAGATTGTAAAAAAACATTTTTATCAAGTTATATCTTTATAAGAGCATCTCCAATGGTATTAAGATAGCTTGAAAAGGACCAGAAGATAGCTTGAAGATGAGTTGACTAATGGAAACAAAGACTTGAAAATGACTTAATTTGTCAAATACTTGATGTTCCTCAAGTCTTTAAAGAAATGAATGCGAGATCCAAAAGAGAGAGAAAGTATATGTTGGTGGAACCAACCTATTTTATATATATATATATATATATATATATATATATATATATATATGCCAAAACTATTTTACAAACCAGTGAAATCTAACAAACCATATAAACCCTTATTTTCAATGTTCATTTGAATGAAATTGTTTCATAAAAGTGTTTCATATGATGAAATCACGTGAGACCACCCTGTTTTTGTGAGACCGTAAGACCAAAAAATAACACTAAAACTTCACAGGGATTCACTGTGAAGGTACGAAAAACAACGATCATTCACAGCAAAAACACTGTGAAGGTTTACCTTCACAATACCTTCACAGTCTTTTGTTGTGAAAGTTTAGTGCTATTTTTGTGGTCTCACATAAATAGTTTGGCCTCACGTGATCTCAAGTCTATATATATATATATATATATATAAGAGGTTCAAACAAAAATAGGGTTCAAATAAGAAAACACAAGAAAACTTTAATCACATATGATTTTATACTATTTTACATGAGAAAGTCGGGCAAGTTTGGTGGCGGGACTAGTTGCACGTGTTCCTTAATCAAATGTGATTTGAGTGTCAAATCACATATAATGTAGGTGTTCTCATGTTTTCTTATTTTAACCATGTTTCTATTTAATCCCAACAAATATATATATATATATATATATATATATATATATATATATATAGGTGAAGGATCGGGTGAGAAATTGAGTTAACGTGAGAAGTGAATCAGAACCCATGATCACTTTTGATCTCAAGTACACCCATGAATCGTGTTTGATACAGGGATTGATCCGGTGCAGCTCGGTGCATCTCATCTTAATGTGCATCAAATAGTTAATAACCATTGAGAAAAGAAGTTCAAGTACCCTTGATCTATTTTAATCTCACCCACTACAAAACAAATAACTTTTACCCATAAAATTCACCCAGAGAAATTTTCGTCAATGATTACCGAGAGATCACCTTGAAATTATCAATGCATGTTTTTTGAGAAAATACTCATGGATCACCCAGAGAATCTCTGGGTAATCTGTCATTGATTCGCATCACCCAAAAGTTTACCCACCAACTTTTGTAACGATTTTGTGATGAATAACCCTTTAGCGATAGATTTTCCAGGAAAAAGTTCGTAGGTAAAAAAATTTCGTTTAGTAGTGACCCTACCCATGAATCACGTCATATACCGAAATTGATAATTTGGTGCATCTCATCCAAATATGCATCCAATTGTGGAGAACCCTTGTCATCCTTCCATGATAACTTTCATTCTCACCGGAACTCAACCAGATAATTATATATGGTATAGTAAGGGAAGGGGTGAAAATGTCAAAGGAATTGCAAGAGAGAGAGAGAGAGAGAGAGAGAGAGAGAGAGAGAGAGAGAGAGAGAGAGAGAGAGAGAGAGAGAGAGAGAGAGAGAGAGAGAGCATGTGTATTAGTTTCTGGGATTGGGAATTGTTTAAAGACAGTGGGCATAACCTGCATACAGAATCTGACCCCCAAATATGGCAACACCAAGGATACCATAATCTGCTTCTTAACCCCCCCTCTATCTCTAAACCCTTTTTCTGATCATAAGTTTCTTTCTTTCCACCATACCTCTGGGATCCAGATTCTCTCTCTCTCTCTCTCTCTCTCTCTAAACTAGACTGTTATAATCAAGAACAAAATCATACAAGTGAAGTGGGTTTGGAGCTTAATTTGGTTTCAAAACTACTGAATCTATCTCAAGTTTCAATCTTTTTTGTGGGTTATGTGATATTCAAACTCATGTCTTCTCTCACAAAACCTCCAACACTATTACTACTCTTAATCTTCTTCTTCTTCTTCTTCTTCTTCTTCTTCATATCCATTTCTACCCTCAAAAACCCTTCTTTAGGTATATATGTAATCTCATCTTAAATCATATATATATATATATATATATATATATATATATATTCTTCTTTAATTCATTTTTTAAAAGTTTTTTCTTTTGATTTGATAATTGCTTCTTAATTTAATTGCTCCCATTTTGTTTCACAGTTTACAGGTGTGGGTTGGCCTCCAAACTCCAAGATTCTCATCTCCAGTTCCAGTTCCAGGTGAGGTTTTGTGTTGGTTACTTTCTCCTTCCAAAAAATACACATTTAAATTTAAAATTCAACCTTTTTTTATTATTGCTGAAGACCCCATAAAACTACATATTTCCTGCATTTTTTAGTTCATATATATATATATATATATATATTTCATATATGTAGCCGTCATAATTTTTCAAACATAGTTTTCATCAATTTCAACTTCATTTAACATATAAATAACAAATTACACTAGCATTTCTGGATGAGTGTGAAAAATTCAAATAATCTATTTTAATGTCTTTGGGAAATGCATGTATGTGTATGTTTTGATTATTAATTTCATATTATAAATATATTTTGTGTGTTTGTGGAATATATTTCTTTATTCTAAGTTTTAACTATTATTGCTGTTAGAAATTTTGATTTGACATGTTTTGATTAATAATCAAACATATATATATATATATATATATATATATATATCTTTTTGTACAAAACAAATACTATCTATATACTCCTTAAGTTGAGATACAAATATTAATGGAGCACCCTATTAGAGTGGTTGCACCATTTGTTTTTTTTAAATATAAATGTGTTCGATTAAAGTTTGTTTAAGTTCGTTTGTGTTCGTTTAGGTTCGTTTGTTTGTGTTCGTTTAACATTTTAACAAACAAACATAAACGACTATATTTTTTAAACGAACGTACACGAACACCAAAAATGCTTATGGAATAAGTTGTTGGACATTTAAAATGTTAAAAATTAAAAAAACAATTGGTAGGCGGGTACCCGGAACCGGTTCCCAGCGGTTCCGGGACCGGTTCCAAAATTATGAGAACCGACGGGAGCGGTTCCGGTTCCGGTTCCATGAAAATAGGCCGGGTACCCGGTATTGCTCACCCCTAGATACAATTGAATAAAACTATTTATTACTAATTATATATATAGAGGGAGCTTCAAATGTAAACTTTTTTTTCGTGTAAACCACCGTGTAAACTCTCGATTTCATAGGTTTTTTTGATGAATTTTTTTTATGAAATTGTTTATTTTGATGAAATTGTTTCATATCATTCATTTCTTGACGAATTTTTTTGCGAAATTTGCAGTTTCATAGGTGAAAGCGAAAAATGTATGAAACAGTTCATAAAAATGAAAAAAACTTATGAAACTACAAATTTCATAAAAAAAAGTCGTCAAGAAATGAATGATATGAAACAATTTCATCAAAATAAACAATTCCATAAAAAAATTCATCAAAAAAACCTATGAAACTACAAAGTTTACACGAAAAAAAGTTTACATTTGAATTTGACTCTATATATATATATATATCTATATAGAGGCTCACTATTTTGTAATTAACTCTATATATATATATAGGCTCACTATTTTGTAAACTTTTTTTCGTGTAAACTTTGGATTTCATAGGTTTTTTAATGAAATTTTTTCATGAAATTGTTTATTTTGATGAAATTTTTCATATCATTCATTTCATGATGAAATTGTTTCATATATTTGTGTTTTTTATGTAATTTCATATAATTTTTTTCATTCCTATGAAACTTGATGAAACTTTTTCGTTTTACATAAAAAAACATAAATATATGAAACAATTTCATTAAGAAATGAATGATGATATGAAATATTTTTATCAAAATAAACAATTTTATAAAATAATTTTATCAATAAAACCTATGAAATCCAAAAGTTTACAAGTTTACAAGTTTACACACATTTAGCGGTTTACAATTTATTATCCCTATATATATATATATATATATAAATTGATTATTGAAATTTCAAATTCTGAAGCATAATTACAAAATAGGTAGGATTTGAAGGGGTTGCTATTTGCACCCAAAATTCAAGGTGTAAATGCATTGAAAATTGATCTAATAATTATATATATTTTATTATTATTATTACTATTATTATTATTAACTTATTAACTCATTATAAAAAATATATAGGGAAATTAATTAAAATACCCTAAGTTTGAAGTTGACTTACCAAAATACCCTAAAAAATTAATTTCTTACCAAAATGCCCTTTTTCCCCGCGATAAGATCCCGCGATCGCGGGCAGGGACCAATTGTGAAATTTTTTGCAAGATATATTTACACTTTCAGTCCCTGGCCCCCGCGATCGAGGCCCGCGATGGCCCGCTATGGGGACTGAAAGTGTAAATAATCTTGCAAAATTTTACACTTCCAGTCCCTGCCCGCTATAGAGGGCTCCCTCCGTGGAAAAAAGGGCATTTTGGTAAGAAATTAATTTTTTGGGGTATTTTGGTAACTCACTTTCAAACTTGGGGTATTTTAATTAATTTTCCATATATATATGTATATATATATATATATATATATATATATATATTTATATATTTATATATATATATATATATATATATATGGGTGGTATCGGGTACAAACCAACTAGTTTGTACAAACTCGTACAAACCATACCTAGCTTCATGATTTTGTAAATTTGGCTTCATGAATGTATATATATATATATTTTGGCTTCATGAATATATCATTTGGCATTTTAACTAATTTTTTTACAAAAATAAGGGTATTTTAGGGTATTTTTGTAAAAAAATTAGTTAAAAATGCCAAATGATATATTCATGAAGCCAAATTATATATTCATAAAGCCAAAATATATATATATATACATTCATGAAGCCAAATTTACAAAATCATGAAGCTATGTATGGTTTGTACGAGTTTGTACAAACTAGTTGGTTTGTATTTGATACCCAGCCTATATATATATATATATATTCTATTATTATTATTATTACTATTATTATTATAAGATATATATATACATTTTCTTATCTCTTATATTTTACACCCTTAGACTTATTTAGTTATTTACTTTATACCTTTTAGTTTTCTATATTTCATTTTACATTTTTATCATATTAACATATATAATTGTATATTGAGTAAAATACGTTAAAAGAATATGTTTTAGTTTTAACAAATTACACCATTATAATCGTCTCGTCGATACCTTCGAAATGATCCCAATATTAAATATTTTTTGATTTAACTATATATAGACCGCTATAACGTATTGGTTAATTGATTTTATTTTATATTTTTGAAAAAATAATAAATATATTAGGGTATTTTTTTATTCCAAAAATATTCAATATTGGGCTCATTTCGAAGGTATCGACGAGACGATTATAATGGTGTAACTTGTTAAAATTAAAATGTATTTTTAACGTATTTTAGTCAATATACGATTATATGTGTTAATATGATAAAAATTTAAAATGAAATATAGAAAACTAAAAGGTATAAAGTAAATAATTAAATAAGTCTAAGGGTATAAAATGTAAATTATATAATATATAGAAAACTAAAAGGTATAAACTCAATGTTTATTTTTTATTTTTCTAATTATATAATTATTCAAAAAATATTTATTTATTTTTAAATATAAATCAAAAAGTAAAAGTTAACACCTTTTAAATAATTAATTATTTTTGATAAAAATGACGACTTTTGGTTGGTAAGAACTTACCGGATAAGGATTGAGAATCTTTTTGAGAATTTTACGCTATAGTGAAAATGACGACTTTTGCCTGGTAAGAACTTATCGGATAGAAATATTTAATACGATGTCGCTTTAACGGACTAAAATCTTACATGATAAGTAACAACCCTTCAGCTTAACATAATAAATTAATTTGGCATATATCTCAATAAGAGACTAAATAAATAAAAAAACAAGTCCAGAATTTGAGTTTTTGAGTCTCTTAATAAACAAACGGTATTGATCATTAAAAACCTACAAAAAATATCAAATAGTGTTATTCTGTAACAAAGTATCTTTTAGTTCCTATTTAGTGCAAGGATAACTTTTTATCTCAACCAGTATAACTAACTTTTTGCTTACGTTTGACAAACTAGCTCATGGCTGATGAATTACTCGGAAGCTATAAAAACTAGCTGATGAATTAATCCAGGAATGTAAAATGACAAAAAATGACATGTTAATTAATACAAATCACTAGTAATGTACTATGCTAATTAATACAAATCAGATAATGAAAATTAGGGGGTGTTTGGGATACTTATTTTTTTTTTACTTATTTGTTTATTGTTTTTCCTCACCGCAAATAAGTTATTTTTAGTGTTTCGATTCAAAAAAAAATGCATATGACTTTTCCCCACCACAAATAAATTGTTTTTTATAAGTCAATCTATTTTAACTTATTTGAAAGTTATAACTTATTTGTCTAAATTATATTTTTACCCCTAGCTCATTTTTATCACCATATAAGTTGATAAACACTTTTAAAAATAAGCATAAATTGTTTTAAATAAGCAATCCCAAATAAATAATATGTTACGTCAATTAATATAACTCCAATTTGATTTATTATATGTATTATTATAAATTTTGAATTTTATAATTATATATGAATTTTAGAAAATATCTACATTAATAATAATTTTTAAATAATCATTACATATAAAAATAAAGCTGGTCAACCATGAATATCTTAAAAAATAATAATTTCTTAAAAAATAATACTTAAATAAAATATTTTATTAAAACCATTATCAAAATTTTACAATATATGTAAAAAAGTAAGTAACAATATGAAATTAATATATATATATATATATATAAAATTAATATTTATAAGAAGTATAATTGAAACTTTTGAAAAAAGTTCTTGGAGCTTTATAAGTAATTTTTTACATATCCAAACAAGACTTTCACAATAAAGTTAGAAAATAAAATCACCATATCAATAAAAGCCCAAACTTATTTCTAAACTATCATATTAATTTTGCAATAAAATCTAACATCGATGAAATTATATACATCTTTCAAAAGTGTTCTTGGCTGCCATTTCATCAACTACTTTATAATTTATATTTATATATTTTAATAATTTATAACATCATACGAAAAATAATAAATATGTTTTATTTATAATATAAATAGTTAATTAATCGCAGAGGTTAATGATGATGTAATATTTATGTTTTATTTACCATGTAATGTTTTTGATGTTTGTGTAAGGGGCCGTTTACAAAACGCTTATCCGGGTAAGTGATTACCAAGTTACATTAGCTTACCGGATTAATATGACAATAGCCAAAAATCTTACCCAGTAAGAGTGGAAGCAAGGACCGAGAGTCGAAAGTAAGGATCGAGAGTCTTACTCGGTAAGTGAGTGCGGCGACTCTTACCATGGTTAGCGCTTACCGGCTAAATTGTTGCATACGATGTCATTTTGGTGGACTAAAATCTTACTCGGGAAGTAAGTGATAGTGATGAATTTTACTGGTAAGCACTTACCCGGGTAAGTGATTAGGTAAACAGCCCCTACGTTTATTTATTAGTATTTGTATTTTCGTAATTTTTTATATTAATGTATTTTTTGTTTTAGTAACCAGATTAGTAACTTAAACAAAAAATATTTAATAAAAATATCTTTATAAAAATAAATTGTGGATAGAAATTTTAATAAAGATACTAAAAACTAATCTTCAAACAAATTAATAAATTACTTAAATTTAATAAAAATATTAATAATTGATGTTTAAACAAACTAATAAATGAAATAAATAAAATAAAAATGTTAATATTAATTTAGCTAATATAAGAGCATCTCCTATGGAGGTTCTTTTAAGTACCTCCTTTTTAAATTTTTTGTTGCCAACTCATATCCAACTTATCAAATTAAAAACTCTTTTAAATGTCCACAATAATATCAACATCAATAATAATTAAATAAGTTATATTAATAATTATAAAGTACAAAATAAGAAAAATGTCCTTTCTCAATAACTTCATGGTAAAAATCAATGTTCTTATTTAAGAATCTGAAAGAGTTTGGATTCTTATAAGAACTCTTCATAATGATAATTCCTACAAGGTATTGCAATTTTGGTTGTAAGAATCTTGTATTAGAGATGCTCTAAGACATCTTGCAATCAACATGACATGTCCATGTCATCTTGCAAAACCATTACAAGATTGATGTGGATGCTCTAAACTAGCTAATGTTTTTTCTTTTCTTTTGGAAGTATATAATATTTATATACGGTAAATGGAACAAAAAAACTCATACCATAAGGTTTGAACCCATGATCTACTACAAGGTCAAGAGCTCCGATACCACTATGCCAAACGCCCTTTTGGTAAGTATAGCTAATGTTTATCAAGTATGACCAAAGTAAAATCTTACATGACACTAACTTTTTGTTAAATTGATAGTTTTTTCGTTACGAAAATTATTATATAATATTATAAAATGAATGAAATATTTTAATATTATAATCAATGTTTGTTTCTCCAAAATGGGGAATGTGTTGAAGATGAATATTAAGTAATCATTTTTTGGGTTAACTCCATATTTGGATAAAAATTCCTTCTTTCTCTTACTTTCTTCATTTTGGAGATAGTTTTGGGGAAGTTGTTGAAGCAAAAAAACAACCCAAAATCCCCATATTCTTCAAAATTAGGAACCTGTTGGAGATGCTCTTAATAACTTGAAATTCTGAAAAAATGGGCGCATGTTAGCTTGGGAAGGCGTACATTAGCGACTGACCTTATGACCCCAATAATCAGTCCTTTCGAAAGGGACCCAGCCCCGTATAAGTCGGGGTCATGTTTGCTAATACGGTCAGCTCCCGTGAACCCCGCCTTGTCCACTTTGGTAGGCGCATGTTAGCCATCCTCCATCTATCTAACACTGATTTTATAATGTACTACTCCTAATGCACAATATCCATCTTCCAAAACTCATATGGCTTTTTTGTGTTGTACATTGAAAAGGCTATAAGCAAATTCAAAACCACCACCAGCAAACAAGAAACGACGTCGTATTGGACCACCACCACCACTTCAAGGAGGAGAAGGAAATTAAGTGGTCCGGGATCATCGCCGCCACGTTGTGCTTGGAAGTGCGGTCGGTGCACCCCATGTAAGCCGGTTCATGTACCGGTGCCGCCAGGGACACCGGTGACCGCCGAGTACTACCCGGAAGCATGGAGGTGCAAATGTGGAAACAGATTGTACATGCCATGATGCATGCTTTTTTAATCGCTACTTAATAGCTAGGGCTTTTGTTATATTAGTTACAAGGGGGTATTATGTCATTAATCGATTTAGTAGAACCGATATTGGAAAATATATAGAGGCTTGATTAATGTAGATGCAATATCACAACTCAGTTGGAAGCCATTTGATTTAAAAAGATGCAATAAAGAGCGTTTAAATGTTCAATTAACCTTAAAATTTTATAAATCCCACTTCAATTAACCATAAAATATGCCAAATGCACGTCCTTGTGTGCTAAAAGCTTATTCCAATGCAACATAGAAGAACCAAACCACAAGGCTTGTGGGGGATGTGGCTAGTAACCCATCTACCCCTAGTTCGAATCCAGACGCTTCCAACTTGTGGCCACTGGGGATAAACTCAGGGTTGCACGCTTTAGCAGCTGGGACAATTGCCTCACCTTGCCGGGATTAGTCGGGGCAATGTCCTCAGATACCCTTCAAAAAAAAACATAGAAAAGGGAATATGAGCCAAAGTTGTGATCAAGGGTTGAGATGTAATAACAAAATTTGAAATACTTATGCTAAATGTGCTTGTTAAATTTCCAAACCGAGGACGATTCATTTTATGGTTTTATGTGGTTTTGAGTTTCAAATGACTAATCAATTAATCATATATAAATTTAAGGTTAATATGCTTGGTTGTATAGAGATTTAGACTAGTGAATTGCGAGATTATGGAGTTTCCAAACCCATAATAGGTGTTGTCATTAGGGTCTGTTTGCTTTCTTGGATTGAAATTTGATTAAATTTCAATACCGCTTTTGGTTTAACGGAGAATCTATAACTGAAATAATTGAAATCCCGCAAATATGGGATTTACAAATTCCATTGAGATGGTTGGTAATTCACGAGATTCCGTATATTTTCTTTATAATAATTTTCTAAAATATATTAAAAAAAATTGTTCGTAATAATCAATTAGTAAAAGGTAATTCAATTAGTTTTATAATTATTTTTACTAAATATCAATAATGAATACAATTCTACAGACCAAAAGATTCCAAATCTTTCGAATTTTAAATCATTTCATTAAATTCAAATCATTCAAAAACATCTTATCGAACCATATGTTGTATTTAGTAAGATTTTATTGAAGCTATATATGTTAAATAGTTTTATAGAGTATCTTGGGTCACCAAGATTTGAAATTGACTCACCGATGCTCTTCCCTATATCTTGCTTAGAATATTTAGCATGGTTCTTTAAATGACTTGTACAAGATAGCAACTGTTCGGTGAAGTCGAAGATCAACCGAAACCAAGCTTGAATAGATTCTCATTGTGGAAATCGGTGGAAGTCATTCCCACCGATTTTGTCTTCACACGTCGGCCAGTTTTATCCCACCGATAAGGATGCTCAAATCGGTGGGATCTATGTGTGAATGGTTTTCTTTGAAGATTGTTTTAAAGACTCAAGTCTATTATATCGGTGGAACTTCATCGGTGTAATTGTCTTGGAATACACATCAAGAAGATCATTTATTTTGGGACAATATCTATTGCCAGGTAAAAGTGACTTTTTGTCATCTTATCTATTTTTAGATAAGGTCCCTTTCAGCATGGGTTCTATTCCTTGTACCAAGGAAAAGGTGATTATGACATATCAACTTTTCAGAAGTCTACTGGTACGAAGCAAGTCCACTGAAGACATGTGTACCAAGCATTTAATGCTCCCCTCACTATAAAAGGAAGTAGAAGGCTCCCATGCAAACCACGCTTTCTGGAATTCTATCTCAGTGCAAGAAATCTCCATATTGCTTAAAACTTCATAGCTTTGTTCTAAGTGTTCTTAGTTGTTTTGTTTTAGTATACTTTGTGCAAGATTGTCAGAATAGTTTATCTGTTCTTTTCCGCAACAGTCTTTAGTTTCTATGTGTAATTCTTGTTGAAAGTTTTTCAATAATAGAATTAAAATTGTGAAATTTTTGAGTATTGTATTCAACCCCCCCTCTTCTACAATACTTGTTAAGCCATCTGGGACTAACAAGTGGTATCAGAGCAGAAAAGTTTAATTCATAAACTTGATCTGCGATGGCTGCCTTTTCATCTTCAACAAATGAAAACTCTCTTTAAAACAACTTTTCAGAGAATGGTTCTATAATAAAACCTCCCAAGTTCAATGCTAACAACTTTTCTCTTTGGAAAAGCCGTATGATGCTATTCATGGAAGGAGTGGATACTAGATATCCAACCATTCTCAAAGAGGGACCTATTATCCCTAGAGTCTGGGCTCGCTATGAAACGCAGAGGCCTGGTAAGGAAACCGCTGATAAGGAGGACTCTAGTGACTCCGATGATTCCGAACCTTCTGACAAAGAGAAATCTAAAGCTACTGGTCGTTATATCCTCAAAAATTCTAAGAAATATACTGATGAGGAAAAACGTTTGGTTTCTCTTGATTCTAAGCTAAGAGCAATCATTGCACTTTCACTTCCTGATGAGGTCTATCACTCTCTAGTTAACTTTGAAACTGCTAAAGAGATGTGGACTACTCTGTGTGTTCTGTACGAAGGTACAGAGGAAGTGAACAAAAGCAAAAAGATTGCTCTCATTAGAAAGTATGAACTTTTTGCTTATGAAAAAGGTGAATCTCTTCCTAGCTACTACAATCGTTTCAACTCTCTGTTAAATGATCTTAAGTTATTGGGCAGAATCTATGATAATGAGGAAGTCTTATGCAAGTTTATGGATTGTCTCCCAGAATTTTGGGAAAATATTTGCACTTGCATCAAGACTACCAAGGACCTTGAGTTCATGCCCTTAACTGTCCTGTATGGAACTCTCTACAACTTTGAACAAACCAAGTTACAAAGGAAATCTTTCATCAAAGAAATAAAGAGCTCCTCTATAGCTCTTGTTAGTGAAAGCTCCAAGAAATCTCAAAATGTTCATAGAATCACCTATCCTTCATCAGACTCTGATAATGACAGCCAAAACAACTCTACCCACCAAACGGAGGCATATCTAAGTGATGCTGATGATGAAGGTGAGGAAACCATGGTTGAGCAGTTGTCTGATGAAATGGCTATGATGGCTGGTTTCAAGAACAAATCTCGTCCTTTCAACAAGTCCAGAAATTTTAGAAAACCCTCATCTTCCAAGACTTCATATGATAAGTCCAATGAAGAGTGCTTTAACTGTGGAAATAAAGGACACTTTGCTTCTGAGTGTAGGAGCAAGCGTGTTACTAAATCTAGGAACCCATCATCTGACAAATATTCTTCCAAGAATGAGAAACCCAGAAATAATTCTTTCAAATCAACCTTTTCCAAGAAAGATTCCCAATCCTCATCCCTAGATCATCAGGAACGTGCTGAAAAGTATAAAGCAAAATACAAGAAAGAAAAGGAAAGGAGTGAGGGTCTTCTAAGAAAGGGAAAAGGTCTCATGGCAGAAACTCATGATTGGGACGAAGAAGAAACTTCTGACAGTGATTCTCCTAACATGTGTTTCATGGCCATATCTGAAGAGATGGAAGATTCTGAAAAAGCTACCTCTCCAATGGCCTTGGTGTCAACTGGGTGCTCGACATCATATTCTCAGGTACATCTTTTTAATGATATGACTGATAGTGAAAAGATTGATGCTTGTGAATCTTTAACTAAAGACTTTTATTCTGTCAAGGATAGCAAGAAAAGAAAATCTGTTCAAGTTAAAAACCTCACTTCTCAACTTGAAATGTGTATGTCTAAACTTGAAAAGTTTGAAGAAATCAAAGCTGAGCTTGAGGATCTTAAAACCATAAATCACTTGATTTCAAAAGAGAAAAACAAGCTTTTCAAGAAACTTAAAAGAGAACAAGTGGTTGTTAGAAAATTGACAAGTTCTTCAAAAAATCTTGAACAAATCTTTCAAGATCAAATCGGTGGTAATAATAAATTTGGTTTGGGCTTTGGAAAAATCATTCCTGACACATCTTCTCAAGCTCTTGTCCCTACCTCAAGTGTATGGGATGATGCTTCTGAGTCAAGTTCTTGTGACTCCATCTCTTTAAACTCTTTAGATCTGGGTGAAGCCTTAAAGTTTGGAATGTTTATAAAAGCTAAAGAATCTTCTTCTGTTCAAACCATGGAAAGAGAGGATTCCAATGATGTTTCAAAACCCATCCATGATTTTTTGAAGAATTTAACCATTGATGAAGCCTCATCTTCTAACTTTTCCAAAGCTAAGTCTCTCACCTATGTGAATTCTACTACCGAATTTCTTCCCCGATCTGTGAGCCTCACCATGTCCACCGATCTCCCTTTGAAAAGAAAATCCTCAGACCTTGGGAAAAATCACTTCGAAAATCGTTCCAAATTTGCTTCCACCTCTGCAAATGGAATCTTAAGTTTTCCTCCTCTCATCCCATCCTCTGGTCCTAAAGCTATTCAAATAAATGTCATAGGAAAAGGAAAAGGAAAATAGAAATTGCAAAAACCCAAAAAGACATTTATCTACCGAAAGTGTTATAATTGTGGAGATACTTTCCATCTTGCAAAGGATTGTCCCAAGGAAAGAATTGACAGAACCAAAATTGACAGAACCAAATCTAAAGGCTCTTCCTCTTCTAACCCCAAAGGACCCACCACCAAATGGGTATCTAAGAACTAACTTGTATGTGCATGCAGGTTTTTGAGCACCATCAAATATGGTATCTGGATAGTGGGTGCTCACGCCACATGACGGGAAACAAAACGCTTCTTATTAACTATGTGTCTGGAAAGGGTCCTTCTGTAACGTTTGGAGACAAGTCTAGAGGCTACACCAAAGGTTACGGAACTCTCACAAATGGATCTGTCACCTTCAATAAAGTGGCATTTGTTGAAGGTCTCATGCACAATCTCCTCAGTATCAGCCAACTGTGTGATCTAGGATATAAAGTTATCTTTGAACTTTCCATCTGTACTGTTATCGATAAAAACATGAAAGTGATGTTATCCGGTCGAAGGATGGAAAATGTCTATATCATTGATATGGGACAAAACAATAGTTCATCCAATGTTTGCTTTGTGTCAGATGCCTCGGCCAAAAGGAACTGGCTGTGGCATAAACGTCTCTCTCATCTTAATTTCAAAACTCTCCATAAAATCTCAAACAAAGAGCTGGTGACTGGCATGCCAAAGTTAAATTTTGTTAAAGAGAAGCTGTGTGATGCTTGTGAAAAAGGGAAGCTCACCAAAACTTCTTTCAAGACCAAGCAATGCTCTTCCATCACTCTTCCTCTACAGATGCTGCACATGGACCTATGTGGACCAGCCAGCACTCCTAGTCTAGGAGGCAAAGGTACATTCTTGTAATTGTTGATGAATTTACTAGATATACTTGGGTGTCTTTTCTCAGGTATAAAAGTGATGCAACTGAAGAAATCATCAATTTTGTCAAGAAAAATGAAGTTCTTAATAGACAACTTGTACGCTCGGTGAGAAGTGATAATGGCACTGAATTCAGAAAAGTGCTCTTGAAGAATTCTTCAATGAGAAAGGAATTTCTCAAAACTTCTCTGCTGTCAGATCTCCTCAGCAAAGTTGAGTGGTGGAAAGAAAGAACAGAACTCTGTGTGAGGCTGCTAGATCCATGCTAAGTGAATCCAACCTACCTATCTATTTCTGGGCTGAAGCTATTAATACTGCCCGTTTTACCCAAAATAGGTCCGTGATATCCAAAAGACATGATAAAACCCCATATAAAGTTTTCCATGGCATGAAACCAAATATTGGCTTTCTTCATGTTTTTGGCTGTGTGTGCTTTATTCTAAATGATCGTGATAATCTTGGGATGTTTGACCCCAAAGCTGATGAAGGCATCTTTGTTGGATACTCTCTATCCTCCAAAGCTTATCGTTTGTACAATCTCAGGAGAAAATGTATTGATGAGTCCATTCATGTCAAATTTGATGATCTAAGATCTTCATCTCTTTCAAATGATGATGATGATTTACACAGATGGATCTCTTCATGCATAGGTGATGCTCCTAATGTATTTCCTACCGATGCATCCTCCATTCCCTCAAATCCATCTACTTCAGATAACCAAGTTGGGTCACCTTCCATAACTCCTGACCCTTCTCATACCAAAAATAACCTTCTTCCCACCGACATGAATTCTCCCACCAATGTACATTCTCCCACTGAAATTCATCCCTCCACCGATGCACAGCGTTCCACCGATTCCATACCTACCACCGATATAATTGTTTCCCACCGAACCTCTGATCCCACTCCATCAACTTCCTTCACACAAAATATTCCATCACCTTTACCTCCTGCCACAAAATGGACCAAAGATCACCCCATAGATCAAATCATTGGTGATCAACAAGCTAGTGTCCAAACTCGCAGAGGAGTCGGAAATATTTGTCTCTATGTGAACTTTCTATCTCTCATTGAACCCAAGAAGATAGATGAAGCTCTGGCAGATCCTTGTTGGATCACTGCCATGCAAGAGGAACTTTCTCAATTTCATAGAAATAAAGTTTGGAGATTGGTTCCCAGACCTCCAAAGAAGACAATCATTGGAACCAAATGGATTTTCAGAAACAAAATGGATGAAGAAGTTACAGTGATCAGAAACAAGGCCAGACTGGTTGCTCAAGGATACCGACAGGAAGAGGGCATTGACTATGATGAAACTTTTGCACCTGTTGCAAGACTTGAAGCCATAAGGATCTTTCTGGCTCATGTTGCCTACCAAAATTTTAGAGTATTTCAGATGGACGTTAAAAGTGCATTCCTCAATGGGGAACTTGCAGAAGAAGTCTATGTGAAACAACCACCTGGCTTTGAAGACCCAGCTCATCCAGACTATGTGTACAGATTAGACAAGGCTCTCTATGGCCTCAAGCAAGCTCAACGTGCTTGGTATGACACTCTTGCTGAATTTCTTTTGAAGAATGGATACTCCAAAGGTAAAATTGACAACACCCTTTTTATCAAGAAGACCTCAGGTAATATCATTCTTATTCAAATCTATGTAGATGACATCATCTTTGGTGCCACTGATGAATCACTCTGTGATGAGTTTGCTTCTCTCATGATGAGTGAATATGAGATGAGCATGATGGGAGAGCTTACATTCTTTTTGGGCCTTCAGGTCAAACAAACTTCAGAAGGGATTTTTATAAATCAAAGTAAATTTATTCGTGACCTTCTAAAGAAATTCAACTTTTTAGATAGCTCTTCTATGAAAACTCCCATGGCACCACCTTTCAAACTCCACGCTGATTTGAATGGTGAGTCTGTGGATGTTACCAATTATCGAGGGATGATTGGTTCTCTTCTCTATTTAACTGCTAGCAGACCGGATATTATGTTTGCTACTTGTCTTTGTGCCCGTTATCAAGCCAATCCAAAAGAATCACATTTGGCCGCTGTAAAACGGATTTTCCGGTATCTCAAAGGTACCTTGCATCTGGATCTTTGGTACCCCAAAGACTCAGGTTTTGAACTAATTGGGTATTCAGATTCAGATTATGCAGGTTCCCAGATCGATAGAAAAAGTACCACAGGTAGCTGCCAACTCCTTGGTGGAAAATTAGTCAGCTGGTCAAGCAAGAAACAGAACTCAGTCTCAACATCAACTGCTGAGGCTGAATATGTTGCTGCTGGAAGTTGTTGTGCCCAGATCCTGTGGATGAAAAATCAATTAAGGGACTACAATCAAATCTACTCAAAGATTCCCATTCTGTGTGACAATTCAAGTGCAATAGCTATTGCAAACAATCCTGTTCTGCACTCCAGATCAAAACACATAGACATCATATATCACTTCATCAGGGATCACATCTCAAAAGGTGACATTGAGCTACACTTCATTCGTACTGATCTACAGCTTGCTGATTTGTTCACCAAACCCCTAGATGAAGCCAGGTTCACTTTTCTAATAAGTGAACTTGGAATGTGCAACCTTCAATAACTGTGTGTCCCCATTCTCCACCGATCTCTCATCGGTGGACACTCTGAGCTCATCTCTCTCCTATCCCTCTACCGACATCTCTCACCGAAGTTTTCCAGCATGACCACATCACCGATGTCCTAGCTTCTTCTCTAGGAAATCCTCATAAATCCCCCATCGGTGGCATTGCTCTACACCGAAATTCTCTTCGGTCCTCTCCACTTAAGTTACACTGCACCGACATCTACATCGGTGTCCTTCTTCATTACCAACACCCTCAATCGGTGTATTCTTCAAATCGGTGTGTTTTTCTCATTTCGTACACCCTAAGTTCACCGACGCCTCTACCATATTCTCTACTGATACTCTTTACACCGATATCACACACCGACGTGATCCTCATACTCTTGTGTTGATAATGCTTCTCCACCACTGATACTCTTCTATCGGTGACATATTCCATCATTCTTGTTGGTACCACTCTCTCTACCGAAATAGTCCTCATATCGGTCAAATCCCTCCACCGAAGGTCACACCGATTTCTTCAACACTATTCTCTTTCGGTGGATACTTAATCATAGATTCACCGATGTCTTCCACCGAATTCTCGAAGCTTATCACATACGATTCCCCATGCACACATCATCCCTAAAACCCTAGATGCCAGGTGACTTTGACCCTTCCTTTTCCATGAAAATCCTTTTAACCACACAACCCCATATCCTCATCATTACCCTTTCAAATTCGTTTATTTTACTAACTCCTCTCACACACACATAACCGTTATCGCCTTATTTCAAATTCCTTAACCCTCCATATTCTCTCAACTCCTTTATATAGAACTCATATCTTTTCCTCTTCTTCATTCGAAACCTCATCCTCCCAAGATTTCTTTCTTCTCTCAAGCCTCTCTCAAGCCTTCCTCTCCTGCAACAATGGCACCCGCTAAAAGCATCAAAGACATCCCCACTTGCTTTAAAGATCTAAAATTCAACCCTTGCAACCACGTCGCCAGATTCGAATCCGATCCCGCACATCCCGAGTTCAACACAATCATAAAGTTCCTTACTCGTTCACCTCTTCTCCATGCTTTCACATGCAACCTGAAGATGAGCAAGATGCTCATTGGAAAATTTTGGCTATCCTGTGTATATGATATCTCAAATGAAGCCATTCATGCCTCTATCTTTTCTGACGAGGAAGGTGATCACGATCTTACCTTCGGCGTTGATGATGTTCGTAGCGCTCTCCGGATCGAAGCTTTTTCTGAATATGTTGACATGCATGTCAACAACTTCCTTGAGCAAGTCATCAGTACACTTGGCTATATCCACCAATCTGAGGATACATCTTCCAAGTCATCTAAAGGTCCAGGTACTCTTCTTCGCAACAAAATGGGTGGTGTGTGGAACTTCTTTTTCGCACATGTGATCCATTGTCTTTCTCGCAAGACTAGTGGTCAGGATCAATCTCCCTCATATATTACAAAGTTGGCCCATGCTCTTCTCTTCCAAAGAAAAATCGACTTTGCCCAGTATTTCTTCACTGAATTGACTGAAGTAATCAAGCATCCAAAACGGTGTCATGTCGCATATCCTCGCTTGTAACGCCCCAAAATCCGGGCTAATTTGAACCTTAAATTTTCACAAGTTATGATAAAATAAACTTCAAATTTCATATTTATATAGCAAGTGAATTAACCACTAGGAGTATATTTACAAGTACAAAATTCTCCAAATAACCTATTAATCTAATTATGTCACTATAATCAGATTAACTAAGTTATCTAAGCAATCCTTCAAAAACTCCTTCTGTTAATTGACTTTTCTGCTATTCCAAAACGCTCGTCCCACAACCCTTTACTTTCCCCAGCTGGTACCTGGTAAGAAAACATCATATGAAACGATTAGGCCAACGCCTAGTGAGAACATTCGTTTCAATAATAATATTTGCAAAATCAATGTAAACAAGTTACAACAAACCTGATTACTCCTTTTTCTTACCGTACGTGTAACTCTATTCCATTACACGATTTCATCCAATTCCATGAATATGACTGACAATAATTCCATCAGCATATCATGCCTCAGAGCCACACTACGAATCTTCGATGATTCTAGATTAATGCTCTAATCCAATAAATTGCAATTACACATGCCCATTTATCGGAAAGGAAGTAGAGATTACAAGCACTTATGTCAATCCCATTTTCTTCCTTAGAAATTGGGAATAACGATTATTACCACACGCCTATTCCACAATTTCCACACACACTGGAATAACGATTATTACCACACGCCTATTCCATGTGATTACCAAACACTAGTGCCTATGGATCCATTACACTTTTCTAACGTATATGCATAACAACATATTACAGGTCATATCATAATCTCAAATCTAAGAATACTAGATAACCTATCGTATCTTCCTCCTCAAATGCCCCCCCTTCGGCGACTTAGCACGGGGGTTCCGCTATACCTTATACTATCCGGACAACTATACTTTCCGGATAGCTACAACTCATCGGTTAACCAAATATTCCGGATACCACTACTTTCCGGGTAATTCATATTTTCCGGATACTTATCTAATCCGGATACTATCCGGTAACTAAATTCCATCCGGAAACTACAATAAAATCAAAACTTACCGGATACTAAATCGCGTCCGGAGACATTCATCCCCACAGTTTCCGGATACTACGTTTTATCCGGAAACCTTCGACCTGCAGTTTAAACTTCGATCTAGATACGTATCTGTTCGATTCAGCTCATTCCAGGCCATTCTATACAGTTTATACAGTTATTTCAAGGTTTAATTTAACATATAAACATTGATTTAAGCAAACAACAAATGAACTCACCTTTGTTGCAAAACTCACTTTCTACACAAATCTGATTCCAAATCTGCTGTTAATGATTTTGAATACCTATTCAACACCCAGATTCGTTTACAACTAAGCATCAACAACAAGTTCTATCCGAATTTATGATGAATTCCTTACCAAAATGAAGACAACCCTTGCTTTTTCCTTTTCTCTATCTCTCTATTTCTTCTCTCTGCTTTTGCCGACTTAAACCACAGGAATGAGATATTATCTCATTCCTTCAGCCTCTTATCCATACACACTTTTTCTAACTAACCCAAACACACCTTCAAGTTTCATTATTTCCACAATTGACACCAAACCTTAATCCCTTGTATTTTAACCTCATTGAATTATAAAATTACAACAAAATTCAAGTTTTAATCCAAAATACAATTAGATCTCAATTCTCATTAAAATACTATTATTGAAAATTCAGGATGTTACATCGTTTCATCTCGATGATTTTACAACACAAGCTCGGCTCGGCTTTGGATTTGGATCGCAAGTCTCAATCTCCCCGTTTCACGTACGATTGGTCATCCCCCATTGTTGGCCAAAAGACCCTTGATATTGGTCGTCTCGCTACTGATCTTCCATTACGCCAAGGTATGATTTCGTTTGCTCTAACTCCCGATCTTCACTGGGGCGACGCGGAAGTTCCCAGGTTTCAACACCCGGAAGTTCCTGCGGAACTCCAAGTCGAAGTGGCCCCTTCTCCCCGTCCTTGAGTGACGTCGGGTGGCGCTAAAAAGAAAAAACGAAAGGCCACCGACACCTCCGCACCCGCTTCTCGAACTACGCCACCGAGAGATCCCTCGGAGGCTTCCCCGGTTCAAAACCCATCTCATAAGCGGAGGCACTCATTATCTCCTTCGAGATCTCCTTTGAAGAGGTCTCGAAAGCCTTCGGCCCAACCGACTAAGCCAACTGACGATTCTCAAAAATCGCCAGTTGTTGAACTTCACCCCTCCGGGCCAAGGGAATCCGATATCAACCCCACCGACTCCTCTGTTGCCACTCCACAAGCTTCAGTTGTACATTTGGAGGAACCACAACTGACCTCCCCACTCGCTTCTTTGGGTGGTGGAGATGACCTCGGGGTCTCTCCCCTCGAGGGTTCAGAGTTTTCACTGCACAGCCTAACACCCGATCATTATGAGATCGATGATGCACAACCCGCTGAGGGTTCCCCCACAGAAAAATCCCCCTCAAACGACTTCTTTGAATTTCTATTAGAAGATACCGGTTCTCCCCGAACCACGATTCCCACCGACGACATCACTCATATCGATCCACCATCCCCACCAACAGTGTCTATACCGAAAATACCCACCCCGATTGTCTCTCCTCACCGATCCCCAACTCCGTACCGATCCCCAAACCCCCACCGATCTGAGGATATATCTTCCTCATCTCACCGACGGCCACCCTCTCCCCCACTGATGCCACCCTCTCCCCGACACAGATTTCTTTATCCCGAACCTTCATGGGCTCAACCAACCTCCTCTAATTTCATTGAGGACAAAATACTACCTCACTCCCGATTATTTCCGCAAGATCCCCGATTTCCATTACTTGAGGATCGTGCTCCTCCCATTACCGGCATTCGACTTCCAAGTGAATTAATAGCCGAGGTCCAAGAGAGTGCTCATTAGTGTAGATTGGTTGGTACTCAATTCGAATCCCTTAAACAAGCCACAGTCTCCTTTATGGCTCAATCTAATGATCGGGTGTCGGTGCTTGAGGCTCGACAACCTCAGCTTTTGGCAGACACTATTCGGGAAGCTCTTCGGCCGTTGTCTGAAAACTTGACATTATTATCCACCAAGGTGGAATCTTTGACCACTTCTCATTCCGATCTTGCCATCTCTTTCGGTGCCTTCAAAGCATCCACGACAGTTAAAGATGCTGAACTCTTCCGTTTTCATAGCGAGGCCCGTCGGCATCAAAATCTTCGGCGGAGTTTATCTGAGTCCCTTGACTCTTTGCATACCAAAGTTGATATCCTTGAAAAGAGCTTAGATTGGGATATGGACTTGGGTGACTTTACTTTTACCAGCATTAATCCTGCAAGTATAGACCTTCTACACTCGAAACTTGATCAGGTCTTTACTTTATTAGGTTTGAAAGTTCGGCCTGTTGCTGAGGGGGAGAAATCTGAACCACTTCCAAAAATGCCTTCGGTCAAAAGAACAAGCAGCAATCAGCTTTCACTTTCCACCGATCATCCTCACATCCACATATCCAAGAAAGCCACCGATACCTCAGGTACACCACCGAAACATTTTGGTACCACCTCTTCTCCTTCTCTTCAAAAATCGGTGGATAGATCTTCCCCGAAATCTTCTCCACCACCGACATCTTCCCCACCACCAATACCTTCACCACCACCGAAATCTCCATCGGTGGAGAAAACCACTGCACAATCTGAGGGGGAGCAAGTGTCTAAAACCCCTAAGGATAAAGGAAAGAAAGTACTCTCTGTCGAACAAGAAGTCGAAGAAGAAAAGAAAAAGAAAGAGTTAGCCAAGTATGGGGCCCGACCTGAGGATGCTCAAACTCTAAAACTCAAGCCTCCATCCCAAGTATCTTCCACCGATCTCGGTCTATCTCCTCAAGAAATCGAGGAGGCTAGACTTGCTCAAAAAGCTTTGGATGAATCTCAAGCTCTTTATCTGAAAGCTGCCAAGGAGGAAGCAGTAAAAGTAAAATCTACCGATGCCATCAAAACTCAGAAATCGGCACTGAGTGCTCTTCAGGAAGAAAAGGATGAGGAAATCTCTTGGTACAAAAAGGCGATGCACTACCGAACACACATGTCTCCAATCACAGGTATCAAGATTGCTACTTCTAAAGCCAATCCTTCCGACATAAGGTTAATCGTTGAAAGAGAAGATGGTCTTTCTAGAAGTATTAGAGATTTTCACCTAAAACAATTCGGTCTCTCCGAATGGTTTGAACTCTCCAAACTTCTAGTAAAGAGCATAAACCCAAAGAAGGACTTATTCATCAAGTGCATCAATGACTTGTTGGATAAAATGAAAGAAGTAAAAAGGAAACACAACATCGTCCTCTCCACCGATGAAAGAGCCAAACTCCAATCACTCAAGGAAGACATCCGCCTACCGAATACCAAGGATCACAAGGTCTCCGACAAAATTTTCAAAGACTTGGCTGCTAAAGGAAGGATTCCCTATGTGGACAATCTTAATTTGTCTCTTCCCACTTCAACCACTTATCCCTCAACAACGATAAGTCTCTCACCGATTCCCGGACTCTACTTCAATGATGGTTTCGGCCACCGTCGTTTCTTCAGGTTCTCTCAAATCCCCTTGGCCGACATAATTCTTCTTGAAGGCATATCCAATCTGATGCCGAACATCCCCAAAGCACAACCTTTTTATCAGAACATCCTTGCCGAGATCAAGCGCCGACAGAAAATGAGAAAATGATATGTGTGTTTTCATTTTCATTTTTCTAAGTACTTGTAAGATTTTCTTCATCTCCCAATGTATGAAAATTTCGGTAATACAAGTACTCTTCTATTTGAATTTCCTTGTTGCACATAGTTACTTTACTTGTAAATATTAGTATACATACTCATACAAAAGAAAAATAAATAAAAAAGAATGGTCTATGTGAAAAGAACCCAAAAAGAGTAAAAATGGTCAAAATGCATTTTACTTTCTAATACTCCTCAGTATTCTAAGGATAGAGCTCAAATTCAAATAGGGGGAGATTGTTGGGTCACCAAGATTTGAAATTGACTCACCTTTGCTCTTCCCTATATCTTGCTTAGAATATTTAGCATGGTTCTTTAAATGACTTGTACAAGATAGCAACTGTTCGGTGAAGTTGAAGATCAACCGAAACCCAGCTTGAAGAGATTCTCATTGTGGAAATAAGAACTCTTCTCTAGATACATACAAGTCATTGTCCACCGATGTTGTCTTCACACATCGGTGGACATCCTCCCCACCGATCGTGTCTTCACACATCGGTGGACGTCCTTCCCACCGATTGTGTCTTCACACATCGGTGGAAGTCCTTCCCACCGATTTTGTCTTCACACGTCGGCCAGTTTTATCCCACCGATAAGGATGCTCAAATCGGTGGGATCTATGTGTGAATGGTTTTCTTTGAAGATTGTTTTAAAGACTTAAGTCTATTATATCGGTGGAACTTCATCGGTGTAATTGTCTTGGAATACACATCAAGAAGATCATTTATTTTGGGACAATATCTATTGCCGGGTAAAAGTGACTTTTTGTCATCTTATCTATTTTTAGATAAGGTCTCTTTCAGCATGGGTTATATTCCTTGTACCAAGAAAAAGGTGATTATGACATATCAACTTTTTAGATGTCTACTGGTACGAAGCAAGTCCCCTGAAGACATGTGTACCAAGCATTTAATGCTCCCCTCACTATAAAAGGAAGTAGAAGGCTCCCATGCAAACCACGCTTTCTGGAATTCTATCTCAGTGCAAGAAATCTCCATATTGCTTAAAAACTTCATAGCTTTGTTCTAAGTGTTCTTAGTTGTTTTGTTTTAGTATACTTTGTGCAAGATTGTTAGAATAGTTTATCTGTTCTTTTCCGCAACAGTCTTTAGTTTCTATGTGTAATTCTTGTTGAAAGTTTTTCAATAATAGAATTAAAATTGTGAAATTTTTGAGTATTGTATTCGACCCCCTTCTACAATACTTGTTAAGCCATCTGGGACTAACAGAGTATAAATATGTCGTTTTAAGAACAATTACGTATATAATTATTAAATATAATTATCGTCCCTATCATTTATACTTTGCTTTGAAAATCGTCTTTAGTCACTAATTCCGTAAAACTGTTCCATTGAATAAGGTTATTTGTGTTTTTTACCTTTTTTTTGTCTCATCGCACCAAGGTTTTAGTTTACCTTTTTCCCTTTTTTAGTAACTACAATCTTAGTCCATGTGGTTTACATCAATATTTGAAAGTGATCCCTACCGTTTACAGAGACCAATTTAGGATATTGGTGTAAACTACATGAACCAAAATTGTAGTTTACTCTTATATAAGCGAACAATCGCATAAGAAGTTGAGTAAACGTGAGAGGCGTGAAAATTTGCTTTGAACAGTTCATCACTTTAAATCTCAAGCCCACCATGAATTGCGGTTGGTACAAAAATTGATATGTTGCATCTTATCTTGGTGTATCTCATCCTAATGTGCATCCAACAATTGATAACCAGTTCACACATTTCTCAATTAACTCAACTTTTCACTTGAACCCAACTCCTCTTATATAAATATAAGACTAAATTACATTTTTGTCCCTCTGGTTTGTTGAAAATTTCTACTCCCGTCCTTGTGATTTTGAAATTACAGTTTCAATTCTCATGGTTCATAATTCATTATTATTTTCGTCTTTATGATTTAAGCAAGATTTTTTTCTTCGTCCCTACGGTTTAGAATTCATTTCTATTTTTAGTCCCTCATACTTACAAATACACATTAGTTTTAGGGATGAAAGTAACAATAAATTATAAACCATAAGAATAAAAATTGAAACTTAAAAAGGGGGAGAGCAACAGGACGACTTCAAGGAGAACGTCGAGACGCCATCAGTTTGGAACGCGAGGCCAGCTGAGCTTGCTGTAGGAGATCCGGTAATTGTTATGAATTTGCATGAAAATTCAATAGAAAGACACATGAAAGTAACAATGAATTATAAACCATAATTTTTTTTTTAAATTTATCCCAAATATAAATGTAAATATAGGGAATCTATGGAGGAGCATAGGAGGAATGTCCCTTTGCCGTACCAAAGTGTTGCTTTTTGGTGACAAGTAACCATCCAAAGTCCTGTTTTTATCAATACACACGTGGGGCTCATTGTCACTCATCTTTCTTTTCAAACTTTCAAATCACACACATTATTCAACCAAACCAACTAGACACGTGTCACACTCACACATAACCTCACCAAACCTATGGTTATAAGACCAACTCTAACTAGGCATGCCAACGGGGCGGGTATGGTGCGGGGACCCCCATCCCCGGTTTGTAATACCCTCTCCCGGCCCCGGCCCCGCCCCGGTTTGTGACACCCTCCCTCGGCCCCGGTCAAACCCCGGTCAACCCCCCTAAACCCTTAATAACTAATAAAATATATAATTTTTTTAAATATATATATATATATTTAATAAAAATATACATTTTTTTAATATATATATACCGGGTCCGGGACGGGTCGGGGGATGGGCATCCCGGCCCCGGTTTTCTGAAATGGGGAATCCCCGGCCCCGGCCTCGGTACCCGGTTTGGCGGGGAATCCCCGGCCCCGGTCGAGGCGGGTGGACCGGGTTTCGGGGCGGGTCGGGGCGTCATGCCTAACTCTAACGCATAACATTAAAAATAGGGAAGGCTAAATGCACCCTTAATTTTACTAAATGCACCCTAATCATTGTATTCATGATTATTTTTTTTTGTTTTTTTTTGTTTTTTGTTTTTTGTATTTTTGTTGTCTTTTTTTGTATTTTATTTATTTATTTGTATTTTATAAATATAAATAAATATTTTTTGAATAATTATATAATTAGAAAAATAAAAAATAAACATTGAGATTTTACATATAAATAAAGCATAACATAATGTTTATTACATTTTTATTTATTCTAAAATAACATTATCTGTAGTACAATTAACACGTAAAAGACGATTGTACTTCTGTATTCGATCTGTATACGGGGTAGCCCATGCAGCAGCACACGGATAACTGTAACGGAAGAAATGTGATGTAATGGTAGGAAACGGGTATCCTTCTGCTAAAACTAGTTTCACATAATGGTTACCATTGACATACCCAATTGCTTAAACAACATGTTGATACTACGCCGGCGGAGTAGATCTAAGCGGTAAGTACGTCGAACAGCCTATCATTGACATAACGTATAATATCACATTATATTTGCAAGCAATCAAGACACCTATTGCAGGCATTGTCATCCAGTGGTCATATGGTGCACCTTGATCTGATCGAAAGAAGTTTAAAGTGTTATAAGTTGTATTCCAATGTTCACTTCCAAACATGTCGAGGTATTCTGCCTTGTATGCGTCTAACTCTTCCATCAATTGAAACCGAATTGTGGACCATGCATCTTCATGAAGACCGAGCCAGACAGCTATTGCTCGGAATCCACAATTTCCATCCCCTATCACATCATGTACATGTATGATGTAACGGTGAAACATTTCTGGAAATTGATTAACGTATGGATGTACATTATAATTCTTTCCCACAAAAGAACTATGTCTTGCTGGATCCTGGTAGCTCATTTTATCCAAGTCAACAAATGTTGATGCGTTCGAATAACTACGTCTAAGGGGTCCTTGAGTCGTAAAAGACGGTTCACCATGAGCTGTAAAAGACGGTTCAACATGAGCTGTAAAAGACGGGTCAACATGAGGTTTTCTGGAAAGTTTATCCTTTAACGAGGGACGTCCACGAGTAGTCTTGTTAACAGCAGGTTCTCGAACCCATGTTTTTTATGCATTCGTTATCTCTTTTATCTTCCTCAGAAAACTAAACTTACCAGATCTCGATTGTTTTTTAAATTCCTCGGTAAATTTTTTGACTTCATCTTCACAACCAATATCATCATCTTGTAAGGATTGGCATGATGATAAATCAAGCTTCCTCCAAAATACATCAATCGAATCAATTGGGATAGAATGACGTTTGTTCAAATATGACATTTGTTCATGAGCACACGGTAACCCATAACTTGTACGTAGCAGACAATTACAATATCCAGAGAATAAGCCAACAGATTGAGCATGTTGATATTCTTTGAATATTATGTCTAGTGCATGAAGTGAAACGAAACCACACAACTGTTGGAAGTGTGGTATACGATGAAGATGTTTTGTGACACTCCTGCTCTCCTGAATACTAGCTTTAATTTCTGTATCTTGGGACTGAACGAGTTTATGTATCTTACTCGTAAATGTCGGTAGACTTGATTGTGTAGAATCCAAGTAAGTTTTCAACTTGGAATGTTGACTCTCCACTCTGTTACTTGTTTGATTTCCAAAGTGGAGAAATTTGTCAGTCCAAGCAGACACAAACATTTCCTTGTATGATGTCAACCATGTGTCATTCAGATAACCAAGAACAGCTGAAAAAAAGTTCAAAAAAATTACTTCAATCCTATGAATTGTTTGGATGTACATTGTTATCCTACACAAAACATAAACCCTAAGAAATAATATCATATATATACACACACATACACAAAGAGAAAATATATATATATATATATATATATATATATATATATATATATATATATATATATATATATTCGACGAAATACCTCATTGTTCGAATTGTGATACGCTGAAAAATCTTCTCCCCAATTAGCCATTTTATAAATCTTATACCAGTAAATTCGAATGTCGATCTGAATAATAAAACATGAATAGTGACATGAATAGTAACATGAATAGTTTGATCGATAGTTTATCATAACATTATAATCGTTTTTAGAATCGTTTATTAACTAAAATACGTTAAAAAAATACGTTTTATCATATTAACACATATAATCGTTTATTAACTAAAATACGTTAAAAAAATACGTTTTAATTTTAACAAGTTACATCATTATAATCGTCTCTTCGATACGTTCGAAATGAGCCAAATATTGAATTTTTTTGATTTATATATTTTAATATATATCATATACACTACATAAAAAATATTTTTTATATTTAAAATTCATATTCTTATAGTTAATTATTTAATTTATGGTACTCTTATAGTTAATGCGATAGAAGTGTAAAACAAAATTGAGAATACGTTAAAACTTCAATATATATTAAAATATATAAATCAAAAAAATTAACTATACTTGCACCACATAGTACCAATGCAAACCAAGTGTAGAATACATACCTTAGATCCTTGAAGAAATGGAAGAGGAGCTCTTGAAAAATGGCGATGGGGAGAGATTTTCGAAAAGAGAGAGATAGAGAGAATTTCGTAAGGGGGAAAGAGTAGCAGAAGATGTGAGGAATAAAGAAGAAGAATTGAAAGAAGAAGAATTGAAAGAAGAAGAAATAAAACAAAAACTGACAAGACATAAAGCAAAAAGCACTGCACACTAAACCCTAAATTGAAGTTTTAACCTTAAACCCTTAATTATCATGTTGAACGTTGGAGGTTTTAAAACTTTTAAACTTGTACACGATGTATTAAGATTTGTACTTCTTAAATATTCAAGAATAAACGTAAATAAAATTATTTTTAAAAGAGTATATTAGATAAATATAGATAAGAACGTAAAATGTACAAAAAAAGAATCTATACATATAATAAATAAGTAACTACATTGACACGTGTCGTCGTCTGGTGAGTCGGTTTTATTGTTTTTCAGCCTAAACATGTATCTGGACGCCTTTACATTATATGTTCAATTAACACACCTACATTCACTTCTCCTTAAATCTCTCATTAATTAAATTTTTAATAATTATAACTTACATTTACTACCCTTATAATTATTTATGTAGTTTACTTTTAATCCATTACTTTTTTTATTTTTCATTTTAGACTATTATCATATAAACATAAATAATGTATATGAACTAAAATGCATTAAAAAAACATTTCTATTTTTTACAAATTATACCATTGTAATCGTTTCGTCAATACATTCGAAATAAGCCCAATATTAAATATTTTTTATACATACGTACATATCCATACTTATAATAAATTCAAAAAAATCTCCATCGTGTATAGTAATCCCAAAAATCTATACATATAATAAATGAGTAACTAGCATGCCACGTGTCGTCTTCTGGTGAGCCGACTTCAGTATTTTTCCGCCTAAACATGTATCTGGACGCAATTTACATTATAAGTTCAATTAACACACCCACATTCACTCCTCCTTAATTCAATTTTTTTAATTTGTACGTTACATTTACTACTCTTATAATTAGGTATGTAGTTTACTTTTAATCCCTTATTGTTTTATTTTTCATTTTAGACTCTTATCATATAAACATAAATATAATGTATATAACTAAAATGCATTAAAAAAATATTTCTATTTTTTACAAATTATACCATTGTAATCGCTTTGTCAATACCTTCGAAATAAGTCCAATATTGAATATATTTGGATTTAATTATATTATTAAATATCATAAATATATACGAATTAATGTGTCGTGATTAGTATGAGATTTGTTGAAATTAGTATGGGATTTGATACAAATAATCACTAAATTGTCGTGATTTTCTTTTTGCAATTTCATATCAATTTTACTTCAAAGTCGAATTATTTCGACGAATTACAATTCTATCAAATTCCATTCTGTCAACGAAACACCCTTAGAATTATCATAAGAGATTTAATTACTTGGAAAAAAAGATATCACTTATCAACTGATTTTTGGATTATGAGTTCGAACATTTTTCAAAAATATAAATATGCAATTATTGTGCATTCGTTTGATAAATTCATTTAGTAACGACATTTATAATAGATATCAAACTTAATAGACATATTTTTATCTTCAAAATAATATTCCCTATTTGTGGAATTTTTGTTTTATTTTTATCAATTATTGTATGTGTTATAAAATTATTCAACAACCATTAAACACCAAATAATTAACTTAAAACACAAATTTGATCGTCGTATAACGGGCGAGCCAAAGACTAGTAACTATATATATTTCTAATATATATATATATATATATATTTAAACAAAAAGAATAACAATATATATATATACATATAAAACAAATAAATAATATATATATATATATATCAAATAATATATATATATATATATAATATATATATATATATATTTAAATCAAAAATGATTGGTGCGGAATTATATGCATTCAACACCCACCTTTTTTGGTGCAATTAGCAATTTTTGGGTGCAATTAGCAATGCCCTAAAAATAACACCAAAAACACTAAAACTGATAGAACCCTTAACACTAAAAAAAATTTCAACTACAACCATACTTCAAAAAAACACCAAATCATCAAATTTGATGATTTTTCACTCAAAACTTTTTGCAGGGCGAATAGTATAACACCAAATATGGTGTGTTTTGAAAACAAAGATGATGGACCACCAAAAAATTTGAAGTTTTGAAGTATGGTTGGGTTCCATCATACTGCAAATCTTCTCTTTTGCAGTATGGTTGGAGTTGCTCTAATCGCTTGCTTCTTCGCTTTAAAGGTATTATTATAGTTAAATATGAGTCGTTTATTAGGACAATTTTTCAATTTATTTCTTTAAGATAAGGTTTGATTAAAGAATTTTTTTTCCTTTTATTTAAAAAAAAAATCTTGAAGGAATTTTAAAGTCGAGTTTTTCTTTTAGGATTAGGCTTTCCGTATCGTACGCGGGCTCGGGCTCGGGCTTGGGCTTGGGCTCGGGCTTGGAGCGGGCTCGGCGGGCTCGGAGCGGGTTGCACAGGGGGGGGGGGGGGGGGGGGGCGGGCTCGGGTTCAGCCCCGGGTTCCAAAACCCGTTCAACCCGATGTTTTTTTTTTAAAGAATTTGAAAATAAATAAATCCAACGGCTACCAACGGCTATATTTTTTTTTAATTTAATCACACTATATATATTAATCCAAACCCATATTATTTTTCACACAAAACTCTCTCAAACTCTCTTAAACCCTCTCAAATTCTCTCAAACTCTCTCAAATTTCATCATGAATCCAAACAAAACACCTACATCCCGTCGTAACCGACCGGATACACCGCAACCGCAAGAAGACCCGGAGCTTGGTTTTCAAGCGTTTGCACAACAAGGTTATCATCCGCACTTTTCGCAACCAATTCCGCCACAATTTTCGCAACAATTTTCGCCACAAAATCCGCCACAATTTTCGCAACAATTTTCGCAACAATTTCGCCAACAATATCCGCAACAAATTCCTTACCAACTTACACGTCCCGGTATGATTGAACAAAGTTTTACTCCGACCAACTACAATATTCCTTTACCCGCAATCAATCTCGCCGACGACATTGTTCCGGAAACCCAACATTCTAGCCCGCACACACCACAATCCATCTACACACAACCATCAAACCCGGAACCATCAAACCCGAGACTAACGAGAAAAGGAAAAAACAAACAATATGAAAATAGAGCCCCCAAACAGATGTGGAGTAAAGAGGAGGAACTCGCGTTAGTGTCGGCGTGGGTTGACGTTTCGGAGGACCCCGTTATCGATAACGCACAAACCGGTGGTAATATTTTTATTGTTATTATTATTATTATTGTTATTATTATTATTATTATTAATATTATTAATATTATTATTATTCTTGTTAATATTCTTATACTTGAATTTACATAAATGTAGAAAGTTTTTGGACCCGTGTCGGGCAAATGTTCTTTAGTTTAATGGGTCGCGCCAATTATAGAACAACTCATCAACTCAACACCAAGTTCAACGACCTCAATACAAGAATAAATTCTTTTGGCGGCATCTACAACAACTTGCTCACATCAATCAGGTTGTAGCGCAGTGGTTGATCGACCTGGGTGATGTGGTGGAATATCCCATCTACCCAGGGTTCGATTCCAGACGTCCTCAACATTGATAAGACATCTTTAAGTTTCAAAATTGTCAGGGATTAGTCCGGGCTGTGCCTGGGATACCCTTTCCAAAAAAAAAACTTGCTCACTAATAGAGGGAGCGGAATGAGTGAGGCCGACATTTCACGAATGGCACACGAACGGTACCGAGCACAACTTGGGCTTGCTTTCACTCACGAACAAGCTTGGGAAGTCCTCAAAAAATGTCCAAAATGGGAAGCCGTTCCAACGATGACGACAACTTCATCGCGGGGTTCAAAACGTACCAACCCTTCCAATGATGACGATGACGACAACTTCATCGAGCAACTTCAACGACCCATCGGGAGAAACAAGGCAAAAAAACATCAACGAGTAATACGAGCGGGTCGAATACGAACGAAAGTATTACTCAGTTGTTCACGACGTTCAACGAGAAGATTGATGATACAATGGAGTACAAAATGAAAAAACTCGAACTCGAACGAGAAAAGTTGGAACACGAACGAGAAATCGAACGAGCAAAACGATTTGAAAAAGACTTCGAGTTTTTCATAACCCCGCATGATCACCTTTCGGGCCCCGCTTTGATGGCTACGGTAGCGAGAAAAGAGCAAATTAAAAAATATCATAATTGGTAGTGTTTTTGTATTTTGTAATGTTTAATTTTTTAATGAATGATATGAATTTTTATTTTTATTATTTATCTTATTTTTATTTATTAAAAAATATATAAATATTTTTATGTTGTTAAATAATTAAATGTATAAATAAAAGAATTAAAAAAAATGAGGTGGCAAGAGGGCTTCTACGGAGCGCTACGGGTCTTTAAGGCTTGAGGGCTTGAGGAGAGGGTTAGGAGAAAAGCTGATGTGGCGCTTGAGGGCTTCTACGAAGCGCTACTGAAGGCCCTAATAGAGTTTTTGATGATGGAATTGCGGGTCCCACAATTGGTCTAACCTATCAAACCATGTTTTGGTTTTGTGTTGACTCATCGCGACCTTTTAGTAGGTTGGTCACATGTCTCTTGATTTTATCCGGATAAAAAAAGTAATGATCATTTTAAGTTGACATGTTTCCTGTGTAATTCCTACGTTACGTGAATAAGACCATCTCTAACAGTTTTGCTATAATTTTTCCAAAATAGAGAATCAGAAGTTAAAATCTCTAAAAAATGTTACATTCATCTCCAACAGCTTTGCTATTTTAAAGATTTTAACACAAATTATATTAATATAATATTCTTTAATTTATATTTCCAATGCACTTTAAAAGAAAAACTTAATATAAAATGATAAAAGAATTATGTCATTGGTGGATTGAATTAAATAATTATTTCTCTCTCCTATTTAGATAATTATAAAGAATTCTCTATATTTAGAGATTTCTCCAAAAATATCTATTTTAGCAATCAAGATAGCAATGCTGTTGGAGTAGAATAGCAAACAAAAACCCACTTTTTTCTATTTTATTAAATGCTGTTGGAGATGCTCTAAGTTTGTGATCTCTTACATCTTAGGGCCTTCATCAACTCGCTCGATCGGGCTCACACTGATTAATCAGGACGAGTTCATACACAAATTTGCGCTTGTGTTGCCTAGGCATGTGCAATATACCTTATGCTAAAGTATTCATTTATTGAAATGATGACCTAAGGCCCTTGTTCCAGCCTATTTGGAGCCAACAAGATTATATAAACACCTTCAGCTAGTGAACACGCATTAAGACATATGCTTAGTACCTAATCGGGTCTTAATTTGTAGATATATTAATTAACTTCAAAGTAATCTTCCGCTAACTTCTTCTATTTACCAAATGACCTTTGGTCTAGTGGCATCGGAGCTTTTGGCCTTCTAGGAGATTGGGGGTTGAAACCTCACCAAAGGTAAGGAGGGTGTGTGAGTTTATTTGTTATATATAATAAAAAAAAAAAAACTTCTTCTACTTCCGTTTTATTTTAAAACTCGTGTATTTCTATCTAATAGAAAATATAACCTCTGCATATAATGTAGGCACGCCGACACCTATCGTAACTCCAAAGTGTTGTAGCCTCAAAGGACGGTTTGTTGCCCTCCACATTCTATTTGAACGTGTTTTACCCTTGGATGTTGGTCAATTAACCCCTTACATTTCAACTTTCAGTGAATAGTACTCTCAATTCCTAAACTTCGAGTTGTAACATTTTTAACCTTAAAATGGAACGATGATATGAGCAGTTGAACATGCATTAACGAGGATCCCATTTAAGTCTCGATGGACAATTAGAAAGGAAAAGCACAAAATCGTCAAAATGCCAATGATTATGTATTGAGGATACACTATATTATGTATGTATTTGGATAGTATACACGATATTGATTTTATAAAAAAAAACGTAGATGACGAAAAAAAATTCGCATGCACTCGAATTCCAAGGGCAATTTACTTAAATGGGATGATTTGCAAGAAGGCCAATGTTGTTCATATACTTTAGCATTCAAAATTAGGGATTAAATTCGGGCTTATTTGGTTCGATTTTCAAATAAACTAAATAAGGGTTTATTTTAATAATATTTGTTGAATAAAGTTTATTTTTTTTACCAAAATTTTATTGCGACTTTCTTGTGTAAGTTAAGATAAAACGAAAAGAATTAAGAACGGGTTACAAAATGAATATTATTTGAATTTAGAAATAGTTTGTAAATATAAATATATAAAGTATAATTATAAACCGAGAACCATATAAATAAAAATCCTTATTCAATTAACTAAATCGTTTAATCTAAAAATTGAATAACCCATACTTTATTTTATTTGGGTTTCAGTTTCAATTTCAATTTCAGACAAGTTATTTAGGTATCGTTTGGCAAAAAAAAAAAAAAAAAACTAGTTTATAAGCTAGCTTATTTTTTGGTACATGTTTGGATAACCATTAGCAAACTTATCATACTTGGAGTAGCTTTTGAGTAGCTTTTTGTGAATATTTAAATATTGACCTCATTAATATGTATTACTATTAATTAATTAATATTAAATTTAGATATTTTTAATTAATAAATATTAATTGAAAATTTATTAAACTAAACTTTAATGATACATTTATATTAATTTTTAATTATTTAGAGTTATTGTTACACATATAAATTATTTGTATATATTTTTAATATTAATCAATATATTTTAATTATCAATTACTAATTTACTATTACCTTTTAAATTTTTATTTGATTGTTTTTTTCATATTATATGTAACGGTTATTAAAATCATAAGTTAATATATATTTTTCCTAATACTTGTCAAACGTGACTTTTCATCAGCTAACTTATCAGTTACCATCTATCTTATCAGTCAACAGCTAGCTTATCAGCTAGTTTGCCAACATACCCAATTGATGTTGCGAGTTGTGAGTGCCACTTCAAGGCATTTACTGGGCCTTGCAAACGAAAAAGAAAAAGAAAGCCCATCATAAGGGATTGTTAGATTAAAAAGGGATGAGACCAAATACTTTATTCAAACAGTTCGATACTTCTTGATTATTATTTTTTTATCTTTGTTGATTTAGAACATGATTTTTTATTGTTTTAAGAAAGCGAAAATATTTTTTATACATTTGTTTATTTTAATTTATGGTTAATAATGATTTAAATTATTTTTGGTTTTAATCAAAATAAATTTTGATAAAAAGTAATTAAGTATTCTATTAGAATTTAATAATTATCCTGATTGTATTTTAGATTTTTATATTAAAAATGAGATACTTATCATGTATTTAATTATGTTTATCAGTTAGTTATGAGTTAAAATATCGAACTTTAAATAGCTATATTCATACATTATTACCTAATATTAAGTTTTAAGTAATGTGCATCAATAAACAGTACTTAATGCATAAAACCTAATTTTTAAAAGTTTTTCTGAAATGCTTTCTAAAAGCATTCACATCCATCTTGCTAGAGACTTTACAAGATGTTTGTCGTTGGGATAACAATGTTTTGCAAGATAATCTTAAATTTGCTAAATTAGCAAGGTCTTGCAAGATGTGAGACTCGGTAAATTTAATAAAGTAATAATATTATTTTTATAATATTGTTTTATTATATATTTTTGTTTTATTAGTTTATTACATTATATTGTAATATTGGCAGTGGGAGTTTGGTCTTGTATTGATGTAAGGGATATTATTGCAAAACTGATATGATACTTTAGAAAAAAAATTGGTCTTGCACTAATGCGGATGGTTTAAGAGCATCCACACACGTCTTGCACAAGGCCTTGCAAGATGACATGGCATGCCATAAGGCTTGCAAGGTCTTGCAAGTGTAGCCACTTCTTTTACAATTAGAAAGATTTTTCACAAACACATATATATTAAACAAATTCATTTTTTGTTTAATTTAATTAATTAATTTGTTTCTTTAAACATTAATTAATAATATGTTTATTAAATTTAATTCATTTATTAGTTTATTTGAACATTCAACCTTCTGTGAACTTTTCTTCTCTTATGATTTTTGCTACTTTGTTTAGTTTAGTGATTGATATCTTAGAGAAGCTGGTAAAGTAAAGACAGACTCTTTCGAAAGCAATGGTGGCTAGGAATGGCTTCAGTCAGGTCATCGATTCAATGGTCGACTTGCTTGAATCGAAGAAGAAGAGCCCACTTTCATATTGAATTCAGGCTTTCATTAGCTCCTGAAGGATGGGATTGACTCTTTCAGCTCGCTGGGTCCTATTCATTAAAAGACCATTGAACTTATTTTTTTATTATTTTTATTAAGATTTCTTACCTACGCTTTATTTTAAAAAAATGATATTTTTATGCAATATTTTTTATTTAAACTACTAAAATAAAAGTACATTAATATAAAATTACGAAAATACATATACTAATAGATAAACGTATACAAACATCAAAAAAAAATTATAATTAATTTATTAGTTATATTATAATTATTTATATTATAACTATTTATATTATTTATATTATAATTTATTACTTTAAAAAGGAGTTTGGTCTTGCATGGATGTGAAATGTGTTATTGCAAAACTGATATGACACTTTAAAAAGGAGTATTATCTTGAAGGTGTGGATGATCTAATATAGTATATATATATTTATAAAATAATAGATGAAATGATTAAAGAAATAGTTTTATGAGAACATGAAACTTGTTCGATAATTGCTTATAATTACTATAATGTTCAACATCTATTTGTTAATTTATTTGTATATAAATTTTGATTTTTTAATTATATCTTGCATCATTTTTTTCATTCTTTACATATAATAAAATTTTACGTGAACTAGGGGTCGTTTACCCAAAACTTACCCGGTAAGTGCTTAATTACCGGCAATAGTCAACATTTTCACTTAACTACCCGGATAAGATTTTAGTCCATTAAAATGGCATCGTATGCAACATTTTTATTCGGTAAACGCTTACCCGATAAGAGTCATTATTATCACTTACCTGGTAAGACTCTTGGTCCTTGTCATCGTTCTTACCAGGTAAGATTCTCAATCTTTGTCATGTTCATCCAATAAGGTATAGTGAGCCGATAAACACTTACCGAGTAAGCGTTTAGTAAACGGCCTCTTAGTCTCATTGCCTCCCTTTTCTGCCTGTTTTATATTTAAAGAAATAAAAAATTATATATATATATATATATATAGGGGCGTAATCAAATGAGAACTTTTTAAAGTGTGATAACTGTGAGATCCAACGTGAACCACTCATTTTAGATAATTAACTTTATTCTTTAAATAAAATAAAGGGTACTATAGTAATTTGGGTATTTGACAACTAATTTACCCATTATATTAGGAAATATGAAATCATTCCTTTGATTCCATCGTAATAACTAACTGGATATTAGCAAAAATTAACTATTATCATTTTTAAAATTTAAACTAAATCTCAAACATCTCTATCTCTCTTCTCACCTCACATCCCTCTCTCTCTTCTCACTGTAGCTACCGCCTCTCCATCTCTATCTCTCTTCTCACCTCTACAATGGTGGTATCACCTATTTTTTTCCCACCATTTTCACTACCATCTCCATTCACAGTTACTGGTAGTCATCTTCTTCGGCCACAACATGCGTTAGCTTTTGATCTTGTTACTCCTTCTGTCCCAGATCTGTTAATCTACATCACGAAGAAATCATCGACACAAGTAGGCAAGACCGAAGACAATGATACAGATCCTTAAGACGATGAGAACGGTACAATTTTGATTTTCAATCTCCCCATCTTTCTGATTTCAGATCTCGCCGGAGATGTAACGCAAATCTCGTCGGAGATGTAATATCAGAGATGTATCACAGTTTTGATTTTCAATCCCCTCTCTCTGATTCAAGTACCGTTGTTTACGAATTGTATCACATGTGGTATCATATGTAGCATCACAATGTATCACAATGTTTTTTAAGTGTATCTTAATGGTAATTACAGTGTAACAAAATGTATCTCAATAGTAATCACAGTGTAACACAGTGGATATTATTGTGTTACATTGTGCATCTTTGTATTTATTTTTGGGTGTCATAGTGCATTTTGTATGGTAATCACATTGTAACACAATGGATGTCACTGTGTTACAGTGTGCATCTTTGTATGTAATTTGGCTATCAGTGCATTTTGTATGGTAATCACAATGTAACACATTGATATTATGTAAACAATGCATTTAATATGTTTGAAGATTTGTGATACAGTGTGATATTATGTAAACACTGCAGTTAATATGTTTGAAGATTTGTGATACACTGTGATATTATGTAAACAATGCAGTTTGAAGATTTGTGATACACTGTGATATTATGTAAACAATGCATTTAATATATTTGAAGATTTGTGATACAGTGTGTCATGTGTTTGTCGGAAAAAATTTCGCCGGAGAAGAGATGGCCGGAGAGGAGAGAGGAGAGAGAAAAGAGGAGAGAGAAGGGAGGAGGGATGAGGGAGGAGAGAGGATACTTTTAAAATACCTAAATTGACCTTTAATTAAAATTTAAGTCAATATTACCAAAATAAAATAGTTTCCTAATTTATCTCTGATTTGTGGTTGAGATTGGATCTCACAGTTATCATCTTTTACTAGGATCTCCCATGAATAGGCCCATATATATATATATATATAGAGAGAGAGAGAGAGAGAGAGAGAGAGAGATGTGGGTTCAAGGAAAAACCTCAAAAAATGGAAAACTAAGGAACACCCTGGTAGCCCTTCATCTGGACGGTATGCACAAATGCATACAAGTAAATTAAGTTATTTTTTGGGTTTTATGCACTTGTGCATTATGCATTTGTGCATATGCACATGTGCATGCTACAAATTACTTGTATACACAAACGCACACCGTCCAGATGAAGGGCTACCAGAGTGTTCCTAAGTTTTTCGTTTTTTAAGGTTTTTCCCTAAACCTGACCCTATATATATATATATATATATATATATATATATATATTATAGATTCTAATGTTTACAAAAGGGTAAAATATAAATATCATAAAAACTTTGTATGTATCATTGATTTGTATATAATGTTTAAACATTTGTATTCTTGAAAAAAATTAAAAATTTTAAAAGGTAAATTCTAAATGATCTATAGTATATATGTGAGCTGACTAAAATAATACTAAAAATTTACCTTTCTTGAACAAAATACATAGAAAACCAGAAGTTGATCGGTTAAAATGACCTTGATTTAACTGAGTTAACAAATTTATTTAACTATACAAGTTAAATGAACAATGACTATGATAAATTAAAGGGAAATTAATTAAAATACCCAAAGTTTGACTTTGACTTACCAAAATATCCATTTTCTCGTCGTTTTTGCTAAAATACCCAAAAATCCCGCGGTGGGTCCCGCGATCGCGGGACTGGCATCGGGTTTGGCCAAATGTCCCGCTATGGCCCCTCAATAAACCCTGCGACTGCATTTTTTACCCCCAAGTATGCCCGCAGGACCACTTTTGGCCCCTGTCCCGCGATCTCATCCCGCGGTAGTCCCGCGATTTTACCATATTTACATTTTTGGCCCCTACAGTTTGGGGCAAATTTAAAAAAACATAAATGGTCCCTATAGTTTTTAGGTTATCATTTTATGTAGTTGAGGTTTTTAATGTATTGTTTCCTTTCCATTTTAATATATTTAATATAGAAATTAATTAAAGAAAATGTTTTCCCCATTTTAAGTTATTTAATAAGGAAATTAATTAAAAGATCAGTTATTGCAAATCATCTTCCCAACCGAAACGGATACAGTGCAGGTAAACAAAGAAATCTATGACTGGAATGCGTCCTGGATTCCGGTGATGAAGTTAACCTTTTCCTTGATGAGGTCCTCCATTCCCGTGTAGTCGTCTTCGATTTCTTGTAGTTCCTCTTCTACTTCCTTAATCTGTCGTTGCACCTCCCGAACGTGAGCCCTAGTCATGGCCATTTTCCCCTGCTGAATCCCCCTGTTATGGTTCCACATACCTTTCACCTTTTCGATATCGGCGTTCGCCTTATCAATGGATTTTTGTACTAAGGGAGTAATTCGTTGACTTTGTGGAAGACCCGTCGGCTGGGTACAATGATACATTGGTGGGCTTTTCCTGTCATTATCGAAGTGGTAATTCTCCCATGCCATCTCTCAATCTTCTGCCTCGTCAGCCGTGAATGGATAATCGGCCGCAGTTCGCCCATGGTTTTTCCACTCCTCGTCTGTTTCCGGTACTTTCCAGGTACTCCGGCGAGCTCCATCGTTCAGTGGTTGGTAGGCTGTCGAACGTGAAGTTCCAGCCCCATTCGCCGACCTGTTCCCCTTGATCTTGAACCTCCAGCCATAGTGTTAAGAAAAGCGAGAGAATGTTTGTAAACGGTGTAAAATTATGTATAAAAGATAGATAGCAAGTTGTGAATTACTACTTCATCATGTCATCTACTTATAGCTGTGAAAATGTATGTTCTTCATCAGGGATGTGGATATGGTCAAAGATTTCGTCTGAAAAGTTGCATGCATGATTCGTCTGAATAGTTCACTGCAAGATTCGTCTGAAAAGAGCCTGTAAGATTCGACTGAAAAAGTAACTGCAAGATTCGTCTGCAAAAGGACGTCTGAAAAGTAACAAGATTCGTCTGCAAAAGTAACTGCAAGATTTGTCTGAAAAGTTGATGCAAGATTCGTGTGCAAAAGTTGATGCATGATTCGCCTGAAAAGTAGAAGGAGTTGATGCATGATTCTCCTGAAAATTAGAAGGATTCTGTTGAGCCATTTGGTGCTTGTGGCTATAAATACCCTTGTTAGTTTCAATTGTAAAGGTCACAACATCCACACAAGAATAAAGGTCTTTCATTTGCTTGAAAAACAGTTCTTAAGTAGCTCCAAAAATAGTCTGAAAAGTGGTTCATATTAAAAATACAGCTCATACATGTTATACAAGATTATTTCACTCATACTAGTTATTACAGTACAAAATTATCCAAATTTGAGGCTACGGCTAGACGATGGTTTGGTTTTTGACAATCCGGGTCGACTTCTTACATGCTCTGGTGAGACGAGTCTCAAAGTGTTAAGCTCACTTTCTCGATGGACAGTTCAATGACAGTATGGCCGTCAACATACTGACGTATGTTGGCTACATCTTCGTCGGTACTCAATTCTACCAGTCCAGTCAATAAATTTCATGTCAACATAAATTTATAGACCACAGAAATAATGTCTTTTTGGTGGTTCCGTGAAGTACCCACCATGGTGGATTTTCATGGTGAACAACTGTGGATATGCAGCTGTTGATGAACGTTAATTAATATAGTTAGGTCGTATAGTAACAAGCAAAACTCAATGAAACATGTACACTAACCATATAACTCTTTGCCAGTGTCTGAAAGCGATTCAGATAAACGCCTAAAGCACCAAACATGAAGGTTTGGGGATGCCATGTAAGAATACGTTAACGAATAATATGTTCCCGTATATGTGTTTTACGACTTATCTAGTGCGGGTTATTTATAGGCAAATGTGGATGCTTTTGTATGAAAAACGTGTAAAGTATGAAAACGTGGAAAGTGAGTTGTGTTGTCCTACAATGCTTTTGTTTTGCTTCAAGTATTCATATGTGCAATACTTTAACAAAATAATAAACAAAATTATAACTTCAATTTAAATACTTTAACAAAATAAGTTAACACTAAAAATAAAAATAACAATCATTTAATGTTACATAAACAACCTAATCATCTTGTCGTGGAACACAATGCGCATAAATGGTCTCCGCCATATGTATGAGAAAGTCCATGGCCTCTCGTTCGGTGCGGGAAGGGGCTAAATCTACCACATCGCCCTCAATCAAGATGCTGACATTACGGCATACCCAGACACCGTAATCCGCATTCATCCCTTGCTGACGTGGTGTATTCCTGTCGAACCTGTGACGGAAGTGCTATGAGTTGTCGCGACGGTCCACATCCCCGAGCAGTCTAAAGAACTTCAACAACTCATCTTTAAATGTGGCAAGACGCTGATGCAAAGCCTCTGTGTAGACACTGGCAGGGTCGATGTCATATATGGTCATCAACATACGACGAAGCTCAAACACTCCGAGCACCCAATGTTTGGGATGAATGCAAATAGGGATGTACACCTGAAACACTTGTACAATAAGTTGTAGCAAGGGTAAGAAAGCGGTTGTTGGTCATGGTATAATGTCAATGATGAGTTGGGATGAGTACAACGGTTGACCTGGTTAGAGCGAATAGCCTTCTATTGCATGTTGAGTTCATGTAGTATGTCATTAAACGGGTTACACAAGTTCTTTCACGTTGAGAGCATGTACGTGCACAACAAATTTTCTTGTTCTGGGAAATAAGTTGACGCTCGTAAGTGTGTATTTCTAAGAAGTAAAAGACAAACTTGTTTTTACTATACGATAAAGCTTTGAAATTAGTGATCTACGAATTATTTCACGCTTTTATTTGTGGAAGAGAACCTTCGTTACGAAAATATTGAAAACGTTTTATTGCGAGGTTTTGTTTTATAAACCAAATGAGTATTGACTCGTTATTATTATATGAACGAGTGTTGGAGTTGACAGACCCACTTTGGGTAAGTGATTTCGTTCGAAAATTTTCCAGTCGTATGTGAAAGGGTTTCACTGGAGACAACCGTAGTGTCGGCATCGTTTTGGATGGACAAGGTTACGAATTAACATAAGAGTACCTATGAGCAATCCTTGCGATCGTTGTGTTTTACTATTCATCTTGAGTGGTGTTGCATCATGCATACTCAAGCTTGTTTCATGATTTTGTATCCATTGCGTTTTTTAAAAGTGTGCAAAATGATTTCAATCGTTGTGTCATCGTGCATGAAGGCTATGATCTCGCTAGGTCTGGGAAGGTATTATGATTGAAGTTAAGGAAAGGCTTTGGGTGTTTAGTTGTCATTTGAATAAGATGTGTTCGAGTTATGATCTTAGTGTTTCCGTTAGAGGAGGTGGGTGAATACTGAGAGCCCCGGGCAGTGAATTCGAAATGTCGGTATGATTGTAGTTTGAACTATTGCTTGGTTATGTGAGAATAGTTTTAATGGCGGTGGAATTTGAAATGGTCAAAGTGTTTCTGTTGGTGGAATGGTAATAAGTAGCGTTACGTTACTTGATGTAATGTTATCGGCTGTGAGTCTGAGTGCTGAGATGGTTTGGTGATTAGATTTTGCGCTAAGAAAGGTCTTGTGTTTCCCCAAATGAGAACGGTAGGATATAAGTTAATTATGATGCGTTGGACGAAGTGGGTTCCGTTAGGAATCCTGGATTTCCGGGAAGAAATGGAATCATCATGTAGCCCATTAATATAGAGGTTTGCGACTGTTTAACATGTCCCAAGATGGAGGTTTTGTCAGGAGATTGAAACTTAAGAAATGAACCCGTTGTGTGTGAACGGATGAGGTCGTCCGACAGTGTGTAAACGATATGGTGTAGGAACATCTAGTGAGGACATGAGGAGAACGGAAGATTACCAATGTGGATGTGATGTCCATTGAGGTTTTGATGATTCGCTTATATGTGAAGCCTTTAGCACAGCAGAGATTGACCACGAGGAGTTGGCGAGAAATGAGAACTTGCTCGAGGAGTTAGGAGAAGTAGATTCCTTCGGGAATCCTTGTCTGTCGTGAGGCGACTGGACATTTGTATGTCGATTGTCGATGTTGAAATCAATGGTCGTTCTGTTAGATGGTTGTCAGGAGGCTGGTATTGGAGAAGTAACTATAGTGTAGTTATCTTGTTGTCTCTCTCTTGCAAAGTTGTAAGAAGTTGTTCGGAGAAAGGTATGTATCCGGCATGACGCTGGACCACCTTGTGTGAGTGTTACAAAAGTGAAAGATCGTGGTTGCATAAGTGATTTCTTATGGGGTTTGATGATCCATATAAGAACGAAATGTTATGGTAATCGAAGCGGGTATGCTTTGAATAGTTGACCTTGACATGTGGTGCGTCTAGGCCCGGGAAAGACAAAGTCAGGAAATGATTTTACTTCAAATGAAATGGTGTTATGGGTAACATGAAGGAAGTAGTATCTTTTGTGGGGTGAAGGCACCATGAGAGCTTATTTGCAATGTGGTCGCGTGGTGCGATAGTGGTGTGAGGAAGTGGTAGCACTTTGTACCGAAGAAACGTGTAAGTCATAGATGTAAAGTTGGTTTGCCGTGATATTGAAGTATTCAAGGGTAGGCGGGTATGCTCGATTGAAGGGTATGGATTTTTCCAGCAATGTACGTTAATGCTATTTAGAGATCAGGAGATTGAGTTGCGGTTAGTGACGGGATGAAAGGAGAACCCTTGTTCTTCTCGATTCCATTGGATTTTTGGAGTGAGTTTTCATACTTCATTTGATTGTCAAAGAGGATACTGTAACCGTTAAGCTGTGGTGCTTCATTATGAAGTTTAGTCAGGAGCGTTGGAGTATTCCGTGGATGTAAAGAAATGCAATGAGTAGGATTGTCCAACACTGAAAGATAGCGGGGATCAAAGGAAGAAACGCAACATTTTAATGCCAAAGAGTTGAAACTTTTCATGTGATGATAGAAGACGTTAAGGAATGGATGGATAAGTTTTAATATTGTCCTTGTTTATTCTATGCATAGGTGTTTGTATATTATGTAAGTAATGCTAACTTATCTTTTTGTATTTTGGTGATATCAAAAGTTAGCTATATCGGTTGTTATTATTGAAAGATGCTTTAATGATTGAAATAATTAAAGAAGATCAAACAATAGCGGGATAAAGATTGGATGATAATAGTTGCTTTAAGGAGGCTTGCAAATCTAAGTTGGGGAGCTGGTAATGTTGAAAGATGTAAGGTTCAGAAAATGTGGAAAGTTGAGTCCCTATCCTTCCTGGACTTTTAATTGTGATAAGGTTTGGCAAACGTGAGAAGTTGAGTCCTCGTTTTCTAGGACCTTTCACTATCATTAAAAGAGTTGGATTGCAGGCATATCGGTTGGATCTTCCACCGGAATTGGAAGGAATCCACAATACTTTTCATGTTTGCTATCTTCGGAAATGTTTAGCCGAAGAGGACGATATTATTCCACTTATCGACGTAAGAGTAAATGAAAAGAGTCGTTGTGTGGAAGAGCCAGAGGCAATTTTGGAAAGATCGAATAGGAAGTTACGTAATAAAAAGGAAGTGGTTATGTTAAAGGTACAATGGAAGCATCTTCGAGGTGCTAATGTGACTTTAGAGTCGGAAGAGGATATGAAGATTAGATATCCTCACTTGTTTACCTAGCTTTGATTTCGAGGACGAAATCATTTTCAAGTTGGGGAGTATTGTAACATCTCGATTTTTTATATAAAAGATTTCGTTGGGTTTATTAAATAATTTGAGTATAACTATTTGATAAGCTGTGATCGGTTATTTGATTGGTTAATTTTAGAGTTTAACCCCGATTAAGTTACGTTATTGTTTTACGGAGTTATAAGTTAATGGGTAAACTTTAATTTTAATTTAGAAGTTGAGGGATTAAAGTTGTTGTTAGATGGAAGTTTAGGGGTGAGTGGTGAAACTTTAAACCCACCCACCGCCTTTTGTATCAAAAGTAGGGAAAAAGGGAAGATATTTTCCCCTGAATTATCTTGTGTGTGTGTGAATCGTTCAAGAGGCAGAGAGAAAGAATAGAGAGAAAAGAAAAGAGAAAGAAGAAAAGGGAGAAGTTGTGGAGTCTTCAATTTGGTAAGAATTCACCATAGGTTTCAGACAAATTTGTTATAGAAGTATGGTTATGAACAAATCTAATTGTTGAATAGGTTTCCAGAATCATTGACAGCAGTTTGGATCTTTGATTTCTTGCAAAAAGTGGGTTATCTTCATTAAGGTGAGTTCATTCACTTTTTGCTTAAATCCTTGTTTTATGTCAAATTAAATGTTAAGACGCTTGTATAAACTGTTTTGGGATTGTATGGTTGTATTTAAAACAAGATGAATGGAACAGACATGGATTTGGGCAGAATTTCTAAGCTGCAGGTGGAAGTTTCCGGATAAATAATAGTATCCGGAAACCTCTGTATGAAGGTTTCCGGATAAGTCAAAGTTATCCGGTAAGTGTTGTTATTTTGTAGTTTCCGAATGAAATAGTTACCGGAATGTCATCTGGATTGAATATGTTTCCGGTAAGTATCCGGATAGTACTAGTATCCGGTAAATAATGATATCCGGAAAGAGTCGTTTATCCGTTAAGTCATAGGTATCCGGAAAGTTGTGTTATCCGGATAGTTTAAGGTGTCCGAAAACTTGTGTTGTCCGGTCACTTTTGAGTACTCAGTAACTTTAGTTTTGCTAACTTCTGAAAGGATACAAATTAGGAATTGAAATACAATCCTAGTGTGTTAGGCTTAAAGATTTCTTTAGTTTGATACTATGCAGGAGTGTAGTATGTGTAATGGATCCATAGGCACTAGTGTTTGGTAATCACATGGAATAGGCATGTGGTATTAATCGTTATTCCAGTGTGTGTGGGAAATCATGGAATAGGCGTGTGGTATTAATCGTTATTCCCGATTTCTAAGGAAGAAAAAGGGATTGACATGAGTGATTGTAATCTCTACTTCCTTTCCAATAAATGGGCATGTGTAATTGCGATTTATTGGATAAGAGCATTAATCTAGAATCTGCAATGATTCGTAGTGCGACTCTGGAATATGATACGAGAAGAAATGGGCATGTGTAATTGCGATTTCTTGGATATGAGCATTAATCTAGAATCTGTAATGATTCTTAGTGTGGATCTGAGCATTAATCTAGAATCCGTGGAGATTCGTAGTGTGGGCTCATGAATGTGATATCATGTTTGAATAGGCATAGTATAATTTCTATTCAGGTTGAATGTTTGAATAGACATAGTATAATTGCTATTCAGGTTGAATGTTTGAATAGGCATAGTATAATTGATATTCAGGTTGAATGTTGAATAGGCATAGTATAATTGCTATTCAGGTTGAATGATTGAATAGGCAAAGTAGAGTTGCTATTCGTATTTGGGATGTGGAAATATGAATTAGACGAAGTGTAGGTGATATTTTCCTGTGTTTTCGGTGGATTAGAAATAGGCAATATAAATGCTATTTCTGTTTCCATTTCAAGAAAAGGTATGAGGATTGGATGTAAGTCCTTAGACTTGATCGATAAGTTAGAATCGATAATGATTCTCAGTAAACTCTAGGATATGATGATATGACTCCTCGATTGTTAGTCATAGTCATGGGGCCGGATATGTTCCATCCTTATGAGTCGAGTACGAGTATGGTAAGAATGAGGGTAAACCAGGTTTGTTATGCCTTGTTTACTTTGACGTTAAAAGTATTATTTTGAAACTGAATGTTCTCACTAGGCGTTAGCCTAATCGTTTCAAATTATATTTTCTTACCAGGTATGAGCTCAGGGAAGTAATGGGACGAGTGGAGAGTTTATAGTGGCGACAAGTTGATGTAAATTGACTCTTGTTATTATTTTCACTCGTTAAGAATGTTTATGTAATGGATATTAGATGCGTAAACCCATTTATTTCAGGTTTAAATTTGCCCTGATTTTAGGGTGTTACAATATGGTATCAGAGCATTTGTTTAAGTGAACTAAGTATGCTAATGAGATATTTAGACTTGAGCTGAGATGAATTAAGTTATGATTCGTGAAATATGGGTAGAAGTACTAAGACGGGATAGCCTTAGAGTCGACGGAAATACGTAAAATTGGTACTGTAACGATGGTAACGAGGATTCTCATGTATGTTATGTTCACAATTCCAATTAGCCACTGTTATTATGAACATAATTGTTACACCAGCATACTTATTTCTAAGTTGTTACAGTGACTAATGAACGATAAAGTACGTGTTGTGTATCTGGTTATGTGTAACCAATTCTTATAGGTTATTTCCTTGGGTTATATAAGAACAATGGTGAATACACCACCAATGTAACATCCTAAATTTTCGTTATTAGTATTTTATTAAGAATTGGGTTGTATTTGTAATTGTTGTAACCTTGGGATTGTATGGAAGTTTATAATCCAATTTAAGGTTGAAATTCAAAAGAATGAAAGTTTAGTGTACTTATTGGAATTAATTTAACTATGGGGTAAGTTATGTTACTTTGGAAATGTTTGTGTGAATAAGATACTGAGAATGAGAAATATCTCATTCTTGTTTGTGTTGAGTCGGCAAAAGAGAGAAGCAGGAAGAAAAGAGAGAAAGAAGAAAGAAGCTTGGTTCTTCATTTTGGTAAGAGATTTGAAATGATTTCTAGTAGCAATCTGTTGTAGTTATGTGTTTATAAATGTATCTGTATTGTGAATAGGGTTGAAAATCGTTTACAACAGATTTGGAGATTTACGATTTTGGCAGAGAAACAAGTTTTGCTACAAAAGGTGAGTTCATTCGATTCGTTGTACAAATCAGTGTTTTTAAGTTGTACTAACCTTAATATAGCTGTGTAAATTGACTGAGGACTGAATGGAATACATAGATTGAACTGATTTTACAAGTTAAGTCGATTTGTGGACTTGATTAAAATAGACTGTACATAGTCCCGGTACATGAACGAAAGCCCGGTACTTATGAGTCCCGGTGCAGTCCCGGTAGTGGCAAGTCCCGGTAGTGGCAAGTCCCGGTAGTGGCAAGTCCCGGTAGTGGCAAGTCCCGGTAGTTGGAAGTTCCGGTAGAGGCAAATCCCAGTACTTATGAGTTCCGGTGAAGTTCCGGTACATGTGTTGAATACCGGGAGTTAGGGATACCGGGAGTTGGGAATACCGGGAGTTGGATAAAAATAGTCGGTTCATAGATTTTGGTAATAGATCTTGGATATGAACTTAAGAATATAAAAGTTAAGGTATCCAGAGACTTTGTATTATCTGTACTATTCTAGAAATTGGAAAGTATAGTTTCGTTAATCGTGGAAAGGTGCGATTTAAGAATTGACATATACCTCATGTTGCTTGAACACACGTACCCTTGAAGAGTAGTATGTTAGGGTTATAGACTGCACTAGTGTGATACTAGGCAGGAATGTGTTAAATGCGATTTGCTCATACTGAATGATATGAGGAGTCTATATGGTATAAAGGTGATTTGCTCATACTGAATGATATGAGAAATCTGTATTAAGCATTTACTTGCACGAGTAGAAATAAGTGTAATGGATCCATAGGCACTAAAGTTTGGTAATCACATGGAATAGGCGTGTGGTATAACTCGTTTAATCGTTATTCCAGTGTGTGTGGGAAATTATGGAATAGGCGTGTGGTATTAATCGTTATTCCTGATTTCTAAGAAAGAGAGCGAGGTTGACATAAGTACTTGTAATCTCTGCTTCCTTACTGATAAATGGGCGTGTGTAATCGGGATTTATTGGTGGAGAGCATTGATCCAGAATCTTTGAAGATTCGTAGTGTGGCTCTAGGGTATGATATGCTGATGGATTTGTTGTTAGTCATAGTCATGGGAATGGATAAAATTGTGTAATGGAATAGAGTTATACGCACGGTAAGAAAAGGAGTAACCAGGTTTGTTATAACTTGTTTACGTTGATTTTTGAAAATGTTATTATTGAAACGAATGTTCTCACTAGGCGTTGGCCTAATCGTTTCATATGATGTTTTCTTACCAGGTGCAGGCTCAGGCAAATAAAGGGTTGTGGGACGAGTGTTTTTGGAATAGCAGAAGTGGCAATTAACAAAGAGGAGATTTTTGGAGGATAGCTTAGATAACTCAATTAATCTGATTATAGTGACATGATTAGATTGATAGGTTATTCGAAGTATCCTGTATTGTAATTACACTCTTGATGGTTAATTTCTTTGCTATCTATATAAGTTGTAATTTTATTGTCATAACCTGTTGTAACTTGAGTTTTAAATTGGCCCGGATTTTAGGGCGTTACAATATGGTATCAGAGCTTTAGTTTAAGCGAACTAAGTATGCTGATGAGATACTTAGACTTAAGCTGAGATGAATTAGGTTATGATATGTGAGATATGGGTAGAAGTGCTAAGACGGGATAGTCTTAGGGTCGACGGAAATACGTGAAATTAATACTGTGACAATGGAAAGATGATTCTCATGTATAGTATGTTCACAATTTCAATTAGCTACTGTTATTATGAATATATTGTTACACAAGCATACTTATTTCTAAATTGTTACAGTGATTAATAATCGGTAAAGTACGTTCGTATGTCTAGATTTGTGTAACCATTTCTTATGGTTATTCCTGTGTGTTTTATCAGAAAATAGTAAATACGCCGCCGTTGTCCCCTATTTCTGAAATGAATAGGACTGGGATTGACTGGACCGAAGAAATGCAACCTGGATTAGGTGGAGTTCCTGAGACTCCGCCGGATTTTCTTTCTATCGGAGGATCACATAGCCGGATGCATGGGGTGGGTACCAGTACTGCCATCCCGAGAACACCAGAAGCAGGAATAAAGTCTCGAATGATGGAAAATATGATGTGGATGATGAACACGGCAATGGAAAGACAATCTAAAATGTTCATGAAGGCCCTTGATGATCGTACGACGGGGGTACCACGAACAACAACAGATGCTGGAATAATCCCTTCACTTCATACTCCAGTAACAGAAACTGAAAGGAGAGTAGAAAGAGGTTGCTCGTATAAGACTTTTCTAAGTTGTAAACCACCGGAGTTTGCTGGAGCAGATAATCCAGTGGCGTGTGTGAACTGGATCAGAGATATAGAACAAGCCTTTCGGGCATGCGAATGTGATGAAAAGTTGAAAGTTAGGTTTGCTTCGCAGATGCTGAGAGGAAACGCGTTGATGTGGTGGAATGTGCTGACTACTTCAATTGCGACTTCCGTCCTGTCTGCAATGACTTGGGAGTCATTTAAAAAGAAGCTTTTGGAAGAATACTGCAACGAAAGCGAGATGGATCGAATTGAGGAGGAATTTCGAAATTTGAAAAAGGGTACTAATACTGTTCGAAAGTATACGGAACTGTTCATGGAGAAGTTGAATCTAGTTGGGCATGTAGCTCCATCTGAGAAAGATAGAGTTAAGACTTATCTGAAAGGACTGCCGGCGGATATGATGTCGCGAGTGCGGAGTTCTAAAGCTTCGACGTTGAGAGAAACGATCGAAGAAGCCAAAGTGATAGAAAATGTATATGCCTTGGATAAAGAAGAAAAGACCCAAGTTGGGGAGAAGCGTAAATGGGAAGTTCGATCAGAGCATTCACATAAGTCAAGGAGCGCTGGTAAAGGTACTTCTTATGAATCACGCCGTGAACCAAACTGGTGTCCAAAGTGTAAGAGCAAGCATTACGGGCAGTGTCGAGTGATAGCATCTGAATGATTTAAGTGTGGAAAGAGTGGGCATACTATGAATAATTGTCCAGTGAAGGGGAATACATGTTTTGAATGTAAGCAACTGGGTCACTTTCGTCGGGAGTGCCCAAGGCTGAAAAAGAGCGGCGATCAGAGTAAGAAACCAGTTATTCCGAAGCCAACGGGCCGAGCTTTTCAGATGACCGCTGATGAAGCTAAGGAATCAAGGGACGTTGTCTCGGGTATATTCCTTGTTAATTCTTGTCCTGCACGTATTTTGTTTGATTGTGGAGCAAATTTGTCATTTGTGTCCAAATCGTTCTATCCTAAATTAGCTACGCCTGTTACTACTTTAGATGATGCTTTAGTAGTAGAGGTAGCTAATGGGGGTCAAGCTTTGGTTCGAGAAAGGCTTGATGGTTGTACTATTCTTATAGAAGAGACGGAATTTTCGATCAACTTGTTGTTGATGGAAATTGGAGGGTTTGACATAGTTGTGGGTATGGATTGGCTGACGGCCAATCAAGCAGAAATATTTTGCGCAAAGAAATTAATCAGGATTCCGATGACCGATAAGGATGACGTATTCATCTTCGGGGAAAAGCAAAAGGGGGAAATTCCGTTAATCTCTGTTGTGAAGGCGCGAAAGTGTTTAATGAAAGGATGTATATCCTATCTGGCATATGTCTTAGATGGAAGGTTGGAAAAGAAACAATTGGAAGATATCAAGGTGGTACGTGAGTTTCCTGACATATTTCCTGATGATCTTATTGGTCTACCTACTGAAAGGCAGGTGGAGTTTAGAATTGATCTCATTCCAGGTTCGTCTCCGATAGCGCGGGAACCTTACCGTCTAGCGCCGTCTGAAATGAAAGAGATGATGACTCAACTCCAGGAGTTATTAGATAAAGGTTTTGTCAGACCGAGCTCTTCGCCTTGGGGAGCTCCGGTCCTGTTTGTTAAGAAGAAAGACGGTACTATGAGAATGTGTATAGATTACCGCGAGCTGAATAAGGTGACGATTAAGAATAAATATCCGCTTCTAAGAATCGATGATCTATTTGATCAACTTCAAGGGGCAGGATGTTTTTCTAAGATTGATTTAAGGTCAGGGTATCACCAAGTGCGGGTTAGAAATGAAGATATTCCTAAGACAGCTTTTAGAACCAGATACGGGCATTATGAGTTTCTAGTAATGCCATTCGGGTAGACAAATGCCCCAGCTGTCTTCATGGATCTGATGAATAGAGTGTGTCGACCTTTCTTGGACAAGTTTGTTATCGTTTTTATTGATGACATACTTGTGTATTCAAAGACTGAAGCAGATCATGAGCAACACCTACGTGAAGTTTTAGAAGTTTTAAGAAGAGAGAAATTGTACGCGAAGTTTTCAAAATGTGAATTTTGGTTAAAAGAAGTACAATTTCTAGGTCACGTGATCACTTCAGAAGGAGTCAAGGTAGACCCAGCTAAGATTGAAGCTATGGCAAATTGGGAGACACCTAGAAGTGCATCTGAAATAAGAAGTTTCTTGGGTTTAGCAGGTTATTACAGAAGGTTTATTAAAGACTTTTCTAAGATTATATCTGCTTTGACTATTTTGACTAGAAAGAACGTGAAGTTTGTCTGGACGGAGAAACAAGAATCGGCTTTCAGAACCTTACGTCAAAAGTTGTGTGAGGCTCCGGTTCTTGCTTTACCAGAAGGAACGGAAGATCTAGTAGTGTACAGTGATGCTTCAAAGATGGGTCTAGGGTGTGTATTGATGCAACGAGGCAAGGTAATTGCTTATGCGTCGAGGCAACTGAAAGAGCACGAGAAGAACTACCCTGTGCATGATTTGGAGTTAGCAGCGGTCGTTTTTGCTTTAAAGTTGTGGAGGCACTATCTGTATGGAACTAAGTGTACTCTTTATACTGATCACAAAAGCTTGCAACATGTTTTTGATCAGAAAGAGTTAAATATGAGACAACGAAGATGGTTAGAGTTACTTAAAGATTACGATTGTGAATTGCATTACCATCCTGGTAAGGCAAATGTCGTAGTCGATGCTTTAAGTAGAAAAGAGTATAGTGGATGTTTGAAGACGACCAATGCTAGAATTGATGTGACGTCAAGTTTGATGGAAAAGATAAAAGAAGCACAAGTGGTGGCTTTGCGAGAAGAAAATCTGAGAGAAGAAGTGATGAGCAAACACCATCTTCAGCTGACTGAAGATGGTCGTGGGATCAAATTGTTCCAAGGTAGAGTTTGGGTGCCTAAAACTGGAGGAAATCGAGAGCTGATTCTCGAAGACGCTCATAGATCTAAGTATTCCATACACCCTGGGAATACGAAGATGTATCGAGATTTGAAATTGCATTATTGGTGGCCGGCTATGAAAGTAGATGTGGCCCGGAAAGTAAAAACATGTAGAACATGTTCGTTGGTGAAAGCAGAACATCAGAAACCTTACGGAAGTTTCCAATCTTTGGAAATTCCGGAATGGAAGTGGGAGAAGATCACCATGGACTTTGTGACGAAGTTACCCAAGACGCAAAAGGGTAACGACACAATATGGGTAATCGTGGATAGATTAACTAAGAGTGCTCATTTTCTGGCTATGAAAGAAACATCACCAATTGAGAAGTTGGCGAAGCTGTATATTGATGAGGTGGTGTCAAGACATGGTATACCGGTGTCGATTGTGTCAGATCGTGATAGTCGGTTTACCTCAAGGTTTTGGCGATCACTACAAGAGGAATTGGGTACGAAAGTTAATTTGAGCACTGTTTTCCATCCATAGACTGATGGACAGAGTGAAAGGACTATACAAACTTTGGAAGATATGCTCAGGTCTTGTGTATTGGATTTTGGAGGTAACTGGGATACGCATCTACCGTTAGTAGAATTTGCGTATAATAACAGTTATCATTCCAGTATCGGAAGAGCGCCCTTCGAAGCCTTGTATGGTCGAAAATGTAGAACTCCGGTATGTTGGTTAGAAGCCGGAGAGAAACAGTTTGCTGGTCCAGAATTGGTACAACAAACAGCTGATAAGGTGAAAGAAATTCGGCAGCATATGAAAGCAGCTCAGGACCGACAGAAGAGTTATGCTGACCCGAAAAGGAGACCAAAGGAATTTCAAGTTGGGGAGCGCGTGATGCTTAAAGTGTCCCCATGGAAGGGTGTGATAAGGTTTGGTAAACGCGGGAAGTTAAGTCCTCGTTTTCTAGGACCTTTCACTATCACTAAAAGGATTGGTTTGCAAGCATATCAGTTGGATCTTCCACCAGAGTTGGAAGGGGTTCATAATACCTTTCATGTTTGTTATCTTCGGAAGTGTTTAGCCGAAGAAGAGGATGTGATACCACTCACTGATGTGAGAGTAGATGAAAAGAGTCGCTGTGTGGAAGAACCAGAGTCAATTTTGGAAAGATCGGTTAGAAAGCTACGTAGTGGTAAGGAAGTAGCTATGTTGAAAGTACAGTGGAAACACCATCGAGGTACTAATGTGACTTTAGAGTCAGAAGAAAGTATGAAAGATAAGTATCCTCATTTGTTTACTTGATTTTGATTTCGGGGACGAAATCATTTTTAAGTTGGGTAGTATTGTAACATCCTAAATTTTTGTTATTAGTATTTTATTAAAAATTGGGTTGTATTTGTAATTGTTGTAACCTTGGGATTGTATGGAAGTTTTATAATCCAATTTAAGGTTGAAATTCAAAAGAATGAAAGTTTAGTGTACTTATTGGAATTAATGTAACTATGGGGTAAGTTATGTTACTTTGGAAATGTTTGTGTGAATAAGATACTGAGAATGAGAAATATCTCATTCTTGTTTGTGTTGAGTCGGAAAAAGAGAGAAGCAGGAAGAAAAGAGAGAAAGAAGAAAGAAGCTTGGTTCTTCATTTTGGTAAGAGATTTGAAATGATTTCTAGTAGCAATCTGTTGTAGTTATGTGTTTATAAATGTATCTGTATTGTGAATAGGGTTGAAAATCGTTTACAACAGATTTGGAGATTTACGATTTTGGCAGAGAAACAAGTTTTGCTACAAAAGGTGAGTTCATTCGATTCGTTGTACAAATCAGTGTTTTTAAGTTGTACTAACCTTAATATAGCTGTGTAAATTGACTGAGGACTGAATGGAATACATAGATTGAACTGATTTTACAAGTTAAGTCGATTTGTGGACTTGATTAAAATAGATTGTATGTAGTCCCGGTACATGAACGAAAGCCCGGTACTTATGAGTCCCGGTGCAGTCCCGGTAGTGGCAAGTCCCGGTAGTGGCAAGTCCCGGTAGAGGCAAGTCCCGGTAGTGGCAAGTCCCGGTAGTTGGAAGTCCCGGTAGAGGCAAATCCCAGTACTTATGAGTTCCGGTGAAGTTCCGGTACATGTGTTGAATACCGGGAGTTAGGGATACCGGGAGTTGGGAATACCGGGAGTTGGATAAAAATAGTCGGTTCATAGATTTTGGTAATAGATCTTGGATATGAACTTAAGAATATAAAAGTTAAGGTATCCAGAGACTTTGTATTATCTGTACTATTCTAGAAATTGGAAAGTATAGTTTCGTTAATCGTGGAAAGGTGCGATTTAAGAATTGATATATACCTCATGTTTCTTGAACATACGTACCCTTGAAGAGTAGTATGTTAGGGTTATAGACTGCACTAGTGTGATACTAGGCAGGAATGTGTTAAATGCGATTTGCTCATACTGAATGATATGAGGAGTCTATATGGTATAAAGGTGATTTGCTCATACTGAATGATATGAGAAATCTGTATTAAGCATTTACTTGCACGAGTAGAAATAAGTGTAATGGATCCATAGGCAATAAAGTTTGGTAATCACATGGAATAGGCGTGTGGTATAACTCGTTTAATCGTTATTCCAGTGTGTGTGGGAAATTATGGAATAGGCGTGTGGTATTAATCGTTATTCCTGATTTCTAAGGAAGAGAGTGAGGTTGACATAAGTACTTGTAATCTCTGCTTCCTTACTGATAAATGGGCGTGTGTAATCGGGATTTATTGGTGGAGAGCATTGATCCAGAATCTTTGAAGATTCGTAGTGTGGCTCTAGGGTATGATATGCTGATGGATTTGTTGTCAGTCATAGTCATGGGAATGGATAAAATTGTGTAATGGAATAGAGTTATACGCACGGTAAGAAAAGGAGTAACCAGGTTTGTTATAACTTGTTTACGTTGATTTTTGCAAATGTTATTATTGAAACGAATGTTCTCACTAGGCGTTGGCCTAATCGTTTCATATGATGTTTTCTTACCAGGTGCAGGCTCAGGCAAATAAAGGGTTGTGGGACGAGTGTTTTTGGAATAGCAGAAGTGGCAATTAACAAAGAGGAGATTTTTGGAGGATAGCTTAGATAACTCAATTAATCTGATTATAGTGACATGATTAGATTGATAGGTTATTCGAAGTATCCTGTATTGTAATTACACTCTTGATGGTTAATTTCTTTGCTATCTATATAAGTTGTAATTTTATTGTCATGACCTGTTGTAACTTGAGTTTTAAATTGGCCCAGATTTTGGGGCGTTACAACCAATGTCCCCTATTTCTTCGAAGGATAGGACCATGACTGATTGGTCATTTGGAAAACCATGTAGAGTGGTCGATCAGGTGGGTTGTGAAACACTTGTACAATAAGTTGTAGCATGGGTAAGAAAGGGTTTCATTGGAGACAACCGTAGTGTCGGCATCGTTTTGGATGGACAAGGTTACGAATTATCATAAGAGTACCTGTGAGCAATCCTTGCGATCGTTGTGTTTTACTATTCATCTTGAGTGGTGTTGCATCATGCATACTCAAGCTTGTTTCATGATTTTGTATCTATTGCGTTTTTTAAAAGTGTGCAAAATGATTTCAATCGTTGTGTCATCGTACATGAAGGCTATGATCTCGCTAGGTCTGGGAAGGTATTACGATTGAAGTTAAGGAAAGGCTTTGGGAGTTGAGTTGTCAGTTGAATAAGATGTGGCCGAGTTATGATCTTAGTGTTTCCGTTAGAGGAGGTGGGTGAATACCGAGAGCGCCGGGCAGTGAATTCGGAATGTCGGTATGATTGTAGTTTGAACTATTTCTTGGTTATGTGAGAATAGTTTTAATTGCGGTGGAATTTGAAATGGTCAAAGTGTTTTTGTTGGTGGAATGGTAATAAGTAGCGTTACGTTACTTGATGTAATGTTATCGGCTGTGAGTCTGAGTGCTGAGATGGTTTGGTGATTAGATTTTGCGCTAAGAAAGGTCTTGTGTTTCCCCAAATGAGAACGGTAGGATATAAGTTGATTATGATGCGTTGGACGAAGTGGGTTACGTTAGGAATCCTGGATTTCCGGGAAGAAATGGAATCATCATGTAGCCCATTAATATAGAGGTTTGCGACTGTTTAACATGTCCCAAGATGGAGGTTTTGTCAGGAGATTGAAACTTGAGAAATGAACCCGTTGTGTGTGAACGGATGAGGTCGTCCGACGGTGTGTAAACGATATGGTGTAGGAACATCTAGTGAGGACATGAGGAGAACGGAAGATTACCAATGTGGATGTGATGTCCATTGAGGTTTTGATGATTCGCTTATGCGTGAAGCCTTTAGCACAGCAGAGATTGACCGCGAGGAGTTGGCGAGAAACGAGAACTTGCTCGAGGAGTTAGGAGAAGTATATTCCTTCGGGAATCCTTGTCTGTCGATTGTCGATGTTGAAATCAATGGTCGTTCTGTTAGATGGTTGTCAGGAGGCTGGTATTGGAGAAGTAACTATAGTGTAGTTATCTTGTTGTCTCTCTCTTGCAAAGATGTAAGAAGTTGTTCGGAGAAAGGTATGTATCCGGCATGACGCTGGACCACCTTGTGTGAGTGTTACAAAAGTGAAAGATCGTGGTTGCATAAGTGATTTCTTATGGGGTTTGATGATCCATATAAGAACGAAATGTTATGGTAATCGAAGCGGGTGTGCTTTGAATAGTTGACCTTGACATGTGGTGCGTCTAGGCCTGGGAAAGACAGAGTCAGGAAATGATTTTACTTCAAATGAAATGGTGTTATGGGTAACATGAAGGAAGTAATATCTTTTGTGGGGTGAAGGCACCATGAAAGCTTATTTGCAATGTGGTCGCGTGGTGCGATAGTGGTGTGAGGAAGTGGTAGCACTTTGTACCGAAGAAACGTGTAAGTCATAGATGTAAAGTTGGTTTGCCGTGATATTGAAGTATTCAAGGGTAGGCGGGTATGCTCGATTGAAGGGTATGGATTTTTCCAGCAATGTACGTTAATGTTATTTAGAGATCAGGAGATTGAGTTGCGGTTAGTGACGGGATGAAAGGAGAACCCTTGTTCTTCTCGATTCCATTGGATTTTTGGAGTGAGTTTTCATACTTCATTTGATTGTCAAAGAGGATACTGTAACCGTTAAGCTGTGGTGCTTCATTATGAAGTTTAGTCAGGAGCGTTGGAGTATTCCGTGGATGTAAAGAAATGCAATGAGTGGGATTGTCCAACGCTGAAAGATAGCGGGGATCAAGGGAAGAAACCCAACATTTTAACGTCAAAGAGTTGAAACTTTTCATGTGATGATAGAAGACGTTAAGGAATGGATGGATAAGTTTTAATATTGTCCTTGTTTATTCTATGCATAGGTGTATGTATATTATGTAAGTAATGCTAACTTATCTTTTTGTATTTTGGTGATATCAAAAGTTAGCTATATCGGTTGTTATTATTGAAAGATGCTTTAATGATTGAAATAATTAAAGAAGATCAAACAATAGTGGGATAAAGATTGGATGATAATAGTTGCTTTAAGGAGGCTTGCAAATCTAAGTTGGGGAGCTGGTAATGTTGAAAGATGTAAGGTTCAGAAAATGTGGAAAGTTGAGTCCCTATCCTTCCTGGACTTTTAATTGTGATAAGGTTTGGCAAACGTGAGAAGTTGAGTCCTCGTTTTCTAGGACCTTTCACTATCATTAAAAGAGTTAGATTGCAGGTATATCGGTTGGATCTTCCACCGGAATTGGAAGGAATCCACAATACTTTTCATGTTTGCTATCTTCGGAAATGTTTAGCCGAAGAGGACGATATTATTCCACTTATCGACGTAAGAGTAAATGAAAAGAGTCGTTGTGTGGAAGAGCCAGAGGCAATTTTGGAAAGATCGAATAGGAAGTTACGTAATAAAAAGGAAGTGGTTATGTTAAAGGTACAATGGAAGCATCATCGAGGTGCTAATGTGACTTTAGAGTCGGAAGAGGATATGAAGATTAGATATCCTCACTTGTTTACCTAGCTTTGATTTCGAGGACGAAATCATTTTCAAGTTGGGGAGTATTGTAACATCTTGATTTTTTATATAAAAGATTTCGTTGGGTTTATTAAATAATTTGAGTATAATTATTTGATAAGTTGTGATCGGTTATTTGATTGGTTAATTTTAGAGTTTAACCCCGATTAAGTTACGTTATTGTTTTACGGAGTTATAAGTTAAGGGGTAAACTTTAATTTTAATTTAGAAGTCGAGGGATTAAAGTTGTTGTTAGATGGAAGTTTAGGGGTGAGTGGTGAAACTTTAAACCCACCCACCGCCTTATGTATCAAAAGTAGGGAAAAGGGGAAGATATTTTCCCCTGAATTATCTTGTGTGTGTGTGAATCGTTCAAGAGGCAGAGAGAAAGAATAGAGAGAAAAGAAAAGAGAAAGAAGAAAAGGGAGAAGTTGTGGAGTCTTCTATTTGGTAAGAATTCACCATAGGTTTCAGACAAATTTGTTATAGAAGTATGGTTATGAACAAATCTAATTGTTGAATAGGTTTCCAGAATCATTGATAGCAGTTTGGATCTTTGATTTCTTGCAAAGAGTGGGTTATCTTCATTAAGGTGAGTTCATTCACTTTTTGCTTAAATCCTTGTTTTATGTCAAATTAAATGTTAAGACGCTTGTATAAACTGTTTTGGGATTGTATGGTTGTGTTTAAAACAAGCTGAATGGAACAGACATGGATTTGGGCTGAATTTCTAAGCTGCAGGTGGAAGTTTTCGGATAAATAATAGTATCCGGAAACCTCTGTATGAAGGTTTCCGGACAAGTCAAAGTTATCCGGTAAGTGTTGTTATTTTGTAGTTTCCGAATGAAATAGTTACCGGAATGTCATCCGGATTGAATATGTTTCCGGTAAGTATCCGGATAGTACTAGTATCCGGTAAATAATGATATCCGGAAAGAGTCGTTTATCCGTTAAGTCATGGGTATCCGGAAAGTTGTGTTATCCGGATAGTTTAAGGTGTCCGGAAACTTGTGTTGTCCGGTCACTTTTGAGTACTCAGTAACTTTAGTTTTGCTAACTTCTGGAAGGATACAAATTAGGAATTGAAATACAATCTTAGTAGCTTGAACATACTTACAGTTGAATGGTAGTGTGTTAGGCTTAAAGATTTCTTTAGTTTGATACTATGCAGGAGTGTAGTATGTGTAATGGATCCATAGGCACTAGTGTTTGGTAATCACATGGAATAGGCGTGTGGTATTAATCGTTATTCCCGATTTCTAAGGAAGAAAAAGGGATTGACATGAGTGATTGTAATCTCTACTTCCTTTCCAATAAATGGGCATGTGTAATTACGATTTATTGGATAAGAGCATTAATCTAGAATCTGCAATGATTCGTAGTGCGGCTCTGGAATATGATACGAGAAGAAATGGGCATGTGTAATTGCGATTTCTTGGATATGAGCATTAATCTAGAATCTGTAATGATTCGTAGTGTGGCTCTGAGCATTAATCTAGAATCTGTGGAGATTCGTAGTGTGGGCTCATGAATGTGATATCATGTTTGAATAGGCATAGTATAATTGCTATTCAGGTTGAATGTTTGAATAGGCATAGTATAATTGATATTCAGGTTGAATGTTGAATAGGCATAGTATAATTGCTATTCAGGTTGAATGATTGAATAGGCAAAGTAGAGTTGCTATTCGTATTTGGGATGTGGAAATATGAATTAGACGAAGTGTAGGTGTTATTTTCCTGTGTTTTCGGTGGATTAGAAATAGGCAATATAAATGCTATTTCTGTTTCCATTTCAAGAAAAGGTATGAGGATTGGATGTAAGTCCTTAGACTTGATCGATAAGTTAGAATCCATAATGATTCTCAGTAAACTTGTAAAGCCCGTGTCCCGGTATGTATATATTTATATTTTAATTAATTGCTTTAATATCGTTCTTTTAGCGAATCTTTACTAACGGGGTTAGCAAGTTGACCAAATGAGTAATAAATTTAAAACCGTCTTAATTTGTGCCAAGTGGTAAGTTGTAGAGGGGCTAATATTGGACTTGGTCAATAGTTGGGCATGGTTCGGCCCATGCAAGAAGAGGGCCGAGACCCCCCTTTTCTTGTCTCGTTTTCCTTCTCGCGTAAACCACAACCCGTGTACCCTCTCGTTTCCTTGCCTTGCACACAAAGACATAGAAATCAAACCCTAAACCTTTCCCCAAGCACTCCCGGCCGTAGCTTTCTTCCGTCGCCGCCGCTGTGTTGCCGGAAAGCCGCCAGCCACACTGGTTTCGTCGGAGATCGAGAGAGGAAGAGAGACTCCCGGAAAGTGTTGCGTATTCCTTCGAAAGGTATGAATCTTCTTCTCCTTCTCTTTTCTTTCGGTGTCCATCAACCAAGAAGCAAACACCACCGCCGCCGCCGTCAGCTTTGGCCGCCGGCGGTGTCGCCATGGCCGTGCCCCACCAGTCGGGTGGGGGCTGGGTACGTCGTGGTGCGTGGTCGAGAGGGGTGAGCCGGGTGGGTGTGTGGGTTTAGGGAAGTCGGGGTAGTCTAAGGGTTCGTTTTAAATCTTGTCTCGTGGTGTTTTCGTAAACGCCGCCGGAGACCACCACTGCCGGAGGTGGCAGTGGGTGGTGCGCGGTTGAACCCAGCCCTTGTGACCTAAAAACCTGTTAGAGTGAACCTCCGTTGTAAACCCGAATCGTTTAAGCCTTGAACCGTTTTTATAAATCGTGATTTTATGTAAATTCTAAGTGTGCTGTCCAGTTTTCGTTTGATCATAACTTTTCCGTCGTAACTCTGTTTGAGCCGAAACTGGCGCCCACGGTTCAAGTTCGGGGTCGGGCACGTTTTCCGTGTTTTAGCGGAAAACTGGTTCGGTCTCTAGCTGGGCGAAAAAGTGGTCGCAAGTTCGGTGATTCGTCATTTCATGTGAAAATTTCTGGAATCTGCCTTGATCTTGCGAAAGCCTTAACATTTCACTCGTAACTCGTTTTGATGTGATTTTGGTGCCCAAAGTTCCCGAGTTGAGTTGGGGAGTTTTTTCGTGTTTTGCCGAAAGTCCGATTAAGCCCGTAGCTGGGCTGTATTGGGCTGTTTGTGCAGGCTGGACCGAAAACTGGCAGTTTTGGTAATCGTTCGTATTTAATTCATATTAAATTGTAGAAAAATCGTTAGGAGGCGTATAATATGTCTTTGAAACCCTATCTCAGAGTACTTTCTGGTCATGAAATAATATTTGGAATTTTCTGGGTATAAAGGGGTCGAAACAGGTCCCGAACAGACCTGTTTGGCGAGAGCGGAAAATGGTTTTAGTGACGGTTTAAGCGTGTGTCGTGTCATAGGGTCCGGGTCTCGTATTGACACGTTTTAACATGCGTTTAGGTGCTGGGAAGTGACCGTAATTGTGAAGCTTGAATTGTATTGTTGAGCTAGGCGCGCATTCGAGGTGAGTTCTCTCACTATAACTAATGTCGGTTATTTTTACATTACGTTGTGTATGTATGTGGTAGTTCTATTTGCTTTGATGCGGGGTTAAATAGTGGGGTGTCTAGTCGGACCTTTATTGTTGTGACTACGCGGGTGGCGTAGGAGTTCGGCGGGGCCGAGGGTCACATACGCGGGTGGCGTAGTAATTCGGTGGGACCGAAGGTTGTATACGCGGGTGGCGTATGAACCCGGGGGTGCCGGGTTGCGTTTACACGATGGTCGTGTGGTCGGTGGGACCGACGTATGCCTATTAGGTGGGTTGGTGCGAGTATGCAGGTTTATGATTTGTTCGTAGACTTGAATGTTGTTTATGTGCAAATATCTGTTCATGGTGGTGTGGAAATAACTGTGTTACTTATGGTGTTTGAATTCACTAAGCTTCGTGCTTACCATTTCCCAATAAACTGTGGTTTCAGGTACGAGTGGCTCTAAGGCGTGACGGGTACACACTGGCGCGCGAGGAGAGCTGGTTGCTTTATGGTTTTTAATAATTAAACGTTTATTCCGCTGGTTATTATTACGAAGATATTAATTATGAGTTTGCAAACGAAACGTTGGGATCATTTAATGAGTTGTTATAAATGAAATGTTTATTTTAAAATTTTAAAATTGCTTGTAATTTTTGGGACGTTACAACTTGGTATCAGAGCACAGCTTTAGTGAATCAAACGCACCTCGGTGTGTTTGGTCTCAAGTTGCGGCTGGGAAAATTTTCAGATGCTTTATTAAACCTTTTTGGGAATAAAAGTAAAGGGTAAAAACCCGTTCGAGGAACGGTGATCGAGGGCGCAGTGTGTACAGTCAGCCGGAGCCGAAGGGAAAGGTACAATGCTTAGTGTTTTATTGCTTTCTAGATCATAGAGTATGCATGCTAGATTGCCTGTTGTTGACACTATGCGGTATGTTGGACTGCTTGCTATTAGGAATTTATGCTAATTATGATAGGTTACTAAGTGGATACCCTCTAGGTTGTATGCAGTAAGAGACTTATAGCCTTAGAATATTCGATTTAGTTCTATTGCGCAGCTCTTGTTTGAGTCCAACCGTTCTAGGATAGAATCTTGTATTCGACTGTCTATTTGTTTTGCACTGCATGTAATCGGGTATTCGCGAGGCCACTCGTTATGATTAGTGGGGATTCGGTAGTAGCAAGGGTAGTGGTTGGGATGGAATTCCTAGGAAGCTAGGAAGAGTGAGTATATATGCCGGTGCGGGCATATGTGTGTAGTGTCAGGATCGATTCTTAACAAGAATTAAACTTCTTAGAAACAGAATTTAGAGAATCTTGCGGAATAGAACTCTAAATCAATTAAAGAACAATCAATAGAATTCAACACACTGTATATATCAAACTGTATTACTCACAAGCTTTACACCAAACCTCAATCTTGATGAACAGATCTCACCAAGACGACTTCTACTTCTCTAGAAATAGGGTTCTTACACCTTGAGGTTAATTCTCTCTTGAATCAATATCGAATTCTATTTCACACGTATATTAGCTCATCTATCGTGTGTCGTGTATCTTTTCTAATAGCTATCTATCAATACTATTTATACAAAAGTAATTACAAGATAACTATCAAAAGTAAATTGATCTTCTGAATCTTCGTTAAACATATCTTGATCAATTCCTTCTTTGTCTCCAAAAGTATCGCATACCAAACTTATCAAGTCAGCAGTATTAACAATCATTTGACTTAGCAGCATTAACGACCTTCAGCAGTAGTAACCTTGTCTAGCAGTAGTAACCTTATCTAGCAGTACTAACCATGTATACGCAGTAGTAATCTTGCCCAGCAGTATTAACTTTCTTCTGGCAGTATTAATGTAGACTTAGCAGTAGAAATCATGGACTAGCAGCACTATCCATACTTAGCTCATTTTCAGTTCCCAACAATCTCCCCCTAACTTGACTTTTAGGAAAAGAAGTCAAGTTCTTCAAATGATGCTACCAAAACTTAGTCTTCATATAAGCATAGATCAGGACTTAAACCTAGACTCTGATTTGCAATCCTTCTTACCAAGAATCTTCCCATAGCAGAGTCTTTGTTGCAGACCAATTTTACATGTAACATCCCTTTCAGTCTTTTCATGCAGTGTTTGTAGCTTTCATCCACCAGATAATACTCCTGATATGTGTTGTCAATTGATATAACATACACTCCACAATTTTCATAGAGCATCCAGTGGGTTACTGCTTGAAAAGGTCTTGTTGTTATGTGCTGAACTACTTCTGGTCTGAACATTAGGCATAGGTATTCTAACACCATCTTTGTGATAGACATACCTCTTTCTGTCAACATGTTACCATAGATCTGCATGCCTACTTTGAACATCTCTTCCAAGTCAGATCTTGAGCATCTTCTTATAAATTGTCCCCATGTTCTGTAGACTTCAAACTGCCCATCAGCTCTCTTGAGTCTGATATACTCCTTTCTCTCATCTATCAAAGTATCCCAGTGACTGATTTCAGGAGGTTTTGAATCTAATGGAGTCACTTTGATTGGTTCAGTATCAACCATAGTGATGTACAAGTCACATTGTTCATTGCTAAGTGATTGTGCATTACTGGATTGACCTGTCTTACTATCTCCTTGTCCTTCATCCTTGGCAACTTCTTCCTTTTCTTTTTCTTCTACCACTGGTTTCTCAACAGGTTCTACCCTTTGCTTCTTTACAAACTTCTTTTTAGTAGTCACAGACTTTGTTCTCTTTCTGCTGAAAACCATCTTTGCATCCTTAGTTTCTTCCTGTTTCTTGGCAGTTGGAGGTGTATCATGTTTGGCTTTGATTAAAGCCTCTGCAACCTCCACTTCTTCTACTGTAGGCTTCTCTGTTACTGTTTCAGCTTCTGTTTCTGTTACTGCTTTCTTTGTAGATTGAGCAGCATTAACTGTTTCTGCTGCTTGCTTAGAGTCAGCAACATTAACAGTTTCTGCTGCTACTTCAGTTTCAGGCTCTTTCTCTGTTACTGCTGCTTTCTAGATTTCTGTTACTACTTCTTGTATGATTTCTGCTGCTTCATGAACATTTGCAGCATTAACAGTTTCTGCTTCAACTTCAGTTACTGCTTCTTTTGGAACTTCAGTTACTGCTGCCTTTACAGTTTCTGCTTCTTTAACAAGCTCTTCCACCTTTTCTGTCTCCCCCTTATTCTGTGTACTGGACTCCCCCTTAAACTGTGCATTATCCATTTCCATCTCAGTCTCCATCTGAACTGTCTCCCCCTCAACTTGTAGACCCTTCATATTCAGTTCTGCTTCTGATTCTGACTCCCCCTTTTTGGGAGCATCATCAGTTGGAATTCTTCTTCTCAGCACAAATCTTGCCTTTTTCTTTCTGTGCAACAACTTGGTGACCATCTTCTTGAGCTTCTCAATTTGAGACTGTTGGTAGGTGACCACAGTCTTCAGTTGCTCAATCTCCTTCTTCTGTGCCATAACATCCAAGTTGACATTTCCATTGGTTTCCATCAATTCATCATAGTTATATCTATCCTCACCTTGTTTAGAAGTGTTTACCTTCTTTAAAGGATCACTGGAAGTAGCCATCAATTCCTCTTTGTTATGTCTATCCTCACCCTTTTTAGAAGTTTTTACCTTCTTTAAGGGATCCTTGGAAGTTTTAGCAGAAGCCTTCTGCCTAGCAGAAGCACTAACTGCCCCCTTGGTTTCTTGGCACCTGGGTCCTCCTAATGATTTCTCATTTAGAGTTGCCATGGGGAAGGTCTTATTTATGTTACCACTGTCCTTCTCTGTGCTAGCAGAAGTAGTGGCAGCCTTAGTACCCATATGCTCATCCTTCTCCTTAGAGAGCACCTTCTTGGGGTTGGGAGACACCCCTGTGGTTTCCCTGTTGATATTCTCAATTGGAGAATGCTCCAACTGAGGGCTTAAAGGCTTAGGGCTCTGAGTAGGTACATCAAGGGAAGGAACCTTGTGCACCTTTCTTCTTTGAAACTTGTTGGATAAAACAGGAGTGGGCTTTTGAAGTATGTGCTGAGGGATATTTATAGTGAGTGAAGGTAGGGTGTGGCCATCAGTGGGATGATCTAATGAGGGCCTTGATCCTGATGCCATACCTTCAGAGGGGTGGGACACAACCATCATTGTAGAGAACAATGGTGTGTCAACTCCTTCCGAGTCCCTAGGAATTCTTCTCATATTTGAGAAAACCTTCCCTTTAGGGGATTTGGGTACATATACCTCAGTAAACTGAGGTAAGTCCATCAATTCCTTGTTAATAACTTCTTGCACAAACCTTGGATACATGTAAAAGCTCTTTTTGGATTCCAAGTTTGACACAAGATCAGATAAAATCATTTGGGAGAAATTGAACTTTCTGGAAGTGGCCAAACATACCAGAGCATAAGCAGTGGTACTGCTGAACTCACTCCATCCAGTTGTTTTCTTTGAGATGCAGTGCATAAGGGTATGAACAAGAAATCTCCATTGGGAAAAGAATTTTGACTTGAAAATTTTGAAAATACCAATAGAGCCTTCATACCCCATTCTTTGTATGGTAGAAAAGAGTTCTTCATTAGGAATAGAAGATATACCTGAAGCATCATTCAACTGAAGATGTATGCGAATAATCTCCTCTGTTACTGTCAAGGGTTTATCACAAACCCTGGTTCGAATCTCCGTTTGCCCGTTTTCTGTCACCACAGTAGCATTATCCCAAAATTGTTTTTGATGTTTAATGAATATCTTGGGAGCCACTGTTAGTGCATAGGAGATATGCGAAGACTTGAGAAAATCTACAATTTCATGGAATCCTGCAGATTGCTTCGGCTTCTGAAGCATTGCAATCTCATTGTGTTCATCAACAAACTCTCTTTGAGCCATTGTATCTGAAACTCCTTGAGCAAACACAGAAATTCTTGGGAGAATAGGTTAGAAAGAGAGTGAGAGAGAATCGAGTTCAAAGAGACGTTATGAGCGAAGGCGGGCTTACAGGGTATTTATACGCAGTATTAACCCTAGAATTAACAAAAGCAGTATTAACCACTCAAAGCAGTATTAACGACTGAGCAGTATTAACTGCACAAGCAGTATTAACTGCTGAGCAGTATTAACTACACAAGCAGTATTAACTGCTGAGCAGTATTAACTGCAAAGCAATATTAACTGCAAAGCAGTATTAACCACACCTGCAGTATTAACTACAAAGCAGTATTAACTGCAAGGGCAGTATTAACTACTTAGCAGTATTAACTGCAAGGGCAGTATTAACTCTGCACTAGCAGTAGTAACTCTGCACTGGCAGTAGTAACTCTGCACTGGCAGCAGTAACTCTCTTACCTTCTGACACATCACCTTTACCACTTCTCTTACCTCCTTCAGGATTATTTCCAAAAGTAACATGTCCTCCATCAATTCTTTTGAAATTCTTGAGGCAGGCCATGTTACCTGTCATGTGCCTGGAGCAACCACTATCAACATGCCAGATGCTCTTCCCCTTGAGCTGTTGGTTGCCCTGCACATCTGATAAATCAATTAGTTTTTATTAGGGACCCAATCCATAGTGGTCTTGGGTCTCCCTTGATCATCAAAATACTTACATTCTGTTTTGATGAGCTTGTCAAAGTGAGGAACATCAGTGCTTGAGTACTTTGTTTTGATGATAGGTCTAGAAGCAGTACTAACTGATGCAGAAGTACTAACTTTGTTAGCATCACTAACATTGTTAGCAGTATTATCTTTTAAGGAGGTATTAACAGTGTTAGCAGCACTAACACTGCTTCCAGAAGTACTAGCCTTCTCAGCAGTATTAACTAACTTAGCAGTACTAACACTAGAAGCAGTATTAATTGTTGAAGAGGTACTAACTGTGTTAGCAGTACTAACACTGCTAGCAACATTATTGCTTCCTGCAGTACTAACATTATTAGCAGTACTAACTGAGTTGGCAGTATTATCATTAGTACCTTTAGGCATCCATACTCTAACACTTTTTGTTTCTGCCTTTTTCATGTGGCTTTTGGTTTTAACTTGTTTCTTTGCCACAACTTTCCTCACAGACTTTTTATAGCCACCATTCTTTCTGTAACCACCAGGTTTTTGAAAAGATCTTTGAGCATTAAACCTTTGGTTAACAGGATTGAAATAACAGTGTTTGGCTAAATGATTTAGCTTACCACAGATGAAACAAGGTTTTGGCCTGTTAATTCTGTTCAGATCAACTCCTTGTCTCATAGCCCACTGGTTATTCCAGTTCCTTTGATTTCCCCTCTGATTATCATGTTTTTGGGGCTTGTTCTCTTTAGATTTCCTGCAAGAACACTGTTCACAAGTATTGGAGTTCACAACTGTGGTCTGTGTGTAATGAACTCCCTTTTCCTTTTCAGTCCTTTTGATCTCATTGTTCTTTCCCCAAGGATTTCCATCTTTCTCATTGGTCACAATTTCATTGTCTAAGGGAACCTTACTACTAACACTCTTATTCTTCTTAGATTCTTCCTTCTCTGTTTTATCCTTAACTACTACTTCTTCTTCACAAGGATCTATATTAATCTTTAATTCAGGATCCTTCCTATCCTTGGTCTCTAACAAATCAGACTTAGGAGGTATGTAGTTGTTATTGTAGGGTGGAGGTGTGGCATTGTACCCTATCCCTACTTTCATCTTGTCATGGATTTGAGCCTTAATGATGGTATCCATGGTTTTAGAAGCACAAGTAAACTTTTCAACATCAAGTTTAACCTTCTTAAGCTCTTCTTTTAATTTCTCATTCTCCTCCCCAGACACTTTCAGTTTAATCTCATACTCATTCTTCTCCCACTTCCAATAGTTAGTATCATAGGAGTGTTGAAGTTCATTAGCTTGAAAAGATCTAATCTGTTCCTCAAACCTTTCTACAATCCTAACATAATCTTTCACATCTTTCTCTAGCCTCTTAAGGTTATCACACATACCCTGATTGTGATCCCTATATCTTTTAACAGCATCAATGCAAGCTTGAGAACAGAGTTTAGATTGTACCTCAGTGGGAATATCAGATACTTCTGCCATAAGAGCTTGATTCTGACAGGCTTCCTCAGCTTGATCACTCCAATCAAATCCCATTCCTTGTTGAGAAACAAGGGCTTGAGAGGAGCTTCTGTTTTGGTTTCCATTTTGAGCCTGTTGATGTGATCCTCCACTTCTGCATTCTCTGGCAAAGTGTCCCATCTTGTGACACTTATAACACTCAACCTTGGACTTGTCAAAGCCTGCACCATCTTCTCTTCTCTGGGAAAAGTTGTTTCTCCCAGTCCTTTTGATGAATTTTTTCACCCTCATTGATAGCATAGCCATCTGCCACTTGATGTCCATCTCTTCCAGATCATCAGCATTAATCTGCTCTAAATCATCATTGATTAGAGAAGAGTGAACATGACTAGAAAAGAATGCTTCTAGTACAGAATCTGTAGTCTTCTCTTGATTAGTTCCACCAGCAGCATTAACAGAACCTGCAGTATTAACAGAATCAGGGTTAGCAGCATTATCATAGGATGAAGATAATAAAGCGGCATTATAAACAAATCCAGATGGCCTTCTCTTGGCTTCAACTTCAGCCTCAAATACTCTCAGATCATTGTAGAGGTCATCTAGCTCTTTGTCCTCCAATTGGTCATTCTGTCTGAATGAGACTGTGTACATGGTCCATTCTTCTCCCAATGATCTAAGGAACTTTCTATTGACATCATCAGCATCCATGTGTACACCCACAGTAGCTAATTCTCCAATCAACTTGTTAAATCTGTCAAAAGTTTGAGTCATAGACTCATTCTTTGCAGACATGAAGTTCTCATATTGTTGCCTGAGAATAGCCTTTTGATTTCTCTTTGTGCTCTTTGTGCCAGTAAATCTTTTCTCCAGAGCATTCCACAACATCTGTGCATCTGTGCAGTGTTGGAATTGATGTTGGTACTCATTAGGAATAGCCAAAAGCAGAGTGCTTAAGGCCTTCATCTCTGTTTGTCTGACTTTCTTTTCAGCATCTGTCTTGGGAGGAGGTCTCTTTCCATCTGCTCCAATCTTTCCTTCATTACATGGGCCATTTTCTATGATGTCCCATATTGCATAATCAGTAAGAAGAATGTACTGCTTGATTCTCAGTTTCCACATGTCAAATTCATTGGGTTTGAGCATGGGAACCTTTGAAACAAGAGTACTGTGAGTATCCATTGAATTGTCCATAGCTTCTAAGATACCAATGCTCTGATACCACTTGTCAGGATCGATTCTTAACAAGAATTAAACTTCTTAGAAACAGAATTTAGAGAATCTTGCGGAATAGAACTCTAAATCAATTAAAGAACAATCAATAGAATTCAACACACTGTATATATCAAACTGTATTACTCACAAGCTTTACACCAAACCTCAATCTTGATGAACAGATCTCACCAAGACGACTTCTACTTCTCTAGAAATAGGGTTCTTACACCTTGAGGTTAATTCTCTCTTGAATCAATATCGAATTCTATTTCACACGTATATTAGCTCATCTATCGTGTGTCGTGTATCTTTTCTAATAGCTATCTATCAATACTATTTATACAAAAGTAATTACAAGATAACTATCAAAAGTAAATTGATCTTCTGAATCTTCGTTAAACATATCTTGATCAATTCCTTCTTTGTCTCCAAAAGTATCGCATACCAAACTTATCAAGTCAGCAGTATTAACAATCATTTGACTTAGCAGCATTAACGACCTTCAGCAGTAGTAACCTTGTCTAGCAGTAGTAACCTTATCTAGAAGTACTAACCATGTATACGCAGTAGTAATCTTGCCCAGCAGTATTAACTTTCTTCTGGCAGTATTAATGTAGACTTAGCAGTAGAAATCATGGACTAGCAGCACTATCCATACTTAGCTCATTTTCAGTTCCCAACATGTAGTTGCGGCGAGAAGCTACTTGGACCCCTCGGGATGAGACTCGGAACGGGCGATGATAGGTGTGGAAGGTAGTGGTAGAGCTCCTACTACCGGAAGCACATGATCAATGCTCGAGTCGGGAAAGTCGCGAGGAATCCAAGGAGTTGAGCGTGAGTGTTGCTAGTGTGAGTTATTATGTGCTAATAACTCGTTGTAATTTCTACCCCAGAAATGGCCATTACTAAGGGAAACAACACTACTGAGCCAGGGATTGGCGCCGGGATCACTGCTGAGCAGATACGTGAGTTGATCGCGGCTGAAGTAAAGCGTGCTATTAGGGAGGCAATCCCCGAGATTATTACCGCCGTTCGTGATGAGGTAGTAGTGATGATGGAGGCTACTCGGAGCCAGGAACCTGAGTTAGAAGAACAGACTAAGAAGAGGAAAACAGCGCAGGCCGTTGCACCGGAATCGGCAGTTCCAAAGAAAACGAGGTTTTCAGACTCGCTCTTGAATCAAAGGAGCGGTGGGTTTAAAACCATGGATGGTAGCGGAAGGAGAAATGACAAATGTTTCCAGTGTGGCACGGTGGGGCACTACGGTCGCGACTGCAGGGAACCACCACAGATGGTCTGTTTTAACTGCAAACAGATGGGCCACGTGAAGGCCAACTGCCCGAATCCGAGGGTTACTGTTGGGGGTGGGGCACAAGGAGCTCCTGCGGCTGCTTCCTTGCGTTTTGCTGATGGTCGTGTGGGTCAGGATGGACCCGAGGCGGCCCGAGGTAGAGTTCATTAACTGACGGTGGAAGAGGCACATGCTACGCTTAAAGTGGTGGCAGGTATATTTCATCACTTGATATTTGTATGTAGTTGCATTTTGCTTAGGCTGTGAGTTTAAGTACGTTCTTAGTTAACTCGGTGTCTGCTGTAGTGATGTTTGATAGCGGGACTACCCATTTTTTTTTCGTGCCTGACACTTGTAGTTGAGGTTGCTGAGGTAATATTTGTTTTAAGTAGACCATTTCGGGTAAAAAAATTGGCAATTGTGCTAGAATCATAGGCTTTTGAGCCGACTTTGATTTGAGGAAAAGCCGTAAGATGATTTGATGTGATTTCCCAACTTGCCTTAAGAGGTTTAAATGTCTGGATGACAATAGTAGACCGGAGAGTTTCGGAGTAGTATGGGTCGAGACGTTGAATGCCGAATGAGTCATGCACGAAGTTAATTTGAAAATAAGATTGCATTAACAAATTCTTGTGTTTCAAATCTTTGTATGGACGGTGTTTTGGAATTTTGGGAACTGCTCAGCACACACACAAGATTTTGAAATATGGTTTTGAAAGTGTATGAAATCGTTTTATCACGGGAGTGCAAACTTTGTTAGAATTTGTCTCATTTCGTTATTTTTTTTTCCAACGGTTCGTTCAGGTAAGATGATATCCGTGTTTTGTGGTGTTTAAAATGTTGGGCAAGTGACTACGGCTTGTGACTTTAACATTGGAACTCCTCCACATATGTTAGAGTTGAGGCGGAAAGTTACATTCCACGATGTCTGTATAAAGCTTTTCGAATGATTTCGTTAAAATAAGTTTTGTTTTACGGCGTGTTGAGTCGTGTGAGTTTAATTTCACGAGGTGCATATCTTGTTTGTTTATGTGACCATTTGGGGAAATCTTGGAAATCAATTTAAAGAACCCCACCTTTTTGAGATTTTATGAGGTGTTAGTCGATATTTTCAAATGATGAAAACAGATTGATTTTTATTTTTAAGTTTGAAACTTACGCGAAACAGTTGTGTTTTAACAAAAGTATATGTGTAAACCGTTTCATCGTTTTGTATAACCAGCCGACGTGCGTAAGATTTGTTAGTGAACCCTGTGCCACGACATTTTATGTTGAAAAAGAGGAATTTTGGGGTCAAACGTCGTGGGACTGATTTTGAAACTATGTGCACGCTTTTGTTGCACCCGGTGTAAGGTCGAGCGGTTACTTTAAATACATGTCATTAGTCAATTCATACTAGGACCGTGACGGTTCATTTTCAAAGAAATTATTTATTTCGCTTACGTTTTGTGAGTAAATTAAGCTACAATGAGATGATTTTCAACATGATTTTCATATGTGGGACGAGCGTGTCCATCTTTGCGTAATTACCGACCTGGTAATAGTAGTTTTCTTGCTTACGATCTTTTTGAAATGAAAAATCTTGACGTTGAGAATATTTTGTAAATGATTTTGTAAACCATTTGGGAAGTGCGTTTATAAGTGTTATGTGTCATTTTGAGAATTTTAAGGGTGTGAGTCCTTTTGGAAAACGCTTTTGTTTAACTCGTGTCGAGTTTGGGACTAATGTTATTTAATAGTATTGCTTGCTTAAACTTTATTTAAACGCGTTTTTGACCGACTTATGGGTCTAGCAAGCGTGGAGCATTTTGCTCGGTTTTGACTTGGAGTTAGTCATGGGCTAATTGCCCGGTTTTAATGACTCGAGGTGGAGTCTTGTTGATGAATTGTTTCGTCGCACCGTTTGGCATTTATTGCACGTCGAGTATTTACACGTTTGGGTGAGGGAGACAATCCGAGATAGGCACTTGTGGGTAGGATGTTTTACGTTGGATCCTTAGGCACGTTAGTCGGTCGCTGGTAGTGGTCGGTTGGGTATCTCGGGGTGAGGCCCCGGTGTTCAGGTGTTATAGCTTAGGCTTTCTAGTAGGTGCTAGGAGGATATATGTGTGGGCACTTACCTGAGAGGTAATTCCGATGTGAGGGGACCTGAGGCGTTACCTGAGAGGTAGGCGTCAGGGTGTATCCTCGGTTCAGATAAATCAGCTTTGTAGAGCGAGTGCGGGGGATACGTCGACGGTGGGAGGTTGGGTATTCCACGTGTGTTGGTAATGTAGGCCGGGTAGTATCGGTTAAGGGAATGACCTACGTGTGTGTTAGTTGACTTGATTGTAGGGGATATATATTTGTGTTAGTGTCTAGGATAATACCACGCTTATGTGATTCATTGTAATCGGTTGGACCGATGTTCGGCGGGTGGCCGATGTTTGTTATTGTAATCGGTTGGACCGATGTTCGACGGGTGGCCGATGTTTGTTATTGTAATCGGTTGGACCGATGTTCGGCGGGTGGCCGATGTTTGTTATTGTAATCGGTTGGACCGATGTTCGGCGGGTGGCCGATGTTTGTTATTGTAATCGGTTGGACCGATGTTCGGCGGGTGGCCGATGTTTGTTATTGTAATCGGTTGGACCGATGTTCGGCGGGTGGCCGATGTTTGTTATTGTAATCGGTTGGACCGATGTTCGGCGGGTGGCCGATGATTGTTATTGTAATCGGTTGGACCGATGTTCGGCGGGTGGCCGATGTTTGTTATTGTAATCGGTTGGACCGATGTTCGGCGGGTGGCCGATGTTTGTTATTGTAATCGGTTGGACCGATGTTCGGCGGGTGGCCGATGTTTGTTATTGTAATCGGTTGGACCGATGTTCGGCAGGGGGTCGATGTTTTGTTAATATAAGTTATTGAAAATCTTTGGAGTCTATTAGAATTCGTGGAAGTTAATCGACAGTTAAGGGTAGGAATGATCGTAGTCGAGTATCCTGTAGGGTATATTGGTGAGCACCATTAGAATGGTTAGGGCTTGAAAGTGGATTGAGATTGGGATATCATCAAATGCGAGAGAATTATTAGAAGCTGTTTGCGGATGTAGACTTCGGGGGCGAAGTCTAATCCAAGTGGGGGAGAGTTGTAAAGCCCGTGTCCCGGTATGTATATATTTATATTTTAATTAATTGCTTTAATATCGTTCTTTTAGCGAATCTTTACTAACGGGGTTAGCAAGTTGACCAAATGCGTAATAAATTTTAAACCGTCTTAATTTGTGCCAAGTGGTAAGTTGTAGAGGGGCTAATATTGGACTTGGTCAATAGTTGGGCATGGTTCGGCCCATGCAAGAAGAGGGCCGAGACCCCCCTTTTCTTGTCTCGTTTTCCTTCTCGCGTAAACCACAACCCGTGTACCCTCTCGTTTCCTTGCCTTGCACACAAAGACATAGAAATCAAACCCTAAACCTTTCCCCAAGCACTCCCGGCCGTAGCTTTCTTCCGTCGCCGCCGCTATGTTGCCGGAAAGCCGCCGGCCACCCTGGTTTCGTCGGAGATCGAGAGAGGAAGAGAGACTCCCGGAAAGTGTTGCGTATTCCTTCGAAAGGTATGAATCTTCTTCTCCTTCTCTTTTCTTTCGGTGTCCATCAACCAAGAAGCAAACACCACCGCCGCCGCCGTCAGCTTTGGCCGCCGGCGGTGTCGCCATGGCCGTGCCCCACCAGTCGGGTGGGGGCTGGGTACGTCGTGGTGCGTGGTCGAGAGGGGTGAGCCGGGTGGGTGTGTGGGTTTAGGGAAGTCGGGGTAGTCTAAGGGTTCGTTTTAAATCTTGTCTCGTGGTGTTTTCGTAAACGCCGCCGGAGACCACCACTGCCGGAGGTGGCAGTGGGTGGTGCGCGGTTGAACCCAGCCCTTGTGACCTAAAAACCTGTTAGAGTGAACCTCCGTTGTAAACCCGAATCGTTTAAGCCTTGAACCGTTTTTATAAATCGTGATTTTATGTAAATTCTAAGTGTGCTGTCCAGTTTTCGTTTGATCATAACTTTTCCGTCGTAACTCTGTTTGAGCCGAAACTGGCGCCCACGGTTCAAGTTCGGGGTCGGGCACGTTTTCCGTGTTTTAGCGGAAAACTGGTTCGGTCTCTAGCTGGGCGAAAAAGTGGTCGCAAGTTCGGTGATTCGTCATTTCATGTGAAAATTTCTGGAATCTGCCTTGATCTTGCGAAAGCCTTAACTTTTCACTCGTAACTCGTTTTGATGTGATTTTGGTGCCCAAAGTTCCCGAGTTGAGTTGGGGAGGTTTTTCGTGTTTTGCCGAAAGTCCGATTAAGCCCGTAGCTGGGCTGTATTGGGCTGTTTGTGCAGGCTGGACCGAAAACTGGCAGTTTTGGTAATCGTTCGTATTTAATTCATATTAAATTGTAGAAAAATCGTTAGGAGGCGTATAATATGTCTTTGAAACCCTATCTCAGAGTACTTTCTGGTCATGAAATAATATTGGGAATTTTCTGGGTATAAAGGGGTCGAAACAGGTCCCGAACAGACCTGTTTGGCGAGAGCGGAAAATGGTTTAAGCGTGTGTCGTGTCATAAGGTCCGGGTCTCGTATTGACACGTTTTAATATGCGTTTAGGTTCTGGGAAGTGACCGTAATTGTGAAGCTTGAATTGTATTGTTGAGCTAGGCGCGCATTCGAGGTGAGTTCTCTCACTATAACTAATGTCGGTTATTTTTACATTACGTTGTGTATGTATGTGGTAGTTCTATTTGCTTTGATGCGGGGTTAAATAGTGGGGTGTCTAGTCGGACCTTTATTGTTGTGACTACGCGGGTGGCGTAGGAGTTCGGCGGGGCCGAGGGTCACATACGCGGGTGACGTAGTAATTCGGTGGGACCGAAGGTTGTATACGCGGGTGGCGTATGAACCCGGGGGTGCCGGGGTTCGTTTACACGATGGTCGTGTGGTCGGTGGGACCGACGTATGCCTATTAGGTGGGTTGGTGCGAGTATGCAGGTTTATGATTTGTTCGTAGACTTGAATGTTGTTTATGTGCAAATATCTGTTCATGGTGGTGTGGAAATAACTGTGTTACTTATGGTGTTTGAATTCACTAAGCTTCGTGCTTACCATTTCCCAATAAACTGTGGTTTCAGGTACGAGTGGCTCTAAGGCGTGACGGGTACACACTGGCGCGCGAGGAGAGCTGGTTGCTTTATGGTTTTTAATAATTAAACGTTTATTCCGCTGGTTATTATTACGAAGATATTAATTATGAGTTTGCAAACGAAACGTTGGGATCATTTAATGAGTTGTTATAAATGAAATGTTTATTTTAAAATTTTAAAATTGCTTGTAATTTTTGGGACGTTACAAAACTCTAGGATATGATTATATGACTCCTCGATTGTTAGTCATAGTCATGGGGCCGGATATGTTCCGTCCTTATGAGTCGAGTACGAGTATGGTAAGAATGAGGGTAAACCTGGTTTGTTATGCCTTGTTTACTTTGACGTTAAAATTATTATTTTGAAACTGAATGTTCTCACTAGGCGTTAGCCTAATTGTTTTAAATTATACTTTCTTACCAGGTATGAGCTCAGGGAAGTAATGGGATGAGTGGAGAGTTTATAGTGGCGACAAGTTGATGTAAATTGACTCTTGTTATTATTTTCACTCGTTAAGAATGTTTATGTAATGGATATTAGATGCGTAAACCCTTTTATTTCAGGTTTAAATTTGCCCTGATTTTAGGGTGTTACACACATCCTCTAATTCAGGCTGCAAAGGGTCAACTGCCAGAAATACTTTGAAAAACCAGGGGGTGATGTCCAGGTTGATGTAAGGGATGAATATCAGGTGGGGGAGGTCACCAGTCTGGCACATGTTCAATATCTCCAAGGCCGGAAGACGCTCCGGTGAAGCCATCTTTCCCTTTCCCGCTTTCTTTCCCGCCTTCTTTCTCGCTCCCTTTCCTGCTCCCTTTGCTGTCACCTTTGGCTTGGCTTTCTTTTCAGGGGGCGGTGTGGTAGATTTTTGCCGTGTAAATAGTGGGGTACCCCACCATTTTGAACGTTCCCTATTCCGAACCGGCCTAACAGGTTCTACCACATCCATCGGGTTAACGTCCGACTCCGAGAAGTGCTCCTCGAGAATTTCCGAGCACCGTAAGTACTCTCCCGACCCCATCGACTGAAAATTAACTTATTAGATGTTTTAAGTACAATTTCATCATGTTCACAATTAAACCAAAACTACCAAAATAACTTACAGTCATAGTATGTGGTGGCGGTGTGACGTACGACGGCCCCGGCATGTCCGACCTGTAATAGTCAGTCTCCGGTATCCCAAGGAGCTCCGTGAATGTCCGACCATGTTGCTCCATCATCCCAATCTGCACGACATTATAACAGTTACAAACTTAAGAACGAAAATATAACGATAACGAGGGTCGATGTATGTGACTTACACTGTGCGGGAATGATGTGGTGCCGAACGTCGACATTGGGTGTGTATAAGCCCCTGCCGTCGTCATCCCAGTATGCATGACATATTTCATTTTAACAGTTACAAACCTAGGAAAGAATATATAACTACGTTGGTTATTCAGTGTGACTTACACTCTTCGGGAATGACGGATAGGATGTGGTGGCAAACGTCGCTGGTGCCCCCTGTCTTCGAACCGAGCGCGTAATCGACACGAGAATGTTGAGAGAGTTGGGAGAGAATTTTAAAATGGGGTATGGTAGTCGGATTATGGTCCCCCACCTCTCCTCTTATAGCCGACATTGGAGGGTGGGGGTTGGAAACATTTATTAAAAATTAGGGTTTCAACCCCAGCCGTACACGTGTCTAGTAGATCCCGCGATCGCGGGATGAGATCGCGGGACAAGGGCCAAAAGTGGTCCCGCGGGCATACTTGGGGGTAAAAAAATGCAGCCGCGGGGTTTCTTGAGGGGCCATAGCGGGACATTTGGCCAAACCCGGTGCCAGGTGGTGCCACGTCCCACGATCGCGGGACCCACTGCGGGATTTTTGGGTATTTTAGCAAAAACGGCGAGAAAATGAGTATTTTGACAAGTCAATGTCAAACTTTGGGTATTTTAATTAAATTCCCTAAATTAAATACTCATATAAACCAAATTCATAATAAACATTCCTTTCCAAAAATAAAAATTCATAATAAACATAAAAAGAAGTAAATCCATAACCACTTTACAATTTTCCACATAAACGTACACGACTAATGCATATATAGACTTAACACGCTTTCTGGTGAACATCAGTACATCACCGTCCAACCGTCCCAATTCCTACCCACCCTGGCCACCTATACCACGCCAAGTTGGTTTTAGTTTTTATTTTATTTTTTTTTTTATTTTATTGGCTTCATGACTCCATGTTTCCAAAATAATTTTATCTTTTCCATGATTATATTATAAAACATTTATGAAAAACTCTTAAAAACAACCCGTAAAACTTTATGTATCGCTATTTAATGTTAATTACTTCAAATCTCTTAAAAACAACTAATGAAACTTTATATGCCGCTTTTAATGCTAATTATTTGATTAATATTTATCTTTAACAACCTTCAAATCCTTAAATAATGAACTCTTATTACGTAATTCTTATCTCTAACCACTTTCAAATCTTCAAATCATGAACTCCTTAAAAGACATCGTTCTTTAAACAAATTTATAAAAAAAACATGATCGTTTTCTTAAAACCACACGTTAAAATAAATTAGAACATTAAAAGCGAGATATATCGCGTTGCATTGCACGAGTAAACTTCTAGTATTCTAAAAGGTATCTCTAAAATCATCTCTAAGAGATTATCTAAAACAAAGAAAATAAAGATTTTAAGCAATTTTCTGCGGAACAATGTTTTACTTGTTTCGAAACATTGTCTAAAAACTTAATTAATTTAAATTAATGTTCTAAAAAAGCTAGCCGCACAACCATCATGGCACCAAGACTTGTGTCTCACGCCACGTTAAGCTTGTGGCACGCCTTAGCCTAATGCACAATTTTCGTACTGCGATGTTTGATTTTTCTTTATCTTTTTAATGTTTTATTTGCAATTTTTTTAATATATAACTTAATTTAACTTGCTTATTACTATTGACGCATTGAATAACACTACAAAACACATGTTTTTATATATAATATTCTATATAAATTAGAAATTTGACGTCATAAGTCACGTCTTGAAAACGCCACGACTTCACTGTGGCTTCTAAGACTTGAGGTTTGGTCTTGCCGCCACGCCACGTCTCACGTCATTTAAAACCTTGATTTAAACACTAAAGTCTACGGGATTTTGGACTCTACCTTATAAAGATTTAAAAAAAACTTAAAAAAATGGTTTGAACGATAAAGTACTACTTTAGAGCATCTCCCATGGTTAAGTAAAAGACTTGATGAATGACTTGATAATAAATTTAACTATTGGAGTTAAAGCTTGAAGAATGACTTGACATCCAATAGCTTGGTGGATGTCAAGTGTTTGAAGAGTTAATAAATGTTTATATTTAACCCTTCAACTATCATGGGTTTATACTTTTAGTTTTCCATTTTCATTCAATGATTCATTTATTAAATATATATTATATAATTATTATTATTTTTAACAAAATATATTATTATAGTTTAAAGTATATATAGGTTCTTTTTCTTTTTCTTTTTTGGACGGCACAATATTTTTTATTACCAACCAAAGTTAAAAATACATCCAATTCCTCACCCTCTCAATCTCCTTATATATATACACACTCATAGATATATTCTTACAATCATCTCATTCTCACATCCTATTTTTCAATCTCGTATTTTCACTCCAACCATGTCTGATTCTGATGAGATCATTGAACAACTTTTTGTAGATGTAAGTGAATTTATCACCGATGTCCACGATAAATGGTGTAGCTGAACACTTAAAGGAGCTAAAAGATTCGTACAAGTCTTCAAAAAAAATCAACGAGCTAAAAATGTTAATGGAAAATATGCAAGGAAACGAACAACTAATGTATCAACAAATGTTGACCGAGGAAATTAAGAAGAAATATGGAATTTAGGTTTACTTTAAGTTTTTCATTATCGTTTTGTAATATTTTTATTAAATTTTATGTTATTGTTGTATAATATTTGTTTTAAAAAACGTATTTGTGCTTTAAATAACGACAAATAATAGAAGGAGATTTATAAAACATTTCAAATAGATGAGGATAGTTTATGTATATATATTAAAAATGAATTAAAAATGCAAAAAAAACTTTTGAAAGACTTGACCATTGGAGTAGCTATTTGAAGATGATTTTTTGTTGATGTGGCAAATAAATCAAGTCTTTCAAAGACTTGACCATTGCGGATGCCATTATATTCTTCCACCATATGCTACATGCCATATGTGGTTGTGACGTGAGGTGAGGTGTTCTCCAATTTCATAATTTAATAAGTATATAAAATAAATTGATATTATTTTAAATATTCATCAATTATATTTCTTTAATTTAATTTAATTTAATAAAATAAACAAAGTTAAATATACATTTTTGTCTTAAATAAATGTTAAAAATAAAAATGTTATAGTTTTAAATTCATAATTATTAAATTTTAAATAACTAAATACATTTTATATCCTTAATAATAAAGAAAATATTTCTCTATCTCATAATTAATTAAGATATAAAAGGAAATTATACACTTACTTTTAAAAGTAGACTAGTAGAGGGTCATTTCTATGAAATAAAGTTTTAAAAGTTAAAATATTTAAAAAAAGTTACATCAAACTCCAATATTTACTCTATCGTTATCAATTCTATCATTAATTATACCATTAAAATACATTTAATAAAATATCACTCATCTCTTCTAAATACTTAATTTCAATTATTTTATTGGTAAAAAAAATTATCTTTTTTAAATATGAAGTTGTAAATATTTCTCCAACTGTAGATATTTCTACCATATCTCTTTTAATTTTCTATTTTAACGTGTAAAAGCATCTCCAATAAACGTCTCAAAATTTCTTCAAAATGAAGAAACAAAAGTTAAAATCTTTAAAAAAATTGCATTCATTTTCAACAGATTTTTCAGATACAAACATTGATTGTAATATTAAAATGTTTTATTCATCTATTAAAATATTATTTCTCTCTCTAAATATTTATTTTCAAAGATTTATATTGGTGCTTTTGGGGTTATCTTTTTATTTGGAGGAAAATTATTTCTCTTTTCTACTTTCTTCATTTTCAATTCATGTTGGAGTAAATTATAGCTCAAAATCATTGTATTCTTCATTTTCTCTAAAATAGAGAAGTCGTTTGAAAAATGCTCCAAGAGCATCTCCAACAGCTTTGGTAAAGTAGAAAAAATTGGAATTTTGCTCTCTATACTTCTCCAACAGCTTTGCAATCTTGTTTTCTATAATAAAGAAAACTTGAAAAATTTAGAGAATTCTATAAAACATGATGGTAGGAGATAGAAATGATTATTTTATTCAATTCCACCAATAAGATTTTACTTTTATCATTTTATATTAAGTGTTTTTTAATATAAGTTGTGTTAAAATCTTTAAAATATAAAACTTGTTGAAGATGAATATATTTTTTTTTATATATTTTAACTTTTAATTCTTTATTTTAAAAAAATTACAGAAAACTGTTGGAGATGCTTTGATACTATGACAATTGTAGTATAAAAATATCCTAAATTTTTTAAATCTTTATTTTAATATTTTTCTTTTGAAGGCAATCTTTATTTTAACATAAATATTAAAAATGCTAAAAAAATGGTACGGATAAAGTATTTGCAAACTAACTACCGGCTTTAATGTCGTTCACGACCTTCCAGGTGCCAACCTTTGAGCCGTCCCCAAAACTCTTTCGACCGACCATCATCCCCTCTCCTTCTTCTCATAGAGTGTTTTGACTATTATTTAATCCACCTTTTTAAAACATGACTAAATATATTTTTTAGTAAATTAGAGCATATCGAGGTTCTTATAAGAACTTTTTTTTGTATTTTTTGATGTTATCTCATTTCCATATTATTAATTTAAAAATTTACATAAAAGTCTATAATGATAGTTCTTATAAGAACCTCATTTTTGTGGGTCTCATGTATTTGTCTACATCAACAATTATTTTATATTTATAAATAAAGATCAAATATTAGATTTAAGTATCAATAGAAATGAAGACATTGACATTTTACACAAACTTCATAGTAAGAACCAATGTTCTTAAATAAGAACCCAAAGGGTATAAGGTTCTTATAAGAACTCTCCATAATGGTAGTTTCTATAAGTCACATCACTTTTTACTTATAAGAACCTTGCATTGAAGATGCTCTTACATGTTTTTAATGATTTATACTCATTATCAAATATAATTCTTACTTTAAATTAATTACAATTTTAGTATTAAGCTTAAATATATCATATTATGTATAATTAGATGTTTGAGCTTTTCGGATTTACAAAGCATTCAATAATATTCAATCGAATTTTGAGGCATAATTCTAAGACCACCCGTACCGCCCTCGGGTACAGGATCGGGTTCGACGAGGTGGCATAGCGGGTTCATCGGGTAGGGGGTAGGGGGGGGGGGGAGAGCGGGTAGCGATCGGGTTAGGGTACCGGGTTCATGAACCCGATGATACCCGTTGCAATTTTAATTTTTTTTTATTTTTTTATTTATTTTTTAAACAATACCGTTTACCAACGGCTATTTTATAATTTTATTTTTTTTATAATTTTTTTTTTCAAATTATACACACTATATATATTAATCTATACCATCTTATTTTTTCACACCAACTAAAACATACTTTCTTCCATTTCTCTCAAATTCAACACCTTCTTCCATTTCTTTCAAATTCCATCATGAATTCAAACACCACACCTACATCCCGTCGTAACCGATCGGATACACCGCAACAAGACCCGGACCTTGGCTTCCAAGCGTTTCCTCAACAAGGTTATATTCAGCAACCGGCCCCGAACGTTGGTTTCCAACAATTTCCGCAACACCCGTATATTAGAAAATTACATAATTTTTAGTGTTTTGTATTTTGTAATTTTTAATTTTTTAATGAATGATATGAATTTTTATTTTTATTTTTATTATTTATCTTATTTTTATTTATTAAAAAATATATAAATATTTTTATTTTGTTAAATAATTAAATGTATAAATAAAAGAATTAAAAAACTGAGGTGGCAATTGGGTTCAGTGGGTTCAGTGGGTTGGCGGTACTCCACTTTTAGGTAAGAAAGGTAGGAAAGAGAAAAGCTGATGTGACGCTGATGTGGCAATTGGGTTCAGTGGGTTCATTGGGTAGGCGGTACTCATGGCCTAAGAATACTTTGAAGGGTCAAATCATATATATTTATGTTTTTATTAAATTAAATGGTTGAAAATAACAATCTCACAAATAAATAAATAATACAAATATAATTGGACATAATTGTAACACCCCCAAATTCACCCTTGGATAATGTCACATCTTTCCTCCAAAATGTTACCTTATTACGTCGAATAAGACTATAAGGTATAACCAAATTGCAACCACAACGGAAGTCTTAACTTAAATAAATACAAGTCTCCAACGTTAGTCCGTCCCATACCGAACTACGTTACATAATACTCCAAATACATGATAAATAAGTTTAACAAATAGCAAAACATTAAAATACATAACGATGGTAAATCTATCTATGCTTTGCCCTTCCCTTTGTTCAGACCCGAACCACCGGCTCCTGAGATGCATACTAATAGTTAGCTAAAAAGCTAAGGTGGCGTTTGTTTTTTAAGTGGTGTTGAAGTCTGAACACTGATTTCAATCCTGATTTTTAAGTGGTGGCGTTGAAGTCTGAAATCTGAATCAGAAAGACTGTTTGTTTTTGTAAGCTGAAATCTGAAAACAACTGAATACATACTACTGATTATTTTATCTCTGAAAATGTGATACTGTTGAATTAAATTAAATTATACTACTAAAATTACTCTTCATAACAACTGAAATACGTTAATTAGTTCAAATACAATAGAAAACATGAAAGTCTCATAACAACTAAAATCAATTTCCGTTTTGCATCAATTGTGTCTCAATTTCTTCTCTTAAACTAGCCATATATGTTTGGTCAGCGGTACTCCCATGCAATTGAACCTCTTCGGCCTCATCACCACCATCATCCCCTTGCTCGTTGGTTTGATCATATTCAGAAAATAACTCGTCACTTAAACCTCCCTTGATGAACTTATTCTATAAGGTCACTATATATATTGTCACTCAATCCATGATGAACCTGTTAAAAGCATATACCAAATAACATTATGTTAAAAAACAAACACATAAACTAAACATCATCTTGTTCAAATACAAACACATAAAGCAAACATAACATCTTCCAAACAACTAACATAATCCAAACATAACATCTTGTCCAAATAACTAACATAAACCAAGCATAATATCTTGTCCAAATAGAAACACATAAACCCGATAAGAACTTGTTCAAATTCCAACAACTACTGCATGTATCCCAAATTTGTAATGCAATCAACAATTTCATCATACCATACAGTATACATTTTTCATCATACTTTATGAAGCTTCAAATAACAAATAACAAAGAACAAATAAAGCATAAGCAAAAGCACCAATTTAAGCAAACAACACCAAATAAAGAACAAATAAAGCATATGCAAACAACACCAAATAAAGCATAAGCAAACAGCACCAAATAACAAAAGCATAAGCAAACAGCACCAAATAAATAACAAATAAAGCATAAGCAAAAGCAAATCGATTTCTTCAAATTGTCAAATAAAGCATAAGCAAACAACACCAAATAATAAAAGCAAACACCACCAATTTAAAAAATAAGGGGTGCTGATGGAGGGCCATGGAGGAGGTTATGCTTTTTTGGTATGGTTCTTTTGATCATCATATGCTAGATGAATAATACGCATCACATATGCACGTTATTTCACCAAATAAGCAAACAGCACCAAATAACAAAGAACAAATGAAACATAAGCAAAAGCAAATCGATTTCTGTAATCGAAACGAAGGTTATCTGCAGAAAATCGATTTCTGCAATCGATTTCTGCAAATCGACCAAAAAACGAGCAGATTTCGAACCAGAGTTGGAGCATCAAAAAATCGACAGATATGGAGCTTATAATTAGCAAAAAATCGACAGAGATGGAGCTTACAATCGATTGGAGATGGAGTTGTTCTTGAGTAGCACACGAGAGAGAGAGAGAGAGAGAGAGAGAGAGAGAGAGAGAGAGAGAGAGAGAGAGAGAGAGAGAGAGAGAGAGCGTTTTTTAATGGAGGTTGCTGAAAAAAAATAAGTCATTAGGTTTCCACTTTATCGGTCAGATGAAAATAAGTAATAAGTGGGTCTGGTTTAAACAAAAAAACAAACACATTTATTTGGTAAATCACTGACCGAAAAAGTGATAAGTAGTGTATAAGTACTTATTTCACAAAAACAAACAGCCCCTAAGTGAGTTCATGGTTTTCGTGCAAGGAATCACACATAATCAAGCAAATAAATATTTAAGAAGCGAAAGAAATAACATATCGCAATTTATTTGCCAACATACTTTCCACCAAAAGAATCTCCTAACGGATCTTGGTATGGTAGGGATTACCTCCTTTGATCTCCTTTATTTGGCTCTGGTGGGCGCGACCCACATTTGGCCGTTCTCCTTCACGGAACTAAGCCCGCTTATTTTTACCGGCGTACCGGTTGTAATCCCGACACACACAAGAAACCGTTTCATAAACCACCAAGATTTAATAAATAACATAGCATGCGAGAAACTTTAAAATAGTAAAGTATTAGCATGCAAATCACCAAACACCAATTACATGTCATGACAATAAACAATAACATGTATAACTCCAAAAGCTAATATTTATATCAATAATATTTCATGCGATGAAACATGCTCCAAAATAATGTATAAAATACATATGCATACATCCCAGGGTAAATCACATGAAGACTCACCTTGATTTAACGTAGGTTCACCCGTTCCCAAATAGCTCCTGAATCCTACATAAATCGTAACCATTTCTAAGTATCATCTTCTTATAAATAGTTTGCTATTTACGAGCCTTTAAATCATCTCGTAAAATATAACTTAAATCTCCTTAATAATTTAGGTGTCCAAAACCCGGACAACATAAACACCTTTTCTTTACCGATCCGTTAAACCATATAATATATAAATATATTATATTATATACGTATGAATATATATATATAGAGAGCAATATGCATTAATATATATAGCGTGTATATATATATATATATATATATACTGTTACACATCCATCTATATATAGTTATATATTTATATGTATATAATTTATATATATATATATATATATATTTATGTGTTTGTGGATGTGTAGTCATGCATGGAATGACTTAAAAGTCATCTACATGCCAAGGTGCCAAACCCCTCCTTTTAATGTCAATACAAGTTGTCGCAAAAACTTGACATGCATATAGACCACCTTCCCTTTTCACAGATTGTTAACATCAACACCACATCAACCAAATTTTATGTGAGATGGAAAGACATGCATAGTCCCACATTCATCCATTTTATATACATATATATATATATATATATATATATATATATATATGTATAAGGAAAGGTTCAATAGAGAAGTGCAAATATTTAGAGAAATAGAGAAGTAAAAAAACACGGGACCGTTCATATATGAACGTTCATATATGAACGTTCATATATGAACGTTCATATAACAGTCATATATGAACGTTCATATATAAACAGTCATATATGAACGTTCATAAATGAACGTTCATATAACAGTCATATCTGAACGTTCATATGAACGTTCATATATGACTGTTTATATATGAATGTTCATATATGAACGGTCCCGTGTTTTTTTACTTCTCTATTTCTCTAAATATTTGCACTTCTCTATTGAACCTAAGGCTATATATATATATATACATGGACATGCATACTTTCATTCACGTAACTCATATTATAACCGTAAATTTTACATCGATCGACTCTTCCCTTTTTCCTTCCGTTAACCTTACCGATTAAAGGAAACCACTATAAAACTTGCATAGCACCCATGACCGAAATCGTTTTCGTGAAAACGTTGGATTTTCGTTCCACTCGGCAGGCTTAATTTTTAAACCCGGAAGCATTTCGATCGAGTTTAACGGCGGTGGGAAAACGTCGACTACTAGAGAGGTTTCATTTGAGAAAAATAAACGTTTTCGAAACCATCACCTATTTCGTCGGTTTGGCTCTAAGATTGTGCAACAACACCCATTTAAAAATCTAGCCGAGAGATTTCCAAATCGAACCATATTTCTCGAGTTCGAGAGTAAAACGAGCATCGATTTGTTTCGTTAAATAGAAACGCCGATCGTAGGCTACTGGGAAAACGAAAAGCTTACAGAAACTTGTAGGATTCTCACCTCGACGACGTCGTGATCGACTTGAACCGTAGCCTTCTCGCTCGTTGCCTCTTCTTCTCCGTTCTCCCGAGTACTATTTTCACTCTATCGGTCTCTCTCTATCGTTCTCGATATCCTCTCAAATGAAACCGGCGCTCCCTTCTTCATAGCATTCACGAACGGTTGTCGCCCATAAATCTCTCAACCGTAAGCCACGATCACCATTTTGAAAGTTTTAAGGAGTTTACAAAACAGGCCCCTTGTAACTTACACTTCCATACCTTACTTTTCTTCCTTATTTTCACTTTTCACCTTTCACTTGAGTTTGAATTATTTCCTCCCCTCAACCTTTATTTCTTAATTATCTCGATATATATTGTTAGAGTATTAATGTCAATATGTATAGTTCAGGGTCCTTTCTGTAATTAAGTGTAACTTACCTTGTATAAATAGTCTCTTAGGGTTTCATTATTAGGTTAGACACTTCATTTGTAATACTCTCTCATTATATGAAAACCAGCCGATTCAGCCATCTCAAGTGTGTGTCTCTCAATCTATCAACCGACTCTACAATTCTAACATGGTATCAGAGCTGTAGGTAAAGCATCCTCAACCATCTTCCAAATCTGCATTCTCAACTTTATTTTCCTTATTTTGCTGCAGTCGATTTTGCTTCGAAAATCCATTCTCTGTTGTTTTTAGACAAAACTCCAAGTATTAAAGTTGTCCAGAATATTGTCACGAACCTTCGTACCAATTTTCAGCCAAAACTGATCTGTTTTGAAAACCCGACTCAAGAACATCATACGTTCATAACTGTCGCAACCCACACACTCATAATTGTCGCAACTCACACACTCATAGCTGTCACAACCTTCACTTGCGATATCAGCCTCAAATCGCAACCCTCACTTGCGACATCAACCTCAAATCGCAACCCTTACTTGCGATATCAGCCTCAAATCGCAACCCTCACTTGCGACATCAGCCTCAAATCGCAACCCTCACTTGCGACATCAGCCTCAAATCGCAACCCTCACTTGCGACATCAGCCTTAATATCGCAACCCTCTACTGCGATATCAGTTGTTTGCGACAAACTCTTTTGATTGAGACATCAATTGGCTGCGGCATCAGTAAATTTCTAAATCATTTCAGATGGCTCTCAATAGCCAGTCTCAATACAGTGACTGCACATTTTGTCACTCTACTTCTCATCTTCTTCTCAACTGCCCAATTCGAAAATGTCGCTGGTGTGGAATCACACAGCCACGACACTATGGGTCTGAATGTCTAAAACATCCAAGGAACTCAGGTAATCAACAGCACTCCGGTAATCTAAGGCAACTGCGTACTCAGTCCTTTGCTAGATCAATCACTCCAGACTCCTCTACACCGCCAATTCAGGTACTGCATAACACCAACTCAGCACCTGACCTTATGGCACTCCTGCGCCAAAACCAAGACCAAATAAAGCGACTCATGACAGGGTCTATGGGTATGCATAACACCAACTCATCACCTATGCATAACACCAACTCCTCACCTGACCCTACGGCACTCCTGCGACAAAACCAAGACCAAATAGAGCGACTCATGACAGGTTCTATGGGTATGAATTCTCAGTGCAATATCTCAGCACCAGACAATCCTTGGCTATTTGACTCTGGTTGTTGTAACCACATGACACCTAAGGCTGACGGGTTTATCTCTAAGCAAACCTCCGGCATGTTCTCATCAGTCCGCACTGCGGATGACTCTCGCTTACCTGTATCTTTCAGTGGAACTGTATCTACCATCAACCTTCAATTACCTGATGTGCTACATATTCCAAACTTATCTCTGAGTCTGATTTCTATCACTCAACTTATGGAATCCGGCCTAATTGTTTTGTTTCATCCTACTGGTTGTGTTGTGCAGGATCCAAAGACCAAGCAGATCCTTGGAGTAGGCCGTAAAGTTGGTCGGATGGTTGAAGTGGCCTACCTCCGTCTCCCCTTACAATCCTCAAATCACGTTGCCTCTGTTTCCAGTACCCCTTCCTTTGAATTATGGCATAAACGCCTAGGACATTTATCTCTAGCTAGGATAAAACTGTTAGCTAGTTCAGGACTGTTAGGCAACACCTCTTCTGAAAACGTTTCTTGCTTATCCTGTCAACTTGGCAAACACCATGCCTTACCTTTTCAACTAAATGAATTTAACTCTACTTCCTCTTTTGACCTCATTCACTCTGATGTTTGGGGGCCAGCACCACATCCATCCATGGGTGGTTATCGATACTTCGTTATCTTTATCGATGATCACACACGTTTTACATGGATATATCTCATGAAACATCGCTCCGAACTACCTCAAATCTACATCACCTTCGCCCGCATGATCTTGACCCAGTTTTCCATGCCTATAAAGATTCTTCGAGCAGATAATGCTATGGAATACAAAGAATCTTCTCTTCTCTCTTTTCTTCGATCTCAGGGTACTCTTTCTCAGTACTCCTGTCCAGGCACCTCTCCGCAAAATGGACATGCAGAACGTAAACATCGCCACATCCTCGATACTGTTCGTACTCTATTAATCTCAGCCAAGTGTCCTGTAATAACCAGGTAAATTATCTAAATTAAATTTGGAATTTTATAAGTCCTTATGTTAGTGTTTTGAGAAACTAAAAGTTAAGGGGTAAGTTTTTAATTTATAATAAGAGTTTAGGGGTGTTTTGCCAAGTGGGATAAGCTTAGGGTTTGTTTGGTCATTTTGCCAAACTTATTTCTTCACCACCGCCCTAAATTTAATTAGGTGAAAGAGTACCCTCACATTAGAACACTAAAATATCTAAGTGTATATTTGTGTGTGTGTGTTCGGTTTTGAGAGAGAAAAAGAGAGAGAGAGCCGTGGAAAAAGGAAAGAAGGAGAAGAAGGATTTTCAAGAATTTCTGCTGTGATTTGGTACCAAACTGAAGTAATCAAGGTAAACCATACATATCTTTATGTGTTTATATTTCCTCAAAATGTTCTTGAATCACTAGTTTAAGTTCTTGATGGGTTTTGTTGAAAATGGATGTTTTGGGAAATTTAAGTATAAGGTTAGGTTGTGTTAATGGTCTTAAACATATCTGCACTTTTACAGTAGCCTGCATAGAGTAAAAATACAAAAATCTGGGTTTTAGGATGAAACAGTGAACTGTGACATTCATCGAAGTCGCAATAGAGGACTGCGACATTCAACGAAGTCGCAATGGTCGATTGCGATTTGGGCTTGAAGTCGCAATGGTCGTTTGCGACTTGGATTGAAATCGCAGTAGTTGATTGCGATTTGGCTTGGAATCGCAGTAGTTGGTTGCGATTCGGGTTTGAAATCGCAATAGTGGGTTGCGATTCCAGGGTGGAATCGCAATAGTGGGTTGCGACTCCAGGGTGGAATCGCAATAGGAGACTGCGACTTAGGTACTGTTCATTGCGATTTCATGTTATCTTGGGTTGCGACTTAGGTACTGTTCATTGCGATTTGATTTGAGAATTTTGTAAGGTTAAGTGTTAAAAGAGATATTTGGTATTTTATCTGATTTCAGATTCTGTGAAGAAGCGACATACGTGAATTATTCTTGAAAGAGTTTTGTGATAAACGCACGAGGTGAGTTTTACTTTAAAAAATATATTTTACTGGAATGCAATATGTGATTAACAAATGTTTAATGATGTGTATGAATATGTCATACGTGAGTAATTATAATATATTGAGATATTATAATTACGTGAGTATTATATGAAAATATAATACGTGGCCGGGCTTAGGACCGGTGTGATAAATTGGCTCGCAACCAATTGTTATTGGCCATTGGTGGAGGGATAAGGTGGTATGTGAAAGGTATGTTGTGTGAATTGCATTTGGTATCATTTTACGTGTGATGTATATGCATTTATATAAAAGTATGTATTTATATAAATGAATTTTAATGATTTCCAAATATCAGGGATTTACTCACTAGACCCTTAGGTCTAACCCTCATTTTTGTTTTAAAAATTTGTATTCCAGGTGGTGGTACCAGTAAGAGTAAGTGATTAGATTACTTGGTGGATAGCTATGTGGAATGATGATCATTATGAAGTTGATGATACTTTTGTACTAAAATTTCAGTTATTAGCTATTATCAGATCTAAATGGGATCAAGTTTGTACTGAATTTTTATTGGTTAGATCAAACTTTGGGACCAAATGTGTAATGTGAATGTTTTGTTGAAACCCTGTTATGAATTATATGTTATATGCATGTTTTGTTTTGCGGGATGGTATCAGAGCCCTAGTTTAAGGGATTTAGGTATTAGTATCTGTACCTAGACTTAAACTGCATGTGAAGTAGGATGTCCCGATTAAATTAGAACCTGGGGATATTAAGTATAAAAGGTAGAAGGAACATCATGTAAGGTAATTTCAAATTACACCAGGCCAGTGTAATTATGATCTTACAGGTACATGTTTGAACTGGAATATCTTATTATATGGGGTATGTGCTTATGTGTGTATATTAACCTTGTTTGAATCCACAGAATGGCGAGTGGCACCAGACAAGGGAATCGGGGAAGAGGAAGGAATTCAAGTGGAGAAAATCCACCGTTAGGAACAGGGGGAAGAGGAGGAGATCGTGGTAGAGGTAGAACTGGAAGGGGAACAGGAGGCCGAACTGGAGGTAGAACACAACAGCATGGTACAGAGTTTGTTACACGAGATGATCTGACTGCTGAAATGGGGAGATTACAGGATAGCATACAGGCCATGTTCGAACGTAATCGTTTTAATGAAACTGAAAGACCAGATCCGGAACATGAAGTGGAGATACCACTTACCTCTACTGTTCTACCAGCGATGAAAAGGTGTGACTATAAAATGTTTCTTAGCTGTAAGCCCCCTACATATTCAGGAGATAGGGATCCAGTAAAGGCGATGAGATGGTTGAAAGAAATCGAGGCTATCTTGAAGACGTGTAAATGTGCTGAAGAAGACAAAGTGCTTTATGGAGCTGCGATGCTGAAAGGGGATGCTCTGTATTGGTGAGAGTCTCATACAGAATCAAGAGGAACGGACGTTTATACTACTTTTGCATGGGAAGAATTTGTATTAGCTTTCACGACGCATTTCTGTCCACAAGCTGCTGTCAGACAGTTAGAAGAAGAATTTATGAATCTACAACAGGGAAATCTATCGGTTAGAGATTATACTGCACGATTTTTGGAGAAGTCTCGTTTTGCAGGATATTATGTTGCTACAGAAAAGATGAAAATGGAGAGGTTTATTTATGGGTTGAATTCCGAGGTTCGAAGATTGGTGACTGCCACAGGGCCAAATACTTTTACAGCTGCGGTGGATGCTGCCGAGAATGTGGAAAGAGATAATAAAAGAGATACAGGAGATAAGAGCTTAGGGAAAAGAAAATGGGAAGGACCACCGCAGGATTCAAGGAAACCTAGATTTCAGAGGTTCGACAACCGTCCGTCATTTCGACCAACAGAAAGACCATGTCCAAGGTGTAATCGTTACCATCAGGGAAATTGCCAAGTAGAGTCACGGGTTTGCTTTAAATGTGGGAAAACTGGGCATGTTGTAAAGGATTGTCGAGTATCACGATTTTGCTTTTTGTGCAATTCTCCGGATCACCTCCAATCAGATTGTCCGCGGGGTAGAATACAATCTGGGGGTACATCGGGGAAACCAGCCATCACTAGACCTGTGGTCCCAAGAATAGAACCGCCGAGAACGAGGGGTCGTACGTTCCAAATGACAGCTAAAGAGGCGGAAGAAACGCCGGATGTGGTCACAGGTACATTTTTTATAAACTCCACGCGTGCTAAAGTGTTATTTGATTCCGGTGCAAACCGATCTTTTGTGTCTCCCTCCTTTGCTGCTCACATGCATTTAGAGCCTAAAATGTTAAAACATGCTTTATTAGTAGACACCGCGAATGATAACCAAGTGGCAGTTAAAGAGGTTTTTGATCATTGCATGATAGATATAGAGGGATGTGGAGTACCGATACAACTGTTTCCTATAGCTTTGATTGAATTTGATGTGGTAGTAGGAATGGATTGGCTAGCCGAGAATCAGGCTAATATAGTTTGTGATAAGAAAATAATCAATGTTGTTTTACCTGATAAGAGATCGGTAGTGATTTATGGAGATCGTAAGAATCATCAGTCCAGTCTTATATCTATGATAAAAGCCCGTAAATGTGTTAATAAGGGTTGCTCTAGTTATCTAGCCTACATGATAGATAGTAGGCCTGAAAAGTGTAAGCTGGAAGATATTTCCATTGTTAGTGAATACCCAGAAGTTTTTCCTGAAGACTTGAATAGTCTTCCTCCTGTTAGGCAAGTAGAATTTGGAATAGACCTGGTACATGGAGCCAATCCTATTGCTCGCGCGCCGTACAGATTAGCACCACCAGAAATGAAAGAAATGATGTCACAACTTCAAGATTTATCTGATAAGGGCTTCATCAGACCCAGCTCATCGCCATGGGGTGCACCAGTTTTATTTGTGAAGAAGAAAGACGGTTCAATGAGAATGTGTATCGACTATCGGGAGTTGAATAAGCGCACGATCAAGAACAAGTATCCACTTCCAAGAATTGATGACCTTTTCGATCTTTTAATTGGAGCTTGTTACTTCTCAAAGATTGATCTCAGATCTGGCTACCATCAGTTGAAGGTTAAGGAGGAGGATGTTTTAAAGACTGCTTTTCGCACGAGATACGGCCACTACGAATTTTTGGTAATGCCTTTTGGATTGACGAATGCTCCAGCCGCTTTTATGGATTTGATGAATCGGGTATGTAAGCCTTATCTCGATAAATTAGTCATTGTGTTTATCGATGATATACTTATTTATTCCCGATCCAAAGAGGATCATGCGCAACATCTTCGTGTGATTTTGGAGTTACTGAAGAAAGAAAAGTTGTACGCTAAGTTCTCTAAATGTGAATTCTGGTTGCGGGAAGTTCAGTTTTTGGGTCATGTAGTTTCAAAGGAGGGTATACAAGTTGATCCAGCAAAAGTGGAAGCAATTGAAAGATGGGAACCACCGAAGACAGCAACCGAAGTACGCAGTTTTCTGGGTCTAGCTGGTTATTACCGGAAATTTATAAAAGACTTTTCTCGAATCGCGACACCATTGACCAAGCTGACACGGAAGAATTTAAAGTTTGAATGGAAGGCAGAACAGGACGAGGCATTCAGAATATTGAAAGAGAAACTCTGCAGCGCGCCGATATTAGCATTGCCAGAAGGTTCTGATGATTTTGTGGTCTACAGTGATGCTTCTAAGTTGGGTTTGGGATGTGTACTCATGCAACATGGGAAGGTGATTGCTTATGCTTCCCGTCAACTGAAGGATCACGAAAGACAATATCCTACCCATGATATGGAACTAGCAGCAGTTGTTTTTGCCTTAAAGATTTGGAGGCATTATCTTTATGGTTCTAAATGTAAAATTTTCACGGACCATAAAAGTCTTCAACATCTTTTTGATCAAAAGGAATTGAATATGAGGCAAAGAAGGTGGTTAGAATTAGTGAATGATTATGATTGTGAAATTCTTTATCACCCAGGGAAAGCGAACGTGGTGGCAGATGCGTTAAGTCGTCAAGAAAGAAGTGGAACAATAAAAGCTATATCGTTACGAGCTGAACTTCTTCCTAATATTTTTGACGAATTATTGAAATGCCAAATAGATGCTTATCAAGAGGAAAGTTTGAAGTCAGAACGGTTGGTTGGGATATCAGCATTGCTTGGGAAAGATGACCGTGGGTTGTTGTGTATGGGAAACAGAATTTGGGTACCTCGTTTGGGTGGATTACGGGATCGTGTACTACAAGAAGCTCATCAATCTCGATTTTCTATTCATCCAGGTACAAATAAAATGTATAGAGATTTGAAACAATTCTATTGGTGGCCGGGAATGAAGAGAAGTGTTGCTAAGTATGTGGAAGATTGTACTACCTGCAAGAAAGTGAAGATTGAACATCAGAAACCGTTTGGTCAGATGCAACGACTAGATATACCAATGTGGAAATGGGATCAGATCACTACTGATTTCATTACCAAGTTGCCAAGAACTTCAAAGGGATTCGATTCTATTTGGGTGATTGTGGATAGGTTGACGAAGTCTGCACATTTCTTGCCGATAAAAGAAACTGATTCTTTGGAACGTTTAGCTAAGTTGTACATTAATGAAATAGTAACTCGACATGGAGTTCCAATCTCGATTATTTCCGATCGAGATAGTCGTTTTACTTCTAGGTTTTGGAGAAGCTTTCAAAAAGAGATGGGAACGCAGATAAAGTTGAGCACAGCATATCATCCACAGACTGACGGGCAGAGTGAAAGAACAATCCAGACTTTAGAAGATATGCTTCGGGCTTGTATAGTGGATTTTGGGGGATCATGGGATAAACATCTACCTTTGATAGAATTCGCCTACAACAACAGTTATCATTCTAGCATCCAGGCGACACCGTTTGAGGTATTGTATGGTAGAAAATGCCGAACGCCTCTGTGTTGGAATGAAGTGGGGGAGAAGCAATTGGCAGGACCAGAAATAGTACAGTTAACAGCAGATAAGATTACTCAGATTCGGGACAGATTGAAAACGGCTCAAGACAGGCAGAAAAGTTACGCAGATCGACGCCGGAAACCGTTAGAATTCCAAGTCGGGGAATTTGTGATGTTAAAAGTATCGCCCTGGAAAGGAGTCATACGTTTTGGGAAGCAAGGTAAACTCAGTCCGCGTTATATTGGGCCATTTGAAATTACGGAAAGAATTGGTGAAGTAGCTTACAGATTGAATCTTCCGCCAGAATTAAGCAGAATTCACGACGCGTTCCATGTATCGAATTTTCGGAAATGTTTAGTTACACCAGACCAGGCAGTCTCTCTACCAGATATTCAGGTTGATGAAAAGTTAAACTATGTGGAGGAACCGGAAGCTATAGTTGATCATAAAGTCAAAGTGTTGAGGAATAAAGAGATCAGGCAGGTAAAGGTTCAGTGGAAACATCATAGAGGTCAAGATGCGACTTAGGAATCAGAGTCGGAGATGAGAATCAAATGCCCTCATCTGTTCTCTTAACTGAATTCCGGGACAGAATTCTTTTAAGGGGGAGATGTTGTAATAACCAGGTAAATTATCTAAATTAAATTTGGAATTTTATAAGTCCTTATGTTAGTGTTTTGAGAAACTAAAAGTTAAGGGGTAAGTTTTTAATTTATAATAAGAGTTTAGGGGTGTTTTGCCAAGTGGGATAAGCTTAGGGTTTGTTTAGTCATTTTGCCAAACTTATTTCTTCACCACCGCCCTAAATTTAATTAGGTGAAAGAGTACCCTCACATTAGAACACTAAAATATCTAAGTGTATATTTGTGTGTGTGTGTTCGGTTTTGAGAGAGAAAAAGAGAGAGAGAGCCGTGGAAAAAGGAAAGAAGGAGAAGAAGGATTTTCAAGAATTTCTGCTGTGATTTGGTACCAAACTGAAGTAATCAAGGTAAACCATACATATCTTTATGTGTTTATATTTCCTCAAAATGTTCTTGAATCACTAGTTTAAGTTCTTGATGGGTTTTGTTGAAAATGGATGTTTTGGGAAATTTAAGTATAAGGTTAGGTTGTGTTAATGGTCTTAAACATATCTGCACTTTTACAGTAGCCTGCATAGAGTAAAAATACAAAAATCTGGGTTTTAGGATGAAACAGTGAACTGTGACATTCATCGAAGTCGCAATAGAGGACTGCGACATTCAACGAAGTCGCAATGGTCGATTGCGATTTGGGCTTGAAGTCGCAATGGTCGTTTGCGACTTGGATTGAAATCGCAGTAGTTGATTGCGATTTGGCTTGGAATCGCAGTAGTTGGTTGCGATTCGGGTTTGAAATCGCAATAGTGGGTTGCGATTCCAGGGTGGAATCGCAATAGTGGGTTGCGACTCCAGGGTGGAATCGCAATAGGAGACTGCGACTTAGGTACTGTTCATTGCGATTTCATGTTATCTTGGGTTGCGACTTAGGTACTGTTCATTGCGATTTGATTTGAGAATTTTGTAAGGTTAAGTGTTAAAAGAGATATTTGGTATTTTATCTGATTTCAGATTCTGTGAAGAAGCGACATACGTGAATTATTCTTGAAAGAGTTTTGTGATAAACGCACGAGGTGAGTTTTACTTTAAAAAGTATATTTTACTGGAATGCAATATGTGATTAACAAATGTTTAATGATGTGTATGAATATGTCATACGTGAGTAATTATAATATATTGAGATATTATAATTACGTGAGTATTATATGAAAATATAATACGTGGTCGGGCTTAGGACCGGTGTGATAAATTGGCTCGCAACCAATTGTTATTGGCCATTGGTGGAGGGATAAGGTGGTATGTGAAAGGTATGTTGTGTGAATTGCATTTGGTATCATTTTACGTGTGATGTATATGCATTTATATAAAAGTGTGTATTTATATAAATGAATTTTAATGATTTCCAAATATCAGGGATTTACTCACTAGACCCTTAGGTCTAACCCTCATTTTTGTTTTAAAAATTTGTATTCCAGGTGGTGGTACCAGTAAGAGTAATTGATTAGATTACTTGGTGGATAGCTATGTGGAATGATGATCATTATGAAGTTGATGATACTTTTGTACTAAAATTTCAGTTATTAGCTATTATCAGATCTAAATGGGATCAAGTTTGTACTGAATTTTTATTGGTTAGATCAGACTTTGGGACCAAATGTGTAATGTGAATGTTTTGTTGAAACCCTGTTATGAATTATATGTTATATGCATGTTTTGTTTTGCGGGATGTTACATGTCCAGAACGTTTTTGGGGCGAAGCTGCCTTCACGGCTGTCTACACCATCAACCGTCACCCGACTCCCATCCTCAATCAAAAGTCTCCCTATGAAGTGCTCCATGGGGTATCCCCTGCATATGAACTCCTAAAAGTATGGGATTGTGCCTGCTTTGTTCAGTTGCAACCTTATTAACACACCAAACTTGAACCTCGTTCTCGATTATGCTGCTTTCTTGGCTATGGTATTGAACACAAAGGTTATCGTTGTTGGGATCCAGTCTCTAAGAGATTACGTATATCCCGTCATGTCACATTCTGGGAACATCTTCCCTTCTCAACAGTGTCCAAATTTCAAGACATACCAAATCCTTCCACTTCCTTCTTCACTGATAATTCTATCTCTTTGGACTCACCCCAATTAGATTCCATTCTGACCTCACCATCTGTCCCACCTCCTTCCAACTCACTTCCATCTCAGTCTTTTTCTGTACCACCTGTTCCACCTCCTTCCGCTTCTTCTCAACCTGAACCTTCATCTGTTTCATCTGAACCTTCACCGGCCCCATCTGTGCCATCTGATCACGATCAATCATCTGCACCAACTCCAAGTACTACTTCTGAGCCATCTGCTGAGTCTATGGATCCTAGCTCCTCTCAACCACAAGATGAAGCACGACGCTCCGCTCGGGTAAGGCAAGTTCCTTCTCACCTTCGTGATTATCATTGTTATGCCACTTTACTGTCCACCCATGAACCAACTTCCTTCAAGGAAGCCGATTCTAACCCTGTTTGGAAGCAAGCTATGACAGAGGAACTTCAGGCACTTGACAAAGCCAATACATGGGAGTTTGTTCCTCTCCCACCGGGAAAGTCACCCATTGGTTGCAAATGGGTCTTCAAAATCAAAACCAAGTCTGATGGATCCATTGATTGATACAAAGCACGCCTTGTGGCAAAAGGCTTCAATCAAGAATATGGCATTGACTACGAGGAAACGTTTGCTCCTGTGGCTCGTGTCACATCAGTTCGTAGTCTTCTCGCCATAGCTGCCACCAAGAAATGGCCACTCTATCAGATGGATGTCAAGAATGCCTTTCTAAATGGCGATCTCGAAGAGGAAGTCTACATGAGACTCCCTCCAGGTGTGACCTCCCGTCAGGGACATGTATGTCGACTTCGAAAAGCCCTCTATGGCCTCAAACAAGCTCCTCGTGCTTGGTTTGAAAGGTTTAGCAACACTGTCATCTCATTGGGTTTTTCTCCAAGTAACTATGATTCTGGCCTGTTTACTCGGACTACTGCTGCAGGTACTATCTTACTTTTGTTGTATGTTGATGACATGATCATCACCGGCAGTGACACTACAGGTATCAATCATCTCAAACAATCTCTCAGCTCATGTTTTGAGATGAAAGATCTTGGCAAACTACACTACTTTCTTGGACTTGAAGTTCTATCAGACTCCTCTGGCATCTATCTCTGTCAAGCCAAGTACATTTCAGATCTGTTGTCCAAAGCTGGGATCACGGACAACAAAGTTGCATCTCAACCCATTGAGCAAAATTTGCACCTTGCTCCTAATGCCGGAACCCCGCTGAAAGACCCCACACGGTACCGTCAACTAGTTGGATCTCTGGTCTACCTGACTGTTACTAGACCAGATCTTGCCTATGTAGTTCATATAGTTAGCCAATTCATGGTTGCCCCGTGCTCAGACCACTATGTCGCTGTTCTTTGTATACTTCAGTACCTCAAAGGGACAATGTTCCATGGTCTTCATTTCTCATCCACTTCATCCTTACAGCTTCGTGCCTTCTCAGATGCTGACTGGGATGGTGACATAACCGATCGTCGTTCAACTACCGGCTATTGTTTCTTTCTTGGGGACTCTCTTATCTCCTGGCGCAGCAAGAAACAATCACTGACAGCTCGCTCCAGCACTGAAGCGGAATATCGAGCCTTAGCTGACACCACTCAAGAACTCGTATGGCTACGCTGGCTACTATCTGATATGGGTGCTCATCAATTTTCCCCAACGCCTTTGTGGTGTGACAACACTAGTGCTATTCAGATTGCTCACAATGATGTCTTTCATGAGCGTACAAAGCACATCGAGATTGACTGTCATTTCACTCGTCAACATGTTCTTCGCAAGACGGTTAAACTTTTTCCAATCTCAACCATTGATCAGACTGCCGATATCTTCACCAAAGCTCATCTTCCAGGGCGTTTTCGGGCTCTCGTTTCCAAACTCAATTTGACTCATTCTTCCCCTACTTGAGTTTGAGGGGGGATGTTAGAGTATTAATGTCAATATGTATAGTTCAGGGTCCTTTCTGTAATTAAGTGTAACTTACCTTGTATAAATAGTCTCTTAGGGTTTCATTATTAGGTTAGACACTTCATTTGTAATACTCTCTCATTATATGAAAACCGGCCGATTCAGCCATCTCAAGTGTGTCTCTCTCAATCTATCAACCGACTCTACAATTCTAACATATATATGTGTATATATATATATATATATATTTTCGAGTGTTACAATAATAATCGGTACCAAAACATAGGGGTGTGCATCGGTCGGGTCGGGCCCAAAAACCCACAACCCGATCGGGTTTCGGGTGGGGTTTCGGGAACCCGAAACCCGTCCAATCAATAATTCGGGGTTCGGGTGGCGGGTAATTCGGGTCGGGTGGATCGGGTTGGGCCTGTTATCCAGTCCAGTCATAAACTGTCCAAAACCAGTAAATGAGTAAACCATAATCTGATCCACCATACATCGTTAGTAGCACACTATTTGAGAAACTTGCACACTTTGTGTATATATATATATGATAAAATTTAGGACCAACACCAATGTATCCTATCCAGATTAGCTTACTTTTTAATCTGATGAAACCAACTCTATTAATCTGCAGATAGCTAATCAGACTAGATATGTAATCTGGCCTTGGACCATTACACCCCAAATTACAAGCCATACATAAATCTAGACAGCCAAAACCAACAGGCTGACATAAAAATCTGGTTTGAACCATAATCTGATCCACCATACAAACATAATCCTTATATCATTATACAAAAATCTGGAAGGCCAGCATATATTTTAATCTAAAGGGCTCATATTACAGCATAAAATCATTTCGGACGGGTTCAGGTTTGGAAAAACCCAACCCAACCCGATCCGTATTACCTGTGAAAACAATCGGGTTTTGCCTATTCGGGTTGCGGGTCATCGGGTTCGGGCCTATTCGGGTCGGTCGGGTTTTGCTCACCCTACCAAAACATATAAAATATAAGTCATATTCACTCAGATATTTAACGAGACGTTTTGGATTCTCTTTGCTTTTTTGTTATTTTCCTATTTTTCATTTGTTTATTATGATCTTTTTCTTTTTCTTTTCTTATTTCTTTTTTGAGGGGGGAAGGTTTGGATGTACCGAATATTAAACATATAATACAAAATTTTAAAATACTAAAATGTAAAATGTAAAATTCTATATAAATTAGGCATATTGAAAATTATAGAAGAAAGTTTACATCGATACAATGTCTCACTCTTCAAAGATCAAGTCTTTAAACTTAATTGTGTTATTTAGTTGTCATATAAATTGGAAATAGAGTAAAGTTCACTTTTCGTTCCTGATGTTTGTTCATTTCAACGGTTTCCGTCCGTCACTATTGTTTCAACATATTTTTCCCTCACGTTTTACACCCTTCAACGATTTTCGTCCCTCGAACTAATGGCGGCTAACTTTTTCTGTTAACATCCAATTTAATAAAGGGTGTTGTAGTCATTTTATCTATTTTCTTAATTCTCTTGGTTTCACAAGAATAATCAAACTTCAAGGACCTATTATGTAATTATCTCTAACATACATACATATATATATATATATATATATGGACCAAATCGTCGGACCAACTCTCCGGCAACAACCCTTGTGTAACACCCCGAAAATCCTAACTCAATTGTAAATGAATCCATTTAGAATTACTAAAAGGACAAGGTGCTACAATGGAAGGTGGGACACGTAATGCTATTGGACCTCTCGAGAATTTTGGCCAAGTTTGGGCTCGGTACAAGTCCAGCGAGTATGACACTCGCGATAGTGACAAGGTCACAATCGCGGTGTCACTATCGCCCCATATGTACCGAGAGTTTTGGGAGGGCGGGCGAGTATGCCCGGCGATAGTGACAGTGTCACTATCGCGGTGTCACTATCGCCGACGGGTCCTGAGGGTTTTAAACCCACGCCTTTCAGCTTTCTTTCATTTCTATTTCATCTCTCTCTCTCTAAACTCTCCCAACCCGAACCCTAACCCTCTAATTCGTTTTTGGAGCTCTTGAAGCCATAAATCTTGCAAACCAAAGCTTCTCTCTCAGTTCTTAACAAGGAATTATGGATGGAGGTTAGAACCTTTCTTCTCACTTTCGTTTTGGTGAGATTTCTACATTTTCTGGGGTTTTACCCAACCCTCAACTAAACCTTTCCTTTCTTTAGATGAAATGAAGAATGAGGCTCACTTTGGTAACACTAGAAGTGTTTGGTTGGTAGATTCACTTGATGGTTGAGGTAATCTTCTCTTCTCTTCATTTTGAAAATTAGGGTTTTGATCTATTGGTGATTTTGGGTGTAATATGTTGGGGGAAATGATTCTAAGTGTTTGGGGGTAAATACTTATGGTTGGAAACTTATGGATTTAGGTTTGGAAGATTTGGACTTGAAGATACGGACTTCTTCAAAGGAGCATACGTATGGGAAAATCTAGATTTAGCTTAATCTAGCCAGGCGAGTTCAAGTTGCTTTGTAAAAACTTTATACATGCCAAAATATGTGTTTAAAGTATTTGTGTGTTTTAGGTGAAATTATCCCTTGTTGAATTATTTGGTGGGTTTTGATTAAATCAAAGTGTTGAGCTTTACAAATCTTATAAAACACCCATATTTGGGAATTTTGAGTGATTGATGAATAAATCACGAGTGAAAGAGGTTTTGATAATCTATTGCTTAAGTGAAGAGGATTTGGTCAAACTACACTTTAGTGTTTTTGTGATTATGTGATAACTATGATGTGGCGTATTTTAAAGTGTGAACGTGTGGGTTGGGGATTTTGGTAAATCCGACCATGTGAGTGTTTTAAGAGTTGTAAAGATTTATTTTGGGGCCGATGGCCAATTGAGGAATTAAAAGGTAAAGATTTTGGGTAACGATGCATTTTGGTTTACGTAACCGTGTGAGTGACACGTAGTTAACCAAACGTCTATTTTGGCCTTAAAGGCTTGATTTATACTCAAATGAGTCTTTTGAGTGTTTGCCGGTTTTAGTGGCTCGGGGTGGAGTATTGGATGGGTTATATGCTTAATTTCATTTTATTTGAATATGTGCCGGTTTAAGTGTTGGTCTTATGTGTGAAGACCGTTTGATGGTTGTAAAATCCCATATTTCCTTTTTGTAGTATTTTGGAATGAAATGGGAATTTGGTGGCCAAAGTGTGAAAAACGTAACTTTTGGACTAAGTAGCAAAAGCTGGAAATTTAAAAAGGGTAAAACCCTAAACCCTTCTCCATTCTTATGATATGAACGTATTGTGGAGGCTGAGAGGGAATCAAAGAGAAAGAGGCTTAATTCTTCATTAGAGCTTGGTGCAAGGAGAATTCAAGGCTAGAAACTTCATCTCCTTCAAGGTATGAACCCTATTTCTTCTTCTTCTTCATAGTTGGGTGTGTTGTTTTGTAGCTTGGGGTTTTGTAATCTTTGGGATTGTGATTTCTAATCAATGGAATAAGAAACAATTGATTTTGGGAGTGATTCCCTTAAGTTTTGGATCAGAACATTGAGAAATCTCTTCATATTTGTTAAGCAATCTCCATACTTGCTATGGTTTGAGTTTGAGCTTTTGGGTTTTGAATCATGAATCAATGGTTGGGTTTTGGTTGAGTTTCATTAGATTAAATGATGTTTTGATGTTTGGTAATTATGGAGAAAGGTTTAGAACATTCATTATTTCATTTTGGAGGCTTAAAATCGATTTGGGATGAGTTGGGGTTGAGAAAGGGTGAAATTTCGGACTGAAAGTGGTGTGCAAAATTGAGAGGGACAAAACAGGTAGTTGCGCGGTTTGTCCCGCGGTTTGCAAACCGCGTGACAAGTGGCGCAAGCCCCTGTTTTGTGCACCTTCTTCGGTTCGCTTCGTGTTTCGGGTCTAGAATCGAGGCATCGTTTGGGGGTTGTCTTAGGGGCTTAGTAGGGATGTTTTGGGATGTAATTAGATGGTTAACACCATTCTTATGACGTCCAAATTCAGGTGTTCGGTTTTGAGCTAAAGTGTGTTCCGGAGCGTGTGTCGATGTGCTAAGGCTAAGGTGAGTTCCCTTAACCCTTTTTGGTGCAAATGAAATGTTTTGCTAAAGATTTCGTATCTGAATTTGGTTTGAGCATGATGACATGATTAAACGTTTTGGTAAAGGTTTCTTAACTGATTATGTTTACGAGCATGATGACATGATTAAACGTTTTGGAAAGGTTTTATTTTACATGACATGGAAATGTTTACAATTGCATGCAAGTTGTTTATACGTTCATTTATACGTAAATGTTGATTGCATATGGTTGTGATGAGGTTGTTATGTGGGGAGTCGGGTTGCACAGTGGGTCGGCATGGATGTTTGCCCAACCTGGCTTTGTAAGGTGAATGTCGTACCTGGCTTAGTAAGGTGATGAAAATTGCGACCACTGTGCTATCCCCTTACGTAGAGTCAAGTATTTAAACTGGATTTCCGAGTATTTTTATAACGGTTAAATGTTTTATAATGCTATTGTGTGGAACTATTTTAAAGAGGGAATTCACTAGACCTCATGGTCTAACCCTCGCTTTTTCAAAAACTAAAACCATTTTCAGGTGATAGTCGCGTTTGGGATTTCATCTGGCGATGATGGAAGGGTGTGGCGTTGTAGAAGAGCTAGAGGCTAGTGAAGACTTGTAGATTTCGTCGGGTTTCCTGTAGCATCTCAGTTGTGGATGTGTTATCCGCTGCGAACTTAGAGTATAAGTAGCAATTAATTGTATACTTTGGGACCAATTTTGGTTGTATTGTTACAAGTTTTATTTTATTGAAATTGGGTTGTTACAAATGGTATCAGAGCCATAGTTTAAGGGATTTAGGTGACTGGATGGGCCTAAACTTAAACTGTGGAGTAGAGTGGGACACAACTGAGATATAGGAAGCCATTAGGAATGACCGTAATCATAGGATATCTTGACAATGGTAGTGAGAACCCTCATGTAAGGTAAATTCAAGTAGCATCTGGCCAATGCTATTATGAATTTACAGGTGCATGGGTGTAATCAATCTCTATTGTCGGGATAAGCGGTGGGTGTGGCAGTGTGTAGAAGGTTCTAATCTTGTATCTGAAAGCAAAAGGCTGATATGCCATGGGAGATCGCTTGTGATGCGATGCTTTTACCGACTAGGTGAAGTGATTTTCGGTATGTTAGTGAGCCGGCTAGGCGTTTGATCCTTGGAATGGATGTGTCGGTTAGTTGGGATAGGAAGTGAGAATTATGTTGGCATCTTGAAAGCTTCAATTCAAGACCGAGAGAAGGAATCTAGTCTTGGATTCCTTAGTCAATCGGTTTAGTGGCAAGGTTAATGAATGAAAGCTATTAGTGTTGTCTTGAAGTATGCGTAAGAGTAGGGAGTGAGATAACTGGTTTGTTTGGTAAACCATGTTGAGCGGTCGATCAGGTGGGTTGTGAAGCACTTGTACTACAAGTTGTAGCATAAGTAAGAAAGCAGTTGTTGGTCATAGTATGGTGTCAGCGAAGAGTTGAAGTGAGCACAACGGTTGACCTGGTTGGAGTGAATAGCCTTCAATTGCATATCGAATTTCATGCATTATGTCGTTAAAGTATTACACGAGTTCTTTCATGTTAAAAGAATGTACGTGCATGACCGGTTTTCTTGTTTTGGGAAATAAGTTGACGCGTGTGAGCGTGTGTTTTTCTTCAAAGTAAAAAAAACAACAAACTTGTTTTCATTATACGATGAAGCTTTGAACGTAGTGATCTACGAATTATTTCACGCTTTTATTTGTGGAAGAGAACCTTCGTTACGAAAATATTGAAAACGTTTTATTGCGAGGTTTTGTTTTATAACCAAAATGAGTATTGACTCGTTATTATCATACGAACGAGTGTTGGAGTTGACAGACCCACTTTGGGTAAGTGTTTTCATTCGAAAATCTTCTAGTCGTATGTGAAAGGGGTTTCATTGGAGACAATCGTGGTGTCGACATCGATTTGGATGGATAAGGTTACGAGTTATCGTAAGAGTACCTGCGAACGATCCTTGCGATCGTTGTGTTTTACTATTCGTCTTGAGTGGTGTCGTTTCATGCATACTCAAGCTTGTTTTATGATTTTGTATCTATTGTGTTTTAAAAGAGTGTAAAATGATTTTGAATTGTTGTATCGTTGTGCTTGGAGGCTATGAACTCGCTAGGTCGGGAAGGGTATTACGATTAAGGTTGAGGAAAGGCGGTGAAATTGGAAATGATTAGAGTGATTCTGTTGGGGAAATGGTAATATGCAGCGTTACGTTACTTGATGTAATGTTATCGGCTGTGATTCTGAGTACTGAGATAGGTTGGTAATTAGATTTTGCACTAAGAGGGGTCTTGTGTTTTTCCTCAAGTGAGAACGGTGGGGTATAGGTTGGTTTTGATGCATTGGACGAAGGGGGTTCTGTTAAAAATCCTAGATTGTCAGGAAGGAATGGAAATTATCATCACGTAGTCCTTTGGTATAGAAGTTTGCGACTGTTTAACATGTCTCAAGTTAGGGGTGATGTTAGGAGATTAAAACGTGAGAGTAAACCCGTTGGGTGTGAACGGATGAGGTCGTTCGTATTGTGTAAATGGTATGGTATAGGAACACCTAGCGAGGGCATTGGGAGAGCGGGAGGTCACCAATGTGGATGTGATGTCCACTGAGGTTTTGGACGATTAGCTTATGTGTAAGGTGTCTAGCACAACGGAGATAGATTGCGGGGAGTTAACGAGGAACGAGAACTTGTTCGGGGAGTTAGGAGAAATAGATTCCTTCGAGAATCCTTGTCTGTCGTGAGGCGACTGGACAATTGCATGTCGATTGTCGATGCTGAATCAGTGACCGTTCTGTTGGATAGTTGTCAGGAGGTTGGTATTGGAGAAGTAACTATAGTGTGCTTATCTTGTTGAGTTTTCTTGCAAAGATGTAAGAAGTTGTTTGGAGAAAGGTATGTATCCGGCATGACGCTGGACCACCTTGTGTGAGTGTTACAAAAGTGAAAGATCGTGGTTGCATAAGTGATTTCTTATGGGGATGATGATCCATATAAGAACGAAATGTTAGGGTAGTCGAAGCGGGTGCGCTTTGAATAGTTGACCTTGACATGTGGATCGTCTAGACCCGGGAAAGGCAAAGTCGGGAAACGTTTTTTTTTTTGCTTCGTATGAATTTGTGTTATGGGTGGCATGAAGGAAGTAATATCTTCTGTGTGTGGAAAAGCATCATGTTAGCTTGTTGCAATGTGGTCGCGTGGTGCGATAGTGGCGTGAGGAAGTGGTAGCACTTGGTACCGAAGAACGTGTAAGTTATAGATGTAATGGTGGTTTGCCGTATTATGGAAGTAGTCAAAGGTGGTGAGTATGCTCAATTGAAATGTGTGGTTTTGCCGGCAGTATGCGTTAATGCTAGTTTGAGATCTGGAGATTGAGTTGAGATTGGCGACGGGATGAAAGGAGAACCCTTGTTCCTCTCGATCCCATTGGATTTTGGAGTGAGTTTTCATACTTCACTTGATTGTCGAGGAGGATACTGTAAGCTATGGTGCTTCGTTATGAGGTTTAGTCAGGAGCGTTGGAGGATTCCGTGGATGTAAAGAAGTACAATGAGTGGAATGACTGTGTTGGGAGTTAGGAGATCGTGGCAGTCCTCGGTGCTAAGTACTTCACGAGGACTTGACTAAAGGTCTTGACTAACAATTTTGGAGAAACCGTTCTTTTGGACTGTAACCGTGTGTGTTGGGCGTTCCGTGTAGGCACGAGAGAAAATGATGACGGTATGGTAGATCAAGTATAGACAGGTTTGCGGCGAGAAGATGTCAGGAGACACTAGAAAGGTGGACTATAATTAAGGAACTGTTAATTGTAAGGCACAAAAAGAAGGGGTCGTTGTGTATGTCATGGTTAAAGAGTGTAGGAAGCTAAGTTCGTGCGACCGGTCTAAAAGCTGACTCATGATAGCGAGTCATTCTTTTGAGGCATCTTTAATGTATCAAGTTAGAAAGGAAACAAGTGGTCGGATGTAGTGCCCTGGTTGAGAGACCTTTGGATTAGATTCAGTATTGTCGAGGAGAATGTTTCACATGAGCGTGTTGTTCAGTGTTCGATTAAGTGAGATAGTTTGAGTGAGCTTGGTCACTCCTCTTCGTGGAGGGCAAGTGATTTTTGGTGGTAGCTCCTATTTGGTGGAACCATTTGGTGGATTTGGCGATGAATATAATTTGTGTATAGAATTGAATTATGGCTTAGTGATTGTTGTGAGTTTGGACCGTTGATTTGTAACTGTTGGGGCACGTGTGATCGGTGTTGACTCCGGTGGAGTAGCTTTCTTTTAAAGATAGTGATTCGGTGTGAGTAGTGTGATTGATCAAAGAGATTGCAAGTGTGTATGGTTCGGCACGTTACCGACCTAAGGATGTGGTAGTTGGCCGAGGAGCATTGTCTAAGAATGTTGTGCATTTTCGGTTATGATCAGAAAGGGATGGCTAAGTGAATGGGACTAGAACGATTGGATTGAAAGCTATGAGTAATTGCAGTCTCAAGTCGGGGAAAACATTCCCAGGGAATTGGAGTAGTGTGCTTCAAGAAGAATGTGAGTTGGGTCACATGGTGACAAAGTAATAGCAGATATAGAAAGAATTGGAGAGTTAATGAATGAATTAAAGGTACTCGGGAAGTATGGAACATTCTTGGTGTGACTTAATCCTTGTTTAGGGAGTGTTGGTCGGAAGGCAATATGTTGTATCTTCGCAATCAATGTGAATAATGGAGGAGTAGGATTTTGTGGTATTGCTAGAAAACACTCTTTGGGGCGGAATGGTCGAGAAATTGAAAGGCAGCGAAGTTGATCTTGTAGAGACATATTTGCAGCTCCTTAAGAAAATTTTGGGCGATGTAAGTACTGGAAGTCAGAAGTTAACTCCAACTTTCAGCATGTGTCCGGCAATGGAATTCCGAGGACGGAATTCTAATAAGGGGGAGGTGATGTAACATCCCATATTTCTTTTTTGTAGTATTTTGGAATGAAATGGGAATTTGGTGGCTAAAGTGTGAAAAACGTAACTTTTGGACTAAGTAGCAAAAGCTGGAAATTTAAAAAGGGTAAAACCCTAAACCCTTCTCCATTCTTATGATATGAACGTATTGTGGAGGCTGAGAGGGAATCAAAGAGAAAGAGACTTAATTCTTCATTAGAGCTTGGTGCAAGGAGAATTCAAGGCTAGAAACTTCATCTCCTTCAAAGTATGAACCCTATTTCTTCTTCTTCATAGTTGGGTGTGTTGTTTTGTAGCTTGGGGTTTTGTAATCTTTGGGATTGTGATTTCTAATCAATGGAATAAGAAACAATTGATTTTGGGAGTGATTCCCCTAAGTTTTGGATCAGAACATTGAGAAATCTCTTCATATTTGTTAAGCAATCTCCATACTTGCTATGGTTTGAGTTTGAGCTTTTGGGTTTTGAATCATGAATCAATGGTTGGGTTTTGGTTGAGTTTCATTAGATTAAATGATGTTTTGATGTTTGGTAATTATGGAGAAAGGTTTAGAACATTCATTATTTCATTTTGGAGTGTTGGTGCAAGTGTACCACATCTCTATATATTTATTTATATTTATTTTGATGATTACAAACACACCGTATTATTGTTTATCTAACAATCTAATCCAAGTGTACAGTTCTTGAAGAACACGAAGATTTTATCTGAAGAGTTCAGGACGGAAGTTTTACGTTGTCATTAGTGTTTATAATTTATAATGATAAACACCCTAAAATAATATACCACTTGGATATTTCTAAAAACCTTTTAAATAATATTTTAAATAAGAAATTTTGGTTCTAGAAGTATCTGCCATGCGTACTGTTTCTGCAACCACTTTCTGACGCAGGTATACCGCGAAGGTAGAGCCGGTATTCCGCGGTGGTACGGCCGGTATACCGCGGGTGTTCAGCCGGTATACCGCGGCAGGCTCGGTGTGCATCTCTGATTGGTTGGAAGTCTTTTCTTCTGCGCGGTATACCGCGGTGTTCAGCCGGTATACCGCGGGTACTGTTTCCGTTGGTTTTTGCAGAGTTGACTTTCTGATCTTGATGTGCTTTTTCCTCTGCACGGTATACCGCGGGGGATAGCCGGTATACCGCGCCTCATATATCCGTTGGAGATGCTGATATATAAAGAAGCATGCTGGTGATGAAGAAGAAAGAACACAAACACAACAAGCAGCAACCAAACTCTCAGCTCTCTCATCTAATTAATATATATATTTTATAAAACCTTTTTTATAAAATATCCAAGTGATTATTATACAAGAGTGATTACCCATTGTGAGTTATACTCCTCTTGTAAGTATTTGAATAACGGGTGTGTGATCCTGTTTATCTCATAGCAGAGGCTTGAGAAACTATTACAAATTCCTTTGTATTTGGTTTGTGTTCTACCGTAAAGAATACATTTATTGGATCGTGTCGAGAAGTGTCTCGGCTGCTGGTTTATCACAGTTGGTGGTAAATCAGTAAATCTCCGTGTCAAGTATCTCTAACCTTTATCTCTTTATTTATTCCGCTGTGCATTTTAATTATATCTGTTTATATAATTGTTGTGTATTTATTATTTGTATACTCTGATTTATTTATACTGTTTCTGTACTGTATTTATTTGTAAAAGAATTTTTGAAAGTAAAAGATTTTAAATACAACCTTACCCCCCCTAGGTTGTCTAACATTTGGTATCAGAGCGGGTCTTTCAAAAATTTTCTGTTTAAATATTTTTTTAAATGGCTCAACAAACTAATTTTGTGTTTTCTAAACCTCCTTTGATAGATACTGAAAAGTTTGGCATTTGGGCCGAGCTATTTGAATGTCACGTTCGTGGCAAAAGTCAAAAAATTTGGGATATTATAGAAAATGGGAATTTTAGACCAACCAAAGTTGAAAATGATCTTATTGTTGATAAACCCATAAAAGATTGGACTCCCGCTGAAGAATCTCATTATTGTTTAAATTTTGAAGCTAAAAATATATTATATGCTGCTTTAACCTCTGATGAAATTGAAAGAGTTTATACTTATAAAACTGCTAATCAAATCTGGCAAAGCTTGAGCGACACTCATCGTGGAAATACTCAAGTTAAAAGCTCTAAAATAAATATTCTTGTTCATGATTATGAATTATTTGAAATGTCAAAAGATGAGTCAATCGACTCAATGTTTAAACGTTTTAACCTCATTATGACTACTTTGAAGGGATTAGGTCGTACTTATCCTAATGAGGATTATGTAAGGAAAATTCTTCGAGCACTTCCTTCGGAGTGGATGGCAAAAATACATCCTTGGAAGACTCCCGAGATCTCGCAACTATGAAGCTCGATGATCTCATCGGCAATCTTAAAGTGCACGAAATTGCACTAAGAAGAAATCAAGTCCGGGAGCAAGTCAAAAAGAAATCCATAGCTTTAAAAGTCATTGCCTCAAAAGAAGAGGAAAAGGAAGAGGAGGAAGAAGCTAGCTCATCCGATGACGAACCCGAAAATCTTGACGATTTAGTCAAGTTGGTAAGAAAACTTTCTAAACTTTTATCTAACAAAAAGTTTGCTAATAATGATAGGTTTCAAGAAAATGGAGACTACCGTCGTGGTGGTAAAAACCAAAGTCGCAACGTCCATAAAAGTGAAGACAAATATGACGAATCTAGCGACGATGAAAAAGCCAATAAAAAGAAAGGCTTTTGCTATGTGTGTGGTGATAAGGATCACTATGCAAGTGTGTGTCCAAAACGAGCAAAACAAATCAACACACCAAAAGCTCTCGTCGGAGCCGCGTGGAGCGCAAACGAAGATAAAGACAAGAATATTTGTCTCATGGCCGACCGTGATAATGAGGTATCTACATCATGTTTTCATGACAATAATTATGATAGTAATTATAGTGACAATTATTATGAAAATGAAGATGAAAATAATCTTGACGAATTATATAAATCATTTCATGATATGGCCGCTCTTGCAAATAGGTATAAAGATGAAATCTCTAATTTAAAAGAAACCGTATCCGCATATAAAAAGGAAATAGATGACGGTAAACAAAAATCTGCTTATGATTTAAATATTATCACTAAATTAGAAAATAAATTAAGTGAAAAAAGATATTTGTAAATCTTGTGTTATTTTAAATGATAAAATTGCATGCTTAAGTGAAAATAAAAATGAAAGTGTTGCTTGTGCAAAATGCGAGATTCTTGAAAATGAAATTGCATGTTTAAATGCTAAATGTAAATCGCATGAGAAAAATGACTTATTAGCAAATGCTTTTAATAGTAGCAATGATAAAGTGCTTAAAATGCTTAATATATCAAATCGTATAAATTGCCGAAAAGGCATTGGTTCAAATACGTGTATTGAAAAATGTGATTGTATGCAAATTAAAAAGGTTTTTGAAAAACCTAAATTTGTTGTTAAAAATAAAACGCAAAAACCTCCGTATGTTCCTAAAATGAATTATGTGAATTATATGTCGAGAAAATCACATGCGTTTATGTATAATAATAAGTTTGCGAATCCTAAGAAAAATGTTAATCCGCATACTTCTTTTTACGTCTATGATAAATACGATCGTAAAATAAAAATGGTTAGAAAATGGATTCCGAAAGGAATGTTTAATGTTGACAATCCCGGTGGGATGCGTTTATGGTTTTAAACCATTTATATGGCTTTGTATGTTTGTCGTGTTTGTTTTATGTCGACAACATATTTTTTTGCAGTTTATGTTTTATACTAACTGTTAAAAGGACCCATAAGAAAAGGGTACCACAAAAAAAATTTCTTTGCCTTTTGTAGGTGTTTCCTGGCGAGGATATAATACGTGTTTCCTGACGAGGATATAATACGTGTTTCCTGACGAGGTTATAATACGTGGTTACCTGCCGAGGTTATAATACGTGGTTACCTGCCGAGGTTATAATACGTGGTTTCCTGGCGAGGATACAATACGTGTTTCCTGGCGAGGATACAATACGTGATTCCTGGCGAGGATATAATACGTGGTTACCTGCCGAGGTTATAATACGTGGTTACCTGACGAGGTCATAATACGTGGTGATTTTTTTAATCACATAAAATTAACCGAAAATTGAAGCCTTAAGATCCGTTTTGGTGCAAGTGTTTCGTATTGGTTTGTATATCTTTGTCTCTATTGCTTTTTGCATTTTATTTTATCCCTCAAATTTTATAAAATCAAATTGATATCGTTATTAATTTGAGGGGGAGCGTTTTATTATCTTTACCCATGAGTTTATGCTACCTCAATTATATGCATATTTTGAGGGGGAGCATCTCTCGAGGGTAGCATACCGTCTTTCTTAACCCTTTTTGCTTCGACAAACGGGGGAGAGAAACCGCATATGCTCTTGCTTAGCGGTTGTGTTTGTCATCATCAAAAAGGGGGAGATTGTTGGTGCAAGTGTACCACATCTCTATATATTTATTTATATTTATTTTGATGATTACAAACACACCGTATTATTGTTTATCTAACAATCTAATCCAAGTGTACAGTTCTTGAAGAACACGAAGATTTTATCTGAAGAGTTCAGGACGGAAGTTTTACGTTGTCATTAGTGTTTATAATTTATAATGATAAACACCCTAAAATAATATACCACTTGGATATTTCTAAAAACCTTTTAAATAATATTTTAAATAAGAAATTTTGGTTCTAGAAGTATCTGCCATGCGTACTGTTTCTGCAACCACTTTCTGACGCAGGTATACCGCGAAGGTAGAGCCGGTATTCCGCGGTGGTACGGCCGGTATACCGCGGGTGTTCAGCCGGTATACCGCGGCAGGCTCGGTGTGCATCTCTGATTGGTTGGAAGTCTTTTCTTCTGCGCGGTATACCGCGGTGTTCAGCCGGTATACCGCGGGTACTGTTTCCGTTGGTTTTTGCAGAGTTGACTTTCTGATCTTGATGTGCTTTTTCCTCTGCACGGTATACCGCGGGGGATAGCCGGTATACCGCGCCTCATATATCCGTTGGAGATGCTGATATATAAAGAAGCATGCTGGTGATGAAGAAGAAAGAACACAAACACAACAAGCAGCAACCAAACTCTCAGCTCTCTCATCTAATTAATATATATATTTTATAAAACCTTTTTTATAAAATATCCAAGTGATTATTATACAAGAGTGATTACCCATTGTGAGTTATACTCCTCTTGTAAGTATTTGAATAACGGGTGTGTGATCCTGTTTATCTCATAGCAGAGGCTTGAGAAACTATTACAAATTCCTTTGTATTTGGTTTGTGTTCTACCGTAAAGAATACATTTATTGGATCGTGTCGAGAAGTGTCTCGGCTGCTGGTTTATCACAGTTGGTGGTAAATCAGTAAATCTCCGTGTCAAGTATCTCTAACCTTTATCTCTTTATTTATTCCGCTGTGCATTTTAATTATATCTGTTTATATAATTGTTGTGTATTTATTATTTGTATACTCTGATTTATTTATACTGTTTCTGTACTGTATTTATTTGTAAAAGAATTTTTGAAAGTAAAAGATTTTAAATACAACCTTACCCCCCCTAGGTTGTCTAACATGGAGGCTTAAAATCGATTTGGGATGAGTTGGGGTTGAGAAAGGGTGAAATTTCGGACTGAAAGTGGTGTGCAGAATTGAGAGGGACAAAACCGGTAGTTGCGCGGTTTGTCCCGCGGTTTGCAAACCGCGTGACAAGTGGCGCAAGCCCCTGTTTTGTGCATCTTCTTCGGTTCGCTTTGTGTTTCGGGTCTAGAATTGAGGCATCGTTTGGGGGTTGTCTTAGGGGCTTAGTAGGGATGTTTTGGGATGTAATTAGATGGTTAACACCATTCTTATGACGTCCAAATTCAGGTGTTCGGTTTTGAGCTAAAGTGTGTTCCGGAGCGTGTGTCGATGTGCTAAGGCTAAGGTGAGTTCCCTTAACCCTTTTTGGTGCAAATGAAATGTTTTGCTAAAGATTTTGTATCTGAATTTGGTTTGAGCATGATGACATGATTAAACGTTTTGGTAAAGGTTTCTTAACTGATTATGTTTACGAGCATGATGACATGATTAAACGTTTTGGAAAGGTTTTATTTTACATGACATGGAAATGTTTACAATTGCATGCAAGTTGTTTATACGTTCATTTATACGTAAATGTTGATTGCATATGGTTGTGATGAGGTTGTTATGTGGGGAGTCGGGTTGCACAGTGGGTCGGCATGGATGTTTGCCCGACCTGGCTTTGTAAGGTGAATGTCGTACCTGGCTTAGTAAGGTGATGAAAGTTGCGACCACTGTGCTATCCCCTTACGTAGAGTCAAGTATTTAAACTGGATTTCCGAGTATTTTTATAACGGTTAAATGTTTTATACTGCTATTGTGTGGAACTGTTTTAAAGAGGGAATTCACTAGACCTCATGGTCTAACCCTCGCTTTTTCAAAAACTAAAACCATTTTCAGGTGATAGTCGCGTTTGGGATTTCATCTGGCGATGATGGAAGGGTGTGGCGTTGTAGAAGAGCTAGAGGCTAGTGAAGACTTGTAGATTTCGTCGGGTTTCCTGTAGCATCTCAGTTGTGGATGTGTTATCCGCTGCGAACTTAGAGTATAAGTAGCAATTAATTGTATACTTTGGGACCAATTTTGGTTGTATTGTTACAAGTTTTATTTTATTGAAATTGGGTTGTTACAATGGTTTTGCATTCTTAGTACCTTTAGTACTAATGAACCTAGGTGAATTATATGCATTGTTGAGTTATGAAAGAGTTGCATATACGTATACATATAGATGCATATATGATTTGACTTCATCGGGAAGGTGGTAATGAAGGGGTTGTGAGATTATCATGCCTCGGAGCATGTGTTTGCATATTGTGGGCTAGATGCATTTCATATGCATGATTTGATGTTGATAAATGATCATTAGATCTTTGAGCAGAGGGATCGGTTTTGGACTCGGTTGAGTCTTGATGGCATCCGCCCGGTTTTAATAAGCTCGACATGGGCTTGGGGTTTGCATTACATGAGTTGCATTATATTTGAGATTTACATGATTTGAATGCATTAGTTATTCTTTTGGGGTCATGTATTTATATTTAAGTCGAGTAAGCTTGTTTTGGATGGTGGGTTTTCCCAAGGTAAAGATCCAGTAGGATTGAACTTGATGGCTTGGACTAAAGACCTAGTATGGTTGATGTCTAAGAAGGGATAAAGACCTAGTATGGTTGATGCCGAAGATGGGCTAAAGACCTAGTATGGTTGATGCCGAAGATGGACTAAAGACCTAGTATGGTTGATGTCTAAGATGGACTAAAGACCTAATATGGTTGATGTCTAAGATGGGCTAAAGATCTAGTATGATTGATGCCGAGGATTGACTAAAGACCTAGTATGGTTGATGTCATCTGTTTTCCACATCCAAGAAGCTTACTTGCATTTATTTAATTGTGGTTTAATTTATGTGTTTGCCACATTCGATGAGATCGGGTCTCCCCCGTCACCGAAGGGTGTTGATTTCGGGTATTTTATTTATTCGCATTGTTAAGGTTATATTATATGCATATGGATTGTTTTCCATGACTGATGGACGGATTTATGTTACATCCTTATTGGATGTTTTAACTATTGGAGTTTTATTCGCAGTGGCGATTATTTGAGAAATTATTATTAATTAACTCTTGATGTGAGTTTTGGATTTGAGTCCTTTGCAGAGAAACGATTTTCATTGGAAGCTTTCCTCTCAGAAATTGCGTGCGTTTGGAAAATGGGTTGTCGATGTCTTTTATACAAGCCCTTTTAGAAAATCATTTATTAAGTTGAAGCTGTCGATTTATCAAATGATTTGCTCATGATGTAAACTCTTGAACTCACTAGGCGTTAGCCTAACCTTTTTATTTGTCGGCATGTGCAACAGGTTCAGGTTGGGAATAGCTTTAGCTACATTGTGAAGTGGTGAGTGCTAGTAGAGTACACAAGAAGTGAGATGCTTAGAGAAGTCTTCCGCACATATTTGGGATTAGCAATTTGTAAATGGGTAAGTAACACCCGTCTTGAGATGTTAGTTGTTTAGTTTGTGATGTTCAAACTTTGAGGTATTTCCAAGGATGTTTTGTAGAAATGATTTTATCATCTTTTAGTTATTCTCTCAAAATTACCGTTAGTTGCTCGTTCCAATTTTGAGGGTGTTACAAGTTGGTATCAGAGCATAAGTTTGAGAGAATTAGGTGTTGATTGTTGGATACCTAGACTCAAACTAGCGTTGCTTTAAGTAAATGAGAACGAGATTGCACCATTAGGCACTCTAAGATAGGATATTCAGGAGTTGTTGGGGTCACTAGAAACGAGGATTCACGTCGAGAGGAGCAAAGATGATCATGTACGGTACGTTCATAATTGCACCTGGCCAGTGTTATGGTGAACTTACCAGTTACATGAGAGTACTTGAACAACTCTAGCGTGATAACCGTTGGGGTAGTAAAGGAGTTCTAAGTGAGTAGTCGTTAGAAGAGGTTGATGACTTTAGCATTTGCCATTTGGAGTGGCGGTAAGCATGATTGATTGTATTAAGTAGACCGGTCTGGTCGGACTTGATAGTTGGATTGGAGCCGTAGGCTTATTGAATTGACTTGATTCGAGGAGAAATGTAGGGTTAGTCGATGTGACTTTCCACCTTACGTTAAGATGTGTGAGTATCCGGATGACGATAGTGTGATCGTAGTACTTGGAGGAACGTGAACCGGACGTTGAGTGCCGACAAAATGCATGCACGAAATTTATTTTGTTTTTAAAAATAAATTGCATTGATTATTCTTATGTTTCAAATCGTCGGATGGACGGTACTACTAAATCTTGGAAAAGTTTGATATACGCAAGATTTTTTTAACCATGATTTTGGAACAAGCATGAAATTATTTTACGACATGCGGTTAATAACCTGGTCGGGATTTATTTTATTCCTTGTAGTCGTCCACTACTACTTTCGGATATTGTGATATCCATGTTTTAGTGTCGTTTATGGTTTTGGATAAGTAACTGTGACTTATGACTTTAACATTGGATCTCCTCCACATATGTTAAGGTCTGGACGGAGAGTTACATTCTCTTGTTTCGATGTTGACTTTTAATGGAAATTTCGAGTTTTGCGAACCTTGACGAAAGAGTGTCGTTCTATTTTATGTTGCAACAAAAAATGGAGGTTTTATGATTTGGATGATTTGATCATAGCGTTGTTTTATGCGAGTTGTTTATTTAAAACTAAAACTTTGACACCATTTAATTGGTTGGATGTCGTTGAGTTCCATCGGGTTTGATGGAAATTTTGTGGAGTACGATGGGTTTCGTTTTGCGATGTTTTTGCGGTGCATGGGTGACATCTTATTGCGTGCATAACTTGAATGCTTGTGTGCGTTATTACATGGGTTTGAGTGAGTATTGCGCCTCGTACGAATTTTGTTGAGAAACGTGTTTATGTCGTTTTGCATCAAAAAGAGTGGTTTTGGAGTTTTAATGCCGCATGACCTCTCTTTGGAGGGTTGTGGTAGCATATTTGTTGCAACTTGCTAGATGTGAACATTAACTATTATGTGGCGTGAGTAACGCATATAAGAGCATCATGATAGTGCGTCTTTAACGTTCTATTTTATGCACTCTCATTTGTTGACATTATTGATGTTCCTTCTCGCACATGCACCGTATTAATTCATTGACATGAACAGTTTTGTGGCCACTATTTCGGGGCGTTAGTGTGCACCGCTTGTGCGGTTTGAGGATGTCTCAAGTTGTGCTATGTGTTAATCAAATTATGTGAACGTATTGTTTCTGAGGTTCTGAGAGAAAACACATTGAGGTGTGCGAGCCTGGTCAAAAGATTTTATTTACTTGTCGTTATACGACTGAATGAGGAGTTTTGAAATTTGAGTTAATAAATTCTACTTTGGAAATTGGTAGCGACTATCCGGTATGTGCTATACCATTTCAAAATGACTACTAAGAAGATGTTGCGGATTGGCATGCAAAATTTTGGTTCGAGATTTCTTTTCGATGTTTAAACCGATATTTCCAAATGATGAAAATGTCCTGTTATTTGATTTAAAAAAAACTGGGAGATGACCCAGACCATGCCGTGTTTTAGCCAAAGTGTGTATGATTTGCTTCGTTTCTCTGTGAATAAAACTGACACATGCGAAGTTGTTAATGAATTACAGTTCATGTAGTTTTATATTTTGGTAGTAAACTAAATTGTGATGAAAAGGTTTTCAAATGATTTTCATACGTGGGACGAGTGTGTCCATGTTGGTGCATCCACTAGCTGAGTAGTGGTAAGTTTTTGTATGTATATGATGTTAGTATAAAAACTTTTGTGTTGGAAAATCTAGTGAAAACTTTATTGGCATATTTATTAAGTCTGTCACTTGAAAACCTTGAACTCTTTAGGCTTGGTGAGGTTGAGCAACCCCAGTTAGGGGTGAGGGCGTGTAGAATCTTTCGATAAAAGATCAGGTTTCTAACGCGTGTGATTGTCATGAGTCGTATGATGTCGTTTGCGGGAACGAATCATTTCTTGTGGGCAACTAAAAGATGGGACTTGCGGGGTCCCTTGTTAGTGTTGGGGTAACCGTTCACTTCGGCAACCTTGTCTTGGGTTGTCGGTATTGCGTGGAGGTCGTGTAGGACCCTTTAGGCCGGTGGAATGACCATGGATTGGCGAGACGATTTGAGGAGTGACACTCGTGTGTGGAGCTCTGTGATGAGTCGAGTTTTGGTGGTGTGACTAGGTGTCAACTTTTGGAATTCGAGGCCAAGGACCATTAGTGTGATTGGAGAGTGTAGCCCAATTTTAATAAATGGTGGTATCGGTTGTGATGAACTTAAGTTCGATTGTGACGAATGGTTTAGCGGGATGACCCTCTGCTTGTGGTAAAAGAATCTGTCGATTAGATGATCAGAGTTAGAAGTGTTTTGGGAAGGGTGTAACTGATAAGTCAGTGACGACCGTCGGTATTGGAGTCTAGTGGGACTCGTTAGAGGTAAGTGTCGGTTCGGCAGTGGGAACCGTAGATTTGGAGGTTCGTTGGTTTTAGATGTAATCAAACCTTGGACGAACTGGAGAAAATTAAGAGTGTGCGAACACGGATTGATTTAGAGTAGGGATCCGTCGTCGGGGAAGTATGGAACACATAAGGTTGGGAGACGACCGAGGTATTGTGGTTGGGAGTTGATCACGAAGATGGAGCGTTCACCCGGACATGAGTACAATGTGCCCGAGAGGACATTGTTGGTAAGAGGTTACTTGAAGTTTGTCTTAGTAGTCCGTGTGGGGGAAAATTTAGGATTCAGTTGGAAGTTGATGAATTATGGTCGGCGTTGGGTTAATCAGCCTTTGGTCATAAGGATCTAGATTTCAAGGACGAAATCATTCTGAGGTTGGGAGGATTGTAACACCCCGAAAATCCTAACACAATTGTAAATGAATCCATTTAGAATTACTAAAGGGACAAGGTGCTCCAATGGAGGGTGGGACACGTAATGCTATTGGACCTCTCGAGAATTTTGGCCAAGTTTGGGCTCGGTACAAGTCCAGCGAGTATGACACTCGCGATAGTGACAAGGTCACAATCGCGGTGTCACTATCGCCCCATATGTACCGAGAGTTTTGGGAGGGCGGGCGAGTATGCCCGGCGATAGTGACAGTGCGGTGTCACTATCGCCGACGGGTCCTGAGGGTTTTAAACCCACGCCTTTCAGCCTTCTTTCATTTCTATTTCATCTCTCTCTCTCTCTAAACTTTCCCAAACCGAACCCTAACCCTCTAAATCGTTTTTGGAGCTCTTGAAGCCATAAATCTTGCAAACCAAAGCTTCTCTCTCAGTTCTTAACAAGGAATTATGGATGGAGGTTAGAACCTTTCTTCTCACTTTCGTTTTGGTGAGATTTCTACATTTTCTGGGGTTTTACCCAATCCTCAACTAAACCTTTCCTTTCTTTAGATGAAATAAAGAATGAGGCTCACTTTGGTAACACTAGAAGTGTTTGGTTGGTAGATTCACTTGATGGTTGAGGTAATCTTCTCTTCTCTTCATTTTGGAAATTAGGGTTTTGATCTATTGGTGATTTTGGGTGTAATATGTTGGGGGAAATGATTCTAAGTGTTTGGGGATAAATACTTATGGTTGGAAACTTATGGATTTAGGTTTGGAAGATTTGGACTTGAAGATACGGACTTCTTCAAAGGAGCATACGTATGGGAAAATCTAGATTTAGCTTAATCTAGCCAGGCGAGTTGTAAAGCCCGTATTCCGGTATGTAATCTCTTTTATTAATTCTTTTCTTTTAAGTTTGATTTAATGTGGTTGCCGTTAACGGGGTTAGTCGGGTTAGACCTAATCGAAAAATGTCGGAATTTTGGTTAGTTGCGAGAAGGTTTAAGTGGAGGGACTAGAAGTGTCACGGGCCAAAAGTCTAAGTTTCGGCCCATGCACCCAATGGCCGAAATCTTTTCTTTGTGTTTTGTGTGTGTTTGTCGTGATTAGTAAGAAAAGAAAAGAAATAGGAATAGGAAAGAAAAAAAAAACCCACGGCTCTTTTTGTTTTGGGTTTAGGTGTGGTAACGTGAGGGACACACAAGAAAAGAAAGAATAAGTTTGTCAAAAACCAAACCCTACGGCTCCTTTGTTTTTCTTGTGGTTGCCGGTCGAAGAGAGAAGAGCCGGGAGAGAGATCGCGAGAAAGAGAGAGAAGAGAAGAAAGAACACAGCGGCAGTCGTCGCCGCCGCTGCTGCTGTCGCCGGAGGGCGCCACCACCCTGGTTTCGTCGGAGATCGAGAGAGAGAGGTTTGGTTGCGGTGGGGAGACGTCGTCGTAGGTAAGTGTTTCCCCCCCCCCCCCCTTGTTGTTTCTTTGATGTCGCCGTGAAACCACCACCGGCGGTGGCCACCGCCGCCGCCGACCACCACTGCCGGAGGTGGCAGTGGGTGGTGCGTGGGGTGTCCAGCCCTAGTTGTAACCCGAACCGTTAAGCCTTGAACCGTTTTTATAAATCGTGATTTTATGAAAATTCTAAGTGTGCTGTCCAGTTTTCGTGTGATCGTAACTTTTCTGTCGTAACTCCGTTTGAGCCGAAACTGGCGCCCACGGTTCAAGTTCGGGATCGGGCACGTTTTCCTTGTTTTAGCGTAAAACTGGTTCGGTCTCTAGCTGGGCGAAAAAGTGGTCGCAAGTTCGGTGTTTCGTCATTTCATGTGAAAATTTCTGGAATCTGCCTTGATCTTGCGAAAACCATAACTTTCTGCTCGTAACTCGGTTTGGGGTGAAACCGGTGTCAAAAGTTCCATTTTTGAGTCTAGAAACTTTTCTGTGTTTTGTGCAAAACCCAGTTCGGGACGTAGCATGGGTCGATTTGTCGTTTTATACTGAAAGGTGGTGAATTTCGCTGTTCCGGAAACTGTTTTTGTAAAATCCGTAGTAAATTGTAGAAAAATCGTTAGGAGGCGTATAATATGTCCTTGGAACCCTAACTCAGAGTACTTTCTGGTCATGAAATAATATTGGGAATTTTCTGGGTTTAAAGGGGTCGAAAAAGGTCCCGAACAGACCTGTTTTGGGTGAACGGAATTTAGTTTTAGTGACGGTTTAAGCGTGTGTCGTGTCATAGGGTCCGGGTCTCGTATTGACACGTTTTAACATGCATTTAGGTGCTGGGAAGTGATCGTAATTGTGAAGCTTGAATTGTGTTATTAAGCTGGGCGCGCATTCGAGGTGAGTTCTCTCACTGTGTAGTTAGGGGTTGTATGCATGTCATAATAGTTTGTATATACTACTGTCTTTGTGGTGTGAACTAGTTGTTTGTGGTGTGTAATATTTGATTGGTTTGAATGCTTAGTATAAATGTTTTACATTACAATTCGGTGGGACCGAGGAAGTGGAAAGAAACGTTGTGGGAACTCGGTGTGACGAGTGTGTTACATTACCATTCGGTGGGACCGAGGAAGTGGAAAGGAACGTTGTGGGAACTCGGTGTGACGAGTGTGTTACATTACCATTCGGTGGGACCGAGGAAGTGGAAAGGAACGTTGTGGGAACTCGGTGTGACGAGTGTGTTACATTACAATTCGGTGGGACCGAGGTGTTGGATACATAATTACTTGTAGATGTTTACTCGTTTTATGTAACTGTGATGTTGTTGCTTATGTGCGGATAGGGGTGATGTGTATATAATTCCTATCTGCGCATGTGTTGGAATTCACTAAGCTTCGTGCTTACCCTTTCCCAATAAACTGTGGTTTCAGGTCCGAGCGGCTCCAAGGCGTGACAAGTACACACTGACGCGCGAGGAGAGCTGGTTGCTTTATGGTTTTTAATAATTAAACGTTTATTCCGCTGGGTTTTATTATGAAGATATTAATTATGAGTTTGCAAACGAAACGTTGGGATTCATTTAATGAGTTGTTATAAATGAATTGTTTATTTAAAAATTTAAATTTGCTTGTAATTTTTGGGACGTTACAACTTGGTATCAGAGCACAGCTTGAGTGAATCACACACACCTCGGTGTGTTTGATCTCAAGTTTGCGGCTATAAGATTCCTTTAAAATCGTTTTAGAAAATAAAAGGAAGGAAAATTCCGTTGAGAACGGTGATTGGAGGCGCAGTGTGTACAGTCAGCCGGAGCCAAAAGGGGAAAGGTACAGTACTTAGTGTTTTATTACTTTCTAGATCATAGAGTATGCATGCTAGATTGCCTGTTGTGGACACTATGCTGTATGTTGAACTACTTGCTATTAGGAATTTATGCTAATTATGATAGGTTACTAAGTGGATGCCCTCTAGGTTGTATGCAGTAAGAGATTTATAGCCTTAGAATATTCGATTTAGTTCTATTGCGCAGCTCTTGTTTGAGTCCAACCGTTCTAGGATAGAATCTTGTATTCGAATGTCTATTTATTTCGCACTTCATATAATCGGGTATTCGCGAGGTCACTCGTTATAATTAGTAGGGATTCGGTAGTAGCAAGGGTAGTGGGATAAGAGGAAGTTCCTAGAGAGCTGGGAAGGGTGTTTATGTATGAGTACGTGTGCTAGATTGCTTTCTAGAACATAGGAGTATGTATGCTAAATTGCTTGGTGCTTATTACACTGTATTGCATGTCTGCTGCTTGCTATTAGGGATTTGGCAGTAGCAAGGGTAGTGGTTTGGATGGAATTCCTAGGGAGCTAGGAAGAGTGTGTACATATGCCGGTGCGGGCATATGTGTATAGTTTCGGCGAGAAACTACTTGGACCCCTTGGGATGGAACTCGGAACGGGCGATGATAGGTGTGGATGGTAGTAGTAGAGCTCCTACTACCGGAAGCACAGGATCAATGCTCGAGTCGGGGAAGTCACGAGGAATCCAAGGAGTTGGGCGTGAGTGTTGTTAGTGTGCGTTGTTACGTGCTAATAACGCGTTGTATTATCTACCCATAATAGCTGTCACAAGGAGGAACAACTATAGTAAACCTACTAGTACAGGTGTGTACTTGTTTTGCTTTGATGGGATGATCGTTGGGGTAGTGTCGAATGTTATAAATTAGTAGTCGTTGGAATAAAAGGACGATTCTAGTATTAGTCACTTGGAGTGACGATGAGGATGATGGTTGTTTTGGGCCAAGATGGTTGATTGTGCTAGAATCATAAGCTTTTGAGCCGACTTTGATTTGAGGAAAAGCCGTAAGATGATTTGAAGTAATTTCCCCAACTTGCCTAAGAGGTTTAAATGTCCGGATGACGTTAGTGGATCGGAGAGATTTGGAGGAGTAGGAGTCGAGGCGTAGAATGCCGACTGAGTCATGCACAAGGTTTGATTTTGAAATAGATTGTATTAACAAATTCTTGTGTTTCAAATCATTTTATGGATGGTGCTTCGAAATTTTGGAAAATGTTTAGCACACACACAAGATGTCGAATTATGGTTTTGAAAGTGCATGAAACCTTTTTATAACGAGAGTTACAAACTTTGTTGGTGATTTGTTTAAAATGAGTTTGGAATTCTAGTGTCGCTTAATTTTTTTTTTTCGAGAGTTTGCGTTACTAAGTATTTTATTGCAAATAGTTCAGTGTGTGGATTGATTCATGCGTGACATAAGTGGTGCATGGAGGAATTTTGGTAACATTTCATAAGGAGTTGTTTAGTGCGCTTTTTAGTCAGCTAAAGGTTTTATTGACATTTCCATGAAAATGCGATTTATCGACTTAGGGGTATGCATACTGGGGTAACCTTTGTTCTCGACATTTTGATAAACGAGTCGTGCAAGAAAATGTTTTAGTTCCTTTTTGTCGAAATGAAAGACCATTTGATCCAATGAGTGTTTTAATGTTGTGAATATCATGCATTCGATTACAAGGTGTTATATTTTGGAAATATAAATGCGTAGATTGTGGACATTTGGTTAATTTAGAATTACCGATCATTTCTTATTGGAAATTAAAAACTTTTGCTTTGGAGGAAACGAGTATTTTGAGCATTTTCGATAAATACATTTTTAAACTATAATGTTTTGACGTTATATGTCCCAAGTACGAAACTTGAGGAAGTGTTACAAGCTTGCATGTCTGCCCCCAGTTTGAGATTTTATGAGGTTTTAGTCGATATTTCCAATTAATAGAAGCGGACCGGTTTCTGTCTTCAAGTTTGAAACTTACACGAGACAATTGTGTTTTAACAAAAATATATTTGTAAACCGTGTCATCGTTTTGTGTGATTAGCTGACGCGCGAAAATTTGTGGCGAACCCTGTGCCACGTCATTTTATGATTAAAAAGAAGAATTTTTGAATCAAATGTCGTGAAACTTATTTTGAATTATGTGCACACCTTTGTCGCACCCTGTTTAAGGTCAAGCGGTTACTTTAAGTGCACGTCATGAGTCAATCCATACTGGAATCGAGGCGGTTCATTTTAAAGAAATTATTTATTACGCTTGCTTTTGTGTGAGTAAACTGAACTGCAATGGAACGATTTTCAACATGATTTTCCTATGTGGGACGAGCGTGTCCAGTTTTGCTTAACTATCGATCAGGTAATAGTAGTTTTATTACATACGATCTTTTGAGATGAAAATCCTGATGTTGAAAATATTTTGTAAATGATTTTGTAAACCATTTGGGGAAATATGCTTTTAAGTGTCATGTGTCATTTCGAGAATTTTTAGGGTGTGAGTCCTTTTGGAAAACTCTTTTGTTTAACCCGTGTTGAGTCTGAGACTAAGGTTGATTTCAGAGTATTGCTTGCTTAAACTTTGTTTAAACGCGTTTTTGACCGACTTATGGGTCTAGCAAGCGTGGAGCATTTTGCTCGGTTTTGACTTGGAATTAGTCATGGGCTAATTGCCCGGTTTTAATGGCTCGATGTGGAGTCTAGTTGATGAGTTGTTTTTGTCGCACCGTTTGGCATTCTTTGCACGTTGAGTGTTTACATGTTTGGGTGAGTGAGTCAATCCGGAATAGGCATGTTGTTGGTAGGCTGTTTTGCTCTGGATCCTTAGGCACGTTAGTCAGTCGCTGGTAGTGGTCGGTTGGGTATCTCGGGGTGAGACCCCGGTGTTCAGGTGTTATAGCCTAGGCTTTCTAGTAGGTGCTAGGAGGATATAGTTGTGGGCACTTACCTGAGAGGTAATTCCGATGTGAGGGGCCCTGAGGCGTTACCTGAGAGGTAGGCGTCGAGGTGTATCCTCGGTTCAGATAAATTAGCTTTGTAGAGCGAGTGTGGGGGATACGTCGACGGTAGGAGGTTGGGTATTCCACGCGTGTTGGTAATGTAGGCCGGGTAGTATCGGTTAAGGGAATGACCTACGTGTGTGTTAGTTGACTTGATTGTAGGGGATATCTACTTGTGTTAGTGTCTAGGATAATACCACGCTTATGTGATTCATGGTAATCGGTTGGACCGATGTTCGGCGGGTGGCCGATGTTTGTTATTGTAATCGGTTGGACCGATGTTCGGCGGGTGGCCGATGTTTGTTATTGTAATCGGTTGGACCGATGTTCGGCGGGTGGCCGATGTTTGTTATTGTAATCGGTTGGACCGATGTTCGGCAGGGGGTCGATGTTTTGTTAATATAAGTTATTGAAAATCTTTGGAGTCTATTAGAATTCGTAGAAGTTAATCGGCAGTTAATGGTAGAAAAGATCGGATTCGAGTATCCTGTAGGGTATATTGGTGAGCATCTTTAGAATGGTTAGAGCTTGGAAAATTTAATCGGGAGGTATGAATCATCTAAGGTTAGGAGACAACCGAAGTCGTTTAACTAAGAATGACCCCGATTGTTGGAGTGTTCTTCCAAACGCGTTATCAGTGTTCTTGAAGGAGTGTTGTTAGTAAGGAAGTATTCGGGAGATTTTTAGACGGTGTGAGAAATTAGGTTCCAGTTAGTGAAAGTCCAGTGGCAACTCAGAGAGGGTTCTGAGTGGACTTGGGAATCTGAGGTTGAGATGTGGGAGAACTATCTTTAGCTATGCACGGGCATAGACTTCGAGGACGAAGTCTAATCCAAGTGGGGGAGAGTTGTAAAGCCCGTATTCCGGTATGTAATCTCTTTTATTAATTCTTTTCTTTTAAGTTTGATTTAATGTGGTTGCCGTTAACGGGGTTAGTCGGGTTAGACCTAATCGAAAAATGTCGGAATTTTGGTTAGTTACGAGAAGGTTTAAGTGGAGGGACTAGAAGTGTCACGGGCCAAAAGTCTAAGTTTCGGCCCATGCACCCAATGGCCGAAATCTTTTCTTTGTGTTTTGTGTGTGTTTGTCGTGATTAGTAAGAAAAGAAAAGAAATAGGAATAGGAAAGAAAAAAAAAACCCACGGCTCTTTTTGTTTTTGGTTTAGGTGTGGTAACGTGAGGGACACACAAGAAAAGAAAGAATAAGTTTGTCAAAAACCAAACCCTACGGCTCCTTTGTTTTTCTTGTGGTTGCCGGTCGAAGAGAGAAGAGCCGGGAGAGAGATCGCGAGAAAGAGAGAGAAGAGAAGAAAGAACACAGCGGCAGTCGTCGCCGCCGCTGCTGCTGTCGCCGGAGGGCGCCACCACCCTGGTTTCGTCGGAGATCGAGAGAGAGAGGTTTGATTGCGGTGGTGAGACGTCGTCGTAGGTAAGTGTTCCCCCCCCCCCCCTTGTTGTTTCTTTGATGTCGCCGTGAAACCACCACCGGCGGTGGCCGCCGCCGACGACGGCCACCACTGCCGGAGGTGGCAGTGGGTGGTGCGTGGGGTGTCCAGCCCTAGTTGTAACCCGAACCGTTAAGCCGTGAACCGTTTTTATAAATCGTGATTTTATGAAAATTCTAAGTGTGTTGTCCAGTTTTCGTGTGATCGTAACTTTTCTGTCGTAACTCCGTTTGAGCCGAAACTGGCGCCCACGGTTCAAGTTCGGGATCGGGCACGTTTTCCGTGTTTTAGCGTAAAACTGGTTCGGTCTCTAGCTGGGCGAAAAAGTGGTCGCAAGTTCGGTGTTTCGTCATTTCATGTGAAAATTTCTGGAATCTGCCTTGATCTTGCGAAAACCATAACTTTCTGCTCGTAACTCGGTTTGGGGTGAAACCGGTGTCAAAAGTTCCCTTTTTGAGTGTAGAAACTTTTCTGTGTTTTGTGCAAAACCCAGTTCGGGACGTAGCATGGGTCGATTTGTCGTTTTATACTGAAAGGTGGTGAATTTCGCTGTTCCGGAAACTGTTTTTGTAAAATCCGTAGTAAATTGTAGAAAAATTGTTAGGAGGCGTATAATATGTCCTTGGAACCCTAACTCAGAGTACTTTCTGGTCATGAAATAATATTGGGAATTTTCTGGGTTTAAAGGGGTCGAAACAGGTCCCGAACAGACCTGTTTTGGGTGAACGGAATTTAGTTTTAGTGACGGTTTAAGCGTGTGTCGTGTCATAGGGTCCGGGTCTCGTATTGACACGTTTTAACATGCATTTAGGTGCTGGGAAGTGACCGTAATTGTGAAGCTTGAATTGTGTTATTAAGCTGGGCGCGCATTCGAGGTGAGTTCTCTCACTGTGTAGTTAGGGGTTGTATGCATGTCATAATAGTTTGTATATACTACTGTCTTTGTGGTGTGAACTAGTTGTTTGTGGTGTGTAATATTTGATTGGTTTGAATGCTTAGTATAAATGTTTTACATTACAATTCGGTGGGACCGAGGAAGTGGAAAGAAACGTTGTGGGAACTCGGTGTGACGAGTGTGTTACATTACCATTCGGTGGGACCGAGGAAGTGGAAAGGAACGTTGTGGGAACTCGGTGTGACGAGTGTGTTACATTACCATTCGGTGGGACCGAGGAAGTGGAAAGGAACGTTGTGGGAACTCGGTGTGACGAGTGTGTTACATTACCATTCGGTGGGACCGAGGAAGTGGAAAGGAACGTTGTGGGAACTCGGTGTGACGAGTGTGTTACATTACAATTCGGTGGGACCGAGGTGTTGGATACATAATTACTTGTAGATGTTTACTCGTTTTATGTAACTGTGATGTTGTTGCTTATGTGCGGATAGGGGTGATGTGTATATAATTCCTATATGCGCATGTGTTGGAATTCACTAAGCTTCGTGCTTACCCTTTCCCAATAAACTGTGGTTTCAGGTCCGAGCGGCTCCAAGGCGTGACAAGTACACACTGGCGCGCGAGGAGAGCTGGTTGCTTTATGGTTTTTAATAATTAAACGTTTATTCCGCTGGGTTTTATTATGAAGATATTAATTATGAGTTTGCAAACGAAACGTTGGGATTCATTTAATGAGTTGTTATAAATGAATTGTTTATTTAAAATTTTAAATTTGCTTGTAATTTTTGGGACGTTACACGAGTTCAAGTTGCTTTGTAAAAACTTTGTACATGCCAAAATATGTGTTTAAAGTATTTGTGTGTTTTAGGTGAAATTATCTTTTGTTGAATTATTTGGTGGGTTTTGATTAAATCAAAGTGTTGAGCTTTACAAATCTTATAAAACACCCATATTTGGGAATTTTGAGTGATTGATGAATAAATCACGAGTGAAAGAGATTTTGATAATCTATTGCTTAAGTGAAGAGGATTTGGTCAAACTACACTTTAGTGTTTTTGTGATTATGTGATAACTATGATGTGGCGTATTTTAAAGTGTGAACGTGTGGGTTGGGGATTTTGGTAAATCCGGCCATGTGAGTGTTTTAAGAGTTGTAAACATTTATTTTGGGGCCGATGGCCAATTGAGGAATTAAAAGGTAAAGATTTTGGGTAACGATGCATTTTGGTTTACGTAACCGTGTGAGTGACACGTATTTAACCAAACGTCTGTTTTGGCCTTAAAGGCTTGATTTATACTCAAATGAGTCTTTTGAGTATTTGCCGGTTTTAGTGGCTCGGGGTGGAGTCTTGGATGGGTTATATACTTAATTGCATTTTATTTGAATATGTGCCGGTTTAAGTGTTGGTCTTATGTGTGAAGACCGTTTGATGGTTTTGCATTCTTAGTACCTTTAGTACTAATGAACCTGGGTGAATTATATGCATTGTTGAGTTATGAAAGAGTTGCATATACGTATACATATAGATGCATATATGATTTGACTTCATCGGGAAGGTGGCAATGAAGGGGTTGTGAGATTATCATGCCTCGGAGCATGTGTTTGCATATTGTGGGCTAGATGCATTTCATTTGCATGATTTGATGTTGATAAATGATCATTAGATCTTTGAGCAGAGGGCTCGGTTTTGGACTCGGTTGAGTCTTGATGGCATCCGCCCGGTTTTAATAAGCTCGACGTGGGCTTGGGGTTTGCATTACATGAGTTGCATTATATTTGAGATTTACATGATTTGAATGCATTAGTTATTCTTTTGGGGTCATGTATTTATATTTAAGTCGAGTAAGCTTGTGTTTGGATGGTGGGTTTTCCCAAGGTAAAGATCCAGTAGGATTGAACTTGATGGCTTGGACTAAAGACCTAGTATGGTTGATGTCTAAGAAGGGCTAAAGACCTAGTATGGTTGATGCCGAAGATGGGCTAAAGACCTAGTATGGTTGATGCCGAAGATGGACTAAAGACCTAGTATGGTTGATGTCTAAGATGGACTAAAGACCTAGTATGGTTGATGTCTAAGATGGGCTAAAGATCTAGTATGATTGATGCCGATGATTGACTAAAGACCTAGTATGGTTGATGTCATCTGTTTTCCACATCCAAGAAGCTTACTTGGATTTATTTAATTGTGGTTTAATTTATGTGTTTGCCACATTCGATGAGATCGGGTCTCCCCGTCACCGAATGGTGTTGATTTCGGGTATTTTATTTATTCGCATTGTTAAGGTTATATTATATTATATGCATATGGATTGTTTTCCATGACCGATGGACGGATTTATGTTACATCCTTATTGGATGTTTTAACTATTGGAGTTTTATTCGCAGTGGCGATTATTTGAGAAATTATTATTAATTAACTCTTGATGTGAGTTTTGGATTTGAGTCCTTTGCAGAGAAACGATTTTCATTGGAAGCTTTCCTCTCAAAAATTGCGTGCGTTTGGAAAATGGGTTGTCGATGTCTTTTATACAAGCCCTTTTAGAAAATCATTTATTAAGTTGAAGCTGTCGATTTATCAAATGATTTGCTCATGATGTAAACTCTTGAACCCACTAGGCGTTAGCCTAACCTTTTTATTTGTCGGCATGTGCAACAGGTTCAGGTTGGGAATAGCTTTAGCTACACTGTGAAGTGATGAGTGCTAGTAGAGTGCACAAGAAGTGAGATGCTTAGAGAAGTCTTCTGCACATATTTGGGATTAGCAATTTGTAAATGGGTAAGTAACACCCGTCTTGAGATGTTAGTTGTTTAGTTTGTGATGTTCAAACTTTGAGATATTTTCAAGGATGTTTTGTAGAAATGATTTTATCATCTTTTAGTTATTCTCTCAAAATTACTGTTAGTTGCTCGTTCCAATTTTGAGGGTGTTACACCTTGTGCCCCTGTCGACAGACTCAATCACCGGAGGATCGAGATGAGGCAGCCACCGTTTCCTTCTCCACTCATTTCTCTGCCACCATCATCCAACCCCATTCGCAACTTCTCCAGTGTGACATTCTCTGACCCTCTCTTACACTCTAGCTCCCAAACAACCATTTCCCCTCTAGTGAACCATCTCCATCTCCAACCATTCCTTTTGTCCATGAAGAACCATCCTCACTTTCACCTTGTCTCCCCCTTATCACCTGCAACTCCACATCGAAACAGGTCTCGCCGACCACCCCTTCAGTTTCATTCCCTCTTTCACATCCATGTGATATCCTCATCGTGAGGAGGAGGAGGATGAAGGTGTGAGTCTTTTGTAATGATATCGTCGCTTCTGATAACCATCCTGTGGTGATATCGTTTGTGTGATAATCGTCTTGTGGTGATATAGTTATAGAAAGTTGTTGTCAGAAAAGAATCTTACCAAGGATAGCCACGACTTTCATTGAAAAAGGATAGGCCACTCGCTGAGCGCCCTAATCAATGAGGATAGGTTTCAATGTGGGGTATTTGCTATATGGTATGGTACAAAGCCAGTTTATAATTCTTTATGTGGGGAATGAACGCAAACCGCTTCAAGGCAACGGGCTATCTCCCAACTTTCACTGTGTGATAATCGCCTATGTGATATCACCGAAGATGGTGTTGGTGGACCTGTAATGTATTGTATGTGTGTGGTGTGTGTATACACATACTAAAGATAATGACGTAATAGGTCCCTGAAGTTTGATGATAACAAGAAAATCAAGAAAATGGTTAAATGACTAAAATACCCTTCATTAAATTGTACTTAACGGAAAAAGTTAACGTTCGTCAGGTCGAGAGATAAAAGTCGTAAAAGGGTGAATAACATGAGGGACAAATATATTGAAATAAAGGCGAGGGACGAAAACCGTTAAAATAGACAAACGTCATGAAGGAATAGTTAACTTTACTAAAAAAAATATTAAAACAACAATATTTATATGCCTTTATTCGACCACAAATATGTTTTCCTATCTTAAAATACCTTTGTTTAGAGCATCTCTAACAACTATGCTATTTTTTTCTAAAATAGAGTAAAAAGATTCAAAATCTCTAAAAAATTTGCATCCAACTCCAACAGCTATGCTATTTTAGCAACTCTATTATTAATTAACTTATTAAAATATTCAATTTATTTAATTATGTTATTAAAATATTCAATATATGAAAAGTTGGAAGAAGAAAAATTTGCTTTTGAGGGATAATAATTAGTTTTGGGGAAAAACCATATATTTAGAGATTTCTCTAAATTTAGAAATTTTTACAATCTCTCTTCTTTTTTCTCTATTTTAGCATAAATGATATCATAGCTATTGGACCAACAAAAATGCTAAAATTACAATTTTTTTTCTATTTTAGCATAATTATCCGAGGCTCTAGAAGTCAATTATTAAACTACACCCGCTCTTTATTTCGAAAAGTTTAAATATTAAAAAATTAAATTTAAAATGTGAAAAATGAAATAAAATAAAATAAACAGCGAACGCTCCGCTGTTTTATTGGTGGTGCAGAACTGCAGACTGCAGACCTCATAAAAAATTTCAAACTTTTAAACCGTCAAATTTGTCTGCCCTAAAAAAAAATCAATCAGACATTCGAATCGAAACCCCCCCAAAATCTGTGCTCCGATCTTCTTCAATCTCCATTATTTCTATCGAACATTTACCCCCCCCCCCCAAATTCCGATTCGATCTCTGGGATCGTTTGATGCCAGAGGTCGACAGTATTGCGCCCGGCATGGCCCCGTCGGCGGCCAATTCCTTATTCGGTAAGTATGAGGTCGGAAGACTTCTCGGCTGCGGCGCTTTTGCAAAGGTGTATTATGCTAGGGACATCAACACCGGCCACAGCGTCGCCATTAAGATAATCAATAAGCATAAAATCGCTCACAACGCTAATCTCGTGTCGAACGTGAAGCGCGAGATCGATATTATGCGCCGGCTTCGGCATCCGAACATCGTGAAATTGTATGAAGTTATGGCTACGAAGACGAAGATCTATTTCGTGATGGAGTTCGTGAAAGGCGGTGAGTTGTTCGCGAAGGTTGCCAAAGGTCGTTTATCTGAAGCACATAGCCGGAAGTACTTTCAACAATTGATCTCCGCCATTGGTTATTGTCATTCTCGTGGTGTTTATCACAGAGATCTGAAACCCGAGAATCTCCTAATCGATGAGAACGGAGATCTGAAGGTTTCGGATTTCGGATTGAGTGCTGTTACAGGACAGATCCGAGCCGATGGATTGTTGCACACGCTATGCGGCACGCCGTCGTACGTCGCACCGGAAATCCTCACGAAGAGAGGATATGACGGAGCGAAGGCGGATATCTGGTCATGTGGCATCATCCTTTTCGTGCTGAACGCTGCTTACCTTCCGTTCAACGATTCAAACCTCATGATGATGTATAAGAAGATCTACAAAGGCGAATATCGGTGCCCTAAATGGATGTCGCCGGATCTCAGGCGGTTTTTGTCTCGTCTCCTGGACACAAAACCAGAGACGAGAATCACAATCGATGAGATCAAATCTGATCCGTGGTTCAGGAAAGGATATAAGGAATTGAAGCTAGATGATCAACTAGAAATGGTCGTGAAGCCACAACACGACGATAAATCCATTTCCTTAAACGCATTCGACATAATTTCGTTTTCCTCCGGTTTAAACCTCTCGCCTTTGTTCGACGGAACACGTAACTCGCCGGGACAAGGCGAAAGGCTGGTGATGTCCGAGTCGCCGGAAAAAGTCATCGAGAAAGTGGAGGAGCTCGTAAAGGAGGCAGACGTGAGGTTAAAGAAGCGGAAGGAATGGGGAGTGGATTTGGTAGCTCAGAACGGTAAACATGTAATCGGATTGGAGGTTTTCCGGCTAACGGAAAGCTTAGTGGTGGTGGAGGTTCAAAGTAGTGGCGGAGGTACAGATTTCTACGATGAGTTGTGGAAGAACAAAATTAGATCGGAGTTACTTGAACGGCGGGATGTACAGGTAGCCGAGAACTAGTGGTTCGCCGGCGGTGGGCCACGTGTCGGGCGTATGTACTTAAATCATTTATACACATATTTATTGACATCTTTTGTTTTTTTTTCAAATAAAAATCATTTACCCTCTAGGCTCAAGAGTAACAAAGAGGGTAGGCGAAAAAAACATTTTGTTGATGGGCAAACATAGTAATTTATGATTTTGTACATAACAATGGGAAATTATAATGTGTTCGTTTTGTGTTGTACAACCATTGTTTTATGAGGTTTATATATTCAATAAAAATGTTAGAGTCGTTTACAAAACGCTTCTCGATAAAGCGTTTACTGGCGAGAGTCATCACCCTTATTTATAGGATAAACGTAAGGTTTTATGTCACCCACTAAGGTGATTAAACCGGTAAACACTTACCAAATGAATATGGTTAAACAACCTTTCGTTTTTTAGGGTGCGTTTGGTACGCATACATGATAGACCGGGACAAGATAGGACAGAACACGACATAACAACTACTCTACGTTTGGTAGACATTAGGCATGGGAATGGGGCGGGTATGGGGCGGGGACCTCAATCCCCATCCCCGTCCCCGATCATTATATTCATCCCCATCCCCGCCGGGGAATATGATCATATCCCCATCCCCACCGGGGAACGGGGATCCCCAACGGGGAAACGGGGATTTTTTCCCCAATCGAAATTTTTTATTTTAATACAAAGATAATTATTTTAATACAAAAAAAAAGTTATTTTAATACAAAATTAAACATCATATAGTAATTAACAACCTAAAACCAAAAGAAAATCAACCTAATCCAAAACAAATAACGTTACACGTACCAAAACATATTGACTTATCGAGTAATATGGCAGAAAGGTAAACATATTACATTTACAACAAAATATAAAAAAATAACAAAAACTACAAAATATTTTGTTTAGAAATGCATCAACTTTATGAAACAAACCACCAAAATGGTGCACCAACCAAAAACGTACAACACCTATCAAACATTCTAGGGCCAAAAAATAAAAATAAAACTATGGGTTTGTATATATATATATATATATATATATATATTGCATATATAATATGAAAATCATCGATGTGTTGGATTCAATTTTATGGAGATGTAGTTCAGTAGTTGATGGGGTTCATAAAAGAAAATATATATACCTTTACTTATATATATATATATATATATATATATATAATATAGGTGTATGATGTATATGTGTATGTATACATACATTAATGATTAAAAAGATATGCAATTATTACTCATTTCTTGGACAAAAAATATTACTATATATTTAAATATATATTTTCATATTATATATATATATATAGTATACATATTATAAAATACGGGTACCCGGCGGGGCGGGGAGTGAGATGCCCGTCCCCGTCCCCATCCCCGGTTTTAGAAAAGCGGGGATCCCCGTCCCCGTCCCCGATACCCGGTTTTACGGGGAATCCCCGTCCCCGACCGGGGCGGGTGGACCGGGTTACCCGACGGGTCGGGGGTGATTCCCATGCCTAGTAGACATAACTGGACATAACAGAACCGATAACATTAGATAAAATACAAAGAAATAAAATTTAAAGAATGAATAAAATATAAAATAGAATGTGTATTTGATGTTTTAGAAAAGAATTAGATTTTATTTTTAGGTTATATTGGTAAAACATAAGTATGTTCCACCTTGTTCCATGGGGTAGGGGTAGAACAAGCGTGTTCCAGCTTGTTTCAGCTTGTTCCACTCTGTTCCACATAAAAGTTCTGCCAAACATGGGACATTGATCTCTGTTTTGTTCTGCCATGTCTTGTCCAGTGTACCAAACGCACCCTTACATAAAACATTTACGCTTTCCGTTCCTATGTTTTTAACATTAATTATCAAAAAATCTTTAACATGTACTTTAAAATGGATAATAAAGATTTTAGAGATTTTTCTTTAATATATTTTCTAAAAATAAAACATAAAATGAAAATAAAATCTTTTATTGTTTGAAGTTTGATATATTTTCGTTTAATGTAAAATTTATTGTTATATTAAATTTATTTAACTTTTTAGTAATGTAAATTTTTTTATATATTTTGAACTTTAATTATTTGTTTTGGAAAATTAAGAAAATTTGTTAGAATATTTTAATATTTAAATATTCAATATATTAAACATATAATAAACTTTCTACAAAAATGGTACTTTTGTTGTTTTTTTACCCTCCAAATAAAGTAAAAAATATTTGATACATCTTATTTTTGCCTTAGAGCATCTCTAATTATACTTCATATTTATGAAAATGGCGTTTACACCCCCTCCAATCATACTTCATACTCTAAATTTTTTTACAGTGTACAGAATTTGTACGCCAAATATGCATTGTGAGTTTGACACTCCAAATTAGTGGACCCCACTACTTTTTCCTAAAAGTAATATTATTTAATTAATAAATATTATAACTTATATATATTAATAGCAAATAGTAAATGAAATAATGTTATTTTAATGTAGGATCCATATTTTTGGTGTTTTTTTTGAGTATGGTTGGAGTTGAAGGTTTTTTTTTAGATGTTGGCCCCACCAAAATTAGTGTTTTTGGTGTTTTTTTGGTGCGAAGGTCGGAGATGCTCTTAGAATGTGATTTTGAAGATCTCTTTTCTTGGATCTCTTAAAATGTAAATTTCAATTCGAAATTGTGATTTTGATTTGGAATGTTACACTTTCAACCCCTATACTTATTTACTAAATTTACTTTATACCTTTTACTTTCATTATTTTAATTTTACATTTAACACATATAATCGTTTATTAACTAAAATACGTTAAAAAATACGTTTTAATTTTAACAAATTACACCATTATAATCGTCTCTTCGATACGTTCGAAATGAGTCCAATCTTGAATTTTTTTGATTTATATATTTTAATATATATCATATACACTACATAAAAAATATTTTATATTTAAAATTCATACCCTTATAGTTAATTATTTAATTTATGGTACTCTTAGGTAGCGTTTGGTACGCATACTAGATGGGACGGGATGGAACTGGACGAGACTGAACTGGATGGGACGGGACGGGACTAAACTGAAGGAGATAATTTTAATTTAAGTTACGTTGGAAATACATCGATTCTTTTGTGCATACTCTGTAACTGCAAATACTTCAGCTCCAAACACACATGAATCATCATTCGTCAAATACCCATTTTCACAATTCTTAAATGAGTCCAGTGATACCAACTTGTCAAAACCCCATTTCATATTCTTCTCGTGAAACCTTCTCCTATTGCCATTCACGATATCTATAAACACATTCAAATAATAATAATTTAAAACGATTTAATGAATTAGTTAATATATGATTATTATGTTAATGCGATAGGAGTGTAAAACAAAATTGAAAAAAAAATAAGAGATGTACCATAAATTAAATAATTAACTATAAGGGTATGAATTTTAAATATAAAAAATATTTTTTTTTATGTAGTGTATAACTGTATATGATATATATTAAAATATATAAATCCAAAAAATTTCAAGATTTGGCTCATTTCGAACGTATCGAAGAGACGATTATAATGGTGTAATTTGTTAAAATTAAAACGTATTTTTTTAACGTATTTTAGTTAATAAACGATTATATGTGTTAAATGTAAAATTAAAATAATGAAAGTAAAAGGTATAAAGTAAATTTAGTAAATAAGTATAGGGGTTGAAAGTGTAACATTACAAATCAAATTCATCAAATTGGACGAACGCGGGTGCTACAGTGGACTACGCGGGGGTGCTATAGTGTCTACGCGGGTCATATTTTCAAAAATGGTCCCTGGAATTGAAAAGTCACAAAATAATCCCATCGCGGGATTGAATTTTTCAAAAATAGTCCCTGCAAGTTTAAAAAAGTGTCAGAAATGGTCCCTGTCCCGCGATCGCGGGCTCCCATCGCGGAAAAAATGGGTATTTTTGCAAAGTGGGAGAGATTTGTGGTATTTTGGTAACACTTGGTCAAACTTGGGGTATTTTAATTAATTTCCCTAAAATCTTTTATTGTTTGAAGTTTGATATATTTTCGTTTAATGTAAAATTTATTGTAGTATTAAATTTATTTAACTTTTTTTTTTGACCAAATTTATTTAACTTTTTAGTAATGTAATTTTTTTTCATTCTTTATTTTGAAAAATTAAGAAAAATTGTTAGAATATTTTAATATTAAATATTCAATATATTACATATATAATAAACTTTCTACAAAAATGGTACTTTTGTTGTTTTTACCCACAAATGAAGTAAAAAATATTTGATACTGTTAAAGGGAAAACTAAATAGAACAATAGAATGGAGAGAATGAATCGTAATTCTCATTAATCATAAGTCCTTTAAATAGGGAGAAGTTTACAGCGAAAATGAAACATTAATTATGGTAAATTCTAATACTAGGAAAATATTCTTTCAACCACTTCCTTTTGATGATGGCACATATCCTTCAACACTCCCCCTTGTGCCGAATCAAATGAGTGATGGTGCATAGTCCTTGCCTCATTAAAACCTTACGCCAAAGAAACAAAACCCAGTGGGAAAAATAAAAACTTTAGGCGAAGGAAAGAGTACAAGACACCAATAAACAATTCCTTTAGTTTACCATTTTTCTTGATTTGTGCATCAATCAAGAGGTATAGAAATCAAGATGATGTATAAACTGTTGTCTCACTAAAACCTTGCACCAAGGAAGAAAACCCAATGGGAAAAAATAAAACCTTGGGTGAAGGAAAGAGCACAACCCACTAATAGTACATGTTTAGTAGACACCTCCTTCTGTCTATTACTCCCCCTGGTTCGTACATCAATCAAGAGAGTTAGAAAATATCCACATCTTAATGCTTTCCACATGTTTCTCAAATGTAGCCTTAGGCAACCATTTAGAAAGCAAATCTTCCATATTTTCCTCATACCTTACTTGATTCACTTGACTCTTGATGAGAGTTTATTGTTGCTGGTTTTATAGAAACTTAAGCGAAATATGATTTATGTTATAACCTTTTATGTATCTTACTTTCATTTATTTGATACATGATGCATTATTTCCATATATGCAGGTAGGATAGTAGTTGAACTCAAACCACTAGTTCCTCTAATATGTATAATGATGATCCTTAACCATATACACTCTTGAATAATGTAGAGTAATATTCTTGATAATTTAAGAATGTAGCTCTTAAGGGGTTGCTTAATTTACTTCCAAGCAATCGGTATGTTCCATATGATAATTCCTTAGCCAATTTGGGAACAACCTTTATATGAGTTGAACATAAACCTAATATCAACAATTATATACTAAGACATTGTTTGGTGTTTTTCTATAAGAGCCAGTACTTTTGCCACTCACAATCTAAGTAGGTATTTAAGTTCCATTATCAATTCAATTTTCTCCATAGGGAAATAATTGGCCCACGTCAGTGGTGCCAAAAGATTAATTTGAAATCATTCCAATGACGTTGCGTTGTCGCTGAGCTAAATCTAGCTGACAAGTTCAGTTAGAAGTACAATATACGGTCAAGTGTATTATGTTGAGTACAATAATGCGCCTATTGTACTTAGGTATGAAATTCTAGCTCCCAACACCTCTTCGTCATCATCCTTTAGACGAAATGGATATTTCCTTATATCCAACACTTTGACCGATCATGGGAGTGCTAGTCGGATGCGCTTTGCCCATATTAAGTCGCCTGATCATTTTCTGGACATATGCGGATCGGTGGATCAATATTCCACAAACTTGGTATCGTAGCTCAAGTATCTAGATAAAACCAAGTTTTCCCAAGATCTTTTATCTCAAATTCAGATTTCATATAGCTTGTGTTTTCTCTTATTTCATCAAGAGTGCCTATTATGTTCATAACATCGACATATAAAACTACTATGAAAATCTGAAACCTTTTTTCTAAACAAATACGCAAGGGCACAGTTCATCGTTCTTGTATATCATTTCCCAATCAAGTATTCACTCAGGCGGGTATACCACATCCCCATAGATTGCTTTAATCTATAAAGCGAGTTTTTTAATTTTATTGTAAACGCATTTCATAGTTTAAGTTACTTGATATTGGTATAATGTCATCAAGCACTTTTATATCTCTGAATTTAGATCCCCATAGAGATATGTAGTAACTGCATCGTTGAGCTACAATTTCCAGTCCTTCGAAAATTACTTGGCTAATTTAATTAGCAGAACGTTGTCCATCACGAGAGAATAAGTCTTATGGTGGTCAATCCAGTGCGTTGTGAGAAACCTTGCGCCAAAGGAGAGCCTTATATATTATGACTTAATTATTCTCATTACGCTTCCCTGACAAATGATTTATCTATGTCCTACAGGCTTTACACTTGGTCGGTTAGCACTACCGAACCAAATACCTGTTTATTTATCAAATAATTATTCTGGATTGCTTCTTTTCATTTAGGCCAATTTGCTCTTTGTTGACATTCTTCAACTGAGCATGGTTCGATGACATCGTGCTCTGTTATCTCATAAGCAACGGTATATGCAAATATATCATCATTGAGTATGTATGATCTGTCCATCGACTCATATTCATTTGAGATTTCTTTGATCTCTGGAATCAATATTAACTTCGGAGCGTCCTCCAGTAATGATTCATAGACATAGATTTAATCAGAGATGATCTCATGTATTGATGATATATAGTTGTGCCTTACTCTTCTCTTCCTTTAGATGAGTATCTATCGAACCAAGTAGCTTCCCCCATTTCTTTTTGGGAGCTACGACCTCCACCACACCTCCACCATGTGTGATTGCAACGTACTTCCAGCGACAATGTGCCCTTGTTTGGGGACTTTTGACATTGCGAGTATATTTGCAACTCGTATATGTGATCTTGTCACTCTAGATAATGTTAAATGTATCAGGTATCGAGTCTGATTCGTTTGACTTCAACTTTACGTTGTGAAGTTTTTGGGGATCAAAATGAGACACAGTTGAAATATTCAATGACACTTCCTGTCGTTCCCATGGAAAATCCTTTTTCCTATCTCCCTCTAACGACAGGAAGGTTGTCTCATCAAAGTGACAACCCACAAATCTAGCGGTAAAGTGATCACTCGTCAAGGGTTCTAATTAGCGGATAATTGTTGGGAATTCATATCCAACATTTGATGAATCGTCTTTAAGACCCATTTTGGTACAGTGTGGGGGAGTAATTGGCACATATACAACACAACCAAACATACGTAAATGTAAAACATCAGGCTTATATCCAGTTGCCAACTGGTACGCATAAGATTGGTTGGTTGGTTGTGGGTCTAAACACGAATAAGTAAAGTTGCATGTAATATTGCATAATCCCATGTAGATCTGGATAAATTGGTGCGCATAACCAATGTCCTAGCTACCATCTATATTCTTTTGATGACAACTTTTATTATTCTACGAGACCATTTTATATATACACATGGGGTATAGGAAACTCTACATTAATCTCTATACGTATGCAATAATCATCAAATCCTTATGATGTAAATTCTCCAGCATTCTAAGTCATGCAGACTTGATGAGAAAATCAGGGTGGTTAGTCCTTAAACGTATAACTAGTGCTAGGAGTGCAACATTTCATGTGGACAATAATATTACACGTGTTCATCGTGTCAAAACCAGAACCATAAAGTACTTTAATGGTCCGCATTCTGGATGTTTATGTCCATAAATATCACCTTGTATTCGTTGTAAGAATGAAATGTCCTTAGCTTTAGGATGATTTCATTCCTGTCTTGGATAAGAATCAGGGTATACAAAAGTTCGAGGTATTGGAGAGGGCATATTATGATGGTGATGTTGCTTTTTGTGCAGTAGAAGTCAACAGTTGCAATTTGGTTAATTCCCTGGTTTTGTCTTTCACTCGAAAGAGAATGTGTCTATGTGTATTTCCAATACATAGATCATTATGTCGTGACCATGATGTCCCACGTGGTCATGCCGAAACATATATGTGTCATTGTCCCAAAGTTCTTTATTGGTGACAAAATATGTTTTAATGACATAGATAATCCATTAATTTTGACACATTAATTTATCTAATTATGTTCCTTTCATATCATTAGACTTGATATACCCATTTCCATTCTTATAAAATGATTTTCAATTGATATGAATATCTTAACAAGGTTTCTTGTAATATGGTATTTTAGTAACTATTAATCTTGTATTAACAAGAAAATGACAGTCCATCGTCTACGTATTATGGTGTAGGGGGGAAAATATTAGTCTATATCTTAGGATCAGAGGTCCTAAAAAAATTATCCTCGATACATTCCTACACGGAACGGAGAATATTGAGAGTTTTGTGTCTGTTTTGATGTATTTCTTTACATCTATAATGGTTATATATTCAGGTGTATTTATACGCAAATGCAATTACTTTGATAGTTAAAGTATATTCAGATAAACTTATACTTAACTAATCTTAGATATGACATAGTTCATTTATAACTTGTTCCATTTTCTATTAGGAGTTCGTTCCCGACTCTTTTATGAAATTGACCATTTCCACAACCTTGTCCATATGGTACATATTTAGCATATGTGTGTGGATCAATATGTTTAATTCACTATCCTTTAGAGTTCTTTCCACCTCCAATGCTTGCTTTATTAACCTCAAGAATTTTCTTTATCCGGGTACGTCTAGCGTTGTTAAAAAACATTGTTACATCTCTTAGCCACTTGCATTAGGTTAATGAGCTTGTTAACGGTTATATTGCAATTTATACTGTTTCATTAGTATGATTGGTGGTATAGGAAAGATGAAAAGATGTTATAATTCAAATAATCTTTTGTGAGTTCTTTGCTACAAAGATTAAGATGCATTTTGAGACATGACATTTCTTTGTCAAAATCAGTTACCTTCTTGTAATCAAGTAAGTAGATTTCTTTCCACTGTATGATTAGTTTGAGAAATATATGGTACTGGATATTCCCAAATTTCCTTTTTGGGACTACCCACGGTTTTTGGGGGTTTCTAGTTATTCTCTCTAAAAGTTGTGACTGATGTATCATCTCAAAAATTTGAAAGTATTTAATTGTATCTTTATATCTAGTGTTTTTTTTTCTTTAGGGTCAAAATGGTTCAATTACTTTTGCGTATTTTCTTGTGTTTTTCCGAACCTATCTTATGGTAATCAAGTACTTTTGATTCAAAGACGTCGTAGAAAATGGAGAACATATTATTTTCTAAAATAGTGAATTATGGTTTATACTTATTATGTTATGCATGAAATTTCATTATCATAATAGTATTAGATTTTTGTATCCTTACATTTTGTTGATAATGCTTCATCAATATTTCAATTTGCGAATAAAACCACTCAATCTATTAGATCTTCAGGTAGTAGGGGAATCACGTGGATTTCTTAAGTCCTACAAACCTTAGGGTTATTTACAACTGTTTGACAAAATCCAATCGATATACTGCGATTTATTTAATTTGAAGATAACATTGTTAATAATAGAGCTTTTGGCATGAGACCAAAATGAATATGAGTTTGGCTTATGAAGCCAATTTCAATGGTTCAATACCTTAATAGTATTTTAAGAGATTTTGTCATTAGACAAATCGATATTCATTTTTTTAACATCTTAATAGTATTTATGGATATTTTGGTAGAAGACCAAATATATGGTTGGTTGGAAGTGTAACTTCCAAAAATAACTTCCAAAATTTATAAGATTGAAATTATTGAGTACGAACTCATAATCAAGATAAGCATTTGAAAATATTTTAACATTTTCATGCTATTTTTGAAGCTTTTGGCAAAATACCAAAAGTTATGGGGTTTGGAAGTGTAACTTCCAAAAGCTAATTATAAGATTAAAAAATTATGAGTAGGAACTCATTTAAATATTATGCAAAGAAGATAATTCTAAAACTAAATCCATAAGATAAAAAAATGTGCTAAAAGAATATCTTCAAACAAATAACAATTAAAAGATTAAGAATCATAAATAAAAACGCAAAAATAACATAAAGATTTGAATATATTATACGAAAGAATAAATTTAAAGACTAAATTCATAGAAAATAAACATTTAAATATACATCATAGAAAATAAACATTTAAATATACATCTGAATAAAATGAAACATTTAAAATAAATTATGACAATATTCTTTAAAATAAACAATTTAAACTCAACCTATTCAAATAAATAATATTGATCAATAAATATGTATGCGTCTAACAATTTATAAAAAAAAAACTATATGATTAAGGATATATTTAAAAATGTCACTATTTGAGGAAATTGTTTATGAGATATAATCGAGATGATATTGTTGTTAGGAAAGAAAATCAATTTAAAAAAAATTATTTAGGTGCTAAATTTAGAACGAACTAATAAAATATAAGATACTTATGTATTTTAATAAGTAGATATTCATGAAATTGGTAACTAAAATAGATAATTAGTTAATATTCAAATCCAATGATTTATTTAAAAACAATTTAACATAAAACACATATAAACAATTAAAACATCTCAAAACAGTGATATATTGCAATTTATGCTTATGTTAATTATATGCCGTTTTCATGTACACAATAAAAACAAAGAAGAGAAATAAATTAACAATAACTAAACATGCTCAATAGATCCATAATCAAATTAATTAACTAAGCATGCTCAATAAAGATTATAATTATGAAAGATAACAGTTCAACAAAAAGAATGATAATTAACAAGTAGAAGTTAACACATCGATAGTCCAAAAAGAATTAAGTTACATTCATTCAAAAAATTTAACGACAATTGTTATAAGCAAAACTATATAATGCTAATCTTACGTAAGTTTTGTGTTTTACAGTTGATTGTTGTCATCAACGAATTCTATTTTATGGTATTAAAATAACTAGTAATGAACTAATAATTACAAGTTTAATATAAAAGAACATACCTCATTGTTGATATCGATATTGTAAAAAACTTAGCATTTGTTCGGTTGAATTCTTTCTCGGCAGAGCATTGTGTTGATAGCGTGTTAAAGGGAAAACTAAATAGAACAATAGAATGGAGAGAATGAATCGTAATTCTCATTAATCATAAGTCCTTTAAATAGGGAGAGGTTTATAGCGAAAATGAAACATTAATTATGGTAAATTCTAATACTAGAAAATATTCTTTCAATCACTTTCTTTTGATGATGGCACATATCCTTCAACAGATACAACTTATTTTTGCCATAAAATGTGATTTTGAAGATCTCTTTTCTCCAAATATGGGGATTATTTATTTCATTCTAAATAGATCTTTTCTTGTTAAGTGGAAAATTTTGCTCTACATTCAATACATTTAGTACAATATCTTTAAAAAATTATCTAAAGTGATGATTTTAAATAAATGTTTACTCCAACAAATTAACCAACACTTTCTTTAAAATAAAATAAAAAGCACATGAAGATGTAATAACCTTAATTCTTTTATTTGTTGTTTATGGAGTTTAAGGGGTAAAAGTGTAATTTTTTCAATGTTTTCAGGGACCATTGGCTAAATAGATGAGTAAATAGGGTAATCTCTCTCTTCATTCTTATTTTGGTTTGAGAGATAATGAGAAATGGAGTCTTGAAGGGAAATGGTACTCTTGGTTGATTGCTGAAGGACTAAAGAAAATCATTGAAAAAAGAGTCATATCCTCAAAGGTAACTTCTTCCTCTTAAGTTAAATACATCCATTAATGGAGTTTTGGATTCAATGTATGGATTTTCACCTCCCTTATTGTTGTTGTTTTGAAAAACCTAGATGGATGATCGTTTTGGATTGATTCTTATTAGTTTTCAGTTGGTTTATTTGAGAAAACTCATCTTTGTTGTTGGTTGATAACAATCATTTTGAGCGTTATTTACATATCATTTGTGTATGTTTTTCTTTTATTTTAGTTATTTTCCTCTTTATTTGTTCATGTTTCTTTTTTTTTATTAATTTATTTTCATTTGAAGTAGTTGAGGGTGTTTTATGGTTATACACATCATTTTGGGGTTAAAAACGGCACAGTTCGACAGTGGGCACAACTGCCCATTGTGGGCACTCAAGTTATTATTGGACAACTGCGTTTTTGTGCTTCTAACCAGGTAATATGAGTTGTACAGGGAGGTCAAAAGATTGGAACTAGAAAATCCTATTTAAGTATGACCCTTATTATCCAAAGCATCTTATAGTTGTCTCTCAATGGGTTTGTATTCTTTCACCATTATAAATAGAGATTTGAAAGTGCAAGTGGAGATCAGCAACAAAAGAAATGTAGAAGTTCAATATTTTATCTTTGCATTTTATTGTTGTAGTTGTAGTTTATCTTCTTCTCTTTAATTTTCAGTATTGCTGTCCACGGTGGGAACTCGGTGGGCACAAATTGTACTTTATTTTAATGCAAGTATTTTCCAAATATTTTTCTATTTGTACTGTGTTTTTCATTTTTATTATTAGCTAAACACCTCTTCAGGTGTACTAGGGGTGAGCATAACCCGACCGAACCCGAACCCGATATAGCCGAACTTGAGTCACCCGACGAACCCGAACCAGATTTTGCCCGAAACCCGATCTTGGTATTTCGGTTCGGTTTGGGTTGGGTTTTCCCAAACCCGAACCCGACCGAAACCCGAACTTTTTAAAAAAATGTTTTTTTTCTTCCAATATATACATTATGAATTTATATATATATATATGATTGCAAAACAGCTTCCATGCATATACACACACACACATATATAGATATATATATATATATATACATTACGAACTTTAAAAAAAATGTTTTAATCTCTTCTTCTTTACTTCCATGCATATACACACACACACATATATATATATATATATATATGATTGCAAAACAGCTTCTTCAATTCTCTATCTTGCATTCATTTTATATATATAGGGCTTGCATCACTCTTCCTAGTTCCTACTGTAGAGGTTCGGTTTCAAAATTTGAGCATAGAGGCAGATTGCTATGTGGGTAACCGAGCACTTCCATTGTTACCAAACGCTACTAGGAATGCCATCGAATCGCTTCTGGGTTCTATTGGGATAAGTTTCTCTAAGAAAACTAAAGTCACCATTCTTAAAGATGCATCTGGGATAAGCTTATTTGTATTAGTACCAAAGTCCAAAAGCTGGAAATGGAGATGAAGAAGCAAAACTGCAAAAGTTGATGGGCTGAAAAAAGGGGCTTGGAATCGGCCCAACCCGAACAACCCGACCGAGGAACCCGCACCCGAAATGGCCCGAACCCGAAAACCCCAAACTACACTTTGGACGGGTTTCGGGGCCTCCTACTTCCACCCGAAACCCGATTAACCCGAAGTTTTTCAACCCGAACCCGAATAACCCGCCCGATGCTCACCCCTAAGGTGTACTGTGAGTCGAACTTGAGACTAATATGCAACACTTGGGTTTGACTATTGTTACTAGCTCTTAAGCTTGGTCTACTGAGTCGAGACTTAAAATCAATGGGGATAAGTCGATCACCCTGAACTGTTAATATTATATCTTGACCCAGAGATGAGCGGATTCAAAATATGACTTAAATTATGCACACCGATTTTGAGAAAGTCTTTAATTACCACGTAGAGGTACAAGTTTTGTATGATTTACTAAGGTTCAAACATTGATTAAGATTTATATCACAAAGAGATTTGAGTATAAATCTTCGTATTAATAGAACTTGACATTTTTAATTGACAGTGCTTTGAATACACCGATAGACGTGATTAAACCTCAACGCAAGTATACATCGAGATCTAATGTCGTCTTTTCAAGTAATAAAGTGGTAAAATACCAAATATCGTTCCCACAGATATTGGAGTAAAAGCGTAATAAAAGAAATGATTTACAAGGATCAAGTCGAAGATAATATTTTGGTTGGATTTATCACAGATTATATTGAACAAATAATAAAGAAAGCAAGGGTGTAAGATGTTGGGGTGAAGTCTAAATATAAATTCCAGCAGACTAATGATATGGCAATGCTACAACATTGGTCTCTCAACACTTAAGTTCACCATCTACTTTTCAGGATGCCCTTCCGGATCTTCAACATTATACTACTGATCTAGCTTTCAATCATGTAACACCCTAAAACAGGGCTACTTTGAACTTCAAAAATTCCACAAGTTATGATCAAATAACATTAAACTTTTATAACCAGAGGATCAATGTAGAGGGTTTTATATATATACGACACATCTAACTCAAATAACCTATTAATCTAATCATAACAACATAATCAGATTAACTAGGTTATCTAGTCATTTTTTCAAAAGTATCAACAATGGCTAGATCCTCCGTCATCTCTAAAGTTTGCATCATCCCAAAAGTTCTCGTCTCACATCCCAGCTTATTTCCCCGAGCTTGTACCTGGTAAGAAAATTTAATTTGAACAATTAGGCTTACGCCTAGTGAGAACATTCAAATCAAATTAAAACTTAACAATCGAAATATCAATAAATCAAACATGTCTTACGACACTCTTACCGTACATTAGCTCACTTCCACCATAGGAACCTACCCGATCCCATAAACATGACTACTTCATTTAGTCATCACATCACAGCCAAGAGTTTACCACGGATCATTCCAAATTCCAGGTTATTACTCTTATCCAATAAATTTCATCGTATGGTCAATGGCTAGTATTCAGTACTAAATTGCCCCCGATGACCCGACGACTATTTCTTATCCAGAAGTAGAGATTACAAATTATGCTATGCCTATCTCTGATCTTCCCTCAGAAATGGGAATTACAAATTACGTTATGGCTATTCCACATTTCACCTCAGAATCAATGGCCCCTGATGGGATTCAATATATCGCGATTAATAACCGGGCCCCCGATGATTCCAGGTACACTCATCCTTAGAAATTACATCATATAGTCAATGGCTAGTATTCGGTTCCCATTAGACCGTACTAAGTTGCCTCCGATGACTTGATGCCAATTTCTAGCTAAAACAAACATATTGTCTATGGATCCAATACACTTTAAGTGACTATTTATAACAGCACACCACTTCTCACAATGTATTCCATTCTATGAACACCGGATAGTCTAATATACCCTAAAATGCTATTTTTCTAAAATTCTTACTTAGAAAAAAAAATTCTGAAACTCAATCCAAAATGAAACCATATCGGACCCTAAAACTAATTTTCCAAAATTAGTTCAAAATTAATTCTACCGAATCCATTTAAAACAATTCCATTACACTTATTAATAAAATCCACACCTCAACTTAATTAAAATCCATTCTTTAATTTAATTAAAAGAAAACATACGTTAATTTAATTAAAACCAAATTTGAATGTGGCCCATCAATTAATGCACACGACCCACTACACATCCAATTTTGGTTTTAATAATTCAACTTCGAGACTTGTAGCCATTTACTTTAATTTCTCACAACCAAATTGGCCCAACTCCCGGTACCTCAAATCACATACTGGGCATTCGGCCCAACACCAGGAAATAAAAATACCGGTATTTAACTAGCCCAAATTACCGGTGTGTTGACCCAAGTATCGGTATGTGTCAGCCCAACTATCGGTACCGATATAAAACCCCCGGTCCGGTTTCCTTGAAATACCGGTATGATCAAAACATAACTACCGGTATAAAATTAATTACCAGTATCTTAAAAATCCCGATCCGATTTCAATAAAATACTATACCAATCCATTTTTCATAAAGTATAATACCGGTCCAAATTATCGGTAACTTAAGTATCAATCCACAATTTAAACCCCGGTAATACTAGTACCGGTACTAATCTATCGGTATCACACTTCACAGTACCGGGACTACGTCTAATTTCAATTTCTGCTACTTTTCGGTTCAAAATTCATCTCAACCAGTTGAATTAAGAATTAAGCCATCATACCAATATATTCAGATATTCAATACAACATCTTTATCTCAATTCCAAATATCAATTTTTAATATGAATTGAAGGAACTCACCTGAATGATTCTTGGTTCTGTACGATGCTTCAAAACCCTAACTCTGCTTCTCAAAACAAATCTGAACATATGAATATGATCAGATTACCATTCAATTGAAGAAATCAGTAAAACCATTCAGATTTCCTTACCACAATTTCTCCAATTTGATTTCTTTTCTTCTGTTTCTTCTCTTTTCTTTCTTTCTCTCTGCCTTCTCTCTTCTGCCGACTCAAAACCAAATGAATGAGATAATATCTCATTCAGCTACTTTATCCAAACACACTTCTCAAAAGTGACCAAACACACCTTCAAGTTCCATTATTTCCAAAATAACACCAAACTCTAATCACTTGCCTTATAACCCTATTGAATTATAAAATTACAATATAATTCAAGGTTTAATCCAAAATACACAAAAATCCTAATTCTCATTAAAATAACATTATAGAAAATTCGGGATGTTACAAATCAACCCATTCCTCGTGTTGTATTAGGACTATCAATAGCAAATGATGTCTTCCAATGGCTCTTTCAAGTCTTACTTCCTTTTGTCATTCAGATTGACGTGCATATCAATGGCTCATTCTTGATGCCATGACATTTTAACATTTTCAAAGTGATCAAAACGTCATGAAGTAAACTTATCTTTATAAAACTTAACATGAAATGGTGAACATCATTATTGAGAAACGATGTCCACCTTTCTTTATATTTAAAACTTCACCCTTTAATCTCACACCCAAGCTATGGAACTTAGCTACTCATACTTGAAATTAAATTGCAATACATGTAAATGACTGAAATTAAAGACATAATGTAAATGACATAAAAGTAAATAACAAGAATGTAAGATGCAATAATTAAAAGCAAGAAAGAAGTGCAACAATGTTGTCAGCAATGCTGCAGCAACTCATGCATAAGAACTAAGATAAGAACAAGATGAAGACTTTAAAGTAACCTGCATAAAATTAAAGAAAGCTTAAATGTTGTTTCAAATCAATTGTGAACTGATCGAGCTCTTCCCAAAATAATGCTAAGCACTCCTATTTAAACAAGAAAGGAGTGGCATACTAGATAATATCAAAACAAATCTCCTATTGTACCATGTTAGTACAATATATGTACCAAAACACCATGCCAAGGAGAGACTACATTGTACTAGCATTATCACAAACCAAGGATGTCTAGTTAAAATGTAACCACACCAGCTGGATCCAGTTTGCTTGCTTTCTTATCCCAAAAATTACGCTCCATGCCATTTATCCATCTCCAATCTTCAGCTGGCAATGCTGTAGCATTGAAATAGCACTGCATGTACTAAGAACAAGTTTTAGCCATTCTATTTTGTAGGTAAAATCACTAACTTAGCTCCATGATTAAGAAAAATAAAAATAAGAGAATAAAATGACTCAAAAGTTGGGATAAAGCAAAAAATTATATCTAAAAAGATAAGAAAAAGATACAATATGCATTAAATAAATAATGCATATCATTAATCAACGTAGCTAAATCGGCAAGATTAAGAATCAACAATAACGATAACTTTATTGACACTTTGTGGGCACGTTGTATAAAGATCTACTTTTGAGTGATCGAAATCTTTATAGAAGTTTTGTGACATGAAGTTTCTGAACATTTTCTTACTACAATTGTTTTAAGTGAAACTTACACCCATACCTATTTTAGTTACTTGTTTAGTTTTCGATGTTAAAAATCACCAAACTCGCTCAAAATATTTTATTCTTCTCTCATTAAAATTGGCTTATTTTTTTACTTTGTACTCGAAACTTTGAACTCAAAATCTTTATTTTTTTGGTAACCGTGGGTTTCCGGACCAGCTTACGCGCAACGACTAATCTCCGGGAGACCATGAATGGACTGGAGTCATCGCAGGTGAACCTCCATGGCCACAAGGGCGACCATGAATGGCCTGGCCTGAAGTCAAATCTTTGTAGATACAATCTTTGGTAATACTACCACTTTACTACTTGTAGCGATCATAGTGTCGACGTCTACTTGCGCCCCCACTGTGGGAACACTATGGTCATTATGTGGACTATACAATTTTCCGCTACCAGTGGTTCAATCAAGGATTCAAGGGTTTTAAGTTTTTGAGTAAAATCTTAATTAAGGGATTGGTTTTGGTTGGATTAAATGATGTTTTGATGTTAGAATAATGGTTAAAATTGTTTAGGACATCGATTCCCTCCATTTTGGAACATAAAATCCATTTGCGAAATGTTGGACAAGTGTGGCTTGTGAGGGTTTTGTTGAAAATCTCGTGCAAGGCAAACTAGTGAAGAAAGCGACTTTCATGCGGGTTAGGTTTCATGAAACTCGCATTTGGCACTGCCATTTGTGATTTTGATTTTGCTCGTTTTTCGTTTTGGACTAGGTTTGAGGCATCGACTAGGGGATTGTCTTGGGGGTTTTGGATGGTTTTAGGATGATTTAGATGGTTTAACACCATTCAAGTGTCATCTAATTCAGGTGTTCAGTTTGATCATAAGTGACTTTTAGGACGTATGGTGAAGTGTCGAACCTCAGGTAACCCTTTTTACGCATGTGTAATATCTATAAATGTTTTAAACTCTGACCATGGTTCTATCGCTTTGGAAGCTTTGGACAAACGTTTACCTGGACTTGTTTATTATTGAACAAATATTTTTTAATGTAGTTTATATTTCAATATAATGGTTTGGTTTTGGATTTGAATTGCATAGTGGGATTAGTGTATCTTGGGATAGTGGTAATCCCATGGGATTTATATTTTTTCCATGTGTCTTGAATTCGTTTCATGAGCACACTAGACTGGCATCTTCTACGAACATGGGGATCTACTAGGTCCCCGATTGTGAACATCATGGTGGAGTGATGGTTGTCTATGAACATTGTGCAAAACGTGTGGTTTTATGTTGACTATCTATATGGTTATGTTGGGCCTTTCTATATTACCTTAAACTGTTTAAATTGTGTTTTTGAGAGGGGATTCACTAGACCTTGTTGTTTAACCCTCATTTTTCAAACTTAAAACCAATTTCAAGAAAGAGAATAAGTGGGAGTTTCTCCAAATGAAAGGATAATGTGTGAAGCCGTTAGAGGAGGCAAGCTTAGAAGAGTTTTATAGTTTACCTTGACTTATTATAAATCATAGTTGTGAATGTGTTTATCCATTGCGAACCTTGAGATCCTGGTAATACGTTGACTTGGTATATTTGGGACCGTTCTAGTTATATGTTAAGTTTATTCTATTGTGGATTTTGGGTTGTTACATGAGGTTGTGAAATTCTTCCAATTGGATAACTTTCTAAAAATGATTACCATGAGATAGAAACATATATATTTTTATTATATTCCCATTAATATGAAACACTGATACTGATTGTTTATGAGAGAGAAATAAACTTTATTACATATATAAAATATTTTAATAATATATTTAACGTTGTAATCTCTAAAATAGAGATTTTTTTAGAGTTGAATATAATATTTTCTATTCCTGTTTTTACATTTTATAGGATGTTTTGGAAAACTAGTTTGGAGCACATAGAGCTCCAATTTCATCATTTTCTAAATTTGAATGCATTTACATCAACATCTTATACAAGAAGTGGTATTTATATTGGGTGACATATATAAAGATAAGAGTTATTGGTTTTCAAACAAAAGGTTTATCCATACATGTCGAAATAGATCTTTTACGTGAACACGAGTAATCGCTTTTAAAAGAAAGGCTTATCGGATAGTATAGAAAGTATATGTTTTTATACGCAAAAGAAACACACATGAAAATTAGGCTAACAACATTTGATAATTTCTTGACAAGTTATAAAATTTCACAGAAGACCCTTAACTGTAATTCGTTCAATCTGAGTGAATAAGCAATCATCACAACAAATTTGTTTAAAAATGTAAGCATAAACAACAATTTGATTTTTTGTACATATCATAGCACAAGTTAATCGAAAAAAATCGATGACCCCAAGTTTAGCTGTTAAATCAAAGAAGTTGACATGTAAATAAAAGAGTCATACAAACAAACAGTATAAGGTGTTGTTTGTTTTTCTAGAAATTTCTCTGAATTCCTTTTAAATCTGACTCGGTAAGACATTTCCAAATGTCACGTCATCAAACAAAAATATCAAAAATCTGTTGATTCATGCAAACGCATTTGTTAACATTGTATGAATGTGCAAAATTTGGTTTCTTATAAGCCGAAAGGTTAATCGAGAACCGGTTTATCCAAACTTTTTATAAACCTATTTTTGGTTCGGTCTAATATAGTTCGTATCAAAATTGAGTCAATTTATCTATTATTCAATCTTGAAATAATGCTATTTTTTAAGTCAATATGCATAAATATTTTGTATACCATCATAGTCATATTCCATAAAAGTCGATTTTCTTATATAAAACAACGTTTTATATAAACATTTTGGATGATTCTTGTTAATGTCATGTACTCATTTTGGATAATTAGTTGTTTTATTTATTAATTTTTATATTAATTATTATTTACGTACGTTGATACTAGTTGCGATAAATTTTAATTTAAACTTGTAATATATTTCTTTGAATTTTTTTTAAATGATCACTAGTTTATCCATATATTTAGTTTTCAAATGGATTAATCACTACTAAAAAAACAAGATTTCAGGCGAAAAAATCCGCCGAAAATCACTGTTTTCGGCGGATTTTTCGGCGGATGTGGTCGCCGTAAAAACTGGCGCCGAGATTGACTTTTTTCGGCGGAATTTTGTTTTCGGCGGATTTTTCCGCCTGAAATCTTTGCCATGATTAACAAAATTAATTTTTCGCCGAGATTTCGGCGGAATTTTGTTTTCGGATTTTTCCGCCTGAAATCTTTGCCATAATTAGATTTAGGATTTTCGGCGGATTTAAAAAATTGATTTTTTATTTTTTTTAAATGATTTTCGGCGGATTTTAAAAAATTAATTTTCATTTAAATTTAATATATTTCGTATTTTCGGCGGATTTAAAAAATTAATTTTTAATTTTTTTTAGAAAATATTTTCGGCTGATTTTCGGCGGTTTTTAAAAAAATTAATTTATTTGTTAATTAATTAATTAAAAAAGTTCCGGCAGATTTCCGACGGATTTCCGACGGATCGTAATTAAAACATTATTAATTATATTCCGCCGAAAATCCGCCGAAAAATTGTCAAGATTTAAAAAAAAAATAAAAAAATTTAATTTTTTTGGATTTTCGGCGATAGTCAACGGATTTTGACTTTTTTAATTTCCACCGAAAATCCGTCGGAAATCCGCCGGAAAATTTCAGACGGAATATCCGCCGAAAAAATCCGCCGAAAATCAAGTTTTTTCTAGTAGTGAATATTTTACCTAATATTTATTGCTATATTTTTTTATCATAATTTCCTATCTTTTAATTAATTTGGTGGCAAGGGAATAAATTTTATTTTTATTTTACGTTTTATTTATTTATAAAATCTATAACAAATTGTACTCAAACTTTAGTAACTTGTACAAAGATCGATGTGTAATAAAAATTCGTAAATTAGAAAAGAATAGCTAAAATTCCAAATTACTCACAAGTGAAGGATCGTGTGAGAAGTTGAATTTGACGTGAAAAAAAGTGAGAATTAAATCTGAATCGTTGATCACTTTTATTCATATGTCCTTGTATAAATTACGGTTTAGAAGAGAATTGATCTGATGCATCTCAGTGAATCTTATCCTAATATACGTCTATTTCTCATCAAATGGTTGATAACTACTTTTCACCGAAACCCAACTCTTACCCCATAAGTTAACGAAATTTTCTAATCTTGATAATTTCATAAATAAAAAATAGAAATGAAATGCAAACTATGAAACTACAAAGACAACAAAACAATTTTCAAATATTGAGGTCGAAATTGTTATAAACAATTAATGAGAAGGACTAAAATCGTAATTTCTGGTGTTATATATACGCGTATATCGCTGAGTTGAACCCACCCCGTTTTCCCTTTTTTCCCCTTTCTGTCCACCGTTCAGCGAACCAATCTGCAACGCCAGGGTCTGCTTCATAGGGTTTTGGTTTCTGTTTTTATGGTGATGTCCCTTCATCGACTGCATCTTCTTAGGGTTTTTGGTTTTGGTTTTTTTTCCTTCCGTTTGTTTCTGCTTCCCTCGATTGATATTAGGGTTTGTGGTTACTGTTTTTTGTTCACAGTGGTGGGGTGGTTTGGTGGCGATGATCGATGTGTTTGGTGGCGATGATCGATGGGCAGGTGGTTCACCGATAGGGGTTTGGGTTGATTGGGTCACCCGAGTTTATAACAAGTGTTTTGATTACACGTAATATAAGGGCTATATAGGGATAGTCGAGAGATTTATAAGATATGTGTAAATGAAGAGGGTGATGATTAACCGTACATGTTAATAATGGTGTGTTCCATACCTGGACAAGAAAGGAATGGTGTGTTTTCACAATTGTTCAACATTTGGTCACATAACTAGACAAAATATAATTGCACAATTTTTAAATAGAATCATATCCGATGATTGGCTTTTGAGCATATCCCCGAGTAATCTGTCACTGATTTGAATTACCCATCAACAGTTTACCTGGGGGGTCAGTGGATGGTATCCCTGACTACCAGGGTTCGAACCCCGTGGTAAGCATGTCTGAGATACCCGCCTAACCTCTGGTTGGGCCGTCCTTAGGTGGTCCAGTCGAAGACTGGGCTATCGCCCCAGCCCAATGTGGTTGGGAATAGGCCCAAGCGTAAGCTGGGCTGCGGACGCGACGGATTAGTGGGCTGCCCTTGGATGCCCGATACCGCCGGGACGGTGTGCGTGCGTGTGTGCGTGTGTTTGTGGTAGTCGTTCGTGGGTTCGATGCGCATTGCCGTTCAAAAAAAAAAATACAACTTTGCAAACACTAAAAACATTATATGCGTATGGATCCCGATTCAAAAATTCACATGAAAATTTACTTATCTTTCACGTCATACTTATAATAACTTGTATTTCGACTTCATACCTTCATGTAGCATCATTTAACTTCTTACGAAGAGAGTGTTTTCTACTTTGTATTGTATGATGGTTAAAAACTTAAGTTACTCGGAAATAAAAACTATTTTAAAATAAATAAAGCTTGATGGAAATTAATTTTGTTAATTATGGCTTTTGAGCATACACAAAATATAATTGCGCTGTCACGGTGTGTGTGACTATAGCGCGTGTGCTCTCAATTGAACCCTTCCCTATATATATATATATATATATATATATATATATATATATATATATATATATATATATATATATATATATATGACGGTAATCAAATAAGAACCGTAAAAAGGTTGAGAACCATGAAAACCGATCTAAACCATTAATTGATTTAATCTATTACGGCTTAGATGGGTTCTCAAGGTTCTCAATCTTTTAATTATAACCATGTGATCAAAAGTTGAATTATAACCATGGGATCAAAACCAAATTATGGCTTAGATCGGTTCTCATGGTTCTCAATCTTTTTTTGGTTCGCACATGATTTAACCCCTATATATATATATATATATATAGGGGTGGGTTCAAATGAAAACTCAAATTCAATTGTAAACGTGAGGACAAACCACAGCCGTTGATTAATAATCTGGTGAAGAGATCAATGGCAAAAAAAACACGGTGGCAATTTTGTAAATAAGTTGAAAACTCTGTCCATGGCTTAATGAATATTTAGCGCGCAGGGGTAAAATTGGAAAGATGAGAATCAGCGCCTATTTTTGTTGAATTTTTATTTTCTTTTTTAATTAAAAAACTTTTACCCCCTTAAATTTTAAAATAAATTATCTCAAAAATTACTAACATTTTAATTAAACAAATTACATCAAAAAAACGAGAATTTCGTGCTCTTCGATATGACATCCATCATGATATAGTTTTTTTCGATTTAACCGTTTTTTACGTGAAATCGTGTATATGTGTTATATTCAGACTGAATATAACACATATACACGATTTCACGTTATAACACATATTCAGACTGAATATAACACATATTCAGTCTGCATATAACACATATTCAGTCTGAATATAACACATATTCAGACTGAATATAACACATATTCAGTCTGAATATAACACATATTCAGTCTGAATATAACACATATTCAGTCTGAATATAACACCGAAGCTTTTCTCTTGGGAGGTTCCAACTTCCAAGGTAATTATGTTTATGTGGTGAATGATGGAAATTGGAATATATACATCAACTACAATTTTGGTTTTTATCAAAGGAGGTTTGTTTTAGCAATTTGTGATTTTATAGTTGATCAGATAGGGTCGAAGCAATACAAGTACCAAAATGAATTGCATTTTATTTTTAAATCTAAAATATCTAAATTATAAATAAAAATTCAACTCAATAAATTATACATAGTGTCAAGAGTTTGCAATACATTTTCAATGACCACTTGTTATTTTTATTCTATTCAAACATGAAATAAGAGATTGAATTAATTCTTTTGTTATCAGTTTGCATTAAACTTCTTGTTTAACTTAAGCATATAACTTAATACATGCAATTTTCACAAAATGTGAAGGTATCTGGTAGTATTAAAGCAGGTTTTGGTCCAAGCACTAGAAAAGCATGACATTTGGATCAGTCGCATCTTTTTCATTTTATGGCTTCTTGTGTAAATAAAAGCATGAGGTAAACCAACAGAACCTAGCTAGTTAATCCTCTGCAAGTATGAGTTTACCATGTGATCACGACTGGTGAATGTTGGAAATAGCTGTAGTAATGCTTTTACAATCTAACTCCATCGTCTTCATCCAGTTCTCAAAGTCTCCTAATAATATTCAGGCTAGCGGTAGTTGAATATGTGTTATATTCAGACTGAATGTGTTATATTCAGACTGAATATGTGTTATATTCAGACTGAATATGTGTTATATTCAGTCTGAATATGTGTTATATTCAGTCTGAATATGTGTTATATTCAGACTGAATATGTGTTATATTCAGTCTGAATATGTGTTATAACGTGAAATCGTGTATATGTGTTATATTCAGTCTGAATATAACACATATACACGATTTCACGTAAAAAACGGTTAAATCGAAAAAAAACTATATCATGATGGATGTCATATCGAAGAGCACGAAATTCTCGTTTTTTTGATGTAATTTGTTTGATTAAAATGTTAGTAATTTTTGAGATAATTTATTTTAAAATTTAAGGGGGTAAAAGTTTTTTAATTAAAAAAGAAAATAAAAATTCAACAAAAATAGGCGCTGATTCTAATTTGACGAAAATACCCCTAAAGCTGAATTTTAGGAATGACTTAAATATGGCTGCGATCAATGGACGGGATTTGTCCTCATGTTTACAATTGAATTTGAGTTTTCATTTGAACTTTCCTATATATATATATATATATATAGGCCCAACTTTAATTTATTTCGTGTAAACTTTGGATTTCATAGGTTTTCTTGATGAAATTGTTTCATGCAATTGTTTATTTTGATGAAATTGTTTCATATATTTGTGTTTTTTATGTAGTTTCATATATTTTTTTCATTCCTATGAAACTATTTCATATATTTTCTCAGTTTGATGAAACTTTTTCGTTTTTACATAAAAAACACAAATATATGAAACAATTTCATCAAGAAATGAATGATATGAAACACTTTCATCAAAATAAGCAATTTCATGAAACAATTTCATCAAAAGAACTTATGAAATCCAAAGTTTACATAGTTTACATACATATTTTAGAGGTTTATAATTTATTAACCCTATATATATATATATATATATATATATATATATATATATATATATATATATATATATATATATGGAGAGGTTCAAATGAGAAATGTTAGGTGTGTGAGAAATGATCCTAGTGCTTCATCTGATCAACATTTGTGGCTTTGACTGTGAAGCACCGAATAATTATTCGCGTGGTCTGCAGAAGATAGAAGGGTAGTTTCGTAAAATACGCGAGACGAGTTAATATGTTAACCTGTGTGATTCACATATGAACTATACGTTCATATATGAATTAGTTAATTAGTTCATATGTGAATAACAAAGATTCATATATGAATCTGTGAATCAGTTAACTAGTTCATATATGAATTACAAAGATTCATATGTGAATAAGTTAAAACGAGTTCACATGTGGATTACACAGGTTCACATATGAACATATAGTTCATATGTGAATCACACATGTTCATATATGAACTCGTCCCGCATATTTGTAAGAGTTACGAAATCGTCACTCTATTTTTGGAATAGCCGCAACTTTTAACCAGTCAAAGCTACAATTTTTTACCAGTCAAATCCGATCTTGACTAGATGAATGACTAAGATTACTTCTCTATTTCTCATACACTTAGCATTTCTCATTTGAACCTATGACTATACATATATATATACACACACACAATACCACAAAACCTCTCCACCCCTTGTAACACCGATAATTCACACCACTGCTCCTCCTTTTTTCGACGGCCACCCCTTCGTTATTATCCAATAAAGCCTCAAGTAACCACACGTTCCTCTCAGTTTTCCGTTCTCATAAACTGTAACACATCTTTTATTTTCTCCTTCATCATCACTAGACCTCTTTTGTCGTCTCCTTTTTTCTCAATAGTTCCCCATTTGCAACACTTTCCCTTTTTAGTTATTTCGATGGGGCTCTGGACCTTGATGAGACTAGTTCGATTTAGAGCTCCATTTAGAACTGGTTTAGAGGTCAATAGCCAATAGATTTAGAATCGATGCATAGCTCGACTTTGAGCTTGATTGATACCAGATGGATTTAGAACCAATTCATAGCTCGTTAGCCAAAAGAATTTGAACCGATCCAAATCTCGATTTAGAGTTCGATAGACAATGGATTTTGAACCTATTAAGTTGCAACAACACGATCCCATTCTTCATTTATACCTCCATTAAACACCTCATTTTCCTTTTATCTTTTTCTCGTGCTTTGATCTAAGCCTTCTATTATGAGCCTTATCGTCCAAACCGAGCCATCTTAATAATCCCTCTCATCACACACACACACATATATATATATATATATATATAAAAAGGAGAATGTAAGAGAGAAAGAGTTAAGGAGAGGGTTTCTTTCATATTTATCCTTTTTATCATAATTTTGAATTATTTTTAAATCATTTCAATACATTAAATGCCAAGGCTTTTCATTTTCTTTTTTAATTTAAATTAGAAATCATTTGTACTTTCATTTCTAAACTAAAAATATTATAAATTAAAACCTTTATCAAATTTTATAATTTTTACAAATTAGACTTAAATTTAAATTAGTTTTTTTCTTTTAATTTACATGATCCATAACTTAATAGGCAAACCTAACAATTTTTATAAATTTATCAAAATAATGCATATTTGTTTATATTTGTTTATTATCTATCTATTATATATTAAGAAACAAGCACATCCAATGGTGTACGGTATAGTAGGAATTGAGGCTATGAATTTTCTCAAAATATAGTTAAACCCAAGTTGATTAAAAACTAGGTGATGAAGATGTGTATATAAAGGATTTATTGATGCTGATGAAAATTGTAAAATGATGTTTAGTAAAATATAGTTAAACCCAAGTTGATGAAAAACTAGGTGATGATGATGTGTATATAAAAGATTTATTGATGCTGATGAAAATTGTAAAATGATGTTTGGCAAAATATAGTTAAACCCAGGTTTAATGATTAAGTTAAATGTATATTATTCTTTTTGGCTTATTTTAAAATGATTTCAACTATGTTTAAACAACCAATATAATAATATATAAATCTAACTATTTTTGTTTTTTTTTTGGTAAACTAACAATTAATTTTAAGTCAATTTTTTATTAATATTAATTTTTATTGTTTATGAACTTTATTTTTTTTAGTAATGTAAATGTTGTAAATCAGTACCTTTTATTTATATTTATTTTTCTATAATCAATAACTTAATCAATGTTAACAGATAATTTAAATTGCTAATTGTAAGGTAACAATGATTATAAATCAATAGTTTTGTTACATGAATCAATCTTTTAATTTATTTTGTTACTTCTTATGTATATAATAATACCATATCTTTAATAAGTAAAATGGTTTATTGGCTAAACATATTTTTTAGCTGACCTTTCTTTTGCAAAAAGATTATCCATATAAAAATTAAGGAAAAAAATGAAATTTTAAGTGGATGTATGAGGTATCATTGTGGAAAATGTTATTTGATTTCTAAATACCTAAAAACAGAATGATTACTGATGCATCTTAAACTGTTCATAACAAAATTATCAATATGCGCGGATTAACCACCAAGGAAATATATTTCATCTTAACCCTGTCTAATATTTCTTAAGAAAATGATTTTTGATTTTTAGTATTTTAAAATTTTGAACCATGATTTTGTTTTGGTCATCTACGTCTTGGAAATGTATAATTGTGTATTGGCTAAAAGAACAACAAGAAATGACGCGGTGGTTTCTTATATATAAAGTGAAATGTTGTTTCTTATTAGTTTAATATATAATACGTAAATGTTTTTCAAGAAAAATATCTAATACGTAAAGGATCAAACCACTTAACGTGCTACAAAGAAAATCGAAAAATGTTTAACGTCACCGCACAACGCGCGGTGCACAACACTAGTTTATGTGATAAACGAAGAAAACGGATCGAATCTATAACAATTCACAAACCATAAGGATCAAATGGGAAAATAGAAAAGACAAAACTACCCCTTATCTATTACGAAAATAGGAGCAAATTTAACATGGTTAACACACAGACTGTACTATTTAATGAAAACTAAGTTACATGTATTCAATATATAAAAGAATAATTTGAAGGATTTAACCCGTGATTTTCATGTAACTACAAGGACTAGATCTGACCAAAAACCGGTCCCGGGTCGGGCTTAAATTGGTCCCCATCCCAAACAGTAACCCGGTAATCGGTTTCGACCAAATTCATTCGGCTCAGTTAAAGGGTAGCGATAGCCGGTCCCAGGCCGGAGCCAAGCCGGTTCTTTGTATATGTAAGAAACCGGAAATTTTTGTAGTACGCTTCATACATCACACGTTAAATAAACGAAATTAGACAAAAGAGAAAACATTTCTCGCATTTTATTTTGACACATTTTCTACATTTTAAGTGCATTATGTCTAAGAGTTTGACGACTTACCGACTTGTAGTGTGGTTGTAGTGTTTTTTGGACCATCTTTATAATGTGAGGGTTGTCGAAATGTCCGAAAGACAACCCGAATTGAATGACATATTGTGTTGTCATTTTCCGGTTCAAATCATCATCAAACGACCATACCTGACCTTGGTTGTCAAGTATCAGTTGACTTGAATTGCCGCCGACCTCAACCCCAGACAAGTTTTCTCGGTGTGTCGCTTTAAGGTTGAATTTTCTTTCGCCGCAAGGAGAGCCTGTCACATTTGACATTGCGCTTTCTTTTCCCCGTTCGTGAGAATCATCATGTTGCAATAATTCCAAATCTCGGACTTTCGTCTGTGCTCTGCAAGAACTTTGGAAATAGTTTCCTTTGACGCATCATGTTGTTCATCGACCATTTTGGAAGAGAAAGAGATGAGAACTGAGAAGCATGAGTGAGAACGTTTTTTGCGAGAAACTAATACAAGGCAAAATCACGAATTATAGTTAAAATTGTGAACATTTTTTGCATTTTGTAAGTTGGTATCTTCCCCATACACCATATGACTTTTTTTTAATAAACACCATATGACTTATATATAGCGTTTGGCGGGTAAAAACTACAAAAAATACGTCTATGTGTCCGTCCCAAACTACTATAAACGGCTATATTAACAACCATCTTTTTTCAAATTTAGGGTCGGGCCCATAACCGGTCCCGATCCGGGCCTTCAAGTTGCTCCAAAATCTCAACGGTCCTTCTATGACGACCCATAACTGGTTTGGTTCTGGTCCTCCGGCAGGTAGGGGTGCTCACGGGTTGGGTTGGCCGGGTTGAAAGCACTTTAACAACCCAACTCAATCATTGCGGTTTAAAAAATCTCAAACAAACCCAACCCAACCCAAACCATTCGGATTAGGTTGGGTTGGTCGGGTTGAAACTTTTATTGATCATTTCACCATTTAACTAAGTTATCGTGTCTAAACAAATTGCTACATGTTTTTAAATATCTAAATGTTCAACAGATTACTAAATCGTTAAATACAAGATTGTTTATAAATGTGACATCAAGAATCAATAACAAGATTACTAAAGTAACAAGTGGTCAAGAATTGTCTGTTTATAAATGTTCAATAGTAACAAGATTGCTTTGACAGTAACAAGAATTCAAAATTAGATTTAAATGTTTTTACGGATGTCGCGGGTTGTCGGGTTGGGTCGGTTTGTTTTTGGCCTAACCCGTTATCAACCCAATATATGCAGGTTGGTCAAAAATAGTATCGATTAGACATAGAATTGGCTCGGTTTAAGTTTTTTTTACCTCGGGTTGGGTTGGGTTAGCCGCGTTGGTCGGAAATTTGAGCACCCCTAATACCATGCCGACTCAAAGACCATCTCTTAGAGGGAGTGAGGTAGGGATGGTAACGGGGCGGGTATCCCCTCACTAGGCCCCGGCCCCGGTTACACTCTCCTACACCCGACCCAGCCCCGGTCTCCGGCGGGTACGAGGATTAGCCACCCGGTCAAAACCCGGTCACATACCCGGTCAACATCTTTAAAAAATCAACCGACTTAATTAATCAAACATGAACAATGTTTCAAAAACTTAGATTGGATCTTACGAAGAAACAATCAACCGACTTAATTAATCACCAAAACAACAAAAACATGAGAGAGCAAGAGAAAAACTGGTGGTAGCAGCCGTGGCCCGTGGAACTGGTGGTAGACGGTAGCAGCCGTGGAACTGATGGTAGAAGGTGGCGGAGGTCGGAGATGGTGGTAGCAGGCGACGAAGGTCGGAGATGGTGGTAGCCGGTGGAAGTGTGGAACCGTGGAACTGAATTGAAGTCGATGTGGTGACCTAAATCTAATTTGGGGAAATATTATTGGTATAAAATATATTTAACATATATATAGGGGCGGGTTCAAATGAGGAGCGCGTCAAAACGTGAGAACGTGAGGAGCACTCCCGTGCTTCGGATCACATATGATTTACAGCTGCAAATCACATGTGATTCACAACTGATCTGGACTCGAATTGACAGTTATGAATCATTAATGATTTACAGTGTTGAATCACATGTGATCCGCGACCTGCAGCATCGCGCCACGCCTCGCGCCACTTTTGCGCGAATTTTCGAGAAGTTACGATTTTTTAGCAGTGTAAATCATATGTGATCCGAAGCACGGGAGTGCTCCTCACGTTCTCACGTTTTGACGCGCTCCTCACGTGAACCTTCCTCTCTCTCTCTCTCTCTCTATATATATATATATATATATATATATATATATATTATAACAATATAACCGGGTAGCGGGCGGGTCAGGGAGTAGTTCACCCGACCCCGGTAAGAACAAACCGGGTATCCCCGGCCCCGTAGAACAAGGGTATTACCCGGCACCGACCGGGTCGGGTGGACTGGGTTCCCCACCGGGTCGGGTCAAATCACCATCCCTAATACTGAGGTTGTATTTAGCGGTGAAAAAATTAATTTAATCATCAACGATGAGTCCGATCTCTCTTGGCCCAATAAGATAGAGAACCTGCAAAAACGGGAGAGGGAGGGAAAGAGTAACGTGAGAGTGATAATGGAAATTGGATAAACTCAAAAGGTTAAAGAATATATCATTTTTTTATATTTTCATTTATTTCTTTGTAAATTAATTGTTTTTTCTCAAAACAATTTTTTAAACTTTTTTTAGTTGAGTTTGATATTAGAAATATGTAAAAAGCAATTATCTTCCAAATCGGCAAGCATTTTTTGCAATTCGAATCTCGGGAAACGATTAAGAAATTTGAAAAAATTGAATGTTCAAGAATTTATATTTAAGAAAATGTTCAAAAACTTTTATTATAAACATAAGGGTATAATGGTCTTTTCTACTCAGTCAGTACTTAATACAATTTATTTGGTAAACAATAATTTTTAGTCAGCATTATCCGAGTCATGTCTCTTATCCTAGTTAGAGCTCTTGTTATAGTCAGCACTTACCCACAAATTTTAGTTAACAACCCCTTACTTTTCGTTTTCGCAGATTTTGTGTTATAATAGTCATAAAAATCTTGTTTTTATTATTATAATGTTATTCTATGTTTCGTTTTTCCAGATTTTATGTTATAATAGTCATAAATCTTGTTTTTATTATTATAATGTTATTCGAATTTCCAGGCGATACGCATTTATCTAGACCGACGCAATTCTCAGGACCACAAGGCAGCATGCTATTGCAAACTGGGGTGCGTGCGTTTCTTATTATAAAGATTCAAATATCCATCTTCCAAAGATTAATCTTTATATGTTACCCCCCCTTTTTATGTATTATCATGTTAACTGGAAAACATTATGGGGGTGTTTGGTATTGCTTATTTTAAAACAACTTATGCTTATTTTTAAAAGTGTTTATCAACTTAACTTATGTCGTGATAAAAAGAAGGTGAGGGTAAAAACTGTAACTTAAAGGTTAAAATTGTTCAGTCAACTACTAACACCAACTACTAAAATTGTTCATGGCTACAGAGATTGGATTAGAGTGGAACATGATGCTCGTTAGGGGTGTACAGAAAGTCAACCGATCCAATCAGAACCGACCGATCCAATTCTAACCGACCGACATTGATTGGATATCCAATTGGAATTGGATCGGATCAAAATTTTCAACATCCAATTTGGATAGGTCGGTTCTTGGATGACAGTCCAGAACCGAGCAAAACCGAACCGAACCGAACCGATTCACCATCCAACCACTCATCCAATTATCATCCAACCACTCATCCAATTATCATCCAACCACTCATCCGGTTATCATCCAACCATCCATCCGGTTATCATCCAACTACTATCCAATACATTATAATTCAAATTTTCAAAAGTAAAAAGTTTTTATTTTTAAAACGTTATTATTTAAAAACATTTGTAAAAAATAAAAACTAATTTTTTTAGAAAGAAACATAAAAACATTGGATGGATCCAATCCGATCATCCATTGGATGTTGGATGGATCTGATCCGATGGATATCTAATGAGAATATCCAATGGATGGAACCGAACCGATCCAATCATCCATTGGATGTCCAATTATCCAACATCCAATGGATGACTGGATCGGTTCGGTTGGAAAAATCGGAAATCCAATGGATGATTGGATCGGTTCGGTTCCCCTCACATCCATTGGATGTCAACCGATGAACACCCCTAATGCTCGTCAAGCCGTGCGTCTTAACAAAAGCTCATACACGGTATCTTTCTTTCTATACTAGTTGTGTACCCGCGCGATGCAGCGCGGGTGAATCTCAATTCTGAAGCAATAACTTATCCCTTAATCATGATTCTTTGTCCATCTTGATTTTATTTCGTTACTTTGCGTGGTTTATCTACAAATCGATTATTAAATAAAATTGAACGTTAATATGGTTTATTAGCAAGATATCTTGGAAATATAATTACATGACTATTGACTTTCCAAAACCATATATTCAAAACTCATTACAAAATTGAAATTCATGATTGAACGAAACAGAAATACAATCATCTGTAAACAACGAATCAGTCAACATGTAACCAAAATAAACCCGTAAAAATAGGGGTGTGTAGAAATTCAACCGATCCAATCAGAACCGACCGATCCAGTTAGAACCGACTGACCTTGATTGGATATCCAATTGTAACTGGATTGGATCGGATCAAAATTTTCAACATCCAATTTGGATCGGTCGGTTCTTGGATGACAGTTCATAACCGACCAAAACCGAACCGAACCGAACCGAACCGATTCATCATCCAACCATCCATCCAATTATCATCCAACCACTCATCCAGTTATCATCCATCCGATTATCGTCCAACTACCATCCAATATATTATAATTCAAAGTTTCAAAAATAAAATATTTATATTAAAACATTATAATTTAAAAACATTTGTAAAAAATAAAAACTAAGTTTTTTAGAGAAAAACATAAAAACATTGGATGGATCCGATCCGATCATCCATCGGATATCCAATGAGATTATCCAATGGATGGAACCGAACCAATCCAATCATCCATTGGATTCCAAAAATCCAACATCCATTGGATGATTGGATCGGTTCGGTTGGAAAAATCGGACATCAAATGGATGATTGGATCGGTTCGGTTCCCTTCACATCCATTGAATGTCAACCGATGAACACCCCTACGTAAAAACATAAATATTGTTTTAAAGCAAAGAATCATCAAACAATGAGGTTCGTATTACGAACTTCGTAATAGCTCTATGGTCTTCTCCATGGTGAAATAGGTTAACCGTTAGTTTTTATCATTTGACATTTGACCTTAAAGATTAGTACTTTGAGTTGTATTGTTTTAAAGCATCAAACTTAGGCCATCCTGGTCTAAATGGTAGCATATTCTTATCATGGGTTATCTCAATTTCATATTTTGTAAATCCACACCAAACGATATTGTTGATTATAGTTGGATTAGCCATGTACAACTTTTTTGATGTTTTCTTTTAGGTTTATAAAACTTTTAACAACTTTGAGTTTCAAAAGAAACAACATTACTAGCAATGAAATGAGTGTGGGACATATGCCTTCTTACTTTTTATTTATTTTTCATTAATACACTTTCAACCATTACAACATTTAACCTTCAAATAACACTTCTTATAAGCACTAAAAGTATTAACAGAAATTGGCAGGTAAATAAAAAAAATGCTCACATGATGCTTAGAAAAACGCAAAAAATATTAATTGCTTATTGAGATCTATGTTAGACTTTATAGGTCAATTTTATTCAAAATGTATAAATATGTAAAGACCAAGTGTATATTAATATTTAGAACTTCCAACGCATTGTACGGGTAGACAAGTAGATGATGTAAGACACAATTAATAGTAATTATTACCATCATTTTTATACATTTTTTCATTATCTTAATGACACTATATATTATATTATAGTAATCCCGGTAAAGATCTAGAGGATCCACATTTATTGGTATCTATATGTTCACACACGGTAAATTGGAGATTGAATCTCTCCATATGTAGGTTTACGTATTCAATGTAAAATATTATGTTTTGGGGTTGAAAAGTTTTCTATTGTTTTTTGCAAGTAATCAAGAAGGAATTGGTTTATTTTGAATTCTCGTTGTTTATATGTTCTTTGCCTTGAATTTAGGTTTGTGAGTACTACATTTGAGAAATTTATGTTTTTACGGGTTTATTTTGGTTACATATTGACTGATTCGTTGTTTACAGATGATTGTATTTCTGTTTTGTTCAGTCATGAATTTCAATTTTGTAATGAGTTTTGAATATATGGTTTTGGAAAGTCAATAGTCATGTAATTATATTTCCAAGATATCTTGCTAATAAACCATATTAACGTTCAATTTTATTTAATAATCGATTTGTAGATAAACCACGCAAAGTAACGAAATAAAATCAAGATGGTCGAAGAATCATGATTAAAGGATAAGTTATTGCTTCAGAATTGAGATTCACCCGCGCTGCATCGCATGGGTACACAACTTGTATAGAAAGAAAGATATCGTGTATGAGCTTTTGTTAAGACGCACGACTTGACGAGCATCATGTTCCACTCTAATCCAAGCTCTGTAGCCATGAACAATTTTAGTAGTTGGTGTTAGTAGTTGAATTAACAATTTTAACCTTTAAGTTACATTTTTTTACCCCCACCTCCTTTTTATCACGACATAAGTTAAGTTGATAAACACTTTTAAAAATAAGCATAAGTTGTTTTAAAATAAGCAATACCAAACACCCCCATAATGTTTTCCAATTAACATAATAATACATAAAAAGGGGGGTAACATATAAAGATTAATCTTTGGAAGATGGATATTTGAATCTTTATAACAAGAAACGCACGCACCCCAGTTTGCAATAGCATGCTGCCTTGTGGGTCCTGAGAATTGCGTCGTCTGGATAAACGCGTATCGCCTGGAAATTCGAATAACATTATAATAATAAAAACAAGATTTTATGACTAGTATAACACAAAATCTGGGAAAAAGAAACATAGAATAACATTATAATAATAAAAACAAGATTTTTATGACTATTATAACACAAAATCTGTGAAAAAGAAAAGTAAGGAGTTGTTTACTAAAATTTGTGGGTAAGTGCTAACTATAACAAGAGCTCTGATTAGGATAAGAGATCTGACTCGGATAATGATTGACTAAAAATTATTGTTTACCAAATAAATTGTATTAAGTGCTGACTGAGTAGAAAAGACCATTATACCCTTATGTTTATAATAAAAGTTTTTGAACATTTTCTTAAATATAAATTCTTGAACATTCAATTTTTTCAAATACCTTAATCGTTTCCCGAGATTCAAATTGCAAAAAATGCTTGCCGATTTGGAAGATAATTACTTTTTACATATTTCTAATATCAAACTCAACTAAAAAAAGTTAAAAAGAAATTGTTTTGAGAAAAAACAATTAATTTACAAAGAAATAAATGAAAATATAAAAAAATGATACATTCTTTAACCTTTTGAGTTTATCTAATTTCCACTATCACTCTCACGTTACTCTTTCCCTCCCACTTTCGTTTTTGCAGGTTCTCTATCTTATTGGGCCAAGAGAGATGGGACTCATCGTTGATGATTAATTTAATTTTTTCACCGCTAAATACAACACTCAGTATTAGGGATGATGATTTGACCCGACCCGGTCGGGGCCGGGTAATACCCTTGTTCTGCGGGGCTGGGGACGGGGCTGGGGATACCCGGTTTATTCTTACCGAGGCGGGGGCCGGGGCCGGGTGAACTACTCCCCGACCCGCCCAGTACCCGGTTATATTGTTATAATAAATAAATAAATATATATATTAAATATAGTTTATACCAATAATATTTCCCCAAATTAGATTTAGGTCACCACATCGACTTCAATTCAGTTCCACGGTTCCACACTTCCACCTGACCACCCACCTCCAAATCGACTCCACCCCCAAATCGACCTCTGCCGTCGGCTACCACCATCTCCGACCTCCGTCGCCTGCTACCACCATCTCCGACCTCCGCCACCTGCTACCACTAGTTCCACGACTGCTACCGCCTACCACCAGTTCCACGGGCCATAGCTGCTACCACCAGCTTTTCTATTGTTCTCTCATGTTTTTGTTGTTTTAGTGATTAATTAAGTCGGTTGATTGTTTCTTCGTAAGATCCAATCTAAGTTTTTGAAACATTGTTCATGTTTGATTAATTAAGTCGGTTGATTTTTTTTGAAGATGTTGACCGGGTGGCTAATCCCCGTACCTGCCGGAGACCGGGGCCGGGTGTAGGAGAGTGTAACCGGGGCCGGGGCCGGGTGAGGGGATACCCGCCCCGTTACCATCCCTAGAGTGAGGGACTATATGTGTAATTTACATTTAAATTTTTTACGTCAAGGGCCCAAACAAAGCCCACATACCAAGGGTAAAATTGGATCAAGCCCAAACAAAGCCCACCTACCAAGCGTAAAATTGGATCAAGCCCAAACAAATCACACCAATTAGTCAACCAGTGAAAGAAAAGGGCATACGAGGGAAGAGTAGCTCACCGTTTGCCGAGAGAGCCGAAGAAACCAGATTGTTTACGCGGCAACACAATCGAAAATGGAAGAAAAAGGTTGCGAAATTGAACTTCTGTAAGCAGAAATCACAACAGTGACAAAAGGGAAGCCGATAGGTTTTCGAAATTCAATCTATCGAAACTGTAATAGGTCTGTCATTCCTTTTCAGTTCCACACACATTCGTTCTTTTCGTTTGAATGATTTTAATAAACTGAAACATCGTTGATTGTTCTGGTTTAGTAATTGTTTTGTGAAATAGTGAATAATGTATCAAGAAACGAGCTCGAAGCATAGTAATCTTAAGAAAAGGGCAAAGTTCGCATTAGGGAAATCTGTTGTCAATTCGTCTAGGGATAAAGTTGAAACCCTAGATTTTAAGAAAAAGGGGTTTGGAGGGAATGATAGGAGAGGTCAAAGTAGAAGAGTTAAAACTGATGATATCGTCTCGAATGTTGAAGATGATTTCTTCAAGAGAAGTGGGAGGAGTGATAACACGAAGTCAAAGAATGATCATGTCCGAGGTCATCGAAGTAAAAAAGCTATGGGTGATAATGGCTTCTCTGTTGATGATAAATTGCATAAGAAAGACTTTAGGGGAAGAGATTTGAAGTCGAATAATAGAGGTCGAAATGTAGGTGAATTTCAGGGGAATGAAACAAATGGTTTTGCAGGAAGAGATTTTAAGAGAAAGAGGATTTATGCTAATAATGATACCAATTGCGAAAGTAAGTTTCGTAATAAGGTTTCTGGTGGAAATGGTTTATCTCGAGGAAGTTGGAACGAGGGTAAAGAAGAGATTGTTAAAGGAAAACAAATCATAAGAAGGGGATCCCGTGATTCCGTGTCTTTTTCTCAAAATAGACATTTTAGTGAACGGGAAATGCCAGATGGAGGTGATAGACGAAAGAATACTGGAGATCGTGAGAACAGGAGTGGTTTTTTGAGGAAAAATGGAGAGGAAAAAAATGAGAGTAGCAAGCAGTTACGATTGAAGCAGACAGAGGATAGTGATTTTGGAAAGAAGAAATTTCAAAACAAGAAGAATGTGGCTTATGATTCAGTGGCGATTTTTGATCGACCAAGGAGGAAGAGGCGCTTAATCCGGATAGAATATCCAAACGATACTGCAAATAAGCGGTTTGATGATAGCATACCCACCATTGGTTAGTATAATAGTATCATGAATTCAGAATTCAATCATGAATGTGATTGTTTTTCCAAATACTCAATTTTTTGGTTGCTTTTCAGATAATACCACACACCAAAAGGAAGATTCAGATACGGAAGAAAATACAGAGTTGTCCAAAAATGCACAGTTTCGAGCCATACAACCAACCCCCTCTATCATATCGTTTGTGGAGGAAAATGTAAGTTGTCTTGGTTAGACATTTGTTATGTATAATAAGTTTGAGGCGAAGGATTGAGAAGTTGAGGTTAACGTGAAGTGGATCTCACTTTTAATCAAATGCCCTCCCATGAATTAATTTGGTGCATCTCATTCTAATGTGCATCCATTTCTCATCCGACGGTTGATAACAACTTCTCCAGCTTCTCAAGTTAACCTCAGCTTCTCACCGGAACCCAACCCATAAGTTTGATTTATATTGCTCGCTTAACCTACTTACCTCATCTTATTAATATTATTCTTGGCTATTTATCATTGCAGATATTGGGGCGTCGTCGTGAAATTGAGTTCAAAAAGGCGGGATACAATATCGAACTTCCTTCCCCTTTAGATAATATTCCCTTCTCTACAAGCTTGGAAAGAGAGCGAATCGAAGAATCAGTAAGCTTTCACTTGTTTATTTTTTGAGCTTAACGAATTGCATATGAAGAATGTTGTTTTTGCCATCCTTGCTTATTATATCAATGGGTCTGGAATATTTTTGCAGGTTTTCAGGAACAAATTGGCATTCTTTGCTGCTGCAAAAGTTTCTTCGTCTTTTCCATCTCCTGATCTTCCAGAAATTGCTTTTGCTGGTAAAAATCTTCATTTAGTTCTTTTTTCAGCGAACATTTAAGTTATTTTCTAATATGATATTTGGAACTTTCATGCTAGATATATTTTAATAACATTAATAGGCATTTTGACTTGGTTAACCTATCCATTTTACAAAGCTTTCAAGTTACAAGTATTTACTTCGCATTTTTGCACATTGTTATTTTTTAGGAAAATAGATGATACTGATTTTGGTGTAACATTTAATAATGAGTGAATTGCATCATTGGTCCTTGTGGTTTGCTCTAAATACGGATATCGTCCCTCAAATTACCTACACCGGTGGTCCCTCGAGTTAACACCGCCAACTTAAGGTACGTTAAGTGGACGCTTGTTTCCAGCATCTGAGGGCAGATCCATCATTTTACCATCTTCTCCCAGCTCCTTTCTCAATCAAAAAAATATTCACCACCAACCACCACCACCACCACCACCACCTTCAAGAACACCACCAACCATTGTCATAAATAGAAACATAAAATATGTAAACTCAAACACAAATCCAAACTTATTTTTTCACCTTTTTTTCATCATGCCTCTTATATTTTTTCAATTAATTTTTTAACACGTCGTTTACATTGTCATCTAGTTTATCAATTAGTTTTTACCAAACATTACTAGTTTATAAGTATCAGCTAACAACTAGTTTTTCAGCCAACAACTGGCTTATCAGCTAGTTTGCAAACAAAGCCTATGTTCTATGGTTCCCTGTCTGTTTAACATATTAATTTCCTAATTTTTTGTGGCTTAATTTTAATTTCTTATTAGGTAGGTCAAACGTCGGGAAATCATCTTTGCTAAACTCACTTACCAGACAATGGGGTGTTGTACGAACATCAGACAAGCCTGGCCTCACTCAGGTGCTGACATCATCTTTTGCTAAAAAATTTATATTTTCTTACACTTTTGCCAGATAATTCATCAAAACCGAACCAAACCAAACAAACCCAAAATATCCCACCAGAAGGTAGAGTAAATTGCCAAATAATTCAATGAGTAAATTACATTTTTAGTCCCTATGGCTTGTTGAAAGTTTCTATTTTTGTCCTTATGGTTTTGAAATTGTAATTTTCACCCTTATGGTTTATAATTGATCACCCTTTTCGTCCTTGTGGTTTAAATTTCATTGCTATTTTCATCTCTATGGTTTACAATCTATTTCTATTTTAGTCCTTCATACTTAAAAGTAGTATTTTGGCCTCAAGGACGAAAATAGAAATGAATTGCAAACCGCAGGGACGAAATCCGCAATTTTTAGCAAAGCACAGGGACGAAAAACGTAATTTACTCTAATTCAATAGTACGGAAACATTGATGCTCGTGAAACCTTTTGCAGACTATTAACTTTTTCAACCTTGGATCAAAGCTTTGCTTGGTTGATCTGCCTGGATATGGTTTTGCTTATGCAAAAGACGAAGTTAAGGAATCGTGGGAAGAACTTGTAAGTGTGATAAGAATTGTTGTAATTTTATATATAATTACTAATCTTTAATTGCGATGGTTTAGATGTGTGGCTTTGTAATATTGTTGCCATTTCTTCGTAATATTATGTAGGTGAAAGAGTATGTTTCGACCCGTGAAGGCCTTAAACGAGTATGCCTTCTAATTGACACAAAATGGGGTATGAAGCCAAGGGATCATGAACTTGTTGATTTAATGGAAAGGTAAGTATACCGACTCTTAAGTCAATTTGATTTAAATCTTGATTAGTACCACGTGCAATAAGATCTGGGATTTATCATTTTAAATTTGTGGGCCGCTTTTTAATGATTTGAGAAGAAATAAAAGATTTGATAATGGCTTTCACTTGATGCTTAGACGAAATGAAAATGGGACACATTTAATCAAGAAATATGGTATAAATGAATGGAACCTAACCCTTAAAAACTGATCATATTTATATTTTCATGTAATAAACAAACCCAACGAGCCCAGTATATTCCATGGGAGGCGGTCAGGCGGGCTCGGGGAGTAGAGCAGTTGTTAATGTGAAAACCCTTGAAAACTTAAGGGTTGTTTGTTTACCTCATGATAGTTTCATTAAGAGGTAACATCTGAATCGCTAAGAGGTGAATCTTGTTTGGCAAAAAAAGTCGGTCTCTTAATGGTTCTAAAACCCTCTGAATGATTTTGTATCTTGGGCCTTCCTTAACCATTCAACACCCTAATTTCATTCTAAACAATTACCAAACAACCATATTTCATTTTGCACTATATCATAAGAGTGTCTTAATCATTCTAACCACTTAATCATCCTGCACCAAACCATTCCAACAACTGCCAAACAACTCCTTAATATGTTTCTTGTTGTTTTGAATCGCCAGATCCAAAACCAAATACCAGATAGTATTGACGAAAACAGATTTGGTATTCCCCATTGATGTGGCTAGACGCGCAATGCAAATTGAGGAGGTAAAATGCACGTATTTTTACTTCAAGATTTTTACTCTATTCTTTTTACAACATCTTAACGGATATGATTCATCTGATTCTACAGAGCCTCAAAACGAAGAAATCTGCCGTCCAACCATTGGTATCGATAACAAATCTTGATTTGTTATGTTATATATATAATCTTATCCCCCAAAACAACACAATAATCCACTTTTTATCGTCATAAGAAATCTTGAAAAATTGTTATTATTATTATCGTTATATGTCGTTAAACATAGTTTGAAGTTTTTCAACACAATTTGAAACTAAATAGATTCTTATTGGAGAGCGGATTTTTGTGTTTTTGGGATAGAGATGGTAAAATTGCGGAATGCAATTTCATTCAGCTTTTGTTTGATTGCAGATGATGGTTAGCTCAAAAACCGGAGCCGGGATAAGAAGTTTAAGAACCGTGCTCTCTAATATATCTCGCTTCGCCAGACTTTAGTGGTATTTATCGGGTTTTTTTTTTCAAGTTACTTCTATAATTACATATAAACAACACATAATATTCTAGACTAGAACTGAATTGCAACTTCGTTTAACGAATTTGTTGCACGTGAAAATAACGGCAGGATACAGAATTTTGAATTCGCAAGAGGATTTAGTAAGTTCTGTTTTCATTTTATTGACGGTGAGCATATGTGAACCTAGGTTGGCTTCCGGTGAAAAGTGCTAAATATGGTGAGAAACGTGAGAAGTGGTTATCAACCGTTGGATGATAAATGGACGAACATTAGAATGAGATGCACCGGATCATTCCCTTTTAAGCCGCAATTCATGGGAGGGTATTTGATTAAAAGTTATCTAACAGTATAAAAGTACTTCTCACACTTATCGTGTAGTTAGTTCATATGAGCATATTTGTGCTCAATTTCAGTCCTTTAGGGTGTGTTTGGTAATTTGCTAAAGATGACAAGTTAGGACATAACTGATTTTTTGCCCAACCAAAATAGGTGGAACAAAAGTCAGGGACATGAAACACAAGATTGGTAAATTACTAAACTATCCATGTTAGATTAAAACTACAAAACCTTCCACAATTCTTTCGTCCGCCAACCTTACTTATGCTAGTCTTTGTTTGTTCATTTCAGTCCGTTCATGTACCAAACGCACCCTCGGTGCAAACTTGTGACATGGTCGAGGGCACAAGGCCTTTTATATTCTCTATCGAATCATGTTTTTCTTTTTAGAGGGTGGAAAGCTGAAAATGAGTTAAAGTCAAAGTCATAAGTTTCAATACTAACTTCAAAATTGAGGGTAATTTTGTCAATTTTAACAAAATATTTGATAGATGCATTGAAGGTAGTTTACAACATGCAAATGGGTGATTTTAAATGAGCCCATATTTATTATTTGAACCCTCTATGAATTTTCTATTACATGCATCATAAACGAAGATAATAATGATGCAAACCATAAAGACGAAAACCATTACATTACATGTCAAGTTTCTTTTAAAAAGCATTACATGTCAAGTTTCTTTAAAAAAAAAAGTAAAAAACATTACATATGAAGTTAAATATTGAATCTTTTGAAAATATTAAAGTAGGTAATTGTCTAAAGTTTGGTTTCACACATTTATTAAGTCCTTTCTACCCTCCTTACCCTAAAGTGGAGTACCGCTACCTACCATACCTTCTGAACCCTGATGCCAACGGTTATATTTAAAAAAATAAAATTACACCGGGTTCCCGAACCCACCCTTACCCGTGACCGACTGAACCCGCTACCCCATACCGCCTACCCTGCTACCCGTCCCCAACCCGGTGTGACCCCGGCCGTGGTACCCGATGGCGGTACGCACGGCCTAAGGGGGCATTATTGAGTTAACAATGTATAAATATTGTTATTCATATTACTCCCTTCGTCTCAAAATAAATGTCTACAATAAAAAAACATACAGTTTTAGGAGTATGTAATTATTATATTTTTTAATTAACCAAAGTACAATTTTATTCTTAATATATAAAAAGAAATTTTCTCCCTCACACAATTAAAGGTAAAAAAAGAAAATAGATATTTTATTTTTAGAAATGAATATTTATTTTGAGATAAATAAAAATAATAATATATACTTATTTTGAGAAGGATGAAATAATTTATATGCATGTCACTTTCAATATTTAGCTCAAATATATGGAATAGAAATGGAGGTGCTCTTACACCTTGCTACAAATATATTTTAAACAGTAAACTACATGTTTGGTCCCCATGGATTTTCATAATTTATGGATTTGTCTCTTCATGGTTCTTTATTACATTGACAATCATTGTAGTTTGTAAATTCTCACATTTTTGTTTTTTTCGAGAAAATTGGATTAAAAAGTTTGTTAAGTGAAGGAAAATTTAGTCTATTTACTTTCTCTTTTCCCCCTTTTTCCTATTTTTTTATTAATTTAATTTCAATGAACGCAGGCTTAAACCATGTATACACGTCGTTAATGTACAACACCAACCCTCTGTTCTTTTTCACAACGGCACCAACACGAGGTCATGAACCATACTGGACTGTTGTTTCTTCTATGCTTCTACTTCTCGCGGTTCTACTGTCAATTAGGGTTGATTTCGTGTTGATTCCTCCAGGTTTTATCCACTATCCTCTACCCCAATCGATCATAGGGTTTAGGGCTTGGAATGGGAGGTTTTGAATTAATTCCCCATCATATTTTCGTTGAATTTGGGGTACAAAATGTTGATCAAGGAGGGTGGTGTTTCAATGAATTTGGGGTTCAAAGAATCTTTTATTCTATAGTTCCGCCGTTCTTGCTCTTCAGGCAGAGTTGTTCACGTACATGATGACCCACTAGATCATACATGTCTAGTCCACTAGAATTGCAAACTTGGACAATAACTCTCGAAAATTATAGGCGGACCTATACCAACCAATTAAGATTAATGGGTTGAACGGGAATATGCAAAAACAATTCTGAAAAAGTATGTCCAACCTATTATATTTTTATAAACAACTACGGTCTCCCATTTTCCATTTCTATATACTCTCAATTTCCAATTTTCCAGTGATAAATTTACCGCAAATCTTAAAATTTCCTTCAATAACTCTTGATTCTCTTGACTCATAGTCTCCTATAACCGAAATTGTAAAATAGTATACAATGTTCACATATCAACTATCAATCCCTAGATGACGTTGGCTACCAAATCTCAAAATTTATCATGAAGACTTGTTAACATATGTATCTTCTAAGTTTAATATTTAAGTGGAAAAATATGTATTTTTCATGGTTTTACATAACTTGTGATCTTATATAAGAGATTTTTCTATATATGGTAAGGAAAAACCTTTTAGGCCCATTAATCCATAGGTAAACCCGACCCTTTTTTAGGGCTAGTAAGAACAAGTTATAAGGTCTACAAACACAAAACTTGGGTATACGGTATACCAATAATACCATAATAGTCTAATTGGAAAAGAAGATAGGTTACCAATTGGACAAAAAAATATGTTAGGCTCCGACTCAATCCCACAAATGATAACCTTTATTTCCAAGTGAGGCTTTCTTGTTTGGACCTTTCGAAGACACTATATATCTTTTTGCGGTTCATGCCAAGAGGGTCACTTTCATGCCTAAGGATATATAACTTGCTAGTTTTCACTTTGATAAACACAATCACATTGTATGGGTACCCTAATGTGATAATTAGGTAGATGGTTTATGCTTCTTCCCTTTAAAAGCATACTTGTTTTAGGGTCTTCTAATCTAAATCTTTAATACTCCCATCATATGAACAAACAATGTTTGTCAATTTGATATATTGAAAATTTGAGTGTTTATTTACGCCGTTATAATGAAACAAACACCAACATTGAATGTCTTCTTCATGAAATCAACCATATTTATATAAATAAACCAAGCTGTCTTATTGAACTTTATTTAAATAAAAATATATAGAAAAAATGAAAAGTTATATAAAAAAAGACCAAACTGCCCTTCACTTAACAAACTTCGGGGGTGATATTTGAGATTAAGGATTTGTAAACCAGTCACTCACAAATGTAATAAACGAGCAGTCGGGGATAAACCCGTAATTTCTGACAAACCTTAGGGACCAAAAGTGTAATTTACACTAAAAATAGAATTAAATGACGAAGGGATCAACCGATCACTAAACCTGTGGCCTGAATCTCATTCAACCAAAAATCCCTGAAAATTACTTTCTCTCTCTAAAAACAACGTCTTCTAGAGAGAGAAATAGGATGTGTCCTTTACGCATTATTCTCATCTTTCTGTCGGCGACTCTCGCCGGATTCTTCGTTCTCCGGAACTTCAAATCTCAATCCAATTTTTCCGACACCGACGAAGATTCTACCTCCTCCAAACCATCACCGGATTCCTCCTCTTCCTGCGTTGGGCTGTCATCCTCTAAGGTTTTTTTATTTGATAATATTTCTAGGGTGTTCGTTTTTGTTTTGTAGGATATTAGCGGAAGGATTACGAATGTGCGCAAATGTGTATCGTTTATATGTTAATTGCAGGTTTATGGTGCTTTTGTGAATGGATTTTGGATTTGCGTTGACATGGCGAGTGGACGTTATCTGTGGAAAAACCTAGTTTCTGCTTCAAAACAATCGGATTAATCTTCTGGCTCTGTGAGTTTCCTTTCTATTTCGTGATTAATTGATCGATTAATTTGCTGTTTTATGTATCTAATTAGAATCATTGTTGAATTGGGGGAAAAGTTCATTTTCATACATATCAGTTATGGCTTTTTTCGTCAAATTGATTCGTTTTAGTGCGAAAAGAGTCACGGTGAAGTACAATATAAGCAAGCATTTTTAGAACTTTAAATGCGTTGATGGTACAACTATTAATTGTGATTTCTGGTTCTAAACTGTCCCCAACCCAAATGTTTTGATGCATTAACTCTTTTAAATTTCCTGCCACTATTAGAAATATAGATCCTTTATGAGAAACTGAGGCCTATTGTAGTGCATTTGTTATTGGAGTGGACATTGGAGAGGATTCTTGTGCCTATGATTATAAAGTTGTCATGAACATGATGAATGTTGTTGGATGTTCTTAACTTTTACAGTCTCTTATTATGATCTTGTTTCCTTGCTTTAGTTGTCATTTCTACAAAAAAAATCAAATTCTTTGCAAAAATCAGTGAGACACATTTGGTCATTTGAACCAACTTCAATCTTTTGGATCTTTTGTATGCTATTAGGGTGTGTTTGGTAAACAGGACAGAACAGAACATAGATCATTGTCCTATGTTTGGCAGGACTTTTATGTGGAACAGACAGGAACATAGTGGAACAAGCTGGAACAGGCCTGTTCCACCCCTACCCCATGGAACAAGCTGGAACAGACTTATGTTTTACCAATATAACCTCAAAATAAAATCTAATTCTCTTCTAAAACATCAAATACACATTCTATTTTATATTTTATTCATTCTTTAGATTTTATTTATTTCTTTTTTATCTAACGTTATCTGTTCCGTTCTGTCCAGTTCTGTCTACCAAACGCAGAACAACTGTTCTGTTCTGGTCTATCCTGTCTTTACCAAATGCACCCTTATCGACTTATGTTCCTCTTTCTTGTAATGGGAATTGGTTTATGTGATCTTCTGCGTGCATAGTTCTAGGACCCCCCGAGTTTGTATTCATTTATTCGTCTAAAATAGCAATGGAAACATAAAAAAAAGATTGATTGGAATTATTTTTTCATTGATTATAGTTCGGTCAGTCAGGGGTATAATGATAATAGTTCCATGTTGATAGATGTTTGGTGTATATTGCAAGTTTGACAACTTGAAGCTAATCTTTGGATAGATTGAATATTTTTGAATTAGGTGAAATGTCAAAACATTTAGTAAACTTACGTACGAATCTGTCTTTCTTTTAGGACCGTTAATTTTATCATCCGAATATTTCAAATTTGCAGGTTTTACACTCGTGTGGATGTGGGTTTCGTTTTATTTGTATAGGTTGAAACTGGGGTGGATTCGTTACGAATATATCCCTTTTGATCATCCTTTCTTGTATTTCCAAAGGAACATACCATCAACATATCCAGGCTATAATAATCAGTCTTGCTTTCTTTTTGTATGTTGTGTTTCGAAGCTGTAAAATGTTAAAAACTGCCGTTAGATGCTTGGATTTCACATTCTATCTTTTGTAAATTCTAGCGTTTTACGTGACTTCTTGGCGGGTTTTCCGTCAAATAATCGAAACTTACCACTATGTATAATGATTCCTTGCTCTGGAGTTCAAGTTCATGCTTTATCGGTGGATAGGTATATTTACACCTAACCTAACAATAAAAGTAAACACTAGCTATTTACAAATAGCTAACCGGGTAAGTGTTTATCGGGGAAAATCACCATCCTCACTTATTTTATTGGGTAATATTCTCGCTCATGAAAATGATTGTCGGTAAGTATCTCTTACCCGGTAAGCACTTATGAGGTAGTAAGAGTCTTCTCCCTCATTTACTGGGTAAGATTCTCGGTTCTTGCTATGCCTAGTACCGAGTAAGACTTTTGGTTCTTACCATACTCACTAAATAAACAGTAAGCATTTGGTAAACAAACCTGATTCAAAAAGTTAACAAGAATAGTAGTAATGCTGTATGGTAGACAAAATCGACTCACGAAGTTGAAACTTCATCTAATTGTGTATGTATAATGATTAAATATCCAAGTGTATTCAAATATTTAACCAAAGATTTAAGAAGTTAGGGGCGGTTTACAAACGCTTACCTGAGTAAGTGCTTACCAAGTTACATTAGCTTACCGGATGAATATGGCAAGGACTAAGAATCTTACCCGGTAAGAGCGGAAGCAAGGACCAAGAGTTGAAAGCAAGGACCGAGAGTCTTACCCGGTAAGTGAGTGCGGCGGCTCTTACCACGGTTAGCGCTTACCGGCTAAATTGTTGCATACGATGTCATTTCGGTGGACTAAAATCCTACCCGGGAAGTAAGTGATAGTGTTGAATTTTACCGTTAAGCACTTACCCGGTTAGTGATTAGGTAAACGGCCCCTTAGACATATTAAATCATTTTTTCTTCTTGAATTTATCGATATTATTGATCGATTGGGCATGATAATGTCTCATATCAATTAATATATTTCCTTTGTCCAAAATAAATGTTAATAATAAAAATAACACATAATTTTTAGAAATATGTAATTATTACAGTTTTTAAAGAATAAATGATAGTTTTACATTTGATTATTATAGAGATTGAAACTTTCTTAATCTCATAATTAATGGTAGAATGAGAAAGTCAAAACTCACTTTTGGTCTATGTTAACTAATATTTCCTCCGGATAATGGATAACCATTTGCTACCAATGGAGAATGGAAACCCTAAGGTGCCGTTTGGTTCACACTGTTGGAATTGGAATCTGAATTCCATTGACCAGATTTCATTCTCTTGTTTGATTCAATTTTGTGGTTGAATGGAATCTTTGAATTCCATCAAATTCCATGGATAAAGGAATTGAACATTTCTTCACAATACCTTAGGATTTTGATGGAAAGGAATCTTGTATCGCCATAATACCAAATACACCCTTTAACCCCAAATATAGTTTTATTAATTTAATTTAATACTTTTACTTTATATTTTATATTATTTTATTTAATACGTTTATTCTTTTTTTTGAGTTATACTTTATACTTTATTTATTATTTTTAATATTTTATTTTATTATTTATTTATTATTTTAAAAATACTTTTAGTTTTATAAAAATTAAAATTTTCAAAAAGTGCATTTTGGTCATTTATCAATATTTCATTCAAATTTCAAAGCTATATTATGTGAACCAAATAGACATATTGCAATTCCTTAATAGATTTCATTCTAATGTCTGCCAACCAAACAGGTGGTCAAACCTGACAACATTCCATTCCAATTCCTTCAAAGTCAAATTTCTTTGACATATTCTATTTCATCCAAAAACATTATGCGAACCAAACGCCACCTAAGATTCTTGTAGAATTTATAGCCGGCCAATTAAAAAACCATGTTTCTTTTCGCAAAACAATGAAAAAGGCTATAGAATTAACTGAAAAGTGGAAACAAACTAAAATATAAATGTATACATTTTTTTGAGAGAGAAATGTGGATACTTAAGGGGCCGATTATCAAATTTGAGACGCAGAAAGTATTAATAATAAACATTTTGGAAAGTATTAAGGTCATTCACGATGAATGAAACTAACTTTGTGGTATGTATGTCAAGATTGTGACATTTTGATAACATATAATTGTGATTTGTTTTCCATGTTTAAAAATAGAATATTCCTTGTATTACAATGAAATAAAATGGTTAAAGATATTGTTTATCTTTTATAATTGTGTTTTGTAGGATAGGTTAAATGGATCTTTAATTCTACTTATGGGTTTGAAACCGAACTTACTTTTCCCCGGATTCAACATTGATTCTAATTAGATAGATAGATAAAATAGCAAATAAAGTAATTACTAAAGAGAAAAGAAACTCCAACAACCAAAAGACTAATCTGATTGTTTTGAAGCAGAAACTAGGTTTCTAAAAATATAATAAATAAAAAACCTTGGAGGACGTCAACCCAACGTAGGTGGAGGGGGGAACCAATGATGATTTGGAGGAGGTAGAATATTCGTTGGTTTCGGAAAAATTGGATTGAGATTTGAAGTTCCGGAAAACAAAGAATAATAATTCAAACACATCATATTTCTCTCTCTAGAGTACGATTTCAAAGGGAGAGAGAAAGAAGGAGGGACAAATTTGTAGGGAGTGGATTGAATCATCATGCCACAAAGTGTAGGTTTGTATTTTTTTAATAACCTATGTGAAATAAGTAGTATATATTTATGTGTAATTGTTAGTTGCTTTGTGTTAAATAAATAGCTCTAATGATAATTTTACCTCCATGTCGAGGTATTCATCAAAATTCATCCTAAACAACGTATATTCAATGAACTTAGATTCAACTCTTTCACAACAAAATATCATAAGATTCTTATCATCTGCTAACCTAAAAATCATCATAATGTTGAAAAGAAATCAAGGCGAAATTTGGATTTCCTGTTTGAGTCATGATTGTAGAACTCACAAGGAGCCCTATGCACACATACACTTTCACGGACCATAAGGTGTTGCTAGAACGCGTACAGATATCAATATCATGGAGAACCACTTCATCCGTTTGTTGCAAATTCTAAGATGATGGATCGTTGTTGGTAAGCCAACCTTAAAACGATATTCCACCCGAAGAAGAAAAACATTAAATAAAACAATATAAATAACAACACCTTCTTCAACACTGCAGAGCAACCCATGATGCCTGAACAACAACAACCCGTTTGGCTAATGCAATAGCAACCGATAGTGGTTACAGAGAAATGAGAAAATGAAGAGTAGGTTGACGACAGAGGCATTCTTCAAGCGGTGATATATGACGACAAAAGGTATTCAACAAGTAGATTGACGACAGATGCGTTACGACATATGATTAGATCGACGATCACATAGAAATGAATTACAAACCATAAGAACGAAATCACAATTTCAAAAAACATAGGAACAAAATACGTAATTTACTCAAAAGTTTAAAATGATTGAATTTTTTTTAAAGATCAAAGTTTTTATAGTGGGAAATTAACTGTTTTAGCCAATTTTGGTTGATGGTTTAACCTTCTAGCCGCCACCTTCTCCCTATTCTTACTGAAATAGCCCAAACCTCCATAAAAAACCTTCGCATTTACGAACACATGCAAAAGATAAGAAATATTTTACACTTTCATTACCTCTTCGTGAAAAAGTGACTAAAACGATTAATTACCCTTTTATTTATAATTTCATATATTTTTTTCAATTTTTAATTATGGGCCTAGCGGGAAGGATGGTCGATGTGGGCCGTGTTGCTCGGCGTTTCTTTGATGGGCCTATCAGGAACCCGGTTCGTGATATTACGACCCGATACCGGACCGGTGTTATAGATAAAGTTCAAAAGTCAAAAACCGCAACGGTCGGATTCTATCAGACGGCTGAGGAGGGTGAGTGAAGGAAAGCGAGAGAGGATGGGGAAAAGAAAAGAGATCACAGAAACCCTACAAGGAGAAGATGAAGACAGAAATGGAAGATCGGAGGATTTAGAAGGCGGCGACAAATCAGGATTCTTCGCTTGTTATTTGTTGACGTCACTCTGCCCTCGATTCAAAGGACACACCTACATCGGGTAATTTTCTGCATTCCTTTCCATCCCTAGGGTTTTGTTTTGGTAATTATCATGAATTAGGATCCTTAATCACCATTGATGTATGGTTCCGCGATAATTAGCAATCCAGACGGTATCCAATATTATATGTAGAGTTTATATGTGTTCTAAGAGATCGATTAATACAGAATCGTTATTTAGTCTTCTGTTTTCATTCGATCTCTAAGTTTCTATTTGTAATTATCATGGATCACAGCTAGCTCTTACTAATCATCTGTATGTCATTCCTCGATAATTAGCAATCCATGTTTCTGAGTTCTGAAACTCACACAATTCCACAGTCATACACAGGACTGCTAAATTTTAGGGCGGCAGCTCTATAACCAGATAGGATCAAAGTAACTGATCGGTTGGTATGCTGATGAATGTTTGAAGCTAATTGGCCATCCCTTTCACAAAACTCTTCGTACTTAAAACGAATCCCAAGCACTTCGTTAACTTTTAAATGGTGTTTGGGATCGCTTATTTAGGCATGAGATCACGTGAGAAGTGCCATTTTTGGTGAGAAGTACTTTTAAGCCGTTGGATCAATTTTAATCAAATACCCTCCCATGAATTGCGGCTTAAAAGGGAATTGATCCGGTGCATCTCATCCTAATGTTCGTCTATTTCTCATCTAAAAGTTGATAACCACTTCTCACCAAATTTGGCACTTCTCACCGGAACCCAACCCTGCTTATTTAAAGTGCTTGTTAACTTATTCCGGGGTGTGGTACCGGTAATAAGGAGTTATTAGTTTTTGAATGGAAAAAGGTAAATGCTTATACCAGTTTGACACTGGTAATAAGGAGTTTTTGATAAGTCACTCATTTTAACTTATTAACTTATTTGAAACAACTTATCGGCTTATTGGACATTTTATATGTATAAGCAATCCCAAACACCCCTAAAAAAACAACTCGCCATAAGCAAATACAAACATTTTTTTTTATAAAACTCCGATTTGACAACACATAAGTTGATAAGCACTTTTACAAAAAAAAACATAAGTTGTTTTAAATATGCAAATCCCAAACAAATCCGTCAAATCTTTTTTTTACTAGTTGTACTTCCCCAAACTTTTTTACATAAAATTTACAAGCCGAATCTTCACGAAACAGTTTCTGTACACCTTTGAAATAGAGGTAAGGTCTGTGTAGATTCTATCGCTCCATACCCTACTTCTGAGTGGGATATAAGGGGTACATTCGGTTTGGTTTTATCAATGATCAAATTGGACCACAACAAACAACCCCAAACATCAAAAGTGTAACTAATACGACAACCAAACTCTCACAAACACTAGCCAAAGTATAACTGAGCCAAAACCAAGCTGAACTAAACTGATCCAGTACAACTTCCATGACTTAAAAACGCTATTATCTTGGATTAATTCAGACTGGTTGCCTGAAATGTATTTCTTGATGCTCATTTTGTAGGTTCACGGTGAATCCACGGCGGAGAATTAGGCAACATAATGGGGAAATATGCAGCGGTGCAACGAGGACCAAGAAAAAACGCCCTTGGGAAATGGTACTCTGCATATATGGTTTCCCTACTAATGTTGCTGCTCTTCAGGTATCATCGATCATCCAACATCTCCACCACTTTAGGAGTTAGGACATGATTCTGCCATTGCTTGGTGAAATATCCAAAATGTTACAGCTTTAACTTGGTATAACATGTTTCTTATGTGCTGTAAAACCACAAGGCTTGTGGCGTACTGGTTAAGGCTTGTGGGGATGTGGCTAGTAACCCATCTACCCCAAGTTCGAATCCAGGCGCTTCCAACTTGTGGCCACTGGGGATAAACTCAGGGCTGCACGCTTTAACAGCTGGGGCAATTGTCTCACCTTGCCGGGATTAGTCGGGGCAATGTCCTCGGATACCCTTCCAAAAAAAAACTTGGTATAACATGTTTAAACTAAAAAAAGAAACTACAGTTTATTGCATAAAAATACATTGGGGCTAGAACTGCTAACGGAGGGGCCAACCTGCTAGAAATACAGGCTTGGACTACCATTTTTTGAAGAAATGGATGTAATTTTTTTTGGGTAGGCCCGCCCAGCACGTTAGTATTTTTATAATTAATAAAGTTTTGTAATTAAAATTTACAAATAAAATTGAAAATTCTTGATACTTTCCGGTTCCCACTTAATTATTTTTTATCGATGCTCCATATTTTGCAAAACATTTTCTTTTTTGAAATTATGTACATTGTTATAGATTTACACTTAATTTTAAGTTGGAAAAATTGCAATATATTTTTACAAAATTATATTGTTTGGTCATTTCCTTGAATATGCAAAAATATTTTTAGGCCCGTTAGCTCGTGCCTCGTTGGTAAGCCCGACAAGTTTATAGGGTGTGTAAGGGAAAATTTTGAAACACGTAAAAAAGAGTTTGTTATATTAGACCCGTTGAACAAGAATAGGTTAAGTGGGCCCAATGCCCGAAAGGATCATCTCTAATTGGGGCGTTGTTGAGGTACCTTTTCAACATAGTGTTTGTGAACTTATTGATGAAGTCCAGGGTCTTTAACTTGTGTCAAAAAATGTTCTTTAACTTGTTCTTTGATGTTTTTGAATGTCATACTTGAACCATTTGACTTCCAAGAAAGTTGGAATCTACGAGTAACCATGGGCCAACGACGTTTTTAGTACCTACCCACTGAAGTTCTAGGTTTAAGATTTCTTTGAATTGTTGCTGCCCCATTTGTTTATAATCTGGGTCAATTGGTGCAGTTCGAGTGGGCTTGGCAACACCCTGTAGAATCGTTGGCTGTCCGAAAGGCGGCGGTGGGTTTTAAATCGCTGGGCGGACTTGCAAATAAAATCAAACTGGCATACACAATGCTCACCCTGCCGGCCTGGAACAAGTATGTATAATAGTTTTTTTGTCTTTTAAAATGCAATGAAATTCGTCTCGGTTCCTTTCAGTATAACAAATAATTTTTTTCTTCACGATAAATGTAACAAATTTTTAAATTTTCTATTTTGTACCCATTTTGACCTGTAACCATGAATAGAGCCCCTAAAATTTTGTGCTCCAGTGTTTATAGCCCAATCTATGAACCCGCCTTAACTAAGACCTATCTAATTTCTTTCAAAATCAAAAGCGGCTATTCATCCAAACCACTCAGAATTTCATCTATCAAATTGGGGTTATTGGAGGCCTCTTTGACATATCAAAAATTGTCGATCAAATATTCTTCTTACTTTGTCATTCTTAACATTTTTGTTGCTTTAATTTGTAAAATCTTTGATATGACATGATCTTTTTTATTTTATTTTATTTTATTTATCACTGGTTTTAGTACGGGCGTAACATGGCCACCAAAAAGATTGGACGGCCATGCATGGATGCCCTTCCACAACCCTTTCGTAAGCCCTTAAACAGGTATCCATCCATGTCATCTTTCGTAAGCCCTTAAACAGGTATCCACATCATCAGTTACAAGAAGTCAAGAACATGTAACTGGTCAAAATGAGTGCAAAATTCATATCTTTCGTAAACGAGTATCCTCGTCACCAAATCAAATGTTACAAGATTAGCAGGTTACCTTTAAATACGTACAAAATGGGAATTTTTGAAACTTTGCCGAGAAAAAATTATTCGTTTCAAAAAATATGAAATTAACCAAAGTTTGTGCATTTTCATGCCTTTTACCATTATCAAAATTATCTATTGGTTCTAAGTTACTAACATATTTGCTGTATGATTTGATCAGCTTGAACCTGAATGTAAACTTCTTTTCAACAAAATATACAAAGCATTACGCGGGGTGCCCTAGCTTGCCTAGCCACATGAGGGTGCACGTTCGCTCCATGGATGAACTTCCGTGCTATACAGAAGGATATGCGGAAGGCGAAGATGATATGTTCAGATTCGAAAACCATTCGTGGGATGATGATGAAGAACCCGACATAGTTGTTGGATCCAAAGCAACGTTTAAAGATGCAACGATTCCGGTTCTTGTTTCTGAAGAAGCAGCCGGTGTTCTAGATATAGATCATGAACGACCATCCTGCAGTAATGACTCTCCAGGATGGTCGTTCGGTAACATACTGGAGAGGTCAACAATTGACCTCTCCAGTGTTTTACCTGCGACTATGGAAGATGAAAACGCTAAAAAGGATGGTGGAACGGGAAGTTGGTCAGGCGTGGCTATAGATATCGAGGGTCATGAACGAGCATCCTATAGTAATAATTCTCCAAGATGGTCATTCAGTAACACACTGGAGAGGCCAACAATTGACCTCTCCAGTGCGACTACTCAAGATGAAAACGCTAAATGCGTGGCTATAGATATAGATGGACCCGGAACCAAGATTCCGGCTTCCAGTGGCAAGGTTGAGGTGATAGATCTTTTTACTCCGTCACCCGAGTTGAGAACGAAGTCACGAAGGACAAAAAACGGGATTTCGGTCGTTTGTCCAAAGATCATCGACTTGACTCAATCACCGATATATGTGTAACTAATGATTTTCTATAAAAGCATATGTTTTTATGCAATTTATTTTTTAATTATGATATGAGAGAAACGATTCATATTTGGTTGTTACTTTAACATCCAGTTGGATCCCAAATTATATAAGACAGCAAATACACTTGTATCATGTATTGCATTACAAATATTGCATTACTTTAACATCCAGTTAAGTATTTGGCTCCTGTTGAATATTATGTGATGATGATTGGTAAGTGTCACTTACCCGGTAACAACTGCTTAATGGTTTGGATGGCTTAATCGCACAACCATACAAGAGTAGTTCTTTACAGCTTAATCATTCAGCCATTAAACATATGGAATAAGCCAGAACCCCTTACTTGCTCCTATTAAGCCGCATCAAACAAATTAATACCATAATTGCCCTAGAAACAATCCAACCCGTTCTTTGCCTCCTAGATCGACTGGACAAGTAATAAATTAAACAAAATATAAAGGTCCATACCATATATTATAAAAAAATCTGGCAAATTACAACAACAAATAGTAACATGAAATTCACTTTAATAAATTCATTCTTCTAACACTTTTCGAAAGTTGAAATTGGGAATAAAGAGTAAAAGCTAGCCTAAAACGTGCATTATTGTGCTAAAAATTAAAACATATATAACTTGGTAAATGCTATAACATATATGTTTCATATCTCACATTGAAACACCCACCGGTACCACCCTAATTAAAACATACAAGTTTTCATTGACATAAAGAGCCCAACTCGAGGGCGGAAACATAAATGATTACGATATACATTCAAAACATTAATGGCTAAATCGTACCCATACTACACCTTTGAGTAACATATATAAGGTTTGTTTAATTTTTGTGTATATATGTTTATATATATATATATATGAGAAATAGAAAAGTAACCTTGGTCATTCATTCGGTCAACATTTGCGACTTGCGCGTGGTCTGCACAAGATAGAGGGGTAGTTTCGTAAAATAAGCGGGACGGGTTCATATATGAATCTGTGTGATTCACATATGAACTATACGTTCATATATGAACCTTTTTAACTAATTCATATATGAACCTTGGTGATTCATATATGAATCAGTTAATTAGTTCATATGAGAATTAGTTAAAAAAGAGTTCATATATGAATCACAAAAGTTCATATATGCCCACAAAGGTTCATATATGATCACAAAGGTTCATATATGAATCAGTTAATTGGTTCAACTGATTCATATATGAACCTACAGTTAATTAGTTCATATATGAAACACAAGGTTCATACATGAATCACAAAGGTTCATATATGAATTAGTTAAAAAGAGTTCATATGTGAATTACATGCGTTCACATATGAACAGATAGTTCATATGTAATCACACAGGTTCATATATGAACTTGTCCCGTGTTTTTGTAAAAGTTACGAAACTGCCCTTCTATTTTTGGAACAACCACAACTTTTGACCAGCCAAAGCCGCAACTTTTGACCAATTAAAGCCGATCTTGACCGAATAAATTGCCAAAATTACTTCTTTAATTCTCATATATTTAGCACTTCTCAAATGAACCTTAGGCTATATATATATATATATATGGTCAAGTTAAAACGAAAAGTTAAACATTTTATGAGAAGACGAAAAATTTCAATATCACATATGATTACACGCATGATACACAAGTTTAATCATATATGAATAAACACATGTTGCATTTGAAAGGTTTTGAGCAAATTTACAACCACATGATATAGGCAACGGAAGCATATTTAAAATATCATCTATGGCAATACAAACTAACAACCTATAAGGATACATATGTTCTAGATAATTAACTACAAAAGAATGAACCAAGAATACTTACTTGTTTATTGTGATTGTCGAAAACCACAATGATGAATCAAACCTTTGATCTCGCTTCTTGGATGTCAAGGACCAATAGTATGAATCCCTCTAGTGGCTCACACTTAAGAACACCAAATGCCAACAATCAAGAAGAGGCTTAAACCCTAAACCCTTATTAGGGTTTACGATTTGGGAGAGAGAGAGAGAGAGAGGGGAGGTCGACGGCCACCCGAGAGAGATCGAAAAACCAACTAGGGTTTGACCCTTAGCAGTTTATTTATAAACCCTCTTCTGCTTCTCGACCAAGTTATCTCTATTTTACAACTAGCCCCCTTGAACCGATAAGCTTGTTAAAACTATTTTAAGCAATTATCATTTAGTCTCTGTACTTTACATAATTAATCTAATTAATTATATTGTAGCTTATAATTAATTTATCATCAAATGACAAATTAATAAACTAATTGCTTTAACTCCCTTTTATTCTTCTGATTGTTTATTTGGGTCTTAAGGGCAACCCAAAAGGACCCTGCTATTATTAGAAATATTACCAATAGTTAATGACTCTGGACACTATATCCAACAGTCTCCCACTTGGACAAGTTATTAACTCTATTTGGTTCAACACTTTCAAATAATCAGCAGAGAGCAAGCCATCCAATGCAGCTGCCGAACTCTGATAAAGATTCGGTCCTAAAATAAGTGATTTAATGTTCCTTTGTTCTACAAGATATCATATGAACCTGAGACATGGATAAATGTCTATCTCATGGATCAAGATTATGTTTTCCGATTTCCGATATGTGTTGAATTCATCAGACTACTCAATTGGACACATCAATTCTAGTTAGGGTTTGGCCAAACACTTAATGTCAACACCAAATCATCGAGGGGCCCATGGATATCGCTTCTCCTGTTTAGGCAGAAGGAACAAATAAACTTTGACTACACAGTTCATTTCTACTCATCATATTATACATGGACATACCCTGTATAGCCGCCAGTTACGGTCAGCGTTGGAGCACACCAAAGCATAACAGAATCCTAGAGCAAAACTCTATGTATCTCCGTTTGAAGAACATAAAATATTATCATCTCAAAATTACTCTGACTTAATCCATGAAGTAAACTTTTGAGTGCGGGTTGTTCCAATACCCAAATCACCATTAAGTACTCATGAGTGTTAGTTGCATTCTCTATGCTTCTAGCACTCCATGACAGTCTTGAATCACTACTTACTTCCAGGAGTATGACTGGCTGTGGAGGTTTAAGTAAATTAATACTCAGGAAGTTGGTTCTAAACATGCAAAACGAAACACGATAATAAATTAAATGTAATTGGACGCAATCCAGCATATATTATAATCTCTATATAATAATCTCCAAATCAAATACAATTTATTACGTTTTTAATACATCAAACTAACAACTAAAACATTCTAGGTATATTGATAATTCTAACACCTATGGCTTCAGTATGATACTCATGTTTGGGTCGAGTTAATGCTTTCGTGAAAGGATCCGCCGGATTCTCTTCAGTCGGCACTCTACTCACCACGATCTGGTTTTCCGCAACCTTGTGTCGCACAAAGTGATACTTCCTCTCTATGTGCTTTGACTCCCCATGGTCTTTAGGTTCTTTAGTCAATGCGACTGCACCTTCGTTATCACAGAAGATTTCAATGGGTTCACTGATGCTTGGTACAACGCCCAGATCACCTATGAAATTCTTCAACCATGCAGCCTCTTTCGCTGCTTCACTAGCTGCGATATATTCTGATTCACACGTGGAGTCAGCCACGGTGTCCTGTTTGGAACATTTCCAAGTCACGGCCCCACCATTCAACAAGAACACCCATCCTGACTGCGAGCGGGAATCATCCCGATCTGTCTGAAAACTCGCATCAGTATAACCTGTTACTAGTAATTCATCTTTTCCACCATAGACTAAGAACACATCTTTAGTCCTCCGAAGATACTTAAGAATGTTCTTTACAACCGTGCAATGACTTTCGCCTGGGTTCCCTTGATATCTACTCACCATGCTTAAAGCAAATGAGACATCAGGTCTAGTACATGTCATGGCATACATGATCGATCCTATAGCAGATGCATATGGAATTCGACTCATTCTGTCCAGTTCTTTACTAGTGCTGGGACATTGATCTTTACTCAATCTTATGCCATGTTGCATGGGCAAATACCCTTTCTTGGATTAACTCATATTGAATTTCTTCAATATCTTATCCAAGTATGTACTTTGGCTAAGTCCAATTAGACGCTTGGTTCTATCTCGATAAATTCTTATTCCAAGTATGTATGCTGCATTTCCCAAATCTTTCATAGCGAAACATTTCCCGAGCCAGACCTTTACATCTTGCAACATCGGAATATCGTTTCCTATGAGTAGTATGTCATCAACATACAAGACTAGAAATACAACATTACTCCCACTAGCCTTAACATATACGCAGGACTCATCTTCGCTTCGAGAAAATCCAAACTCCTTGACCTTTTCATGAAAACAAAGATTCCAGCTACGAGACGCTTGTTTAAGTCCATAAATGGATCTTTCAAGCTTACACACCTTATCTGGATACTCGGTATGTACAAAACCTTCAGGTTGTGCCATATACACATCCTCATCAAGTTTCCCATTGAGGAAAGCGGTTTTTACATCCATTTTCCATACTTCATAGTCATGAAATGCAGCTATGGCAAACAATATCCTGATAGACTTAATCTTTGCCACTGGTGAGAAGGTTTCATCATAATCAATCCCTTGAGTTTGAGTGTAACCTTTCGCAACCAGTCTAGCCTTGAATGTGTGCACATTCCCATCCATGTCGGTCTTCTTTTTGAAGATCCACTTACACCCAACTGTCTTGCGACCTGGTGTATGATCAACCAATTTCCAAACTTGGTTATCATACATAGATTGAATCTCGCTCTCCATGGCCTCTTTCCACTTGGCAGCCTCAGGGCCTGCCATCGCTTCCTTGTAGTTGGATGGCTCATCCGCACTATCAAATGTTTTATCATTGACTAGTGTATCTCCTTCCTTTGTAATATGAAAACCATAATAAAACTCATGAGGTCGATTAACTCTACTAACTCTACTAGTTCTGCAAAGAGGTGGTGGAGGTATGTTAGTTTCCTCAACAGGTGGTTCAAACTCATGTTGAGGGCTAGTGTCAACTATAGGTTCATCATTGGTTGTTTCTTGAATTTCTTCAAGATCAATACTGCTCCCACTATCCTCTTTGGAAATGAGCTCCCTTTCTTGGAAGACTCCCCTTCTAGCTACAAACACTTTGTTCTCAGAAGGTTCGTAAAATATATATCCAAAGGATTTGTAGGGATAACTAATGAACCGACACTTCTCTGCTCTAGGTTCTAGCTTGTCGTTAGTTTCACGTCGAACGAAGACTTCACAACCCCAGACCTTTATATGTGCTAACGAGGGACGAGTCCCAGTCCACATTTCATAGGGTGTCTTTGCAACCTTCTTAGTTGGAACGAGGTTTAAGATATGAGCTGCAGTTTCTAAGGCATAGCCCCAGAACGATATTGGAAGTGTAGCACGACTCATCATGGACCGAACCATATCAAGTAGCGTTCGATTTCTTCTCTCAGCAATACCATTGAGTTGTGGTGTTCTGGGAGGAGATAATTGCGAAACTATTCCACAATCCCTTAGATAGTCATAGAATTCATGACTCAAGTATTCTCCACCCCTGTCGGACCGGAGCATCTTGATCTTCTTGCCCAGTTGGTTTTCTACTTCGTTTTTGAATCCTTTGAACACTTCAAAGGTGTCCGATTTGTTTTTCATCAAATAGATAAATCCATATCTACTGAAATCGTCAGTAAAGGTAACAAAGTATCTCTCACCGTTTCTCGTGGCAGATCTGAACGGTCCACATACATCTGTGTGGATTAAGTCCAACAGATCCTTACCCCTTTCCATTTTTCCTTTGAAAGGTGCTTTTGTCATCTTGCCTAGTAAGCAAGATTCGCATTCTTCATCTGACTTTAAGCCAAATGGTTCCAAGATCCCGTCCGATTGGAGCTTGGCGATGCGTTTCTTGTTTATGTGGCCAAGACGATGATGCCATAACGACGATTTATCCAATTCACTATTGGAGGAACCAACATTTAGAGTTAAGTTATTATTATTTCTACCAACACAAATCACGCTTTCATACACGCCATTACAAGGAGAGGCTTTAAAATAAAAAAAACCATGTTTATAAACCAAAATGCAACCATTATTATTATCAAATTGAAATTCAAAACCATCCTTGTACAATGCATGAAAAGAAATAATGTTTCGAGCCATTTCCGGCGAGTAGCAACAATCTAATAACTTTATTGAAAAACCACTACTAAGCACGAGCTCAAAATCTCCAATCTTGGTAACAGCGACAGTCATCCTGTTTCCCATGATCAGATTCAGCTCCCTATGCTTCATCGTCCTATTTCCCTTTAGTCCCTGGAAATTAGAGCAAATGTGAGTACCACATCCCGTATCAAGGACCCAAGAGTTAGAAATCGAAGTACTATGGAGTTCAATTGTAAAAATACCTGAGGTGCCACACCCTTTGACCTTGTTCATTTTCAAGTCCTCCAGATATTTTGGGCAGCTTCTCTTCCAATAGCCCCTTTCTTGACAGTAAAAGCATATGGCCTCTTTAGGGTCACTTATGGGCGGTATGTCAGAAGAATCAGTTTTTCTCTTAAGGCCTTTGTTGCGAGGAACAACTTTAGCCTTTCCCTTCCCTTTGGGATGAGAAACTTTCTTCTTCTTACAACCACCTTCCCTAATGGCCAGGACGGGAGCAGTTGAGTGAGCACTTTGGGTCTTACCCATACTTGCTTTAGCAGATCTCAACATGCCATGGAGCTCCATCAAGGTCTTGTCCATATTGTTCATATTGAAGTTCACTATGAACTGTTTATATGCCCCACTAAGAGAGTTTAGCACCATGTCAATGGCAAGCTCTCTTGGGAAATCGACACCTAGATTGCCTAACCTATCAATGTACGCTTTCATCTTTTGCACATGCGCACATACAGGGGCACCGTCCTGTTGCTTACATTCCACAAGCGATTTTACGACTTGGAACCTTTCTTGCCTCGCTTGCTCCTGAAACATTTCACGAAGCTGCTCATTTAGTTCAAACACCCCCATGTTCTCGAAACTCTTTTGAAGTTCCGGGGACATGGACGCCAACATGAGACACGCGACTTTTGTGGATTCCGCGAATTGCTTGTTATATTCAGTTACTGCTTCAGGGCTTGCATCATCATTAAGTATAGGAAGATCCTCGTCGAGAAAATATTCTTTGTCTTCGTACCTCAAGGCAATTCTCAAGGCACGAATCCAATCCAAGTAGTTTGGCCCAGTCAGCTTATCTTTACTTAGGATAGAGAGTAACGTAAGGTTGGATGTTGAGGGAGGAGGAAGAGGAATATTTTCAGCCATCTGTAGATATAGTTTTTTTTAGTTAGTTTGATATTTAACCCTTAAAAAATAATTATCCAAAAATATTTAACAAGGCTAGGATCCATATTTTACTCTATGATGCGAAAAGGGATGTCGTAATCACATCACAAGGTTATTTAGGTAAACAAATGTTATTTGTTAATTTCATTCACTATGAAACTCCTAGGTCTTTTGAGATTCACTGACTTATGTCAATGGCATGTTAATCTCGATTATGCTTATCTTCTATTTGTGACTAGGATGCCGAGGATCACAAACTAGATGGTGAATCGACCATGCAAAAACACATGGACCCCTCGGCTCAAGTACGCTTGAGAATCACGAGCGCCACATCATTTTCGACTATAGTTTCACATTAACGTGCCGGCAAACCGCACACGCTCCGTTAACAAACTATAAGAATATGTGTGTTCTTCTCATGGGTAGCATAAGACTTTCACATTTCTTAGTATATCTAAAACGGTATTTTCTTTTATACTTCATAGTTAATACTTTTAACTTGTCACATTGACCTATCTGTTGGTCCCAAAATGGCTCAACAAGTATTGTAGAAGGGGGGTTGAATACAATACTCAGCTTTTTCACAAGTTTTAATTCAATTTATTGAAAATCTTTCAATAAGAATTACACATAGAAAACAAAAGATTGTTGCGGAAAAGAACAGTTAAACTATTCTAACAATCTAACACAAAGTAAACTGAAAAACACTTAGAACAAATTGGGCACTTAGACACAAGATGCAGTTTCAGTAAGAAAGGAGCTTGCACTTAGTAATCTTCAGAAGCGTGATTTGCATGTAGAGTCTTTACCTCTATTTATAGTCCATGCATCATTTAATGCTTGGAACACTTGTCACTCTTCCATTCATTGTAGAGGTTGACTTCTGAAAAGCTGATATCTCCTTTTTAACTTATCCAAAGAACCAGGAGGACAGTCGTACCAGAAAAAGACCTTATCTGAGAATAGATAAGATGACAAACTGCCACTTTTATCTGACAATAGGATATTGTCTCATAATAAATGATCTTTTCTTTTGTCTTCAGAGAATAAGGCTACCGACCTCCTGTATTGGAAACTGTACCAATTTCAAATCTCACTTCTTTAGAGAAGAGAGACCCTTCACCGAAGTGTAGAATATTTCGGTGCAGTCTTCTCAAATTCCCACCGATCTCTGAACATATATCGGTGGAAATCTTCTTGAACTTCCACCGATTTCTGAAAGCATATCGGTGAAAGTCTTCTTGAGCTTCTCACCGAATTTCTTCAATTCGGTGATGCTTGTCCACCGATAGCACAAGCATATCGGTGGTGGTGTAACTTGTAGAGAGTTGCTGCCGATTTTCTCACTTCCGCAATGAGATAGTCTTCGCACTTGGTTTCGGTTGATCTCCGACTTCACCGAACAATTGATATGAGAGTACAAGTTACACAAAAGAATCCAAAAATATTCTAAGTACCTAAGAGGGTTTAATTGAGTCAATTTCAAATCTGTGAAGACCCAACACTATCAAACCTTTTCGGTAATTCCACTAGTCCACACAAGAGGCGGTGAGTATGGTAACGCAGGGCGTTTTAAAAACCATTGACTCATTCGGCAACCATATTATAGGTAACCTCCTTAAACCCCCTTAGAGTGCTTATAGTGAGTACGCCTAGTCTCGGTTTGACTATCAATGTATAATTTAATTTTATATATATAATTAAGGTCTAATATATATATAAATTGAATGAAATTTTAAACAATTTAAAATTATGATTATCTAATTAATTCTAATTAACCATGTGAGGACACATTTAATAATTAATATAATCGTTTCCATAATTAATTCCAATTAAAATGTAAAGACACATGCTAATAATTAATGTAAATATTTGACATACAATTTATATTCACTATATAAATAATGTTAATATTTATCTTACAATATTATTCAAACTTTAAATGTATCTATATAAGGTAAGAGAATATGTATGATTATCTATTCAATATTTGCCAAAACTCAATATTTTGTGTTTTTTTAAGGCAAGTTAGGAAACTAGTCAAAAACAATTAGGGTATAACATTGCATAAAAAAACGACTACCCTATACCCTTTAGGGATTTCGATAAAACTTAATCGCTAATAATACAAAACTTTTTATTGAAGTAAAAAATTTTAGTTTCCAAAAAAATTAGGTTTTGAGGTTATGACCATGAAGCCCTAACTTAGGGATTAAGCAATCCAATGGCCGCAAAAAAAATTTGAAATCGATTTTGTAACCTCAAACCCTAAATTTCGAAAACCCTAAACCAACATAAACAGTTTTGCAAATCAAATTGAAACTACTTTTGAGCTAATATCTAAGAACTATGGCTCTGATACCACTGAAAGGTTTTGAGCAAACTTACAACCACATGATATAGGCAACGAAAGCATATTTAAAATATCATATATGGCAATACAAACTAACAACGTATAAGGATACATATGTTCTAGATAATTAACTACAAAAGAATGAACCAAGAATACTTACTTGTTTATTGTGATTGTCGAAAACTACAATGATGAATCAAACCTTTGATCTCGCTTCTTGGATGTCAAGGACCAATAGTATGAATCCCCTCTAGTGGCTCACACTTAAGAACACAAAATGCCAACAATCAAGAAGAGGCTTAAACCCTAAACCCTTATTAGGGTTTACGATTTGGGAGAGAGAGAGAGAGAGAGAGAGAGAGGAGGTCGACGGCCACCCGAGAGAGATCGAAAAAACCAACTAGGGTTTGACCCTTAGCAATTTATTTATAAACCCTCTTCTGCTTCTCGACCAAGTTATCTCTATTTTACAACTAGCCCCCTTGAACCGATAAGCTTGTTAAAACTATTTTAAGCAATTATCATTTAGTCCCTGTACTTTATATAATTAATCTAATTAATTATATTGTAGCTTATAATTAATTTATCATCAAATGACAAATTAATAAACTAATTGCTTTAACTCCCTTTTATTCTTCTGATTGTTTATTTGGGTCTTAAGGGCAACCCAAAAGGACCCTGCTATTATTAGAAATATTACCAATAGTTAATGAATCTGGACACTATATCCAACAGCATTGACAACATATAGACGTTTAATCATATACGATTAAACAAACCCAAAGAAGTGTAATCATATATATGATATTGAGATTTTTTGCCTTTCACAAAATGTTTAACTTCTAGCATGATCTTTCTCCTCTCTCGGTTGCAAATATTAATCTTGGTTTTGTTTATTTATTAAGAGTAAATTACTGTTTTGGTCCCTAAGGTATGTCAAAAATTACGAAACTGGTCCTTTAACTTCAAAAATTACCGTTTTGGTGCCTCACGTATGCAACTTGTTACGAAATTGGTCCCTCGAGCTGACGGCCGTCTATTTCCTCCGTTAAGCTCGAGGGTAAAATGGTCTTTTTACCCTTTTTCATTTATTTTACCATTAATTATAGAGTAAATTACAGTTTTGGTCCCTTAACATTTTTATTTTTATTTTTATTCTTGAATCTTCATCTTCTCCAAGAACATGAAGAACACCATGAAGAATATGAAGAACACCATTTTTAGTTCTTTTTTTCTTCTCTTTCTTTCTTTCTTCTCTGCAAATCAGATCTGTTTTTTATAAACAAATCAGATCCGTTTTTTATAAACAAATCAGAAAAACCATCATCAACCCACCACCACCATATTTCTTTCTTCTCTCCTTCTTTCTTTATATATACACACAGAGATACTATATATATATATATATATATATATATATATATATATATATATATATACATACATACACACATCACCACCATCATCAACCCACCACCACCCACCACCACCATCTTTCTTTCTTCTCTCCTTCTTTCTTCTGTTTCTTTCTTTATATATACACACACACAAATACAATATATATACACACACACCACCCACAACCACTATCGTCAACCCACCACCTTCTCATTAAATTTCTCCATCTTCTTCCACCATCCACCATGAAAAAGAAAAAGAAAGACAAGAAAGAAAGTTGCAGAGAAGAAAGAAAGAAAGAGAAGAAAAAAAGAAATAAAAATGGTGTTCTTCATGTTCTTCATGGTGTTCTTCATGTTCTTGGAGAAGATGAAGATTCAAGAAAAAAAAATAAAAAAAATAAAAATGGTATAATTAAGGGACCAAAACTGTAATTTACTCTATAATTAATTAAAAAATGTTAAAAGAAATAAAAATATATAAAAAGACCATTTTACCCTCGAGCTTAACGGAGGAAATAGACGGCCGTCCGCTCGAGGGACCAATTTCGTAACAAGCTGCATACGTGAGGTACCAAAACGGTAATTTTTGAAATTGAAGGACCAGTTTCGTAATTTTTGACATACCTTAGGGACCAAAACAGTAATTTACTCATTTATTAATGTGATTATAGATGCTTTTTGTTATCATCACGTGATCTTGTGAACCTGCATTATGCATGACCAAGCAAAGTAGACTTTTAACGCTAATTGCAAGGTATCCACCCACCAAAAGTAGGGAAACTTTTTCCAAATCACGAGTAAGTACAAGACGTGAAAGACAAGAAATCCAGCACATCCACATGCTGAGCTGTCAAATACAATATCAATAACTTTTTTTTTGGTAACCGTGGATTTTCGGGCCAGCTTACGCGCACTGACTAATCCCCGGGCGACCACGAATGGCCTGGAGTCATCGCAGGTGAACCTCCATGGCCATAAGGGCTTTGACAGTGTCTGGATTTGAACCCTGGGTAAATGAGCTTCCACTACATCCCCCAAGGGCTTTATCAATAACTTTTGATCCTACCAAAAAAAAACACCAACTCACTCAACTATGTTGTACAAACCCAATATATCCCACTCAAAGGTAGAGTCTCGAGGGTAGCATGTATGTAGACATTATCTATATCCTAAAACGTAGAGAGATGTCGTGTTTGTCATGATAACTATAAGAGTAAATTACGTTTTTAGTCCTTGTGGTTTGTTGAAAATATCTGTTTTCGTCCTTATAGTTTTTAAATTACAAATTTCATCCCTATAGTTTGTAATTTATTACCTTTTTTGTCCTTATGATTTAAATTTTAAGTTTTATTGCTTTGGTCATTCTTATGGTTTACAATTCATTTCTATTTTAGTCCTTCATACTTAAAAGTAGTGTTTTGGCCTCAGGGATGGAAATAGAAATGAATTGCAATCCATAGAGACGAAAACCAAATTTCAAAACCACAGGGACCAAATCCACAATTTTTAACAAACCATAGGGACTAAAAACGTAATTTACTCTAACTATAATGACTTGTGGGGCACACAGGAAATTATTCATAAAAAATGTGGTTCAATTAAAAATAACATACACATGATTTTCCACATATAATGACGCTGCCAATAGGTTGCACAACCACTTGGTTGTTAAATCAGGGAAGCACAAATTAAAGCGGACGCATCTTTAAGACCCCTAATTTTTTATTCCATTGCATCGGGACGATAGAGCGGGGGCAGGGGCAGGGGCAACCTCTTGGTGATTACTGAATACGCACTGGGGGCACAACTCTTCATTGCATGTATCTACTGTATGATCACTCGAATCGTTTTGGGACTTGTTTTGACATATGGCACAACTCCAAAAGAGTCTAACAAGAGGGTTCTTATGGAATTTGTATGATTTCTATTAATTAGACTCTTGGAAAGCAAATAGCATCTTAAGCATGAATATGGACCATTAGAGCAACATATACCAAGTAATTACTTTTACAATTTCTTCCTAAATAAAGATTATAAAGAGAGAGATACCTGAAATAATGGCATTGGATGCACATCACTACATCTGATCCTGTTGTGGTTGTACTTGTTGCTCTTGTTGCCGAGGTTCTTGTTCGTCATTTTGCCAATCCCAGATTATATCTTGAAGTCCAGGTCTTAAACCGTCATTTACTACCTTCTGATATTCGAGTGTATCTCCATTACATTTCTTCACCTCCACCATATGGAAAGATGGAGCGAGCTCAAATATCTCGGCATCAATTGACAATATTCCTTTTCTACCCTCCTTCAATGCCTCAAGTTTCAACAACCCTGCTTCCCTTTTGGTCACCTTCATCCTCACAAGCTTAGCAATTTCTTCCAGTTTAGAGATGATAAATGAAGCAGGTCGCCAGATGGTAAATCTTTCTTCTTTCTTTTGGTGGGGTTCCACGAATAATGCGGTCAAATCAAACCCGGGAGAAAGGGAGATGATATGGAATGCATTCATGATTGGGGGCTTCGTTATTTCTTGGTTATTTTCTTCAGGATCTGTAATGGAGTTGGAGGAGCTTGAAGCTCCATCTGAACTTAACACCTTATTTTCAGTCTCATTTGCAACTTTCCCCTTTTTAAACCATGGATTTTCCTTTATTTTGGCAATTGAGATCCTACTGATGGGATTTGGATCCAAGATTTTCAAGAGCAACCTTCGTACCTCGGGTGGAAACCAATTTGGAATTCTGAACTCTGGTTTGCCAATCTTTCTATACATTTCGACTAAATTTGAATCATGGAATGGGAGATAACCGGCTAGTAAAACAAACAAAATCACCCCACAAGACCAGACATCAGCCTTGTCCCCATCGTAGCCTCTCCGATTGATAACTTCCGGTGCCACATAGGCAGGGGTCCCACAAGTGGTATGCAGCAGCCCATCTTGACGCTTGGATTCAGCAAGTGCGCTTAACCCGAAATCAGAAACCTTCAAATTCTCATTCTCATCTAATAGCAAGTTTTCGGGCTTCAGATCGCGATGATAGACCCCTCTGCTGTGGCAAAAATCAACGGCATTGATCAACTGCTGAAAGTATTTACGAGCAGTATGTTCTTTTAGCTTTCCTTTGGCCACTTTATCAAAGAGCTCCCCGCCTTTGGCGTATTCTAAGGCAAAATATATCTTGGTTTTGGTAGCCATGACTTCGTAAAGCTGTAAGATGTTAGGGTGTCTCACTAGTCTCATAACTGATATTTCTCTCTTGATCTGATTAATAAGCCCAACTCTTGAAACCTTCTCTTTATCTATTACCTTAATTGCCACACTTTGGCCTGTTCTTAAATGACGACCATAGTAAACCTTCGCAAACGTCCCTTGACCTAGTAATCTCCCTAACTCGTATCTTTCCATCAGGATATTCCCTCTAATGTCCATATTTCTTATATACCAAAACTTAATATATGAAATAAACAAGCTAACCTCAATCTTTACTATGTAGAAAGATTTTCTAAAACAAAGCAGTTCAATCTTCAGAATGATTAAGCACCAATGAAGCAAGCATTCTGTGACGGGATTTGTTTCTAGTAGCAAGACACATTATTCCCAGTCTCATAAGGGATGAAGTAAGGTAATTCTTGAGATGCAAAAGCACAGTGAAATTCCAATAAAGCCCTCTGAAACCTCAGGCACATCTTTCAGCATTCCCTTGCTTTCTTTTTGAAGGAACAACAAAAGAATGCAGAATACTGCAATATGCAGGCAGATGAAGGAATTCTAAGCGCAGTAGTTAAGGACCAATCAGAAGCAACGAACACGAGATCCAAGCCTGAACATCAGAACCCCAAAGAGAATATGTTTATGCTTCTACATACAAGATATATCATGTCAAAGATTAGCAGGCGGAATATAATTTAAATGAAAACCTTCTCATCATATATGTTTAATTTCTTTTCTAGAAACATTTGATTACTTTTAAAGATGAACTTATCAGCCCTGAAAATAGCTTCAAACTCCATTTGATATGAAACTGTAGTCTAAACAAGTATGCATGAAATTAAATATTTAAAACCAACACCATTCTATTTCTATCAACTACTGTAGAAATTAATTAATGATGTAAGCAAAATTTTAAAGATGACAAATAGCTTTTCTGGAGAAATTCAGCAACCATGTCAACTTTTTTAGTTATAAAGTAACTCAACTGGCATCAAACTCAAAGCAGAGCTTTTAGGTTGTATTAGAAACGTTTCCAAAATCAGCCATAATAACCAACTCTTCGAGATATCAAGCAAACCAAAAACCTAAACTTAAACCAGAAGAACTCGACCTAACCAATAACCATAAAAATGTAAAACTAATATCTAAGGTAATAAGTACCAAAATCCAATGAGATAGAAAACAATATTCCTATTGATGGAAGCACAAAGTATTTCTCTGTCTCGCTTTCCGATTCGCATACACAACGAAGAAAAGGTGTATCATCACACACAGGAACAACAATTCAACAAAACGAATATACATTTGATGAATTCAAGCTAATCTACTCGTGAGTAATAACAACATCGTCGATTTCGATTGTGATTCATTCCAAATGCTACAACTGAGATGAAGGCTAAAGAGGAAAACCGATATCAATTTACCTGTTTCGTTTATCGAGCTCGAGACATGCATCAATGGAGGCAAAAGCTTGATCGATTAAAATACATATTTTGTTAAATTTGTGTGATTTCCACAGAGACACGAATCACGATCAATTCAGAGGCCTTTACACATGCACTTGATCATCGCCTTTACGGAAGGTTTTGTGAGCTCTTTTATATGTCCCGTTGGATCTTGAACATTCCTCGTTTCAAGTTTGGCAAATATACACTTTCTACCCCTATACTTTTATTATTTGCTTTTATGGACAATTCTTTTATCGAGGATTCTATGTACTCTATTTGTATACGAAATATACAAGAAGTGAAAACTGTAGTGGTCATGGAGGTTCACTTGCGATAACTCCAGATTATTTGTGGCCGTCAGAGAACTAGTCGGTGTGCGTAAGCTATGCCGGAAATCCATGGTTACCAAAAAAACCACTGTGACTGAAAAAACAATTTTCTAAAGATCAAGAATGAAAATAATTATAAACGATAAACCACAACCATAAAAATCATAGTTTACTCTTATTTAATGTTCGTTCGGGGTTAACAAATTTTACAAGTTATATATATATATATATATATATATATATATATATATATATATATATATATATATATATATATGGGTGAGTTCAAATGAAAACTCATTTTCAATTGTGAACATGAAGACAAGTCACAACCATTGATCAAGATTTGAAAAACTAATCAATGGTTAAAACTTAATGAAACCAACTGAGAAGTGATTAGGGACAAATATGAAAATTTGAATCAGCGCCTACCATCTTTGACTTTTTATTTTATTTTTTAATTAAAATTTTTTTTACCCCTTAAAGTTTAAAATAAATTATCTTAAAAATTACTAATATTTTAATCAAACAAATTACATTAAAAAAACGAGAATTTCGTGCTCTTCGATATGACATTCATCTCGATATAGTTTTTTCTTCATTTTAACCGTTTTTACGTGAAATGCTATGTATGTTTTATATTCAGTATGAATATGTATGCACGTTTCCTGCTGTCCATATTCAGTATGAATAACAAATGAGAACGTTCATACAATATTCATGAAGAATAACACAATATTCAAAATGAATAATACACAAATTTTTGATTCATGTATTATTAAACATGAATCATGTATTATTCACCTTGAATGTTGTATTATTCATCCTGAATGATACATTATTCATGATGAATAATATATGAATGACCCGTGAAGGTGTGAACACATGACGCACTCTCTTTTGTTTTTCGATTCCCAACCGCGACTTGGTTTTATTCTTTATGAATATGTATGCACATCTCCAGGTGTCCACATTCAGTATGAATAACAAAGGTGAACGTTCATTCACTATTCATGATGAATAATACAGTATTCAGTATGAATAATACATCATTTAGGGTGAATAATACACGATTCATGAATCGTGTATTATTCACCATGAATGATACATTATTCATGAAGAATAATACATGAGTGACCCGTGAAGGTGTGGAGACGTGACGCATTCTCTTTCGTTCCTCGGTTCACAATCGAAACTCGATAGGTTCCCGATTCATCTCGATGGGTGTTGGGTTACGGTAATGAAGAACACGATGCCTTAGGACGTTGAAGAAAGTCTTATAGAAAGTGATGTCGAGTTACGGATTTACGGTGTCGAGATGTTATAAACACTTGAATACATAAATATTCATAATGAATATAACACATATATGACATTTCACGTAAAAACGGTTAAAACAACAACAAAAAACTATATCGAGATGGATGTCATATCGAAGAGCACGGAATTCTCGTTTTTTTGATGTAATTTGTTTGATTAAAATATTAGTAATTTTTAAGATAATTTATTTTAAACTTTAAGGGGGGTAAAAGTTTTTAATTAAAAAATAAAATAAAAAGTCAAATATGGTAGACATGAGTTTAAATTATCTTCCCTTTTTACCCCTAATCATCTTAATTAATAATTTCTATTAAAAACTCTATTTAATATGAGTCATTGGATCAATAGAGATGAAAGTGCCAATATTCTTCCTCAACTCCGGCCACCGGCATCTAGAAAACTAACTGCGACTGAATGAGTTCTTGTCAGTGTAGAGCATAACTGCATCACAGTGGGAATCACATTTCCATACACACGATGGTCATGGTACAATATAAGCAAAAACAATTGGTCCTGCACATGAGAGAAAAACGAAAACTTGAAGATCTTTTCTTCGAGTTCCAAAGGAAGATATTCGAGTGGTACACACGTCATTGTAAAGAATTCTCGACGGAGTGGACGACCTGGGTAGTAGGCCCTTCCTCTCATTAATCTCGCCGAAGTCGTGGTTGGACAAGTTTCTCATGCTGTTTGGGGTCTGCGGTTTCGTGTAGAAGTGGCCTGGGGTCTTTTTTGGTTCGTGCCTGGTCAGTTTACCTCTCGCAAACTCGCTCCTGGTCTGACTCCCTTCGGCTCCTAGCTGCTGTTTGTTCCAAGTTTGGTGCTCCTTTTTCGTTTTTTTTGGTGTTCTTGATAGGGTCGTTGTGTTGTTCTTTTGTTGCCTATATTTTTTGCTTGTAGGGCTGCCTATTTTGTTGCTATGTACTGTTTTGTTGCTGGAATTAAAGTGATATCACAGTGGTGATATCACAATGGATATCAAATTGGTATCACAATGAGTATGAAAGTGATATCACAGTGGCATCATATTGGAATTAAAGTGATATCACAGTGGTTATATCACAATGGATATCAAATTGGTATCACAGTGAGTATGAAAGTGATATCACAGAAATTCTTGGGTATTACAATAGGTGTCAATATGTGTCACGGTGGTATCACAGTTGGTGATACATCTCTCTCTAATCCTTCTCACGGTGGTATCACAATTAGTATCATAGTTGTTGTTAGTGGATTTCACAGCGGTAGCACAATGGGTATTGTATTTATTTTCGGTATCATAATGGAATTTATGTGTAACAACCCACACTAAAATACAAGCCAGAAGCCACCTCTTTAATTCATAACGCCATAAACGGCTCAACAAAGTCACACTATCAGATTTCAGACTGGGTTTGCGGAAATAACCCTAACTAAAGCTGAGACCATAACTACATAAAGAAATAAAAGTCTTCTAATCCTTCTACATGCAGCCTCCGCCTCACGCCTTGCCAAACTCCTCAGCAAGCTTACGACTACCTGCTTACCTGAAAATGTTTTATTTTTGAAAAGCGAGGGTTAGACCATGAGGTCTAGTGAGTTCCCTCCACACCAGGTCACACCATAAAACATCATAATTTGTAACTCAGTTATAAAAGAGTTTATACAAAACATCACACTTTAAAATGATAAGCACACCTTGACACATGCTACTGGCATACGCTATAGTCACACGCACCGTGACAGCGCAATAGGCACACACCGCTCATATATGAAACAAATTCATATATATATAATTAATATGGGACACCCCCCCCATTTCTCAACAACGGCAGAGCACGATACATAATTAGTATAGGACACCCCCCCCCCATTTCTCGACAACGCTAGAGCACACTCACACACATTTAAATCATATATTCTGCCACACACTTACTCATCGTTTCATAATTAAGCAGTTGAAAAACACATAGTTAAATAATAATCATACCACACATTTTCTCTTGCTTTAAAATAAAAGCAGTTGAAAATCACACCGTTAATTAATAATCATCAACCACTCTTGTACAAAATTTAGGTTCAGAAACACTCACCTGCCGTCCTTGCGAGAAATTCTTACTCGCAATCGATCGTCTCTACTCACACCTACAATTTAACCCAACACACCAGGTAAGACACACTGGGTCCTATTGACTCTTACTAACTGGAAAAGTCTCAGCCGGATAATTACTAGACCCTAAGTCTCAGTCTCAAAATGATTAAATTTCGGATCCAATAAACAAATTCTAAATCTCGGCCCAAGAATTAATTGAAAACTCACGACCCACTTGACATAAATTTCCAATTGCTTTAAAAACAAACTCCGACCCAACTAGTTAATTAAAATTCGGGCCTTAAATGAAATGAGTTCCGGACCCTTGACAATACACGGCCCAAAGGAGATGGGTCCCGGATCCAATTAAGACACATACCGAATGCATGCTAGTGACCCAATGTGAACCACAACTTCAGTTCACATGTCTTTAATTCAAAAGCCACCCACGTGACCTTAGTCTAAAAGCAACCCCTCACGTGACTCTAGTCTAAGAGCAAACCACAATCCGGATTCCAAACAAATTATAAAGTTCCAATTCTTGCAATTACCCAACTTCCGGTTCTATAATTCACACACACACACCGGATCACCTCACGGCCCAACCAATTACCACACTCCGGAACATTAAATTTAAAAGTCCAACAACTCTTTCGGACTACTTAATAAAGTTCCGGATCCTTTAAATTTTCTATACCGGAACTCCAATGGCCCACTCCGGGTCCACTATAATTTTATTTAATACCGGAACTCAAGTGTTAACACAATTCCGGATCATTGATTTGTAATCAATTCCGGATCCTAAACTAAAGCCCAGTTCCGGATCTCACTTTATAAACCAATACCGGAACACATAAACAATTTCATTTAAACTCGACTTCTTTTCATGTAAATCTTTTTCGATGCTAAACATAAGCATAGGAGAGAATTATTACCAGCCTATTAGTGAACTAAACCGTCCAATTCCTTATAACATTTATTTAGAAAATACCACTCTATTTCTATTCTTACCATTCTTACCAGGGGATAGCAACTACAAATCTCAACATTTAGACTCCTGATCACTATACTAAAATAATAATCAAAGGAATGATGGTTACCTTGAATTGATGATTTCCACACCCCAAATGAAGAACTCTGAATTGATTTTGCTTCTGCACACCCATTTACACCTTAGCCGCACGCACATAGTCTCCTGAGATAATTAGAATTTTAAGGTTTTATTTCCCATTTTATACTCTCTCACAAACACACCAAACTTTCCTTTTTCACACTTTTCACCCTAAAAGTAACATTTATTCAAAACTGAACACGGTTATTACATCATCCTCCCCTCAAAAGAATTTCGTCCCCGAAATTCCATCTATGAACAAACGAGGAAAAACGGTTCCCCAGCTTTCTAACTTTCGTCCCCACGAGTGTCTTCTAACAATACGACCATGCCTTCCCTGACCAAACACTTCCTACGATTCGACACGGGGCATGTCGAATGAACTCCCCGAAGTTCCTCGACAGCCTCAGCTTAAACGTCACCTCACCTACACGCTCGGTGATGGCGAACGACCCGTCATAACTGAGTCTTAGTTCTCCTTTCTTTCCAACGCCCACTTCTTTCTACAATGAACAATAAGCATCACACTGTCTCCCACATAGACTTTGATCAATCTCTTCCTTCTGCTTACATACCCTGTGGCGGTCTCGAGCCACGCTTAACTTCTCGCGAAAAGTTTGACCTATCGGTGGTCAACCACATGACCTCTGGTCTTACCCAAAATCATTCACACATCTAGACTCACGGTTTTACAATGCGTCAAGCCAAGGGTTCACACTCAATTTCACCTTCTTAAAAGAACGGATTCTATCGAAGTTAACGTCACAACAACACGAATCTCCAAAATAACGACGCTCAAATCGCCAACTGATCACAAGATTAACCTTGAATATCACCTTAACCCACAGTTAAGATTCTCTTCAACAGATTACACACAATTCTACAAACACTTTCCCAACACAAAATACGTCTAAGGCAGCTAACACCTTCTCACATTAATTATACCGACCACAAGCCATTATAGCAATCAATTCACACGCCTCACCACAATGTCACTCCCACACTACTACCAAGTCCAAACCAATGGTTCTTCACCCCGAGCACTACATTCGACTACTTTCTTCCACTTCCTTCTCAATCATAAGACACGTTTCCAAAGAACGGCTCACTATATGATGCACACTCTTGACCAATCCCACAAGCTAGCTTTCCACAACGCTTAAGCCAATTACATACACACAATCCTCTTTCTCATGCTCTCACTAAAAGTTCGTGCACCCGACGGTGACGTTGTGAAAACATTGCTTCCCACTTTCAGTGCCGCCTACCACACTTTCTACTTCCCGATTACTCGCTTATTACCACCTACCGTCCCAATTACCTCAGGCTAGACTGGAACATTCCTCGTCCAACATTGGTCACTTCATACACACAATTTCAACGATTACTATACCTAACCACCAGTTTCATCACATCTCATGCGAGACATTCAACCAAGTCAATCCGAAATAACACCCAATGCTCGAAGCGACTACACACTCCTCATTCCACAAACAATATTAACCCACTCCTTTACATACAAGGATTAGCTCAACATTCCCAAAGATTTCGTATCTACTACGAACATCATAACTAACCAATCCAATAGAACACAATTTTGTCATACCTGAACAACTTATAAGCAAATCCCGAGCAAATATATCCACCTATGCTCGTCCGATCAACACTAGTCCACCACTTAACCTCACAGCAATTCATTCCCACCATGATCCGCATGCATACTAAGTATAAGTTACTGCCATCTTATCCGCACAACCCCACACACTAGAGGTTCAATCCTCACGACCACTATACGCACACTAAGCCATGTTTTCTCCACGCCAAACATGACATATATATAAAAGAGTTTGCGAAACCTCTTGCAATAATTAGTTTTGCAAGTCAACATCCACACATGTATGACTGGAATTCCTGACTGGTCACTACACTCCCGTATGGTGGTTGTGTCCCATATGGATTATTCGAACGGACTTGGTCTATTCCCAAGGGCGGGTGTGTGCCCTAGATCAAGTCAACATCCACACATGTATGACTGGAATTCCTGACTGGTCACTACACTCCCGTGACTTGATCTAGGGCACACACCCGCCCTTGGGAATAGACCAAGTCCGTTCGAATAATCCATATGGGACACCCCCCATGTATATCACACCAACAACTTGAGATTTATGCATAAATAAACCTTATGCAATCACACAATAAAAAGCACACATGTACTAATTACAAACAGGTACCATCAAGCTTTGATTTAGAAAACTCACAACTTTGCCTTTCTCCAATCTAGATGAATTACAAATTATGACCGTCCACTACACTCGATCGAGTCCTTATTCCTAACCGACTCTTCGGATCCACTTGAGACACGCTCAAATCAATCAAACTATAAGACACCCCCTTGTAAATCAACATAGTCCACGTGTCCCACATGAGTTGTGCTAATTACCTCACTCGTAAATGACATAACAATCACATAGGAAGAATCACCTATCCAACTATCACATCTCCACCTTCAGGATACTCACCAATAAAGCGGTCCACCCTCTTGATAGATACACACCTATCCCAACCGACCTCTTATCTCCTCGCACACACCTGACAAAATAATCACACCAGGGCTAACCTTTCAAATTTCAAATCTCCCGATGACAACTCAACACCCGTCGTTGACTTCAACACCAAAGCCTGGCAATCAGCCTATATACAAGTTCTCCTCAACTCCTGCTCTACACCGATACCGCCTCATCCACATACTACAACGCTACCCTTCGAAGTATCTTGCCTACTTTGAATCACCCGGGACACCCCCCCCCCCCCCCCGTCGACAGCCACACGTCAACTTATCAAACAAGAGCAAAGACCACCATCACACAAGCCTTTCTAAGGTCAAAGACTGAGACTAACGTTAGACGTCGCTCTCCCTAAACTGTAGCACCAAGGTCACGAATCGACCATCGACGTCTCAACCGCATTTTCCACCCTCGAAACTCTGCCCATTCTCAAGCGTGATAACTCTTACCATCTAGCGAGTTTATAGCCTTCATGCATGACAACACAACGATTTAAATCATTTTACGCACTCGACATATCCCACAAAACAAGGTTTGTTATGCATGACACGACACCTCCATAAAGAACAACCACACACACACTGATCTCAAGGATCGCTCACACGCGACCTTGTCATTAGTTGAAAATGCATTCACTGAAACTTCCTTTGTGCAAAATTTTAAAAACACAGCAAAATCGCTCACACTAGGATAGTCAACCGACTCTTACACTTGCTGATATGTCAACAACGTTTTCATATCGTTTTCACCCGTAAAACCATGCGATCAAAAGTTTGTTATGATTTACACAACAAAGTTTAACTCACTCGTAAAAGAAGTGAAGTAATTCTAAGCTCGAGATTTATCACACCACGTAAATAAATTTATCTTTTTCCTTCAAACACACACTTGCACACGCCAACTCATTTTCAAAACCAGAAACTTACGAGACACATACACACTCACACATTTTGGCACGAAGGACTTATGTACTTTGTTTAAAAACGCAATGCATGACTCACTTTACATTGAAGGCTATTTGCTCAAGCGAGGTCAACCGTTTGCAGCTACAACAATTCAACACTGACACCCTATTTCCAACCAAAACATCAGGTTCCTTACATTTGAAACAACCTTCTGTACCGGTACTCCCTCACACACTTGGATGTAGGGGTGTGCAATGGTCGGGTCGGTCCCCAAAACCCCAAAACCGATCGGGTATCGGGTGGAAATTGTGGAACCCGAAACCCGTCCTAAGTAGAGTTCGGGGCTCGGGTTTCGGGTGACTTCGGGTCTCGGGTCGGGTGAGTTCGGGTTGGAATGAAATTGAAACTGAGATATGCATGGTGTAATTAATACGTGCAACAGGGGATTCATCATCATCAGTTGGAACTCAAACCCTCTTCACACCTCTCTAAACACACACACACACACACACACACACACACACACATACATATATATATATATATATATATATATCCAGTACTGGAAGTACACCAAAGCCAGAAGCTTCTTAATTACTGATGTACACATACATATATACTAATATACATGATTCATGTACAGTAGGTCTTCTTAATTAATATATATATATATATATATATATATTTATACCTTTAGAGAATTGAAATCTATCCATGATTGCATATCAGAAGATGAAGGCAATGAGTAGAAGCTTGAATAATACACAATTAGTCGATCAAGAAGAAGAAGAAGAAGAAGCACTTCCAGGGTTTCGTTTTCACCCCACTGATCAAGAGCTTGTTGGTTTTTATCTCCGTCACAAAGTTGACAAGAAACCCCTCTATATCGATCTCATCAAACAGATTGACATCTACAAATATGATCCCTGGGATCTTCCACGTACGTATACTAAAATAAAAAAATATTTTTAACAACTTCGGGTTTCGGACGGGTTCGGGTTTGGATTTTGGCAACCCAACCCGATCCGTGGAAACCGAGAAATAATTTCGGGTCTCGGGTTGTCGGGTTTAGTGTTTTGGGGTTAGTTCAGGTTTAGGGTCGGTCGGGTTTTGCTCACCCCTACTTGGATGCTCCAACCTCACAGTCACCACCTGACTATTGATTTGTAAAATATACGGCTTCACCTGGATCCCAAATAGGTTAACCGACACCGGTGTTACCAATCCATACTTCTATCATTTCGCAACCACTCTGGTCACTCTTCCACTAACTAAAGAGTAATTAAAACACACCTCTACTATCCAATCCTTGAGTTGAAACTCTCAAGATTTTAATTCACCGACATCGTGGACTCCTAGAATAAGACTCATCAGAGATTAAGAGCTCGCTTCCAATCAATTATTTTCCTTAAGAACTCTCAAGGTTCTCACACAGACACCCACCACACCTTTAGACAATACTCCTTCTAGATGGCGTCATCAATCGCACCATGTATAATTTCACACAACACACTAAACCGTTGTCATCATGACAAGGTTAGAACTCCACACATTACCGTCAATCTCTACATTACTATCGTTTTCCACACACTACCAATATTCTCCACACACTAGCCACCACACTCCACACACTACCAATACCAGAACAACGGTAAGCAAGCACACCCATGCACCTGTAAATCCATAATGACATTGGCCAGATGTGATTTGAATTTACCTTACATGAGGATCCTCACTACCTCCGTCCTATATTCTCAGTGATTAAGGTCTTCCCTAAAGGATTCCTATGTCTCAGTTGTGTCTTCCTACTCCACAGTTTAAGTTTAGGCCCATCCGGTCACCTAAATCCCTTAAACTAGTGCTCTGATACCAACTGTAACAACCCACACTAAAATACAAGCCATAAGCCACCTCTTTAATTCATAACGCCATAAACGGCTCAACAAAGTCACACTATCAGATTTCAGACTGGGTTTGCGGAAATAACCCTAACTACAGCTGAGACCATAACTACATAAAGAAAGGAAAGTCTTCTAATCCTTCTATATGCAGCCTCCGCCTCACGCCTTGCCAAACTCCTCAGCAAGCTTACGACTACCTGCTTACCTGAAAAGGTTTTATTTTTGAAAAGCGAGGGTTAGACCATGAGGTCTAGTGAGTTCCCTCCACACCAGGTCACACCATAAAACATCATAATTTGTAACTCAGTTATAAAATAGTTTATACAAATCAAACAGCACACTTTAAAATGATAAGCACACCTTGACACATGCTACTGGCACACGCTATAGTCACACGCACCGTGACAACGCAATAGGCACACACCGCTCATATATGAAACAAATTCATATATATAATTAATATGGGACACCCCCCCCCATTTCTCAACAACAAAGAGCACGATACATAATTAGTATGGGACACCCCCCCATTTCTCGACAACGCTAGAGCACACTCACACACATTTAAATCATACATTCTGCCACACACTTACTCATCGTTTCATAATTAAGCAGTTGAAAAACACACAGTTAAATAATAATCATACCACACATTTTCTCTTGCTTTAAAATAAAAGCAGTTGAAAAGCACACCGTTAATTAATAATCATCAACCACTCTTGTACAAAATTTAGGTTCAGAAACACTCACATGCCGTCCTTGCGAACAATTCTTACTCGAAATCGATCGTCTCTACTCGCACCTACAATTTAACCCAACACACCAGGTAAGACACACTGGGTCCTATTGACTCTTACTAACTGGAAAAGTCTCAGCCGAATAATTACTAGACCCTAAGTCTCAGTCTCAAAATGATTAAATTTCAGATCCAACAAACAAATTCTAAATCTCGGCCCAAGAATTAATTGAAAACTCACGACCCACTTTACATAAATTTCCAATTGCTTTAAAAACAAACTCCGGCCCAACTAGTTAATAAAAATTCGGGCCTTAAATGAAATGAGTTCCGGACCCTTGACAATACATGGCCCAAAGGAGATGGTCCCGGATCCAGTTAAGACACATACCGAATGCATGCTAGTGACCCAATGTGAACCACAAGTTCGGTTCACATGTGTTTAATTTAAAAGCCACCCACGTGACCTTAGTCTAAAAGCAACCCCTCACATGACTCTAGTCTAAGAGCAAACCATAATCTGGATCCCAAACAAATTATAAAGTTCCAATTCTTGCAATTACCCAACTTCCGGTTCTATAATTCACACACACACCGGATCACCTCACGGCCCAACCAATTACCACACTCCGGAACATTAAATTTAAAAGTCCAACAACTCTTTCGGACTACTTAATAAAGTTCCGAATCCTTTAAATTTTCAATACCGAAACTCCAATGGCCCACTCCGGGTCCACTATAATTTTATTTAATACCGGAACTCAAGTGTTAACACAATTCCGGATCATTGGTTTTTAATCAATTCCGGATCCTAAACTAAAGCCCAGTTCTGGATATCACTTTATAAACCAATACTGGAACACATAAACAATTTCATTTAAACTCGACTTCTTTTCATGTAAATCTTTTTCGATGCTAAACATAAGCATAGGAGAGAATTATTACCAGCCTATTAGTGAACTAAACCATCCAATTCCTTATAACATTTATTTAGAAAATACCACTCTATTTCTATTCTTACCATTCTTACTAGGGGATAGCAACTACAAATCTCAACATTTAGACTCCCGATCACTATACTAAAATAATAATCAAAGGAATGATGGTTACCTTGAATTGATGATTTCCACACCCCAAATGAAGAACTCTGAATTGATTTTGCTTCTGCACACCCATTTACACCTTAGCCGCACGCACATAGTCTCATGAGATAATTAGAATTTTAGGGTTTTATTCCCCATTTTATACTCTCTCACAAACACACCAAACTTTCCCTTTTTCACAATTTTCACCCTAAAACTAAATTTATTCAAAACTTAACATAGTTATTACATTATGTATTTGAGTATCACAATAGTATTTATCTGTTTTGGGTATCACAATGGTATTTATGCGTTTTGAGTATCACAATGGTATTTATGTGTTTTGAGTATCACAATGGTATTTATGTGTTTTGGGTATCACACTGCCTATTGTGTAACTAGTTTTCGTATGAGAGAGGATATTTTTAAAATACCCCAAATGCCCTTTAATTGAAAATTTAAATCAAACTACCAAATTTATTAATTTCTGAATTTTTCGTTTGATTTGTGGTTGAGATTGGATCTCACGGTTAACACAGATAACTTAGTTCTCCCTTGAATGGTCCCATATATATATATATATATATATATATATATATATATATATATATATATCTATATATATATATAGGGGCAGGTTCAAACGAGAAGACAGTCCATTTGCGAGAAGACGATAAAGAATGTGGGCCACATACTTCATTATTTAAAAAATAACATAAAAAATAAAAAATATTTTAGAAATTAGGATAATTATCATTTTAAATTGGATAAACCCTTAAATATCTCATATATCTTTTAAATTTATTTATTTTTTAATTTTAATAAATTCATATTTTTATCAACTTTTATATTTTTTTCTAGATACACTTTTGATTAAAAATCATTATTTTCATCAAATATCACATGTGAGTTCCACCATCAATTTATTATCTTTTTCATCATTTTATATCTAGTTTCTTGATCCATGTTTTTTTATCACATGTGATTAACTTTTCTTAATATATTATCTGTTATGTATCACATATGATCCAATATGTGAATTTTTGTATATATCACATATGATAATATACCTCCGAATATAAAAGACGTATAATCACATATGATGATATTTACATCATAAAAAGATCTATTAATATAAATATACATTGTAACACCCATAATTTTCGGATATGTCCAATTTCGAATCGGTGTGGAACCGATCTTTAAGAAAAATATGAAAATCAAGATTTTGGGTTAAATCTTAGATTTTATGGTCTTGTTGGATGAGGAATTCGAATACGAGTCCAACGCTTCTTTCCGGAGCGAAAACGGAGCTAAAACGAAGAAGTTATGGCCAAAACAGTGTTTAAGAAGAAACCGAACGAACAGTGCCCCGCGCCAGTCTTGGCGCCGATGGACCCGCGCGGAGCACTGGATCAGCTTAAAACACAAAATTTACACCCTAAACTTCATTTCTTCATATCTCTCTCATTTCACCTCCGTTTTTGGCGATTCAAAGTGCCATGGTTTCGGTTTTTAGAGATTTTCAAGGATAAAGTGTTAGTTTTGAAGTTCATTGGAAGATTCAAGGGTGTTTGGTGGTGGTAAGTCTCTCATTTCTCATTCTCAAATCTCTTCTCTTCTCTCCAAATCGTTTCGCCTCTTTCCCTCACAAACCCTAACTGATTTTGTGGCTTTTTCTTGGAGATTAATGTGTTCCTTATCCACTTTATGCTAGTGATTTCATTTATTGATGTAAGAGCAAGTTTCATCCACAACACTAGAGATTTTTGGGGTTTTCTAGGTTTTCATCAAAACCTAAGTGGTGAGTTCATCCTCCTAGCTTCTATACTTTCGTATGAGTTATAAATGTTCCGTTGATGATCTCTTAGTGTTTTGTTTCTCCAATTTCGGTTTGGATGATTTTGGGGAAGTTAGGTTAATATTGAGGTTTTGGTCAAAATGGAGATTTCAATATAAGATGTTTGGGGAATGGTTTTAAAGTGGTTGAATATGAATATTCATGGTTGGAAGTTATAAATTTAGGTTTTTGGAGGTTTTGGCTTGAGGATGCAAACTTCTTCAAAGGAGCTTATGTTTGGAGAAATTCTAGATTTAGCCTAAATCTAGCAAGGTGAGTTCAAGTGATTTGGGAAAACTTTGTACATGCCAAAAATAGTATTTTCCAAATGTTTGTGTGTTTTACTTGAAAATATCAATGGTTGAGTTATTTGGACGGTTTAACTCTTTTGAAATATTTATCTTCATAAATGTTGTAAAACACCCGTATTTGGGGCTTTTGGATATTTTAATGTGTAGAAATCACAATATGTCCTTAAAAGATTTATTACTCAAAATGGAGTCTATTTGATGGTGTAATCATATTTGTATAAATGATTTTATAAACCATTTGGGAAAATGCACAAATTAGTGCCAAGGGTCATTTTGAGGATTGTAAAGGTGTGAGTCCTTTTGGGAAAACCCTTTTTGTTTAACAGTGTCAGGTTTTGGGTTAATAACGGTTTTGTGGTACTTGTTTACCTAACTGATGTTTAAATGCATTTTATGCGATGATGACCGTTATTCATGGGTCTAGCGAGCTTTGAGCACTTTGCTCAGTTTTGAATTTGTGAAAGTTTTAGGGACATTTGTCCGGTGTAAATGGCTCGATGTGGAGTCTTGGTTTGGTTTGCATTTATTGCAACTTGATGCATTTTATTGCACATTATTGATATTTACATGCTTGGGTGTTTTTGTCATTCCGAGTAGAGCATGTTTTGTAGACTGTGTTGCATTGGAACCATAGGCAAGTGAGTTAGTCTTTATTTGATGGTCTATCTCTTTGTGCACGATGAGTGGACTATGGGTATGCATGGGTATGTGCGTTAGGCCGTGGGGCCACTAGCGAGTAGGCAATAGGGGACATTGGAGTCCCTGAGGTGAAACTCATCTAGACTGGATATGCAATGTGGTCCCCTGTAAGTCCTTGAGGTGTAACTCTACGGGGTATGCAATAAAGGCAATCTATTTATGGTTTGAGGGTGTGATGTCTTTATGGCATGGGAACTAAGACCGGGACTTAAGGTGTAATCCAGTAACATCATAAGTGACCTAACTTTGTGTGCCCGTCACTTTCGATGGAATCGGGTCTCCCCCGTCACCGAAAGGTGTGGTTATGGGTATATGATTTTATCCGTATTTTCGGTGACGCACTTTATTTATATGAAATGTCTTCATGGTTCATTGGCAAAGTTCTACGCTTTATCTTATTTGGATGTTTTAAATATTTGAGTTTTATCCACGTTTATACTTCTTGGGATATTTACGTTCAAACACGTTTTGAGTGAGTTAGAGTTGGAATTCATTTTGGAAAACGCTTTATACAATTTGGCAGCTCTTCTCATAGATTTTGTGTGAGTTGGAAAATAGGTGATTTGCATTTAAAGTAAACTCTTTTGAAATCATGACTAAAACTACACCCCTCTCGATTTATGAATTTATATAGTCATGATAAATTGCTTGAACTCACTAGGCATTAGCCTAACCTTTTTTATTTGTCGGCATGTGCAACAGGCTCAGGTTGGGAGTAGCTCTAGCTACACTGTGAAGTGGCGAGTGCTAGTAAAGTGCACGAGAGGTGATTTGTTTAGTGAAGTCTTCAGCATTTATTTTGGGATTAGCAACTTGTACTGGTGATAAGTAACACCCGACTTTAAGTGATTCGTAGTATGATTTGAGTTTTAAATTGTGAGAGTTGTTATGTTTACCCTGAAGTAATTCCAGGAATGGTTTGTAGAAGGAATTTTATTTCTTAAGTGATTATTTTATCGAAATTTTATTTAGTTGCTCTTTCCAAATTCGAGGGTGTTACAAGTTGGTATCAGAGCATAAGTTTAAGAGAATTATGTGTTGATTTTGGATACCTAGACTCAAACTAACGTCCTTTTAAGTAAATGAGAGCGAAATTCACCATTAGACACTTTAAGATAGGATGTTTCGAGGTCGATGGAGTTGTTAGAAACGAGAATCATGTCGAGGGTAGCAAGGATAAGCATGTACAGTGCGTTCATAATGGCACCTGGCCAGTGTCATGGTGAACCTACTAGTACATGTGCATACTTGAATTGCTTTAATGTGATGATCGTTGGGGTAGTGAAGAAGATTTTAAGCTAGTAGTCGTTGGAATGAATGGACGATTCTAGCATTAGTCACTTAGAGTGACGATAAGCATGATATTTGCTTTAAGTAAACCGTTTCGGGTCAAGATTGATGGTTGGATTAGAACCATAGAATTATTGAACCGACTTTGATTCGAGGAAAAACCGTAAAGTTAATTGATGTATTTCCCAACTTGCCTTAAGAGGTTTGAACATCCGGATGACAACAGTGGACCGGAGGGATTTGGAGGAGCATGGGCTGAGACGTTGAGTGTCGACAAAGTTATGCACAAAATTTATTTTGAAAATAAATCGCATCAATTATTTCTTATGTTTCAAATCCTTATATGGATTGTGTTGCAAGTTTGGAAAATGTTTAGCACACACAAGATTTTAAATCATGGTTTTGGACGTGCATGAACCAATTTATTTCGGGGGTTGCAAACTCCGTCAGAATCTGGTTTCATTTTGTGATTGTCCAACGTTTCTTTCGGATACAGTGATATCCGTACTTTATGATGTTTAAGATGTTGGGCAAGTAACTACGGATTATAACTCTAACATTGGATCTCCTCCACATATGTTAAAGTTTGGACGGAAAGTTGTCTTCCATGATTTCTATATATAGCTATTTTGGAGAGTTTGTTTAAAGTGAGTTTGTTCAACAATGTTGTTTATATAGTATTACAACAAGAAGGGAATTTTGGGATTTTGGCGTTTTAGTCATGGTTTTGCTTATTGCAATTTGACTTTTGGAAGCATAATGTTTGGTGCCATTTTATTGACTTGAGGTCATTGAGCCCATTGAATTTCGTGGAGTTTGTTTTATGACGTGTTGAGTCGTGTGAGTGTAATTTCACAATGTGCATACTCCATTTACTTATGTGAAAAATTTATGAGTTATGTTGGGCATTTTGTCCCACTCGAGCATTGTTGAGAAATATTAATTTTTTTACCATAAGGCGACCAAAGAGATAAGTTTTGGAACTTTAGTGTCGCGTAATTTCTCTTTCAAAGATTTATGCTAGCACAACTTGTTGCAACTGGTTCAATATGTGGATTGATTTATACATGACATAAGTAATGCATGAAAGAACACTTGATAGTATTTCATAACAGTTTGCTTAATGCGCTCTCGGTCAGTCAAATGATTTATTATCATTTTCATGTAAATACATTATATCGACTAGGGGTATGCATCGCTTGGTAACCATGGTTTCTCAACACTTTGATAATCGAGTCGTGCATGAAAACGTTTTGTTAATTCATTGTATAAATGAAGACCAATTGGTCAAAGTATGCGTAATGTGGTAGAGATCATGCATAGTTTACAATATACTACACTTTGAAAACACAAAGGTGTGAGTCGTTGACATTTGGTCAATTTTGGTTCGAGGAACATTTTTGAAAATTATAAACCTTTTTGGTTTTGGAGAAAATGTGTATTTTGAGCATTTTATAACAAATAAACTTTTAAGTGTTGACGTTTTAACGTTTTATATTTCGAGTGCGAAACTTTTGATGTAAATGTTCCGTAACGGAGATTTTGGAAAATCAATTGCCTAAACCTAGAGTGCGCGAAATTGTTTATATTTTGAACATTAATGCGCACTGTTTGTATGATTTAAATTCGGAAGTTGATTTGAACCTTTTTGATGTCAACAAATTACAAGTACTCATTTTCTCTTAAGTTATGGAAAACACGTTTTTGTGTGGAAACCTTGTCAGAAACGTTTAACTCATGTGTCATTATATGACCGGATGAGAAAATTTTGGAAACGGATTTAAAGAAATTCATCTTTTGAAACTTTGTCGTGAACTATTTGTTGCATGTTATTTCATTTCAAGAAAATTCTAGGAAGGTGTTACAAGCTTGCATGCCTACCCCAATTTGAGGTTCCCTCATAATGTTTTAGTCGACATCTTCAAATGATGGAAGCGTATTGGTTTTGATTTTTAAACTTGGAACGGACATGAGTCATCTTATGTTTTGACCAAAGTGTATTTATGAATCGTTACATCGTTTTTGTAAAATAAACTGACACGTGCAGATTTTGATTGGTAAACATTGTTCCATGCCATTTTAGGGGTGAAGGGAATTTTGGAGTCAAACGCCGTTTGAACTTTCTTTGAAGTACGTGTGGAATTTTGTTGCACACAATTTAAAATGGGCAGTTACTTTATGTGCATGTCATGAGTCAATCCATACTAGAACTGTGGTGGTTCATTTTAAAGAAGTTGTTTATCACACTTTTGCGTTTTTCGGGTAAACGGAACTGCAATGAAATAATTTTCAATATGATTTCATATGTGGGACGAGCGTGTCCATTTTTGCGCAATTACCAAACTGATAGTAGTAGTTTTTATGCGTGCGATTAATTTGATATGAAAATCCTTGTGTTGAAAATTTCTGTGAAAAGTTTTGTTGGTTGGCATATTTGTTAAATACTTCACTTGAATTACTTGAACTCGTTAGGACCTTGGGAAATGTTAAGTAACCCCGATTAAGAGAAAGTTGTACAGAACCTCGACTGTGAAGAGTTGGGCGTTCAGGCACGTGAGGTGACTATAGGCCGGATGATATCGGTAGCAAAGTCGATGTGCTGGTGGTAATTTGAGGGTTAGATTTGCGGTGACATATTTTGAGGTTAGAATAACCGTTTTGTCGGCAACCCAGTTTTGGGTCTTGGACAATTATCGTATGAAGGACCCTTTAGACACCGTATTGATAACCATAGTTTTGTGGAAATATTCGGTAAACGGAACTTGTATGTGGAGTCCTGTTAGAGTTCAAAGTTTGGTGGTATAACTAGGTGTCAACCGTTGTGGGTTTGAGGCCAGAAACCGTTAGTAGATTCGGAGGGTGTAGTCCGATTTTAAAAGAAATAATGATAATGGTTGTAACAATCCTAAGATACTCAAGTGTGATGAGTAGATTTTGTAGTGATGATTTCCTTGTGTGGTAAAGGAACCTGCCTGTCTGATGATTAATGTTGTGATGGATACTTGGAGTCTATTAGAACTCGTTGGACCTAAACGACAGTTCATGGTAGGAGCAATCGGAATTGGAGATTCTGTTGGATTCGTTAGTGAACAAACCTTGGATTGACTTAGAGTCTGAAATCGAAATCGGGATGTATGGAACATCTAAGGTTGGGAGACAACCGAAGTCGTCTGACTAGGAGTTATTCCAGTGGTTGGAGTGTTCTCCCGGACATAAGTACAGTGTACTTGAAGGGGGCTTTGTTGGTAGGAAATTGTTCGAGGACTTGTCTTAATAGACTATGTGGGGGGAATTTATATTCCAGTTAGGAACTAATAAATTATGGTTGGAGTTAAGTCGGTTAGCCTTTGTTGTAAGGGATCTAGATTTCGAGGACGAAATCATCCTAAGGTTGGGAGGATTGTAACACCCGTAATTTTCGGATAGGTCCAATTTCGAATCAGTGTGGAACCGATCTTTAAGAAAAATATGAAAAATAAGATTTTGGGTTAAATCTTAAATTTTATGGTCTTGTTGGATGAGGAATTCGAATACGAGTCCAACGGTTCTTTCCGGAGCGAAAACGGAGCTAAAACGAAGAAGTTATGGCCAAAACAGTGTTTAAGAAGAAACCGAACGAACAGTGCCCCGCACCAGTCTTGGCGCCGATGGACCCGCGCGAAGCACTGGATCAACTTAAAACACGAAATTCACACCCCAAACTTCATTTCTTCATATCTCTCTCATTTCACCTCCGTTTTTGGCGATTCAAAGTGCCATGGTTTCGGTTTTTAGAGCTTTTCAAGGATAAAGTGTTAGTTTTGAAGTTCATTGGAAGATTCAAGGGTGTTTGGTGGTGGTAAGTCTCTCATTTCTCACTCTCAAGTCTCTTCTCTTCTATCCAAATCGTTTCCCCTCTTTCCCTCACAAACCCTAACTGATTTTGTGGCTTTTTCTTGGAGATTAATGTGTTCCTTATCCACTTTATGCTAGTGATTTCATTTATTGATGCAAGAGCAAGTTTCATCTGTTGGGATAATCTCAATGTGATAGATATGTAATAAGACTAGTACAAGTACTAGATATGTAAATAGGGCAAAGATGAAAATGTGTGACTTTTCATATGAAAAGGTGTGACTTTTCATCCTCCAACCGTCATAACCAAACAGTTACAATGGTTCATTGGCACCGGTTGAACTAGTATAAATAGGAAACATATGTAACAGATTATCATATACAACAAAAAACACATATTCTCTCAAATTCTCTCAAAGTTCTTCATTGTTCTTCATCATGGAAGCATAGTTTGATTCGTCGGGTTCGAGAGTTCGATTCTTGAACGGATTGTTGTATCCTCTAGATAGACGTCCAATCGATACGGTACGTGGGACGAATTTCTTTCTAAGGACACTGCTTGGCAGGCCTCAATCCAAATAACGATCTTCTTCAACTTCGTGATCAAGAAAGTCGAGTTAGTATTTTATCTTGAACTTTTGATTATGTATTTTCATTGATATGTAAATTTCGGATATATATATACATATAAATAATTCAGTATTTCCATTTGATTCAATATTGTGTGTTACGAATTTCAATTCGTGTATCTAAGGTCTAACAATCTTAGACAGAAATTTCGTTGACAATGGAAAACTCTTCTTTGTTGAAATCAAATGTGGAGAAACCCGAAAAATTTAAGGGTTCCGATTTTAGAAGATGGCAACAAAAGATGCTCTTCTACTTGACGACATTGAAAGTGTCCAACGTGCTTACCGATCAAGCACCGACACCACCGGTTGGAGAGGGAGAAAACGCCCCATCCCAAATTGAATTGGCTATGTTCCAACGATCCTTGGATATTTGGAACGCCAACGAATATAATTGTCGAAATTTTATTCTTAATGGTTTGGATGATGGTATTTATGATATATATTCATCCTTCACCACGGCAAGAGAAATTTGGGAATCGTTGGAATCAAAGTACAAGACGGAAGTCGCTTGTTCCAAACGATTCATCGTGGGCAAATTCCTGAACTTTAAAATGACGGATTCCAAACCGGTCGTGAAACAAGTAGAAGAAATGCAAATCTTGGTCCATGAATTGGAAGTCGAAGGTATGGGCATCAACTCTAACTTTGTTATTGGTTCAATAATTGATAAGTTACCTCCATCTTGGAAAAATTTTAAACTCTATCTTAAACATTTGTCCGAGGATATGAGTTTTGAGCATTTGATACTCAAATTGCGGGTGGAGGAGGACAACCGGATGAACGAGAAAGCGGATGCTATCTCGTTGGAACTAAATGCAAACATGGTTACCGGAAACTCATCAAATTCGAAGTTCCAAAAAGAAAAGGGAAAGGCGACGGGTTTCAAGCATAATCTCAATGCTTCAAACCCACTATCCGTACAACGAAGGACTTTCAAAAAGCGTGTGATGAGTTGTTGGGTATGCGGAAAGCCGGGGCATCGAGCGAAGGATTTCCGCCATAGAAGAGACCATGGTGGTCCCGGAGGAGGAGCCGGAGGAGGAGGTGCCGGTGGAAACCCCCATCAAGCCAACGTGGTCAATGCTCCAAATCAATTCGTTGGAGTAATTGAGGCTTTTATGGTTACAAACGTGACCGATTGGTGGGTTGATACCGGTGCCACCAAACATATTTGCAACTCCAAAACCATGTTTGCTACTTACCAAAAGGTTGATGATGAAGAACCCATGTATATGGGTAATGCCACGACCGCAAAAATTGAAGGGAAAGGGAAGGGGAAGGTGATTCTCAAGCTTACATCGGGAAAGGAACTTGTGCTCACCAATGTCTTGCATGTACCGGCTATTACAAAGAACTTGATTTCTTGACCCACACTTAGTAACAAAGGATTCAAGATGGTGTTTGAATCTGATAAATTTGTGATTACTAAGGGTGGCATGTATGTTGGCAAGGGCTACCTTAATGAGGGGCTCTTCAAACTTAGTGTGATGAACAATGATGATATAAATACTGTAAATGTTGTAAATATCAATAAAACCGCAGGCTCTAGCATTGCTTCTATGTACATGCTTGACTCTTCTTCCCTATGGCATTCCCGTCTAGGACATGTTAACTTCCGATCCTTACAAAGGATGACAAAACTTGGGTTATTACCCAAGTGTTCCATGGACAACAAGACAAAATGTGAGGTATGTGTTGAGTCTAAATACTCAAGCCATCCACACAAATCTGTTGAAAAGTCTAATCAAGTACTTGGACTAATCCACAGCGATTTATGTGATTACAAAGCCACACCCACACGTGGAGGAAAGAACTATTATGTATCACTTATTGATGATTGCAGTAAATATTGTTATCTATACCTAATACATACCAAAGATGAAGCTTTGAATATGTTTAAGACATACAAGGCTGAAGTTGAAAACCAACTTGACAAAAGAATAAAAATTCTGAGATCCGATAGAGGAGGAGAATACGAGTCTAAGGACTTTGCAGAATTTTGTTCTCATCATGGCATAGTTCACCAAACAACAGCTCCCTATACTCCACAACAAAATGGAGTAGCCGAAAGGAAAAACAGAACATTGAAGAACGTGATTAATTCAATGTTGATTACTTCGGGAGCACCACATAGTTTGTGGGGTGAAGCATGCTTAACTGCAAATATGATACTTAATAGAATTCCTCATAAAAAGAGCGATAAATCTCCTTATGAACTATGGAAAGGAAAACTTCCTTCCTACAAAAGGATGAAAGTGTGGGGTTGCCTTGCAAAGGTTCAAGTACCTTTACCCAAAAGGACAAAACTTGGACCGAAGACCATTGATTGTGTATATCTTGGTCCTGCAAGTAATACTGCTGCTTATAGATTTCTGGTCTATAAGTCAAACAACGAAGATATCCACAAGAACACAATTATGGAATCAATTGAGGCTGAATTCTTTGAACACATATTTCCTTTCAAGGATAAAGAGAAAGAAATCTCTAATGCAAGGAAGACAGTATGTGAAGTAGAAAACACTGATAGTGTTGAGAAACCAAATGAAGAAGGCACATCAAAGGCTCAAGAAGAAAACTTAGAGCCTAGAAGAAGTAAAAGGGGAAAGATTGCTAAAGACTTTGGACCCGACTTCATGACATTCGTTGTCGATGAAGAACCTCAATCCTATAAAGCCGCCATGGACTCATCGGAGGCACCTTATTGGAAAGAGGCTATTCAAGGTGAGATAGACTCCATTGTTCAAAATAACACATGGAGATTGGTAGATTTACCACCGGGTCACAAGGTAATTGGTCATAAATGGATCTTCAAGCGGAAACTAAGACCTGATGGTACTATAGAGAAATATAAAGCTCGATTAGTTGCCAAAGGTTACCGCCAAAAGGAAGGTCAAGATTTCTTTGACACCTATTCACCGGTAACACGAATCACGTCCATTAGGACATTGATGGCTATAGCAGCAATTCACAACCTACAAATACATCAAATGGATGTGAAAACTGCTTTCTTAAACGGTGAATTAGATGAAGAAATATACATGCAACAACCGGAAGGTTTTGTTGTAAGAGGCCAAGAGAACAAAGTATGCAAACTTGTTAAGTCTTTGTATAGACTTAAACAAGCCCCAAAGCAATGGCATGAGAAGTTTGATAACACTCTTCTATCAAATGGTTTCCAAATTAATGAATGTGACAAATGCGTATATGTGAAACAAAGCAAGAACGCATGTGTCATAATATGTCTATATGTAGATGATATGCTAATCATGGGGACCAACTTGGATGTAATCAATCAAACCAAGAAGATGTTGCACTCCTCGTTTGATATGAAGGATCTTGGAGTAGCAGATGTAATTCTTGGGATAAAGATCCAAAGAGATCCTAACAGTTACATTCTGACTCAATCTCACTATGTTGAGAAAGTTCTTAGGAAATTTGGTCACTATGATGATAGATCGGTAGTCACTCCTTTTGATCCTTCAAGCCAACTTAAGAAGAATCAAGGAGAGAGTGTGTCTCAATTGGAATAACTCAAGTGCTTGGAAGTTTGATGTACATTATGAATTGTACGAGACCGGATCTAGCATATACCGTGAGTAGACTTAGTCGATACTCACATAACCCAAGTAAGGATCATTGGTATGCACTTATAAGAGTGCTTCGATATCTGAAATACACAATGAACTATGGGTTATACTATACCAAATATCCTCCCGTACTAGAAGGATATTGTGATGCAAACTGGATTTCCAATCATTCTGAAAGTAAGTCCACAAGTGGATATGTATTCACACTTGGTGGTGCTGCGATTTCATGGAAATCTTCTAAGCAAACGGTGAATACCAGATCAACTATGGAAGCAGAATTTGTCGCATTAGACAAAGCCGCTGAAGAAGCCGAATGGCTAAAAAGCTTCCTAGAGGGTATTCCGTTGTGGCCAAAACCAGTGACTGCTATTGGTATCCATTGTGACAGTATGGCCGCTCTCACAAGAGCGAAGAATCAGATTTACAATGGAAAGTCCCGTCACATACGAAGGCGCCACAACACTATAAAGGACTTGCTGAAAAATGGAATTATTTCCATTGACTACGTAAAGTCAAAGGAGAATATCGCTGATCCTTTGACAAAAGGCCTAAGTAGAGAGCAAGTATCCTACACATCAAGGGGAATGGGCTTAAAGCCAACACAATGAGTTTCCTCGGTGGTAACCTAACCTAGCGAAATTGGAGATCCCATGGTCTAGGTTCAATAGGCAAACTAGTCGGGGTCAACTCAAGCAGCATTCAAACAAAGGTATGCCTATTCCTATGATGTTTCCTTTGTGTGTTTTCCGTTGATGATATAGGGATGAATATTTTATTCTTAATAATGCTGATAGCTTCAAAGTAGAATACAACGGAATATTCTTGATCGGCATTACCTATGTGAGACTGATGTGGGGTCGCATCTTTGAGGACGGTTATGGCTACGTCTTCTAAAACTCTCATGAAGAAAGGATATGTTCACGACCGAAATGAACACAACGGTAAGAGTCAAACTATGCATAAACATGATATGTGTGATATTCATTGCCTTGACTTACTACAAAACGTGGTTAGTTCAAGACTCTTCGTCACTACCCACAAAGTAGGTCCGATGAATACTCACTAAGAATGGTTCAAGTCACCTAGACACCTTTTTCTGATGCATTTCATGTTTATTTCCTGAATAAGAACAATAAATACTTTGAGAATATCTTATTTTCTATTCAAATGTGGGGTATTGTTAAAGTTTGAATAGAAAATGTGGGGTATTGTTGGGATAATCTCAATGTGATAGATATGTAATAAAACTAGTACAAGTACTAGATATGTAAATAGGGCAAAGATGAAAAGGTGTGACTTTTCATATGAAAAGGTGTGACTTTTCATATGAAAAGGTGTGACTTTTCATATGAAAATGTGTGACTTTTCATCCTCCAACCGCCATAACCAAACAGTTACAATGGTTCATTGGCACCGGTTGAACTAGTATAAATAGGAAACATATGTAACAGATTATCATATACAACAAAAAACACATATTCTCTCAAATTCTCTCAAAGTTCTTCATTGTTCTTCATCATGGAAGCATAGTTTGATTCGTCGGGTTCGAGAGTTCGATTCTTGAACGGATTGTTGTATCCTCTAGATAGACGTCCAATCGATACGGTACGTGGGATGAATTTCTGTCTAAGGACACTGCTTGGCAGGCCTCAATCCAAATAACGATCTTCTTCAACTTCGTGATCAAGAAAGTCGAGTTAGTATTTTATCTTGAACTTTTGATTATGTATTTTCATTGATATGTAAATTTCGGATATATATATATATATATATACATATAAATAATTTAGTATTTCCATTTGATTCAATATTGTGTGTTACGAATTTCAATTCGTGTATCTAAGGTCTAACATCATCCACAACACTAGAGATTTTTTTGGGTTTTCTAGGTTTTCATCAAAACCTAAGTGGTGAGTTCATCCTCCTAGCTTCTATACTTTCGTATGAGTTATAAATGTTCCGTTGATGATCTCTTAGGGTTTTGTTTCTCCAATTTCGGTTTGGATGATTTTGGGGAAGTTAGGTTAATATTGAGGTTTTGGTCAAAATGGAGATTTCAATATAAGATGTTTGGGGAATGGTTTTAAAGTGGTTGAATATTAATATTCATGGTTGGAAGTTATGAATTTAGGTTTTTGGAGGTTTTGGCTTGAGGATGCAAACTTCTTCAAAGGAGCTTACGTTTGGAGAAATTCTAGATTTAGCCTAAATCTAGCAATGTGAGTTCAAGTGATTTGTAAAAACTTTGTACATGCCAAAAATAATATTTTCCAAATGTTTGTGTGTTTTACTTGAAAATATCAATGGTTGAGTTATTTGGACGGTTTAACTCTTTTGAAATATTTATCTTCATAAATGTTGTAAAACACCCGTATTTGGGGCTTTTGGATATTTTAATGTGTAGAAATCACAATATGTCCTTAAAAGATTTATTACTCAAAATGGAGTCTATTTGATGGTGTAATCATATTTGTATAAATGATTTTATAAACCATTTGGGAAAATGCACAAATTAGTGTCAAGGGTCATTTTGAGGATTGTAAAGGTGTGAGTCCTTTTGGGAAAACCCTTTTTGTTTAACCGTGTCAGGTTTTGGGTTAATAACGGTTTTGTGGTACTTGTTTACCTAACTGATGTTTAAATGCATTTTATGCGATGATGACCGTTATTCATGGGTCTAGCGAGCTTTGAGCACTTTGCTCGGTTTTGAATTTGAGAAAGTTTTGGGGACATTTGTCCGGTGTAAATGGCTCGATGTGGAGTCTTGTTTTGGTTTGCATTTATTGCAACTTGATGCATTTTATTGCACGTTATTGATATTTACATGCTTGGGTGTTTTTGTCATTCCGGGTAGAGCATTTTTGTAGACTGTGTTGCATTGGATCCATAGGCAAGTGAGTCAGTCTTTATTTGATGGTCTATCTCTTTGTGCACGAGGAGTGGACTATGGGTACGCATGGGTATATGCGTTAGTCCGTGGGGCCACTAACGAGTAGGCAATAGGGGACACTGGAGTCCCTGAGGTGAAACTCATCTAGACTGGATATGCAATGTGGTCCCCTGTAAGTCCTTGAGGTGTAACTCTACGGGGAATGCAATAAAGACAATCTATTTATGGTTTGAGGTTGTGATGTCTTTATGGCATGGGAACTAAGACCGGGACTGGAGGTGTAATCCAGTAACATCATAAGTGACCTAACTTTGTGTGCCCGTCACTTTCGATGGAATCGGGTCTCCCCCGTCACCGAAAGGTGTGGTTATGGGTATATGATTTTATCCGTATTTTCGGTGACGCACTTTATTTATATGAAATGTCTTCATGGTTCATTGGCAAAGTTCTACGCTTTATCTTATTTGGATGTTTTAAATATTTGAGTTTTATCCACGTTTATACTTCTTGGGATATTTACGTTCAAACACGTTTTGAGTGAGTTAGAGTTGGAATTCATTTTGGAAAACGCTTTATACAATTTGGGAGCTCTTCTCATAGATTTTGTGTGAGTTGGAAAATGGCTGATTTGCATTTAAAGTAAACTCTTTTGAAATCATGACTAAAACTACATCCCTCTCGATTTATGAATCTATATAGTCATGATAAAATGCTTGAACTCACTAGGCGTTAGCCTAACCCTTTTTATTTGTCGACATGTACAACAGGCTCAGGTTGGGAGTAGCTCTAGCTACACTGTGAAGTGGCGAGTGCTAGTAAAGTGCACGAGAGGTGATTTGTTTAGTGAAGTCTTCCGCGTTTATTTTGGGATTAGCAACTTGTACTGGTGATAAGTAACACCCGACTTTAAGTGATTCGTAGTATGATTTGAGTTTTAAATTGTGAGAGTTGTTATGTTTACCCTGAAGTAATTCCAGGAATGGTTTGTAGAAGGAATTTTATCTCTTAAGTGATTATTTTATCGAAATTTTATTTAGTTGCTCTTTCCAAATTCGAGGGTGTTACATACATAATCACAAATGATTAACTAAAATATCTACAATAATCACATGTGATAATATACATAATCATATGTGATAATATGCATAATCACATGTGATAATATGCATAATCACATGTGATAATATGCATAATCACATGTGATACTATGATATGTACAAAAATAAACATATAGTGAATCATATGCGATAATATGCATAATCACATGTGATAATATACATAATCATATGTGATAATATGCATAATCACATGTGATAATATGGTATGTACAAAAATTAACATATAGTGAATCATATGTGATACGTAATAAATCATTTGCTAACTTAAGTTAATCACATGTAATTCAAGATCCATAAAATAGAGAAAAAAATTGTGAAAAGCAATAATGAATTGATTATGGATATCATATGTGATATTTGATCTAAATTATGATTTTTTTATTAAAAGTGTATCGAGATTTTTTATTACATTAAACTTAAAAAATAATAATGAATTAATTGAAATTAAAATATAAATAAATCTAAAAGATATAATGAAACTTTAAGAGTTTATCCAATTTAAAATGGTAATTATCCTAATCTCTAAATTTATTTTTAATTTTTAATTTATGGTATTTTTTTAATTAATGAATTTTGTGGTTCATATTCCTTCTCGCATATCACTTTGCTTCTCGCATGATCCTCCCTCTCTCTCTCTCTCTATATATATATAATATATATATAAGGGTTAAATCATGTGAGAACCAAAAAAATGTTGGAAACCTTGAGGACTAATTTAATCCATAGATTAGTTTAAATCAAGGGTTATTAAAGAAAGAAACATATTTGTAATTAAATGGTGAAATAAGGGTATTTTGGTCAAAGTAAAAGTAGATTGAAAGGGTATAATAGGTTAGTCACACTCCTCATCCAAGTAAAAGTAGAACATAGATATGGATCACTGGATGGAACGACTATACCCAGTGGCCACCTCTCGCCGGCAACCCAAACCTCCAAATCCGGCGCCCAACACCACTCGTCTCACCTACATCCATCTCAATCGCACACCCCCTTGAAAAAGCGTCGACTTCGAACCCAGGAAACGGGATTTGGGATGGAGTTGTTCTTCGAAGCCAAAACTGAAGCGATAAATCAGATCTTGGATGAAGTTGTTCTTCAAATTCAGAATCAAACCAAGAAATTGAATCCATAGATGGGATCTGGGATGAAGGTGTTCTTCAAACCCAGAATCAACCCAAGAAATCGAACTTAGTGAGTTAGGTTTTTTTTATCGTTCTTGGGTTTGAATTGAAATTTTCTTAGATTGCTTTTCGATTTTGAGTTAGGATTTTGGTTCTTCTCGACTTTCATTTATTTTTTATGAAAATTGTGGTTGGTTTAGTTTGTATTTTTGTATAATTTGTTTGTATTGATGATCTTATCTTAAGATTCAGTTGTGTTTGGGTGGTTCATTGATCACATACGCAAATACAAAACACGAGCCGAGCCAGGAAGAAGTTCTTACCCGTGGATTGAACTTCTTCCGGGCGATAAGCAAGCACTCCCCCCAGGATTGGGGGGTTGGGGGGGTTGAAAATTATGGCGAGATAGAACTACAAGCACTCCCCCCTTGAGGGGGTTTGGGGGGGGGGGGGGTGACGCAAGCTTTAAAGGCGAGATAGAATCTGTCCGGCCGGAAAGAGTGCTTCTCGGGGAGGAGCACGATATGTAGCTACTGAATTGCCCGAATCAGTAATAATAAGCCTGTTACTTATAAGACTTCTTGCTTTGATAGAACTGTCTTGATGCTCATACCAAAGCTATGGTGTAAAACAACAGATGCAACTAAAACAACCCGACATTTCCCCTCCTTTTGGAGGGAAATGAGTAAGGGTTGACCTTTAAAGGAAACAATAACACTGAACAACAACCCTACATTGATGACCGAAGGGAGATCAATGAGATAAGGGTTGACCTTTAAACGAAACAAAAGACATTCTATCAACAAGTTGACTTAAGACATTTTGTCTTTTGTCAACGTTAATATAGGACCCCATTTGAGACTGACTAAAACAGGGTTTAAGAGCTCTTAAACCACCTTTTATAGGCTCCTGTAATAACATCGTTATAGCTCAACCGTGACACTCAATCCATACAGCTCGTTAACGAGGGCCTTCCTCACTCCGCTCACCTCCCCTGGGTATGGAAGAAGCTAGCTTTTTATTGGATTTTCATTGAAAGCTAACTTCCCCGATACCAACAGTCAGGGTATGGAGCCGCATCGTTCGTTGGCGTGCTAATGAGGGCTCACTACTTCCCTCAAAAGCGAACAAGCATAACAGTAAGCTCCGGCTTACCCGACCTTTTGGTCTCCCGAAGTACTTGTTCAATCAATGCCGTCTTGTCTTCCTTGGCTATACCAGCCGGACTTTATGCCTTTAAAGTTTTCTAGATTTGTGTATAATGGTGCTTAATGGAACATGGTGGTATATGGTGATTGATTCACCTTATGAAACACATATAAATAATGTATCATACGCGATTCACCTTATGAAACACATATACATAAAGCATCCTACTTGATTCACCTTATGAAACACGTATAAATAATGCATCCTACTCGATTCACCTTATAAAACGCTGATTGTGTTTGGGTCTGGATATGTGTATAGTGGTGCTTGATGGAACATGGTGATACATGACAATTGATTCACCTTATGAAACACAAGATGAATTTGTGTGTTTCATCTAGTGAATCTATGTATTTCATGCGGTGAATATATGTGTTTCATATGGTGAAACAACATATAAATGAAACACTGTCATTATTAACCTTATAAAAAATAATATTTTTTTAATGATTCAATTGGTGAGTATGTGTTTCATATGGTGAATCTTTGTTACCAAAATGTCAATTATGCCCTTTTCATATGGTGAAACAATTTTCAAGTAAAACCATTGGATCAAAATAAAATTACGTCTTAGATAGGTTCTCACGGTTTACAACCTTTTTGTGGTTCTCATTTGATTATCGTCCTATATATATATATATATATATATATATATATATATATATAGGGGTGGGTTCAAATGAAAACTCAAATTCAATTGTAAACGTGAGGACAAACCACAGACGTTGATTAATAATCTGGTGAAGAGATCAATGGCAAAAAAAACACGGTGACAATTTTGTAAATAAGTTGAAAACTCTGTCCATGGCTTAATGAATATTTAGCGCGCAGGGGTAAAATTGGAAAGATGAGAATCAGCGCCTATTTTTGTTGAATTTTTATTTTCTTTTTTAATTAAAAAACTTTTACCCCCTTAAATTTTAAAATAAATTATCTAAAAAATTACTAACATTTTAATCAAACAAATTACATCAAAAAAACGAGAATTTCGTGCTCTTCGATATGACATCCATCATGATATAGTTTTTTTTCGATTTAACCGTTTTTTACGTGAAATCGTGTATATGTGTTATATTCAGACTGAATATAACACATATACACGATTTCACGTTATAACACATATTCAGACTGAATATAACACATATTCAGTCTGAATATAACACATATTCAGACTGAATATAACACATATTCAGTCTGAATATAACACATATTCAGTCTGAATATAACACATATTCATCACTCACGTCTTCTTTTGTTCACATCTATTGCTGCATTCTTTCACATTGCATATACATGCCACGCATGCATACTAAGGCCATTCTCCCTTAACCATCTGTGTTGTTCATCGAATATTGTTGCTGTTATTATCCATCTTTGGTTTTCTTGGTGACATACATATCAATACATCGCATGAATTTTTTTGATTTGGTTATTGTTCAACTACCGCTAGCCTCATATTTTTCAGCTACATCTCGGTTTGAAGAACTTGATCATCACGAGATATCATATACCACATATTAGGTTTTACCACACAATTATTGGTCGTGTTTATCGCATGGTTTTATGTGTTATATTTAGTCTGAATATGTGTTATATTCAGACTGAATATGTGTTATATTCAGTCTGAATATGTGTTATATTCAGTCTGAATATGTGTTATATTCAGACTGAATATGTGTTATATTCAGACTGAATATGTGTTATATTCAGTCTGAATATGTGTTATATTCAGTCTGAATATGTGTTAAAACGTGAAATCGTGTATATGTGTTATATTCAGTCTGAATATAACACATATACACGATTTCACGTAAAAAACGGTTAAATCGAAAAAAAACTATATCATGATGGATGTCATATCGAAGATCACGAAATTCTCGTTTTTTTGATGTAATTTGTTTGATTAAAATGTTAGTAATTTTCTAGATAATTTATTTTAAAATTTAAGGGGGTAAAAGTTTTTTAATTAAAAAAGAAAATAAAAATTCAACAAAAATAGGCGCTGATTCTAATTTGACGAAAATACCCCTAAAGCTGAATTTTAGGAATGACTTAAATATGGCTGCGATCAATGGACGAGATTTGTCCTCATGTTTACAATTGAATTTGAGTTTTCATTTGAACTTTCCTCTATATATATATATATATATACACACACGTTTTGTGGGGTTGAAATAGCTAAACAAAATATAAATCAAGGATTAAAATTGAAAAAATTCATGACGGCGACAATTCCGTTACATATGAAATAATTTGATTGTTTTAGCAAATACGTGACTCTAATACAAGCAGAGAGCTTCACGCTGCGATAGAGAAATGTCCAAACAAAAACACATGATTAAGCAAATGTAAGTTTATTATTTTGTTTTTTTAGTCATGAACTATGCGAATAGTAAATTATTAAATAAATATTTATCATTTTCTTAAAAATATCCAAGGCATACACAAGGGTAAAATGAAAAGAAAAACATACAAATCACAATGTTGATAATGATACCGTGGATTCTATTTATCACCATATTATTTCATAATTATTACATCAAAATCGTATGGTTAAGGGTCTATGACAAAACCTTACAACAAAAAAAGGGACTCACTTACCCGCTATTCAGATACCCGGTAATATTTGATGAGTTATATTTATTTATTTAATTAATTGGAGACATTACTTGGAAAACAAAAATCGGCCCAAAAGAAATCCCGTCTTCTCTTCAATCGACGATTCGACGTTCTGCTTCTTCTTCATCTCGTCATTTTCATTAGGGTTCTTGAAATAGTCATTTTCATCAACATTGTGTGTATGTAAATAACATAAATACCATACCTTAGTTTAAGTCCATTTGCAATAGCATAGTTCGTCATTTTCATCCATTTTAAAATGAATGATTTTGATCGATTTCAAGAACCCTAATGAAAATGACAAGATGAAGAAGAAGCAGAACGTCGAATCATTGATTTAAGAGAATGCGGGATTTCTTTTGCGCCGCTTTTGTTTTCCAGATAATGTCTCCAATTAATTAAACAAAATAAATAAAAATACAACTCAACAACTATTACCGGTTACGTGGGTAGCAGATAAGCGAGTCCCTTTTTTGGTTGTAAAGTTTTGTCACATACCCTTAAATGTGTATTTTAAAAGTATGTTTCCCAGAACAGAAACTAGAGTAAAGTATTTTCCTTTTTACGCAATTTGCTCACAAAAAAGTGTTGATAAACACTAATTTATTTTGATTTATTCTAAATTGTATTATAAATTAAATAATTTGGAGGCCAAAAATATTCTCATTTTTTTTGTAAAACAAAGATAATTTCATTTAAATAAATAAAATTAGATTGTTTTGTATGACATATAAAAATCATAAATTTACACTCAGGTTTTAATATGATCAATATTACCCTAATGAAACATGTTTGCTATATGTTTTTAATTAATATTTTGCCATGTCGTTATTGTTAGAGAATAATCAGATAAGGGGTCGAGGACATCAAAGAAGATGACTAGAGAAAGGGGCAACACAATTTCTATGTGCCTTTCTTTTGTGACAAGAAAAAAAAGTTGAAGATGTGATTATAAATCTCAAAATGAGATAAGATGTGATTAAAAATGTTGTTACAACTTTTAAAAAACAAAAAACATTTCCATTTTTTATAAAATTTAAAATAGATAAAACTTAAATAAAGTTGGAGTCAAGCAAATTCTTTACAAATATAACAAATATTCTTCTATATTTACTTTGACATTTATATTAGAGTAAACTCTACTTTTGGTCGTTAAGGTATAGTGATTTCTTTGAAACAAGGACTTGTGGATTCATAATTAGACTTTTGGTCCTCATGGTTTTGATTTTGCTCTAGAAGGAGGACCTTGCCACTAACTCCGTTAAAAAATTCAGTTAGAGGCAAGGGTATTTTCATCCTTTCACCATGTTTTCTTCCTCTTTTTGTAATTGTTATTTGTTATTTTTACTTTTACAAAAATCATAAAACTATAGGACCTGATATGCAATTAACTCTAATGTATAATATATATATATATATATATAACAACACAGAGACGTCTCGTCTCCATCTCCATAAAAGAACTTCGATGGCCCTCCGGTCATCTTCTTCGGCATGTTGCCTAAGCCGCCATCGACTCTCATGTTGCTTTCATTACCACCCATCACCAACCTCATCCACCACCACCACCTTTATCTTTCAACCACCACCACCATATGTTTCTGTTTGATTAGAATCAGATCAACAACCCCTTCTTTCTTCTATCTTCTTTTCTCTTCAGACCAATTTACCACTTTTAAAATTTGATTACCAACTCTTCTTCTATCTTATTTTCTGTTCTTCTTAACATGGCCAAATAGCCCTCCAACAGTGAGATTTACCTCTGAGATTTGGCATCCCAATGGTTAGTATGTTGTATCTGTGCTTATTTCAAATATTGGTCTGTTTTGCTTTTCTCCTTATCATCCTACACCAAAACCTTATCTCTTACAAAAAAGATGCATCTCTCTTCCGTGTTGTACAGTTTACCCTGATGGCAAGGTCTGTATTTCAATCCTTCACCCCCTAGTGACGATCCTAATGGCTACGAGCTTGCAAGTGAGCGTTGGACACAGTTCATACGGTAATTTGAATCATAACGGATTGGTATGGCTGTTCCAAGGCTCACCCTTTCTATACAATTGAATTACCTATACTATTAACGCAGGACAGTGTAACTGTTTTTAGATGAATCTCAGCCGTTTAAACTTAACCCTAACTTTCAATCTCGTTCGTTTAAATTCATTAAGCCCACTATTCAGTCATTGTTACTAGCTAATCTCCTCCTCTCCTCTCCCCCCACGTTCTGCAAATCGCTGCAAACCGCATCTTCCCTTAACCGCATCCTACACTTTCGCTGAAACTCTGCTCCCACGATTTCATCTTCGTTCCTGATTCTTCCTCTCCTAACCTCCACGTTCCTAGCGTCCCCAGCTCCCCACGATCCACATGATGGCAGCTATAAATGTTGACCAAAGATGAACCCTAATCGATGAAAGGAGAACTGTCAACAAATCTACTTTCAATTTTTGGGATGAAATCGGCGATTCTTGATTTCAGATTACGAACAAATCCTAGGTATGTGATGATTTCAGATTACAAACAAATCAGGTCACGAAATTTCTCCTTTTTATTTATTCTTCCCTAACGAAACTTTTGTTTATAGAGATGTATTTTCTTCGACCCAAACTGCAGGAATTTTAATAGTACGAGGGTGAGTTTATGTTATTGGGATTTAGGTTAATCGTTAGTTTCTAAGGTGTTAATTTTTGCTTTTTAGTGGTATTTGTACAGATTGTTGATGTTAATTGATTGCAAAAGTACTGGTTTTTTAATTCATTTCCATCAAAACTACTTTACCAGTTTAATGGGCTCTCTCAGATTTGTGGGGTATAAGGATGATTTTCTTATAAAAGTTTTGAAGTATGCATTTGTATGAGCCTAATGGGTTCTCGGATATTAACATTTCTCCAGGTTGGTTTTAACTGGTATCATTTAATTGTATGCCGTTTAATTCTAATTGTTTTATGCAGTTACTGATTCTTATCTCTCCTATTTCATCTTCTGTAGAAATTGCGCATCAAGTTTGTGGCTAAAAGGAACAAAAAAAAGAGACAGAGGGAAGAAGTCATTGAGAACAATGAAAAGGAGAAAACATCATCTGCTAAAAAATCATTTCTTAAGCGTTTGAAAACTGATGATGTTACTGTGGAAAGCAAATCAACTAAAACTGAAGATATCACTGTGGAAAGCAAATCAGTTAAAACTGAAGATATCATTGTGGAAAGCAAAAATGATGCAGATGATGAGGCAAGTTTGGCTGTTCTCTACCCATGTATCACACAAATACTGATTAATATAGGAATTGAATGGGAGAGTAGTCTCATTTATTCACAAGTGATTTGAGTGAAGTTTCTCTAATTCTATTGAATGTGTTTGTTGTTAACTTTAATTACTTGTCTCTTTGTCACATTGTATTTTATGGTTTATTTTCAGAAGGCTGAGGGTGAGAAAGTGAACATGGATGTGAAGTTGGAAAATGTGGATGAAATTGTGAAGGTGAACAAAAGGAGAATGCTACAGAAACCATGAATCTGAACACCAAGTTGGAGGATGAGGAGAAAAAGGAAACTTCAAAGGTGGACACTAAGAAGAAAGAAACTCCAGTTAGGACTGACAAAGAACTTCTGCAGGCATGTCATCTTCATAATGTTTTTCTATTGCAATATTACTTCTTTTTCTTGAACTTTTAATTAAATATCACTGCTTTTGACTCTGATATGAGTTACTTGGAAACAAGCTTTCAGGTTTTTTGACAGAAATCGAGTGGGCTACGTCAGGGTAAGTCGTGTTGTTAATAATCAATTGTTGTTTGTATCACTTTACAACCGTAACGAAGAGAAGAGAAATAGTCGAGCCGTATACGCATTTGAGAGATTTGAAAGAGAGGTTTTTTAACTTAAAACCCAGAAATATTATTACAAAAATCCAACTGGGTATGTAAGAGTTCTTAAAAAGAAAGATTTCAAGAAATCCCCAGAAAAATATTTAAAGAAAAATGACTTAATTTCTTCAAAAACCCACACAAAGTTAATAAAATTATTGGGAAAAAAAGGAATTCAAAGAGAAATTAGAGGAGTTTTAGATGGGTTGTTGTTGTTGTTGTTGTTTCATAAGAACATAACCATCTACACAATAATAATCCAAATGAAAGGAGAATCTAAGGAACTTAAGTCAAGATGGGGATGAGGGGGAGCTGGTGTTGTCGAAGAAGGATAACTTCACCTTCTTATTAATTGTGTTTCTCTTCTGATTAATTTCTTGACAATAGTGGATAACTTCATCTTTTGGTTTGCAGGTAAAATTAAGACTATAGCTTTGACTAACTTTGACACAAAGAGGTTACAGATTATATTGGAAAATGGGATTCCAATTGTCAGCAATCAGGTAATAAAATCTGATGCTCGCAGTTTCATGTGTATATCTTGCTTTGATTTCCAGTTTATATTTTTTACTACTATGTTTTAATGTTACTAGGTCCAACATTCAATTGTGGACATGCGACCCCAATAAAAAATGGCGGAACTCTGTCAACTCACTGGAGTAAAACTTATAACGTCTCTCAGGTAAACACACCCACCCAATATTCCAGTTCCGATTACTAGCATAGCATCCTATAATTAATTGCTAAAAAATGGGTTAATTGATTGGTGAAAATGGGTGATTGCATTGCATTGCAGCGGTGTGTGGCAGGGTCAATGGTGGTGTACGACTTGGGTTATCAGAACATATTGTTGATCCAAACCCTCAGTGATTTGATAATGACCCTCTCTTAAATACTTAGTGAAAATTGTAAGTAAACAATATGTATCAGAGTTTCACTATCGCTGATAAGTACTAAGATCTTACAGTACCGCTGATAGGAACTCTCGCTCTTTAAATTAAACATTCAGCGAAACTGTTCACCATAATGTTCTGAGCCTGTTCAGTTCTTATGATGATCGCTGATAAGTTAGTTGTTTACTTATGATCCCTGAAGACAAGTTTCACGTCAACATAGGTTCTACGCTGAAGTCGAAGATCAAGCTCAAGAACCAGCGACAAGTCTCCTAATGAACTGATGCGGATCAACGAAGACTCAGATTTGTCCACTCAACGTGAAGTATCAAGTACAAGACTTCAGCTATCGCTGAACTTCATCATAAGCTGAATAGTAAATGATGATACTCTGAATCAACGAAAGCTGATCATGAAGTCCTCCGTACAAAGTACTTTTGTCTTAACCACCCTTGCACGACTCCGTACGAAATGTCAGAAAAGAACCTCCGACTGTCTGAAATCGTACAACCAATTTGATACTACACTGTTCATACATGCGGCTACTTAGGTTGTCAACAAAGGTCAATGACATGCAACCAACCAGCTGATGACACGTGTAAAGTGTATACTGACTTGCATTAAATGCATGCAATATATAAAGAGATGAACCCACTTCATTTTGAAGTAACTTGCTAACTCTGGACAAGTTCAATCTCTTATCTCAAGATAGGTTATTATTAGTAATTTCCTTATCTTTCTTAGTGCAAGAAACCTTAGTGTTCCAACTTGTTTAGATTTAGGTTTATCCTTAATCTTGATTCCGCAACAAGCTGTAAATTGTTAATGATTTATCAATAAACAATTTAGAAAAGTAAAATCTGTGTGTTTGTATTCAACCCCCCCCCCCTTCTACAAACTTGTGTAACCCTTCGGGACCAACAAGTGGTATCAGAGCGGATTTGTTTAATCTCATAAACAAGATCTAATCTAAGATATTTCTCTTCCTTGCTATTATCTGAAAATGGCCACCAACACAAACACAAATTATATAGACAATGGTTCTCTTGCAAAACCCCCTAGATTTTCCAGAGATAACTTCAACTTATGGAAAAATAGGATGACACTCTTCTTAGAAGGTGTAGGCCCTACTATGTCTTACTATCTCGAAAACGGCCCATACATCCCTGTAACAATCGATGCTGCAGTTCCAGCCACTGCGAATAGACCTGCTATTCCAGAAAGGCTGATTCCTAAGGAAATACACATGTGGACCGATGAATATAAGAAGAAAGTGGCTATAGATACAAAAGCCAGATCCATACTATCCATGGCTCTTCCTGACGAAGTCTACCATTCCGTCATGAATCTGAAAACATCAAAAGCCATGTGGGACACAATATGTGTTCAGTATGAAGGAACGTCTGAAGTCCAGGACTCAAGAAAGATCAACCTGGTAAGACAATACGAAAGCTTCAATTATGGTAAGAATGAAACTCTCTCTGAAGTTCACCAACGTTTTAATTGTTTAATTATAGATCTGAAAACTGTTGGTAAGGAATATTCTAACTTTGAAGTGCTGACAAAGTTTCTAGAATGTTTACCTGAAAGCTGGGACAATTATTCTATGTGTCTCAAGCTGTCAAAGGATCTAAAATCAATGACCCTTTCAACCTTATATGGTACGTTGCTGAATCATGAGCAATCGATCCATCTTAAGAAGAATCTTGTAAAAGATTCCAAAAGCACCCCTGTTGCTTTAATCTCAGAGGAACCTTCTACTCAGCGACCCTCGGTCACTATCACTGAGTTAGAAAGTAACTCTGAAAGGTCATCAGACTCTGATTCCTCAGATGATGATGAATCTTTGGCTCTCCTAACTAAAAAGTTCAGGAGATTTGCCAAAAAGAAAATGTTTAGAAAGAACAAACCTCTTTCCATAACTGACAAGCCTAAATCATCAGCTTTTGTTGATAAGGCTACTGCTACTTGTTTTAACTGCGAAAAGACAGGACATTTCGCTAATAAGTGCAGGTCTAAGAAAGTTTCTAGACCCTCAGCTTTCACAAAGAAATCCTTTGTTCCAAGGAATAAAGATGACAAATACTCAAAGCTGAAAGAAAAATATGCAAAGCTGAAAAGCTTTAAGAAGAAAGGCAAAGGCCTGATGGCTAACTATGATTGGGCTGCTTCTGATAAAGAAGCATCATCATCTGACTCTGAAGATGATGAAGCAAATCTATGTCTTATGGCTAAGATTGAAGATGAGGAAGAAAGTTCAGACATTCCCTCCACTTCAACCTCTGCTATTCAGGTATCACCTTCTTTCTTTACCAATATTGCAAATATTGATGAAGCTGATAGTCTCCGTAAGATCGATCTATTGACTAGAAGTTTATACGAAGCCATGAACGGCAAAACTGTGGTTGAAAACCAAAACCTTGATCTCGCTGAAAAGCTTAAAAACTGTCACCTTCAAATAGAAAAGCTTTCTAAAATTGAAGAATATTTTAAAGATCAAGTATATTTAAATCAGCTAGTCAAAATCGAACGAGCAGAAGCTATCGCTGCATTGAAAGCTGAAAAAGCTACTGTTGAAGGATGGTGTAATTCTTCAACAAAGATCACTGAGATAATAAAGTCTCAGATTCCCTTGAGTGATAAACGTGGTCTGGGTTACAAATATGATACTCCAAAACCAACCACTGAGCGTTCAATGCTTAAATTTGGAACGTTCGTATCCTCAGTCGCTGATACTTCATCTTCTCAGTGCTCCTCGTCCATTACACCAATCCCTGAGGAAACTCCTACCTCCTCAAAAGGCAAGGAGAAAATGGTTTATTCAAAACCTACCTCTGTCTCTAAAGACAAAGGTAAAGGAATTGTTATTTAGCAGAATCCTCAGAAGGGTACCTTAGTACCAAAGCTGAATGCTTCTAAAGCCTCAGTGACTCATCCCTCTGGATCAAGGAAACAGATCTCTGGATTTATTCAGCGATCTACTCCTAGACTCAGGGTGGATATCCTTGGTAAGAAATCTGAAGAACTGAATGTGCGTCCCATTTCTAAAGCCAATAGTTTACTTGGTGCTGGAACTTCTAATTCTAAATTAAAAGCTCAGCATTCAAATGGTCCTAGAACTACTTTTAACTATAGGAAATGTTATCACTGTGGACTCACTGATCATATTGCTAGTAAGTGCCTGATAACGCCACTTTTTGGCGTTATTTTCAGTCCATAAACCTATGAGATTGGCTTGTAATTGAGCAAAAAGGCGAGATTTTACGGTCTATCTAGTGAATTGTGCAGGTTATCCGAAATAAGACGAGCATCGAGAAAAGGAGCAAAAAAAGACCCAAAAGAGAGCCCAGAACGAAGCCCAAAGGAAAGCCCAAGAACCGAACCAGATTCTAACCAAACCCGACCCAAAACCAATAAAGAGGACGCGCGATTTTCCACGCGGTTTGCAAACCGCGGGTAAAACCGCGTAACCCTCTGGTCGTTTTTATACATTGGCGTTTTGCGGATTTAGAGGATTATCACGACACGTGCGACGGAGGGCTGGGGAGAGGCGATTTTCAGAGCAATTTCACACACTTTGGAGCCACGAGAGAGGATTGATTGAAGACAGTTCACCACACGGAGTAAATCAGAGCCGAGAGAGAAGGGATTTCATCATTATTCACAGTTACCACGATAAACATGATTTCACACACCACTTGTTACCTTAATTCTCGTGTTTTTGTTCACCCCAACATGAACTAATCTTTAGATGTTGGGGGTTGGAGGAACTATGGATTTATGATGGATGACGTGTACACGAACAATTATTGTTACCCGATTTGATCTATGAAGTATTTGATTTATGTTTTTATTATCAGTTGTAGTTTGATCACCTCCAATTGAATATCATTGTTTTTAATTAAGTTTGAGAAAAAGTAATTAGAAACTAGATCAAGAAATCAAGTGCCGGAAAGGAGAGTCGAGCTGAGATAGCCGAATCACTTTCTGCTCCAAACAGTTGACCTAAAATATTTTCAAACCCTAGGTTTAGTTCGAGAGATAAAACCTACAAGTTTCGAAATAAAAGCTGTTTTGCTTGAAAAAGACTAACAGTGATTGTCAACTAGGGTTCATAGAGATAATCAGTAATCGTTGTCGTTCGGGTATTTGTTCATCAGTAGCATATCCATAGGAAATCCAACCCTCAACCTTTTCTCTATCAAAGTTTTCCAAAAACCTCCCGTCAATCGATTTTAGTTTTATTTCAGTTTTATTAAGTTTTTAAATTAATTCTCAACCAACATCCAATTGCGACAGTTCAGTTAATAGGGTCGATAGTCATTGTGATACTTAGTTCCTAGTTCCCTTGGTTCGATACTCGTACTTTCGTACTATTACTTGATTTCGACACCGTACACTTGCGGTTAGATTTAGGGGGGTGTAAACTCGCCTATCAAGTTTTTGGCGCCGTTGCCGGGGAACTAGTTGCAACTAATAGCACTACCAGCTATACGCGCTATTAGATTGAACATTTTCTTTTCTTGTTATTTCATTTTGTCACGTTCAATTTTTGGGTTGCTGATTTTGTTCACTTTTCATTTCAGGTACTAATTGGTTTATGCCAAGGAAGACCCGAGTGGAAGAGCTCGAGAAATTTGATCCGGAAATTGAACGAACCGCCCGTTGTCTACGTAAAGAAGCAAAAGCTAGACGAAATCTGAAAGTTGAGATGTCTGACGACGAGAGACCTCCACGTAATGATCCGCCTCGCAACAACCCACCACCACCTCCTGCGAGACGTCCTATGCGGTCGTTTGCCGATCCGAATGTGGCGGCGGCACGCATAGGCATTCAGCCACCCAGAACTGCGGCTAATTATTTTGAGATCAAGCCGAGTACCATCGTCATGGTGCAACAGAATCAGTTCGGAGGATCGCCAACTGAAGACCCCCATGCACATCTTCGTGCATTTGAACGAATCTGCAATACGTTCAAAATCAATGGGGTGGAAGAGGATGCAATCAAGCTGAGGCTGTTCAGCTTCTCTCTCAAAGGCCGAGCCGAGACTTGGACGGAAAGTATCCAACCAGATTCGATCACCACCTGGGCGCAGTTGAAAGCTGCATTTCTTCAAAAGTTTTTCCCACCAAGCAGAACTGCTCAACTCATGGATGAAATCACCCATTTCGCTCAATGGGATCAAGAAACACTATATGAAGCTTGGGAGCGGTATAAAGACATGCTAAAGAAGTGCCCTCATCATGGGTTACACGGCTGGGTCATCATCCAGACGTTCTTTAGTGGTCTCCACCCACAGTTTAAAAATGATATTACAGCTGCAGCGGGTGGAGCTCTAATGGACAAATCTTATGAAGAAGCATGCGAACTGATTGAGAACCTGGCCGAGCACAGGTTTTCTACTCCAAGATCAGTCGTAAGAAGGGTTGCAAATGTGCAAGATAATGACGAGCTAAAGGCCATAAAAGCTCAGTTAGCCGCACTCACTAATAAGATGAATGGAGCTTCTATGCAATCAGCATTCATGATGGACGAAGGTATGCCGGATATAGCTCCACCCGTGATTGAGCCGGAGCAAGTTCAATTTTTTCAAAATCGGAACAACCGGCCAAGGAACGATCCGTTTTCAAATACATACAACGAGGGTTGGAAAAAGCACCCTAATTTTTCTTGGAGCCAACCGCAAGGGCAACCCGGCCAACAACAAGGTAACCATCCTAATTTTTCTAATTCTGCTAACACTAACAATGTTTATCGTCCTCCAGGTTACAACCAGCGAAAGTTTGATGAAGGACAATCCGGAGAGAGAAAGCCAGGATTAGAGGACAGGATGATGAAGTTCATGTCTAAGATGGACAGCACGGTCGAGGGTTTAGCCAGTACAGTGAACACAGTCAAAGCGGCTACCGATCAAAACACGGCATCAATAAAAATCCTTGAAAGGAAAATGGGGCAGCTCTCTGACGCCCTACAGAACCGAGCCCCCGGGAAATTTCCAAGTCAAACCGAAAGGACTAACCGGGAAGATTGCAAGGCCATTCATCTGAGGAGTGGTAAGGAGCTGATTAAGGACCCAACTCGAGAACCGGCATCAAAGGGAACTGAGTCAAAAGGGGAGGATTTCGAGATGGTAGATATGGATGAGTTAGAGGCCGAGGACAAGGTTGTGATTGAGGAAAGCACGAAGAATAGCGAGAAGAAACAAGAGCAGCCAATGCAAGCACCGGTCAAGCCGGTAACACCTAAAGTGCCATATCCGAACAGGCTTAAGGCCCACAGGGAGGATCTTAATTATTCTAAATTTCTTGAAGTTTTTAAGAAATTACATATTAACATCCCGTTTGCAGATGCTTTAGCACAGATGCCCTCGTACGTGAAATTCTTGAAAGACATCCTTTCTAACAAAAGGAAGATCGAGGAGCACGCAACGGTTGCACTCACTGAGGAGTGCAGCGCTATCATCCAACATAAGCTTCCCCCGAAGCTTAAGGATCCAGGGAGTTTCACTATCCCTGTTAATATAGGAAATTCTGAATTTAGTAAAGCCCTATGCGATCTTGGTGCAAGTATTAACCTAATGTGTAACGACCCGGTTTCCCAAACATACAACAAATAACATACAACGCATAACTTCATTACATTCATAATAAAAGATACATCACAAACCAAGTACGGTCTCAATAGTCTTGACATTACAAAATATATATAAGCTTCCTAATCAACATCCATCAAAAGCTTCCTACACTTCATCCTCTCCTGCCGATCCTTAACCTGGAAAACATATTTTTGAAAACAAAATGAGGGTTAGACCAAACGGGTCTAGTGAGTTAATCCCGGTCCTTTCCAAAATCATTATAAAACCTTTTATGTAAATCCTTTGTATCAAAATAGTTTAGATAAACCTTTGATAATCCTTTCGTAAAATATAAACATACCACACGTATTTAAATACCAATCCAGACTCGTGCATCGTGTACATCTCATTCACCTTATTCCTCCACAAATGGCCATATTAGTTGGTAGCAAGCCAACTAATAAATCAACAACCGGTCCGCTCACCGGAACCCGGCTACCTGTCGGTCCGTACACCGGAACCCGACTACTCACCGGTCCGCACACCGGAACCCGGCTACACACCGGTCCGCACACCGGAACCTGGCAACAAGTGCACTCGTGTAGTGCAAATCTTATATAAATACAATATATATCTCATTACATCATATTGTCATTTATATACACATAATCATATTCCTACCACATAATCATCTCATATATATATTTATACACATATGTATTCCAGTTCAAAACGTTTTACATCAAAACTCACCTTGAATGCTTAAAATACGCTTCCAAGCCTTTCTCCGAGCTATCCGATCCTTTATCCAAATACCTCAGAATCTGAAACCATTTACATACAAATATCTCCTTACCAACTTATGTATAAGACTTACTAGCAGGTTATGGACTCTAGATACATCTACATAACTTTTATCCTCAAAATTACCCAAACAGCCAAGTTATCCGGACAACCCAAACAACCCGGACAACACCACCTTTTTCGGGCAACATGACTTTTCCGGACAACCTCAGTAATCCGGACAGCAAGACTAATCCGGACAACACGAGGAATCTGGATGCCATCCGGACTCTAAATCATCCGGAAACCATCAATCCAATCGTCCGGACTCTATCAACAACTTACCCGGACACCACCCAACAGAACTATCCGGACACATTCATATCATCCGGACACCTATGTCGGTTTGGTACTTTTTACCCAGAAAACCGACTGAAATTCATACCAGTTCGATTCTATTGATTCTAATCCGACAGAAACCATTTACCAACCATTACAAACATAAATTGCAAAGAAAACATACCTTAATCTCTTCCAAGTACACCAAATGATGTCCTATTGCTTTCTTTTCTTCCTTTTCTTCTTTTCTTTCAAAACACACACACACACACTAAAAATCTGATTTTGTGAAATATCTAAACACTAAAGAGATAATATCTAACTCAATTTTCCTTTTAGCCCTTAAACTATTCAACAATAACCCAAACACCCTTAACTTATAAACTTATCCAAACTTTCCCTAAATAGAAACTTTAAAGTTAAATAAACTTAACGGCATTAGATTTTTAACTAACGGATTTACCCGAGGTATTACATTATCTCCCCCTTAAAAGAATTCCGTCCCGGAATTCGGTTAAGCAATAAACGAGGGTAACTACTATAAATTGCTTTCAAACTCATACCACACACTATTCTCAACATTACCAAAACATCAATAATTTTAATTCAACACAAAAATTTCCGCCCCTATAAAACAACAATAATCACCAACTTATTAATACCAACTACTTAATTCGAACTTTACACACATCGTCCACAATTTACTCAACTAATCCATCCCCCATAAATAATGACAGTCTATTTCCTAATAGATCACAGAGTTAACTTGGAGTATTATCTTAACCCGTAGTTAAACTTTTCTCCATAGACTATACCCAACTCCACCGTCACTTCTCTTACCCAAAATACGTCTAAAACAAACAACACTTTCTTGCATTAATTATACCGACCACGAAACCTAGATTACAATTGATTTCCACACTTGTCACAACATCACTCTCGTACTACTACCACGTCCTATCCAAGGGTCCTTCACCCCGATCATTACATTTGACTACTTTCTTCCACTCTCTTTTCAACATAAAACACGTTTTCCCAAGGATAGCTCACTAGGAGGTACTCACTCTTAACGGATCCTATGAGCTAGCTTTCTTTCACCTCCAAACCAATTGCACGCACCCAATTTCAACAATTACCATACTTTACTAACAACTTCACCATACCTCATATCAGAAACTTAATCGAGTCAATCCAAAATCACACTCAATGCTCAATATAACTTCACATTTTCCATTTCTCAAACGGTAATACTCTATTCTTTAGCTAACCATCTACTGCCACTCCATTCTCTTATTCTTGAATAATACTACTACACACCACCTCGACATCCATGCCTCTCCACACATACTTTTGGGACATCTAAACAACTTATAAACAAAATCCCGAGCAGAGGTTTCCACTTATACTCACCCCATATCGTCACAAATTCACCACTTAATCTCACGAAATTCATTACTACTACACCTCGCACATTCACTAATTATAAACTGCCATCATCTTATCCACATTACCCCACACATTTAAACAATACCTTTCTTGATAGCGTCAACAATCACATTAAGTATAATCTTCACAACATACTAAACCGTCGCCTTCATGACAAGGTCAAGACTTCACACATTACCGTTACTCTCTACACATAATCGTCACGTTCCACATACTACTATTATTCTTTACACTCAAGCCATCACACTCCATACACTAACAAATTAAAACAACAATAATTAAACACACCCTTCTATACCTCTAACACAATTATCAAATATTTTTCTAACACAAATAATAAAATTGAAAACACAAAAAAATCGGTTTGCACCCAAGTCAGATAACACCTTAGCACGTATAGAGTTTATAGAAATATACCTGTCTTCATATCTATCCATACGTCGAGTCCGATCTGCCACTCTGTTGATTTTTATAGAGTTAATATACACATAAGCACATACCCCATATAATAAGGTATTCCAGTCCAAACATGCACTTGTAAGATCACAATTACACTGGCCAGGTGTAATATGAAATTACCTTACATGATGTTCCTTCTACCTTTTATACTTCATCATCCCAAGGTTCTAATATATAGAGGACATCCTACTTCACATGCAGTTTAAGTCTAGGTACGGGTACAAATACCTAAATCCCTTAAACTAGGGCTCTGATACCATTTGTAACGACCCGGTTTCCCAAACATACAACAAATAACATACAACGCATAACTTCATTACATTCATAATAAAAGATACATCACAAACCAAGTACGGTCTCAATAGTCTTGACATTACAAAATATATATAAGCTTCCTAATCAACATCCATCAAAAGCTTCCTACACTTCATCCTCTCCTGCCGATCCTTAACCTGGAAAACATATTTTTGAAAACAAAATGAGGGTTAGACCAAACGGGTCTAGTGAGTTAATCCCGGTCCTTTCCAAAATCATTATAAAACCTTTTATGTAAATCCTTTGTATCAAAATAGTTTAGATAAACCTTTGATAATCCTTTCGTAAAATATAAACATACCACACGTATTTAAATACCAATCCAGACTCGTGCATCGTGTACATCTCATTCACCTTATTCCTCCACAAATGGCCATATTAGTTGGTAGCAAGCCAACTAATAAATCAACAACCGGTCCGCTCACCGGAACCCGGCTACCTGTCGGTCCGCACACCGGAACCCGACTACTCACCGGTCCGCACACCGGAACCCGGCTACACACCGGTCCGCACACCGGAACCCGGCAACAAGTGCACTCGTGTAGTGCAAATCTTATATAAATACAATATATATCTCATTACATCATATTGTCATTTATATACACATAATCATATTCCTACCACATAATCATCTCATATATATATTTATACACATATGTATTCCAGTTCAAAACGTTTTACATCAAAACTCACCTTGAATGCTTAAAATACGCTTCCAAGCCTTTCTCCGAGCTATCCGATCCTTTATCCAAATACCTCAGAATCTGAAACCATTTACATACAAATATCTCCTTACCAACTTATGTATAAGACTTACTAGCAGGTTATGGACTCTAGATACATCTACATAACTTTTATCCTCAAAATTACCCAAACAGCCAAGTTATCCGGACAACACCACCTTTTTCGGACAACATGACTTTTTCGGACAACCTCAGTAATCCGGACAGCAAGACTAATCCGGACAACACGAGGAATCTGGATGCCATCCGGACTCTAAATCATCCGAAAACCATCAATCCAATCGTCCGGACTCTATCAACAACTTACCCGGACACCACCCAACAAAACTATCCTGACACATTCATATCATCCGGACACCTCTGTCGGTTTGGTACTTTTTACCCAGAAAACCGACTGAAATTCATACCAGTTCGATTCTATTGATTCTAATCCGACAGAAACCATTTACCAACCATTACAAACATAAATTGCAAAGAAAACATACCTTAATCTCTTCCAAGTACACCAAATGATGTCCTATTGCTTTCTTTTCTTCCTTTTCTTCTTTTCTCTCAAAACACACACACACACACACACACTAAAAATCTGATTTTGTGAAATATCTAAACACTAAAGAGATAATATCTAACTCAATTTTCCTTTTAGCCCTTAAACTATTCAACAATAACCCAAACACCCTTAACTTATAAACTTATCCAAACTTTCCCTAAATAGAAACTTTAAAGTTAAATAAACTTAACGGCATTAGATTTTTAACTAACGGATTTACCCGGGGTATTACATAATGCCATTGTCTATTTTCAGGAAACTCGGGCTTGGAGAGGTACAACCAACCAGTGTCACTTTGCAGCTAGCTGACAGATCCATTAAGTACCCGTATGGAGTAATTGAAGACGTGCTGGTTAAAGTAGACACATTCTATCTTCCAGTTGACTTTGTGATCCTCGACATGGATGAGGACAAAGAGATACCGCTGATACTTGGCCGACCATTTTTGGCCACGGGAGGAGCACTGATTGATGTTAAAGGAGGAAAGCTCACTTTGAGAGTAGGTGACGAAGAAGCGGTGTTCGATGTTTTCCGGGCAGCCAAGCAAAGCATGGGATCAAACGAATGTTATCGGGTAGATGTGATGGACGCATTGATTGAAGAAACAAGTGTTGTACAAGTTTCCGGAGACCAATTGAATAATGCATTGACGGGTATCGACAATGATCCGGAAAGCGTTAGTGTGATGCAATTGAATGCGTCATCATCATACCAAGGGTCCCGACGACCCGTGATTGAGGATTTGGGAGAGCCGATCCCTAAATCTCAACCATCTTCGCATACACCACCAAAGCTTGAGCTCAAACCGCTACCCGACCATCTCGAGTATGCATACTTGGGAGAAAAAGACACGCTTCCGGTTATCATATCGTCTAAGTTGAGTGCCGAGAATAAAGAGAAGCTACTCCGGGTTCTTAGAGAACATCAAGCGGCAATTGGATGGACAATAGCTGACCTAAAAGGATTGAGCCCTACATTTTTCTCACATAGAATCAACCTCGAAGAAGGGCATAGACCGGTTGTCCAACACCAACGCCGGCTCAACCCGAATATGAAAGAAGTGGTATGGAAGAAGGTTTTAAAACTCCTTGATGCTGGAATTATTTACCCGGTTCCGGATAGTCCATGGGTGAGCCCGGTCCAAGTGGTGCCGAAGAAGGGTGGTATAACAGTTGTTCGAAACAATAATAATGAGCTGATCCCGTCCCGAACAGTTACCGGTTGGAGGGTGTGTATTGACTATCGAAAGCTGAATGACGCGACAAAGAAAGACCATTTCCCTCTTCCCTTCATTGATCAGATGTTAGAGCGGTTATCAGGGCATGAGTATTATTGCTTCTTGGACAGGTATTCGGGGTATAATCAGATACCAATAGCCCCCGAAGACCAAGACAAGACAACATTCACATGTCCTTATGGTACGTTTGCTTACCGGAGGATGCCTTTTGGTTTATGCAACACTCCAGCTACCTTTCAGAGATGTATGATGGCGATCTTCTCAGACATGGTAGAGCGGACGATTGAGATTTTTATGGACGACTTTTCCGTGTTCGGGCCTTCATTTGATACATGTTTGGAACACTTGAGAGCTGTCCTGCAAAGATGTGAAGAGACAAATCTGGTACTGAACTGGGAGAAATGTCACTTCATGGTGACTGAAGGGATAGTACTCGGCCACAAAGTATCGAAAGCTGGAATTGAAGTGGACAAGGCAAAGGTGGCGGTGATCGAGAATCTTCCTTACCCGAACTCCGTCAAGGGAGTCCGAAGCTTCTTGGGGCATGCCGGGTTCTACCGGCGGTTTATACAGGATTTTTCTAAAATCACTAAACCCTTATGTTCATTATTGCTTAAAGATGCTAAATTCGAGTTCACTAACGATTGTATTTCTGCTTTTGACAGGTTAAAGACAGAGCTGATATCCGCACCGATTCTCACGGCTCCCGATTGGAGTTTACCGTTTATTTTGATGTGTGACGCGAGTGACACCGCTGTTGGAGCGGTATTGGGCCAAAAGAAGGATAAGCGGATGCATGTGATCTACTATGCGAGTAAGACTCTAGATGATGCTCAGCTCAACTAAGCGACTACTGAGAAGGAACTGTTGGCGGTTGTCTATGCTTGCGAGAAGTTCCGGTCATATCTTGTGGGCTCTAAGGTAATTGTCTACACCGACCACTCAGCTTTAAAGTATCTCATGGCCAAGAAGGATGCTAAACCGAGACTCATTCGATGGGTATTGTTACTCCAAGAATTTGACTTGGAAATCTTGGACAAGAAGGGTTCAGAGAATACGGTAGCGGATCACCTCTCGAGACTAGAGGGAGGTGAGGATCAAAGCAAAGATAAAACCGTCATTAACGACTCGTTTCCGGACGAGCAACTTTTCAAGGTTAGCCACACCGAGCCCTGGTTTGCAGACATTGTCAACTACTTGGTATGAGGAGTAATTCCATATCAGATGAACTCCCACCAAAAGAAGAAATTTCTGTTTGAGGCCAAAAGGTACTATTGGGACGAGCCTTATTTGTACAAATCATGTGCGGATGGAATGATCCGGAGATGTGTTCCGGAGGAAGAAAAGGCCGAGATTTTGAACCATTGTCATGCCTTGGGATGCGGGGGCCACTTTAGCACTGATAGAACCGTGGCAAAGATCCTTCAGTCGGGCTTCTTTTGGCCATCCATGTTTAAAGAGACTCGTGAATTCATCACTAAGTGCGACCGATGCCAAAGAACGGGGAACATGACCAAGAGGGATGAGATGCCAATGCAGATCTTCATGGAAGTCGAACTCTTCGACGTATGGGGCATCGATTTCATGGGACCGTTCCCAAACTCACACCGAAATGAGTATATCTTGGTCGCGGTGGACTACGTGTCCAAATGGGTGGAGGCAATCGCGACTCCGACAAATGATTCTAAAGTAGTGATTAATTTCCTACGGAAGAATATCTTCGCGAGATTTGGAGTCCCTAGAGCACTGATCAGTGATGGCGGTAGCCATTTTTGTAATCGGTACCTGGATGCTGTACTAAAGAAGTACTCGGTAAAGCACAAGGTCACGACACCATATCACCCACAAGCAAATGGTCTAGCGGAAGTGTCCAATCGAGAACTCAAGCAGATCTTAGAGAAGACAGTGAATTCGTCCCGGAAGGATTGGTCATTGAAGTTAGACGACGCACTGTGGGCGTATCGGACGGCATTCAAAACCCCTCTTGGTACCACTCCCTATCGGTTGGTATTTGGCAAGTCGTGCCATTTACCGATAGAACTCGAATGTAGAGCGTTCTGGGCGATAAAGAAGCTGAACATGGAACTGGATTCAGCCGGAAGGAAGAGATTACTGCAACTGTGTGAATTTGAGGAACTCCGACTGGATGCATTCGAGAACGCGGCTATCTACAAGGAGAGAACGAAAAGATTCCACGATCAGCGACTCCGCGAAAAGGTACTCACTCCTGGAATGAATGTTTTGTTATTTAACTCTCGGTTACGTCTTTTCCCAGGTAAACTAAAATCCAAGTGGTCTGGACCATTCACCGTCAAGGAGGTATACCTGCATGGAGCAGTGGAACTACAAGGACAAGACGGGGCGACCTTCAAAGTGAACGGTCAGCGAGTCAAACCATATTATGGAGGAGAGACGAGGGCATCTGAAGCCATGTACCTGGATGAGCCGAGGGAGTGATCAGAAGGAAGGTCGAGCCACGACCGAAACCAAGGCGCTGGGTGGGAGGCAACCCACCGAGGTTTGCTTGTTGTTTAAATTTCATTTTCTTTTCTTTTGAGTGTGATTTTAGATATAAAAAAAAAGTGAACAGAGGGTTACGCGGGATTCCACGCGGCCTACAAACCGCGTGGAAAACCGCAGGGCTCTCTGAGGGTTTTTGAAACAGAGGGTTACGCGGGATTTCCCGCGACTTACAAACCACGTAACAAACCGCGGGGCTCTCTGAGTCTTTTTGGAACAGAGGGTTACGCGGGATTCCACGCGGCTTGTAAACCGCGTGGAAAGCCGCGCGTGTCCTCTGACAGCTAGGGTTTCGTTTTCTTGTCTTTTGTGTGCAGTTTCTTCCCTCTTGTCATTTCAATTGTCTACCTTTCTTTTCTTCTTCATTTCTTCTTTCCTTTTTTTTCTGCATCTATCTCTCTCTCTTCTCGAAAGTCTCTCTCTCTCACTCACGAATTTAAGCTCTCTCCACCATTGTTCAGTATTTACTTCTCCATCCTTCAAGATCCAAGGTATGCAACTTTTCATATTCACGTTTTGGTCTTTGTGTGTGATGATGTGGTGTATGTATTCACCTAGTCTTCCATTTCTTGCTTCCAAGTTTTATTATGCTTACTTCCCCTTTGTTCTGATTTCTCACAATGTGTGCATTCATGATGATTTATGTTTAGAATATGAGGACATGCTTGTTGTGTGCTTTGAATCTGACATAAGAGTAGTGTATTTGATACAACTAGTATGTACTTGCCCTAGTGAGGATCTGTATGCTCAATTTTATGTTGGGAAAGTTGTGGGAAGTAGAATGAGAATGCATGTTGGTGGGTATAATCTTGTTCTTGTGGAACAGTCCAAATTTTTGTGCATAATTAGTAAAATGGGGATTTATGGTAACATAAAGTCCCTACGTTATTTTAGTGGGTCTATATCTTTTTGTGTAAGCATAACCAAACCTAAGTTTTCCTTAGGTTTGGGGTCGTTATGTTAGCCGTCATCGGTGTAAATCAGTGACGAAATTTAGATGTATGCACTAGGGAATTCTGTGGTGACGGTGGTCCAAATGCATGAACTAAACAGTAATCTATTAATAATCTGCATGCATGGGAATTGTGAGTTTCTATCTGTATGTGCACGTAAGAAAATGAGATACAACAAACCTAAGTTTCACTTAGGTTTGGGGTGCCTTCCTTTTCACAATTCACACACTCACATTTGACCCTTCGCAAACCTCGGTTTTACCGAGGTTTGGGGTGGCTATGAGCGCGTTAACTCATTTGAGTTCAATTACTTGTGCAGATATGAGGACCCATCCGAGCACATACCTTTCATTTCCGGAATATGAGCGAATCCATCCGAGCAACCGGAGGGCAATGTTCGATCACGAGAACCCCGACAAAAACGGCCGCCACGAGCAGATGCGGTTGAACGACTGCACTCCATTTGGGGAACGTGGCATCAGACTAGCAAACCTATCGGCCGGATCACGAGTGCCGGAGATCATACAACAACAATCATGGGAGGGATTCATTCGAACTCCACCCATGTATTGTGTTGATACAGTGAAGGAATTCTATGCTTGTATGATCCCGGAAGTATACCACGACCGATGCGTGGTAAGAATGGGTGATAGGGAGGTACGGATTTCTCCAACGGACATCGATGCCTACTTCCACGCTCCTCGCCGGATCGAGCTGAGTGCAACCTACGGTGTATCTCCACACCCAGCATTCCGAGAGCAGTTAAGCCCAAATATTGCCGCCTCTATAAGGCGGAATGGACACACGGGATGGAACAAGATGGACCAGCACATTTTGAAAAGCGAGATGCACACAAATATTGCGTTTCTCATGTTGTTCATCAAGGCCTCATTAAAGCCATCCACCCACAACACCACCGCTGACAGCCAAGTGGCGGAGGTCCTCTACTCCCTCCACAACAACCTGCCGATGGACATCGGCCACATCATTTGGATGGAGATACTAGACGCCGGTATGACCCTCAACGGTATTTTACCGTTTCCTTGTTTGATAACTCACTTTGGTAGGGAAGCTGGCGTCCCAATAGGACACCTCACCGCGCCGATGAAGGACTTTACGAAGACGCAGTATCAACACCAAATTACGGCAGCGAGGAAGTTGGAAGAGAAGAGGCGAGCAGACCCATATTTTCAGATGCGGCGGCTTGCCGAGCCGGTCCATTTGTCATCCGAGAGTGCCTCGGATAGTGATCCAGATTTTGAGCCAGAGGCACCAGCGGCGGAGGAGTTCGTTCACGGCGGCGACACGCCTCCTTATATGCGCCGATTCATGGATCACATGACGACACAGGTTAGCGGAATAAATGCACATGTGGACCTCGGGTTCCACAACTTGAACCTACGCATGGACGGCTACGACAGCCGTTTGGATGGCTTTGACGCTCGCCTCGCCCAAGCTGGATTTCCGGCCCCACCAGCACGACAAGCACCGCCACAGGACCGGAGGAGAATTCGAGGCCGGCGAGACGGAAGCGCGTCATCATCCGCCCGCCGGTAGATGGGTTTGTTATCATAATCTCTTTTAATTAATTATGTTCTTGATGATTCTGTACTGCTTATTTTTGTTTTGTCGGATGAATTTAATAATAACACACAACAATAGTTTCGCACTATGTATCACCTATCTGCACATTGGGGACAATGTGTGGGTAAGGTTTGGGGTTGCCAATCGGGCCCCGTTAATGCACGTTGATGCCCCACACTTAAGAATGGTTAGATCATGGTAGCCAATACTTTCTCGTTTTGAATGATTGAGACCAACCATTGTGGGGAGAACTTTGTGACTGCAAAGTGACCATTAGGGAAGGACCGGGAAAGGGCATGACTAGGGACATTAGTGGAGACCACCCGATTGTGAGTTTTGAGCCTAAAAGACGTTTTTCATTTCGAGGGATTTATACACTTAATTCACATACATTTTTTCGAATTCCTTGTCGTGAATGTAGAATGATCTCGCTACATTATTGCATTGAGTAGCAAAGACGACCATCGGGATATTGGGTAAGGGTATAGTATACCATATCATGTGGACCTGAAGAGATGATTCCAGGCAGTGTGTGCTTTCTTTTAACCCAATTTTAGCTATCGTTCCCTTTTGACCCTTTGTGTGTATCCATTAACCACTTTGTAGCCAAACACTCACCTTATTCATTCCTAAACCCTCCATTAAACCTTTAGCCAAAAGCCTAAGCCAACCCTTATCCGAAAGTGTGTCAATCGGAAGCAGTAACGAGCAACAGAAGATAGAGCTGAAAAGAAGAATTATAGGCCAGTCAAGAAAATAAAAGTGGGTCAATGTAACCCAAGTAATAGAAAAGAGGACTAATGTAGTCCCAAAAAAAAAATTATACAGTTATTTAGAAAATAGTTAGAGCTGCAAAATAAGAGAGTCAAAGCGACTCCAATAGTGACGAAAAGGGCCAAGTAAGCGAATGTGAAGCAACGAGAGTTCAGGAATTGCCAATGATTGACACACCGAGGATTTTTGATCCGTTTTACCCTTCGTTTCGTAGCCTTGACCTTAACCCCATTACAACCCGTGTAAAGACCTGGATGATCTTTTGGAAAATGTGATTACAGTTTACGACTACCTTTACTGATATTCCCTGTCTTGCTACTTGATTCCTTTCTGAGATCAAATTGTTGGACATTTGTGCGTCTTTCTTTAGAGTTGTCATGTAATTATTGCGTATTCTTGCACATAACTTCCTTAAACATGACAACACGAGCGATAACCTAGGTTCGAGTGCAAAGAGAGTATCCCGTGAGGTAGGGTCGAGGCGAAATGTTTTCCCTAGTATGTTTGGACCTAGTCTAACCCTAATGTAACCGAAACAGTCACGAGTTCAACTCCCAATGGAAGGCCATAGATCAAACATAATAAGAATGAGGCTAGGATGAGATAAGCATTCACGAGTTTGGGAAATCACCAGTGCATTACGTGGTACCGATTGAGAGTTGTGTTGTTATTATTTCATTGATTCATACTTTAATTCTAATTTTTTATCGCTAATTTGCTTGAGGACAAGCAACGCTCGGTTTGGGGTTGTTGATAACGCCACTTTTTGGCGTTATTTTCAGTCCATAAACCTATGAGATTGGCTTGTAATTGAGCAAAAAGGCGAGATTTTACGGTCTATCTAGTGAATTGTGCAGGTTATCCGAAATAAGACGAGCATCGAGAAAAGGAGCGAAAAAAGACCCAAAAGAGAGCCCAGAACGAAGCCCAAAGGAAAGCCCAAGAACCGAACCAGATTCGAACCAAACCCGACCCAAAACCAATAAAGAGGACGCGCGGTTTTCCACGCGGTTTGCAAACCGCGGGTAAAACCGCGTAACCCTCTGGTCGTTTTTATACATTGGCGTTTTGCGGATTTAGAGGATTATCACGACACGTGCGACGGAGGGCTGGGGAGAGGCAATTTTCAGAGCAATTTCACACACTTTGGAGCCACGAGAGAGGATTGATTGAAGACAGTTCACCACACGGAGTAAATCAGAGCCGAGAGAGAAGGGATTTCATCATTATTCACAGTTACCACGATAAACATGATTTCACACACCACTTGTTACCTTAATTCTCGTGTTTTTGTTCACCCCAACATGAACTAATCTTTAGATGTTGGGGGTTGGAGGAACTATGGATTTATGATGGATGACGTGTACACGAACAATTATTGTTACCCGATTTGATCTATGAAGTATTTGATTTATGTTTTTATTATCAGTTGTAGTTTGATCACCTCCAATTGAATATCATTGTTTTTAATTAAGTTTGAGAAAAAGTAATTAGAAACTAGATCAAGAAATCAAGTGCCGGAAAGGAGAGTCGAGCTGAGATAGCCGAATCACTTTCTGCTCCAAACAGTTGACCTAAAATATTTTCAAACCCTAGGTTTAGTTCGAGAGATAAAACCTACAAGTTTCGAAATAAAAGCTGTTTTGCTTGAAAAAGACTAACAGTGATTGTCAACTAGGATTCATAGAGATAATCAGTAATCGTTGTCGTTCGGGTATTTGTTCATCAGTAGCATATCCATAGGAAATCCAACCCTCAACCTTTTCTCTATCAAAGTTTTCCAAAAACCTCCCGTCAATCGATTTTAGTTTTATTTCAGTTTTATTAAGTTTTTAAATTAATTCTCAACCAACATCCAATTGCGACAGTTCAGTTAATAGGGTCGATAGTCATTGTGATACTTAGTTCCTAGTTCCCTTGGTTCGATACTCGTACTTCCGTACTATTACTTGATTTCGACACCGTACACTTGCGGTTAGATTTAGGAGGTGTAAACTCGCCTATCAGTGCCCCACAGCCACCAAAGCTGAAAAGATAGCTAAGGTGAAGATTGCCCCCAAGGCAAAGAAGACCAACCCTGGTGCAAATCAGGTCAAGGTGAATCCTACCACTGAGGTTAAGAAATTAACCAAAGTGAAGAAAGACAAAGTTGAATCTTCAAATGATGCGAAGACTGCTGAACCTTCCATTCCAACTACTTCCACTGACAAATGTGTATACATGGTTAAGTGGGTACCCAAGAAAAACTAATCTTCCTTTGTATTGCAGGTTAAGAAGGGTATCTGGTATCTCGATAGCGGATGCTCTAGACACATGACTGGAAAGAAAAGTCTGCTCGCTGAATACAAGGAAGAGAAGGGTCCCTCTGTGACTTTCGGTGGAAATGGAAAAGGACATACCCTAGGGTATGGTGTACTTTCAAATGGTACAACCTCCTTCAGAAGAGTCGCATATGTTGAAGGACTGAAGCATAATCTTCTAAGCATCAGTCAGTTGTGCGACATGGATAACAAAGTAATCTTTACTAAGGAATCCTGCTTTGTCGCTGACAAAAAGGAGAAGATAGCTCTCAGCGGTTATCGTTTGGAAAATGTTTATGTAATAAACATGGACTCAACAACCACTGAGAATTCCTGTTTCTTCTCAAAAGCCTCATCCGATGTCAACTGGCTATGGCATAAGAGACTATCTCATCTAAATTTCAAGACACTGAATACTCTTTCTTCAAAAGAGTTAGTCACTGGTCTACCTCAACACTCATACGCCAAAGAGTCTTTATGTTCAGCGTGTGAAAAAGGGAAGCAGACCAAAGCTAGCTTTAAATCAAAGCAAGTCTCCTCAGTGTCATCTCCTCTACAACTACTCCATATGGATTTGTTTGGCCCTGTTAACAAACAATCCATCGCTGGAAAGAAATATATGCTGGTCATAGTTGATGAATTCTCTCGTTATACATGGGTTATGTTTCTCCGTTCCAAGAGTGACACCCCTGAAGAACTCATCACTTTTGTTCGGAAGATGGAAACCCTGAACAATTTGACCGTTCGCTCAATAAGGAGTGATCATGGGACTGAATTCAAAAACAGTTCTCTTGATTCCTTCTTTGAGAGTAAGGGTATTTCTCACAACTTTTCTTCAGTGAGAACACCGCAACAAAATGGAGTCGCTGAAAGAAGAAATAGAACAATTATTGAAGCTGCACGTTCAATGCTCAGCGATTCTCACCTGCCTACTCAGTTTTGGGCAGAAGCTGTCAACACTGCTTGTTTTACGCAAAACAGGTCGCTGATAGTCAAAAGATTCAATAAAACAGCCTATGAACTCTTTCATGGGAGAAAGCCTTCAATCAGCTTTCTTCACATCTTTGGATGTCAGTGTTTCATACTGAATAACAGAGATGCCCTTGGTGTTTGATCCTAAGGCTGATGATGGAATCTTTCTTGGATACTCCTCAGTTTCCAAAGCCTTCAGAGTCTTCAATCGTAGAAGACAAACTGTAGAAGAAACTATTCACGTCACGTTTGACGAATCCCGTTCAGCGAACTCTAAACCGTCCGCTGATACTGAAGAACTGAATCAATGGATGTTTTCTCATCTTGGTGATTCAGAAGACATTCCCACACCTCATGCTCATCCAGTAGAAGATGATAGTCCCACTATCATTCCAAATTTGCAGAATAGTGAAGCTGAAACATCATGGGTTTCAGCTGTTCCTATAAACACTATACCTGCAGTTGATCCAAATGTCTCAGACATTCCATCTATTTCTCAGCAATCAGTAAATGAAATGACAAATACAAGTATTCCTCTCTTAGCTGATACTCCAGAAGTAGCTGAAGCTTCATCTTCAGCTCCTCCACTTCAAGATGAGTCAGCGACGTATGCTCCGGCTCAGCGATGGACCGTAAATCACCCAATTGATCAAATTCTTGGTGATCCAAACGCTGGTATTCAGACTCGATGAAGTGCAGGTAATATTTGTTTATTTGTTAACTTGATTTCTCTAACTGAACCAAAGAAAATAAATGATGCCTTCAAAGATCCAAACTGGGTCAGCGCCATGCAAGAAGAGCTGACTGAATTCGAAAGAAACAAAGTTTGGAAACTTGTTCGCAGACCAACTGATAAAACAGTGATAGGCACTAAATGGGTCTATCGAAACAAGTTGGACGAACATGGTACTGTAACTCGCAACAAAGCTCGTCTTGTTGCTCAGGGATACAGACAAGAGGAAGGCATAGATTATGACGAAACATTTTCTCCCGTAGCAAGACTTGAATCTATTCGTCTATTCTTAGCATATGTTGTACACAAAAACTTCAAAGTACATCAGATGGATGTTAAGTCAGCGTTTCTAAATGGAAAGCTGAATGAAGAAGTATATGTGGAACAACCTCCAGGATTCTCAGATCCTAAGCATCCAGGTTATGTTTATAAACTGGATAAGGCACTTTATGGCTTAAAGCAAGCTCCTCGTGCATGGTATGACACTCTTTCTACTTATCTCCATATTGAAAATTTTGAGCGAGGTAAGATTGACAAAACTCTATTTTTTAGAAAAGTGAAAGGTCATATCATTCTAGTTCAAATATATGTTGATGACATTATATTTGGTTCTACTAACCCTGAGCTTTGTACTCGTTTCGCTGATAGAATGAAAGATGAGTATACAATGAGCATGATGGGTGAACTAACATATTTCCTTGGTCTTCAGATTAAGCAAACTGAGAAAGGAACTTTCATTAATCAGGGAAAATATGTTAAAGATATGCTGAAGAAATTCGACTTAACTGAAAGTTCAGCTATGAAAACCCCTATGGCACCACCGCTGATACTTGATAAGGACACTAAGGGTGTTCCTGTCAATGTCACGTTGTACCGTGGGATGATCGGCTCTCTACTGTATCTTACAGCTAGCCGACCCGATATTATGTTTGCAACTTGCTTGTGTGCACGATATCAAGCTGAACCTAAGATATCTCACATGAAAGTTGTAAAGCGAATTTTTCGATATCTTAAGGGTACAACGAATCTAGGTCTTTGGTATCCCAAAGATTCAGGATTTGATTTACTTGCCTATTCTGATAGTGATTTTGCAGGATGCAGAATGGATAGGAAAAGCACCACAGGAGGATGTCAGCTCCTGGGTGGAAAGCTGGTATGTTGGACAAGTAAGAAGCAAAACTCAATGTCCACTTCAACAGCTGAAGCTGAATATGTAGCTGCTGGAAGCTGTTGCTCTCAAGTCTTGTGGATGAGAAATCAGCTACTAGACTATGATCTTCAGCTCTCCAAAATTCCAATCTATTGCGACAGCACAAGTGCCATCGCTATAGCAAATAATCCAGTGCTACACTCAAAGACAAAACACATAGAAATCAGATATCATTTTATCAGAGATCATGTGATGAATGGAAATATAGAACTTCATTTTATCCCAACTGATTATCAGTTAGCTGATCTATTCACCAAACCTCTTGATGAGACAAGATTCAACTTTCTCATCAGCGAGCTTGGAATGCTGAACTTTGAAGGATAAAATCTTCAGCGATTCACATTGATCAGCGATAGGATAAAATCAATTTATATAACCTATTCTATCATTTTCTCTCTGAATAAACTTGATTCGCTGATATCAAGGTATGTTTTTCTCTCTCTGACAAATCGCATGTAAATGCAAGATTTCAAAACAAAATGCATCGCTGAATATCTCTTCCTTAACAGCGATACTTTGGAATTTCTAAAACCATCACTGATATTTCTATTCAGTGCTTCATGTTTTCAAAAGTGTCCCTGAGTTTTTCAAAACCTCAGAGACAACCAAGAATATGAAAGGACAGTTGTGACGTCATTACAACGGATAAGCCCTGGCACGTTTTTATTTCTGACACACGTTTGCACGTTTCGTTTTCTCGCCAATCAAATGCAAACACGTGTCCGTGTCATGATGAAAATCTTTTCCCGCTCAAGATTTTCTCTTTCTAAAATCTCTATATAAACAAACTCTTTGTTTATATTTTTCTTTTACGCGAACTTATTCTCCAAGCAAAGAAAGAATCCACTGTTGCATTTGGCTCTCGTTTTTCTCTCAAGAACAACTGTTCATCTTCTTCATCAAACATCAAGGTTAATATGTTCTTATTTATTACCGAATGCGTATAACTTGTTTCCGATCTTCTCATTGTTTTAACAAGATCAAACAAAAGAACTTCGTAAAATGAAATCATTTCTTTCGTGGTTTTATGAACACAACCATTTCATGGTTGTTCTTCAAGTTTAAATGCAAAATCTTAAACTTGTTCTTCATTCGTTTCCAGAATCTTTTTCTTCATAGAAAACTGGAAAACAAGAATAAATGGGTTTTACATTTCGTTTCAAAAATCAAGAAAAACCCTAATCTTCATTAAGACATTTGTGTCTGAATGAAATGGATAAAATTCGAACCATCTTAATGGAAAATCTTTCCACATTAAGATTATTCTTATTTATTAACATCTTTGGTTGAACTGATAATACAGAGAAATGGTTTCGTCTACCATTCCTACTACCGCTGAGAACATCTCTACTGACTCTGAGGAAGTGGAAATCATCAAGGCTCCTCAGGTTAAGTTCACTCTGGATCAACTAGACTGGACCAAGATAAACAATCTTTATGCGCTTCTCGAGTTTCCTCCTCAAAAGCAAGTCACACATCTGACAGATGCTGTGAATTTCCTGAAGAATTGCTGCATTTCAACAGCCCTGACCATCTCACCTCCCGCAAGTCAGCTACTATTATCCCAATTCTGGTACTCTGCCAGACACTCTCAGCTACCATCCGCCAAAGATCCCTCCAAAACTGTTGATTGTATCCTCTGCGATACTGAATATGGCACGATAAAGATCACACCTGCCATCATTCGCAAAGCTCTGAACTTTCCCATCGCTACAAAGGAAAAACCTTTTGTTCCTTTCCCTGACCATAAGAAGCTCGCTGACAAAGAAGCTCTTATTGCATTTTTTGATGCAATGGGCTATGTATGGGAAATGGGCAGAGACAAGAAGCCTGAGAAGAAGCTAACCCTGCTGAAAAAATCAAAAATGCCCAGCGAGATGAATTTCATCTTCGCTCACCTTATCAGCTGCATGACTGCCAAGACCGGCTCTTCTGATCAAGCCGCTCAACCTCAGCAAGCAATGGGATACGCTCTGCTGAAAGGTCTACACATTGACTGGGCATCTCTCATCTATGATGACTTGCTGCAAAGAGTAGACTCTGCCGCTGACAGGCCTGCATGGGTTCCTTACCCCCGATTCATCAGCGCCATCTTTCAATACGGCCTGAAGGACAGCTACCCGCAAGAGGGCGATCTGAAACTCTCTCAGATTGGTCCTAAGGTACTCGACTTCAAACCTGTTAAAAATGAGGTACGTCTTTCTACCCTCTTAACTCTTCTCAACCCTTCTTCTTCTACTTCTGTGGCTCCTTCAGCGACAATACCCATCGCTGATACCCTGGCCACAAAATCCTCTCCTTCTAAGAAAAGGAAACATTCCTCTACCCCACTTGGTTCTAAAAGGATCAAGAAAACCAAGGAGCAACCCCAGCAATCTCATGCTGAAGACTCCTCAGCTCCTTCTGCAGAGCTGAAGGAACGTTCAGTGGTACGCTCTGCCACACCTGAACAACCCATCCATTCCATCCCGACTTCAGCGTCTCTAAACGCTGAGGTTACAAACTTGGAACCGACCCAACCTCCTTCAGTCTCTCAAAAGACTGAAGAAGTGATTCTCAGCGAATCCAACGCTGAACTCAGAACCCAACCTCCATTCTTATCCTTCGCTCCTCCCTCCACTCATTTGGACTCTACTCCAGTTATCACTGAAGCACCTGTCATTCCTCCAGAAGTTAAAGATGATACTCTTCAAGGAATGATGGGGACAGGACCTGCAGAGATGACCATTCGTCACCGCACTTTTGAAGACGGCATGGAACTTTTCTCAGGAACTCGTGATTTTGATGATTTCACCAATCCTCCTGCAGGTACACACCAACCCATAAACACTATCACTAAACCCCAAACTTCTGAGCTTTCCTCTGTTCACAAGTTTTTATATGTTACAGGTCCTAACTTGGGAGACATCAACGCCTCTCTGAAGTCCGTGGAAACAAAGCTGACAGGTCTCACCACCACTCTTTCCAACAACTCTTCAGCTGTAACAAACGCTGGAGAGAATCTTATAAAGCTGACAACGGTGGTGGAGAAGAAGGCTTCCACAGATGACATAAAGCTCGTTGATAAGACTCTCAGCGACTTCGCAAAGGTGCTCGCTGACATTTACACCGACTACACCTCTCTCAAAAATTCAGTTTCCTCCATGTCCAGCGAGGTAACAACGCTGAAGACATCGGTTGGAACACTAGAGGGAGATATGTCTGCTGTGAAGACAAATATAAACACTCTGACGACTGACTTAAGCTCTGTAAAGACTGACGTTGGTTCGATGAAGACTATGATCGAACAACTGTTGCACAAGGAGAATACTCCTGCTCCTGCACCTGTCCCTGAAACTGAACATTTTACAGCGGCGGATCGCACTGAGCTCGAGAAAATCAATCCTGCTATTTCTGGCCTTGAAGTCAGATTAGCAAAGATTGAAGGTTGTGTAGGTATCTCTGGCCAAGAAGACAGAGAACCTACCAAAGCTGCTGAGTCAACCCATTCCTCCCCTACTCATCATGAAAAAGAGGGGGAGAAGAGCGCTGAAGAACTCTCCAAGAGCGCTGAAGACCTTTCCCATGATGAATCTATCAGGGGAGAGAAGAATGCTGAAGAAACCAATGCTGAACCTCAGGGAGTTGAAAACCCTGAGGGAACCGAGAAGCTCGCCTCTGTATCTGAGGGGGAGCAACTCGAAGAAGAAGCTGAAGAATCCGAAGCAGAAGATGATGAAGCCATCGACATCCCTGATGATGAACCATCCTCTTCTCCGAAGAATGATGATGATGAAGATGATGATGATGACGATTTCTTTATCGTCAAACCTGCTCAGAGAATCAAAGCTCTTAAAGGAATCTCGATAAATGAACCTTCAGGGGAGCGAACAAAGACAAAGCCCTCAGCCTCTGGAGCTGAGAAAGGCAAAGGCAAAAGCGTCGCTGAAGATGACAATCTGACGATCTTTCTTGAAAAGCCGGTTTGTCAGGTACACTAAACATCTCTTACTCCATCCCTCCTCTATCATACACTATCAGTTATACTACCCAAGCCTATACACTTGAACAAATTTTCTCTCTCTGTTTCTACCCAAGTTCTTACTTGTAAGATTGCTGTGTTTCAGCTAGTCCTCTCCCCTGTTTGAGGATATCGCTGAAGGTTCCACAACGGCGACTTCACCAATAAAACCAGCTGCCGCTGAAGAAATAATCCCAGTCTTGGATTTAATCTCTGAGACTGATGAACCTGAAGAACATATGCTCTCTCACAATAGCAGACCTTCCTTAGCTCCTCAAAAGCTAAGTGAAGATGATCAGAGAAGAAGAGAGGAAATGATAAAGCGATTCGAGGATCAACGAATCATTCTGAAGCGTGATCAACTTCCTTCAGTTCCTCCAAAATTCAAAATTTCCAAAGCTAAATACGAGGAACACCTCAGAGCTGAACATCTCATCGCTGAAAGAAAGGAAGCTGAAGAAAAAGACAGAGAATACGCCATCAAGCTTACTCAACGATCAATAAAAGACCCTAAGTTGAAAAGAGTTCCCATTGATGTTCAACGTCAGCTATGGGATGATGCTCAAGAGATCGTTAGAGAAAAGACTAAGGTCTCTGATACGACTTTGGAATGGGCTAAACAAATGCTGACCTATCGATCTAGACCATCCAAAATAATCAAGGCAAACATCAGAGGAAGACTGTACGCTGAAGTTCCTGTTGTTGAAGTGGATGTCTACAGAGATGACAAAACCAAACAAACCTTCTATGCTGCTACCTTAGAAAAGTTTGGTCTCTATGAATGGTTAGAAACAAAATTAGCCATTCAGGGATCGCGCTCAAAGTTCAAAAGTCATGTCGAGATGATCTTAAACAAACAGATCGACCTGCTTTCATCCTGTGTGGATATTCCTCCTACTCTTCCTTAACCAGAGAAAGAGTCTGCTAAGAAAAAGAAAGTCTCTGATTCAGGTCCTACTATTCGAAATGAAACGGGTATTGGTTTCTCTCGTGCTGAAATTGTTGGCCCTGATGCCGATCTCTCAGCGCTTGACACCTCCCTACCACCTGGAGAAACTTTCATTCCTGGCACAGTTGTAAGTGATCCCTATGGTATATTCTTTTTAGACTACTATGGAAATCATCACTTTCAACGTATCTCTGAGCTCAACATCGCTCCCATCGAACAACTCAGAGATCTCGTATACTGGTGTGAAGTCAGACGCGACATCAAAGCTAGACACCTGAAGCCCTTGATTTTTGAAGCAGCTCTGAAGAAAAAGAATCAAGGAGAAGATGTCCCTGACTGGATGATTCCCACATCAAAGACCCTTGATGAACTTCTCATTAAGGAAGAACCTTTTGACGGATAGGATCGCCTTGTAATTCTTTCTATCCTTATCTGTCTACAACTTTTGTACTTGTAATTTATTTTCGCTTGTACTTGTAATCTTTTCATTTCTCTTTGTATCCTGATTCAAAGTTTTAAAGAAAGATTTCAGCGAATGTACTTTACTCCATCAGTACTAAAAAGATCCTAGAAAACAGTAAAAGGGACAAATATTTTATGAGTTCTTTTTATCCTTATGTTTTCATTAAATAGCAATTTTCTTTGTTGCTATGTCATAATCAAATAGGGGGAGATTGTTGATCCAAACCCTCAGTGATTTGATAATGACCCTCTCTTAAATACTTAGTGAAAATTGTAAGTAAACAATATGTATCAGAGTTTCACTATCGCTGATAAGTACTAAGATCTTCCAGTATCGCTGATAGGAACTCTCGCTCTTTAAATTAAACATTCAGCGAAACTGTTCACCATAATGTTCTGAGCCTGTTCAGTCCTTATGATGATCGCTGATAAGTTAGTTGTTTACTTATGATCCCTGAAGACAAGTTTCACGTCAACATAGGTTCTACGCTGAAGTCGAAGATCAAGCTCAAGAACCAGCGACAAGTCTCCTAATGAACTGATGCGGATCAGCGAAGACTCAGATTTGTCCACTCAACGTGAAGTATCAAGTACAAGACTTCAGCTATCGCTGAACTTCATCATAAGCTGAATAGTAAATGATGATACTCTGAATCAACGAAAGCTGATCATGAAGTCCTCCGTACAAAGTACTTTTGTCTTAACCACCCTTGCACGACTCCGTACGAAATGTCAGAAAAGAACCTCCGACTGTCTGAAATCGTACAACCAATCTGATACTACAATGTTCATACATGCGGCTACTTAGGTTGTCAACAAAGGTCAATGACATGCAACCAACCAGCTGATGACACGTGTAAAGTGTATACTGACTTGCATTAAATGCATGCAGTATATAAAGAGATGAACCCACTTCATTTTGAAGTAACTTGCTAACTCTGGACAAGTTCAATCTCTTATCTCAAGATAGGTTATTATTAGTAATTTCCTTATCTTTCTTAGTGCAAGAAACCTTAGTGTTCCAACTTGTTTAGATTTAGGTTTATCCTTAATCTTGATTCCGCAACAAGCTGTAAATTGTTAATGATTTATCAATAAAAAATTTAGAAAAGTAAAATATGTGTGTTTGTATTCAACCCCCCCCCCCCCCTTCTACAAACTTGTGTAACCCTTCGGGACCAACACATATCAAAGAACATATCAAAGACGCTGGTGTTGTATTCTCACTTAAACTTGATGAAGAAGATGTAAGCAGCATTGAAGAAGTTACACGTAAAGGAAAAGATCTACCGAGAGTAATTGGTGACTGTGGGGATGAATATAGGCGTGCATAACATAACCCACTATGGTTGCAGCCATATATAGGCATAAACCATTTCATTTGGCTTGCTTGAGTTCCAATACCATGTTCGCTGGTTCACACAATTGTGCAAAATTTCTGTATATGCTGTTGGGTCATTTCAAAGCCACCATTAGAGTCTAATAAATCAAAAAAGGAAGATCCACACACACACACACACACACGCGCGCTGTATTGTTGTATTATGTATTGAACAATTGTAGACCCATGGAGTATTTGTTTTCCAAGCTCTCATTAAGATGGTATTTAACTATTTATCCACTATAATGATTAATGAAGTATGGTATCTATTCTACTCGACAAGAAGACTTTGTCTGCAAGTGTGTTACAACTATTGGGAAAATCAAAACTTTATGAATATAAAACCATGAAAGTAACATATCAAAACATATCGACATTGAATTTTACCATGTAAAACCATGAAATTAATATCGTGAGTGACGGAAAATAGTTGACATGAATTTAGAAAAAAAAAACTATTAGAAAATAGAATGACACTCGAGAATTTACGTCTTAATCTAGATTAAAGTCATGTCATGTACCCGACCAACGGACGGATATAACACTAGTTTTATTAGTTTCCAAGTAGGAATAATGTATTTTGTTTGTTGGCCTCTTGTTCCATCAGCATCTATTTACGCCAGGCTAGTGGCAAGAGTTATTTGTGATTTTGTAGGTTGCCATTGTTTTAGTAGCCATCTCTTGTGGTTTGCAATGGAACACATTGTTTTCTCGGACTCACACACCTGCTATTATTTGATCAGAGTAATTTCCGTGTTTTTCCTGTTATCTGTAGTAATAGTAGTATATACTAAACTAGGTAACAGCACCGCGCCTTGCGCGGTGAATACAAATATTATTATAAAGATTAATATACTTACTAAAAAATTTGATTAATATTATTATTAAAAGTTGTTATCTTACTAAAAAACCATAATTTATTAAACTAAGTATTGTTAACTTACTAAAAGAAATAATACAAACATTGGTATAGATCTTACTAAAAAAATAAAATAATTTAAAAGTTTTGATTTATAATCATTGTTAACTTATTAATAAAAACAAAAATTAATTAAATAAATAAAAAATATATTTTATTAAATAAGTTTTGATTTATAAATATTGTTAGGTTACTCCATAAAAATGTATAAATAAAAACATACAATATTAAAATTAAACACTGTTAACCTACTAAAAGATAAAAAAAATATAACCTATTCAAATAAGTATATTTGATTTATAAACATTATTATCTATTTTAAAAAATTGGTATAGATATTACTAAAAATATAATATAATATAATTTAAAAAATTTGATTTATAATCATTGTTAAGTTATTAAGAAAAACAAAAATTAAATAAATACAAAATATATTTTATTAAATAAGTTTTGATTTATAAGTATTGTTAGGTTATCCATAAAAATGTAAATAAATAAAAACATACAATATTAAAAAGATTTTTGATTTATAAGCATTGTTATCCTACTAAAAGAAAAAAATATATACATAACATATTAAAATAAGTATTTAATTTATACGCATTGTTATCTATCTTATAAAATAAAAAAATAAAAAATGAAAAGTTTTGTTAGCTTATTAAGAAAATAAAACAATTTAAAAGTTTTGGTTTATAATCATTGTTAACTGATTAAGAAAAACAAAAAATTAAATAAATAAATAAATAAATATTATTAAATAAGGTTTGATTTATAAGTATTGTTAACTTATCCATAAAAATGTAAATAAACAAAAACATACAATATTAAAAAAAATATTTTATAAGCATTGTTATCCTACTAAAGGATAAAACAAATATAACATATTAAAATAAGTATTTGGTTTATATTGATTGTTATCCATGTTATAAAAATATAAAATAAAAAATAATTTTTTTTTTGTAATTAATGAGAACATTTAATGTATGGCTTATATTTAAAATAAATCAAAATTGTAGAAAAATAGATAATTGGCCATGGAGGCCTCTCCTTAACTCACTCTCATTCATTCTCCTTTATATTGATATATTGATATTGATTGTTAGCCTAATAAGATAAAAGACTTTGATTATTAAACATTTTGTTTGATTAATAAGAAAAACAAAAAAAAAAATACAAAATCACTACAAAATATACACTTTTTATTGATTGTTAACTTAAACAAAAAAAATATTATAATTGTTAGCCTAATAAGAAAAATACAAAAAATATTGAATTATAAGCATTGTTAGCCTAATAAGAAAAAAGATTTTGATTATTAAGCATTTTGTTAGATTAATAAGAAAAACAAAAAATATACAAAATCACTACAAAATATACACTTTTTATTGATTTATAAGCATTGTTTAAACAAAACAAAATAATACAAAATAGAATGATTATAACTATACAATAAATATTGAATTATAAGCATTGTTAGCCTAATAAGAAAAAAGACTTTGATTATTAAGCATTTTGTTAGATTAATAAGAAAAACAAAAAAAATACAAATTCACTACAAAATATACACTTTTTATTGATTGTTAACTTAAACAAAAAAATATTATAATTGTTAGCCTAATAAGAAAAAGACTTTGATTATTAAGCATTTTGTTAGATTAATAAGAAAAACAAAAAAATACAAAATCACTACAAAATGCAAAAGAGAATGAAAGGTTCTAGGCAATTAATGCAACATTTAAAAAAAACTCTCACAAAATTCCAAAACCTCAATGGAGGCTTGTCTTTAATCCTCTCTCCGTACATTCTTCTTTATATATATATTGATTGTTATCCATGTTATAAAAATATAAAGTAAAAAATGAAAAGTTTTTGTAATTAATGAGAACATTTAATGTATGACTTATATTTAAAAGAAATCAAAATTGTAGAAAAATAGATAATTGGCAATGGAGGCCTCTCCTTAACTCACTCTCATACATTCTCCTTTATATTGATATATTGATATTGATTGTTAGCCTAATAAGATAAAAAACTTTGATTATTAAGCATTTTGTTAGATTAATAAGAAAAACAAAAAAAATACAAAATCACTACAAAATATACACTTTTTATTGATTGTTAACTTAAACAAAAAAATATTATAATTGTTAGCCTAATAAGAAAAATACAAAAAATATTGAATTATAAGCATTGTTAGCCTAATAAGAAAAAAGACTTTGATTATTAAGCATTTTGTTAGATTAATAAGAAAAACAAATAAAATACAAAATATACATTTTTTATTGATTGTTAACTTAAACAAAAAAATATTATAATTGTTAGCCTAATAAGAAAAAGACTTTGATTATTAAGCATTTTGTTAGATTAATAAGAAAAAAAATATACAAAATCACTACAAAATGCAAAAAAGAATGAAAGGTTCTAGGCAATTAATGCAACATTTTAAAAAAAAAGTCAAAACTCTCACAAAATTTCAAAGCCTCAATGGAGGCTTGTCCTTAATCCTCTCTCCCTACATTCTCCTTTATATATATATATATATATATATATATATATATATATATTGATTAAAAAAAAGTCAAAACTCTCACAAAATTCCAAAGCCTCAATGGAGGCTTGTCCTTATAATCCCATCTCCCTATATTCTCCTTTATATATATATATATATATATATATATATATATATATATATATATATATATATATATATATATATATATATTGATTTAAAAAAAGTCAAAACTCTCACAAAATTCCAAAGTCTCAATGGAGGCTTGTCCTTAATCCTCTCTCCCTACATTCTCCTTTATATATATATTGATGATTGTTAGCCTAATAAGAAAAAATACTTTGATTATTAAGCATTTTGTTAGATTAATAAGAAAAACAAAAAAAATACAAAATCACTACAAAAGATACATTTTTTATTGATTGTTAACTTAAACAAAAAAAATATTATAATTGTTAACCTAATAAGAAAAAGACTTTGATTATTAAGCATTTTGTTAGATTAATAAGAAAAACAAAAAAAATACAAAATCACTACAAAATGCAAAAAAAATGAAAGTTCTAGGCAATTAATGCAACATTTAAAAAAAAAGTCAAAACTCTCACAAAATTTCAAAGCCTCAATGAAGGCTTGTCCTTAATCATCTCTTCCTACATTCTTCTTTATATATATATATATATATATATATATATATATATTGATTCAAAATGATGGAGAGCATAGTCTTGAGTATTATATCAATGCTTTCTAGCCCAAATGATGAATCTCCTGCAAACGTGGAAGCTACGATGACACCCACATTTATATTCTTGTGTATCTTTTTATACACAGATAAACATATACATATATATATATAGGGATGAGATCGGGAGAGAACTCTAAAAAATAAAAGAAACGAAGAACTCATCTAAAATGTTAGATTAGGATAGTCCAACGGATGAGATTAAAATGGTGGTTATAACCATTTTTTTCAAAAAATAAAACCATTTCCTCCTAATTTTTAAAATCGAAAATCAACGAAAACAACAAAAATTGGAGCGAAACAAACTATACCAAAAAAATGATCACATTATTATCTTTAATTTGACAACCATTTTGATATACTTTTTTATCCGTTTTTTCTTGGTTCTCCGGTTCTTTTATTTTTCAAGGTTCTCCCTGGATCTTTTCCCTATATATATATATAAACATATACATATATATATATATATATTACACACAGATAGTAGATGTATATATACATTACACACAGATAAACATATACATATATATATATATATATATATATATATATATATATATAGGGGAGGTATCCGTTGCAAATCAGTCAGTTTGTGCAAACTATACAAACCACTATATTAGAAAACAATAGATGTATTTATGGATAATCATTATGATTCATTAAATAAGACTGAGATATATATGGAAGATGATAAGATTCATTCATTATGATCATGACTTTAGATTAAGAAACATAATAAAATCAGATATTTATTAGACTTGATCAACGACTAAGATTGGTTTGTATAGTTTGCACAAACTGACTGGTTTGCAACGGATACCTCCCCTATATATATATATATATATATATATATATATAAATTACAAGTTGGCCCTTGATTTGATGTTTTTTACAAAAAAAAACCAAAAGAAACAAATAGAATTACAAAAATGGGACAAAATGGTGAAATGACAAAAATACCCCTACCTCTAACTGAATTTTTTAACGGAGTTAGTGGCAAGGTCCTCCTTCTAAAGCAAAATCAAAACCATGAGAACCAAAAGTTTAATTATGAAACCACATGTCCTTGTTTCAAAGAAATCATTATACCTTAAGGACCAAAAGTAGAGTTTACTCTTTATATTATTATATTTTTCCGTTTTGTTTTTTCGTCCATCTTAATATTTTTGTTATTTTCATTTAAACTTGCACTTGTATGTTCAAATAAAGATTATATACCCTTTTTCCTAAAAGAACACGAGAGAATGATCCAAATCGAGTAAAAGTACATATCATAGAAGAGATGGTAAGAACTGATCTCGGATCAGGTCGGGCTCAAATCGGCCCGGGCCCAAATAGTGATTTTATAACCGATCCCGGTCTCGATCCAAATAGTGATTTCATAACGGTCCCGATCCCGACCAAAATATGAAGGCCCGGTTATAAGAACTAGTTTCACATAAAAAAATTATTTTCTTTAAAATTGATTTTTAACTTATAAAAAATATTTTTTGAAGACTTTAGTCTATCAAATACACTAACAAAAACGTTTTTATTACAATTGGATCTAACGAATGCACTAAAAAACTAAAAGAACATACGAGAGAATGATCCATAGTAGCAAATTTAAAATAACCAAATAGTGAGAACCAAAATCAAGGAAACCATAAAATCTTAAAGATCCAAAATAAGGGAGGGGGAGAAGGAAAAAAATAGCCTATCAAATAAAACCCGAAAAGAAAACTAACGAAACACAACCAAAAAAAGCTACGAACTTTGTGAACTTTTTTTCTTTCAAATGACCAGATTAAAATATATTTTTGAAAATTAAAATTCCGTACATTGGGATGGCAATCATCATTTCGAGTCTAGACACTTTACCGTAAACCACATCACATAGCGTGGTTTTTTTTTGTAAAAATGCAATCTGCAAACCGTGTCGCGGAAGTTCTAAGCCCCACATTGCGAGTGCGGTGTAAATGGTTTGTACTATTTTGACGGTTTAAATGTAGACGCCTAGTCAAAACTATCATGTTTATATCCTTGTCTCAAACCTCTATACGTTTCCACATTATTGTTTGAGAATAGTTTTAAGACGTGTTCTAAAAATGAAAGTTATGCTAATATAACCCCTAATGCTATCTAAAGTGTTTATTAAAATTACTAGAAACATTTTCAAAAAATTATTTAAAAATAAAAAGTTTATAAAACTTTTTTTGTTTTAACAAATTCTTTAGTAAAGCTTGTTCAAAATAGAGAGAACATGAGAGAAATGATAAAATTCTTTAAATTTTAAGTATTTTTTAAGTTTAAAGCCGAGGAAGGAGAAATTGATTTGAGGCGTGGCGTGGCGTGGTGGCGTGGCGGTGAGGCCAAACCTCAAGCCTTAGGAGCCACGACGAAGCCATGACGTTTTCAAGGCGTGGCTTATGGCGTCAAATTTATAATTCATATATTATATTATATATAAAAACATATGTTTTGTAGTGTTATTAAATGAGTCAATAATAATAAGCAAGTTAAATTAGGTTATATATGTAAAAAACTTGCAAATAAGACATTAAAAACATAAAGAAAAACAAAATACCGCATTACGAAAACTGTGCATTAGGCCATGACGTGTCACGAGCTTAACGTGGCGTGAGACGCAAGCCTTGGTGCCATGGCACGCCATGGCGGCTGTGCGGCGAGTTTTTTAAAACAGTGAATACAACTAATGATAAAGTCTCTAAAATAGAGAATATATTGGAGCGAAGAGTTGAGTTCTGGTGAGAAGTTGAGTTAATATGAAAAAAATTGAGAAGTTGTTATGAACTGTTGGTTGGATGCTCATTACGATGAGATGCACTCAGATAAGATGCATCCAGATGCACCAGATCAATTCTCCATATCAAGCGCTATTTTTGGGTGAGTTTGAGATTAAAAGTGATTAAGAATTCAAATCCACTTATCACGTTTCTAACGTTAACTCAACTTCTCAATCAATTCTTCACCTTGTAATCGAATATAACTTTTTAAGGATTCCATCTTTTAATTACCCATTTTATAAAATTAGGATTAATCTATTTGAAATGTTGTAATAAATAAACAGAGAAAACCCTATGGTGAGACTATGCAACATAAGAGCACCCCGAATTAGCGATGGCCATTTAGGCCTGACCCGACCGGGCAATCCGAACCCGACCTGGTCAAAAACCGGTTTCCAGCCCGATGGCAAGGACCGGTTTGGGTTTTTAGCGTTTTCTCCGGTCCGACCCGAAACCGGTTCACGACCCGGTTTTTGGCCCGACCCGGCCCGAAACCGATTTTTTCAAAAAACTAGCCGTTATATAGCCGTTTGGAGTCCATTTTAGCCGTTTTTTATGTTTTTTCACCCTCCAACCCATATAAATACTAGGGGGTGTTATGGATCATATCACCAACTTACAAAACGCAAAAAACGCATACAATTTTCATTTCTCGGCTCTCGCTATATTCGTTTCTCGCAAATTCTACTATAAAATCTCTAGTTCTCTAGTCTCTACTCTAAAAAAAATGGCCGAACAAAATTACACCGTTGTTGCCGAGCATGGACGAAAAGCACCGGTTTGGGAGCATTTCAACTTGGTGATGTTTTCCGACGGTACAAAAAAAACGCAATGCAAACGGTGTGGAGATTTCCTTCAAGCCGCCTCAAATACCACGTTAAAGCGTCACTTCGACGAGAGATGCAAGAGGTTGAAATCGGGTGACGATCCAAGTCAACCCATACTTGACAATTCCGGTCAAGTATGGTCGTATAATGAGGATATCACCCGACAATTGCAAATGAAATGTGTCATTCAAGTGGGGTTGCCGTTCGGACATTTCGACAATCGTCACATTACGAACATGATCAAACAAGGGTTCCAACCACGCTACAAGGGTTCGGTAAGTCGTCAAACTCTTCGGCGTGATGCTTTAAAACTTTGGAATACGGCTAAAAAAAATACGCGAGAAATGTTTTTAAACTTACCCAACAAAGTTTCTTTAACTTGTGATGTATGGAGCGCACCATTCGGATTGCCACAATCTTATATATGCATAACGGCACATTGGATTGTGCCGGGATCGTGGCAATTATGCAAACGTGTAATCACGTTTGAGCACTTTGGTTCGCCACATTCGGGTGACCGTTAGTTTTCTATAATTATGAGATGACTTCAATATTATAATTTAAAAAATAAAGTTATTAGTATTTCGTTTGATAATGCTAGTAATAATACGACATGCATAGAAAAATTAGGTTTGGTTTTATCCCCTATTTTAGAGGGAAAATTATTTCATACACGTTGTTGCGCACACATAATAAACTTAGCCGTTCAAGACGGCTTAGGTCGCCTTAATGAGCCTTTAACTAAGTTTAGGTTTATGTTACGCCGGATTTTCACAAAAGGTAAAAAAATGCAAAACTTATATAGACAACATCAAACAAACCTGGAGAATGATCTAGACGGTGTGGAAGATAACTTAGCCGAAAACGAAGCGGATGAACAACTAAGTACGCCGGGAACCGTAACCGAAAATTCTGATGCTAGTAGTGTCGGTGACGTCTCCCAATTCGACGATGACGAAGAAGAACCAGACACCGACCGCCTTGATGATCGCACGACTGTTGCACGACTGCAAAAGTACAATTCTCTTGAAGACTACAATCCAGATCAGAATCCATACTACGCTCCATACAATCCATACAATTACAATCCATGGGGATGGGGTGATGGGGGTGGGAGTTCGGGAGCGGGACCTTCGGGTTATTAGAATTTATGTATTGTAAGTTTGTAACTTAAAATTATAAAACGTAAAAGTGTATTTTAGTGATATATATTATAAATAAAACGTATTTTTAAAGTGTATTTTAGTGATCAAATCCAATTTTTTACCTTTTAAAGTTTAGTAATTAATTATTATACAAAGAAATTATTATTTTTTAAAAAAATACGAAAATACGCCGGCCCGATCTCAGAACCGGTTTTGGGCCCGGCTCGGCCCGGTTTTTATAAAACCGGTTTTTCCTAACAATAAACGGGTTAGGGATTTTCGGGTTAAACCCAGCCCGACCCGACCCGGTTTTTCTCAGAACCGGTTTTGGGCGTTACTATTTGAACCCGGTTTTTGTCTCGGCCCGACCCGACCCGAACCCGCTTTTTGGCCATCACTACCTCCAATGGGGAGGTCCATGATGACTAGGCATGATAAAGAAGTGGTTCATGAATTTTTTTACCATTGAGAGACCTATGACATGGCAAACCGCTCCATCTGCATGGAGCGGTCCATGCCACAAAATCCTGTATTTTTTTATTTTTTAATTCCCACATCTCCACTACGTATCTCTCTCACTCTCTGGTATATATATATATATATATATATATATATATATATATATATATATATATATATATATATATATACCAGAGAGTGAGAGAGATACGTAGTGGAGATTATACTTCCTTTTTCATTTTCTTTTTATTAGTAACTTTTATTAATAATATATTATTATACTATTATTATTTATTACTTTGAATATTTTAAATAAAGATAAATTTTTCAATAATAATTTTTTTTGAAGACAATAATAATAATAAATTATTATAATATTCTTATAAAAATTGTATTTCATACTTTTTATTTATAGTGACATTTATTAATATAGTTATTAATTAGTGTTGGTTGTAATAAGTATTTTTTAACAATTATAATTTTTATTATTATAGTTTTTTATTGTAAACTATGAACCGGTCTATGATTGAGAGTGAAAGGTTTATAAAATATGTAGAAGAGAGAAAACTGATGTGATAGAGAGAGAAAGCTGAGATGGCAAAATCATGGACCTCTAAGGAGGTCCATGATTGTGGATGCTCTAATTTGCAATGAGTTGAACTTTTTCCTATTTTTATAATTACATGAGTAAATTACATAACATATCATTATTAACAATTACTACTAAATTTATTTACTTAAATAACCATTTCAAGACATTTAAGTTTTAACCATTGATTTTTTTTATATCAAAATGTCTAGAATCCCGCATGTCTGATACCGCAACACTTTTTACGCCTTGCGGTGTCAGACTTTTTCTGACAAAAAATAATAATTTTTTTTAAATGATAAAATGGCAAACCACTTGCGGTAAAGAAGATGACGTGACCTCTGATCCTTTATGGTGGCTTGCGGTTTTATCAATTTATTTAAAAAACATTTTTTTGTTGGAAAAAGTCTAACAACGTAGATAAAATGTATCTTGTGGTGTCGGACCTACGGGATTCCGGATATTTTGGCAAAAATAACTATTCAATGGTTAAACTTAAATTTCTTTATCTAAGATGATTATTTAAGTAAATAACTCGTTTATAAACATTTGAATATACTTGGGTGAATATTTAAACTGTTGATCAGTAATCCTTTTTATTTACCTATTTTCACACATTGCTCCTTCCGCTCCTCAAAAATTGACCCCTTAATCTGGAATCATGGACGGACCTTTATAAGGGCACACGGTGGCACGTGCCACCGTATCATTTCTCCGGCGAAGGGTAAAAATTTTTGGTTTCGTGAAAGATGTAACCGTATCGTTTTAGGAGGTGCTACCTTATTCTTTTGGAAGTGCAACTGTACGTCGTAATCAATCAAAAAAACTAAAAAACCCTTGAAATCAACCAAAAAAACTCCCAAAATCAACCAAAAATACCGAAAAAGTCTTCCGAAATCAACCAAAAATACTGAAAAAACCTCTCAAAATCGTTAAAAACTTGAAAATCCTTGAAATCAAGCCAAAAACTTTAAAAATCCCTCGAAATACCGAAATTTGGCTAAAACATGTCGGTCGATATTGAACGTTGGTAAAAAAGATACACATGTCGATAAAAACCGTTTGAAAAAATATGGTGCAACCGTATGAAAAAGTTTCTAGGTCCGTTTGGGATTGTGTTTATGCTTCGCAACTAGGGAAAGTTTTGATTTGTCAGATAATGAAATGGGATTTCCGAGTATATCGTGTTTTTTGCAAACATGGATTATTATGAAATGTTGGAGATTTGACACGAAGGTGTTCGACGAAATGCCTCATAGGGATGTTGTCCCCTGACTGCTTATAGACACAAGGACACTGAACTTGGAGAGTGAATGCTTGCTGGACTTGGACCCATGTGATGGAAGAAATCACGATTTTCAATTTATATGTTTGATCCACTATGTGAAACCCATTGGATTACTAGCTCATAAAATGAAGTTTCAACATATATTAAAAATAAATGATTCAAGTCTAGCCGATCAGAGACTTCTAACGCCATGATTTGTTTATTGTCTTCGAGCCTTAGGTATGTACCCTTGTAAATTGCATTCCTATATATGGTATCTTGCTAGTTTTTATGTGCTGATACTTGTTAATAATACTGCATTGCCATTGATCGAGGGACTGATTACCAAATGCTTACCGGGCTCACCGGCAAGAGTCATAACTCTCATTTACCTTGTGGGGTAACATTATCGGCCATCAAATTGGGTTTATGGTAAGCATTTATAACCCGGTAAGCTCTTACCGGGTAAGAGTCATCACCTCCGGGTAAGCGCTTACCGGGTAAGATTCTCGGTCTTTGTTATGTTCAAGTCCTTTAACAGTTTCATGGTTTATCTGTTGGTAGTTTGTCTGTTCCATTCTTAATTTCTTATAATACTTGCATATTATAAGACATTGACCTTTGGGGAGTTTGAGTCCGTCCTAGGCCACTCGGATTTTCCTGGTTCTTCTCTTGGGCCCTATAGAATTAGTCGAGCTGTGCGTAAGCTGGCTTGTACACCCACAGTAAATAAAAAAAACCCAACAATCTACTTCCTTTAGACGCCGAATTACTAATTCTAGTTGTCTCCGCTGTCCATCTTGAGTTTCGAACACACAAATGATCACCCAAACATTGCTTATGAACAAAGAATCGCAAGTTAAGTTCTTCATTTTAAATAAATGTTGATGATTGAAGGAAAACGACCGATCAACAACATGTAGCCCTAGAATCAGATTCGGTAAATATATAATTAACCTATTCTAGTAGACTTTGGCTATTGGGAAGTTGATGAATCAAATCAAGTGACAACAGCTTACTATGAGTTCCTTCATTTAGGGTCTATTTGTTAACAACTTAATAAGCTTAACGAGACTCAAAGCTTATTCGGTTAGCTATACATCACTGTTTAATCGCTTAATGAAATAGAAAGTGGTTCATTCAGTCAGCTACCAACACTACAAGAAAACTGGGCATCAGTGACGAAAATTAGTGAGGGAAAAAATCCCTCACTAATTAGCGACGGATTAGCGAGGGATTGGCCACTAACCCAATCCCTCGCTAATCCCTCACTAATTAGCGACGGATTGACCACTAACCCAATCCCTCACTAATCCCTCACTTATTAGCGACGGATTGACCACTAACCCAATCCCTCGCTAATCCCTCACTTATTAGCGACGGATTAGCGAGGGATTAATGAGATATTAATCACAACCCCAATCCCTCGCTAATTAGCGACGGATTAGCGAGGGATTGCAATCCCTCGTTAATCCCTCACTAATTAACGACGGATTAGCGAGGGATTAATGAGAGATTAATCACAAACCCAATCCCTCGCTAATCCCTCACTAATTAGCGACGAATTAGCGAGGGATTGGGTTTGTGATTAATCTTTCATTAATCCCTCGCTAATCCGTCACTAATTAGTGATGGATTAGCGAGGGATTGGGTTAGTGGTCAATCCCTCGCTAATCCCTCGACGAATTAGCGAGGGATTGGGTTTGTGATCGCTAATCCGTCGCTAATTAGTGAGGGATTGGGTTTGTGATTAATCTCTCATTAATCCCTCGCTAATCCATCGCTAATTAGTGAGGGATTAGCGAGGGATTAATAAGAGATTACTGTAATCCGTCGCTAATTAGTGAGGGATTAGCGAGGGACTACTGTAATCCGTCGCTAATTAGTGAGGGATTAGCGAGGGATTGATTTTTTTTCTTGTTTTCCCATATATATATATGGGTTATATGTATACATAGCTAATGTGTGATATTTGGAAATCGCATATGATGTATATATGTGTTATATATATACATGTATGTGTATATATGAATGATATATGAACCACAATACACCACACATATATAGGCAATAGACACTTTGCATACAAGTCATACAGGGTGTTGTTGAGTTTTAATCAATTCTATTCGGCTTTAATCAGTTATGTTGGACTTTAAAGCATCTATTGGGCTTTAATCTGTTCTAATGAGCTTTAATCAATTCAATTGTCTTTTAAAGGGTTTTATTAGGCCTTAATGGGCTTTAACACATATTTATATGTATGTGTTTTATGTAGTTGTCAGTACGTGTTATATATTTGTATGCTTGATGTGTGTGTTGGTTGATAACGACAATTGAATCTACGTATATATTGTTGTGTCTATGTGTATATGTGTTGTGTATAGGTTTATATGCATGTGTATATGTGAATGTATAGACGATGTGTATGTGTTGTTTGGTAACCGCATGTGTTATATGTATGTATCTATGTATAGGAAAATGTGTGAGAGGTTAAGGTTAACATGAGAATCGTGAGAAGTGGATCTGAACCGTTGATTACTTTTAGTCTCATGCTCTCTCATGAATTGCGCCTTAGAAGGGAATCCGTTCAGTGCATCTTATCTCGATGCATCTCATCCTATAATATGCGTCCATTTCTCATTCAATGGTTGATAAGTACTTCTCATGTATCTCACGTTAACCTCAATTTCTCACCGAAACCCAACCCTATATGTATATTTGTGTGTGTGAATGCATACAAACATGTATTACCATTAGCGTTATTGGACTTTAATATGTCTTATTGAGTTTTATTATGTTTTATCGGTTATATCATAAAGACGAAAATAATAATAAAATATAAACTACAGGGACGAAATATCATATATATATATATATATAAGTCCTTAATGAAATACCAATGGCTTTATGACGCGTGCACACATTTGCATTGATTGTTAGTGTAAAATGACATGTATTTTAGACGCAATTTGATCGTTTTCATAATCTTTTAATATATATATATATAGTTTAAAATCACATGTAAATTTGTATGTGCATAAAAACCAAAAAATAACATAATTTACTTATATGCACAAGTGCATACCGTCCAGATGAAGGATCAGCAGGGTTAGGGGTGTGCAGAAAATCAACCGATCCAATCAAAACCGACCGATCCAATTAGAACCGACCGACCTTGATTGGATATCCAATTGCAATTGGATCGGATCGGATCGAGATTTTCAACATCCAATTGGATCGGTTCGGTTGTTGGATGGTAGTCCAGAACCGACCTAACCGATATACCATCCGATATAAAAACGGACCGAACTGACCGATTATCAATATACCCCATCCAATTAATATAATATAATATTATTTTATTTAATATTTATATTTTTATTTAAAAAGAGTAAAATATTTGAAATTGAAAAGAGGCAAATTGAAAATAGTCAAAACACGCTCTTCATCGCTTCCCTCTCTCAGACGTTATCATTTCACCAAGGTTCTAAATGTCGTGAGGCGTGGTGTGGCGGCGAGACCAAGCCTCAAGCCTTAGGAGCCACGACGAAGCCATGGCGTTTTTAAGGCGTGACTTATGGCGTCAAATTTCTAATTCATATTTAACATTATCAATAAAAACTTATGTTTTGTAGTGTTACTCATGAGTCAATAGTAATAAGCAAGTTACATTAGGTTATCTATCAAAAACTTGCAAATAAGACATTAAAAACGTAAAGAAAAATTAAATATCTCATTACGATAACTGCACATTAGGTCATGGTGTGCCATGAGCTTAACGTGGCGTGACACACAAGCCTTGGTGCCATGGCGCGCCATGGCGGCTGTACGGCGAGTTTTTTTAGAAGAGTGCATTTCACTCTTCCGTCTCACCAAAACCCTAGACGCCGGCGCCATCTCTTTCTCACCTAAATCGGCCGACGGCGCCATCTCTTTCTCACCAAAACCCTAGACGCCGACGCCATCCAACACCGTCCGGCGAGTTCACAAGGAAGCGATTTCACTGCTGCTCGAAGCTCTCCGCCTCTCGATTCATCCCTAAACCGATTTCAACTCTAAATCGGCTTCAACTTCAAGATGGGTAAGTTATAATGATATTTTGCTGTCCGAACTCCGAAACTCTCTTAATAATAGTGTTTGGTTATAATTACTTGTTCGTAAGTATATGTTTTTAATAGTACTGTTTGCTACCCTTGTGGATGTTGTTACTGTTCTTGAAAGGTAGAAGTATTTTTGTTCCTTTTGCTGTGAATTTTAATCTCCTGTAGCTTCCATTTACAAATTTTAATGCCTCTTACAACTTTCACTTTTGATTCAGTGGTTGTGTATTACTCGAAGCATGAAGTGTTTTTTATGATTTTTTTTGTTTTTTAAATTGAATCTATTTTTTTCAGACATTGTTTTAGGTATCCCATTCTCTCTTGAAGAGATTTATGTGCATTATGTTGGTGGTAATTGTTGTTGTACGTTTATACTTGTATACATACTTGTGTTACTTCTTACCAAGTGAAAAGAGGGGTATATGTAGGCTTAATAGGATTCCATAGCTAATGCAGAATTAAAGCCTAAATTCATTGCTGCAACTAATTATTGTGTAAATACATGAATATTTCATTGTTTTTACATATTCAGTTGTGTGCAGATACAATGGTACAGCATGCAACAATTATCCATGTATGCTTCCAAATTAAATGATTTTTGTTCGTATGGTGCTTGTAGACAGTATTGTGGATATTGATTCTTCATGTTAGTTAATTTGTTTTGATATATGTATGCAGTAATTTAAGGAATCTTTTCACTGTATTGCATTGCAAAACTATGTTGTTTTCAATTGTTGATTTTTTCTTATGACCTTTGCTTTTAAATTTTTGTTGCCTGATGTGCTGTTGCAAGTCTGTGTCAAACACATGTCTAGGAAATGCCCACTTGTTGTCTCTTATGTATGTTCTGTAGTAGACGGGTTCAAACATTTTATGGCAAGAGAATCTGCAACGAAAGTGAATCAGAACTCGGACACGTTGGAGCTACTATCCAGAAGATGCTAAAACGTTTAAGGTATCTTCATTATTACTTGAATTGAGTCTAACTTTTTGTGTAGGTAGTGAGTACCCTATTCTACATGTGAATAAACAAAAGTCTTGAATCTTTTATTCCAAAAGTCTCAGTTGTATTGTTTCTTGTCAGGTAAATAAACAATTCCAAGTACTTTGTCGACTTTTCTTCTTAATGTTAGATTGCCATTGTTCCCTTTCTCTTATTCCTTGTTCTCTGCAGTTGCATTTGAAGGATTGTATCAAGGTTTGTATCCTTTTCATGGATACATCACCTTGGAAAGAAACGATGTATTTCTAAACCGTAACTGGAAAGAGGTATTTTTTAATAGTTGAAGCTTTACAGTTGTTGGCTTTACATGTTTTGTAGCGACTTATGTGTTATTTTTGTAACAGGTGTGGGGTACCAAATGTTGGAGGTAAAGGAGCGGGAGGATCGCTATGTGGCCGAGGCCAAACGAAGAGAAGGGAAGAGCTAGAGACCGAACAGGTCACGTTATCGGACATTCTTGGACATTATCTTGAATTGTATGAATTTGGTATTAAATTGTATGAATTTGGTATTTTAAATTTTATAAATTTGCTTATTTTTAGTTTTTTGGACAATTTCGGTTTGTTATTTTCAATTTATGGTCAGGTTTTCGTATTATAAAATATAGGAAATACAAAATTTCATTTTTTTTAATTAAAATAGCTAAAAATCAGCGAGGGATTACTGACAGAAATCCGTCGCTAAAAGTTAGTGGAACCCTTGCTAATCTGTCGCTAATGAGAACCCTCGCTAATCTGTTGCTAATAGATTCCCTCGCTAATCCCTCGCTGATACTAATCCGTCGCTAATACAGACCCTCGCTAATCCGTCGCTGATTATAATCCCTCGCTAATCCCTTGCTGATGTCCGTCGCTGATAGCATCAGCCACGCCCGTTTGACTGGCCGACCATCAGCGACGGATTAGAGCTTTAGCGAGGGATTTGTCCCTCGCTGATAGCCTGATACCGGTTATTTTTGTAGTGAAAGGAGAGGCTTTATGTAGACGTAAATTAGCTTATTTTTTGAGTTTAATGAACAAACCTTTTTTAGTTAGCGATTAGCGAACTTTTTGAAAAACTACTTCAAATATCATTTCAATAAGTTCTAAGAGATTTTTCCCTTTATCCCACTTATATATTTTTTTGTCGATGTGTTCTTTTAGGTCATTTTACACTGTCATCTAGTTTTTACAAAAAATCATTTAAAAGATAATTAGATTTTCATTAACAGGTTGACTTTTCATTGGCAATATATAAGAATAGGATTTACCATATGAACTCAATTAATTAAGGGTTGCACCTGCACACTTGAAAATGGCTGTTCAAGTGAGTGGCACATGGAGCTTCATTTAAGGAATTGTGAATCTTGCTACGATGGCGGTGTCACATGTTATATCTCATTAATACCTTGAAGCTACCCTTTCTTTATCTTTGCTTCTTTTTTATATCAACTTTTTATGTTTGACTCTAGATTCAACTTACATTTTCAATATAAAAAGATCCATAAAGCTTGTTTCTTGGGCCTCCTCACATGAATAGGAAGCTCTTCTAGGACCCTGAACATGTCAGTGTCATCAGTGTGTTTGAGAAGAGAATATATATATATATATATATATATATATATAGGTGGAGGTTTCAAACGAGAACACCTCCATTTTGCGAAAATGCAAGAACACCCTTATCACATGTGAGGGGACTCGTTGGTGCGCAGACGACGTACCTTGCGACTTAGGTCGCACCAAAGGTCGTCTACGTCTATAATTTGGTATCACATGTGATGGATTATACTATCACATGCATCAAGAACACCTTTATCACATGTGTATATATAAAGGGAGGTTCAGGAAAAAATGAAAACTAAGGAACACGATAACCATTTATTTGGATGGTATGCACACGTGCACACCTTCCTTTATATATATAAAGGGAGGTTCACAGAAAATAGAAAAAAAAATAAAAAACTGAGGAACACTATAACCATTTACGTGGACGGTATGCACATGTGTGCATAAAAGTCATTGAAATTTTTTCATTTCGTTTATACACGTGTGCATGTTACAAATTACTTGTATGCATACATATGCATACTATCCATGTGAATGGTTACTAGGGTGTTCCCCAGTTTTTCATTTTCTTCTGAAGCTGACTATATATATATATATATATAGAGAGAGAGAGAGGTTCAAGGGAAAACCTCAAAAAAATGGAAAACTAAGGAACACCTTGATAGTCTTTCATCTATACGGTATGTATTTGTGTATACAGGTAAATTAAATTGTTTTTTTGGGTTTTATGCAACTGTGCATTATGCATTTGTGCATATGCATGTGTGCATGTTACAAATTACCTGTATACACAAGTGCATACCGTCCAGATGAAGGGCTACCAGAGTGTTCCTTAGTTTTCCGTTTATTTGAGGTTTTCTCGTGAACCTGACCCTATATATATATATATATATATATATATATATAGAGAGAGAGAGAGAGAGAGGAATGTGTATTGAGAACCTAACTTTATTTAAGTAACCAAGCTCATACCCCTATGTGAGAATTTCCTAACGAAGATTTCAAAACACCCAACCATGCTTTAGTCTATAGCTTTCTATATTGTTTTCTAAACATTCAAATATATTTAGGATGACTTAAGCTTCAAGAAACCAAATGAAAACGCTTTCAAGTCGTTCCGATCTTCCCACAGTGAGCGTTAAAACACGGGAGGATAAGCGATTCTCTACGAGTTCAAAGCGTTTATCGAGAGAGGCAATGTCAACACATCCCTCTTTTGTAGAAGTGTATTATGGTGGTGCACCGGTTGCTGTCCCATTCAAGTGGGAATCGCAACCAGGTACACCCAGAGTGGGGTTTCGCGAAACCCCACTTCCGCCACTCACACCGCCACCATCATTTCTCTTCAACTCCCCCAGAACACCCAACAGGAAAACCTCAAAACCAAAAGGAGGCATTCTTCATGCTGTTCTCCCTAGGTTCAGTAAAACCCACAATTCTCCTGCTTCACCAGCTTCATCAGAATCATCATCTTTGTTCTCCACTTGGTCATATTCAGATTCTACATCATCTCCATACACCCCCAATAACCACAGACAAAGCCATAGAAAATCATTTGAAGATCAAGATAGGCGCCACGAATCGCCGGTTTCGTCTCTAATTTGTTTCCGTATCAGGCGTAGTAAATAGGGTCATCGAGGGTGTGTTTGGTACGCAAACGGGTATCTTGCAAAAGGTTTTAACTTGACATGGGTTATACAGTAATTTACCAATCATGTCTCGTCTTTTATACAAGTGTTCCGCCTATTTTTGTCTCACTCAGTCTTGTCTTGTCCGGTCTAATGTGGAGACAATAAGTTTTTGTACTGTATTGTCCTGTCCTGTCCCGTGTACCAAACGCGCCATCAAATATCTTGTTTCGGTAATTAAGAACATTATTGATGGTGATTCTGTATCTTTGAGTGTTTTGTACCGTCAATACTCTTAACTCGAGAAATAAATGCAAAATATATCGAGGTGAGGTTCACTTGTGTCGTGAAGATGCTATAAAACTAGGATCGTTGTCTTTATCGCTTCTGATTTGTTTCGTAATATTTCTATCCCTAAGATCACGGGTTTATGGCTTTTCAGAATTATGAAGCATTTGTGCATGATCAGTTCTTGTGGGTAATTAAATATGCATGCTGAGTTGAGTTTTTATCCTTTATAAGTGTTTTTTTTTAAAGGCAATTGCATTTCGGGGGTATTCTGGACTTAGTCCAGACTAATCCCCCTTCGACCCGGCCACGACCCGGCCCACGACCCGGCCCAAACAGCAGACCCACGATCCGCCCCTTGATTCGGGGATACCTCTGCGTGATCACCATGGGGTTCGAACCCAGGTAGTAAGGGCTTCTACCACTTACCCTCTCAGGATGTTACCAAACCACTGGGCTACAACATCTTTGGTCTTTATAGGTGTTTTTGAATTTTGATTTAATGTGTTTCTTGAATCTTGATGCTAAAATGTGCCATGTGAATATAAAAATCAAATGAATGGTTTGATATGTTTTGAATTATTTGATGCAGAATGATTAAATGATTATAATATTAATGGTTCTGAATGATATATGCGCTAAAAATTGAACGATTCAGATGAGGTTCAAATTCTACCAAAAAGCACTGAAATGATTCAGATGTTGGCTCATGATGACATCATTCAGATACAAATAAATGGTCTCAATTCTAGTAAAAAAAGTTATTTTAAAAGGGAAGTGTAACTTTTTAGAGTGAATTACACAGGTGGTCCTCTGGTTTACCCAAAATTTAGATTTGGTCCCTAAAATGCACTATCTGTAGTGGTGATCCTTAACTTTTTGATTTACTTTCACTCATGGTCCTTCTATGTTAAATATAAGAGAACTATGAGTGAAAGTAAATTAAACATAGGAGGACAATGAGTGAAAGTAAATTGCAAAGTTAAGGACCACCATCGTTAGTGTATTTTAGGGACCAAATCCAAAATTTAAGTAAACCACAGGGACCGTCAGTGTAATTCACTCAACTTTTTATGTACAACGCATTAGTTGTTTGTACTATACAAGTCTAGAATATACAAAATTTATAGAAGTTATATTTTTTTCTCCCTTGTAGAAGTTGAAGCATATAATTAGGGGTATCCATTTGTCGAAATCCAATTCAGTCCGATCTAATTATCACCAATCCAATCCAATTAATGATTGAATCGGATTGGTTCCATCAATTGAATATTATTATTGGATCAGATTGCATCCTTTCAATATTTTGATCCAATTTTCAATTGTTTTTTTTGATAAACCCTAGATACAAAAATCGACTAAAAGTAATTATTAACTAGTATGAGAACCGCGCGTTGCGCGGTATACTAAGTTCTTTGGGTAGTAATATATAAGTTATAGATATAACTAAAATTTTACTGTTAAATATAGTAAATAATAAGTCACATTTAAACGATTGATTTGTAAAAAGTAATAGAACATAATTAATGGAAATGAATAAATAAAATGACTAATAGTAACGATGGAACCATGCTTATTTTATTAAGAAATAAACAAATGTACACTTAAATGTGACCGCAACTATCACTCTAATATGTTCGCTGTCAAAATGAGACATGCTCCAAATGAGACATGTCCCATATGTTAACGTGAAGTGTAGTAATCCAAATATGTAAAAAAAAAAAGTGCTTGAAACAACCAGCATACCACAAAACATAACCAAAATAAAGTCATTCTAATACATAAAGAAACAACTAAGATAAACGAAAATAAACTTTGTAGATCTCTATGTATAAGTTTCAGCTTGGCCAATAATTGAAACCTCTTATTCCGCATTTAGTCCATCGCCAATCATCCAATATACTTTGATCCTCAGATGAAGCTTTTGGATGAAGATTTTACTGTATACGATGTGGAATAAAAAAAATTGCATTAAACATGGTAGGTATTAGTGATAATCATAAAAAGTTGTCCCGATATGGGAATCACCAAATTTTTCACCAAGAGCTCCCCATAAGGTACATGTGACATTGCTAAAGTGAAGAAGTATGAGCAACAGAAAGTAGTTAAGCATCATTTCAAAAATTTGCCAAAAATAAGAGAAACAACACATTATTGGAAGATAACTTACAACTCTGATATAATTTCTAGATCTAATTTTCGGAACCCACCCCTCACAATCTCAACATCTCCTATAACAGTTAAACAGCCAATGATATCTATAAAAAAACAAAACAAAAACATATATTAAATCAATCGAGACAAAAAAATAACAACTTCATTACATACCGTGAGTACGCTGTCATCGCTGAGACACGCATTAACAGTTTTCTCGCTTGCAAATTAGAACCCATGCATAGGGATAGAAGGGGCATTGGTATCAACTTTTTCTACTTTGGTTAATAGTGTAAATATAATCTTCAACTTTCAGTCAACAACCTTGAAGACGCCAGAATTCTCAACAACTTTGAAATTCTTCAAAACATAGACATTCCCTTCTTCCAGCAAAACTTATTGACCAAGTTCTTCCTCACCATTGCTGTGATAAGAGAACCCTACAAAACAAAGGAAAAGAAACAAATTAGCCATATCATTCTTTGCTAATCAATGATATGACAATAAGAATAAAATGACACACATTTGCATCAACCAAAACCATGTCTAAACTAATCAATTCTCCATTCCTCTTTGTATTTAGAGACTCCCACAACCTACATACTCTAATTTTCACGGCCCAACTATCATTATTCAAAACCAAATCCTTTAATCCAACAAACTCCAAATGATAAATTAAGATTTGTAAACTGGAACTTGTGTGATTGTAGTGAGAGTAGTTAACAAAGTAATGAGAAATAACAATAATGTGTATATATAATATAAACATTGTAGACTAATCAATGTGGTTTACTATCCCAACCTTATATGGATTTAAATGCAAATTAAAGGTTTGAATTAAGGATGTAAATGTTACAAATTCAAATGATTAACTAAAATGGACAAACATTGATTGAGACAATAACACTAACCATAAATGGAATTAAAAGCAATTTAAAAGTTTAACTTAATGACGTGAATGATATTATTATTATAACCATTGTTTTCCATATAGTTATGTTATGCAACAACTAATTATAATTTGAATAATGTATAAAAAAATTAATGCAACGCTAATCATTTGTTTAATAGGCAAACTCCCTACAATGACTGCAAATAGGCAAAATACAACCAACAGAAATCCATACATCTTGAACTGCAAAGATAAGCTCACATTCAATATTTAACTATATATATACATCTTAAAAACATGTACCATATGCATGCATAGATAAAATCCTAATCTTTTTGCGTTTCTCAGCACATGTTACATAGATAATTATGTACGATAATTGGAAAACTGCACCAACGGAATTGACTGTTGTAACCAAGAAAATAACAGAAGATATGAACGGGCAGCCATACCATGGACATATTAAGCAGTTAAAGAGGGCATATATGTATGGCATTCCAGAGAACTGTTATGTTAAATGGTTTCTGATAATTCTCCGAAAGGTTGGTCTGGTAACAATGAAAGATAATGGAACATAATGAATGCTCAAATGATATATTTTTCATGTTATTCTAGGAGAATTCATTCTGAAAACCTTTAAATTTGTTATTATACTTACATGTGTGACACAAAGAGCCCAAAAGCAAATATGTTCCCTGCAAAAAAGTAGTCAAGTAATTTGTAAGGTTACAACATACAAAAGATATATGGATCGAAGCTAACATGCTTTTCAAACTAATGTAAATATTAAACAATTAATATCATGACTAAATAAATGAAAAGGAAATCCCCTTTCTTCAAATATGTGGATATACTTTAACATGTAAAAGGGAGTTTTCTTCTTCTCTTCATATTAATATCCAGATTAAATCTTATGAACTTCAAAAGATCCAACTCCATATCCACTCCCAAGCTATCTAACTGTAATCATACCATCAGAAGACCTTTATCCCCAATCCTTTACACATCACAACACAAATCAACCCTAAATCCTTAAATTTCGGTCAACATGATTCCAATCCCATCAATACTCTTCCATTTCTTCAAATCTACCTTGTCATTTTAGTAAAAGTTATAAATAGCAAGCGAATTGATAACGAAAGGAATTAAATGCTACTGGTTTGTGTGTTCAATGATTAATCACATATAGCCAATCCATTCGCCACTTCCAGAAGCATCCAAATGTGTAAGTAATGAGAACGAACAGAATCACAAACCAAACCACATTACGCACAAATTCCTAACAGATTTCTGATAAAAACTTTGCTACAAATAACAGAATTACCACCTTAGTTCCACGCAATATCTTAATATCACCTAGCGACAAATTATAAGCGCACACACACACACAAATAGAGATGCATACCAGCTATTATGTATGTAAAATCACCAAACGCCCCCTTACAGTAAAAACATGGAGTGGACCTTGAGGGGTGGAAATGTCCATCCATATTAGAGGTTTAAATAAGGAAGAAACTTTCTACAAAGAAACTGTGGTTTTAGGTTCTTTTTCTAAATATTCATTCAATTATATGCTTCTAGAATGAATTTTGATATTATAGAATTAAACAAATGCAATCCAAATCATTTTGAAAATTATACTTGTCAAATATGTCCAAAACCAATTTGAACCAAAAACTTACATACATATTCATAAAATCACAATAGAAGATGTACCTGCATTCCACCACTGTTCTCCAAATTGTATATCTCCTCATCCATTCCAAATGGTGTTTGGTTTATTATCCAACAAACTTCAGCACCAACACCAATTAATAAAAATGCTAGTTCCATCAAAAGCAATGAACCACCTGAAAAATTAAAATGAGGGGATGTAACAGGAAAAACGCCTCACTGGGAAATCACAAACTAACAAAGAAAAGAAACACAAATCCACATGGGCAAGTTTTTTTTCTTTTACACTAATCTTTGTTTCACTTCATTTTAGAAATAAAAGATACAAACTTATTCTTCATAGCATTTTTTCACAGCAAGGACACCGACCACCGGAGTACATCCGGAGCGCAAGGAAGACAATAAAACCAAAAACTGAGAGCATTCAAAACTGCATGGTTATTTTCAGGCCTGAATTATTATTAATGTGGGAAACAGCCCCGTGCATCAAAATAGAAATCACCCAAATTCCAAATTAGCAGTATTTATATTACTATTATAAAGTTGTACACACTTTCAGAAATCAGAATAAAACTCTAAAAAACATGTGCCAACTCAAATATTGCAATTTTCATCAGATCGAGGAATAAATAAAGTAGATTGTACCTTTTAAGGAAATCTAAACTTTTCTCGACTCCAAGACGCCCAACATGTACGATCAGCAACCGATCAAGTTCGCAATTGCTGTTGATAATACAAATACATTCAATGAAATGACAAAAAGAGTTACTATATGCACATTGTTATAGTAGCCGAGGCTGAAGGAGTGAACAACTTCTCCAGCCATCGCACCTATCTTTTCTTTTTCCAAATAAACCACCGTTGTTTTTGCATTTTTGCAAGAATGATAGTTTGGTTTTTAATGGATTCTTTGTGTTAGGAAGGCGTTTTTAAATAAGCTGGAAGTTCATATATTTTTTAAAAAAATATGTCAAAAGGTTATTCTCCTAAATAACCCCTAATATGCCCGAGTCACAATCTCATTTTGTATCCTGATTTTTTAATGGAAACCACATACAGGTTAGCAAAAGAAGCATACCTTAGTCTAACTCGCATTTCATGAGAATTAAACTTTGGATGGAAGCTGTCTGAATCGACCCCCTTATTCCACAGACGGATTTGGCTACCTAAGAAAAGCAAAGCAAATTACATTGTGTTGCATTCATACTAATACCTATGCTGCCAAAATAGGTTACATGACTCATGTTTGTTTTAAATACACAACTTTCTCACAGATTTTGAAGCATTCTTTGTTGCTAAATAACCCCTAATATGCTCGAGTCACAATCTCATTTTATATCCTGATTTTACATAACTTAACAGCAAAAAATATATGGTTACCTGCTGCAACTTTGGTTAACTGAAGAAGAGAAAAGAATAATTACGAACCTAGAAGAAGTAGGTTGCTGGTGGTGGAGGCAGAAGGGCGGGTGCCGGAGGTCTTCGGCGGTGCCTGGTGGTCCCTGGTGGGTGGAGGCAAAGGGTGGTTGTCGGATGGCTTCGGCGGTGGCTGGTGGTCTCTGGTGGGTGGAGGCGAGAGAGATTTCGAGTTCGGGAGACGGTGATTTGGAGCGGGGCGGCTGCAGCCTCCTCTTCTTCGACTATCGATGTTCATATTTGCAGAAGTTGAGGGGGATTTAGGGCGGGGGTAGAGATTTCACAGAGAAATAACCCTGAGTGAAGGGGGATTTAGGGCGGGGTAGAGGTCTAGAAAGAACCCTTGGTGAAGGGGATTTAGGCCGGGGCGGGGCGGAGGAGGAGGGTAAAAAAACCCGGACGAAGGAGAGATCAGAAAGGGGTGAGTTCTCGCTTGAGAGGGTGCCAAGTCATACCCTTGGTTTTTGTTTTTATATAGAATATAGATTACGCATATTTACTAATTTGATGATAGTTAGATGATAATTATATATATATATTTATTAACTGGATGATAGTTAGTCGGTAGTTGGTAGATAATTGAATGGTATTTGTATTGAATCAGTTCGGTTGTATAGGAGTTTGGACTATTACCCAAAACAATCGGTCCATCTTGAATATTGAAAATTTAAAACCGATCTGATCCAATTATAATTAGCCAGTTCTAATCTATATTATTATATTATAAAACATTTGAAAAAAACTTTTAAAAACAAGTTTTTATGTATCAAGTACTGTTTATTGATGCATATTACTTAAAATTTAAGATTACAAGTAATGATGTATGAGTACAACTGTTTAAAGCTGCATGTGTGAATTCATAACTAACTGATAAACATAATCAAATACATGATAAACATCTCATTTTAAATATAATCAAGATAATTATTGAATTCTAACAGAATACTTAATTGTTTTTTATAATTTTTTTATATTAAACTTAAAATAATCCACGTCGTTATTAAACGTAAATTACATTAAAATAAAAAATTAAACTAAACAAATTTATGAAAAAAAACTATTATCATTTTCTCAAAACTACACAAAACCGTATTATAAAATCGATAAAAATTAAAAATAAAATAAAACATTAAAATCGAATATATCACGTTACATTGCATGAGTACACTTCTAATAATATAATAGTGTGAGAGAGAGATAGGTGCCTGATCAGGCCCAAGAGAGTTTTTTTCAAGGCCCATCACTTCTGAGTACCCAAAGTTAAATATCTTATGGATTATTTTTTACAATTTTTGTTCTAAATTAATTATTGTATTTACTAAAATAAACTAGAACATAGCTGAGGCTTCTAACGTATAGATCAGTTGGTAAATGAATGAGACGATTTTATCCAATTATAAGACATGTCTTTTGGCTCGATTCTTGATCACTTGCTTGCCTTAGCCTCTGAATGACCCAAAAAAAAATTCCTGTGTCCTTAGAGGCGGGTTACGTGTGAAACTGATTGAATTTTTCGATAATCAATTTTTTTGTTTAAATTAAAATGTAATAGAGCGAGCGGTTCTTGATAATCTTAATGGTGTTTTTCCAACAAAACTACCATTATTATGTGAAGTTTTGTTAGAACAAATAAGGAGTGAACAAACAAGTTCATTAACCATCATATTTTATTATTTAATTTAATTTTTGTATATGTTAAAATTAAAAAATAATAGACTATGCCAAACAGTTAGTGTCAATATATTTTATTTAACATATACATGTTAGGCATCTGTGTAATGCAGTGGGATGTAAATTTCATTATCAACCGATAATTAAAAAATTAATGCAACTTTTGATTTAAAAAATAATTAAACTTGAAAAGTTCTAAACAAAAGTTGGATATACCCAGTTTGTAATGTTCATGATCGTTAATAAAATTGTTGCTTTTTTGGCGAAAAAAACAAAAAAAACTAAGTGTTTTTAAGAGTTTTTGGTTATTACCAAATACTTATAATTCATAGAGCTAATTACAATGTAAGTCACATAAGAATAAAAGTACCTTCATCCAATTCCTATTTTAATAATCATATCTCAAAATAAGCATTTAATTATCAACTTCTTTAAAAAATTCTCAAAAACATGTCAAATTTCATCTACACTGGTATAACTTCTTTTTTTTGAACGACGAAATTTCATAACACTAGCAAGAAGCTAGAAGAAAAAAACAATTTATAGACAAATTATACTACTTCTATGATTAACCCAAAAATAAGCACGTGTTATAATGTTCTCCAATATCGCCGCCTTCCTTGGCTTCGGATTGCCACAGAGATTACCATTCCAAAACAGCCATATAGACCACAAAGTGGTAAGTGAAACTGCCTCAAAGCACAAAAAAACCTCCCTCTTCAGCTGAATTGAGTCAATCCAAAAAACTCAATCTGAATAAGTATGGAGATTCGAGATATCCATTTGCCACCAACGACGGATCATTATAACTTGTTAAAGTCAAATACTAATAAACCAATCCAAACTACATATCATCAAAATGTAGTATTTCAAATATGACTTTGATTTTATTTTCTAGAGATCACCTCTGTTCAAAGCCGTTATAAGATTTGTCTAACTATTAACTTTAAAATCCATAAAATTTATCAAAATATGCTTGAACTAACCCAAGTACCCATCTTTACCAAATTTTTAAAACCCATAAAATTAATTAAAATAGGCTTAAATTAACCCAAACAACCATGGTTACTAAATAGGTGAGAGTGAGGAGGGTGTGAACTATAAACAAGTGTGCGACTTTTCAGCCTCAGCATGCGGGTCAAACACATTAAAAAAAATTATATATATATATATATATATATATATATTGTAATTTAAATCATTTTAAACATAATTTATTAACAATGAGTTTCAAAATTAATTCAATATTCATTTAATCAGATAATTTAGAACCTCTTTGGTTTTAATCTAGCAGGTTGCTAAGAAGATGTTGTGTTTATGACCATCTAATAGCATCTTCAGTAGCTTTACTGTTTTAAAAGATTTGGAGATTTGTAAAAAGTTTGCTTTAATAATCATATAAATTTTCTTTAAAATAGAAAAAAAATAATAAAGAGAATACACAAATATTCTAATTTAAAAGAATATATATATATATATATATATCTATATAGGGTCCCGTTCTTTTGTTAACCGTCTAATTAGTGTTAACCATGTTAACTTTTTTGGACCAATAGAAATCAAGATAGGTTACTGGTTTGATAGGGGTAGTTTAGGAATTTCAGAATTTTAATTATTTATGGGTTATTTACTTTCCTAATTTCATGCACAAGATATTTTTGGTAGTTATTAATGATAATCTTAATCTTTTAAAACCAATTTTCATTTTTCGTAATTATTAATGATAATCTTAATCATTTTAAAACCAGTTTTCATTTTCACGTTCCAGCGATTTTTTTCACGTTTTTTTTGCATAGATGCACGATTTCAAACTACATATATGCACATCATAGAATTGCATATATGCACATATTAATACTGCATATATGCATACCTTAGAACTACATATATACACATCATAGAATTACATATATGCACATCAGTTGAATATATGAAGATAAAAAGTGCATATATGCACAAACATAAATCTATGTAAAATTGCATATATGCACAACCATAACTATGTGTAAACCATAATCTATGTAAAATTGCATATATGCACAACCATAAATCTGTGTAATTCATAAATATATGTAAAATTGCATACATGCACAACCATAAATCTGTGTAAACCATAAATCTATGTAAACTTGCATATATGCACAACCATACATTTGTGTAACCCTGCATATATTCATATATCAAAATTGCATATATGCATATTGTACACCAACAACATGCATATAAGAGAATAACATATATGCACATTAGAGAATTGCATATATGCAGTAACTAACGGTATGGTTGATTTACACGAGAGAGAGAATGTGTGGAGAGAGAGAGAGAGAGAATGTGCCGCCTTCAACCCCTACCACCATCGACATCCACCCAGCCGCTGTCACCACCATCGCCCTCAGCTACCATCGCAATCGCTGAAGTTCCCGGCCTCAGCCAACCGCTACCGGCTACTACACCCTAAGCCACTTTCGACCTGCACTCTCCCTCTCCACCTTGTTGTTTTCATTACAGCAAACAACCACCGCCAAACCCACTCTCAGCCGCCACCCACCAGCCGCCATCCACCACCTTCTACCCAATCCCGTCGACCATCATGTACTGCCGGTGAAGAACCAGCCGCTATCTCAACCGCCAAACACCATTCTCTACCCTGCCTCCCATCGTCGCCATCATCAACCTCATCGATATTGGAGAAACCTGTTGATTTTTGCAGATTTCTTTGGATGAATTTCTTTTGAATCGAGATTGGAGAGAGAGAGAGTAGGTGATTGGAATCAATTAGAGATAAGTTATAGGTCCTTCCTTAAATGTAGCGCTGGATTGAATTGTTTCCTTTATCAAGATTTGTTAAATGACTATAATACCCATATGCATATATGCTTCAGCCGTGGGTTTACTTTAATCATGAATTAAAAATGCTTTTAATCTTAGCCATTGATTTTGATGATTAATGGTCCAGATTAGTTAACAAGGTTAACACTAATTGAGTGGTTAACAAAAGAAGGGCCCTCTCTCTCTCTCTCTCTCTCTATATATATATATATAATATAATTGTTGAAGATGCTCTAAATACTAATATTACTACAAAGTAATGTATATATTTATTTGTATCATGTTAATGGTTTTTTGGTATAGGGACAACATTCCAATGTGGTTATCAACTTATCATATTTTTCGGCACGTAAGATTCTAAATAATGTGATGCATGATGTGGTCGTGAGGTTAATCCTTAAACCTTACGAGGTATGATAAGATTATGACGTTTTTTAAGGCGTGCTTTAAGATATATGCATATGCATGCATGTATGTATGTATACACAGTACACACTTTTTATTGTTAGTGTTTTGAATAATCCCTTAAAACAATATTTAAATTCATATAGGGTTATAAAACTAAAATGGAAAAAAGAACCATTTATATCAAATATAACGAACTTATGAAAATGATATAAATAGTGGAAAATTGGGATTAGATCTTTTGAGTCTCTACTCAATATTTTCTTCAATCTTCAAATAATTATTGTTCGAATCTCTGTGTACATGAATGAGAGTAAGGGACGGTTTGGTTCATGGAGTTCGAAGAAATTTGGTGGAATTGGAATGACAAATTCCTTTGACCAAATTCCAATTCATTAGTTTGGCTCAATTCTTGAAAATGGACGGAACCCTTTGAATTCCACAAATCAATGAATTCATCATTCCTTGACCTATTAGAAGAAATTGAATTCCATCATTTTGCATTCATTTTAACCAACACCGATCACCCCTTGCCCCACCACGACCATGCAACTATTATCATTAAAATACCACAACGAATTTTCAGAACTATGTTGATACTTGGTGAAACACCATAAAATTCTCAATAAATTTAAACCTTAAATTTATTAGAATTTACCATCACAATTTCAAACTTTCATTTACACCGGACAATTTGTGACAAGTTTCAAACCTACAAAAGTTTATCATGACAACCAGCTAATCTAATCCATGATCAACAAATTAGATTATAACCATTGTTCACAACATCTTTCAAAATATCTCTTACAATACTAAATTCTCCATCACCAATCCAAAAGCACAACTCTGGTACTCCTCGACACTCATCCATTTGTATCCCTTCCCGAGCTAGTACCTGGTAAGAAAATTTAATTTGAAAAGATTAGGCTTACGTCTAGTGAGAACATCAATTATCAAATCAAAACCTTTATAAGCTTTGAAAAACCAAAATTGTAAACAAAGCGTATAAATTAACCTGTTCCCAACTTTCTTACCGTACACGTAACATCTTTCGATAACGGGAATCGTACCCGATTCCCTGAATATGACAACACTAAGTATGTCATAATATCATGTTCGAGAGCATCACTTCGAATCACCATGGATTCTAGTTTACAGCTCATGTTCAAGAAATTACAATTAGGCGCCATACCTTTTCTTGGAATGGAAATAGAAATAGAAATAACAATTATATTTTGTCTATTCCTCATCTACCAATAGAAAGCGTAAATAACAATTATACTTTGTGTATTTCATGTTTCCATGTCTCAATTATGAATAACAATTATACCTTGCCTATTCCACGTTTCAATATGAATAGCAATTCTACTTTGCCTATTCCACTTCTCAACATGAATATCAATTATACATTGCCTATTCCATCGTTTCAATATGAATAGCAATTCTACTTTGCCTATTCATGTTTAGATTATGGAAGTAAATATTCTTGCATTTATTGCTACTGCACTGTTCATTTTAGTTCTTACTTTGCCTATTCAACTTCTCAACATGAATAACAATTATACCTTGCCTATTCCATCGTTTCAATATGAATAACAATTCTACCTTGCCTATTCCACTTCTCAAATAGCAATTTTACCTTGCCTATTCCATCGTTTCATTATGAATAGCAATTCTACTTTGCCTATCCATTACATTTCAATATGAATATCAATTCTACTTTGCCTTATTCATTACATTTCAATATGAATAGCAATAATACTTTGCCTATTCATTACATTTCAATATGAATAGCAATTCTACTTTTCCTATTCATTACATTTCCTAGTATATTTGAGTATCAACTCAAAGCATATAACAACTCATCTCATACTCCTAATCAAGTTGTAATTGTGTTCGTACTGTTAAATGGTTAAGATCATTTTCATAATCGGAAAATACTTAATTATGAAAACTTCATACAGTAAGTTATTCCGGATCAATCTATCCGGTAAACTAATAATATCTCATTTAATTAAAATTTTACCCGGAACTACACTATCCGGATATCCCCTTCCGGAGATATAACTTCCAAATATCTCCATATGGAGATATAAATTCCGTATATCTCCCTACGGAGATATAAATTCCGTATATCAATAATATCTCATTTAATTAAAATTTTACCCAGAACTACACTCTCCGGATATCCCCTTCCGGAGATATAACTTCCAAATATCTCCCTATGGAGATATAAATTCCGTATATCTCCCCACGGAGATATAACTTCCGGATTCCGATATCCCCCTCCGGAGATATAACTTTCGGATTACGGATATCTCCCCACAGAGATATAACTTCCGGATTCCGATATCCCCTCTGGAGATATAACTTCCGGATTCCGGTATCTCCCCACGGAGATATAACTTCCGGATTCTGGTATCTCCACACGGAGATATAACTTCCGGATTCCGATACCCCCCTCCAGAGATATAACTTCTGGATTCCGATATCTCCCCACGGAGATATAACTTCCGGATACTTGTTTCGATTGATTTCAGCTCAAAATTCATACAACCCTTTAATATCCAATTCTTAAAAATATCAGTAATCTTACAAAACCATTTCAATACACTGATATATTTTATTAAAGAAAAATAGGGTAGATGAACTCACCTGACAAAGCTTCGACCCAAAACCAAAATCCAGTAATCAAATTCCTTCTCCCCACTGATTCAATAACCTATTGAAAGGTGATTTAAACTTGCAATTAGCAACCTTTTTTTTGAAATTAAATAGAGAAGATGATTGCAAACCCTTACCGAAAGGAAATCAAAATGCTTAATTCTTCTTCTCTCTTTCGTTCTTCTGGAAACCGACTTCACATAAGAGAAAATTGAGATAACTCTCAATTCTTCAGCCGACTCAGATTTTTATACCTCAATTTCATTATCTTTCTAATTAACCCAAAACTATAGGCAAATAACAAAGTCAACCCCCAAAGTTCATAAATCCATAAATAGCTTAAACTTTGGATCAGTTACACTTTCAGCCCTTTCAATTTTTCGTCCAATATAATACCTTCTCATATTTTAAACATTCTTCCAAAATAAAAGTACAATGACTATGGGAATTTCGAGGTGTTACACTTGGAATGTACGAAGAGATGGAAATGGTGATTACATTTTTATGAAAAACAAATCTTGTTTGTTTGATGGTATGGAATGAAATGAAATAGCACGTTTTTTCTTCTTCTTAAAAAGAAGGTTTTTTTTTTTAATTCTTACAAAAGGACATGTGTTTTTTCTTTTTACTCCAGTCATGGAATAAATTGAGATTTGACAACTATTTTTAAGGGGTGTTTTGATATGTGTTATGAAAGTGATAAAGAGTTGGGTTTTAGATGTGTGAGAAGTGGTTATATATCAACTCTTAGATGAGAAATAGACGTATATAGGATGAGATGCACCTGATCAATTTCATTCTAAGCCGCAATTTATAGAAGAATATTTGATTAAAAGTGATCAACGGTTCAGATCAACTTTTCACGCTAGCTTCTCACGTTAACCTCAACTTCTTACACGATCGATCTTTTGCCAAGTGATACATTGGTATTATATATTGAGGCGAGAAGTGTAAGAAGGAATTTGTATCCTTAATCATTTTTGTCTCACATTCATTCATGAATTGTGCCTCTCACTAGCTAGAATTAACCTGATCCATCTCGGTGTATTTTATTATATAGTATTGATCATCAATTAATTAAGATTAATCAAAAAATCTAGATCTCTTTTTACGCTTTTTACCATAGCTCCTTTTTCATCTTATATATTACAATCAAACAATTAGTAGTATATATTAAATAAATGTTTGAATGTTCGTAATAATCATTGTGGTTGGTTTTGATATTATGTCACAGATAAAATATGACTATATGAACACCACTAATTAATTTTGAAATTTGATACACTTTTTTATTTTGTTGTTGTTTATTTATTTATTTATTTCCTAATTTGTCTTTTTATAATATGATAAATATTTTTCATTTTAATTTCCTCGTTCATTCATCCCCCTTTTCTTCCGATCTAATGTACAAAAAACATGTCATTTATAACGGGTTCCGGAATTGTGTCCTAATCGGTCATTTTCATAATTGCTCTCCTAACTCGCACTATCCCAAAATTCTATAACCGGTTATAACCGTCCATATTGTTTTCGGTGAAAGACATCGCTCGTCGAAAAGGTAATATTCCATTAGTTGTATCATGTTAGATGGAAGAAGTGTGATTTTCGAGAAAAAATATGAGAAAGAGCCACACGGGGTCGAAAAAAGGGCATAGGTATATATAGCGAAAACCCTTAGGTACAACTTTTTATACACGGTTGTGTATAAAAAACCGTTTATAAAAAGTGTTACTCTTATAGACGGTTTCTTGCTACAAAACCGTGTAAAAAGGTTATCTTTTATACATGGTTTTGTAGCAATCTAGAACTGTGTATAAAAGTTATCTTTTATACATGGTTTTTGTTGGGAACTGAAGATATGCTAAGTATAGTTAGTACTGCTAAGTCTTCATTACTACTGCCAGTTCTTCGTTACTACTGCTGGGCAAGGTTACTGCTGCTAGATGAAGTTAATGCTGCTAGAAGAAGTTAGTGCTGCTAGATCAAATTACTACTGCTAGACATGGTTAGTACTGCTGAGCTGAGTTACTACTGCTTGAAGACTGTGAAGATTAATACTGCTGAAGGTTGTTAATGCTGCTGAGCCAAATCATCATTAATACTGCTGAGTTGATAAGTTTGGTATGCGATGCTTTTGGAGACAAAGAAGGAATTGATCAAGATATGTTTAACGAAGATTCAGAAGATCAATTTACTTTTTATGGTTATCTTGTAATTACTTTTGTATAAATAGTATTGATAGATAGCTATTAGAAAATACGAAAATAGAAGATAGATAATATACAGAAGTCGATATTCATTCAAGAGTGAATTAACCTCAAGATCATAGATCCTATTTCTAGAGAAGTAGAAATCGTCTTGTTGAGTCTGTTCAACAAGATTGAGGTTTTGGTGTAAAACTTGTGAGTTATAACTGTTTGATATATATACAGTTTATTGAATTTCTATTGATTGTTCTTTAATTGATTTAGAGTTCTATTCCGCAAGATTCTCTAAATTCTGTTTCTAAGAAGTTTAATTCTTGTTAAGAATCGATCCTGACAAGTGGTATCAGAGCCTTGGTATCTTAGAAATTATGGACAACTCAATGGATTCTCACAGTACTCTTGTTTCAAAGGTTCCCATGCTCAAACCCAATGAATTTGACATGTGGAAACTAAGAATCAAGCAGTACATTCTTCTTACTGATTATGCAATATGGGACATTATAGAAAATGGCCCATGTAATGAAGGAAAGATTGGAGCAGATGGAAAGAGACCTCCTCCCAAGACAGATGCTGAAAAGAAAGTAAGACAAACAGAGATGAAGGCCTTAAGCACTCTGCTTTTGGCTATTCCTAATGAGTACCAACATCAATTCCAACACTGCACAGATGCACAGATGTTGTGGAATGCTCTGGAGAAAAGATTTACTGGAACAAAGAGCACAAAGAGAAATCAAAAGGCTATTCTCAGGCAACAATATGAAAACTTTATGTCTGCAAAGAATGAGTCTATGACTCAAACTTTTGACAGATTTAACAAGTTAATTGGAGAATTAGCAACTGTGGGTGTACACATGGATGCTGATGATGTCAACAGAAAGTTCCTTAGATCATTGGGAGAAGAATGGACCATGTACACTGTCTCATTCAGACAGAATGACCAATTGGAGGACAAAGAGCTAGATGACCTCTACAATGATTTGAGAGTATTTGAGGCTGAAGTTGAAGCCAAGAAAAGGCCATCAGGATTTGTTTATAATGCTGCTTTATTATCTTCATCCTCTGATACTGCTGCTAATCCTGATTCTGTTAATACTGCAGGTTCTGTTAATTCTGCTAGTGGAACCAATCAAGAGAAGACCACAGATTCTGTACTAGAAGCATTCTTTTCTAGTCATGTCCACTCTTCTCTAATCAATGATGATTTAGAGCAGATCAATGCTGATGATCTGGAAGAGATGGACATCAAGTGGCAGATGGCTATGCTATCAATGAGGGTGAAGAAATTCATCAAAAGGACTGGGAGAAACAACTTTTCCCAAAGAAGAGAAGATGGTGCAGGCTTTGACAAGTCAAAGGTTGAATGCTATAAGTGTCACAAGATGGGACACTTTGCCAGAGAATGCAGAAGTGGAGGATCACAGACTCCAAAAGGAAACCAAAACAGAAGCTCCTCTCAAGCCCTTGTTTCTCAACAAGGAATGGGATTTGATTGGAGTGATCAAGCTGAAGAAGCCTGTCAGAATCAAGCTCTTATGGCAGAAGTGTCTGATATCCCCACTGAGGTACAATCTAAACTCTGTTCTCAAGCTTGCATTGATGCTGTTAAAAGATATAGGGATCACAATCAGGGTATGTGTGATGACCTTAAGAGGCTAGAGAAAGATGTAAAAGATTATGTTAGGATTGTAGAAAGGTTTGAGGAACAGATTAGAGCTTTTCAAGCTAATGAACTTCAACACCACTATGATACTAACTATTGGAAGTGGGAGAAGAATGAGTATGAGATTAAGCTGAAAGTGTCTGGGGAGGAGAATGAAAAGTTAAAAGAAGAGCTTAAAAAGGTTAAACTTGATGTTGAAAAGTTTACCTGTGCTTCTAAAACCATGGACACCATCATTAAAGCACAAATCCATGACAAGATGAAAGTAGGGATAGGATACAATACCACACCTCCACCCTACAATAACAACTACATACCTCCTAAGTCTGATTTGTTAGAGACCAAGGATAGAAAGGAACCTGAATTAAAGATTGATATAGATCCTTGTGAAAAAGAAATAGTTGTTGAGGATGAGACTGACAAAGTAGACTCTGATGAGGAATGTGAGAGTCCATGTGTCAAGAACACAGAGATCAAAAGGACTGAAGAGAAAAAGGAAGTTCATTACACACAGCCCAAAGTTGTGAACTCAAATACTTGTAAACAGTGTTCCTGCAGGAAATTCAAAGAGAACAAGCCCCAAAAACATGATAATCAGAGGGGAAATCAAAGGAACTGGAATAACCAGTGGGCTATGAGACAAGGAGTTGACCTGAAAAGAATCAACAGGCCAAAACCTTGTTTCATCTGTGGTAAGCTAAATCACTTAGCCAAACACTGTTATTTCAATCCTGTTAACCAAAGGTTTAATGCTCAAAGATCTTTTCAGAAACCTGGTGGTTACAGAAAGAATGGTGGATATAAAAAGTCTGCAAAGAAAAATGTGGCAAAGAAACAAGATAAACCCAAAAGCCACACAAAGAAAATGACTGAAAAGGAATGTGATACTATGTGGGTTCCAAAAAGCACTAAAAACAATACTGCTGCTAGCAGTGTTAGTACTGCTTCAAAAGTTAGTGCTGCTAGCAGTATTAATACTGCTAGTAATCATTCCAAAGTTAGTGCTGCTAGCAGTGTTAATACTGCTAGTATTCAGTCCAATGTTAGTGCTGCTAATACTTTTAGTGCTTCTTCTTCAGATAGTACTGCTGCTAGCAGTATTAACTCTGTTAATACTGCTTCTAGCAGTGTTAACTCGGTTAATACTGCTACCTCTGTTAGTACTTCTGAGGTTAATACTGCTAGCACTGTTAGTACTGCTGCAAGTGCTGCTACACCAATAATTGTTACAAAGTATTCCAGCACAGCAGTACCAAAAGTTAAAAATCTCATCAAAACCAAGTGTAAGTATTTTGATGAGCAAGGGAGACCCAAGACCACTTCGGCTTGGGTTCCAAATAAAACTAACTGATTTATCTTGATGTGCAGGGCAACCAACAGCTCAAGGGGAAGAGCATTTGGCATGTTGATAGTGGTTGCTCCAGGCACATGACAGGTAACATGTCCTGCCTCAAAAATTTCAAAAAGGTTGATGGAGGACATGTTGCATTTGGGGATAATCCTGCTGGTGGAAAGATAAGTGGTAAGAGTGATGTTTCAAAGGGTAAGATGACCTTTGAAGATGTATACTATGTTGAACAATTGAGATACAACCTGTTAAGTGTATCACAGGTTTGTGACAAGAAGCATAGTATATTGTTTACAGACTCTGAATGCATTATCCTTGCTCCTGGATACAAAGTGGTTGATGAAAACATGATACTTCTGAGAACTCCTAGGAAGGATAATGTTTATTGTTTAGATTTGGAAAGTGTTTCATCTGATTCATCTCTAAATTGTTTAGTTTCAAAAGCTTCTTTAGATGAATCATCACTTTGGCACAGAAGGATGTGTCACATGAACTTTAAAACAATAAATAAACTTGTTAAGAATAACCTTGTAAGGGGTTTGCCATCCAAAGTATATTCATGTGATGATCATTGTGTTGCCTGTCTCAAAGGCAAACAACACAAAACTTCTCATAAGTCCAAAGAGATAAACACTATATCAAATCCTCTTCAACTGTTACATATGGATCTGTTTGGTCCTACCAATGTGATGAGTATTGGCAAGAAATCATACTGCTTAGTTATTGTTGATGATTATTCTAGATTTACTTGGGTATATTTTCTGAGAACTAAAGATGAGACAAGTGGACTGATCAAATCTTTCATTCTCAAAATTGAAAACCAATCAAATCAAAGAGTGAAAGTCATTAGATCAGATAATGGAACTGAGTTTAAAAATTCTGATCTAAACACCTTTTGTGAAGAAAAAGGAATTGAGAGACAATACAGTGCTCCTAGGACTCCACAACAAAATGGTGTTGCTGAGAGAAGGAATAGGACACTGATTGAGGCTGCTAGATCTCTGTTAGCTGACTCAAAGTTACCAATTACTTTTTGGGCAGAAGCAGTTAATACTGCCTGCTATGTTCAAAACAGAGTTTTAGTTGTAAAGCCTAAAAACAAGACACCTTATGAGCTTTTCCATAAAAGGAAACCATATATTGGATTTTTCAAGCCATTTGGATGTCCTTGTACTATTCTCAATACCAAATCTCACTTAGGCAAGTTTGATAGCAAAGCAGATGATGGTTTTCTTGTTGGGTATTCATCTCAAAGTAAGGCCTACAGAGTTTTTAATACCTCTTCTAGAATAATTGAAGAAAGTGACAATGTCAAATGCAATGAGAACACACCAAATCCTATTGGTTCAGGTCCTAATTGGCTATTTGACATTGATTCACTCACTAATTCTTTGGGTTTCAGTGGTGATGTATATGCAGGACAAAGGGATACACCATCATCAGAACACAGAATTCAATCTGTGATATTTCCAATCCCTTCCATTGATCCTGTGGAATTCTGTGAACACCATGAGGAGACTGAACCTATTCAGAATGAAGAAGAGAGGAGAGCAGAGGAAAATCAGTCTTCAGGTTCAAATTCCAGAGAATCTGAGGTGACTGAAGAAGCAGAAACAAATCCAGAACTAAATGAGTCTAATCTGGATGAGGACTTACAAGAGGAAGCTGGTCATCAAACAAGAACTCAGAAAAATCATCCTCCTGAGTTGGTAATTGGAGACATTGCATCTCCCATGATGACTAGAAAGCAAAGCAGACTCCAAGAGTTGCAAGAGCAGCAAAATACAGTTAACACTGTTCTTACTTGCTTTCTGTCCCAGATTGAGCCCAAAAAGGCTTATGATGCCATGAAAGACCCAAGCTGGATAGAGGCAATGCAAGAGGAGCTGCTACAGTTCAAATTACAGGATGTTTGGGACTTGGTAGACCTTCCAAAAGGTCATAGAGCAATTGGCACCAAGTGGATTTTCAGGAACAAGAAGGATGACAGAGGGATTGTAATCAGAAACAAAGCTAGACTGGTTGCACAAGGGTACACTCAGGAAGAAGGAATAGATTATGAGGAAGTCTTTGCTCCTGTGGCAAGGATTGAAGCAATCAGGTTATTTCTAGCCTATGCCTCATACATGAAGTTCAAAGTGTACCAAATGGATGTCAAAAGTGCATTTCTGTATGGAAGCATTGAGGAAGAAGTATATGTCTGTCAACCCCCTGGATTTGAGAATCCATTGCACCCTGACAGAGTATACAAGCTGAAGAAGGCTCTCTATGGTTTGCATCAGGCCCCAAGAGCATGGTATGACACTTTGTCTACCTATCTCTTGAAAAATGACTTTGAAAGAGGAGTCATTGACAAGACCCTGTTCATCAAGAGGAGAAAGAGAGGTACTTTACTTGTTCAGATCTATGTGGATGATATCATCTTTGGATCCACCAATGATCAAATGTGTAAAGAGTTTGAAGAATTGATGCACAAAAGCTTCAAGATGAGCTCCATGGGAGAACTTACATTCTTTCTTGGGCTTCAGGTAAAACAGAGGAAAGATGGAATTTTTATTAGCCAATCCAAGTATGTGAAAGACATCCTGGACAAGTTTGGTTTATCAGACTCAAAGTCAGCAAGCACTCCAATGGAAACACATAAACAGATCACTGCAGATCTTGAGGGGGAGGATGTGGATGTCCATCATTACAGATCAATGATTGGATCTCTCATGTATCTCACAGCCTCTAGACCTGACATTATGTTTTCAGTCTGTGTTTGTGCCAGATTTCAGGTTTCTCCTAAGCAATCACACCTTCATGCTGTCAAGAGAATATTCAGATACTTAAAAGGGCAACCTAGATTAGGTCTCTGGTATCCTCATGAATCCTCTTTTGACTTGCTTGCATATTCAGATAGTGATTTGGGAGGAGCCAACATGGATAGGAAGTCTACTTCAGGTGGATGTCAGTTTTTGGGTACAAGACTAGTATCTTGGCAGTGTAAGAAACAAACCACAGTGTCCTTATCTACCACAGAAGCTGAGTACATAGCTGCTGCAAGCTGCTGCTCTCAGGTTCTATGGATTCAGAATCAGATGTTGGACTATGGGGTAACTTTTCTTCACACACCAATCTTCATTGATAACAACAGTGCTATTAGCATTGTTAATAATCCAGTCAAACACTCAAAAACAAAGCATATAGAGATAAGGTATCACTTTATAAGAGATTGCAATGAAAAGAAATTAATTCAGGTTGCTAAAGTTCATACAAATGACCAGTTTGCTGATCTATTCACAAAAGCTTTTGATGTGGGTAGATTCACCTTTTTGGTAACAAGTGTGGGCATGATCAACCTAGAATAAATTCATGACTTTCTGTTTTTATGCCTATATTTCTTCATATATTTGGTGCTACTAACTTTCTTTCTCAGGATCCTCTGTTTTCCTCTGATTACCAAGTGAAGAAAAGTGTAAGTGTGGTTACTACTGCCAGTACAGAAGTTACTACTGTCGGTGTTCTAGTAGTTACTACTGCTTGTGCAGTTACTACTTCTCAGTAGTTAATACTGCTCAGTAGTTAATACTGCTAGTGCATTTAATACTGCTAGTGTAGTTAATACTGCTTGGTCGTTAATACTGCTCAGTAGTTAATACTGCTCAGTAGTTAATACTGCTAGTGCATTTAATACTGCTAGTGGAGTTAATACTGCTCGGTAGTTAATACTGCTTGGTAGTTAATACTGCTAGGTAGTTAATACTGCTAGGTAGTTAATACTGCTCGGTAGTTAATACTGCTTGGTAGTTAATACTGCTAGGTAGTTAATACTGCTAGGTAGTTAATACTGCTCGGTAGTTCATACTGCTAGGTAGTTAATACTGCTTGGCAGTTAATACTGCTTGGCAGTTAATACTGCTCGGTAGTTAATACTGCGAGGTAGTTAATACTGCTTCTGATAATCTAGGGCATATAAATACCCCTGTTTGCCCGCCCAAGTTCATAACGACTCTTCGCATTTACTTCTTCTCTCTCGTTCTAACCTAGACTCCCCAGAATCTCTGTGCTTTTCTTTCAAGAATCCTTAGGCATCATGGAGTTTGTGGATGAGCACAATGAAATAGCCATGCTTCAGAAGCCGAAACAAGCTGCGGGATTCCACGATATTGTCGATTTTCTAAAATCCTCGCACATCTCCTATGCACTCACAGTGAGCCCAACAATCTATATCGAACATCAGAAACAATTTTGGGAGAATGCCACTGTTAGTGTTGAAGAAGGGCAGAAAACCATTCGAACAAGGGTTTGTGATAAACCCTTGAAAGTCACTGAAGAGGTTATTCGCATCTCCCTTCAGTTGAATGATGCTTCAGGTATAACTTCTATTCCTAATGAAGAACTCTTTTCTACTTTACAAAGAATGGGGTATGAAGGTCCCATTGGTGTTTTTAAATTCTACAAGTCAAAATTTTTCAACCAATGGAGATTTCTTGTTCATACCCTGATGCACTGTATTTCCAAGAAAACTACTGGATGGAGTGAGTTCAGCAGTCCCATTGCATATGCCTTGGTCTGCTTATCCACTGCCAGAAAGTACAATTTCTCAGCAATGATCTTTACTGATCTTGTATCAAACTTGGAATCCAAAAAGACCTTTTTCATGTATCCAAGGTTTGTGCAAGAAGTTCTTAACAAGGAGTTGATGGACTTACCTCAGTTCACTGAGGTATATGTACCCAAATCCCCTAAAGGGAAGGTTTTTTCAAATATGAAAAGACTTCCTAGGGACTCGGAAGGAGTTGACACACCATTGTTCTCTACAATGATGGTTGTGTCCCACCCCTCTGAAGGTATGGCATCAGGATCAAGGCCCTCATTAGATCAACCCACTGATGCCCAATCCCAACCTTCCATCTCAAAAGACATCCCACAGTCCATTCTTGAACAGCCCACTCCCACAATCACCAAAAGATTTCAAAGAAGAAAGGTGCACAAGGCTCCTTCCCTTGTTGTACCTACTCAAAGCCCTACGCCTTTAAGCCCTCAATTGGAGCATTCTCCAATTGAGAATATCAACAGGGAAACCACAGGGGTGTCTCCCAACCTCAAGAAGGTGGTCTCTAAGGAGAAGGATGACCATATGGGTGCTAAGGCTGCCACTACTTCTGCTAGCACAGAGAAGGACAGTGGTAACATAAATAAGACCTTCCCCATGGCAACTCTAAATGAGAAATCATTAGGAGGACCCAGGTGCCAAGAAACCAAGGGGGCAGGTAGTGCTTCTGCTAGGCAGAAGGCTTCTGCTGAAACTTCCAAGGATCCTTTAAAGAAGGTAAACACTTCTAAACAAGGTGAGGATAGATATAACTATGAGGAATTGATGGAAACCATAGGGAATATCAACTTGGATGTAATGGCACAAAAGACAGAGATAGAGCAACTTAAGACTGTGGTCACCTACCAACAGTCTCAAATTGAGAAGCTCAAAAAGCTGGTCACCAGGTTGCTGAACAGAAAGAAAAAGGCAAGATTTGTGCTAAGAAGAAGAACTTCAACTGATGATGCTCCCAAAAAGGGGGAGTCAGAGTCAGAAGCAGAACTGAAACTGAAGGGTCAACATATTGAGGGGGAGACTGTTCACATAGAGACTGAGATGGAAATGGAGTATGCACAGGTTAAGGGGGAGACCAGTGAGACAGAAAAGGGGGAAGAGTGTGTTAAAGCAGCAGAAACCAAAGCAGCAGAAACCACAGCAGCAGAAACCACAGCAGCAGAAACTGTTAATGCTGCTGAGTTTGAACAAGCAGCAGAAACAGTTAATGCTGCTGAAGGCCAAACAGTCAAAGCAGCAGAAACTGAGCAGGAAGCAGTAACTACATCTCAAGCTGAAATAGATGAAGAAATTTACTGGATTGTAAAGAACTGTATTGAAGCAGCATCACTACATGTACTAAGAGAAGCAGTAACAGCCATAGCAGCAGAAATGGTTATTGCTGCTGAAAAACTTAAAGCAACTAAACCAACTCCTGAGGCTGTCAAAACTCTTAAAAGAACCAAGATGATGTCCAAGAAAAGACCAAGAACCCAGCCCATAACTTCAAAGAAGAAAAATGAAAAGAAGCCAAGGGTGGAGTCATCTGCAGAAGAGGCCCAGGAGGAAACAGTGAAATCTGATGGAAAAGTTGCTGAAGAAGAAGTGGCAACTCCATCAGGGCAATCAGGCAATGTGCAATCACAAACGGATGCCCAATGTGACTTGTACATTACCAGTGTTGACTCTAACCCAATTCCACTTCAGGCTGAACCAATATCATCTAAGGCCCCTGAAATCATCATTTGGGACACTTTGAAAGATGGTAAAAAGGAGTTCATTAGGATAAAAAGAGCTGATGGAAAATTTGAAGTATTTTCTACTTGGGGAAAAATTGTCAGAACTTGCTCAAGATCAGACTTAGAAGAGATGTTCAAAGTTGGGATGAAGATATATGGAAACATGCTGACTGAGCCAGGGATGTCAATTTCTAAAATGGTACTTGAATTCTTGTGCCAAATGTTCAAACCTGAAGCAGTTCAGCATAGGTTAAACACACAGTTTCAAGTCATTACCAACTGGATGCTCTATGAAAACTGTGGAGTATATGTCATCTCCCTTGACTCTGCAACTCAAGAATACTATCTTGTAGATGAAATATACAATCACAGCATGAAGAGGCTGCAAGGAATGTTACACACTAAGCTGACCTGCAACAAGGATTCAGCAATGGGTAGATTCTTGGTAAAGAGGATTCTCAATCAGAGTCTAGGCCTAAGTCCTAATCTGTGTGTACATGATGACTAAGTTTTGGAAGCATCATCTGAAGAACTTGACTTCTTTTCCTAAAAGTCAAGTTAGGGGGAGATTGTTGGGAACTGAAGATATGCTAAGTATAGTTAGTACTGCTAAGTCTTCATTACTACTGCCAGTTCTTCGTTACTACTGCTGGGCAAGGTTACTGCTGCTAGATGAAGTTAATGCTGCTAGAAGAAGTTAGTGCTGCTAGATCAAATTACTACTGCTAGACATGGTTAGTACTGCTGAGCTGAGTTACTACTGCTTGAAGACTGTGAAGATTAATACTGCTGAAGGTTGTTAATGCTGCTGAGCCAAATCATCATTAATACTGCTGAGTTGATAAGTTTGGTATGCGATGCTTTTGGAGACAAAGAAGGAATTGATCAAGATATGTTTAACGAAGATTCAGAAGATCAATTTACTTTTTATGGTTATCTTGTAATTACTTTTGTATAAATAGTATTGATAGATAGCTATTAGAAAATACGAAAATAGAAGATAGATAATATACAGAAGTCGATATTCATTCAAGAGTGAATTAACCTCAAGATCATAGATCCTATTTCTAGAGAAGTAGAAATCGTCTTGTTGAGTCTGTTCAACAAGATTGAGGTTTTGGTGTAAAACTTGTGAGTTATAACTGTTTGATATATATACAGTTTATTGAATTTCTATTGATTGTTCTTTAATTGATTTAGAGTTCTATTCCGCAAGATTCTCTAAATTCTGTTTCTAAGAAGTTTAATTCTTGTTAAGAATCGATCCTGACAGTTTTGTAGCAAGAACCGTGTATAAGGGTATCACCCCTTTTTACACACTTTTTTATACACAATCGTGTATAAAAGATAACTTTTCAACAGGGTTTCATCGATGCAACCGTTTACAATTGTTGAGTACCTTTTCTGCACAGTTTTTATTTCAGAACTGTGCATAAAACATTATTTTTAGCAACGGTTGCACTTTAACCGTGTCAAAAGGGTTCAATTCCATCTTTTATACACGTTTTTTGTAAAAACAACAAAAAATGTATAATAAGCCGTGTATAGAAGTCATATCTGTAGTAGTGCATTCAAAATCACCCATTCAAAATCGCTCCATGAGGTCGAGAGTCCGGCAGCTTAGCTTGTTTCTCTGTCCAAAGTGTACGCCTCAATTATACTTCTCTATTATCATTGATTCCAACAATATGAATTTCGTTCTCAATAATTGATATAAACATGTCTTTTAATAATATAATTGAACACAATAAGATACAATAAGCAATTTTCAATAAATCATAAGTCGCCATTAAGTAATATATGATTTAAATATCATAACTTTTCATCTTAATTGTATCAATTTTTATGCAATGTACAATTTTATCGTAACACGTTTTTTTTTTGAAAAAAATCCCAACACGTTTTAAACATAATTATTAATTTCTTGCACATCCATTGGGACGAAAAACGTAATTTACTCTTTGATAAATGAAAAAATAAGTTTAAATTAATTATTAATTATAATTTATATAGTTGGCTCTAACTAATGAGCTTAGTATGGCATCGCCCGTTAGAAACTGTTATTTTATTAGAATGATAAGATTGACAAACTACGACAATGAAGGAAAAATGTTAAGACAAGATAAAAAAAGAAGTGTCACGCCACAGAGTGAGCCACCTCGTTAGCTTGTCTACCAGTGGCATGAACCGAATAGTTTCCGTGATTGAGAAAAAGAGAGCAAATATCCGCAATGATATCACCAAACTCCAATTTGACCCGATCTATGTCGTATATAGCATTCGCGACGACCTTGTGTAACAACCCACAATCCAAATAAACATATAACATATAATTCATAACATGATTTCAATACATAAGTAATTCATATTGCACATTTGGTCCCAAAGTCTGACTAATCAATATAAAATTCAGTACAAACTTGATCCGATTTAGATACAAAAATAACTAATAACAAAGTTATAAGTACAAAAGTATCCACATTTTCTTAACGATCATCTTCTCAAAAGCCACCCATCAAGTATTCTAATCACTGGGTCTTACTGGAACCACCACCTGGAATACATATTTTTAAAACAGAAAATGAGGGTTAGACCTAAGGGTCTAGTGAGTAAATCCCTGACATTTGTAAATCATTAAAAATTCATTTATATAAAATACTCTTTATATAAATACACATATATCACACGTAATTTAATACCAACCAAGATTTGAGCATTATACCTGTCTCATCCCACCTTATCCCTCCACCAATGGCCAAATATATTGGTTGCGAGCCAATTTAACACACCGGTCCAAAGCCCGACCACGTATTATATTCTCATATAATACTCACGTAATTATAATATCTCAATATATTATAATCACCCACGTATGACATATTCATACAATTTATCAAGTATTTGTTATCCACATAATGTATTCCAGTAAAAATACTTTAAAGTAAAACTCACCTTTTTAGCCTTTCACCAAAAGTCTTTCCAAGTTAATTATCACGTATGACAATCCTTCACAGAATCTGAAATAACCCAAAATACCAAATATCTCTTTTTAAAACTAAACTTATGAAATCCTCAACTCAAGTCGTAACCTACTAAAAGTAACTTAGAATCGCAATGCATAGTGCTAAGTCGCAATCAACTACTGCGACTTCACCCCAAATCGCAACTCACTATTGCGATTCCAATCCCAAGTCGGAATCCACTACTGCGATTCCAAACCAAGTCGCAATCCACTACTGCGATTCCAAACCAAGTCGCAATCCACTACTGCGATTCCAAACCAAGTCGCAATCGACCATTGCGACTTCAAGGCCAAGTCGCAATTAACCATTGCGACTTCGTTGAATATCGCAATCAACCATTGCGACTTCGTTGAATGTCTCAGTTCACTGTTCATCCTAAAAACCCAGAATTTGTACTTTTAATCTATGCATGTTGCTGTAAAGGTGCAGATATGTTTAAAACTATGAACATAACCTAACCTTAAGCTTAGATTTCTCAAAACATCCATTTTTAACAAAAACCCACCTTTAAAACTTATAACAAAACTTTTTAGAACTAAACACATAAAAATATGGATTGTGCAGAATTATTACCTTGATTCCTTCAGTTGTATTTAGCAACTCCAGCAGCAAATTCCAAGCTTTCCTTCTTTCTCTTCTTAGTTTCTTCAATTTCCCTCTCTATCTCTCTCTCTAAACCGAACTCTCACACACACACACACTTAGATAATATCTTCTAATGTCAAGAAGATGACACCTCCAGCCTCTAAGCTGGAAAATGGCGGTGGTGGGGTAATGTTTGGCAAAAATGACCAAACAAACCCTAAACTTCTCCCAATTGGCAAAACATACCCCTAAACTTCTATAAAAATTTAAAACTTATCCCTTAACTCCTAACTCCATAAAATACTAAAATAAAGACTTATAAAATTTTCAAATTTAGATCAGATAAAATACCTGGTTATTACAACATCTCCCCCTTAAAAGAATTCCGTCCCGGAATTCGATTAAGCGAACAGATGAGGGTATCTGGCTCTCATTTCCGACTCTGATTCCCACGTCGCATCCTGACCTCTATGATGTTTCCATTGAACCTTTACTTGTCTGATCTCTTTGTTCCTCAATGTTTTGACTTTGTGATCAACTATAACTTCTGGTTCCTCCACATAGTTCAACCTTTTGTCAACCCGGATATCTGGTAGAGAGACTGCCTGATCTGGTGTAACCAAACATTTTCGAAAATTCGATACATGAAATGCGTTGTGAATCTTACTTAATTCTGGCGGAAGATCCAATCTGTACGCTACTTCGCCGATCCTCTCCGTAATTGCAAACGGCCCGATATACCTTGGACTAAGTTTACCTTGCTTCCCAAATCGAATTACCCCTTTCCAAGGTGAGACTTTCAACATTACAAAATCTCCAACCTGGAATTCTAACGGTTTCCGGCGTCGATCTGCATAACTTTTCTGTCTGTCTTGAGCCACTTTTAATATGTCCCGAATCTGAGTGATCTTATCCGTTGTTAACTGTACTATTTCTGGCCCTGCTAATTGTTTCTCCCCCACTTCATTCCAACACAGAGGCGTTCGGCATTTTCTACCATACAATACTTCAAACGGTGCCGCTTGAATGCTGGAATGATAACTGTTGTTGTAGGCAAATTCTATCAAAGGCAGATGTTTATCCCACGACCCCCCAAAATAAACTATACAAGCCCGAAGCATATCTTCTAAAGTCTGGATTGTTCTTTCACTCTGCCCGCCAGTCTGAGGATGATATGCTGTACTTAACTTTACCTGCGTTCCCATCTCTTTTTGAAAGCTTCTCCAGAATCTGGAAGTAAAACGACTATCTCGATCAGAAATAATCGAGATTGGAACTCCATGTCGAGTTACTATTTCATTAATGTACAATTTGGCCAAACGTTCCAAGGAATCAGTTTCTTTTATCGGCAAGAAATGAGCAGACTTTGTCAATCTATCCACAATCACCCAAATAGAATCGAATCCCTTTGAAGTTCTAGGTAACTTGGTAATAAAATCAGTAGTGATCTGATCCCATTTCCACATTGGTATATCTAGTCGTTGTAACTGACCAAACGGCTTCTGATGTTCAATCTTTACTTTCTTGCAAGTAGTACAATCTTCCACATACTTAGCAATACTTCTCTTCATTCCCGGCCACCAATAGAATTGTTTCAAATCTCCATACATCTTATTTGTACCCGGATGAATAGAAAATCGAGATTGATGAGCTTCTTGTAGTACACGATCACGTAATCCACCCAAACGAGGCACCCAAATTCTGTTTCCCATACACAATAACCCACGGTCATCTTTCCCAAGCAATGCTGATATTCCCACTAACCGTTCTGATTTCAAACTTTCTTCCTGATAAGCATCTATTTGGCACTTCAGTAATTCGTCAAAGATATTTGGAAGGAGTTCAGCTCGTAGCGATATCGCTTTTATCGTTCCACTTCTTTCTTGACGACTTAGTGCATCTGCTACCACGTTCGCCTTCCCGGGGTGATAAAGGATTTCACAATCGTAATCATTTACCAATTCCAACCATCTTCTTTGCCTCATATTCAGTTCCTTCTGATCGAAAAGGTGTTGGAGACTCTTATGGTCAGTGAAAATTTGGCATTTAGAACCATAAAGATAATGTCTCCAAATCTTCAATGCGAAGACAACAGCTGCAAGCTCCATATCATGAGTAGGATATTGTCTTTCATGGTCCTTTAATTGACGAGAAGCATAGGCAATCACCTTCCCACGTTGCATAAGTACACATCCCAATCCCAGTTTAGAAGCATCACTGTAGACCACAAAATCATCGGAACCTTCTGGCAATGCTAATATCGGCGCGCTACAGAGTTTCTCCTTCAATATTCTAAATGCCTCATCCTGTTCTGCTTTCCATTCAAACTTTAGATTCTTTCGAGTCAGCTTCGTCAATGGCGTCGCGATTCGAGAAAAGTCTTTTATAAATTTCCGATAGTATCCAGCTAGACCCAGAAAACTACGTACTTCGGTTGCCGTTTTCGGCGGTTCCCATCTTTCAATTGCTTCCACTTTCGCTGAATCAACTTGTATACCCTTCTCTGAAACTATATGACCCAAAAACTGAACTTCCCGCAACCAGAATTCACATTTAGAGAACTTAGCGTACAACTTTTCTTTCTTCAGCAACTCCAGAATCAAACGAAGATGTTGTGCGTGATCCTCTTTGGATCGAGAATAAATAAGTATATCATCGATAAACACAATGACAAATTTATCGAGATACGGCTTACATACCCGATTCATCAAATCCATAATAGCGGCTGGAGCGTTCGTCAGTCCGAATGGCATCACCAAGAATTCGTAGTGACCGTACCTTGTGCGAAAAGCAGTCTTTAGAACATCTTCCTCTTTAACCTTCAACTGATGGTAGCCAGATCTGAGATCAATCTTGGAGAAATAACAAGCCCCAACTAATTGATCGAAGAGATCGTCAAGTCTTGGAAGCGGATACTTGTTCTTGATCGTGCGTTTATTCATCTCCCGGTAGTCGATACACATTCTCATTGAACCGTCTTTCTTCTTCACAAATAAAACTGGTGCACCCCATGGCGAAGAGCTAGGTCTAATGAAACCCTTATTGGTTAAGTCTTGCAGTTGTGCCATCATTTCTTTCATCTCTGGAGGTGCTAGTCTATAAGGTGCACGAGCAATAGGAGTGGCTCCAGGTACCAGATCTATACCAAATTCTACTTGTCTAACAGGAGGAAGACTATTCAAGTCTTCAGGAAAAACTTCTGGATATTCACTAACGATAGAAATATCTTCCAGCTTAACCTTTTCAGGCCTACTATCTATCACATAGGCTAAATAACTCGAGCAACCCTTGCTAACACATTACGGGCTTTTATCATAGTAATAAGATTGGATTGATGATCCTTACGATCTCCATAAATCACTACTGACCTCTTATCAGGTAAAACAACGTTGATTATTTTCTTATCACAAACTATGTTAGCCCGATTTTCAGCTAACCAATCCATCCCTACTACCACATCAAACTCGATCAACTCTATAGGAAATAGTTGTATCGGTACTCCACACCCCTCTATATTTATCATGCAACAATCAAAAACTTCTTTAACTGCCACTTGGTTATCATTTGCAGTATCTACTAATAAAGCATGTTTTAACATTTTAGGCTCTAAATGCATGTGAGCAGCAAAAGAGGGAGACACAAAAGATCGGTTTGCACCAGAATCAAATAACACTTTAGCACGCGTGGAGTTTATGAAAAATGTACCTGTGACCACATCCGGAGTTTCCTCCGCCTCTTTAGCTGTCATTTGGAATGTACGACCCCTCGTTTTCGGTGGTTCTATTCTTGGGACTACTGGTCTAGTAATGGCTGGTTTCCCGGATGTACCCCCTTGTTGTATTCTACCTCGTGGACAATCTGATTGGAGGTGATCCGGAGAATTACACAAAAAGCAAAACCGTGTTAATCGACAATCTTTAACAACATGACCGGTTTTCCCACACTTAAAACAAACCCGAGATTCCACTTGACAATTTCCCTGATGGTAGCGATTACATCTCGGACATGGTCTTTCCACTGGTCGAAACGACGGACGGTTATCGAACCTCTGAAATCTAGGCTTCCTTGAATCCTGTGGTGGTCCTTCCCATTTCCTTTTCCCCAAGCTCTTATCACCGGCATCCCTTTTGTTATCTCGTTCCACATTTTCAGCAGCATCCACTGCAGCTGTAAAAGTATTTGGCCTTGTTGCAGTCACTAGTCTTCGGACTTCTGAATTCAACCCATAGATAAATCTCTCCATTTTCATCTTTTCTGTAGCAACATAATATCCTGCAAAACGAGATTTTTTCTAAAAATCGTGCAGTATAGTCTCTGACTGACAAATTCCCTTGCTGTAGATTCATAAATTCTTCTTCCAATTGTCTAACAGCAGCTTGTGGACAGAAGTGTGTTGTGAAAACTAACACAAATTCCTCCCATGAAAAATTAGAGTATACGTCCGCTCCTCTTGATTCTATATGAGCCTCCCACCAATACAGAGCATCACCTTTTAGCATTGCAGTTCCATAAAGTACTTTATCTTCTTCAGCACATTTACACGTTTTGAAGATAGCCTCTATTTCTTTCAGCCATCTCATAGCTTTTACCGGATCCCGATCCCCTGAGTATGTAGGGGGCTTACAACTCAGAAACATTTTATAGTCACACCTTTTCATTACCGGTAAAACAGTAGAGGTAAGTGGCATCTCAACTTCATGTTCCGGATTTGATCTTTCAATTTCATTATGACGATTACGTTCGAACATGGCTTGTATGCTATCCTGTAACCTCCCCATTTCAGCAGTCAAATCATCCCGTGTAACAAACTCTGTACCATGCGGTTGTGTTCTATCTCCAGTTCGGCCCCCAGCTCCCCTTCCGTTTCTGCCTCTACCACGATCTCCTCCTCTCCCCCCTGTTCCTATTGGTGGATTCTCTCCACCCGAATTCCTTCCTCTTCTCTGATTCCTTTGTCTAGTGCCACTTGCCATTCTGTGGATTCAAACAAAGTTATTATACACATAAGCACATACCCCATATAATAAGGTAATCCAGTTCAAACATGTACCTGTAAGATCATAATTACACTGGACATGTGTAATATGAAATTACCTTACATGATGTTCCTTCTACCTTTTATACTTAGCATCCCCAGGTTCTAAAATAATAGGGACATCCTACTTCACCTGCAGTTTAAGTCTAGGTACAGATACTAATACCTAAATCCCTTAAACTAGGGCTCTGATACCATTTGTAACAACCCACAATCCAAATATACATATAACATATAATTCATAACATGTTTTCAATACATAAGTAATTCATATTGCACATTTGGTCCCAAAGTCTGACTAATCAATATAAAATTCAGTACAAACTTGATCCGATTTAGATACAAAAATAACTAATAACAAAGTTATAAGTACAAAAGTATCCACATTTTCTTAACGATCATCTTCTCAAAAGCTACCCATCAAGTATTCTAATCACTGGGTCTTACTGGAACCACCACCTGGAATACATATTTTTAAAACAGAAAATGAGGGTTAGACCTAAGGGTCTAGTGAGTAAATCCCTGACATTTGTAAATCATTAAAAATTCATTTATATAAAATACTCTTTATATAAATACACATATATCACACATAATTTAATACCAACCAAGATTTGAGCATTATACCTGTCTCATCCCACCTTATCCCTCCACCAATGGCCAAATATATTGGTTGCGAGCCAATTTAACACACCGGTCCAAAGCCCGGCCACGTATTATATTCTCATATAATACTCACGTAATTATAATATCTCAATATATTATAATCACCCACGTATGACATATTCATACAATTTATCAAGTATTTGTTATCCACATAATGTATTCCAGTAAAAATACTTTAAAGTAAAACTCACCTTTTTAGCCTTTCACCAAAAGTCTTTCCAAGTTAATTATCATGTATGACAATCCTTCACAGAATATGAAATCACCCAAAATACCAAATATCTCTTTTTAAAACTAAACTTATGAAATCCTCAACTCAAGTCGTAACCTACTAAAAGTAACTTAGAATCGCAATGCATAGTGCTAAGTCGCAATCAACTACTGCGACTTCACCCCAAATCGCAACTCACTATTGCGATTCTAATCCCAAGTCGCAATCCACTACTGCGATTCCAAACCAAGTCGCAATCCACTACTGCGATTCCAAACCAAGTCGCAATCCACTACTGCGATTCCAAACCAAGTCGTAATCGACCATTGCGACTTCAAGGCCAAGTCGCAATTAACCATTGCGACTTCGTTGAATATCGCAATCAACCATTGCGACTTCGTTGAATGTCTCAGTTCACTGTTCATCCTAAAAACCCAGAATTTGTACTTTTAATCTATGCATGTTGCTGTAAAGGTGCAAATATGTTTAAAACTATGAACATAACCTAACCTTAAGCTTAGATTTCTCAAAACTTCCATTTTTAACAAAAACCCACCTTTAAAACTTATAGCAAAACTTTTTAGAACTAAACACATAAAATATGGATTGTGCAGAATTATTACCTTGATTCCTTCAGTTGTATTTAGCAACTCCAGCAGCAAATTCTAAGCTTTCCTTCTTTCTCTTCTTAGTTTCTTCAATTTCCCCCTCTCTCTCTCTCTCTCTAAATCGAACTCTCACACACACACACACACACACACTTAGATAATATCTTCTAATGTCAAGAAGATGACACCTCCAGCCTCTAAGCTGGAAAATGGCGGTGGTGGGGTAATGTTTGGCAAAAATGACCAAACAAACCCTAAACTTCTTCCAATTGGCAAAACATACCCCTAAACTTCTATAAAAATTTAAAACTTATCCCTTAACTCCTAACTCCATAAAATACTAAAATAAAGACTTATAAAATTTTCAAATTTAGATCAGATAAAATACCTGGTTATTACACCTTGGCATCCCTTTCAAAAAGGGCGTGAGAAAGACCCAAGTTAGAGACCCATAAAATAGCATCAAGGTGAGCTCTCGCTTCACATTCTTTAACCGGTGGAAAGAAGTTAATACGAATAGCTTTGGCCAAGATGAACTCGCATCTAAAGTTCTGAACGATGGCCCCAAAATCTGCAAAATCGTTATTCTCGAATGTGGCGACATTGATATTACATTTGCTAAAGCCTTGTCTCGGAGGATGCCATTTATTGGTGCATGAAGGGTTGGTTGGAATCTGGTAGGAAGGACTTAACCATCGAACCTGAGTCTATTCCGCGAGAACATCCGAAGCTCGATGAGTGACCGAAGTTGGTTCACCAGACCCATCGTTCCAAATAATGTTGTTTCTTCGTTGCCAAAGACTCCATAAAACCATAATAAACTAATCGCCAATGTGTCTCGAGAATTCTTTAAGCATCCTGAAGGCAAGATCGACAAAAGAGCCCCCCTCTCTCGCCAATTTGTCCACTTCGCTCCAAAGACACACCTTTAACCAGTCTAGAGCAGCCGTAGGACAACCTACAAATGTGTGTCAATAGTTCTCCAAATTTCGATCGTATAAGGGGCAAAGGGGGGAGATACGTATCCCTCGCGTTTGCAGATAAAGAAGAGTCATCACGTAAAGCACGCCAAACAAAATATCTTACTTTGTAGGGAACATTGGCAATCTAAATGCGTTGTCAGTCCTCTTCTACAAAAAGATGCGAGTTCAAAAATTATCATTTCATAATGATTTTGTAACTAGATTTGACAGAATAATTGCCGTTGGAAGACCATTCCCAAATGATCTTGTTGGGACCCGAATCAAAGGACAAATGGTGGTGGTAAATTAAGTATGCATTCACGATCCCAAGGTGAAAATCTCTATGAAACCAGGTCCTCGTTCCTAGACAAGGAGCTCGAGTTGATTAAATCGCAGACACGCATATATGGTTGTTGATTATCCAAAGGAGTTTCCACCTTAAAATTTCTATCGTCTCTGAGCCAATGGTCGCGCCATATGTTAATAGACGATTTAGTATTGTTGGAGAAGTTTAAATTATACCCTAAAATTATATCATTATATACAAAATTATATCACCAAAATAACTTTTTAATCAGATAAATTTTACCATAAAAGTTCTAACACTAACCAATTCATTGTATGATGTGTCAACTAAAATGGAAAATAAAAAAAGGAAAGTGAAACATTGCAATCTAATTCGTGGCGTTATAGAGATTGGTGTAGACTACATGTAACACCCTAAAAAAACTGGATACAATGTAAACTTGCAACTTCCGGAATTTTCTTTACTTCTAAAAGTTTAACAAACCACCCAAGGAATGGGGGTAATAAAGTATGGCGTATACAAAATTAAGGAATGAGCAATCAACGATCCAACAACCTAATAATCTAAATTAACAATTCTTAGATTACATTCGGGTGTTGTCTAAATTGCTACCAAAAGAGTAATCTTTTATATCCTATCAAGTGCGCCTCCAAGTACTCCCAAAAATGCTATCCATTCATTCAAGACTCTTCGCTCAAACCCGAGGAGCCCCACCGCTTGAAGACCCTATATATGTACCCAAGAGAAGAAGTGTTAGTCTATTTATGAGAAGAGTGGGAACTAACAATTTATTATAATGAGAAATAATTCAAGGTACAATGATAACATATTAAACCCATGATGGAGGCCACTTGATATCCAAATGCTCCAACTGTTGATGGAAACTTGATACATAACAACAATTACATGAGGCAAGGTAAATCACATATCCGTTAGTGGAATAATTACATGTCAACGACAATACGGAACCAAGCGCAACCCCGAGGAGTCTATAACTTGTGAGCCCCCAATTTCAACCACTCTAGGTCTATACATTGGGTCACTCTAAATCCACAACCAAGCACTTAGGAATTACACCTTAGTGCCCATTAGACGATGCCCGACCATATAGGCCCACATCTTACTTATCATGGATCCCGATGCCTATTTCGTGCTATGACTCTAGTGCCTATGGATCCATTACACTTAAACTATAAGTCCCGACTTTCAAATAAACCAATACCATTATCATCAATAAGTAACTTTATGAGCATAGAAATAAATGACTCTATTCATGTGGAAACAATTCATCAAGACACAATAGAGAATGTTGGAGTAACATGATATTTCCAAGTAAAACATTTAATCCATGATCCCCATCAAATCTTCTTCTACTTGACATTTACCTTAAAATCCCCAATTTATCAAAACCCTAGTTTTTGACCTAAAATGGTCAAAATCGTTTCATCAACTATAATAGAAAATAAAGGTGAGAAAATCTTAAATAAACCAAGAAGATCTACATACTTCAAGTTTTCCAACCATTTCTCACCACAAAACTTTAAAATCATCAACTCTCTTTTATGTCAAAAGTACATTCATAGATATGAGTAGTGGAAAGCATAAATAAGTTAAAATCGTTCATAATAGCATATATACATGAGTTGGAGTTGGGGATAACTCACCTTAGAGGGTTTTATAGAAAACCCAAACCCTAGGAGGTGGAATAGAGGATTCTTGAGCACTTGAGTGAAACCTCCACTTAACAAACTAGAGATGGAGGAGGTTTTCTCATAAATGTGGTAGATGATATCATAAATGAGGAGAGATGATGAGAGGAGGAACTTACCAAGCTTTGGAGAGCCAAAATCGCCCCAAAATAGAGAGGAAGATGGTGAGATCAGGTTTGGTAAAGTGAGAGAGAGAAGAGTGAAATTTAGGAGAAATAGGTTAAAATTCGTCAGACGCGTCGTGGACGTCCGGCAAGCTCCATGCGGACGTCCATCCCCAAAAACCCAAAACTCGGCCGAACTTATGTTGCTTCCGCGGATAACCCGCGGATGTCCACACGACATGGACGTCCGACAAGCTTCATGCGGACGTCCGCCAAACCCGATTTCTACATCCTTTCTTCTAGAATTCCAAACCCAACAACTATGACTTATTGGCTATCTTATTCACAAAATTTTGGGGTGTTACAATCCTCCCCAACTTGGAGAAGATTTCGTCCTCGAAATCTTAGGCTAACCAAACAAATGAGGGTATCGACGCCTCATGTCTTCCTCCGATTCCCAAGTCACGTTGGCGCCCCGGTGATGCTTCCATTGCACTTTGACCCTAACCACATCCTTGTGTCGAAGTTTCGTAGTCGCTCTATCCAAAATAGCTTCGGGTTCCTCGATACAACGGTTGTTCTCTACCCGGATTTCCGACTATGGTATTACACTTTCTTCCTCCGCTAGACACTTCCGCAAATAACATACATGGAATGTCGGATGGATCTCGTCCATTTTCGGTGGTAAGTCCAACTTGTAAGCTTGCGAACCCACGTGTTCCAAAATAGTGAAGTGTCCAAGGAAACGGGGACTCAACTTCCTTCGCTTCCTGAAATGAATTAATCCCTACCAAGCAGATACCTTTAACATCACCCGTTCTCCCACTTGGAACTCTACCGGTTTCCTTTTCTTATCGGCGTAGCTCTTTTGTCGGTCTTGGGCAGCTTTCAAACGTTCTCTAATGATTTTGACTTTGTCGGCCGTTTCTTGCACAATTTCCGGTCCGGCAAATTGTTTCTCTCCCGCCTCTAACCAACACACGGGAGTCCTACACTTTCTCCCATACAAAGCTTCAAATGGTGCCGCTTTCAAGCTCGAGTGATGATAGGGCGGGTATCACCCCCCTAAATCTAACCGCAAGTGTACGGTGTCGAAATCAAGTAATACGTACGGAAGTACGAGTATCGAATCCACGGGAACTAGGAACTAAGTATTACAATTACTATAATCACTATTAACTGAACTGTCGAAATTGAGAGATGGTTGGTATTAAACTAATTAATTGCAACTAAAGAAAATCACAAACGGAACAGTAGACAACTTGAGGAAAATTCGATAGAGAAAACAGTTGAGGGTTGGAAATCCTTAGGTTTTCACATACGAACTTCTGACTTAAAACGATTACCAGTTAATCCCCTTAATGAATACCCAAATCTTGACAAACACCGTTATTCTCTCTCGAGTAACAACAGGTTTAGTCTTTATAAATCACCGTTGCTCTTTCTCAAGCAACAACGGGTTTTATTCTGAAAGGCACAAGTTTTATCTCTCGATCTCACCTATGGCACTCAAAACACATTAAGCATAAGATTTAAACGGGACTAAAGCTTACACTGGTATATCTCTATCACCAATTTCTCGCCTTAGGCATGTAATTCCTAGTTCTAGTTGACAATTAATTCTCTCGAACTTAATTGAAAACAACAAAACAATTGAAAGCTAGCTAGACTCACAAAAGCATTAAGAACAAAATCACATGCATTCATTAAACAAGGAAAACTGATAAACGTCACTCGTCATCCATTCATACGTTCAAACCAAATTCATTCCAACCCCCAACATCTAAGATTAGTTCATGATGTTGGGGGATACAAACGCAAGAAAAGGGGATGAAAAAGTGTGTGCAAGCATGATAATCGTGAATGTAAAAGATGTAATGGTGGATGTGATGATGAACTCCCTTCTCCCGGCTCTAATCCGTGTCGCGTCGTGAACTCCTCGTCGATCCGTCCTCTATCGTGGCTCCAAAAGCTCCACAATGTCTCTGAAAATCGCCCCTGGACTGCCCACCGTTGTCGTGTGTGACTTCTGTAACGAGAATGACCTAAAATCCGGAAAAACATAGCTTAAATTCGCAAAACAGTGTGTGCCGCGGTTTGCAAACCGCGCGGCGGCGCGGAGCAGTGTGTGCCGCGGTTTGCAAACCGCGCGCCACCAAACCGCGCGGCGTGGAACAGTGTGTGCCGCGGTTTGCAAACCGCGCGCCACCAAACCGCGCGGCGTGGAACAGTGTGTGCCGCAGTTTGGTTCACGGTTTTGGGTCCTGGTTCGGGCGCGGGTATTGGGCTTCCGTTGGCTTCGTTTTGGCTCTTTTTGGGCTCTTTTTAGCTTCTTTTCTCGATGAACGCTGTCTTTTAGATAACCTGCACATTTCACTAAATAAAGCGTAAAATCTCGCCTTTTTGCTAGAACACAAGCCAATCTCATTGGTTTAAGAACTGAAAATAACGCCAAAAAGTGGCGTTATCAACAACCCCAAACCGAGCGTTGCTTGTCCCCAAGCAAATTAGCGATAAAATAGAGTAAAAGCACATATCAGTGAAATATAAAAACTGCACAACTCTCAATCGGTACCATGTGATGCACTGGTGATTTCCTATACCCGTGGATGCTTATCTCACTCTCGCCCCATCCTTATTCTGTTTGATCTACGACCTTCCATTGTAAGTTGAACTCGTGACTGCTACGTTTTCATTAAAGTCGTACTAGGTCCAGACATACTAGGGAAAACATTTCGCCTCGACCCTACCTCACGGGATACTCTCGTTTCACTCGAACCTAGGTTATGCACGTGTTGTCATGTATAGGAAGTTATGTACAAGAATACTCGAAAATCACATGACAACTCTATTGAAAGACGCACAAATGTCCAAAAATTTATCTCAGAAAGGAATCAAGTAGCAAGACAGGGAATATCAGTAAAGGTGGTCGCATACCGTAATCACGTTTTCTAGAAGATCATCCAGGTCTTTACACGGGTTGTAACGGGGCTAAGGTTATGGCTAAGAAGTGAAGGGTAAAACGGTTCAAAGATCCTTGGTGTGTCTAACATTAGTAGTTCTGAATTTTATAACTTTATGCTCTATCATTTGGCCCTCTTTGTCACTATTGGAGTCGCATTGGCTCTCTTATTTTTCAGCTGGAGATAGTTGTCTAAACTATTGTTTTTTTTAACTTGGGACTTCAATGGTCCTCTTTATTTTATTGGGGCTGCATTGGCCCTCCTTTCTATTTATTTTCATGACTGGCCTGAAATGTTTCTTTTTCCGCTCTGTCTTCGGTTATTCATTACCGCTCCTAGTTGACACACTTTCGGATAAGGTTGGCTAAGGCTTTCGGCTTGGGTTTAAAGGTGGGTTTGGAAACGAATAAGGTGAGTGTTTGGCTTCAAAAAGGGTTATGGATACAAACACATGGGTAAAAAGGTACGATAGCTAAACACAGAGTTAAACAAACACACAATTCCTGGAATCATCTCTTAAGGTCTACACGACACGGTCTACTACACCCTTACCTAATATCCCGATGGTTGTCTTTGCTACTCAATGCAATAATATAGTGAGATCATTCTATATTCACGACAAGGAACTCGAAAAAGTGTATATGAATCAAGTGTATGAATCCCTCGAAATGAATAACGTCTTTTAGGCTCAAATCTCACTAATGGGTGGTCTCCACTAATGTCCCTAGTCATGTATTTTCCCAGTCCTTCCCTAATGGTCACGTTACTATCACAAGATTCTTCCTACAATGGTTGGTCTCACTCATTCCAAACAAAATTTTTAGCTAATGCGATCTAAGTACTCAGAAGTGCAGGAAATCTACGTGCATAACGTGGGCCCGATTGGGCAACCCCAAACCTTACCCACACGTTGTCCCCAATGTGCAGGTGTCGGCGTAGGCGATACTAAGAACAAGTATCGTTGTGCGGTTATGGCAGTTATCAGACATACAAGGAAAAATATTAACAAGAAACAACAAGGAGCTATTCTAGCATTTTCAAAAACATGGCCACCCCAAACCTAGGCCGTGGTCTAGGTTTGTCAAACAAAGCCAACCCCAAACCTCGGTGAAACCGAGGTTTGCACAGGGATAAAAGTGAGTGTGTAGATGTTTAAAAAGTGAGGCACCCTAAACTTAAGTGAAACTCAGGTTTGTTGCATCTCGTTAACTACTAAGAACGAACATCATACACCACTCGTTAACTACAGAGTTAGAACGTACCTGTTTGCCCGGAGAGATTCTCTTGAAAGATTGGAACGCCCAGTTGGAAGACATCGGAGAAGACGGAGAAGGGGAATGCAAAAACAAAAGAAACAAAGTAAAAGATAAAAGAAAGCAAAGAAAGCAAAGAAACGAAACACACAAAGCAGGAAAAGAAAACACAGAGCGAAAGTGGAAACAGGGTAGCCGCGCGGTTTCCCACGCGGTTTGGAAGCCGCGGGATAGACCACGGGCCTCACTGTTTCGCAAACAACTCAGGGACCCCCGCGACTTGGCACGCGGCTTGTAAACCACGGCACAAGTCGTGTAAGTCTCTGTTCCAGGATTTTTTTTTTGGTTTTTCGTTTTTTTTAATTTTTATTGTTTTTCTTAACTAAGAACACACTCAAAAACTGAAAATTAAAAAGAAAACTAACCTCGGTGGGTTGCCTCCTACCCAGCGCCGTTGTTAAAGTCGTGGCACGACTATGTGGATCTCAGCTTGGCTCAGTATCCGCGGAATCGAATCGCCCACACTTGCGGTTCTTCACGGATTTTCCCTCATCTGGCTTTCCCTTGCCATCTCCGTCTCTACGCCTTCCACTCTCGAACATCTTGAAAATAACCTTTTCTCCGCCAACCCTGAAGGTCATCTCACCTTGTTCCATGTCTATCAGCGCTCTGCTCGTGGTCAAGAATGATCTCCCCAAAATGAGCGGGACTTCTTCGTCTTCATCTATGTCGATCACCACGAATTCCACCGGGAAGTAGAACTTGCCAACCTTGATCAAGACGTCCTCTACCACTCCATACGGATATATTATTGATCTGTCCGCGAGTTTGAGCGTCATGTACGTCGGCTGCACTTCTCCCAAGCCCAGTTTCCTGAAAACAGATAATGACATTAAATTAATACTAGCTCCTAAATCACATAATACCTTATCAAAAGAAAACTTCCCAATTTGAATAGGGATTGAAAAGCTCCCTGGATCTTTGAGCTTCGGGGGAAGCTTGTTCTGAATAATTGCGCTGCAATCCTCAGTAAGTGCAACGGTGGACTGGTGATCGATCGCCCTCTTCTTGGATAGAATATTCTTCATGAATCTCGCATATGAGGGCATTTGTGCCAAAGCGTCTGCGAAAGGAATGTTAATATGCAGCTTTTTAAATATATCAAGAAACTTAGAAAAATTAACATCATCCTTATGCGATTTAAGTCTGCTCGGATAGGGTACTCTCAGTACCACCGGCTTGACCGGTGATTGCTTTGGCTTCGTCGCTTCACTCTTCTTGCTCTCTTCAATCACAACCTCTTCATCAGCCTCCAACTCATTCACATTTTTCTCTTTAGGCTCGGTTTCCCTTGATGGCGGCTCTCGTGCTGTGTCTCCACTCAGCTCCTTGCCACTTCTCAGATAGATGGCATTACATTCTTCCCAGTTTGTCCTTTCGGTTTGACTTGGAAATTTCCCGAGTGCTCGGTTTTGTAGGGCTTCCGAAATCTGCCCCACTTGTCTCTCGAGAATCTTGATGGATGCGGTGTTTTGTTCAGTGGCTGCCTGGACTGTGCTCACCATGCTCGCTAACTCTCCAACCGTGCTGTCCATCTTTGCCATGAACTTCATCATCATATCTTCCAGCCCCGACTTCTTCTCCATAGATGGTCCCTCGTTGAAATTCCTTTGGTTATAACCTGGAGGACGGTAAACGTTGTTAGCATTAGAAGAATTAGCAAAGTTAGAAGAATTACATTGTGGTTGCCCTTGAGGTTGACTCCAAGAAAAGTTCGGGTGCTTCTTCCACCCCTCATTATAGGTATTTGAGAATGGGTCGTTCCTCAGCTGGTTGTTCTGGTTCTGTAGGAACAGAACTTGCTCGGGCTCTTGAGGGCTGCCTCCCTTCAGATGGTTCGTGATAAAAGCTAGTTAAGCTTTTATTTCTTTCAGCTCATCCGATTCTTGAATGCTTGCGACTCTTCTTACGGCTGATCTTGGAGTAGAAAAACTGTGCTCAGCCAAATTATCGATCAGTTCGCATGTTTCTTCATAAGATTTATCCATTAGTGCTCCACCCGATGCGACAGTGATATCGTTTTTGAATTGCGGGTGGAGTCCACTAAAGAATGTCTGGATGATGACCCAGCCTTGCAACCCGTGATGAGGACACTTCTTGATCATGTCTTTATATCTCTCCCAAGCTTCGTACAAAGTTTCCTGATCCCATTGCGCGAAATGTGTGATTTCGGCCATGAGTTGGGCGGTTCTGCTCGGAGGAAAGAACTTCTGAAGAAACGCAACTTTCAACTCGGCCCATGTGGTGATAAGATCCGATGGTAGGCCTTCTATCCAAATTTCATCTCTACCCTTTAAGGAAAAGCCGAATAGCCTCAGTTTTATCGCGTTCTCCTCCATCCCATTAATTTTGAACGTGTTGCAGATCCGTTCAAATGCACGAAGATGTGCATGAGGGTCTTTAGTTGGTGCTCCCCCGAACTGATTTTGTTGCACCATTATGATGGTGCTCGGCTTGATCTCGAAGTAATTCGCCGCAGTGGTGGGTGCTTGGATTCCTATTCGTGCGGCGGCCACGTTTGGGTCGGCAAACGACCGCATAGGACGTCTCTTGGGATGTGCTTCGTCACCCATCTCGATCTTGATATCTTTTTTTGCTTTTGTTTCTTTTCGTAAACGGAGGGCGGTTCTTTCAATCTCCGGATCGATTGGTTTGATTCCTTCCCCTCGGGTTTTCCTTGGCATAAACCAATTAGTACCTGAAACGGAAAGAAAGCAAATTTAGCAATCCAAAAACTGAAGTGATGAAATAAAATAACAGAAAAAATGTTCAATCTAATAGCGCTTATAGATGGTAGTGCTATCAGTTGCAACTAGTTCCCCGGCAACGGCGCCAAAAACTTGATAGGGCGGATATCACCCCCTAAATCTAACCGCAAGTGTACGGTGTCGAAATCAAGTAATACGTACGGAAGTACGAGTATCGAATCCACGGGAACTAGGAACTAAGTATCACAATTACTATAATCACTATTAACTGAACTGTCGAAATTGAGAGATGGTTGGTATTAAACTAATTAATTGCATCTAAAGAAAATCACAAACGGAACAGTAGACAACTTGAGGAAAATTCGATAGAGAAAACAGTTGAGGGTTGGAAATCCTTAGGTTTTCACATACGAACTTCTGACTTAAAACGATTACCAGTTAATCCCCTTAATGAATACCCAAATCTTGACAAACACCGTTATTCTCTCTCGAGTAACAACAGGTTTAGTCTTCATAAATCACCGTTGCTCTTTCTCAAGCAACAACGGGTTTTATTCTGAAAGGCACAAGTTTTATCTCTCGATCTCACCTATGGCACTCAAAACACATTAAGCATAAGATTTAAACGAGACTAAAGCTTACACTGGTATATCTCTATCACCAATTTCTCGCCTTAGGCATGTAATTCCTAGTTCTAGTTGACAATTAATTCTCTCGAACTTAATTGAAAACAACAAAACAATTGAAAGCTAGCTAGACTCACAAAAGCATTAAGAACATAATCACATGCATTCATTAAACAAGGAAAACTGATAAACGTCACTCGTCATCCATTCATACGTTCAAACCAAATTCATTCCAACCCCCAACATCTAAGATTAGTTCATGATGTTGGGGGATACAAACGCAAGAAAAGGGGATGAAAAAGTGTGTGCAAACATGATAATCATGAATGTAAAAGATGTAATGGTGGATGTGATGATGAACTCCCTTCTCCCGGCTCTAATCCGTGTCGCGTCGTGAACTCCTCGTCGATCCGTCCTCTATCGTGGCTCCAAAAGCTCCACAATGTCTCTGAAAATCGCCCCTGGACTGCCCACCGTTGTCGTGTGTGACTTCTGTAACGAGAATGACCTAAAATCCGGAAAAACATAGCTTAAATTCGCAAAACAGCGTGTGCCGCGGTTTGCAAACCGCGCGGCGGCGCGGAGCAGTGTGTGCCGCGGTTTGGGCCGCGGTTTGCAAACCGCGCGCCACCAAACCGTGTGGCGTGGAACAGTGTGTGTCGCGGTTTGGGCCTCAGTTTGCAAACCGCGCGGCGTGGAACAATGTTTGTCGCGGTTTGGTTCGCGGTTTTGGGTCCTGGTTCGGGCGCGGGTCTTGGGCTTCCGTTGGCTTCGTTTTGGCTCTTTTTGGGCTCTTTTTAGCTTCTTTTCTCGATGAACGCTGTCTTTTAGATAACCTGCACATTTCACTAAATAAAGCGTAAAATCTCGCCTTTTTGCTAGAACACAAGCCAATCTCATTGGTTTGAGAACTGAAAATAACGCCGAAAAGTGGCGTTATCAAGTGATAACTATTGTTGTAAGAAAACTCTACCAACGGTAGGTGAGTTTCCCAATTTCCCCCAAAATCAATTACACAAGCCCTCAACATGTCCTTCAAGGTTTGAATAGTCCTTTCGCTTTGTCCATCCGTTTGTGGGTGATACGCCGTGCTCAAGTTCACCCTCGTACCAAGTTCCTCTTGTAGTGCTTGCCAAAACCTCGATGTGAACCGACTATCTCGATCGGGGACTATGGCCACGGGTACTCCGTGCCTCGAAACCACTTCATCAATGTAGAGCTTTGCTAATTTGTCCATCGACAAGGTTTCCCGCATCGCCAAGAAATGTGCACTCTTCGTCAACCGGTCCACTATTACCCAAATGGTGTCGTGATATTTCAAGGTCTTCGGCACCTTAGTCACGAAATCCATAGTGATTTTCTCCCACTTCCACTCGGGGATTTCCAAGGGTCATAAATTGCCATAAGGTAGTTGATGTTGAGCCTTTACTTGTGAGCAAGTCGTACACCGCTCCACATAGTGCGCCACATCCAACTTCATGATTGGCCACCAATAATATAACTTCAAATCCCGATACATTTTGGTACTTCCGGGATGAATGGAGTACTTGGACTTATGAACCTCGTCCATGAGTAGTTCCCGATTCCCACCTAACTTGGGCACCCACACGCGCCCGTTGAACAACTTAACTCCTCGGTTTTCTTCCGTTAAAAGTTGCTTTTGCTTTACCATTACCTCGTCCTTGAGGTTTTCTTCCTTCAAGGCTTCGGATTGCGCCACTCTAATCCGCTCCACCAAGCTGGACACTATGTCGATCCTTGAGAGGCTGGCGCATAAGCTCCCACTTTACTCCTTTCGACTCAAGGCGTCGGCGACCACATTGGCCTTACCCGGATGGTAAAGCAATTCACAGTCGTAGTCTTTGAGTAGTTCCAACCATCTCCGTTGCCTCATGTTCAGCTCCTTTTGATCAAATACATACTTCAAGCTCTTGTGATCCGTGTACAACGTACATTTCATGCCGTAGAGGTAATGACGCCACAACCTCAACACGAATACCACCGCGGCCAATTCTAAATCGTTCGTAGGGTAGTTCTTTTCATGCACCTTGAGTTGTCTCGAAGCATAAGCGATCACTTTTCCCCGTTGCATTAACACGCATCCCAAGCCCATCTTGGATGCGTCGCTATAGACTACAAAATCTTCCGATCCTTCGGGTAAGGATAAAATTGGTGCTTCACACAATTTCTTTTGTAGAGTACGGAATGCCTTCTCTTACGCTTCGGTCCAAACAAACTTTGCGTTTTTCCGAGTCAAAGCCGTCAAAGAAGAAGCGATCTTAGAAAAGTCTTGAATGAATCTCCGGTAGTAACCCGCCAAACCCAAGAAGCTTCGAATCTCACCTGGGATCTTAGGATGTTCCCAATTCATCATTGCCTCGATTTTGGAAGGGTCCACCTTCACTCCATCTCGGGTAACCACGTTACCCAAGAATTGAACCTCGCTCAACCAAAAGTCGCACTTGGAGAACTTTGCGTATAGCTTTTCTTTCCTTAGGACTTCCAACACCTCCCGTAGATGAAACTCATGTTTCACTTTGTCCTTGGAGTAAACTAAGATATCATCTATGAAGAGGATCACCGACTTATCGAGGAAGGGTCGACACACCCGATTCATCAAGTCCATGAACACTGGCGGTGCATTCGTCAACCCAAATGGCATTACTAGGAATTCGTAATGACCATACCGCGTCCGGAAAGCCGTCTTTGGAACATCGTCTTCTCTAATCCTTACTTGATGATAACTCGAACGTAGATCGATCTTTGAGAAGCATCCCGCTCCTTGAAGTTGGTCAAACAAATCGTCGATTCTAGGGAGTGGATACTTGTTCTTTACAGTTACTTTATTCAACTCTCAGTAGTCGATACACATTCTCATGGTGCCATCCTTCTTCTTCACGAACAAGACCGGTGCTCCCCAAGGAGATGAACTCGGTCTCACGAACCCCTTCCCTAAAAGCTCTTGGAGTTGTGCCATCATTTCTTGCATTTCGGACGGAGCCAAACGGTAGGGAGCTCTAGCTATCGGAGCCGCTCCCGGTACCAAGTCTATCTTGAACTCCACTTGACGATCCGGTGGCAATCACGGCAAGTCTTCCGGAAATACGTCGGGAAACTCGCGTACCACCTTTACGTCCTCAAGCTTCCTCTTCTCCAACTTAGCATCAATCACGTATACTAAGAAGGACGTACACCCCTTGACCAAACATTTTCGGCCCTTCAACATGGAGATGATTGCTACATCCCTTTTCCTTTGTTCCCCATAAATAACCACGTGATTCCCGTCCGAAGAAGGTATGCGAATTAACTTCTTTGCGCACAAGATTTTGGCTTGGTTCTCGGCTAACCAATCCATTCCAACCACCACATTAAATCCCCCGATTACCATTGGCATTAAGTCGATTGAAAATTTCTTTCCTTCAATTTCTAACATGCAACCCCGCAAAATATCCCAAACTACAACTTGTCCACCGTCGGCTATTTCTACCACTATGGCTTCTTCTAAACAACTAGTGGGCATAGACAACTTTTGACAAAAGGAGGTCGACACAAACGAAAAACTAAGGATGAGATCGGGACCGGACCGGGACCGAACCGGTTGGTACCGAATTTTTTTGGGACTAAAAATTGGCACCGAAAACCGAACCGTATGTACCGGTACGGTACCGGTTCGGTTTCGGTTTCGGTTTCGGGACGGGAAAATCGGTACTAGGACCACTTAGGACCGAAAATTTTAAAATGTATCAAAGTGTATCAAAATCAATCGCAAACCAAAATGCCTTCATAATATTTCAAATGTGTTTCAAAACTAATCACAAACAATCAAAAAGTGCAAAACCAAACAAAAGTTCAACAATCTTCGGTATTTTTTTACGATTTTCTTTTTTTAATTTTGTTCGTTATTAACTCTTCAATCTCTATATATACAACTAGAAACAATAATAATTAATGTTAACAACAATCAGGATAAACTTTATTTAGGAGATGATATGCATAATTAAATATTTAAAAAAAAATCTTGCTTTGAAAAATTTCGGTTCGGTTTCGGTTTTTTCGGGAAAATCCCGGTACCGAATACCGAAATACCGAATTTGAGGAATGTTTGGAACCGAATACCGGACCGAATATATGGTACCGGTTCGGTTCGGGAAAACGGTGCTAGATGCTCATCCCTACGAAAAACTTGCACCCGAATCGAATAACACACGCGTAGGTACGGAGTTTAGAAGAAACGTACCCGACACCACGTCCGTCGAAGCCTTCGCCTCCTCGGTTGTCATCTGAAAAATCTCTTCCCGTTGCCCTCGGAGGTTCCACCTTGGGTCCTCCGCTTCCTCCTGACTTCAACTTCGGGCAATCTCTTCTAACATGACCCGACTCCTTGCAATCGAAGCACATTGCCCCTCGGACGGGACAAGAATTGATTGAATGCCCGGTCTTGCCATACTTATAGCACTTTCCCGGAACAAAGGTGCATGGGCCGAAGTGCTTGCTCCGACACTTGGAGCACCACCGAGCCTCCCTCTTTGGATCGGATCCACGGTAGTTGTCGTCAAACGTCCTCGATTTCTTGAAGGGTATGGACTTCCCTTCCCATCTCCTCTTCTCCGGCACTCTTGCAATCTCTTCCTTGCCCCGACCATAGACATCCTCCACTAACTGAGCTTCTTCCACCGCCTCACAAAGGGTAGAGGCCTTAGATACTCGGACCATAGTCATCATGTCCGATGGGAGGCCCTTGAGGTAGGCCTTAATCTTTTCCTTCTCTGTCGGGACCAAATGCCTCACCAACCCCAACTTGTCCATAAACAATCGGTTGTAGTCTTTAACTGCCAAATTTCCCTTCTTCAAATTCCGGAACTCTTCCTCGATCCGGTCCATAGCTCTCTTATTGCAATACTCTTCCAACAACTTTTCTTTGAAGGTCGCCCAACTCAGTTTGGCCAACACCGTGGCCTATAGAGACGCGGAGTAGACATTCCACCAAGTAAGAGCCGCCCCTTTTAACATTTGAGAACCAAACTTTGCCCTGTGCTCTCCCCACATTCACTAGTATGAAAAGCTTGCTCCATTTCTCTTATACAGTTCATACAGACAACTGGATCATCTGCCCCTTTGAACTCGGGCGGTCTACAGCTCAGAAAAGTTTTGAAAGAACAAGTTTTCCCCACTTACCCAATTTCTGTTGTCCCCAAACCATCCGTAGGGTTTCCATTGCCATTGCCCCCAGACCCGACCACTACAATGTTCTCGGCGACCACCTCGTGCTTACGGTTGTTCGCATTCCGGTCCTCTATAAATTTCAAAAACTGCTCTTGCTGTTGATTCATTGCCTTGTTCATGGCCGCCATCATCCTGTCCATCATTCGTGTCTCAGCTGTTGCCTATTCCAGAACGGGATCAGATGTTTCTAGATTACGTCAAGGGATATGCTCAGGTCCCCTCCCAAAATGGTGTTATTCAATGGAGGTACCGTTTTCGTTGTTGATAGGCGGGTATCACCCCCCCTAAATCTTACCGCAAGTGTACGGGTCGAAATCAAGTAGTAGTACTTAGAAAGTACGAGTATCGAACACATAGAACTAGGAACTAAGTATCACAATGACTACAATTGCTATTAACTGAACGATCGATATTTTGAGTGGTGGGTTTATAAACTAATTAATTGCAAACAAACTAAATCAAACACAGAACAGTAAACAACTTAAGAAACTTTGATAGAGAAAACAGTTGAGGGTTGGAAATCCAATGGTTCTCACATATAAACATCTGACTCAAAACAATTACCAGTCGTTCTATTTAATGAATACCTAATCTTTAGATCACCGTTGTTCTTTCTCAATCAACAACGGGTTTTATTTTTAAAGCATGGTTCTTTCTCAAGCAACCACGGTTTTTATCTTGAAAACACAAGTTTTATCTCTCGATCTCAACCTATGTAATTCAAAACACATTAAGCTCAAGATTGTAATGGGACTAAGGCTTACTCGGTATATCTCTATCCCCTTTCTCACCTTAGGCATCCAATTTTCTAGTTCTAGTTGACAACTAATTCTCTCGAACTTAATTGAAAACAACACAACAATTGAAAGCTAGCTAAACTCACAAAAGCATTAAAAACCAAATCACATGCTTCATTAAATAAGAAAACTGATAAAAGTTCAAATCACATGTTATTATACTATAAACAAAATTCATTCCAACCCCCAACATCTAGAAATTAGTTCATGTTGGTGGTGGATTCAAACACAAAGAAAGAAGATGAAAAAACGTGTGCAAACATAATGAATATGGAAACGATGAATGTAATGGTGACTCCCTTCTCGTGTTCTCGTATCTACTTTACGTGTTGAACGTGACTCCAATCGATCCTCTATCGTGGCTCCAAAAGCTCAGAAAAACCTCTGAAAATCGCCCCTTAACTGCTCTCGTTCGTCGTGTGAGAGCTGTGTCGAGAATGCCCTAAAATCTGGAAAAACGCCAAACTAATAGGCTGAAACAGGGACTTAGGAGACTTGTCCCGTGACTTGCAAGTCGCGGCACAAGGCGCGCGCTTTTCTGATGTGGTTTGGGTCAGCTTCGGGTCCTGGTTCGGGCGCGGGTCTTGGGCTTGGATCTCGGGCTTCCGTTGGGCTTCGTTTTGGCTCTTTTTGGGCTCTTTTCAGCTTCTTTTCTCGATGATTACTGCCTTTTAAATAACCTGCACATTCCACTCGATAAACCATAAAATTCCGCTTCTTTGCTATCAACACAAGCCGATCTCATTGGTTTGAGAACCGAAAATAACGCCAAAAAGTGGCGTTATCAACAACCCCAAACCGAGCGTTGCTTGTCCTCAAGCAAATTAGCGATAAAAATATAATAAAGGCATATATCAGTGAAATATAATAATTGCACAACTCCCAATTGGTACCATGTAATGCACTGGTGATTTCCCATACCCGTGAATGCTTATCTTACTCTCGCCTCATTCTTATTATGTTTGATCTATGACCTCCCATTGTGAGTTGAACTCGTGACTGCTCCGATTACATTAAGGTTGTTCTAGGTCCAGACATACTAGGGAAGACATTTCGCCTCGACCCTACCTCACGGGACTCTCTCATTTCGCTCGAACCTAGGTTATCGCACATGTTGTCATGTATAGGAAGTTAAGTACAAGAATACTCGAAAATCTCATGACAACTCTAATGAAAGACGCACAATTGTCCAAAAGGTTGATCTCAGAAAGGAATTAAGTAGCAAGATAGGGAATATCGGTAAAGGTAGTCGTATACTCTAATCACGTTTTCCAAAAGATCATCCAGGTCTTTACAACGGTTGTAATGGGGCTAAGGTTATGGCTACGAAACGAAGGGTATGCGGATCAAAGTCCTCAGTGTGTCAACCTTTAGCAGTTCTGAATTTTATAACTTCAATTCCTATCACTTGGTCCTCTTTGTCACTCCTGGAGTCGATTTGACTCTCTTATTTCTCAGCTGTAATTCGCTGTCTAAACTAGTTTTTTTTATTTAAAGTTGGGACTTCATTGGTCCTCTTTATTTGATTGGGGCTGCATTGGCCCTCTTTTCTATTTATTTTCATGACTGGCCTGTTTTTTTTTCTTTTCTGCTCTATCTTTCGTAGTCCATTACCGCCTCTGTTTGACACACTTTCGGATAAGGGTTGGCTAAGGCTTTTGGCTAAGGTTTAATGGTGGGTTTGAAATGAACAAGGTGAGTGTTTGGCTACAAAATGGGTTATGGGTACACACAAATGGGTAAAAAGGTACGATAGCTAAAAACAGGGTTAAACATACATACAATGCCTGGAATCATCTCTTAAGGTCCACACGATATGGTCTACTATACCCTTAACCAATATCCCGATGGTTGTCTTTGCTACCCAATGCAATAATATAGCGAGATCATTCTATATTCACGACAAGGAACTCGAAAAAGTGTATATGAATTAAGTGTTTAAATCCCTCGAAATGAAAAGACGTCTTTTAGGCTTAAATCTCACTAATGGGTGGTCTCCACTAATGTCCCTAGTCATGTCTTTTCCCGGTCCTTCCCTAATGGTCACGTCACTATCACGAGATTCTCCCCACAATGGTTGGTCTCGATCATTCAACACAAATTTTTTGGCTAATGTGATCTAAGCATGCAGAGGTGCGGAAAATCTACGTGCATAAATGTGGGCCCGATTGGGCAACCCCAAACCTTACCCACACATTGTCCCCAATGTGCAAGTGTCGGCGTAGGCGATACTAAAACAAGTATCGTTGTGCGGTTATTACAGGTATCAGACAGGTAAGGTATAACATTAAAGCACAAGCATCAAAAGAGCCATCTCATTAAAATTTGGCCACCCCAAACCTAGGCCGTGGCCTAGGTTTGTCAATTACCGCCAACCCCAAACCTCGGTGAAACCGAGGTTTGCACAGGATTAAAAGTGAGTGTGTAGATGTTGGAAAATGAGGCACCCCAAACCTAAGTGAAACTTAGGTTTGTTGCAGCTCGTTAACTAATAAGGAACATAACATCATACACCACTCGTTACACAGAGTTAGAACATACCTGTTTGCCCGGACGGAGGAGATTCTCTTGAAAAGGTTGAGCGACCACGATTGAGAGACATCGAGGAAAAATGGAGCGCGAGAAGGAACACAAAAACAAGACAAACAAAACAAAAGAAGAAAGAAAGCAAAGAAAAATGAAAACACAAAGCAAGAAAGGGAAAACACTGCACGAGAAACAACCCAGAAGCAACATGGGAGGCCGTGCGGTTTGGAAGTCGCGGAACAAGCCGCGGGCCCCACTGTTTCGAAAACATTCCAGGGACATACGCGGCTTAGCACGCGGTTTGGAAACCGCGGCCTATACCGCGTAAGCCACTGTTTCAGCAAAAAAAATTTATAAATAAAATCACTCAAAACCTAAAATAAAAAGGAATAAAACCTCGGCGGGTTGCCTTCCACCCAGCGCCGTAGTTAAAGTCGTGGCACGACTATGTGGCTCTTAACTCGGTTCGGTGTTCGCGGAGTCGAATCGCCCACACTTGCGATTCTCCGCGGATTCTTCCACATCTGGCTTTTCTTGACCATCAGACTCCTTTTCACTTCTATCTCTTATCCTCTCAACCCTCTTGAATATCACCTTTTCGCCGCCAACTCTTAAAGTCATCTCCCCTTCTTCCATGTCAATCAAAGCTCTGCTCGTGGCCAGAAAGGATCTTCCCAATATCAGCAGGACCTCTATGTCTTCATCAATGTCTAGCACCACGAAGTCCACAGGAAAGTAGAACTTGCCAACCTTGATCAATACGTCCTCTACCACTCCATACAGATATATTATCGATCTGTCCGCGAGCTTAAGGGTCATGTACGTTGGTTTCACCTCTCCCAAGCCAAGTTTCCTGAAAACAGATAAAGGCATTAAGTTAATACTAGCTCCTAAATCACACAATACCTTATCAAAAGAACGATTCCCAATTTGAATAGGGATCGAAAAACTTCCTGGATCTTTGAGCTTCGGGGGAAGCTTGTTCTGAATAATTGCACTACACTCTTCAGTGAGTGTAATGGTAGATTGATGCTCGATTCCCCTCTTCTTTGACAAGATCTCCTTCATAAACTTGAGGTATGTCGGCATTTGAGCAAGTGCCTCCGCGAATGGGATATTGATGTGAAGCTTCTTGAAGATGTCGAGGAATTTCTTGAATTGTTCCTCATCCTTGTATGCCTTCACTCGATTAGGGAATGGTAGTGGTGGCACGAACGGTTTGACTTCCGGCTTGACCGGTGGTTGCTTTAGGACCCTTGATTGCTCCTTCTTCTTCTCTTCATCCTCCGGGTTTTCCTCCATCTCAATATCTTCATCGGTCTCCAACTCATCCATGTCTACAGTCTCAACCTCTTTCTCTTTATGATCGGTTTCCTTTGATGGGGGTTCTCGTGCAGGCTCCTTGATCAACTCCTTGCCACTTCTCAGATAAATGGCATTGCATTCTTCTCTTGGTTTACTTTCAGTCATGCTCGGGAATGTTCCGGGAGCTCGGTTTTGTAGGGCTTCAGAAATTTTCCCCACTTGCCTTTCAAGGATCTTGATGGATGCAGTGTTCTGATCAGTTGCCACTTTCACTGTACTCACCGTGCTCGCCAATTCTCCAACTGTGCTGTCCATCTTGGTCATGAACTTCATCATCATATCTTCCAGTCCCGGTTTCTTCTCCATGGATGGTCCCTCGTTGAAATTCCTTTGGTTGAAACCTGGAGAACGGTAAACATTGTTAGTGTTGGTGCAAGTGTACCACATCTCTATATATTTATATATATTTATTTTGATGATTACAAACACACCGTATTATTGTTTATCTAACAATTTAATCCAAGTGTGCAGTTGTTGAAGAACACGAAGATTTAATCTGAAGGGTTCAAGACGGAAGTGTTTACGTCGTCATTATTGTTTTTAACTAATAATGATAAACACCCTAAAATAATATACCACTTGGATATTTCTAAAAACCATAATTGATTTTAATTAAATAAGGTTTATTGAGAAGATCCAGCAAGATTGGTTGCGTCCTGGAAGGTGTCTATTCTGACGCCGGTATACCGTGGAGAATGCCCGGTATACCGCGGGTACATATTGGCCGGTATACCGCGGGTGTTCAGCCGGTATACCGCGGCAGGCGTGGTGTTTGTTTCTGATTGGTTGGAAGTACTTTTTCTGACGGCGGTATACCGCGAGTCCTAGCCGGTATACCGCGGGTACGTATTCCAGAAGTCAACTTTGCATGAGAGCCGTTGAGTGTCAGTGTACTTTTGTCTGCACGGTATACCGCGTGCATTTGGCGGTATACCGCGGATTGCATGTTTCCGTTGGAGATGCTGATATATAAAGAAGCATGCTGGTGATGAAGAAAAAAGACCACACAAACAGCAACAACAACAATCCAAACTCTCAGCTCTCTCACTCTCACTTATTTTATATATATATATTTTATAAAACATTTTTTATAAAATATCCAAGTGTGAGATATTATACAAGAGTGATTACCCATTGTGAGTTATACTCCTCTTGTAAGTATTTGAATAACGGGTGTGTGATCCTGTTTATCTCATAGCAGAGGCTTGAGAAACTATTACAAATTCCTTTGTATTTGGTTTGTGTTCTACCGTAAAGAATACATTTATTGGATCGTGTCGAGAAGTGTCTCGGCTGCTGGTTTATCACAGTTGGTGGTAAATCAGTAAATCTCCGTGTCAAGTATCTCTAACCTTTATCTCTTTATTTATTCCGCTGTGCTTTATTATATTTGTTTATATAAACTGCTTTGCATTTATATTTATTTATATAATATCTGTGTATCTGTTTGTACTTACACTCTTCTGTACTTTTCCGCACTTACTCTGTATTTATTTATAAAAAGATTTTTTGAAAGTAAAAGATTTTAAATACAACCTTACCCCCCCCTAGGTTGTCTAACATTTGGTATCAGAGCAGGGCTTTCAAAAATTATCTGTTTAAATTTTTAAAGTTATATCTTTTATTTAATGGCTCAACAAAATGCTTGGTTTTCTAAATCTCTTCTTATTGATTTCGAAAATTTTGATCTTTGGGCAAATTCTTTTGAACGTTATGTTCGTGGGATAAATCAAAAAATTTGGGATATTATTATTAAAGGAAATTTCAAACCCACAAAATTTCAAAACAACAAAATTGTTGAAAAACCTAGCTCGGAATGGTCCGACGAAGATGAGGCTAATTATTGTTTAAATTATGAAGCCAAAAATTTTCTCTTTTCGGTTCTTACTAACGATGATATTGAGCGTGTTTATCTCTTTGAAACTGCTCGTGATATTTGGGAGAACTTGAACATCACCTATGGTGGAAACTCAAAAGAAAAGAGAGACGAAACCCGAGATCAAAGAAATGAAGAAACGTGTCTCATCGTCGACTGCGAGAAAGAGGTATGTACTTCATACTCAAGTTTTTCTAGTTGTAGTGATAACGATGATGATATTGATATGCTAAATGTCTCTTTTCAAAAATTGATTGTTCTCGTAAATAGTTTTAAAAATGAGAATGCTAAATTAAAAGAAGAATTATTATTATGTCAAAATAAGTTGAATAACTGTAAACAAACCATTGCATGTGATAATAAAATCAAAAATGAGTTAAATGATAAAGTTATCACTTTAGAAAAGAAAGCATGCGAAAATATTGTTTGCAAATCTTGCATTGTCTTAAATGATAAAATTGCATGTTTAGAGAAAATAACATGTGAAAAAGTTGTATGTGGTAAATGCAATATTCTTGAAGATGAAATTGCATGTTTAAATGCTAAATGTAAATCGCATGAGAAAAATGACTTATTAGCAAATGCTTTTAATAGTAGCAATGATAAAGTGCTTAAAATGCTAAATATGCCTAATCGTATAAATTGCCGAAAAGGCATTGGTTCAAATACGTGTATTGAAAAATGTGATTGTATGCCAACTAAAAAGGTTTTTGAAAAACCTAAATTTGTTGTTAAAAATAAAACGCAAAAACCTCCGTATGTATCCAAAATGAATAATGTGAATTATATGCCAAGGAAACCGCATGCTCGTATGTATAATGGTAACTTTTCTAGACCTAACAATAATGTGAATATAAATGCTTCATTTTACGTATATGATAAATACGATCGTAAAATAAAAATGGTTAGAAAATGGATTCCGAAAGGAATGTTTAATGTTGACAATCCCGGTGGAATGCGTTTATGGTTTTAAACCATTTATATGGCTTTGTATGTTTGTCGTGTTTGTTTTATGTCGACAACATATTTTTTTGCATTTTATGTTTTATACTAACTGTTAAAAGGACCCATAAGAAAAGGGTACCACAAAAATTTTCTTTGCCTTTTGTACGTGGTTTCCTGACGAGGATATAATATGTGTTTCCTGACGAGGTTATAATACGTGGTTACCTGCCGAGGTTATAATACGTGGTTACCTGCCGAGGTTATAATACGTGGTTACCTGCCGAGGTTATAATACGTGGTTACCTGCCGAGGTTATAATACGTGGTTACCTGCCGAGGTTATAATACGTGGTTACCTGCCGAGGTTATAATACGTGGTTACCTGCCGAGGTTATAATACGTGTTTCCTGACGAGGTTATAATACGTGGTTACCTGCCGAGGTTATAATACGTGGTTACCTGCCGAGGTTATAATACGTGGTTACCTGCCGAGGTTATAATACGTGGTTACCTGACGAGGTCATAATACGTGGTGATTTTTTTTCACATAAAATTAACCGAAAATTGAAGCCTTAAGATCCGTTTTGGTGCAAGTGTTTCGTATTGGTTTGTATATCTTTGTCTCTATTGCTTTTTGCATTTTATTTTATCCCTCAAATTTTATAAAATCAAATTGATATCGTTATTAATTTGAGGGGGAGCTTTTTATCTTTTACCCATGAGATTATGCTCTCTCAAATATATGCATATTTTGAGGGGGAGCATCTCTCGAGGGGAAGCATACCGTCTTTCTTGACCCTTTTTGTTTCGACAAACGGGGGAGAGAAACCGCATATGCTCATGCTTAGCGGTTGTGTTTGTCATCATCAAAAAGGGGGAGATTGTTGGTGCAAGTGTACCACATCTCTATATATTTATATATATTTATTTTGATGATTACAAACACACCGTATTATTGTTTATCTAACAATTTAATCCAAGTGTGCAGTTGTTGAAGAACACGAAGATTTAATCTGAAGGGTTCAAGACGGAAGTGTTTACGTCGTCATTATTGTTTTTAACTAATAATGATAAACACCCTAAAATAATATACCACTTGGATATTTCTAAAAACCATAATTGATTTTAATTAAATAAGGTTTATTGAGAAGATCCAGCAAGATTGGTTGCGTCCTGGAAGGTGTCTATTCTGACGCCGGTATACCGTGGAGAATGCCCGGTATACCGCGGGTACATATTGGCCGGTATACCGCGGGTGTTCAGCCGGTATACCGCGGCAGGCGTGGTGTTTGTTTCTGATTGGTTGGAAGTACTTTTTCTGACGGCGGTATACCGCGAGTCCTAGCCGGTATACCGCGGGTACGTATTCCAGAAGTCAACTTTGCATGAGAGCCGTTGAGTGTCAGTGTACTTTTGTCTGCACGGTATACCGCGTGCATTTGGCGGTATACCGCGGATTGCATGTTTCCGTTGGAGATGCTGATATATAAAGAAGCATGCTGGTGATGAAGAAAAAAGACCACACAAACAGCAACAACAACAATCCAAACTCTCAGCTCTCTCACTCTCACTTATTTTATATATATATATTTTATAAAACATTTTTTATAAAATATCCAAGTGTGAGATATTATACAAGAGTGATTACCCATTGTGAGTTATACTCCTCTTGTAAGTATTTGAATAACGGGTGTGTGATCCTGTTTATCTCATAGCAGAGGCTTGAGAAACTATTACAAATTCCTTTGTATTTGGTTTGTGTTCTACCGTAAAGAATACATTTATTGGATCGTGTCGAGAAGTGTCTCGGCTGCTGGTTTATCACAGTTGGTGGTAAATCAGTAAATCTCCGTGTCAAGTATCTCTAACCTTTATCTCTTTATTTATTCCGCTGTGCTTTATTATATTTGTTTATATAAACTGCTTTGCATTTATATTTATTTATATAATATCTGTGTATCTGTTTGTACTTACACTCTTCTGTACTTTTCCGCACTTACTCTGTATTTATTTATAAAAAGATTTTTTGAAAGTAAAAGATTTTAAATACAACCTTACCCCCCCCCCCTAGGTTGTCTAACAGTTAGCATTAGAAGAATTAGAAGAATTACCTTGCTGTTGTTGACCGGGTAGACTCCATGAGAAGTTCGGGTGCTTCTTCCACCCCTCATTGTAGGTATTCGAGAACGGGTCGTTCCTCGGCTGATTGTTCCGGTTTTGTAAAAACTGAACTTGTTCGGGTTCTTCCGGATTGCCTCCTTTCAAGTGGTTCGTGATCGCAGCTAGTTGAGCTTTGATTACCTTCAGCTCGTCATTCTCTTGAACACTTGCTACCCATTTGATGGAAGATCGTGGAGTGGCATAGCTATGCTCGGCTAGGTTCTCGATCAATCGACGGCTTCTTCATACGTTTTGTTCATGAGAGCTCCACCCACTGCAGCAGTGATTTCATTCTTGAACTGCGGGTGCAGTCCTCCAAAGAAAGTTTGGATAATCACCCAGCCGTGTAATCCATGATGAGGGCACTTCTTCAACATATCTTTATACCATTCCCACGCCTCATATAGAGTCTCTTGGTCCTATTGCGCGAAGTGGGTAATGTCGGCCATCAGTTGAGCGGTTCTTCCCGGTGGGAAGAATTTCTGGAGGAATGCAGCTTTTAGGTCTGCCCATGTAGTGATAAGATCTGATGGTAGGCCCTCTATCCAAATTTCAGCTCTACCCTTTAGGGAAAAACTGAAGAGTCTTAGCTTTATCGCGTTCTCCTCCATCCCATTAATCTTGAACGTGTTGCAGATCCGTTCAAATGCACGAAGATGTGCATGAGGATCTTCTGTCGGGGCCCCTCCGAACTGGTTTTGCTGTACCATGACAATGGTACTTGGTTTAATCTCGAAGTAGTTCGCCCCAGTAGTGGGCGGTTGGATGCCTATGCGTGCGGCTGCCACGTTTGGATTGGCAAATGACCGCATCGGAACTCTCGCCGGAGGAGGTGGAGGTGGGTTGTTAACAGGTCTCTCGTCGCCCATCTTTAATTGCCTTTGGGCTTTGGATGCTTTACGTATCTGGCGGGCGGTTCTTTCGATTTCCGGATCAAGTGGTTCGATTCCTTCCCCTCGGGTTTTCCTTGGCATAAACCAATTAGTACCTGAAAAGAAAGTAGGCGAAGTTAGCAATCCAGAAATTGAAAGTGATGGAACAGGTAAATAAAAAAAATGTTCAATGTAATAGCGCTTATAGCTAGTAGTGCTATTAGTTGCAACTAGTTCCCCGACAACGGCGCCAAAAACTTGATAGGCGGGTATCACCCCCCCTAAATCTTACCGCAAGTGTACGGGTCGAAATCAAGTAATAGTACTTATAAAGTACGAGTATCGAACACATGGAACTAGGAACTAAGTATCACAATGACTACAATTGCTATTAACTGAACGATCGATATTTTGAGTGGTGGGTTTATAAACTAATTAATTGCAAACAAACTAAATCAAACACAGAACAGTAAACAACTTAAGAAACTTTGATAGAGAAAACAGTTGAGGGTTGGAAATCCAATGGTTCTCACATATAAACATCTGACTCAAAACATTTACCAGTCGTTCTCTTTAATGAATACCCAATCTTTAGATCACCGTTGTTCTTTCTCAAGTAACAACGGGTTTTATTTTAAAAGCATGGTTCTTTCTCAAGCAACCACAATTTTTATCTTGAAAACACAAGTTTTATCTCTCGATCTCAACCAATGTAATTCAAAACACATTAAGCTCAAGATTGTAATGGGACTAAGGCTTACTCGGTATATCTCTATCCCCTTTCTCACCTTAGGCATCCAATTTTCTAGTTCTAGTTGACAATTAATTCTCTCGAACTTAATTGAAAACAACACAACAATTGAAAGCTAGCTAAACTCACAAAAGCATTAAAAACCAAATCACATGCTTCATTAAATAAGAAAACTGATAAAAGTTCAAATCACATGTTATTATACTATAAACAAAATTCATTCCAACCCCCAACATCTAGAAATTAGTTCATGTTGGTGGTGGATTCAAACACAAAGAAAGAAGATGAAAAAAAGTGTGCAAACATAATGAATATGGAAACGATGAATGTAATGGTGACTCCCTTCTCGTGTTCTCGTATCTACTTTACGTGTTGAACGTGACTCCAATCGATCCTCTATCGTGGCTCCAAAAGCTCAGAAAAACCTCTGAAAATCGCCCCTTAACTGCTCTCGTTCGTCGTGTGAGAGCTGTGTCGAGAATGCCCTAAAATCTGGAAAAACGCCAAACTAATAGGCTGAAACAGGGACTTAGGAGACTTGTCCCGTGACTTGCAAGTCGCGGCACAAGTCGCGCGCTTTTCTGATGTGGTTTGGGTCAGCTTCGGGTCCTGGTTCGGGCGCGAGTCTTGGGCTTGGATCTCGGGCTTCCGTTGGGCTTCGTTTTGGCTCTTTTTAGGCTCTTTTCAGCTTCTTTTCTCGATGATTACTGCCTTTTAAATAACCTGCACATTCCACTCGATAAACCATAAAATTCCGCTTCTTTGCTATCAACACAAGCCGGTCTCATTGGTTTGAGAATCGAAAATAACGCCAAAAATAGGCGTTATCAGTTGTCACCCTTGACTGATCAGCTGTAGATGTCGTAGCATCATGGCCTTCCACCCTACTACGAGTATTAACCATCGAAGTCTGCCACACATTCGAGAGTGAGGTGAGAAATAGGCTATATGAATTTAAACATAAGGAAACGTACTAATACATGTATCAATCATTATAACAATAGTAATCTAAGCATACTCACGTAATGATACATTCATAATAGCAGTAGCTAATTGAAATTATGAACATACTTCACATAAGGATTCTTGTTACGAAGGCCACAACTTTCAACCGATGTACTTCCGTCGACCCTAAGACCATCCTATCTTAGTGGTTCTATCCAAGCTCACAAATCCATACTTAATCCTTTCAGCTTAAGTCTAGGCATATTAACTACATACCTAGTTCACTTAAACTACTGCTCTGATACCAACTTGTAACACCCTAAAAAACTGGATACAATGTAAACTTGCAACTTCTGGAATTTTCTTTACTTCTAAAAATTTAACAAACCGCCCAAGGAATGGGGGTAATAAAGTATGGCATATACAAAATTAAGGAATGAGCAATCAACGATCCAACAACCTAATAATCTAAATTAACAATTCTTAGATTACATTCGGGTGTTGTCTAAATTGCTACCAAAAGAGTCATCTTTTATATCCTATCAAGTACGCCTCCAAGTACTCCCAAAAATGCTATCCATTCATTCAAGACTCTCCGCTCAAACCCGAGGAGCCCCACCGCTTGAAGACCCTATGCATGTACCCAAGAGAAGAAGTGTTAGTGTATTTATGAGAAGAGTGGGAACTAACAATTTATTATAATGAGAAATAATTCAAGGTACAATGATAACATATTAAACCCATGATGGAGGCCACTTGATATCCAAATGCTCCAACTGTTGATGGAAACTTGATACATAACAACAATTACATGAGGCAAGGTAAATCACATATCCGTTAGTGGCAATAATTACATGTCAACGATAATACGGAACCAAGCGCAACCCCGAGAAGTCTATAACTTGTGAGCCCCCAATTTCAACCACTCTAGGTCTATACATTGGGTCACTCTAAATCTTCAACCAAGCACTTAGGAATTACACCTTCCTGCCCATGAGACGATGCCCGACCATATAGGCCCACATCTTACTTATCATGGATCCCGATACCTATTCCGTGCTATGACTCTAGTGCCTATGGATCCATTACACTTAAACTATAAGTCCCGACTCTCAAATAAACCAATACCATTATCATCAATAAGTAACTTTATGAGCATAGAAATAAATGACTCTATTCATGTGGAAAAAAATTCATCAAGACACAATAGAGAATGTTGGAGTAACATGATATTTCCAAGTAAAACATTTAATCCATGATCCCCCATCAAATCTTCTTCTACTTGACATTTACCTTAAAATCCCCAATTTATCAAAACCTTAGTTTTTGACCTAAAATGGTCAATATCGTTTCATCAACTATAATAGAAAATAAAGGTGAGAAAATCTTAAATAAACCAAGAAGATCTACATACTTCAAGTTTTCCAACCATTTCTCACCACAAAACTTTAAAATCATCAACTCTCTTTTATGTCAAAAGTACATTCATAGATATGAGTAGTGGAAAGCATAAATAAGTTAAAATCGTTCGTAATAACATATATACATGAGTTGGAGTTAGGGATAACTCACCTTAGAGGGTTTTATAGAAAACCCAAACCCTAGGAGGTGGAAGAGAGGATTCTTGAGCACTTGAGTGAAACCTCCACTTAACAACCTAGAGATGGAGGAGGTTTTCTCATAAATGTGGTAGATGATATCATAAATGAGGAAAGACGATGAGAGGAGGAACTTACCAAGCTTTGGAGAGCCAAAATCGCCCCAAAATAGAGAGGAAGGGGGTGAGATCAGATTTGGTAAAATGAGAGAGAGAAGAGTGAAATTTAGGAGAAATAGGTTAAAATTCGTCAGACGCGTCGCGGACGTTCGGCAAGCTCCATGCGGACGTCCGTCCCCAAAACTCGGCCGAACTTCTGTTGCTTCCGCGGATAACCCGCGGATGTCCACACGACACGGACGTCCGCCAAACCCGATTTCTACATCCTTTCTTCTAGAATTCCAAACCCAACAACTATGACTTATTGGCTATCTTATTCACAAAATTTTGGGGTGTTACACTACAACCCATATTTTCTTTTCAAAATACGTATTTACACAAACCACGAGCAGGCCCGACCTTGGCCATGTGCAGTCCGTGCCATCGTACAGGGCATCAAAGTCTAAAGGCGCATCAAATTTTTATCTACTACTTGTTTTAAGTTTAATAATTCGGAAATTGGGCTTTAGCTATAATCAAATGCCTTGTAACTGAGTTTTGCTCTTTGCTTTATTAGAACATCTCCAAAATTTCTCTAAAATAGAGAATAAAAAGTCAAAATCTTCAAAAAGAATTATATCCATTTCCAATCGATTCTCCATTTTAGAGATTAATCATTAGATATATTATTAAAATATTTCATATATTCAATAAAATATTAATTTTCTCTTCTAAACATTTCAATTCAATGTTTCTCATTGGTGGAATACAATAAAAAATATTTCTCTCTTGGTAATCATTTTTAGAGATATCTCCAAATTTAGAGAAATTTACAATTTCTCTCCTAATTTCTCCATTTTGGAGCAAATTCCGGAGAATCCGTTGGAACAAAAAATTGTCTAAAATCCTCATTTTCTCTATTTTGGAGAAGGTGTTGGAAATGCTCTTATGACACTAACTTTGATGTAATTATTCAAATTCTTAACATCATCTGATTACAATACAAACTAATATGAACAAACTTATCAACTTCAAGAGGATTGAAGAAGATATGAAACCCTAATCTAGAAAGGAAAATAATCCCTAATTCTAGAAAGAGAAAATGAGAGAATACGTAAACTACACTAAAGATAACAATGAGAAAAATGAATTGGTTCAATGAGAAATGAACATGTTGATCCAAACCCTCAGTGATTTGATAATGACCCTCTCTTATACTTAGTGAAAATTGTAAGTAAATAATATGTATCAGAGTTTCACTATCGCTGATAAGTACTAAGATCTTCCAGTACCGCTGATAGGAACTCTCGTTTTTTTAGATTAAACATTCAGCGAACACTGTTCACCATAAATGCTCTGAGTCTGTTCAGTCATTATGATGATCGCTGATAAGTTAGTTGTTTACTTATGATCCCCGAAGACAAGTTTCACGTCAACAAAGGTTCTACGCTGAAGTCGAAGATCAAGCTCAAGAACCAGCGACAAGTCTCCTAATGAACTGATGCGGATCAGCGAAGACTCAGATTTGTCCACTCAACGTGAAGTATCAAGTACAAGACTTCAGCTATCGCTGAACTTTATCATCTACTGAATCGTAAATGATAATCGCTGAATCAACGAAAGCTGATCATGAAGTCCTCCGTACAAAGTACTTTTGTCTTAACCACCCTTGCACGCCACCGTACGAAATGTCAGAAAAGAACCTCCGAATATCTGAAATCGTACAACCACTCTGATACTACACTGTTCATCCTTACGGCTACTAAGGTTGTCAACCAAGGTCAATGACATGCAACCAACCAGCTGATGACACGTGTAAAGTGTATACTGACTTGCATTAAATGCATGCAGTATATAAAGAGATGAACTCACTTCTTTTGAAGTAACTTGCTAACTCTGGACAAGTTCAAATCTCTCTCAAGATAGGATTTTATTAGTAATCTCCTTATCCTTCTTAGTGCAAGAAATCTTTGTGTTCCAACTTGTTTAGATTTAGGTTTATCCTTAATCTTGTTTCCGCAACAAGCTGTAAATTGTTAATGATTTATCAATAAACAATTTAGAAAAGTAAAATCTGTGTGTTTGTATTCAACCCCCCCTTCTACAAACTTGTATAGGCCTTCGGGACCAACAAGTGGTATCAGAGCAGATTTGTTTAATCTCATAAACAAGATCTAATCTAAGATATTTCTCTTCCTTGCTATTATCTGAAAATGGCCTCCCACACAAACACAAATTATATAGACAATGGTTCTCTTGCAAAACCCCCTAGATTTTCCAGAGACAACTTCAACTTGTGGAAAAATAGGATGACACTCTTCTTAGAAGGTGTAGACCCTACTATACCTTACTATCTTGAGAACGGCCCACACATCCCTGTAACAATTGATCCTTTAGTTCCAGCCACTGCAACTAGAGCTGCTATTCCAGAAAGGCTGATTCCTAAAGAAATCCATCAGTGGACCGACGAAGATAAGAAGAAAGTGGCTATAGATACAAAATCTAGATCCATACTATCCATGGCCCTTCCTGACGAAGTCTACCATTCCGTCATGAACCTGAAATCATCAAAAGCCATGTGGGACACAATATGTGTTCAGTATGAAGGAACGTCTGAAGTCCAGGACTCAAGAAAGATCAACCTGGTAAGACAATACGAAAGCTTCATTTCTGGTAAGAATGAAACTCTCTCTGAAGTTCACCAACGTTTTAATTGCTTAATTATAGATCTGAAAACTGTTGGTAAGGAATATTCTAACTTTGAAGTACTGACAAAGTTTCTAGAATGTTTACCTGAAAGCTGGGACAATTATTCCATGTGTCTCAAGCTGTCAAAGGATCTAAGATCAATGACCCTTGCTACCTTATATGGCACATTGCTGAATCATGAGCAATCTAGCCATCTTAAGAAGAATCTTGTAAAAGATTCCAAAAGCACCCCTGTTGCTTTAATCTCAGAGGAACCTTCTACTCAGCGACCCTCGGTCACTATCACTGAGTTAGAGAGTAACTCTGAAAGGTCATCAGACTCTGATTCTTCAGATGATGATGAATCCTTGGCTCTCCTAACTAAAAAGTTCAGGAGATTCGCCAAGAAGAAAATGTTTAGAAAGAACAAAACTCTTTCCATAGCTGACAAGCCTAAGTCATCAGCTTTTGTTGATAAGGCTACTGCTACTTGTTTCAACTGCGAAAAGACAGGTCATTTCGCTAACGAGTGCAGGTCAAAGAAAATCATGAGACCTTCAGCTTTTACAAAGAAATCCTTTGTTCCAAGGAATAAAGATGACAAATACTCAAAGCTGAAGGAGAAGTATGCAAAGCTGAAAAGCTTTAAAAAGAAAGGAAAAGGCCTGATGGCTGACTATGATTGGGTTGCTTCTGATAAAGAAGCCTCATCATCTGATTCTGAAGATGATGAAGCAAATCATTGTCTCATGGCCAAGATTGAAGAAGAGGAAGAAAGTTCAGACATTCCCTCCACTTCAACATCTGCCATTCAGGTATCACCTTCTTTCTTTACCAATATTGCAAATATTGATGAAGCTGATAGTCTCCGTAAAATCGATCTATTAACTAGAAGTTTATACGAAGCCATGAACGGCAAAGCTGTGGTTGAAAACCAAAATCTTGATCTCGCTGAAAAGCTTAAAAACTGCCATCTTCAAATAGAAAAGCTTTCTAAAATTGAAGATGATTTTAAAGATCAAGTCTATTTAAATCAGCTAGTCAAAATCGAACGAGCAGAAGCTATCGCTGCATTAAAAGCTGAACAAGCTACTGTTGAAGGATGGTGTAATTCTTCAACAAAGATCACTGAGATAATTAAGGCTCAGATTCCTCTGAGTGATAAACGTGGTCTGGGTTATAAATATGATACTCCAAAACCAACCACTGAACGTTCAATGCTTAAATTTGGAACGTTCGTATCCTCAGTCGCTGACACTTCATCATCTCAGTGCTCCTCGTCCATTACACCAATCCCTGAGGAAACTCCTACCTCCTCAAAAGGTAAGGAGAAAATGGTTTATTCAAAACCTACCTCTGTCTCTAAAGACAAAGGTAAAGGAATTGTTATTTATCAAAATCCTCAGAAGGGTACCTTAGTACCAAAGCTGAATGCTTCTAAAGCCTCAGTGACCTGCCCCTCTGGATCTAGAAAGCTGATCTCTGGATCTATTCAGCGATCTACTCCTAGACTCAGAGTGGATATCCTTGGTAAGAAATCTGAAGAACTGAATGTTCGTCCCATTTCTAAAGCCAATAGTTTACTTGGTGCTGGCACTTCTAATTCAAAATTAAAAGCTCAGCATACAAGTGGTCCTAGAACTACTTTTAGTTATAGGAAATGTTATCACTGTGGACTTACCGATCATATTGCAAGTAAGTGCCCCACAGCCACCAAAGCTGAAAAGATATCTAAGGTGAAGATTGCCCCCAAGGCAAAGAAGACCAACCCTGGTGCAAATCAGGTCAAGGTGACTCCTACCACTGAGGTTAAGAAATTAACCAAAGTGAAGAAAGACAAAGCTGAATCTTCAAATGCTGCGAAGACCGCTGAACCTTCCATTCCAACTACTTCCACTGACAAACGTGTATACATGGTTAAGTGGGTACCCAAGCAAAACTAATCTTCCTTTGTAAATGCAGGTTAAGAAGGGTATCTGGTATCTCGATAGCGGATGCTCTAGACACATGACTGGAAAGAAAAGCCTGCTCGCTGAATACAAGGAAGAGAAGGGTCCCTCTGTGACTTTCGGTGGAAATGGAAAAGGACACACCCGAGGGTATGGTGTACTTTCAAATGGTACAACATCCTTCAGAAGAGTCGCATATGTTGAAGGGCTGAAGCATAATCTTCTGAGCATCAGTCAGCTTTGCGACATGGATAACAAAGTGATTTTCACTAAGGAATCCTGCTTTGTCTCTGACAAAAAGGAGAAGATAGCTCTCAGCGGTTATCGTTTGGAAAATGTTTATGTAATAAACATGGACTCAACAACCACTGAGAACTCCTGTTTCTTCTCAAAGGCATCTTCTGATGTCAACTGGCTATGGCACAAAAGGCTCTCACATCTAAATTTCAAGACACTGAATACTCTTTCCTCCAAAGATTTAGTCACTGGTCTACCTCAACATTCATACGCCAAAGAGTCTTTATGTTCAGCGTGTGAAAAAGGGAAGCAGACCAAGGCAAGCTTCAAGTCAAAGCAAGTCTCCTCAGTGTCATCTCCTCTACAACTACTCCAAATGGATTTGTTTGGCCCCGTTAACAAACAATCCATCGCTGGAAAGAAATATACGCTGGTCATAGTTGATGAATTCTCTCGTTACACATGGGTAATGTTTCTCCGTTCTAAGAGTGACACCCCTGAAGAACTCATCACCTTTGTTCGGAAGATGGAAACTCTGAACAATATGACTGTTCGCTCAATAAGGAGTGATCATGGAACTGAATTCAAAAACAGTTCTCTTGATTCCTTCCTTGAGAGTAAGGGTATTTCTCACAACTTTTCGTCAGTGAGAACACCGCAACAAAATGGAGTCGCTGAAAGAAGAAATAGAACAATTATTGAAGCTGCACGTTCAATGCTCAGTGATTCTCACCTGCCTACTCAGTTTTGGGCAGAAGCTGTCAACACCGCTTGTTTTATGCAAAACAGGTCGCTGATAGTTAAAAGATTCAAAAAGACAGCCTATGAACTTTTTCATGGGAGAAAGCCTTCAATCAGCTTTCTTCACATCTTTGGATGTCAGTGTTTCATACTGAACAACAGAGATGCCCTTGGAAAGTTTGATCCTAAGGCTGATGATGGAATCTTTCTTGGATACTCCTCAGTCTCCAAATCCTTCAGAGTCTTCAACCGTAGAAGACAAACTGTAGAAGAAACTATTCACGTCACGTTTGACGAATCCCGTTCAGCGAACTCTAAACCGAACGCTGATACTGAAGGACTGAATCAATGGATGTTTTCTCATCTTGGTGATTCAGAAGAAGTCCCCACTCCTCATGCTCATCCAGTAGAAAATGATAGTCCCACTATCATTCCAAACATGCTGAACAGTGAAGCTGAAACATCATGGGTCTCAGCTGTTCCTATAAACACTATACCTGCAGTTGATCCAAATGCCTCAGAAATTTCGTCTATTTCTCAGCAATCAGTGAATGAAGTGACAAATGCAAACATTCCTCTCTTAGCTGATAATCCAGAAGTAGCTGAAGCCTCATCTTCAGTTTCTCCAGTTCAGACTGAGTCAGCGACGAATGCTCCGGCTCAGCGATGGACTGTAAATCACCCAATCGATCAAATTCTTGGTGATCCCAACGCTGGTATTCAGACTCGTAGAAGTGCAGGTAATATTTGTTTATTTGTTAACTTTATTTCTCTAACTGAACCAAAGAAAATAGATGATGCCCTCAGAGATCCAAACTGGGTCAGCGATATGCAAGAAGAGCTGACTGAATTCGAAAGAAACAAAGTTTGGAAACTTGTTCGGAGACCAACTGACAAAACAGTGATAGGCACTAAATGGGTCTATCGAAACAAGTTGGACGAACATGGTACTGTAACTCGCAACAAAGCTCGTCTTGTTGCTCAGGGATACAGACAAGAGGAAGGCATAGATTACGACGAAACTTTTGCTCCAGTAGCAAGACTTGAATCTATTCGTCTTTTCTTAGCATATGTTGTACACAAAAACTTCACTGTACATCAGATAGATGTTAAGTCAGCATTTCTAAATGGAAAGCTGAATGAAGAAGTGTATATGGAACAACCTCCAGGATTCTCAGATCCTAAGCGTCCAGGTTACGTTTATAAACTGGACAAGGCACTTTATGGCTTAAAGCAAGCTCCTCGTGCATGGTATGATACTCTCTCTACTTATCTCCATATTGAAAAATTTGAGAGAGGAAAGATTGACAAAACTTTATTTTTTAGAAAAGTGAAAGGTCATATCATTTTAGTTCAAATATATGTTGATGACATTATATTTGGTTCTACTAACCCTGAGCTTTGTACTCGTTTCGCTGATAGAATGAAAGATGAGTATAAAATGAGCATGATGGGTGAACTAACATATTTCCTTGGTCTTCAGATTAAGCAAACTGAAAAAGGAAATTTTATAAATCAGGGAAAATATGTTAAAGATATGCTGAAGAAATTCGACTTAACTGAAAGTTCAGCTATGGAAACCCCTATGGCACCACCGCTGACACTTGACAAGGACACAAAGGGTGTTCCTGTCAATGTCACGCTGTACCGTGGGATGATCGGCTCACTATTATATCTTACAGCTAGCCGACCCGATATTATGTTTGCAACATGTCTGTGCGCACGATATCAAGCTGAACCTAAGATATCCCATATGAAAGCTGTAAAGCGAATCTTTCGATATCTTAAGGGTACAGCGAATCTAGGTCTTTGGTATCCCAAAGGCTCAGGATTCGATCTAACCACCTATTCAGACAGTGATTTTGCAGGTTGCAAAATGGATAGGAAAAGCACCACAGGAGGATGTCAGCTCCTGGGTGGAAAGCTGGTAAGTTGGACAAGTAAGAAGCAAAACTCAGTGTCCACTTCCACAGCTGAAGCTGAATATGTAGCCGCTGGAAGCTGTTGTTCTCAGGTCTTGTGGATGAGAAATCAGCTACTAGACTATGATCTTCAGCTCTCCAAAATTCCAATCTATTGCGACAGCACAAGTGCCATCGCTATTGCAAACAATCCAGTACTACACTCAAAGACAAAACACATAGAAATCAGATATCATTTTATCAGAGATCATGTGATGAATGGTGATATAGAACTTCATTTTATCCCAACTGATTATCAGTTAGCTGATTTGTTTACCAAACCTCTTGATGAGACAAGATTCAACTTTCTCATCAGCGAGCTTGGAATGCTGAACTTTGAAGGGTAAAATCTTCAGCGGTTCACATTTGATCAGCGATACGTTTATACTTTCTTGTATAACCTTCGGGATAAAATCAACTTGTATAATCCATTTCATCATCTTCTCTCTGAATAAACTTGGTTAAACTGATATCCAGGTATGTTTTCTCTCTCTGACAATCGCATGTAAATGCAAGATTTCAAAATAAATTGCTTCGCTGAATATCTCTTCCTTAACAACGATATTTTGAAAGTTCTTTAAACCTTCACTGATATTTTCTATTCAGTGCTTCATGTTTTTCAAAAGAGTCCCTGAGCTTTCAAAACCTCAGAGACATCCTAAAAGAATGTGAAAGGACAGTTGTGACGTCATTGCAACGGATAACACCAGGCACGATTTCTTTCTGACACACGTTTGCACGTTTCGTTCAAACTTCCAATCAAATGCAAACACGTGTCCGTGTCATGATGAAAACCTTTTCCCGCTCAAGGTTTTCTCTCTCTAAAAATCCCTATATAAACAACTCTTGGTTTATATTTGTCTTTTACGCGAACAATCTTTCTCCGCAAGAAAAGAATCCTCTGTTGCATTTGTGCTCTCAAAAACCTCAAGAACTGTTCATCATCTTCTTCATCAAAACTTCAAGGTTAATATGTTCTTATCTTTTATCAAATGCGTATAACTTGTTTTCGATCTTCTCTTTGTTTTAACAAGATCAAACAAAAGAACTTTGTAAAATAAAATCATTTCTTTCATGGTTTTATGAACACAACCATTTCATGGTTGTTCTTCAAGTTTTAAATCTAAATCTTAAACTTGTTCTTCATTCGTATCCAGTTTTCTTTTAGAAACTGGAATACAAGACTTTATGGGTTTTACATTTCATTTCTTTTCAAAAATCAAGAAAAACCCTAATCTTCATTAAGACATTTTTGTCTGAATGAAATGGACAAAATTCGAAAAATCTTAATGGAAAATTATTTCCACATTAAGATAATTCTTATTTGTTAACATCTTTGGTTGAACTGATAATACAGAGAAATGGCATCTTCAAAAATCAATGTCACCGCTGAGTCCATCTCCACTGACTCTGAGGAAGTGGACATCGTCAAAGCCCCTCAGGTTAAGTTCGAGCTGGATCAACTAGATTGGACCAAGGCCAACAATCTCTCAGCTCTTCTTGAGTTTCCTCCTCGGAAGCAAGTATCACATCTGGACGATGCTGTGAGTTTTCTGAAGAACAACCCCATCTACACAGCCCTGACCATAACACCTCCTGCCAGTCAGCGGCTTTTATCCCAGTTCTGGTACTCTGCCAGACACACTCAGCTACCCTCCGCCAAAGAACCATCCAAAACCATCGACTGCATACTCAGCGATACTGAGTATGGCACCATCAAGATCACACCCGCCATAATCCGAAAAGCCCTGAACTTCCCAAATGCCACCAAAGAAAAACCCTTCGTTCCATTCCCTGACCATAAGAAGCATGCTGACAGAGAAGAAATAATTGCTTTTCTCGATGCAATGGGTTACATCTGGGAAACCGGAAGGGACAAGAAGCCTGAGAAGAAGCTGACGCTGATAAAGAAATCCAAGATGCCCAGCGAGATGAACTTCATCTTCGCACATCTGATCAGCTGCATGACCGGCTCTTCTGATCAAGCCGCCCAACCTCAGCAGTCCATGGGATACGCACTGCTGAAAGGTCTAAACATTGACTGGGCCTCCATTATTTATGATGACCTAATTCAACGTGTCGACTCTGCCGCTGATAGACCAGCATGGGTTCCTTACCCACGATTCATCAGCGCCATATTTCAATATGGCCTAAAGGACAGCTATCCTGAAGAGGGTGATCTGAAACTTTCTCAGATTGGCCCTAAAGTTCTCGACTTCAAGCCTGTCGCCAATGAGGTACGTCTCTCTACTCTTCTCACTCTTCTAAATTCTCCGCTTTCTGTGGCTCCTTCAGCGACAATACCCATCGCTGATACCCCGGCCACAAAATCCTCTCCTTCTAAGAAAATGAAACCCTCTCACACCCAACTTGACTCCAAAAGGATCAAGAAAACCAAGGAGCAACCCCAGCAATTCCATGCTGAAGACTCCTCAGCTCATTCTGAAGAGCTGAAGGAAAGTTCCGTGGTACGCTCTGCCACACCCGTGCAAGCCATCCCTCCAATCTAGACTTCAACGTCTCTAAACGCTGAGGTTAGAAACTTGGAAACTACCCAACCTCCATCAATCTCTCAAAAGACTGATGAAGTGATTGTCAACGGTGGTGGAGAAGAAAGCTTCCACTGAAGACATCAATGGACTTGATAAGACTCTCGCCGATTTTGCCAAGGTGCTCTCTGACATCTACACTGACTACACCAGCCTCAAAAGCTCAGTTTCGACCATGTCCAGCGAAGTAACAACGCTGAAGACATCGGTTGGAAAACTCGAGGGTGATATGTCAGCGGTCAAGACTGACTTAGGCTCTGTAAAGACCGACGTTAGTTCTATGAAGACGATGATCGAGACGCTGGTCATCAAGGCAAATAATCCAGCTCCTGCTCCTGCCCCTATTTTGGAATCTTTCACAGCGGCAGATCGCACAGAGCTGAAGAAAATCACGCCTGCTATTTCTGGCCTAGAAGACAGAATAGCAAAGCTTGAAGGTTGTGTGAAAATCTCTGGCCCAGAAGACAGAGATAACACCAATGCTGAGTCTACTCATTCCTCCCCCAATCATGAGAAAGAGGGGGAGAAGAGCGCTGAAGATCTAAACAAAAGCGCTGAAGACCTTTCCCATGATGAATCTATCAGGGGAGAGAGGAATGAAGATCTAATCGCTGGACCTCAGGGAGATGAAAACCCTGAGGGAACCGAGAAGCTCGCCTCTGTATCTGAGGGGGAGCAACTCGAAGAAGATGCTGAGGAATCCGAAGCAGAAGAAGATGAAGACATCGACATCCCTGAAAATGAACCATCCTTCTCTCCAAGAAAGGATGATGATGTTGATGAAGATGACGATGATTTCTTTATCGTCAAACCTGCCCCAAGGATCAAAGCTCTTAAGGGAATCTCAATAAAAGAACCATCAGGGGAGAAGACAAAGACAAAGCCCTCAGCCTCTGGCGCTGAGAAAAACAAAGGCAAAGGCCTCGTTTAATTTGAAAACCTGGCGATCTTGCTTGAAAAGCCGGTTTGTCAGGTACACTAAATTTTACTTATTTTCCTTCCCTGAACATCTCAATACACAATCAGTTCTCTATTCAACAACCTCTCTACACATCCACATTCTTTTTCTATTTTTTCTACCCATGTTCTTCTACCCAGTTCTTATTTGTAAGATCGCTGCGTTTCAGCTAGTCCTCTCCCCTGTTTGAGGATATCGCTGAAGGCTCCACAATTGCGACTTCACCAATAATTCCAGCTGCCGCTGAAGAAATAATCCCAGTCTTGGATTTAAACTCTGAGACTGATGAACCAGAAGAACAACCTCTCTCGCACAGAAACAGACCTTCCTCAGCTCCTCAAAAGCTGAGTGAAGAGGATCAAAAGAGAAGAGAAGAAATGATAAAGCGAATCGAGGATAAGCGAATCATTCTAAGGCGTGATCAACTGCCTTCAGTTCCTCCTAAGTTCAGAATTTCAAAAGCTGAATACCAGGAACACCTCAGAGCTGAACGCCTCATTGCTGAAAGGAAGGAAGCTGAAGAGAAAGACAGAGAATACGCCATCAAGCTCACTCAAGAATCTGTCAAAGACCCCAAGCTGAAGCGTGTTCCCATTCAAATCCAACGAAAGCTGTGGGAAGAAGCCCAGAAGATCGTGGAAAAGAAAACTGAAGTTTCTCAGACCACCCTGATCTGGTGTAAAGAGAAAATTCACTTCAGATATCGTCCAGCGAAGATCAACAAGGTATTCATCTCTGGAAGAACCTCTATCGGAGTACCTATTGTTGACATCAAACTGTTCAGAGAAGATGGCAAATCTGAAACCTTTCGCGCTGACACTATAAAAAGGTATGGTCTCTCTGAATGGCTGGAGATGAGGTTAGCTATCCAATCGTCACAATCTAAGTACAAGGATCATTTCGAAAAGCTGATAAACAGACAGATCGACTTGATATCTTCTTGTGTGGATATTCCTCCTGTTCCTGATCTAAAGCTGAAAAGAAAAAGGGGCTCTCCAAGGAAGAAACGTCAAGATTCAAACTCAGGACCTGTCATACGAAATGAAACTGGAATTGGTTTCTCTCGCGCTGAAGTGCTTGGTCCTGATCCTGATCTATCTGCCCTTGACATCTCTTTGCCACCATGTGAACTTTTCGTCCCTGGTAAAGTCATCAGTAATCCTTATGGAATATTCTTTCTTGACTACGATGGACGTAAATGCTTTAAACGGATCGCTGAGCTTCCAATCACTCCAATCGAACATCTCAGAGATCTCATCTACTGGTGTGACTTCAGAAAGGACATTCAGGCACGACACCTAAAACCCTTGATTTTTCAAGAAACGCTGAACAAAAGAAAACGAGGTGTAACGGTTCCTGACTGGATGATCCCCACTGAAAAGACGACCCTTGATGAACTTCTCATTAAGGAAGAACCTTTTGAAAACTGATATAATCTCCTTTTTCTCTATTGTATCAGTTATCCTTCTGTACTTGTAATTTATTTCGCTTGTACTTGTAATCTTTCTGTTCTTCATTGTAACCTGATTCAAAGATTTAAAGAAAGATTTCAGCGAATGTACTTTACTCCATCAGTACTGAAAAGATCCCAGAAAACAGTAAAAAGGGACAAATATTTTATGAGTTCTTTTTATCCTTATGTTTTCATAAAATAGCAATTTTCTTTGTTGTTATGTCATAATCAAATAGGGGGAGATTGTTGATCCAAACCCTCAGTGATTTGATAATGACCCTCTCTTATACTTAGTGAAAATTGTAAGTAACAATATGTATTAGAGTTTCACTATCGCTGATAAGTACTAAGATCTTCCAGTACCGCTGATAGGAACTCTCGCTTTTTTAGATTAAACATTCAGCGAACACTGTTCACCATAAATGCTCTGAGTCTGTTCAGTCATTATGATGATCGCTGATAAGTTAGTTGTTTACTTATGATCCCTGAAGACAAGTTTCACGTCAACAAAGGTTCTACGCTGAAGTCGAAGATCAAGCTCAAGAACCAGCGACAAGTCTCCTAATGAACTGATGCGGATCAGCGAAGACTCAGATTTGTCCACTCAACGTGAAGTATCAAGTACAAGACTTCAGCTATCGCTGAACTTTATCATCTACTGAATCGTAAATGATAATCGCTGAATCAACGAAAGCTGATCATGAAGTCCTCCGTACAAAGTACTTTTGTCTTAACCACCCTTGCACGCCACCGTACGAAATGTCAGAAAAGAACCTCCGAATATCTGAAATCGTACAACCACTCTGATACTACACTGTTCATCCTTACGGCTACTAAGGTTGTCAACCAAGGTCAATGACATGCAACCAACCAGCTGATGACACGTGTAAAGTGTATACTGACTTGCATTAAATGCATGCAGTATATAAAGAGATGAACTCACTTCTTTTGAAGTAACTTGCTAACTCTGGACAAGTTCAAATCTCTCTCAAGATAGGATTTTATTAGTAATCTCCTTATCCTTCTTAGTGCATGAAATCTTTGTGTTCCAACTTGTTTAGATTTAGGTTTATCCTTAATCTTGTTTCCGCAACAAGCTGTAAATTGTTAATGATTTATCAATAAACAATTTAGAAAAGTAAAATCTGTGTGTTTGTATTCAACCCCCCCTTCTACAAACTTGTATAGGCCTTCGGGACCAACAGAACAGAATCAACACATTATATATGAAGCTCGACTTTTTCACTTTAGCCCCTCATCTTCACTTAAACTGCTCCGCTATCCTTGTACAATCTCAGAAAGTGAGGCGCAACCCTCTCTATCCTCATCTATCAGCTTTAACCCAGATCACCCCTTGTACTTTCTGAAATTAACACAAGTTCACGTAATAAGTTATTGATGACAAGATTGGTACATAAATTATTACCTTTTAACACCCTCCCTCAATCTTGACATCTGAACAAATCCAACATTTTTAATTTCTCACAAAGATAGTTATGTTGATTAACTCCAAGAGACTTAGTGAAAATATCAGCTGGATTTTCTGTTGAAGCAACTTTAACAAACTTTTTCAACATTCCAGAAGCTACTTTTATCTTTTACCTGATGCACATCTATCTCAATATGTTTAGTTCTCTCATGAAACACAGGGCTATTAGCAATTTGAATAGCAGATTTGTTATCACGGTTTAAATTTATAGGAAGTAAATATGTTATTTTCAAATCTGACAAAATACTAAGAACCATATAATTTCACAAAGAGCAGAGGCCATAGCCCTGTATTTTGATTCCGCAGAGGAGCGAGAAACAGTAGTTTGTTTCTTACATTTCCACGATATCATACAATTACCTAGAAAAGGCAATAACCAGTGATTGAACGTCTTATTGTGCTAATTTCAAAATGGAAAAGGTGAAATCGAAAAAAAGGAAGCATGGTCTTAATCTAGGTTTTATGTTTCTATGCTCGACTACTATTGTTTGAAAATAGAAAAAGACAACAAGAAATTGCTCAATCTTTACTAATATCTAAAATATATATTTTGTTAGGCATGAAAATATGTCTGAAAATTCTCTTGAAAATTGTATTATTGTCGTTTCATTTGTTAAAAAATAGGCATAAGAGCATACTTTTAGTGTAACACCCTAAAAATCAGGGCTAATTTGAACCTCAAATTGTAACAAGTTATGATAGAATAACATCCAAACTTTTATATAAATAAGGAGAGAATTAACTATGAGGGTTCGTATTTACAAATATTGAATTCTCCAAATAACCTATTAATCTAATCATGTCAACTATAATCAGATTAACTGGGTTATCTAAGCAATCCATCAAAAAGCCTCATTGCGTTAATTAACTTCTCTGCTATCTCAAAAGCTCTCGTCCCACATCCCATTACTTTCCCGAGCTAGTACCTGGTAAGAAAATATAATTTGAAACGATTAGGCTAACGCCTAGTGAGAACATTCGATTTCAAAATAATACTTTTAAAATCAATGTAAACAATGCGTAACAAACCTGATTTACCATCATTCTTACCATATGTAAAAACATCTTGCGATGACGGGATCATACCCGATTCCATGAATATGACTAACACTAAGTCAGTCATGATATCACGTTCAAGAGCCCACTACGAATCTCCACGGATTCTAGATTAATGCTCATATCCAAGAAATTAAAATTAGTCCATGCCTATTTCTTGGAAAGGAAGTAGAGATTACAATTAAACCATGCCTTATCTCTTTCCTTCCTATAGAAATCGGGAATTACGATTAGTCCACGCCTATCCCATGATTTCTCATCAATGTGAAATGGCAATTACGATTAGTCCACGCCTATTCCTTATTTCACCTAAACGGGAAATACGATTAGTCCACGCCTATTCCACGTTTATCATACACACTAGAATTACGATTAATCCACGCCTATTCCATGTGTTCATATAAAACAAGTGCCTATGGATCCATTACACTTAACCGTACTCGTTCAGGTTATTACTTAATATAAATCATCTTCAAATAACGTTAATGAAATTAAGCAAAACCATTAATTTCAAGATAACCAATTTAATTCGTATAATCATCCATCAAAATTCATCCAGAAAACATTTCATTATAAAAATGTACCTTACCATAATTTAAATACGTTATAAAAGGGTAAGGTAAGAATGAACTCACCTGATAGCAACAATGTCCTTCTTACTTCACTCCTTAATAACTGTAAAGATTTCCGTCACCAAACTTCACAAAGTCTGAAATATCCAAATACATATTGTACTCGTATCAATCTACTGATTAGGACTCTTAAAAGACTAAAATTCCTAAATAACCCAAAATCTCATCACTTATCGCAACCCAAAGGAAATGCACCTTCACTTGTCGCAACCCACTATTTGCGACATCACACTTATCGCAACCAACTGTTGCGATATACCCTCTTATCGCAACCAACGGTTGTGACATCCCAAACTTATCGCAACTCAAAGAACCCCAAAGCAACTTTGTCGCAACCCAAAGCTTGCGACATTCATCTTTATCGCAACCAACTGTTGCGACATACTATTTTATCGCAACCAACTGTTGCGACAATCAAGTTTATCGCAACAAGTGTGTTGCGACAATCATCTTTATCGCAACTAACCTGTTCATACTTATCTCAACTAACAGTAATCGTATTTTAAACCAAAATTGATACTTTTAAGCCATGTCTGAATCTGCAAATTTGCAGATATGCTTAAGAATACTAGTAAAATATATTTATCAATCCAGATTCTTCATATCTTTCAAATACATCAACACCCAATTTCTAAACCCATAGAAAGCTACATAAACATAGTAGGAATAATTCTTGTAAAGAACATACCTTTGTTTTCACCAACTAGATAACATCACCGCGTCTTGCGCGATTAATACAAATATTATTATAAAGATTAATATACTTTACCAACAAAAATTGATTTAAAAGCAGTCGTTATCTTACTTAAAAAAACATATTTATTAAAATAAGTATTGTTAGCTTAATAAAAGAAAGAAAACAAATATTGGTATAAATCTTACTAAAAAAATAAAGTAATTTAAAAGTTTTGATTTATAATCATTGTTAACTTATTAAGAAAAACAAAAGTTAAATAAATAAAAAAATAATTTTTATTAAATAAGTTTTGATTTATAAGTATTGTTTTTTTTAGATAAGGTTCATCTAGGCTTTGCCTAGACTACATCCTTGGCAATTTGGAAACAAACAAACAAAGCGACCGTCTGAGACTAAGCTTGGCCACAGAATGCTGACGTCTGGACTCGAACCCGGGGTGGATGGGATATTCCACCACATCCCCCAAGCCCTTGCCAACACGCCACCACCCTTGTGGTTGATTTATAAGTATTGTTAGGTTATCCATAAAATGTAAATAAATAAAAACATACAATATTAAAAATATTTTTGATTTATAAACATTGTTAGCCTACTAAAAGATTAAAAAAATATATATAAACAAAAAATACAAAAGAGAATGAAATGTTGTAAACAATTAATGCAACATTTTCTTTTAAAAAAAAATCAAAACTCAACAAAATTCTAAAGCCTCAATGGAGACTACTCTTTAACTCTCTCTACCACATTCTCCTTTATATATATATATATATATATATATATTAATTGTTAGCCTACTAAAAGATAAAAAAAATATAAACAAAAAAATACAAAAGAGAATGAAAGGTTGTAAACAATTAATGCAACATTTTCTTTTTAAAAAATCAAAACTCAACAAAATTCTAAAGTCTCAATGGAGGCTTCTCCTTAACTCTCTGTACCACATTCTCCTTTATTTATATATATATATATATATATATATATATATATATATATATATATATATATTGATTGGACCCTTAAATTTTTGCTAATTTTTTTTTGCTTTCTTTATTCTTCTTTCTCCTTTCTCGTCTTTTGCCGAGAGCATCCAACAAAAACCATAATGAGAATAACTCACTTTCTTTCTCAATTAAAATTAGGCGGTGGAGGATTAAGTGGGTTTCACCACTTGACCAAAACAACCCCTATACTTTCATCCTTGACAACTTTCACCCTCCAACTTATAAATTAAAATTAAAGTTTACCCCTTAATCTAAAATTTCAGAAACAAATCACGAAACTTACTCGGGGATAAACTCTAAAATTAATATATCAAATAATTATACTTAAATTACAATAAAACCAAATCGTAACACTTGAAATCTCCCCAACTTGAAACGGATATCGTCCTCGAAATCAAAGCTAGGTGAATAAATGAGGATATCTGATCTTCATATCCTCTTCCGACTCTAACGTCACATTAGCACCTCGATGATGTTTCCATTGTACCTTTAACATAGCCACATCTTTATTGCGTAACTTTTTAACCGATCATTCTAAAATCGCCTCCGGTTCTTCTACACAGCGACTCTTTTCATCCACTCTTACGTCAATAAGTGGAATTATGTCATTCTCTTCGGTTAAACATTTCCGAAGGTAGCAAACATGAAAAGTATTGTGGATTCCTTCCAATTCAGGTGGGAGATCCAACTGATATGCTTGCAATCCAACTCTCTTAGTTATGGTGAACGGTCCTAGAAAACGAGGACTCAACTTTTCACGTTTACCAAACCTTATCATGCCTTTCCACGGGGATACTTTAAGCATTACGCGCTCCCCAACTTGGAATTCTTTCGCTCTTCTTTTCGGATCAGCGAAACTCTTTTGTCGATCTTGAGCTGCTTTCATATGCTTTCGAATCTCTTTCACTTTATCGTTTGTTGCACAAGTTCTGGACCAACAAACTGCTTTTCTCCAGCTTCTAACCAACACACCGGAGTTCTACATTTCCAACCATACAAAGCTTCGAAAGGTGCTCTTCCGATACTAGAATGATAACTATTGTTATACGCAAATTCTACTAACGGTAGATGCGTATCCCAGTTACCTCCAAAGTCTAATACACACGACCTAAGCATATCTTCCAAAGTTTGAATGGTTCTTTCACTTTGCCCGTCCGTTTGCGGATGGTAAGCAGTGCTCAAATTGACTCTCGTACCTAATTCTTCTTGTAGTGACTGCCAAAACCTCGAGGTAAACCGACTATCACGATCAGAAACTATAGACACCGGTATACCATGCCTTGACACCACTTCATCAATATAAAGCTTCGCCAATTTATCTATTGGTGATGCTTCTTTCATTGCCAAGAAGTGAGCACTCTTGGTCAATCGATCCACGATTACCCATATAGCATCGTTACCCTTTGACGTTCTCGGTAACTTCGTCACAAAATCCATGGTAATCTTCTCCCACTTCCATTCCGGAATCTCCAAAGATTGAAAACTTCCGTAAGGCTTTTGATGTTCGGCTTTTACTAACGAACATGTCACACACTTTTGTACTATTCGTGCCACATCTAATTTCATAGCTGGCCACCAATAGTGTAACTTCAGATCCCTATACATCTTAGTACTTCCAGGATGTATATAATACTTAGATTTGTGAGTATCATCGAAAATTAACTCCCGATTTCCTCCCGCCTTTGGCACCCAAACACGACCTTGGAACAGTTTGACCCCACGACTATCTTCAGTCAGTTGAAGATGTTGTTTGCTCATGACTTCATTCTTCAGATTTTCTTCCAATAAAGCTTCCGCTTGTGCCTCCTTTCTTTTCAACCAAACTTGACGTTACATCAATCCGGGCGTTAGTCGTTTTCAATCACCCACTATATTCTTTTCTACTTAAAGCATCAACAACAACATTTGCTTTACCGGGATGGTAATGTAATTCACAATCATAATCTTTAAGTAGTTCTAACCAACGCCGCTGCCTCATATTCAACTCCTTCTGATCAAAGACATGTTTCAAGCTCTTATGATCAGTGTAAAGAGTGCACTTCGTTCCATACAGATAATGTCGCCACAACTTTAATGCAAACACGACCGCTGCCAATTCCAAATCATGGGTAGGGTAATTCTTCTCATGTTCTTTGAGTTGTCTTGATGCGTAAGCAATCACTTTGCCTCGTTGCATCAACACACACCCCAAACCCATCTTTGATGCATCGCTATACAAGACCAAATCTTCCGTTCCTTCCGATAGTGCAAGAATAGGAGCTTCACACAACTTCTGACGTAAAGTTCTTAAAGCTGACTCTTGCTTTTCAGTCCAAACAAACTTTACATTCTTCCGAGTCAACATGGTCAAAGCAGAAGCAATCTTTGTGAAGTCTTTGATAAACCTCCGATAGTAACCTGCTAGACCCAAGAAACTTCTTATTTCAGATGCGCTCTTCGGAGTTTCCCAGTTCGTCATTGCTTCTATATTTGTTGGATCTACTTTGACTCCTTCCGAAGTAATCACATGCCCTATAAATTGTACCTCTTTTAACCAGAATTCACACTTTGAAAATTTTGCGTACAATTTATCCTTCCTCAGAACTTCTAAGACTTTACGAAGATGGCATTCATGACCATCTTCATTCTTCAAATAAACAAGTATGTCATCAATGAATACAATGACAGACTTGTCTAAGAATGGTCGACATACTTTGTTCATCAGATCCATGAACACTGCTGGAGCATTTGTCAACCCGAATGGCATTACAAGGAATTCATAATGTCCATACCTCGTTCTGAACGCCGTCTTGGGAATATCTTCATCTCTTACTCGAACTTGATGATATCCCGACCTCGGATCAATCTTTGAAAAGCATCCCGCACCTTGGAGTTGATCAAACAAATCATCAATCCTCGAAAGTGGATACGTGTTCTTAATCGTCACCTTATTCAGCTCCCGGTAGTCGATGCACATTCTCATAGTGCCATCCTTTTTCTTAACAAACAATATCGGAGCTCCCCAAGGTGAAGAACTTGGTCTAACAAATCCCTTGTCAAGCAGCTCTTGAAGCTGAGACATCATCTCTTTCATTTCGGCTGGCGCTAAGCGATACGGTGCATGCGTTATTGGTGCCGATCCAGGGACAAGATCAATACGAAACTCTACTTGTCGTTCAGACGGAAGACCTGGAAGATCATCAGGGAATACATCTGGGAATTCTCGTACTACCTGTTGGGTCACCAAGATTTGAAATTGACTCACCGATGTTCTTCCCCATATCTTACTTAGAATATTTAGCATGGTTCTTTTAAATGACTTGTACAAGATAGCAACTGTTCGGTGAAGTCGAAGATCAACCGAAACCAAGCTTGAAGATATTCTCATTGTGGAAATAAGAAGACTCTTCTCAAGATACATATAAGTCATTGTCCACCGATTATGTCTTCATACATCGGTGGACATCCTCTCCACCGATTGTGTCTTCACACATCGGTGGACATCATCCCCACCGATTGTGTCTTCACACATCGGTGGACGTCCTTCCCACCGATTGTGTTCACACGTCGGCCAGATTTATCCCACCGATAAGGATGCTCAAATCGGTAGGATCTTTGTGTAAATGGTTTTCTTTGAAGATTGCTTTAAAGACCTAAGTCAATTATGTCGGTGAAACTTCATCGGTGTAATTGTCTTGGAATACACATCAAGAAGATCATTTATTTTGGGACAATATCTATTGCCAGGTAAAAGTGACTTTTTGTCATCTTATCTATTTTTAGATAAGGTCCCTTTCAGCATGGGTTCTATTCCTTGTACCAAGGAAAAGGTGATTATGACATATCAACTTTTCAGAAGTCCACTGGTACGAAGCAAGCCCCCTGAAGACATGTGTACCAAGCATTTAATGCTCATTGTTGGGAACTGAAGATTTGCTAAGTATCGTTAGTACTGCCAGAACAACATTAGTACTGCTAGAACAACGTTAGTACTGCCAGAACAACGTTAGTACTGCCAGAACAACATTAGTACTGCCAGAACAACAATACTACTGCCAGAGCAAGGTTAGTACTGCTTGTGCATAACGATGTTAATACTGCTGGTGATCATAATTATGGAATGCAAGAATGTTGGAGATAAAGATGGAATGATTGAAGATAAGCATGAAAGAATATTCTGAAGATCAATTTTGTTTTGATAGTTATCTTGTAATTATTTAGTATAAATAGATGTTGATAGATAGCTATTCGGTACGAGAGATTTCAGAATTCGTTTTTGTTTTAGAGAGAATTAACCTCAAGGTTTAGAACCCTATTTCTAGAGAAGTAGAAGTCGTCTTGTTGAGCCTGTTCAACAAGATTGAGGTTTGGTTGTAAACTTGTGAGTTGAAGTATTGAATACAAACAGATTGTGTTTTCTGATTAGTTGTTCATTGAGTGTGTTTGAATTAAAGTTCTATTCCGCAAGATTCTTTAATTCTGATTTCTAAGTATAATTATTCTTGTTTGGAATCGATCCTGACAAGTGGTATCAGAGCTTGGTTTCTTAGAAATCTACAATCATTATGGACAACTCAGTTGAATCAAACAGTACTCTTGTTTCAAAGGTTCCCATGCTCAGGCCTAATGAGTTTGACATGTGGAAAATTAGAATCAAGCAGTATATTTTGCTTACTGATTATTCCATCTGGGATATTATAGAGAATGGTCCATGTGCTGAAGGAAAAGTTGGACCAGATGGCAAACGACCCCCTCCAAAGACTGATGCAGAAAGAAAGGTTAGACAAACAGAGATGAAAGCCTTAAGCACTCTGCTTTTGGCTATTCCCAATGAGTATCAGCACCAATTTCATCACTGCACTGATGCTCAGATCTTATGGAATGCATTGGAAAAGAGATTCACTGGTACCAAGAGCACCAAGAGGAACCAGAAGGCAATTCTTAAGCAACAATATGAAAATTTTACTTCTACAAAGAATGAGTCTATGACTCAAACTTTTGATAGATTTAATAAGTTGATTGGAGAATTGGCTACAGTTGGAGTTCATATGGAGGCTGATGATGTAAACAGGAAGTTTCTAAGATCATTAGGTGAGGAATGGACAATGTATACTGTGTCTTTCAGACAGAATGACCAGTTAGAAGATAAAGAGCTTGATGATCTTTACAATGATCTTAGGGTATTTGAAGCAGAGGTTGAAGCCAAGAAGAAGCCCTCAGGATATGTGTATAATGCTGCACTCCTATCAGCATCAACTGATTCTACTGCTAACCCTGAATCAGTTAGTACTGCTGTTGGAGTCAATCAGGAGAAGGCCAATGATTCTGTACTAGAAGCTTTCTTTTCTAGTCATGTTAACTCCTCATTAATTAATGATGACTTAGAACAGATTAATGCTGATGATCTTGAGGAGATGGATATCAAGTGGCAGATGGCTATGCTTTCTATGAGGGTGAAGAAGTTTATAAAGAGGACTGGGAGAAACAACTTTTCCCAAAGAAGAGAAGATGGTGCTGGGTTTGACAAGTCTAAGGTGGAATGCTACAAGTGTCATAAGATGGGACACTTTGCCAGAGAATGCAGAGGAGGAGTATCTCAAAACAACCATCAACAAGCTCAGACTGGAAGCTTCAACCAGAACAGAAACTATGTTCAAGCCCTTGTTTCTCAACAAGGAATGGGATTTGATTGGAGTGATCAAGCAGAAGAGGCAATTCAGAATCATGCACTCATGGCAGAAGTCTCAGATCTTCCTACTGAGGTAAAATCTAATCTCTGTTCTCAAGCTTGTATAGACACTGTGAAAAGGTATAGAGATCACAACCAGGGAATGTGTGATGACCTTAAGAGATTAGAAAAGGATAGAAGAGATTATGTAGTGATTGTTGAGAGGTTTGAAGAACAAATTAAGGCTTTTCAAGCCAATGAACTTCAACACTCATATGATACAAACTACTGGAAGTGGGAAAAGAATGGTCTGGAGTTCCAACTGAAAGAGTCTAGGGAGGAATGTGAGAAATTAAAAGGAGAACTTGAGAAAGTAAAACTTGATGTTGAAAAGTTTTCATGTGCTTCTAAAGTCATGGACACCATAATAAATGCTCAAATCCACAGTAAGATGAAACCAGACCTAGGGTACAATGCCACACCCCACCCTACAACAACACATACATCCCTCCTAGGTCAGACCTGTTAGAAACCAAGGATAAGAAGGACTTACCTGAAGGAGCTACTAAAGTAGATCCATTAGATGAAGTTGTTGTTGAGGATAAAACTGAAAAAGAAGAGTCTAAGAAAAGGAACAAGAATGTCAGTGGTGAGATCCCCTTAGAGAATTACATCAAGTCTAATGAGAAAGGTGGAAGTCCCTGGGATAAGAACAATGAGATGAAAAGATCTGAAAAAGGAAAGGGAGTTCATTATACACAGACCACTGTTGTGAACTCCAATACTTGTGAACATTGTTCTTGCAAGAATTCTCAAAAGAATGAGCCCCAAAAACATGATAAAAAGAGGGGAAATCAAAGAAACTGGAATAATCAGTGGGCTCAAAAACAAGGAGTTGATCTGCAAAGGATTAACAGACCAAAACCTTGTTTTATCTGTGGCAAATTAAATCACCTTGCCAAACACTGTTATTTCAATCCTATTAACCAAAGGATAAATTTTCAAAGAACTTTTCAAAAATCAAATGGTTATAGGAAGCCTGTAAGAAACCATGTGGCTAAGAAACAAGCTAAATCCAAAAGCCACATGAGGAAAAAGACTGAAAAAGAATGTATCACAATGTGGGTTCCTAAAAGGACTAGTGTTAGTACTGCTGCCTCAGATAGTACTGCTGCTAGCAGTGTTAGTGCTTCTAACACTGTTAGTACTGCTGCCTCAGATAGTACTGCTGCTAGCAGTGTTAGTACTGCTAACACTGTTAGTACTTCTTCTAAAGATAATACTGCTTCTAGTGTTTGTGCTGCTAGACCAATCATCTTAACAAAGTACTCCAGTACTGAAGTTCCTCAGGTTGAAAAACTTATCTAAACTGAATGTAAGTACTTTGATGAGCAAGGGAGACCCAAGACCACTTTGGCTTGGGTTCCCAATAAAAACTAATTGATTTATCTTATGTGCAGGGCAACCAACAGCTCAAGGGGAAGAGCATCTGGCATGTTGATAGTGGTTGCTCCAGGCACATGACAGGTAACATGGCCTGCCTCAAGAATTTCAAAAGAATTGATGGAGGACATGTTGCTTTTGGGAATAATCCTGCAGGAGGTAAGATAAGTGGTAAAGGTGATGTATCAAAAGGTAAGATGACATTTGAGGATGTTTACTATGTTGAGCAATTGAGATACAACCTGTTAAGTGTATCACAGGTCTGTGACAAGAAACATAGTATATTATTTACTGATTCTGAATGCATTATTCTTGCTCCTGGATTCAAAGTAGTTGATGAAAACATGATACTATTGAGAACTCCTAGAAAGGATAATGTATATTGTTTAGATTTAGAAAGTGTTTCATCTGATTCATCCCTAAACTGTTTGGTATCAAAAGCTTCAATGGATGAATCATCACTTTGGCACAGAAGGATGTGTCACATGAATTTTAAAACAATGAATAAACTTGTTAAACATAATCTTGTTAGGGGTTTACCATCAAAAGTTTATTCATGTGATGATCATTGTGTTGCTTGTCTCAAAGGCAAACAACACAAAACTTCTCATAAGTCCATAGAGATAAACATTATCTCAAATCCTCTTCAGTTGTTGCATATGGATCTGTTTGGCCCTACAAATGTCATGAGCATTGGCAAGAAGTCATACTGTTTAGTTATTATTGATGATTACTCTAGATTTACTTGGGTATATTTTCTGAGAACTAAAGATGAGACAAGTGGACTGATCAAATCTTTTATTCTTAGAATTGAAAACCAATCAAATCAAAAAGTGAAAGTCATTAGATCAGATAATGGGACTGAATTTAAAAACTTTGATCTAAACACCTTTTGTGAGGAAAAAGGAATTGAGAGACAATACATTGCTCCTAGGACTCCACAACAGAATGGTGTTGCTGAGAGAAGGAATAGGACACTGATTGAGGCTGCTAGATCTCTGTTAGCTGATTCAAAATTACCCACTACTTTTTGGGCAGAAGCAGTTAATACTGCTTGTTATGTTCAAAACAGAGTTTTAGTAATAAAGCCTAAAAACAAGACACCTTATGAGCTTTTTCAGAAAAAGAAACCATTTATTGGATTTTTCAAACCATTTGGGTGTCCTTGTACAATTCTCAATACCAAATCTCACTTAGGTAAGTTTGATAGCAAAGCAGATGATGGTTTTCTTGTTGGTTACTCATCTCAGAGTAAGGCTTACAGAGTGTTTAATACCTCTTCTAGAATAATTGAAGAAAGTGACAATGTCAAATGCAATGAGAACACACCAAATCCTATTGGTTCAGGTCCTGATTGGCTATTTGACATTGATTCACTCACTAATTCTTTGGGTATCAGTAGTGATGTAAATGCAGGACAAAGGGATGCACTACCATCAGATCACAGAATTCAGTCTGTGATATTTCCACTCCCTACCATTGATCCTATTGACTTCTGTGAACAAGAAAAGGAAGCTGAACCCATTCAGAATGAAGAAGAGAGAAGAATAGAGGAAAATCAGCCTTCAAGTCCAAATTCCAAAGAGTCTGAAGTGACTGAAGAAGCTGAAGAAAATACAGACTTAAATGAGTCAAATCTGGATGTGAACTTACAAGAGGAATCTGGTCATCCATCAAGAACTCAGAAAAATCATCCTCCTGAGTTGGTAATTGGAGACATTGCTTCTCCCATGATGACTAGGAATCAAAGCAGACTTCAAGATCTACAAGATCAGCAAAATACAGTTAATACTGTACTCACTTGCTTTCTATCCCAAATTGAGCCCAAAAAGGCTTATGATGCTATGAAAGATCCAAGTTGGATAGAAGCAATGCAAGATGAGCTGCTACAGTTCAAGCTACAGAATGTTTGGAACTTGGTGGACCTTCCAAAAGGTCATAGGGCAATTGGCACCAAGTGGATTTTCAGAAATAAGAAGGATGAGAGAGGAATTGTGATCAAGAACAAAGCCAGGCTGGTTGCACAAGGGTATACTCAGGAAGAGGGTATAGACTTTGAGGAAGTCTTTGCTCCAGTTGCAAGGATTGAGGCAATTAGGTTGTTTCTAGCCTATGCCTCATATATGAAGTTCAAGGTCTACCAGATGGATGTAAAAAGTGCTTTTCTATATGGGACTATAGATGAAGAAGTGTATGTCTGTCAACCCCCTGGATATGAGAATCCATTGTATCCTGACAGAGTGTACAAGTTAAAGAAGGCACTTTATGGTCTACATCAAGCCCCAAGAGCATGGTATGACACCCTGTCTACCTATCTCTTGGAAAATGAATTTGAAAGAGGAATCATTGATAAGACCTTATTCATTAAAAGGAAAAAGAAGGACACCCTACTTGTTCAGATCTATATGGATGACATTATCTTTGGATCCACAAATGATCACATGTGTAAAGACTTTGAGGAGTTAATGCACAAGCGCTTCAAGATGAGTTCCATGGGTGAACTTACTTTCTTCCTTGGGCTTCAGGTGAAACATAAGAAGGATGGGATTTTCATATGCCAATACAAATATGTGAAAGATATCCTGGATAAGTTTGGATTATCAGACTCAAAGCCAGCAAGCACACCAATGGAGACACGCAAACAGATCAATGCTGATCTTGAGGGGGAGGATGTGGATGTCCATCATTACAGATCAATGATTGGATCACTCATGTATCTCACAGCCTCTAGACCAGATATTATGTTTCCAGTATGTGTATGTGCCAGATTTCAAGTTACTCCAAAGCAATCACACCTTCATGCAGTCAAGAGGATATTTAGATACCTAAGAGGGCAACCTAGATTAGGTCTCTGGTATCCTTATGAATCATCTTTTGATCTACTTGCATACTCAGATAGTGACTTGGGTGGAGCTAACATGGATAGGAAGTCTACGTCAGGTGGATGTCAGTTTTTGGGTGCAAGACTAGTATCTTGGCAGTGTAAGAAACAAACCACAGTGTCCTTATCTACAACAGAAGCTGAGTATATAGCTGCTGCAAGCTGCTGCTCTCAGGTTCTATGGATACAAAATCAGATGTTGGACTATGGGGTAACATTTCTTCACACTCCAATCTTCATTGACAACAACAGTGATATTAGCATTGTTAACAATCCAGTCAAACACTCAAAAACAAAGCACATAGAGATCAGGTATCACTTTATTCGAGATTGTAATGAAAAGAAACTAATTCAAGTTGCTAAAGTTCATACCAATGACCAGTTTGCTGATCTATTTACAAAAGCTTTTGATGTGGGTAGATTCACCTTCTTGGTAACAAGTGTGGGCATGATCAACCTTGAATAAAGTCATGATTTTCAGTTTTTATACTTGTATTTCCTTCTATATTTGGTACTACTAACTCTTTTTCTCAGGATCTTCTGTATGACTCAGATTGACAAGTGCTGAAAAGTGCAAGTATATTTACTACTGTCAGTGCATAGTTACTACTGCCAGTGGATAGTTACTACTGCCAGTGCATAGTTACTACTGCCAGTGCATAGTTACTACTGCTAGTGCATAGTTACTACTGCTAGTGCATAGTTACTACTGCCAGTGCATAGTTACTACTGCCAGTGGATAGTTAGTACTGCTAGTGCATAGTTACTACTGTCAATGCATAGCTACTACTGCTAGTGCATAGTTACTACTGCTAGTACATAGTTAATACTGCTTCGTACTTAATACTGCATGTGCCGTTAATACTGCTTTAAAAGAAAAATTAGGGCTACTACTGCTATAAATACCTCTTTCAGCCCGCCAAAGTTCATAACGTCTCTTTGAATTCTATTCATCTCTCTCTCTTTCTAACTATTCTCTCCCAAGAATCTCTGTTTTCTGTCAAGAATCCTCAGGTACAATGGAGTTTATCGACGAACACAACGAGATTGCCATGCTCCAGAAGCCAAAACAGTCCGCAGGTTTTCACGACATTGTGGATTTCCTCAAGAACACGCATATATCCTATGCCCTAACGGTGACCCCGACAATCTACATCGAGCATCAGAAGCAGTTCTGGGAAAATGCCACCGTGGTGTCTGAAGATGGGCAGAAAATCATCAAAACAAGGGTGTGTGACAAACCCTTGAATGTTATAGAGGAGCTTATTCGCATCACTCTTCGATTGGATGATGCCTCAGGTATGACGTCTATTCCTAATGACGATCTATACTCAAATTTAACGAGAATGGGGTATGAAGGTCCCATTGGAATCTTTAAGTTTTTCAAGTCTAAATTTTCTACACAATGGCGATTCTTTGTTCATACCTTAATGCATTGCATTTCAAAGAAAACTACTGGATGGAGTGAGTTTAGCAGTACCATTGCTTATGCCCTGGTCTGCTTGGCCACTGCCAGGAAGTTTAATTTTTCACAAATGATTTTCAATGATCTTGTGTCAAACCTGGAATCCAAAAAGAGTTTTTATATGTACCCAAGGTTTGTCCAAGCAGTGATTACTCAGGAATTGACGGATTTGCCTCAATTTAATGAGGTATATGTACCTAAACCCCCTAAAGGAAAGGTCTTCTCAAATATGAGAAGAACTTCCAGGGACTCGGAAGGAGTTGACACTCCATTGTTCTCTACAATGATGGGTGTGTCCCACACACAAGAAGGTATGGCATCAGGGTCAAGGCCCTCATTAGACCAACCCACTGATAGCCTAACCCCACGTTCAATCACCAAAGAAATTCCTCAGTCCATTCTTCAAAGACCCACTCCTCAAATAACCAAAAAGTTTACAAGAAGAATGGTACACAAGGCTCCTTCCCTTGATGTACCTCCTACAAGCCCAAAGCCTTTAAGCCCTCTATTGGAGTTTTTTCCAACAGAGAATATCGAAAGGGAAACCACAGGGGTGTCTCCCAACCCCAAGAAGGTGCTCACTAAGGAGAAGGTTGAGCATGTGAGTAGCAAGGCTGCCACTACTTCTGCTAGCACAGAGAAGGACAGTGGTAACATAACTAAGACCTTCCTCACGGCAACTCAGAATGAGAAATCATTCAGAGGTCCCAGGTGCCAAGAAACCACGGGGGTAGGCAGTGCTTTTGCTAGGCAAAAGACACCTACTAAAATTTCCAGTGATCCTTTAAAGGAAGAAAAAATTCCTAAACAAGGTGAGGATAGATATACATATGAGGAATTGATGGAAACCATTGCCAATATCAACACAGATGTTATAAGTCAGCAAAATAAGATAGATGGACTCAAGAAAGTGGTCCTATATCAACAAACACGGCTTGAGAAGCATAAGAAGCTGATTACAAAGTTGATGCACATGAAGAAGAAAGCTCAGTATGTTCTTAAAAGAAGAAAACCCAACAATGATGCTCCCAAAAAGGGGGAGTCAGAAGCTGAATTCAACATAGAGAGTGCACAGGAAAAGGGGGAGAATGAGTGTGCTGAAGAAATTGCAAAAGACGCAGAAACTGAACCAGCAGCAGAAAAGGTTAATGCTGCTGAAATTCATAAAGAAGCAGAAACTGAACCAGCAGCAGAAAAAGTTAATGCTGCTGAAATTGCAAAAGAAGCAGAAACTGATCATGCAGCAGAAAAGGTTAATGCTGCTGAAATTCCAGAGGCAGCAGAAACAAAAGAAGCAGCAGAAACCATGCAAGAAGCAGTATCTACAAAGGAAGAAGCAGCAGAAACAAAGGAAGCAACAGAAACTAAAAAGCCTACTTTGGAAGAAGTTGAAGTTGCAGAGGCTTTGATTAAAGCCAAACATGACACTCCTAAAAAGCAAGAAGAAACTCTGGGTGAAAAGCTGGTGTCACTAAAAAGAGCAAGAACCAAGTCTATAGCTACCAAGAGGAAAGTTGTCAAGAAACCTAGGGTAGAACCAGTGGTAGAAGAAGAAAAAGAAGAGGATGTTCCAGAAAAGAAAGATGATACAAAGGTTGCTGAAGAAGAAGTAGCAACTCCATCAGGTCAACCAAGTAATGCTCAATGTAATATGTATATCATTGTGGTTGATACTGATCCAATCAAAGCTGACCCATTATCTTCCATGCCTCCTGAGATCATCTTCTGGGATACCTTGGTAGATCAGAGAAAGGAGTACATTAGAGTCAAAAGAGCAGATGGGAAGTTTGAGGTCTGTTCTACATGGGGAAGACTTATCAGAATGTGCTCTAGATCTGACGTAGAGGAGATGTACAAGGTTGGAATGAAGCTGTATGGAAATATGCTGAATGAAAAAGGGATGTCTATCACCAAAATGGTTCTTGAATACCTGTGCCTAATGTTCAAACCAGAAGCAGTTCAGTATATGATAGAAAGAAATTTTCAAGCCATTACCAACTGGATGCTCATTGAAAAATGTGGAGTGTATGTCATCACACTTGACCATACATATCATGAGTATTATTTGGTGGATGTTGCATACAAGCACAGCATGAAAAGGTTGAATGGAATGCTACATGCTAAGTTGGCTTGCAACAAGGATTCTGAAATGGGAAGATACTTGGTGAGAAGGATTATCAATCAAAGTCTGGGTTTGAATCCCGATTTATGTGTTCATGATTAGGTTTTGGAAGCATCATCTGAAAAACTTGACTTCTCAATCTAAAAAGTCAAGTTAGGGGGAGATTGTTGGGAACTGAAGATTTGCTAAGTATCGTTAGTACTGCCAGAACAACATTAGTACTGCCAGAACAACGTTAGTACTGCCAGAACAACGTTAGTACTGCCAGAACAACATTAGTACTGCCAGAACAACAATACTACTGCCAGAGCAAGGTTAGTACTGCTTGTGCATAACGATGTTAATACTGCTGTGATCATAATTATGGAATGCAAGAATGTTGGAGATAAAGATGGAATGATTGAAGATAAGCATGAAAGAATATTCTGAAGATCAATTTTTTTTTATAGTTATCTTGTAATTATTTAGTATAAATAGATGTTGATAGATAGCTATTCGGTACGAGAGATTTCAGAATTCGTTTTTGTTTTAGAGAGAATTAACCTCAAGGTTTAGAACCCTATTTCTAGAGAAGTAGAAGTCGTCTTGTTGAGCCTGTTCAATAAGATTGAGGTTTGGTTGTAAACTTGTGAGTTGAAGTATTGAATACAAACAGATTGTGTTTTCTGATTAGTTGTTCATTGAGTGTGTTTGAATTAAAGTTCTATTCCGCAAGATTCTTTAATTCTGATTTCTAAGTATAATTATTCTTGTTTGGAATCGATCCTGACACTCATCTCACTATAAAAAGAAGTAGAAGGCTCCCTTGCAAACCACGCTTTCTGGAAATCTCTCTGTGTTTTGTTCTAAGTGTTCTTAGTTGTTTTGTTTAGTTTACTTTGTGAAAGATTGTTAGAATAGTTTATCTGTTCTTTTCCGCAACAGTCTTTAGTTTCTATGTGTAATTCTTGTTGAAGGTTTTCAATAATAGAATTAAAATTGTAAAGTTTTTGAGTATTGTATTCAACCCCCCCCCCCCCTTCTACAATACTTGTTATAGCCATCTGGGACTAACAAGTGGTATCAGAGCAGAAAGTTTAATTCATAAACTTGATCTGCGATGGCTGCCTCTTCATCTTCAACTGTTGAAAATGCTTTTCAAAACAACTTTTCTGAAAATGGTTCCATTACCAAACCTCCTAAGTTTAACCCTAACAACTTTTTTCTTTGGAAAAGTCGTATGATGATATTCATGGAAGGAGTGGATACTAGATATCCAACCATTCTCAAAGAGGGACCTATTATCCCTAGACTTTGGGCTCGCTATGAAACGCAGAGGCCTGGTAAGGAAACCGCTGATAAGGAGGACTCTAGTGACTCCGATGATTCTGAGCCTTCCGACAAAGAGAAAGCCAAAGGTACTGGACGTTATATTCTAAAAAATCCAAAGAAATATACTGATCAGGAAAAACGTCTAGTTACTCTTGATTCAAAGCTTAGAGCAATCATTGCTCTCTCACTTCCTGATGAAGTCTATCATTCTCTAGTTAACTTTGAAACTGCTAAAGAGATGTGGACCACACTATGTGTTCTGTACGAAGGTACAGAGGAAGTGAAGAAATGCAAAAAGATTTCTCTCATAAGAAAGTATGAACTCTTCACTCATGAAAAAGGTGAATCTCTTCCTAGTTACTATAATCGTTTTAACTCTCTTCTGAATGATCTGAAGTTATTAGGCAGAGTCTATGATAATGAGGAAGTTCTAAACAAGTTCATGGATTGTCTCCCTGATTTTTGGGAGAACATGTGCACTTGTATCAAAACTTCCAAGGACCTTGAGTACATGCCTTTAACTGTTTTATATGGAACTCTCTTCAACTTTGAACAAACCAAGTTACAAAGGAAATCTTTCATCAAGGAGATAAAGGGCACTTCTATTGCCCTTGTCAGTGAAAATTCCAAGAAATCTCAAAGTGTCCCACGCATTACCTATCCTTCATCAGATTCTGACAATGAAACTCAAAGCAACTCTTCTCACCAATCGGAGGCATATCTAAGTGATGCCGATGATGAAGGTGAAGAAATCTCGGTCAAGCAGTTGTCTGATGAAATTGCCATGTTGGCTGGTTTCAAAAACAAATCTCGTTTTTCGAACAAATCCAAATCTTTCAGAAAACCCTTCTCTTCTACAAAAGCTTCCTCAACTAATAAGACAAATGAGGAATGTTTTAATTGTGGAAAGAAAGGATACTTCGCAGCTGAGTGCAGAAGTAAGCGTGTGATGAACTCTAGAAATTCATCTTCTGACAAGTTTTCCTCCAAGTATGAAAAACCCAAAAATAACACTTTCAAATCAAACCTTACCAAGAAAGATACTCAATCCTCAACCAAAGATCATCAAGAAAGGGCTGAGAAGTACAAAGCCAAATACAAGAAAGAAAAGGAAAGAAATGAGGGTCTCCTTAGAAAAGGAAAGGGCCTCATGGCAGAAATACATGATTGGGAAGAAGAAACCTCTGACAGTGACAACAACACTCCCAACAAGTGCTTTATGGCCATCTCAGAAGATATGGAAGATTCTGAAAAAGCTACCTCTCCAATGGCTTTGGTGTCAACTGGGTGCTCGACATCATACTCTCAGGCTTTTGAGCACCATCAAATATGGTATATGGATAGTGGGTGCTCACGCCATATGACGGGAAATAAATCTCTTCTCATCAACTATGTGTCTTGAAAAGGTCCATCTGTAACTTTTGGTGACAACTCTAAAGGTTTCACCAAAGGATATGGAACTCTCTCTAATGGATCTGTCACTTTCAATAAAGTGGCATTTGTTGAAGGCCTCATGCATAATCTTCTCAGCATTAGCCAACTGTGTGATCTAGGATATATAGTCATTTTCGAACTTTGTATCTGTATTGTTGTTGACAAAAACATAAATGTGGTTCTTTCCAGAAAAAGAATGGAAAATGTCTATATCATTGATATGGGACAAAACAACAGTTCATCCAATGTATGCTTTGTGTCAGATGACACAGCCAAAAGGAATTGGCTGTTGTAATACCCTGGGTAAGTTCGTTAGTTAAAAGTTAGTTCCGTTAAATTTTGTTAACTTTAAAATGTGAAGTTAAAGGTAAGTTGGGTTAGATTTATAAGTAAAGGGTGTAATTGGTCATTAATGATAACTTAAGGACTAAATTAGTAAATTAGATTAGATATTACCCTTAATGGAATTAGATATTTCCTAAAATCAGTATTATCCAGAATTTGCAAAGTGTGTGTGTGTGTGTACTTGGAGAAGAAAAGAAGAAGAAAGAAGGTTTTGAACTAGGGATTCAATTTGGTGCAATTGGAAGTAATTTCAGGTATGTTTTCCTTTGCAAATCGTGTGTATAATTGCTATTAGGTAGTTTCTATCGGAGTAGAATAAACGATTTCACCTCTGAGATTAATCCAGTCGGTTTCTGGGCTGAAAGTATGCAAACCGACATTGTTTTCCGAACACCATGAATGTGTCCGGATGGGTTGGTTGGTAGTGTCCGGGTGGTTTTGATGATGGTGTCCGGATAATATCATAAAAGTGTCCGGACGGGTTCTTTATCCGGGTAAGTTCCTTTTTCTTATGTTTTCCGGATATAATTGGATACCGGATGGTATCCGGATTACCTTGGTGTCCGGATGACGTCCGAATTGTATAGATTGTCCGGAAAAGTCCTGATTGTCCGGAAAAGTTCTGATTGTCCGGAAAGGTTGTGTTGTTCGGATAATTCTGTAGTGTCCGGATACTTTGGCTGTTTGGTCAAATTGTTGAGTCTAGATGCTTTTAAGTGTCCAGTAGCATGTGTCTTGTTAATTCATGGATAGGGAATGAATAAGGACCGAAAGTACTGTGGACTCGACTTAAGTTCGGGTTTGGGGGAGATGTCGGAAGAATTAAGTTACTTTAAGTTCTTCATCTATAAAGTAAGCTTTATGTGTGTATTTGTGGTAAAGAAGTATATGTATTGGATTTGTACAGATACTGTGAATCTGGAGTGAAGCTGAATTATTTGAGAAAAGCTTGGAGAACGTTTTGATAAGACAAACAAGTGAGTTTTACTTTAAAAACGTTTTTAACTGGAATACATATACGTATGGTTTGGGAATGTGATAATTGGTGATTATGTGTTTATGTGTGCGATATATGTGAATTATAATATATTGAGGTATTATATTTACATGAGTATTATAAGGTGTTCTAATGCGTTGGCCGGGCTTAGGACCGGTGTGTTTGGCTATAGAATCTGTATAGCGTTGTTTGGCTGTAGATGTTGTACAGTGTTGTAAATTTATTAGTTGGCTTGCAACCAACTAATATGGCCAGGAGGAATGAGAAGGGAAGGTATATGATGTGTGAGTTCAAATTGATATATTTGATCGTGATGTGTGATTTATATAATTAAGGTTTACATAAATGATTTCAAACTAACATGGATTTTCTCACTTAGACCCTTAGGTCTAACCCTCATTTTTGTTTTAAAAATATGTATTCCAGGTGGTGGGTCGAGTAAGAGCAAGTAATTAGAGAAATCGAGGGATGGTTTTTGTGAAGGAATATATGATGAAGATTTTGGCATGTTTAGCAGTTGTATTATAATAACTAAAAGTTATGTATGTATTTAGTATAAAGTTGTAGTAGAATGGCTTCTTATGATTGTAAAAGACTACGGGACCGTATTTGTAATATAAGGTTTCGTTTGTTATATCAATGTTATGTTACATTTTGTGATTTGTGGTGTATATGGGAATTGGGTTGTTACAGCTGTGGCATAAACGTCTATCTCATCTGAACTTCAAAACACTCCATAAAATCTCAAACAAAGAGCTGGTGACTGGCATGCCAAAGTTGAACTTTGTTAAAGAAAAGTTGTGTGATGCATGTGAAAAAGGAAAGCTCACCAAAACTTCCTTCAAAACCAAGCAATGCTCCTCCATCACTCTTCCTCTTCAAATGCTGCACATGGATCTATGTGGACCAGTCAGCACTCCTAGTCTTGGAGGCAAAAGGTACATTCTTGTTATTGTTGATGAATTTACTAGATATACTTGGGTGTCTTTTCTCAGGTATAAAAGTGATGCAACTGAAGAAATCATCAACTTTGTCAAGAAGAATGAAGTTCTTAATGGACAACTTGTACGATCGGTAAGAAGTGACAATGGCACTGAATTTAGAAACAGTGCTCTTGAAGACTTTTTTAATGAGAAAGGAATTTCTCAGAATTTCTCAGCTGTCAGGACTCCTCAGCAAAATGGAGTCGTGGAAAGGAAGAAAATAACTCTATGTGAGGCTGCTAGATCAATGCTAAGTGAATCAAATCTTCCCACCTATTTTTGGGCTGAAGCTGTTAACACTGCTTGCTTTACCCAAAATAGGTCGGTGATATCCAAGAGACATGATAAGACCCCTTATGAAGTTTTTCATGGCAGAAAACCAAATATAGGCTTTCTTCATGTCTTTGGTTGTGTGTGTTTTATTCTAAATGATCGTGACAATCTTGGGAAGTTTGATCCCAAAGCTGATGAAGGAATCTTTGTTGGATACTCTCTTTCCTCTAAAGCATTTCGTGTGTACAATCTCAGGAGAAAATGCATTGCTGAGTCCATTCATGTCAAATTTGATGATCTAAGATCATCATCTCTTTCAAATGATGATGATGAATTACACAGATGGATTTCATCATGCATAAGTGATGCTCACATAGTCAACTCCACCGATGCAACATCCATTCCTTTGAATCCATCAAATCCATCTACCTCAAATAACCAAGTTGGGTCACCTTCCTTAGTGCCTAACACCTCGTCTACCGAAATTGACCATTTTCCCACCGACATGAATTCTCCCACCGACATACACCTTTCCACCGACCTTATGCCTTCCACCCAAAATTCTGTCCTTCACCGATCCTCTGATCCCACTCCACCGACATTCCCCACACAAAATATTCCACCACCTTTACCTCCTGCCACAAAATGGACCAAAGATCACCCCATAGATCAAATCATTGGTGATCAACAAGCAGGTGTCCAAACACGCAGAGGAGTTAGAAATATTTGTCTCTATGTGAACTTTCTCTCTCTTATTGAACCCAAGAAGATTGATGAAGCTCTATCAGATCCCTGCTGGATCACTGCCATGCAAGAAGAGCTTTCTCAATTTGAAAGAAACAAAGTTTGGAGATTGGTTCCCAGACCTCGAAAGAAGACAATCATTGGAACCAGATGGATCTTCAGAAATAAAATGGATGAAGAAGGTACAGTTATCAGAAATAAGGCCAGACTGGTTGCTCAAGGATACCGACAGGAAGAAGGCATTGACTATGATGAAACTTTTGCCCCTGTTGCAAGACTTGAAGCCATAAGAATCTTTCTGGCTCATGCTGCCTGCCGAAATTTTAGGGCCATTCAGATGGATGTCAAAAGTGCTTTCCTCAATGGGGAACTTGTAGAGGAAGTTTAAGTGAAACAACCTCCTGGATTTGAAGACCCAGCTCATCCAGACTATGTGTACAGACTTGACAAGGCTCTCTATGATCTCAAGCAAGCTCCACGTGCTTGGTATGACAATTTTGCCAACTTTCTTTTAAAGAATGGATACTCCAGAGGCAAAATTGACAACACTCTCTTTATTAAGAAGATTTCAGGTAATCTCATTCTTGTCCAAATCTATGTAGACGACATCATCTTTGGTGCCACTGATGAATCACTATGTGATGAGTTTGCTTCTTTCATGATGAGTGAATATGAGATGAGCATGATGGGAGAGCTTATATTATTTTTGGGCCTTCAGGTCAAACAATCTTCAGAAGGGATTTTCATAAATCAAAGTAAATACATTCGTGACCTTCTGAAGAAATTTAACTTTTTAGATAGCTCTCCTATGAAAACTCCCATGGCACCACCTTTGAAACTTGATGCTGATCTAAATGGTGAATCTGTGGATGTTACCAATTATCGAGGGATGATTGGTTCTCTTCTCTATTTAACTGCTAGCAGACCGGATATTATGTTTGCTACCTGTCTATGTGCCCGTTATCAGGCCAATCCAAAAGAATCTCATTTGGCTGCTGTAAAACGGATTTTCAGGTATCTGAAAGGTACCTTGCACCTGGGTCTTTGGTATCCCAAAGACTCGGGGTTTGAACTAATCGGGTATTCAGATTCAGATTATGCAGGTTCCAAAATTGACAGGAAAAGTACCACAGGTAGCTGTCAACTTCTTGGTGGAAAATTAGTCAGCTGGTCCAGCAAGAAACAAAACTCAGTTTCAACTTCAACTGCTGAAGCTGAATATGTTGCTGCTGGAAGCTGTTGTGCTTAAATACTATGGATTAAAAATCAACTGCGGGACTATGCTCAAGTCTATTCCAAAGTCCCAATTCTGTGTGATAATTCAAGTGCAATAGCCATTGCAAATAATCCAGTTCTACATTCCAAATCAAAGCACATAGACATCAGATATCATTTCATCAGGGACCACATCTCAAAAGGTGACATTGAGCTGCATTTCATTCCCATCGACCTTCAGCTTGCCGATTTGTTCACCAAGCCCTTAGATGAAGCCAGGTTCAATTTTCTAATAAGTGAACTTGGAATGTTGTACTTAGACAATTAAAAAATAAAAAATAAAAAAAATATGTGTGATATAAATAATCTAGCTCACCGATCTCTCAATGTATCGGTGGCTGATAGTGTCAATGTCGGTGATCAAACCCTACACCGACACTCCATCTACCTTCGGTATGTTTTTCCTTCCGACCTTCTTGGGCTATCCTCATCGGTGGCCTTGCTTTTCACCGAGATTCACTTCGATCTTCTCCACCGACGTCACTATATACACCGATCTCCGTTGCAATTTTCTCTCATCGGTAAGATTTCCACCACCGTCATCTCTTGGTTATCTCTCGTCGGTGAGCTATCTTCCACCGAAATCTACACCGAATGGTTTAAGCTTATCTCGTACGCTTTCCTATGCACCCATGAGCCTACAAAAAACCCTAAGTGTCAGGGTGATGGGTTACCTTTCCCATTCCAAGCCGTTTTGACCACACATCCCCACACCCTCATCATTACCTTTTCAAATTAGTTTATTTTATTAATTAAACCTCTCCTCTCACCTACATAACCGTTCCCTCTCTATTTTTGAATCCTTAAACCTTCTCCATTCCCATATAAATACAACACTTCATCTTCCTCTTCTCCATTCTTCCTCATTCGAAACCTGCAAATATCCAAAGGATTTCTCTCTCTTCTCGTTCCAGACTCTCACCTACAACGATGGCTCCCACCATGGTAGCAAAGAACATACCCACTTGCTTTGAAGACCTCATATTCAACCCCTGCAATCACGTCGCAAGATTCGAATCTGATCCCGCACATCTCGAGTTCAACACAATCATAAAGTTCTTAACACGCTCACCTCTTCTCCATGCTTTCTCTTGCAACCCGAGGATGAGCAAAATGCTCATTGGAAAATTTTGGCTCTCCTGTGTGTATGATATCTCTAATGAAGCCATTCATGCTTCTATCTTTTCTGACGAGGAAGGTGATCACGATCTTACCTTCGGAGTAGATGATGTTCGCAATGCTCTCCGGATCGAAGCCTTTTCTGAATATGATGATATGTATGTAGACAACCTCTTGGAGCAAGTCGTTAATACCCTTGGCTACATCCACCAAGCTGAAGACAAAGCCTCCAAATCCTCTAAAGGTCCAGGTACTCTCACTTGCAACAAAATGGGTGGTGTATGGAACTTCTTTTTTGCACATATAATCCATTGTCTATCTAGAAAGACAAGTGGTCACGACCAATCCCCTTCTTATATTACCAAGCTGGCCCATGCACTAATCTTCCAAAGAAAAATCGACTTTGCTCAGTATTTCTTTACTGAGTTGACTGAAGTGGTGAAGCATCCGAAAAGGTGTCATGTCGCATATCCTCGTTTCATATATATGATCCTTCAACACAAGCTTGGCTCGTCTTTGGATGTGGATCTCAAGTCTCAATCTCCTCGATTCATCTACGAATGGTCATCTCCCATTGTTGGCCAAAAGACACTCAACATTGTCCACCTCGCTACTGATCTTCCTCTACGCCAAGGTATGATTTCTTTCGCTATATCTCCCGATCTTCACTGGGGTGAGGCGGAAGCTCCCGGGTTTCAACACCCGGAAGTTCCCGAGGAACCCCAAGTTGTAGTGGCCCCTTCTTCCCGTTACAACCCATACCGATTCCTCTGTTGCCTCTCCACAGGCTTCAGTTGTACAATTGGAGGAACCACAACGTACCTCCCCACTCGCTTCTTTGGGTGGTGGAGATGACCTCGGGGTCTCTCCCCTCGAGGGTTCAGACTTTTCACTACACAGCCTTACACCCGATCGTTTTGAGATTGATGATGCACAACCCGCTGAAGGTTCCCCCCACAAAAATCCCCCCATGGGACTTCTTTGAGTTTCTACTAGAAGACACCGGTTCTCCCCGAACCACGTTTCCCACCGACGAGACCATAATCACCGATCCACCATCTCCACCGAAAGCCACCACCCCAATAGCTTCGCCTCACCGACCCCCCTCACCGAAAGTAACCACGCCAATTACCTCACCCCACCGATCCCCAACTCCCCCACCGATGCCACCCTCTCCCCGACAACGGTTTCTGTACCCCGAACCTTCATGGGCTCAGCCGACCTCCTCCAATGTTTTTGAGGAAAGAATACTACCTCATTCCAGATTATCACCACAAGATCCCCGATTCCAATTACAAGAAGATCGTGCTCCTCTCATTACAGGTATTCGGATACCGAGTGAATTAATAGAGGAGGTTCAAGAAAGTGCTCGTCAGTGCAGATTAGTTGGTACTCAATTCGAATCACTCAAACAAGCCACGGTCTCCTTTATGGCTCAAACTAATGATCGAGTATCGGTGCTCGAGTCTCGGCAACCTCAGCTTTTGGCATAAACTATTTTGGAAGCTCTTCGGCCATTATCTGAAAACTTAGCATTATTATCAACCAAGGTGGAATCTTTGACCTCTTCTCATTCCGACCTTGCAGTTTCATTCGGTGCCTTCAAAGCCTCCACGACAGTTAAAGATGCCGAGCTCTTCCGTCTCAATAGTGAGGCCCGTCGGCATCAGAATCTTCGGACCCGTCTCTCTGATTCCTATGAATCACTTCATCATAAGGTTGATCTCCTTGAAAAGATCCTGGACGAGTGTTAATCCTGCAAGTATCAAACTTCTTCATCTAAAACTTGATTAGGTATTTACTCTGTTGGGGTTGACAGTTAAAAGTGAGAAGGCTGTTGCTGAGGGGGAGAAAACTGAACCACCACCGAAAATGCCCTCGGTTAAACGAACAAACATCAATCAGCCTTCACATTCCACCGATAAATCACACATCCACATTTCAAAGAAAGCCACCGATCTTCCAGGTACTCCATCGAAACCTTTTGGTACTTCTTCTTCTCCTTCTCCTCAACAATCGGTGGAGAGATCTTTGCCAAAAGTTACTCCACAAAAGTCTCCACCGAAAACTTCCTCACCACCAAATTCTTCACCACCACCGAAATCACCATCGGTGGAGACAACTCATGCAACAGTTGAGGGGGAGAAAATCCATGCGTCTTCTGAGGGGGAGCAAGCTAGCAAGGCCCTTAAAGACAAAGGCAAGAAAGTCATCTCGGCCGAAGAATTGGCAAAAGAAGAAAATAAGAAGAAGGAATTGGCTAAGTATGGGACCCGACCTGAGGGTGCCCAAACTCTAAAACTCAAGCCTCCATCTCAAGCAACTACCACCGATCTCGGTCTATCTCCTCAAGAAATTGAGGAGGCTAGACGTGCTCAGAAAGCTTTGGATGAATCTCAAGCTCTTTCTCTGAAAGCTGCCAAGGAAGAAGCAGCAAAAGTAAAATCTACCGATGCCATCAAAACTCAGAAATCGGCACTAAGTGCTCTTCAGGAAGAAAAGGATGAGGAAATTTCTTGGTACAAAAAGGCGATGCACTACCGAACCAACATGTCTCCAATCACTGGTATCAAGATTGCCACTTCTAAAGTCAATCCTGCCGACATTAGACTGATCATTGAAAGAGAAGAAGGTGTGCCAAGAAGTATTAGAGATTACCACTTGAAATAATTCGGCCTCTCCGAATGGTTTGAACTCTCTAAACTTCTAGTGAAGAGCATTAATCCAAAGAAAGATGTATTCGTCGATTACATTGAAGGCTTGATGGATAAAATGGTGAAGAAGAAACATAACATCGTCCTCTCCACCGATGAGAGATCCAAACTTCAATCCCTCAAGGAAGACATCCGCCTCCCGAATACAAATAACCAAAAAGTCCCCGATAACATCTTCAAAGACTTGGCAAAGAAAGGAAGGATTCCCTATGTGGACAATTTAAATTAGTCTCTTCCCACTTCAACCACTTATCCCTCAACTACGATAAGCTTCTCACCGATTCCTGGATTATACTTCAATGATGGATTCGGCCACCGACGTTTCTTCAGGTTCTCTCAAATCCCCTTGGCCGACATCATACTTCTTGAAGGCATATCCAATCTGATGCCTAACATCCCCAAAGCACATCCTCTCTACCAGAACATCCTTGCCGAGATCAAGCGCCGACAGAAAATTAGAAAATGATCTGTGTTTTCATTTTCATTTTTCTAAGTACTTGTAAGATTTTCTTCATTCTCCAATGTATGAAAATTTCGGTAATACAAGTATTTCTATTCTATTTGAATTTCCTTGTTGCACATAGTTATATTTTCTTACTTGTAAATATTGTATATAGTATACTCATACAAAAGAAAATACATCAAAAAGAACAAAAAGAATGGTCTATGTGAAAAGAACCCAAAAAGAGTAAAAATGGTCAAAATGCATTTTACTTTCAGTTACTCTTAAATATTCTAAGGATAGAGCTCAAATTCAAATAGGGGGAGATTGTTGGGTCACCAAGATTTGAAATTGACTCACCGATGTTGTTCCCCATATCTTACTTAGAATATTTAGCATGGTTCTTTTAAATGACTTGTACAAGATAGCAACTGTTCGGTGAAGTCGAAGATCAACCGAAACCAAGCTTGAAGATATTCTCATTGTGGAAATAAGAAGACTCTTCTCAAGATACATACAAGTCATTGTCCACCGATTGTGTCTTTACACATCGGTGAACATCCTCTCCACCGATTGTGTCTTCACACATCGGTAGACATCATCCCCACCGATTGTGTCTTCACACATCAGTGGACGTCCTTCCCACCGACTGTGTTCACACGTCGGCCAGATTTATCCCACCGATAAGGATGCTCAAATCGGTGGGATCTTTCTGTAAATGGTTTTCTTTGAAGATTGCTTTAAAGACCTAAGTCAATTATGTCGGTGAAACTTCATCGGTGTAATTGTCTTGGAATACACATCAAGAAGATCATTTATTTTGGGACAATATCTATTGTCAGGTAAAAGTGACTTTTTGTCATCTTATCTATTTTTAGATAAGGTCCCTTTCAGCATGGGTTCTATTCCTTGTACCAAAGAAAAAGGTGATTATGACATATCAACTTTTCAGAAGTCCACTGGTACGAAGCAAGTCCCATGAAGACATGTGTACCAAGCATTTAATGATCATCTCACTATAAAAAGAAGTAGAAGGCTCCCGTGCAAACCACGCTTTCTGGAAACCTCTCTGAGTGCAATAAATCTCCATATTGCTTAAAAACTTCATAGCTTTGTTCTAAGTGTTCTTAGTTGTTTTGTTTAGTTTACTTTGTGAAAGATTGTTAGAATAGTTTATCTGTTCTTTTCCACAACAGTCTTTAGTTTCTATGTGTAATTCTTGTTGAAGGTTTTCAATAATAGAATTAAAATTGTGAATATTTTGAGTATTGTATTCAACCCCCCCCCCCTTCTACAATACTTGTTATACCCATCTGGGACTAACACTACCTTTATGTCTTCTACTTGTTTCTTTTCTGCCTTCACATCTAAAACATATGCTAAGTAGGATGAACATCCTTTTACCAAACATTTAGGCGCCTTTGCAACAGAAATCAACGGAACTTCCCCTTTTCTCTTATCCCTAAAGATGAACATGTCATCGTTGTCAGGCATAGGGATCCGAATTAATTTCTTTGCACAAATAATTTCTTCCTAGTTGATTGTCAACCAATCCATACCTACAACTACATCGAATCCCCCAATTTCCATCAACAACAAGTCAATTGGAAATTTCTTTTCCCCAAACAAAATCAAGCAACCCTTAAGTCTTTCAAGAACCAAGACTTGACCTCCGTTAGCTATCTCGACTACTAAGGCTTCTTCCAAGGTAGTGATAGACATAGCTAACTTGTGATAGAACGATTTTGACACTAATGATAGATTGGCGCCACAATCAAATAATATACGTGCATGAAAAGAATTAACGAGAAATATACCAGAAACGGCATCTTTGGACTCCTTCGCCTCTTCCGTCATCATATGAAATGTCCGGCCCGTTAATTTAGGAACATTTGGTTTCTTTCCTTGATCTTCGCTCTTCTTTAATTTTGGACAATCTCTTCGAAAATGACCGGGTTGTTTGCACTCATAGCATGTCGATCCTTGAACAGGAGAATTACTCAAAGTATGTCCACTTTTACCACACTTATAACATTCTAGCATGGTCACCCGATACGGACCATAATGCTTCTTCCGTCACTTCAGACACCAACTCGGCTCCCGACGAGATTCATAACGAACATTTTTGCCAAAAGATTTTGATTTCTGAGAAGACTCTGACCGGCCTTCCCATTTCCGTTTCTCTCCCCCTTGAACCTTTTCCTCTTTGTCTTTGGCATACACTTCCTCAATCAGTTTTTCTTCTTCAATTGTTTCTCTTAAAGTCGAAGCTTTGGAATTTCGTACCCGGGACATCATGTCCGCTGGTAAACCTTTCAAATAAGCTTTAATCTTTTCTTTCTCGGTTGGAGCCACATGCCCCACTAAATTCAACTTTTCCATGAAGGATTCAGTGTACTTCCGAACAGTAGAAGTACTCTTCTTAAGAGTCCGATACTCTTCTTTAATCCTATCCATTTCGTTCTCATTACAATATTCCTCCAGAATCTTTTTCTTAAACGACTCCCACGTCATAGCAGCCAAGACTGGAGCCATCAACGTCGAGGTAACAATATTCCACCAAGTTAAGGCGTTGCCTCCCAACAATTGAGAACCGAATCTGACCTTTGATTCTTCATTACATTCACAAGCTCGGAAAGCTTGTTCCATATCTCTGAGCCAGTTCATACATGCCACTGGATTATCTGCTCCAGTGAACTCTGGCGGTTTACAACTCAGGAATGTCTTATAAGAACAAACTCTTTCCACCCTCCTGTTTACATTCACTACATGATTACAAATCAGATTCACTACACCAGTATCTGTCTCCGATCGTCGTAGTTCAGAACTTCGATCGTTCAATGCTTTCATGAACATCTCTGTTTGTTGTTCCATTGTTGTATTCATCATTCGCATCATGTTCTCCATCATGCGAGACTCCATTGTAGACTCAGTCATCACCAGATTAGGAGTACCGGTGCTCGTTGTTTGTGCTTGACCGTCCGTTCCTCCTATAAAATGTGGCCTCGGCGGATCTTCATGAGTTCCAACCATTATCGGTTGTTTTTTCTCCCCAATCAGATACTGCTCTATCCTCCGAAGAGTTAGGGGATCTTGGTGGTGTATTCACCATCGTTCTGATAGCAACAAGAAATAACCATAAGAAATGGTTACACAGATCCAAACATACGAAACGTACTTTACCGTTCATTAGTCACTGTAACAATTTAGAAACAAGTATGCTTGTGTAACAATATATTCATAATAACAGTAGCTAATTGAAATTGTGAACATACTATACAAGAGAATCCTCGATACCATCGTTACAGTACTAATTTCACGTATTTCCGTCGACTCTAAGACTATCCAGTCTTAGTACTTCTACCCATATCTCACGAATCATAACTTAATTCATCTTAGCTTAAGTCTAGGTATCTTACTATCTTACCTAGTTCACTTAAACTAATGCTCTGATACCATATTATAACACCCTAAAAATCAGAGCTAATTTGAACCTCAAATTGTAACAAGTTATGATAGAATAACATCCAAACTTTTATATAAATAAGGAGAGAATTAACTATGAGGGTTCGTATTTACAAATATTTAATTCTCCAAATAACCTATTAATATAATCATGTCAACTATAATCAGATTAACTGGGTTATCTAAGCAATCCATCAAAAAGCCTCATTGCGTTAATTAACTTCTCTGCTATCTCAAAAGCTCTCGTCCCACATCCCATTACTTTCCCGAGCTAGTACCTGGTAAGAAAATATAATTTGAAACGATTAGGCTAACGCCTAACGATAACATTCGGTTTCAAAATAATACTTTTAAAATCAATGTAAACAAGGCGTAGCAAACCTGATTTACCATCATTCTTACCATATGTAAAAACATCTTGCGATGACGGGATCATACCCGATTCTATAAATATGACTAACACTAAGTCAGTCATGATATCACGTTCAAGAGCCCACTACGAATCTCCACGGATTCTAGATTAATGCTAATATCCAAGAAATTACAATTAGTCCATGCCTATTTCTTGGAAAGGAAGTAGAGATTACAATTAAACTATGCCTATCTCTTTCCTTCCTATAGAAATCGAGAATTACGATTAGTCCACGCCTATCCCACGATTTCTCATCAATGTGAAATGGGAATTACGATTAGTCCACGCCTATTCCTCATTTCACCTAAACGGGAATTACGATTAGTCCACGCCTATTCCACGTTTATCATACACACTGGAATTACGATTAATCCACGCCTATTCCATGTGTTCATATAAAACTAGTGCATATGGATCCATTACACTTAACCGTACTCGTGCAGGTTATTGCTTAATATAAATCATCTTCAAATAACGTTAATGAAATTAAGCAAAACCATTAATTTCAAGATAACCAATTTTACTTCGTATAATCATCCATCAAAATTCATCCAGAAAACATTTCATTATAAAAATGTACCTTACCATAATTTAAATACGTTATAAAAGGGTAAGGTAAGAATGAACTCACCTGATAGCAACAATGTCCTTCTTACTTCACTCCTTAATAACTGTAAAGATTTCTGTCACCAAACTTCACAAAGTCTGAAATATCCAAATACATATTGTACTCTTATCAATCTACTGATTAGGACTCTTAAAAGACTAAAAATCCTAAATAACCCAAAATCTCATCACTTATCGCAACCCAAAGGAAATGCACCTTCACTTGTCGCAACCCACTATTTGCGACATCACACTTATCGCAACCAACTGTTGCGATATACCCTCTTATCGCAACCAACGGTTGCGACATCCCAAACTTATCGCAACTCAAAGAACCCCAAAGCAACTTTGTCGCAACCCAAAGCTTGCGACATTCATCTTTATCGCAACCAACTATTGCGACATACTATTTTATCGCAACCAACTGTTGCGACAATCAAGTTTATCGCAACCAGCGTGTTGCGACAATCATATTTATCGCGACAATCATCTTTATCGCAAACTAACCTGTTCATACTTATCTCAACTAACAGTAATCGTATTTTAAACCAAAACTGATACTTTTAAGCCATGTCTGAATCTGCAAATTTGCAGATATGCTTAAGAATACCGGTAAAATATATTTATCAATTCAGATTCTTCATGTCTTTCAAATACATCAACACCCAATTTCTAAACCCATAGAAAGCTACATAAACATAGTAGGAATAATTCTTGTAAAGAACATACCTTTGTTTTCACCAATTGGACCCTTAAATTTCAGCTAATTTTTTTTTGCTTTCTTTGTTCTTTTTTCTCTTTTCTCTTCTTTTGCCGAGAGCATCCAACAAAAACCAAAATGAGAATAGCTCACTTTCTATCTCAATTAAAATGAGGCGGTGGAGGATTAAGTTGGTTTCACCACTTGACCAAAACAACCCCTATACTTTCATCACTTGGCAACTTTCACCCTCCAACTTATAAATTAAAATTAAAGTTTACCCCTTAATCTAGAATTCCAGAAACAAATCACGAAACTTACTCGTGGATAAACTCTAAAATTAATATATCAAATAATTATACTTAAATTACAATAAAACCAAATCGTAACAGTTGAAAAAAATTGAGGTGTTACATTTAGCATTTTTGCACAGGGCTATAAAAACCCTAGAACTACGAGTAAACATAGTCTTAGGGGTTGTTTGGTTGGTTTTCCATTAAGTCCTGTATGAATAAAGTTGTCTGTGTGGATTAATCTGTATGTACAGATTGGAAAGGTTTTTGTTTGGGAGGGTGTTTTCATAGATGGAGGGATCATGTTTTTTAATTGGGAGAGACTAGTTTGTACTAAACTTGGCTTTCTGCATAAAGCTTCCTCCTAAAAGCTTAATAAATAAGTCACTTTCTATATCATTAAGCCACTACCAAACAGTCATGTATAGCTGACTGAATAAGCCATGAATCCTATTAAACTCATTAAGCTACTAACAACAAGACCCTTAGTAAAAATTCATTATTATCATAGTCAGTTTAATTATCTATTACTAGAAAACAATAATTAACTAATTTGAAAGCTTCCAGTTTGACTTTTAGGTTTTCATACTTGAACGTGTAAAGAAAATTAATAGAAATAATTATTTTGTCATGTCAAATTAATCTCTTAGATATTTTTTTCTAATTTTCTCAATAAAATCATCACATCCACAAGTGGTTCCTCAACTTGTGGAGAGGTAAAAAAAGTTGAATATGGTCCACAAGTAAGACATTCATAACTAGGACTAAATTTGTTAATTAATCTGAATATCCTTAATTTGCGGAAGAGTTACTTGAGGAAGATGTTGTTCGGTTCGTTTTCTGTTAAGACCTATATGGATATAGCTGTCTGAGTGGATATAGTTTTCTGGGTGTTAACAGATAAGTTGGTGTTCGGTTGTTGTGCTAAATAAATAGCCTAAATGTAAAAAAAATAACCATTTTACCCCCGGTCTTTATTTTTATCTTAATAAAACGACTGTTTAATGAAAATATTGAATAAATGACTTATAATTATTAAACAAATACCAGTTTAAACATTTTTAATAAAACCACTTGATTTAACATAATAAAACTAGTTTTTCCTTGCACAATATTCCTTCTTTAATTCTCATTAAACCACAATCACAAAAAAATGATTTATGAAGATATCACAGGTTCATGAAGAAATGTAAGTTCAGAATCTCTTTGAATCACTCCCATTATGAATCACACACATCATGCAACACCGTCCCACTTGAATCAATTAACCACCGATTGAGAACTTAATAGAAAATGAAGCACACCGACTCACGATGTGATATGCTAAGATTTGAATTGAATTCTTCACAAAAATGTGGTTATTTATTTCTGATTATCATCTACAAACAACAATTAAGATTCTATGCAACAAACTTCCCAATTAAAAACACGTAAACACCGCAACGTTTAAAAACACAACACCGTTTAAGAACACCTACCCATGATATGTTTTGTTGTCAAACATAAATTAAACAGACCATTTGCTTCAGAATTTTGAGTGTCAATGAGGTAATCCCCAATGTCTCGAGAAATATGTATGCTTCTCGAATTTCCTGTTGAAGTTCGGACCACCATTAATGGGTCTGACATGTTTACTAGAGGTGGAAGGAGCTTAATCGAAAACCATAGATGAAGCATGTTGCAGACAGTTAGAAGATGAGAGCGTCTCTTCTGGAATCGATTGGAAGTGAGTAGGTCTTTTTCTAAAATAAGGGTTTTATCTTTGTTGCAAAGGTAAGGGTAGTTGTGGAAATTAATTGGTTGAGTGTATAGGACTCATGGTTTCTAGCTTACCGATTCAGCCATCGACTGAGCGAATAAGCCGGTACCGAACACCTAGATATGGTTGTGCGAATAAGCCATATCCACCATACAGCTCATTAAGCCAAACGAACAACCCCTAAGTGTTACTTTCTATTTAGATAGTCTAAATAGAGGGACTAAATCTATAAGTTAGTCTAAATACTTCCTCAACTTGTAGATGTGTTATTTTTTTGTTTAGGAAATTGTTTTTTTTTTCAATTTTTCCCCCTAGACAAATTGAGGAGTATTACTTGTGGTGATGATTTTTTTAAAGGTTGAACAGAAATGGCTAAGAGTTCAGTTTTCTTATTAGTTTCTGAGGTATAAAACCAAGAGACCGATTCCTCAATGTTGGACATCTTTTGATATATAACAGCATCTCCAACATGTTTTTTCAACTTTTTAAGAGTGAATTATGGATTTGGTCCTTGTGGTTTTATATTTTTCTTTGACTATGGTTCTCATTTTATGTTTATTATGGATATGGTCCTTGTGGTTTTATATTTTCTTTGACTATGGTTCTCATTCTATGTTTATTATGGATATGATTCATGTGGCATGCAATATATTATGGATAGGGTCCCTCAACACTAACACCGTTAAGTTTGAAAGGTTAAAGGCGAGTGAATTGGCAATTATACCCTTCATATGCAAGGCACATGCTGCATTTAACCTTTCAAACTTAACGGTGTCAGTGTTGAGCGACCCTAACCACAATATATTGCATATAATATGAACCATATCCATAATAAATATAGAATGAGAACCATAGTCAAAGAAAACACAAAACCACAAAGACCAAACCCACAATTCACTCACTTTTTAAATAAGAATCAAAATTTAAAATCTTAAAAAGATTACATTTAATTTCAACTGATTTTTTTATTTTAAAGAATAAATCATTAATTATAATATTAAAATATTTTATATATAACTAGTAATGTGTCCGCGCAATGCGGCGGGATGCAAAACTTGAGTGAATGTAAGCAAGACGACAGGTTACAATCTAGGAACTTTAATGATTGTCATGGCAAAGCCAAACAACTTCATATATTGAACAATAAATCGTTTCTTTCTTGTGCTGGAGAAAGGGAAAAAATAGCAGAGAACAGAAAGAGGAAAAACAGTGTCAACCTAACATTAAGAAAAATCCAAGAATTATTTGGAACTATTTATTCGTCGGATAAGAAACAAGCGAAACTTTTGGAATGGAAAATTCAAAGCCAAAGTCCAAAACCAAACAAAAATGACACTTGTTGCCATGCATAGGCAACAATTGCATACAAGAGAAACCAACTCTGGAAGCCTAGACTGTAGAATGAGGAGACCAGTTAGTCGATCTTTAACCCACAAAAATCCTCAAGCTTAGAAGTCTGCACCAAAGAAACAAGTTCTATTATGTAGGAATAAGCAAACTCCCTTAGACATTAAGGCATTCTTTTCTGTGTAGACGTGGTCCAGGAGACCAGCATGGTACTACATTGTGTATAAAAAAGGGAAAGAGAGATACATGGAACCATGCCAGTGAAGACAGTAAGCACGCTACTGAATGGAGAAAAACCAAAGCTGTCGTTGTAAATATATTATTGCCTGAATGAAAACAGAACACGAGACCGTGAGATAGTTAAGCAAAATACTGGATGGAAAGACCTCGCTATTGATAGAACGCCGGAGAGTGTTAGGGTAAAATATTGGTTGAATAGAAGTTCAATGACTGAATTGTATTTCTTTATTTTGAGCCTTGTTAGTGAACCGTAGGCTTGTTACCACGGGCCCAGCATATATAATGTTTTGTTTAGCCTTAGTTTTAGGCTAGTTGTCATTTTCGCTTTCCTAATCGTATTGTAAACACTCTGCATATTGAAAGAAAATTGGATGACCAGTTGATATCATAACGACTTGATTCTTATATATTGATTTCTTATTGTTCGTTGTACGGATCTGAGACTCACAATTGGTATCAGAGCAGACGGACAAATCGATTCAAAGGGTTCTTTTTGAATTCTGGTAAGTTTTCTGAACATACGGCTGTGTTCTTGATTGAAAATCCATATTTTGATTCTGTTGAAATTGATCGTTTTCGTTTATTGGATATTGTTAGCATCATTCTTATTAGTGATTCTGCATTTTTTTCGCAAACTAATTCGATCATCTTAGTGGTTTTTAAGCAAAATTAACTTCAAAAGTTTTTGGTTGTGTTCTTGCTAAAAATCGAATTTTTACCATCAAAACTTGTTGTTTTTGCTTCAAAATCGATTTGGGTACTGTTATTTTTGTGTTTGGTCGAGTTCCTAACCTTTCAGGAACGATTTTGAGCAACCCTAGTCGATTCCCAATCGAATTGGAAACTCCAGCCGCTGTTTCTGGATACCTTGCCGCAGTTTCCGGACATTATTCAGCTTTTCGGAACATCGCTATTTCTTTCCGGACACCACTCAGCTTTCCGGGTAAGTTCGCTAATTCTAAACCTTTCCGGATACAATTGTTTCGGAAACCCAAAGTTTCCGGTAAAATATTTTATCCGGACAATTCAAAGTTTCCGGTAATCTATTTTATCCGGACAACTCAAAGTTTCCGGTAAAATTGATTCTTTCTGGATACCCATTTCATCCGGAAAGCTTATCATCCAGATACTTTATTCATCCGGTAAGTCTTGTATTTGATACTTTCATTCGGAAACTATTCACATTCGGAAACCCTCTGTTATCTGAAAACCTTAGTTATCCGGACACTCTTATTTTATTCGGATACTTTTGCTAAGTGATCACATTCACACTCAATCTGATCCGGACACTTCCAGATCAGACATCACATCCGGATTCCTATCCGGTAAGTTCAGTTCTGTTGAATTCTTACCTGTTTCTATTACAAATCATTCGTAGAGCCTGCGTTAGGATACCACTCGTAGTGCCTTGCGTTAGGTTATCACTTTGAATCGAACCAATCGTCTGACGATCACTCCAGTGCAACTAAAGATGTCTTCATGCGACGCTCTTGCTATCGGCACCGATTCCAAACCACATTGCCTCTATCAAGGTGAGTACAGCCAATGGCGGGACAGATTTATAATCTTCATAGAGTCGAAGGACAACTTTGAGTATATCTGGCGAGCTCTATGAGACGGGCCAATTCCTACACCCATGAAGACTATACCAGCAACTGCAAACGCTGAAGCTCGTGTCGAGAAAAAGATGGTCTCCGAGATGACTGATGACGAAAGAGGCATGCTTGAGGAGAAAAGCATGCTAAGAGGTACTTGGTTCAAGCTCTACCAAACACGATTTACACTGCCATCGCAGCTACAAAGACACGGCTAAGGGCATGTGGGATCAGGTGGAGAAGATGATGCGCGGGAGCGAAGTCGGGAATCAATTGAAGATCAACAACTCCATAACCAAGTTCGATGGGTTCAAGCAGCGCACCGCCGAATCCCTCTCTCAAGCCTATGAACGATTTTGTCTCCTTCTCAACGAGCTCCACAAGAACCAGATCACTCGTTCCAACATGGAAAACGCACTAAAGTTCCTCAACAACCTTCTGCCTGAGTGGAAAGTGTTTGCATCACATGTCAAGCATAACCACTTAATGGAGAAAGTCGGCATCCATGAGCTGTATGAGATGCTTCTTCAAGATGAAGATGAGGTAATGGAAATTATGAACGAGAAGAAAGCTGCATCCAAGCCAGCTGCTAATCCTCTAGCTCTCATGTCTTCTAAACGAGGTAAATCTTATGGCCGTCACTCCAAACGTGCCCAAAAGCAAAGCGAGTCTGAGTCAGAACCTGAAGAAAAGGAAGACAGAGATTCTGATCCTGAAGTAGCTGTAATTAAGAAAGCGATGGCCCTGCTCTCCAAGTCTTTCCAACAACAGAAATTCTACAAAAAGCCGTCGTCCAATAATCAGCGCTACTCCACCTCCTCTAACAAGCGCCATGATTATCAGGACAAGTATGAAGGAAAGAAGAAAGCCGATGAACCCGATCAGTCTGAAAAGAAGGAAAAGACAGAGAAAGCTGACCACAAGAAGAAAGATGAACCTGTGACCTGTTATAACTGCGGGAAGCTTGGTCACTTTGCGAACGATTGTCGGAGGCCAGTTGTAAAGAATGCTCATTATTATAAGGCTAAGCTCGCTCTGGCAGAACAGAAAGAGGCAGGAGCAGCTCTGTTTGTGGAAGACAACTACTGGTTGGGTTGTTCTGATGATTAAAGCGAGTCTGATGGTGCTGATGCTTTCATGGGATATCACTCTCCTGCCGATGAAGAAAAGGCAAAGTCAAGTCAGGTATGTGAACCTACCCCTCAAGATTTCTTTAATCAAATGCAATCTCTTGCTGAACGGGTAGATTCCTTCAAGGCCACCTCTAATGAACAACTGCTTGAAATTAGATCACTATCTGAAAAGCTAGATGTTCAAACGAGAATAACTGAGAAATATAAGTCTGAAAATGCTACCTTAAAAGAAAATTGCAAAAATCTTTCAATAGCACCTAAGGACTTAAGGGCCAAATTATCTGAACTTCAATCACAGTTTGATCAGTGTATGAATGAGAAAGCAGAAATTGTTTATCAATGTTCTGCTCTTCAAATTCAGCACAAGGAGTTTGTTAACAAAATCACAGATCTTAAAACAAAACTCCACAAAAGAGGTCAAACTGACCAGACCATCCATATGAATAAACCCAAAGAGTTCACGCATTTTAACAAAGAATGGGGAATCGGATACGATAACCCATATTTTTTGAAAAATGGTATATTCAAAACACCGACACTGTATGATTTTGGATGTCTTGGAATAGATAAAAAGTACCCGGAATATGCGATAAAATGGACTGGTCCTCTTGAACCTGAAAAGGAAGAGGAAACTGAGGAATACAAGCGCACAAACACGTCTAAAATGCAACTTCCGTTTTGTTATGAACCTTTGAATTATTCTTATCAAAAGAACAAAAAGTACCTCTCGAATGACTACTTCAATTGCTATAAGGTTGCATCGCCCAAGGATTCATCCAAGAAGGATGAGGTCAAAGCAACCGAAACCAAGACTGAGACGGATGAGTTCAAACTCTATGTTCCCCCTCTCATCTTGGAAGCAAAGATAGTCGAGTTGGAGGGGTCACTCGAGAAAGAAAGGTCCATTTTTCAAAAGAAAAAGCAAGCGCTGATCACGGAACTTGAGAATCTAAAATCGGTCAAAACCAAAGCTGTGTCGGATGAAGGACAGGAAATCCTTCGGTGTGAAATCAATAAGCTCACATCAAACCTGGCTGCCTTGGCAACAGATGCGATGAAGGAGCATACGAGAAATGGTCAACTCCAAGAGCAGATTGACCAACTCCAGTCTGATAAGCAGATTTCACCCGAACTCTCCTCAAGCTCATCTGATACGTCTTCGTGTAAAGCTTTCATTGGCAAAATATTTTCTACACAAGACGGTCAAGATTCTCAAGATAAGAGTGTTTTAAGGAATTTGAACTCTGATTTTTTCTTAGCTTCCGCACCAAATTCCCCAAAGCACGCTGACACAAAGTGTTCCTCGCCTTCCTCGACCGATCCAAGTCATGTAATTCCGGATGTTGATTTTTCTGAATACATGAACTCCGAAGGCAATTCTAATGAAGAGTTTGAGTCGTTCCCCTTCGACAAACCTCTTCCGAGTCATACTGATTTTTTGTCACCAGTAGTCAATCGACCGGTCAATTTTCTAAAGGGTGATTGTTCTAAAACAAAGACCCCAACTGTGATTAAGATTTCTAAATCTAAACCTGTTTCTCAAACACAATCACAGCCGAGGCAAAAGACCGAGTGATTGCCTACCAAAAATACTGCTTCCTCAAAATTCACTGACCATGTTGTCCCTGTTGTTTCAGATAAAAACGGTCGCGCTAAACAAGAAAAACCAAAGTGGCTAGCTAAGGAACCTGTCGAGGATGCTGCATCAAAGTCATTTAATCTTATCCTAGAATGAACAAAAACGATTGTGCTTGGAATCATAGGAATGATTTTGTTAAACGTGATGTTAATTTTCCGATTAAACTTTATTCCATTCAACAATTGATTCAATTATCGCATGATTGTTTGTGTTGTTCTAGTTGTGGTTGGAATGACTTTGATGATATTAATAATAATGATTGGTTTGGGTCATATCATATATATAATCATACACCCAAAATCAAACCCCGTAATAACAAAAAGAAACACCATACTCAACGGGGTTCCCAATCAGAGGTTAAACCACAGCAGGAGAGAAAACCCATTCCAAAACGGGTTTCTCCTACTGAGGTTAAAGTGGCACCCAAAAGGCAACCTGCTACAAAACCAGTTCCTCCAAAAGGTGTAAAACCTACTCCTAAGAGGCAACCTGTGTCAAAGCAAGTTCCTCCGAGAGGTGTCAAACCTAACCCTCCAGGACCCATGCAAATATGGGTACCTAAAGTCCGCTAAACTTGTTTTTGCAGGACGGTCATGTGTGGTACTTACACTTTGGATGCTCCAAGCACATGACCGGAAGGAGGGAGCTTCTCACGAACTATAAAGAAGAATATGGTGGAGACGTGAGATTTGGGAACGACGACAAGGCGCCGATTCTGGGCTATAGCGACATTGTTCAAGACAAGATCACTATCAAGAAGGTATCACACGTCGCGGGATTGGGGCACAATCTGTTCAATATCGGCCAATTCTGCGACAAAGATCTCGAGGTCCGATTCAAAGCCAAAAGGTGTAGAATACTCAATGACGACGGAGAGGAACTACTGGTTGGAAAGCGCAAGACCAACCTCTACACTATCGACCTCGCAGCCCTGAAGCCCGATAACCCTGTCTGCCTGATGTCAAAGGCTAATTATGAACAAGCATGGATTTGGCATCGACGTCTTTCGCACCTTAACTTTAAGAGTGTCAACAAACTGGTGCTGGGCGGACACGTGAAAGGCATGCCCGATCTACAATTCGTGAAGGATCGACTCTGTGGGGCATGTGAGATGGGAAAGATGAAGCGAGAGACGCATAAGCCGAAGGCCGCTCCGAGCACGTCCCGGTCCCTCGAACCTATCCATATGGATTTATGTGGATCGATGCGTGTTCAGAGCATCAACAAGCGCAAATACGTCCTGGTGATGGTGGATGACTTCTCACGTTACACTTGGGTCAAGTTCCTTCGTACGAAAGACGAAACTCCGGAGCTGATCATCAATCATCTGAAGACCATCCAACTGAATCTTCAAAGTCAAGTTCAGACCATCAGGGTCGACAACGGGACGGAATTCAAGAATCAAACGGTGAACGACTACCTAACTTCTGTCGGTATCTCGCAAACCTTCTCGACGACACGCACTCCTCAACAAAACAGAGTGGTGGAAAGACGCAACCGTACCCTCGTCGAAACGGCTCGCACCATGCTTTCTCAATCGAAACTACCGCTGTTTGTCTGGGCCGAAGCGGTGTCTACAGCTTGTTACACGCAAAACCGCTCCATCATCAACAAGCGGTTCAACAAGACGTCGTGTGAGATCATCAACAAACGCATTCCGAACATCAAGTACTTCCACGCGTTCGGATGCACGTGCTATGTTCTCAACGACAAAGACGATCTCGGCAAATTCAGCCCGAAGGCGGATGAGAGAGTATTCATAGGATACTCAATGCAGGCTAAGGCGTATCGCGTTTACAACAAACGGACTAAAACCATTACCGAGAGTGTAAACGTGACATTCGACGAAGCCGCAGATTTGGCTTCTGAACACATCAGTTCAGAACCCGGTTTAACTGGCGTGCTAGCTTACGAACTTCCACATTCGGGATCTGCACAAGCGACAGTAAATCCGAATCAGGCATGTTCATCGAATGCTGATCTTTCATATTTAGATTTATTGTTTAAATATTTTTATGATGACATATTTAACACTTCTACCCCTCATGTCTCAGCACAACCACGACTTGAAGCTGCTCGTATTGAGGATTCGGCGAATCTATCCGGTTCGCCACCTTCGACAAGCACGCCTTCCATCACTGTGGAGACATCTCAACCGTCATCATCAACTTCATTTAATGCTACTACTCCCCGGAGGAACCAGTTATAAACCCGGAGATCGCTCCTAATGATTCGTCATCTGCTACAATCGATGATCAGCCTCTGCATTCCTCGAAACCAGAAGTTGCTCAACCTTCGACGAATCCTCCCCCGTCTCCTCCGAGAAACCAACCTGCGACACTTGAAGTTGTTCAAGACCTTCCATCTGGTAACTATGTGGATCCGGACGCCTCACATTCAACTCAGCAGCCGCTTCCACACACCACCAAATGGACGAAAGCTCATCCCCTGCACCAAATCATCGGCGATCCCTCCACACCCGTCCAAACACGAGGCGCATCAGCCAATTTCTGCCTCTTTTCCGGCTTCTTAAGCAAGATCGAGCCTACCAACATCCGCGAAGCACTCGATGATCCAGACTGGATCATAGCCATGCAAGAGGAGCTCAATCAATTCGAGGCTCTCAAGGTATGGCGACTTGTTCCACGTCCAACTCACAAGACGGTGATCGGCACTAAATGGATCTTCAAGAACAAGAAGGACGAAGACGACATCGTCGTACGCAACAAGGCGCGTCTCGTGGATAAGGGATACCGTCAGCAAGAAGGGATCGACTATGATGAGACCTACGCTCCAGTGGCAAGAATCGAAGCCATACGTATGTTCCTTGCATACGCCGCCTCAAAAACTTCACGGTCTTCCAAATGGATGTGAAGACCGCATTCCTCTACGGCGACATCAAGGAAGAAGTGTACGTATCACAACCGGAAGGATTCGTGGACGATTCGAAGCCTGATCATGTCTACGTTCTAGACAAGGCGCTTTATGGTCTAAAGCAAGCTCCGCGAGCCTGGTACAACACTATGTCCGAGTTCTTGCTAAAATCAGAATTCACACGAGGTAAGATAGATTCAACTCTGTTTATCAAGAACGAAAAAGATCATATTGTCTTAGTTCAAGTGTATGTCGATGACATAATTTTCGGTTCTACTAATCCTCAGTATGCAAATAACTTTGCCAAACTTATGGGACACTTTTTTAAAATGAGTATGCTTTGTGAGATGAATTTCTTCCTTGGTCTTCAAGTTAAACAACTGTTGACAGGGATATTCATAAACCAGGCTAAGTACATCCGGGATATTCTTAGGAAATTCCAGATGGAACAGTCCTCCCCAATGAAAACTCCCATGGCACCCGGTACAAAGCTTCACGCCGATCCTAACGGAAAGGATGTAAACACTAAACTGTATCGGGGAATGATTGGCTATTTGATGTACTTAACAGCTAGTAGGCCGGATATCATGTTTTCAACTTTTCTATGCGCCCGGTTTCAGTCAAAACCGAAAGAGTCTCATTTAATAGCTGTAAAACGAAATTTTCGTTATCTACGCGGTACTGCTGATCTTGGATTGTGGTACCCGAAAGAGACAGGTTTTGAGCTGTCAGCATACTCCGATGCGGACCACGCGGGCAGCATGATGGATCAGAAGAGCACGTCGGGTCACGTATAGTTCTTGGGAGATAGCCTGGTGAGTTGGGCATCCAAGAAGCAGCAGTGCGTCTCTACGTCGACTGCCGAGGGGGAATACGTGGCCGCCGCGAGCTGCTGTTCTCAGGTGATTTGGATGCGGACGCAACTTAAAGACTACGACTTTACTTACGTCAAGGTGCCCATCTACTGCGACTCGAAGAACGCCATTGCCATATCAAGCAATTCGGTCCAGCATACGAAGACAAAGCACATAGACGTTCAGTATCATTTCATTAAGGATCACGTTGAACGAGGTACAGTCGAACTATATTTTGTAAATACAGAACATCAGTTGGCAGACCTGTTTACAAAATCCTTGGACGAAAAACGTTTTAATACTCTAGTGTCCAAGTTAGGTATGCTAAATCTGAAGACTTGATCTGTTTGTGTGCCCGTTACAAGTTCCATACATCTACGAGAAACTGTCTACTCATCATCTGTTGTTCACACTCCGGATGATTGAGCACACACTTTCTCGCACCTGTATTCTACTTGTATCAGTTACACAGTTAGGTCGAGTCTCTGTATTTATTAGGTAGATTTAGTGTTTCCTTTCTTTCTACGTGTGTTTCTTTTATTTCATACTGTCGTCTAGTTTAATTGATTTTATATCTGTGCTTTCACGAGTGTTCATGTGTTCAGGGGGAGCACGAACCGGTATCAGGTAAGTTTACTCTATTGTTGAGGGGGAGTGTCACACATTTTTTTTAAACTGCCATAAAGTTTTTTTGTGTGTGTGGATACTCCCGTGTGCATTTCACACTACGTGCACATTCTGAGGGGGAGCATACACCTGTATGTTCATCATTTGAGGGGGAGCGACACAACATTTTTTCTTTCAAAGTGTACAAGTTTTTTTTGTGTCGGTCTCTCCGTTGCACACATTTGCACTATCCGAGGGGGAGCAAAGACATCCTCATGCTCAGTTTGAGGGGGAGCGAGAGATGGTTCTTTCAAAATCCAAATATTCCTAATTTTTCTTGAAAATGTGAAAGAACAGGGTATTTTGGTCAGCAATTACAACGTGTCCGGACAGGTATCCCGACACCCATCAATCTGGATAGGTTTCCGGACCGGATGGGTATCCGGATGTCCCATCCGGAAACTTAGTCCCTTATATAAGGGATTCGGACACTTCCATCTTCATTATCCGGATATTTCAAAAACCCACAAAAACCCTCCTAGGTTCTCTCTCGTTCGGAAACTTTCATATTCCACAATTCTCACTCGAGTTTCATTCCAACATCAGGTATGTTATTCACATCATCATTTAGATCATTGTTAGTCGAGTTTCACGCACTTCACACCACAAATCGACCACAGATTTGGTCAATTCACAGGTATCCGAACCCTAGTCTCGCGTCGAACGTCACTCGATCGAGTTCAAGGTGATTTTGGCCGAACTACACCGTCTTGTGTGCACACACGATCAAATAGCACCTGTTGTGATACTTGAGTATTTGTTCGCACGCGCAATCGGACATAATCGATATTTTCAGGTCTCGTCCGGAAACATTCAAAATGTCCGGACACGTTCATAATCATCCGGAAACCATCATACTTAGTCTATTGTATCCGGACATCCCCTTCATCCGGTAACTCTAAGTTGTCCGGAAACCAAAGGGTTTCCGGTAAGTTCAACTATCCGGCTTGATGCGATGTCCGGTAACATAAGACATCCGGAAACCCATATTACATCCGGAAACCATCTTTGTCCGGATTACTTACTTTGTCCGGAAACTCTCTTTACATCCGGAAACCTTTGATGTTCGGATACATTTTGTCCGAATACCATGGTTTTTCCGGAAACTTTTGTTTTCAAATGAGTTTGTCCGGACACCCCTGTGTTTATCAGTCCAGTACCTAGTTATCTCACTGCCAGTCCTCAATCTGTCTCAGATTGAGCCCATTATTGCAAAGGTACGCGCCTGCACTTGTTCATCCGCCTTGATTACTAACTTTGGTTATTTTTCAGATATACTATGGCGGATCAAGAACAACCACAACATCCTGAATAGCAAATTCCTCCTCAAGAGGAATTTATCGATGAAGCAGCTGATAATGTTTTGGTCAATCCTGACCATGGCATCGAGATGGAAGTCAACAATCACCAGTTGGACGCCGCTGAGTTCCGACCACAAGAGCAACACCGTGTGATCGTGGACGTACTACTAGGTCATCCTCTCCGTGAGGCCCTCACTGCAACAGCCGACGTCCCTACTCTTATTGTTTATCAAGTATGGCTTACCGCACAAGTCATCACAGCAGCTAATTCTCAGACAATCACGGCATGGATCGACAACCATCCCTTCACGCTCACACCTGACGCGTTCCGCCGCTTGCTATCCCTACCAGAAGCCAACGCCGGCGGACATCAAGGCTACGACCCCGCAGTCAACGACACGACTCTGTGTGCTCAAGTACGCGCTCTAGGCTACAACCGCGCCCTCGATCGACCTTCGGCATTCAACCGCAAATATCTGGCGCCCATCTGGTACACGTTGTTCACCATACTGAACATGTGTCTCTCATCCAGATGGAAGGGAATAGACTAGTGCACAGGTGACTTCCTGCATCTATTCCATGCTGTATGCTACAACAGGCACGTCGACTTCGCGATGATTATATGGCGTGAGCTGGTTCAAGCTATTCGGCATATCGGAGGCACGAAGCAAAAGAAATTCCTACCTTATCCTCGATTCTTCTCACTGGCGATCAGACAACACATGGACGCGAATCCAGAGATACCGCGACGCATTAACCATCCGGTATGTCCTCCTTTCCATTTACAATATATGGTGATTCGGAACCTGTCCAATGCCATAGCCATGCCCATACCTGAAGCCCTACTGGCACACGCGGACCCCAATGCACCGAGTGTGGTAGAATATAAGAGAGAGTTAGCTGCTCCCATGGTCCAGCCAGCGCCGGAGGGACCTCCCCAGGGACATAGAACGGAGGGACGTGAGGATCCTAGGACGAGAGGTGGTAGAGTACGGGCAGCTGGGGCTCCCGGATGGGGTGTGTTGAGAATACGTGGGAGGAAAACAGGCGCGGGCGGTGCATTGAATACGCGAGCCAGTACTACCCAAGCCGGACCAAGCCAACAACCCATTCCTAACACCCGACCGACGAGCGAAGCAGGTACGTCATCTAGACCGATGCTTCACCGAGACTCCGAGCCTTACATATCTGATCCTCCCTCACCGACCAGACAGGTGGAGGACGTTGAATCTGACTCCACCGAATCCGATACGATCCGTGCCATACGGATATCCTTAATACCTACCAGTATCGGACCAAACCCAGATTTTACCGAAGGAATCCCTTCTGACTCACCTACAACCCCACTCATCCCTACTACCCAGCCCATTACGGGAGATACAAGGAGAGCGGAGGGAGATTTAGTTGAAAATTTAGAACATGTGAGACGGAGGGAATTGCGGTCGAAAGCGAACCAAGAAAGATTAAGCCGTAAAGATAAAGAGGCTTTTGAGCGACCCCAAACCAGCGTCATCCAGGTAGCCACATCTGCTATCCCGTCTCATCCGTTGGGACGGGGTATTGAAGAAGCCGCCGTGGACCTAGCGGCTCAAGTGCACAACCTCCCTAGCCACTCATCCGTCTCTCAAAAGACGGGTGTTTCAACTTCGCACGGGGATATAGCACAACTTCTACCGATCTCTCACTCGGAGAGTATTGGTATTGAAACAAGAGACCAGCCTCCCCCGGTCTCGACTTCCTTGAGTGCACTATTGAGTCTAGAGCCATTTGTAAATGTTACTTCTTCGGCTAGGACACAGGATGAGACTCACCAAATCGATGCTCTTCGAGACTCAATCGGAACTTCCGTAGTGTCTCCGCCGCCTTTAAGCGGAACGCAAGGATCGGAAGGAAATCCTACCACGGCTACCCCTGTGCCAACCGTGAACGTAGGTTGCTCTGACTCTAAGGTAGATGCCTAAACGGGTCATCTAAGTGATCCCGGAGTTATTTTCCCAGACTTTGTGTCGAAGGGATATCTGGACGGCGCCCTAAAGGCTGTCCGCGAGGCCATGGAGCAGCGATTCACCAATGAGCTCGACAAACTGAAGACTCTGATCAAAGGTAAAGAGAAGATGGTCGAACCTGAAACTGCACCAACACCACCACCGGCTCCCGTTCAGCCTATCTATTCGGTGGATACTTTGAAGACCATGCTCCTAGCTCAGTTGCTCTAACACCAAGACACCGATGCCTCTACCGAAGCAGACCTGATTTCAGTGCTACAATACCAGGTCAATGCTCCTTCATCATTCGTTACATCACGATTGGACCAGCTTGACACGACTCTTAATGACGTACAATAAGTGCTCAAAACGCTGTCCGAGAGAGTCGCCTCACTCGAAGACACTTGCAAGAGTCAAGCTGGCGGACTCAAGCGACGACACGATGACCAGGATGATCTTGATCACCATGAGGGGGAGAACAAGAGACTACGCTTTTCCGAGTCCGATCCAATCATCCCTGAAACTACTGTGGTTCAACCGGAACCCTCAACTGCGGCAACTGCAACCGAAACCGAACCCGAAGCCGAGTTGAGTTTAGCTGAGATGGAAATTGATATGGACATCTCCGATGACGAAAACCCGACGGTTGAAAAGCCCGAGGGAGCAACACAGGAATTGGTCAACTATGACACATCAGACAGGACTGCACTACAACTGATAGATCCAGACTCCCAGATCGACCCGGAGACCGAAAATGCATGGTACGAAAAAGCTGCCAGTGCTGTAAATCTCCAGGTAAACCTGATCTTTCCGACTGATGAAGACGACAACGTTGACTACGACCAGTTTCTGCTGCAAAATCTGTATGGTACACCCTTTCACTCTGCTCAAGCCGCCGAGACTTCTACATGACCCGATACTTCAGCCGCTGCAAATCCGACATCTCCTCAACAACCAACAGCTTTTGATCATCCTTCTCCTCAACAGCAACAAATCTGATGGGAGAAGATCACAATATTTATTCCTCACCTGGAGGAATCACTGAAAAGGTTGTTCGTTCACAGGTTACGCCCTATCGAGCCTTCCTTTTGCCTTGGTATTTACAGTTCTGACCTAGAATACCAAAGCCATTACATAAACGCAATGAAGCGGTGTCTGCCAGTTAGCCAAGTCCGAACAAAGCACAGGATCACGGAAGTGCTCAACGCCCAAACAGGTAGAATTCTTAAAGTTATGTTTCCCGTTTTCACCGTCTGACGAGAAGACGGAAATGAATGGCGATTTTCCGAAGCTGACTTCAAGAACCTCCGACCGTTCAATTTCTATGATATATTGAAAGACCTCTGAACCAGAACCATCCGACCTCTTCATGTGACTAAAGCGCTCGAGCCCGTTCGTCGATTCCTAGTCCGTACAATCATGATGTCATACCTCACGGACTTCCAAATGGCAATCGAGAACAGAGAAAAGAAGGTAAACCTGATTAAACCGAATCTGAAAGCGCCCGAACTGAAGATGTATCCCGAGAACGCACTGCTTCTGGAACCAGAATTTGGGATAGTATACCTCAACGATCAGAAAGAAAAGAGGTTTCTTTACTTCAGCCAGGTAGACAGATTCTGCGATGGCATTCTCTTCAAAGTCCAAGATGTTCTTCGAAAAATCATCACTCATGAATCAACAAATCAAAGGTATTCTTATGTTCCCAATCCGAATGAAACAACTGCTCGGAATGCCTTAGAAGTGATTGAAGAACGCATCGACTATCGCCGTGCTATCCGAATGTTCGAGGTACATTTTGCGCTCCGTAAAAGATATGTCGCGAACTGGCACCAACTCGAACTTCAATTCAAAGGGGGAGATTGTTAGGGTAAAATATTAGTTGAATAGAAGTTCAAGGGCTGAATTGTATTTCTTTATTTTGAGCCTTGTTAGTGAACGGGCCGTGGGCTTGTTACCACGGGCCCAACATATATAATGTTTTGTTTAGCCTTAGTTTTAGGCTAGTTGTCATTTTCGCTTTCCTAATCGTATTGTAAACACTCTGCATATTGAAAGCAAATTGGATGACCAGTTGAAATCATAACGAATTGATTCTTATATATTGATTTCTTATTGTTCATTACACGGATCTGAGACTCACAGAGAGACCCTTAAATACAAAGGAAACGATAGTTATCCCGACAAAGGATTTTCAAAAGGAAGACATTAGAGTGTAGTATTTTGGGCAATCGGTTCTTCAAAATAATTAAACATTACAAAAAAAAACAGAATTTGATATTACAAAAATAATGGCCTACATCCTATTACATTTTTGAGACATGTAAATCATCCAAAACAACAGAACAACATATTTTTAAGACAAAACAGGGAGGCTATGTGTAAGACCCTGAAAATAGGGTAAAACAAAAACTTTCATAATACGAAAGAGCGGTATTATATAAATGAGCCATCCCAAAAAGGAGGAATATCGAGTACATTGGTAAAGTTACAATTGTTCATAAAAGATAGATTATAACAACCAACTAATCTAATTCCTAAAAGGAGGTCAGATTACAAAAGGGGTTATCATATCTATTTGTATAACTCTTCTATGGCTTGCGACCAAAAGTATCCCCACGGCTCACACGCTCCGTCTATTCTTTCTTGGAAACGGCACCACTAGAACCTGAGATCCAAGTCAACATTCAAACAAGTGTCAAGACAAGGCTTGGTGAGTAATTCCAATTAAAGCACATAATAGTGATAATATAATCGAGTAAGATTCATCATAGAGTGTTCCACAATTACTTTTGAAGTCAATGGGGGAGACCCGTAACAATAAGAAGTTCCACCCAAAGAGTCGAGATACCTTAGTCTCATCCGCATAAAAGCGACACCAAAGGCCCGTCACACCGGGGATACAACGAATGCATTGCCCCATGGTGGCGAGGGTCTAGGCACATACCCGAAAGGTGATGCCCAAGACTATGTCCTCCTAGTGAACACTTAACTTGATTCGTTCAAAGCCCAATTTATCCATTAATAATATCCATAAGCCCAATCAATGTAAGAGCTTCTAATTCATGGTGCATAATTCACCACTTAGTAACACATGTACCATATATACAGATATGCATAAATCGTGTAAAATCATATATACTCCATGAGCCACATAGCCAAATAGCTTAATCATTAAGACATGCTTAAAAGCCAATAAAGTAACTTGTAGCATTTATGCATGAAACCCCCTAACTTACCAAAACCACACATAATAGTGTTAACACATAGAGTCCAACAATACTTCTATAACCCAAGAACATTCTCATTAAGCCAACTACTCACACATCCCAAAATTAGGGTTTTCAACAAGATGATGAGATAAACAAGATAACAAGTAAATAACCATGGATCTAGTATAAGGGAGGTTAGAACACTGACTATCTAGGTTTTTGGACCAAAACCTAGAAAATGGATGAAACCCTAGCTTTGTAGGAAATGCAAGTGAGACTTGGTGTTGTAGGTGGCAAATCTCTTGGAGAAATCTTCAATTAATGTTTTCAATAGCTCCAAGATGAACAATAAATGTAACTTTAATCTTGAGAGGGATTAAATGAAGAGAGAGGGTGGATTGAGGGTGGAAATCACACCCTAGAGGAGAGAAAACGAGTTGGGAGAAATTTGGTAAAGTGTGGGAGAAAGGTGGGAAAAAGGAGAAGATAAGTGGGAAAATTCGTCAGACAGGTCGCGGACGCCCGCCAAGTAACCATGCGGACGTCCGGCCTTCCCGTGGCCAGAATTCTCCCAAAACTTCTGTTGCATCCACGGATGATCCGCGGACGTCCACAAGCCACGGACGTCCGGCCTTAAGCCATGCGGACGTCCGCATACACAGTTTCCTAAATTCCAACATTTGCGAGTTTCGGACGACTCATGCGCAATTAACAAATTTAAGAATGCAGGTAGCAAGTAATTTCACATATGATTGAATCTAATTTAACAAGGATTTAAAAGAGTTTAAAACGATGTTAGCATTACAAGTTACCTACCGAATAAAATCTGGGGTGTTACAATATGTCGTCCCTAGAGCGTTAAACCAATACTTTGATACAATATATGTGGACCTATTAGATAACTCTCCAAAAGAGCCCTTAAGGAGAAGAAAGGTTCTAACGTATATTGAGGAGAAATGATCAAAGACTAGCCGATGTGAGACTCCAACAGTAGGGTAAAATACCTCAAAATCAAAGTGTAACACCCCAAAACAGGGGTTAACAAAAACTTCCTTAAAACGGAAGAGTGGTACATATTACTAAGTAAAAGTATACCTAATTAACATTACATAACCATTAATACAAGATTTAGTTAATTATAACTACTAATGGACCACTAGCTTGCCTGATCTCCACTATGGAAATCATATTACAAAAAGTGTCGGGAAGTTCTACTTTAAATCTTCAAATCCTTAACTCTCCAACAATGATCCCATGCTCACAACCCCAGTCTAAACCTTCTTGTGTCCGGAACCACTAATATTTGTAACACATAAAACACATAACAAGTGTTAGGCTTTTAAAGCCTAAGTGAGGTTTACACATAGCACATAGAGCATAATCATAGCATGTAGGAATAACAATTCGATACATTCACAAATTGAATTCCATGGAGAAGGTCCATATCGCTACCCAGTTACATCATAATTGAAGATATACCTTGATCGATACCCCACGGTATTGTCACAAGGCATAACACAACGGAAAACCCCACGGTATCCGAAGGTATGAATCAATTACACTTACCCCACGGTGTGTAAGAATATATCCTCCAATGCCTACTAGGTGCTCCTCCAATTATGTGAATACCAAATATGTTAATCCAAATAACATTCAAGTACCTTCAACGCATAACAATGGTCCAACCATTTAACATGATCAATACTACTTCCATGTAGTTCATATACATCCATATGTAATAAATCATATTCTAAATAATATTAAGCATATTTAGCACTTTAACAATGGTCCAATCATTTATCATAAACAATACTACTTCCATGTAGTTCACATACATCCACATGTATTAATTCACTTTCTATATGATTTCAATAATAAACCACCATGTTTACAATTCAAGAATAAGTCCATTTTGACTATTAAGCCATCAATTCTTCATTAAGACATCTATTAAGCCATCATCTCAATATCACATACCATTGATATATAATCATAGTCAAACCTTTAACACCAACATTTAACATAGTATACTAAGTAATAAACACAAATTATCCACATAACTTACTTGAACTCTTCTTGTTTCCTTCTCAACCATTAAGAGCTTAATCATCAAGATTTCTCATTAACCATACCAAAATCAAGATAAAGAATGGTAGATAAGTATAATACAATCAATTAGATACAAGTTACTCACCTCAACTCTTCAATTGGTGTAACCCTAACTTGAAGACTTGAACTTAATTTCTCCAACAAGAAGATGAATAATGCAAGCCCTGATTGAAGTTTAGTTGATAAGATTCATATAACACTTACTTGAATTAGACTATGATTAAGAGATGAAATTACCTTAGATTAGATGAAGGAAATTCGTCTGAGAAATATGGAGCAGAAGTGAAATTCTGTTTTTGAGAGTTCTAATAAGAAAAGATGGATGACTAAGGGTAAAGAGGTGGGTTTAACCCCCTTTTGGCACGTCAGGAATTCGGCGCCGATCACCCGCGCCGATGCATCGGCGCCAAACCATCGGCGCCGGGCTCTGTTTGCTACACTTCTCAACTTCCACTGATTTAGCCGTAACTTCTTCGTTAGAACTCCGTTTTTGCTCCGGAAAGAACCGTTGGACTCGTATTCAAATTACCCATCCAACTAATCCATAAAATCTAATATTTAACTTTATCATCTATTTTTCATTTATTTCCTTAAGGAATAAACTTACTGATTTCTATCGGAAGTTCTCAAATAATAAGTGACAATCACGGAAATTACTTAGGAAATCAATTATAATCTAAGAAGTCAAAATATAAAGAAATATTAGGACTATTTTTACGCACAAGGATTTTCCGGGTGTTACAATTCTCCCCAACTTAAAAATGATTTCGTCCTCGAAGTCAAGGTCAGGTAAACAAATGAGAATATCTATCCCTCATACTCTCTTTCGACTCTAAAGTTACATTACTACCTCGGTGGTGTTTCCACTGAACTTTCAACATAGCTACTTCTTTACCATTACGTAGCTTCCTAACTAGTCTCTCCAAAATTTCATCTGGTTCTTCCACACCGCGACTCTCTTTATCTACTCTCACCTCAGTTACATCACATCTTTCTCTTCAGCCAAATATTTCCGAAGATAATACACTTGGAAGGTATTATGTACCCCTCCCAACTCTAGTGGAAGATCCAAATGATATACCTGCAAACCAATCCTCTTAGAATAATTGTTATCATCAAATCCATGTTTGACTACTTCTTATTCTAGCATACTGCTATCATTTCTCTCTTGTTTACACGGAATATCCACCACACAACTACAGTCCAAGAGGATAGTTTCTCTAAAACGTCAGTTAAGATCTCTAGCCAAATCCTCGTAACACCGAGAACTGCATTCGAGGTATTTCTTTTACATCTACTAATTACTCCAACACTATAGCTTAACGATTACAGTATTCTCTTCACCTAAAACCAATGGGATTAAGAAGAACAAGAGTCTTTCTTTCACCCCATCATCATCCCAACTCACTCTCCAAATCTCGAAATAACATTATCATGTACTACCTGAAATTTCCACGTACACTGTAAATTAAGCATACTCGTTACTATTAGATTATTTCAACAACCACGTCAGTCCATTATTACATCCATGACTTATGCGTTTCTTCGGTATAGAATGCTATCACTTTCTCACATCAATATCGTACTATGCGACCACATTGCAACCAAACACTAAAATATTATATATCAAAGGTGATAATTCCATTTAACCCGTAGTATAACTACATTCTTAGGTCCGACTTTTCTATCATTACCTCCTATGTTAACATGAAGTATTACCCTCCAATCATTATTTGTCTCTTTCTCCCAACTTTTCCACATACCGATAACGCTTTCTCATCTTTATTAAACTTCCTATGATTCAAAATCATAAACTTATTTAACGACTCACACAACCAAAATCACCTTGGATGAACTCACACTACCGCTCGACACTCTATTCCAATTATAGCCAAATCACTACACCATCTTACAACCACATAATCCAACAGCTTCATCTAGTACTATTTATCTGGTATCCCCGAAAAGACTTCCATCAGATACTTCCTAGTTCTAACTTCATAATACCTACTAGTCGACACATTTATCTTGGTAGTTAATACCAATACTCACTCGTACGTTCTTCACGTATAGCCTTTCACAACAAACCAGGTTTCTCACAATCATTCATACACATTTTAACCGAGTTTATTTCACTAAATATCTCCTCCCCAACTTTAGTTGAACTACCACTTTCGATTTGCTAAATAACTTGAACTTATTCGTTCATACTAGCTCCTTGTGATTCCATACCAATACTAAAACACAGTACGATCCTTCCCAGATCAACATTTTCCATACCTGACTTCATTTGCGCTTAATACTTTCTCCTTTGTAAACCATCTACATCGCAAGTAAAACACTTCTATAACACAACCGTCTTTCATAATCTTAACACTCTTACCAAGTGGTCCTTCAGCTTTTATTCTTCTGATTTAAGACTTAACAATAATTAAATCCAAAAGAATACCCAAAACATTCACATCATGCAAACTTCTATTTTAATACAATCCATGTAATCCCAATCCAAGCCTACAACGAGCTTATTAAATCGGGTCAATGGTCTTAAAACTCAACTAAGTTCAAAACCTAGCCATCTACTCCAAGGATCAATGATCATTATGCAACATACGTTCCAAGGCATAATAAATCTATGACTCCTGCATTGCTACTCTCCCAACGAAGTCAATTTATATTAGTATGCTATACTTCACAATGTATATACCTCGCCAAGGTTCGTTAGTTCCTAAGGTATTAAAAACGCGAAAATTATCAAACAGTCTTTACACTTAAGACCAACACTTATTCAATAAAAATGCAGTTAAGCATATAATACAACCAAGACTCCATCTCAAGTCATTTAAAACTGACAAACATTCAAAAGACTCATTTGAATATCAATCAATCCTTTAAGGCTAAAATAAACGTTTGGTTAAACATGTGCCACACACACGAATACATAAACCAAAATACATTGTTACCCAAATCTTTACCATTTTTAATCTCTTAATTGGCCATCGGCCCCAAAACAAAGTTTTACCAAAATTCCCCAACTCACATGTGCACATTTTTAAAACGTAATACCTCATAAATATTGCACATCCACAAAATGTTAAAAGCGTAACTTTGACTTCATATCTTCGCTTGTGTAACAATAATTCAAGACTTCTATCATCAGTGATTTATTCTCCAATTACTCAAAATCCTTAACCAAGTCGTACCCAATAGTAATTGCTTTGCGCATACCTTTTGCATAATAGCTTACCGGTACCGCTCACAGTCTTATTCATGTCCGCACGGCATGCGCGGGACGTACCCAGACCGCACCCAATGACAGATGAAAAGTCTCATACACCTTACATAACCATCGACTTCAAAGCCAATAGTCGACCTATCGATACTTCTTTAACTTATTCATTAACAAGGACTGAACCTAATCCTTTCAACCAAACATAATACGATTTACATCTCATCGTCTTCATTTCAAACTTATTCATGCAATACTAATATCACAAGATCACCATAAATTCTTATTTAATGTCGAAGGTATTTCCTTACTGTCTCACCACACTACTCATAACAAGTTGCTAATTCCATCACCTTGATGACTACTAATCCTTCCTCCGGACACAACCGTCTCTTACCAACTGTATTTCTAGTTACTAAACAAGGGTATAAACCTTCTTACAACCGACACTAAGTCCACTTTCAACTTTGACTAAAACTGTTATTTATGCAATTGGTTTGAAATCATGAAAATTCATGTAACATACTCTAGAACACCATGCATAAAAACTTTACTTGCAATTGAAGGCTAATTACTCAACGAGGTCAATCGTCTTACTTACGTAACTTATCATTGACATTCTACCTCCGACCGGTGGTCGCCCTCTCGGCCTTATGACGTTTGCTATACATGCATTCCACGATTCACATATCAACCCTGTCATACTATTTTTGTTTTGGTCAAACATTTCATATCCTATTTCTACACGCATTAACCACCTATTAAAGGTTACTTTGGCGGACGTTCATGAGTCCCGCCAATTTCCAGGTTGTCCTTCCAACCCTCAATCATTTACCGATCTGTCCTCCAAAGGATTTTGGTGGCATATTCACCATCGTTCTACTATAACCTAAAGGGATAATCATAAGAAAATGGTTATGCACATACCCTTATACAAAACGTACTTTACCGATCGTTAGTCACTGTAACAATTTAGAAATAAGCATGCTCGCGTAATAATATATTCATAATAACAGTAGCTAATTGAAATTGTGAACATATCATACATGAGAATCCTTGTTACCATTATCACAGTACTAATTTCACGTATTTCCGTTTTACTCTAAGACTATCCAGTCCTAGTATTTCTACCCAAACCTCACAAATCATAACTTAATTCATCTCAGCTTAAGTCTAAGTATCTCATTAGCATACTTAGTTCGCTTAAACTAGTGCTCTGATACCAACTTGTAACACCCCAAAACAGGGGTTAACAAAAACTTCCTTAAAACGGAAGAGTGGTACACATTACTAAGTAAAAGTATACCTAATTAACATTACATAACCATTAATACAAGATTTAGTTAATTATAACTACTAATGGACCACTAGCTTGCCTGATCTCCACTATGGAAATCATATTACAAAAAGTGTCGGGAAGTTCTACTTTAAATCTTCAAATCCTTAACTCTCCAACAATGATCCCATGCTCACAACCCCAGTCTAAACCTTCTTGTGTCTGGAACCACTAATATCTGTAACACATAAAACACATAACAAGTGTTAGGCTTTTAAAGCCTAAGTGAGGTTTACACATAGCACATAGAGCATAATCATAGCATGTAGGAATAACAATTCGATACATTCACAAATTGAATTCCATGGAGAAGGTCCATATCGCTACCCAGTTACATCATAATTGAAGATATACCTTGATCGATACCCCACGGTATTGTCACAAGGCATAACACAACGGAAAACCCCACGGTATCCGAAGGTATGAATCAATTACACTTACCCCACGGTGTGTAAGAATATATCCTCCAATGCCTACTAGGTGCTCCTCCAATTATGTGAATACCAAATATGTTAATCCAAATAACATTCAAGTACCTTCAACGCATAACAATGGTCCAACCATTTAACATGATCAATACTACTTCCATGTAGTTCATATACATCCATATGTAATAAATCATATTCTAAATAATATTAAGCATATTTAGCACTTTAACAATGGTCCAATCATTTATCATAAACAATACTACTTCCATGTAGTTCACATACATCCACATGTATTAATTCACTTTCTATATGATTTCAATAATAAACCACCATGTTTACAATTCAAGAATAAGTCCATTTTGACTATTAAGCCATCAATTCTTCATTAAGACATCTATTAAGCCATCATTTCAATATCACATACCATTGATATATAATCATAGTCAAACCTTTAACACCAACATTTAACATAGTATACTAAGTAATAAACACAAATTATCCACATAACTTACTTGAACTCTTCTTGTTTCCTTCTCAACCATTAAGAGCTTAATCATCAAGATTTCTCATTAACCATACCAAAATCAAGATAAAGAATGGTAGATAAGTATAATACAATCAATTAGATACAAGTTACTCACCTCAACTCTTCAATTGGTGTAACCCTAACTTGAAGACTTGAACTTAATTTCTCCAACAAGAAGATGAATAATGCAAGCCCTAATTGAAGTTTAGTTGATAAGATTCATATAACACTTACTTGAATTAGACTAGGATTAAGAGATGAAATTACCTTAGATTAGATGAAGGAAATTCGTCTGAGAAATATGGAGCAGAAGTGAAATTCTGTTTTTGAGAGTTCTAATAAGAAAAGATAGATGACTAAGGGTAAAGAGGTGGGTTTAACCCCCTTTTGGCACGTCAGGAATTCGGCACCGATCACCCGCGCCGATGCATCGGCGCCAAACCATCGGCGCCGGGCTCTGTTTGCTACACTTCTCAACTTCCACTGATTTAGCCGTAACTTCTTCGTTAGAACTCCGTTTTTGCTCCGAAAAGAACCGTTGGACTCGTATTCAAATTACCCATCCAACTAATCCATAAAATCTAATATTTAACTTTATCATCTATTTTTCATTTATTTCCTTAAGGAATAAACTTACTGATTTCTATCGGAAGTTCTCAAATAATAAGTGACAATCACGGAAATTACTTAGGAAATCAATTATAATCTAAGAAGTCAAAATATAAAGAAATATTAGGACTATTTTTACGCACAAGGATTTTCCGGGTGTTACACAAAGTCCCTGATTCTTGTTGTTTTTCAAAATCTTCAATCCGCTGAACTCTGTAAGGCATAGACATGGTATAAGGCATAGACATGAAATACGATCTTGCTTGAAAGTTTGCTAGATACACTGTTTTTAGCATCTCGATCAGCAATATTTGTTGGTAAACAACATTCTCTCTTACCCATTATGTTAAGCATTATTTACCTAGTAAGAAGTTATAACCACTAAGTAAACAGTCCATTAGCATACTCCAAAAAACACATTTTTGGCAAAATAGACTAACAACTCTTAAACACGACCTACTCTTCAACAAAACAGACAAGTTCATGCTTTAAGAGAGCAAGCTTATGGTATTACATCAGCAACATTCAGATATAAACCCAAATCAATTGGAATTAGAGACACACTTCATGACAAACATGCCATTCTTGAACCTTTGAGAAATAAGAAACTCCATAGCAATCTAATGATCTAAAATAGCCAAATTTCTCTGAAATGAAAACAAACCTATTAGATCTAGGAAATTTCTCATTTTGATTCAAAAATAGCCAAAATATCAAGAGAATCAACCACCATTGCAAGCAGAAAAGATCAAGATAAATCTTTCAAAAACAAAGGAACGTACAAATATTGGTAAACCTACAATTATTGATAACCAATAAATTTTGATTTTGGTAAAAACAGATTTTCCAAAGCAGGACTAACTTTTAAATCATTATCCAAAACTGGAAAAAAATACAAATGCCAATTATGTAGCTAATAGTTTAATTGTGCAAGTATTTTTTTAAATATGTTATAATGTATGTTTTGTCGTTTGGACACTATGGTTCCCATATTTTAAACGGTTAAAAATATGCAGGACCTCTCTAACTAAAACTTTTCTCTAAAGCTTCAGCAACTATTGGAAATGAACGGTTGAAATGAATTAGCCAATTTCATGAAACCATATGGAAAGCTTGGAAGTCTAGAATATTACCCCCTATTTGTTATCATTTCAACCATTGTGGTTCCCGATTTAGCAAAAACCGAAAGTCTTGGCTCAGTCCCATGAAACTCCTAAAACCATAGAACGGAAACTGCTATATTTCAAGCAAATATACCAACAATTTGATCGTTCACCTTACTTTGATTTGAGCTTGCATCTATTAAAACTCAAAATATCAACTTGTTAAAACCTGGAGATAATTAGAACAAGCAGACAATCAGAAATTTCACACCATCTCCTAACAACATCATAAAGTTGAAATCCTAGACATTAAAAACTAAAAAACTATTGAAACCACATCATCAAGCTCTATACCAAATCAAACCATGTATAAAACAAGGATCCTCTGGATAAAATCAGTAATCTAAGTAGGGACAATAGCAATATGGATCAGTTCCAAAAGACAGAAACCAAATCAAGCAATAGAAAAAAATGGAAGAGATATCGTAAACATTGAAAGAGCATTCAAAGGCTCGATTTCTATGAACCTACCAACATAAGATTACAATTCAATTTCTTAATAAGGCACCCAATCCTTTAGTTGTCAAGATATATCTCACATGAATTAGACCATAAAGCATCTTTGCTGTTGATTCAATTTGTTCTTATGAGAATATTTCATATTCATATACAAACAACTAATTTTGATATGCAGCTTAGCTACCAGGGATGAGTTTAGATGACAACATGAGCAATCATGATCTATGTACATGTATTGAGATGCTAGATAAAACTATACGAGTAAAAATATGTTACCTCAACAGATGAACCATCAACAACAATATTGGAAAGACTGAACTGCAAGAAAATTAAAAACAAACATTAGTGACATAAACATAGATTTGATGATCTGGGAGGATTACAAAAAATAGAGAGTTTGTCGGTGTAAAGAATAACGGGGCAAGGACCGTGAGAAAAATGCCAAAACCTGCATTCCAGCCTCATCTTCATCTTATAAACCCATATAAAGAAAATCAAAAACCCCAATTTATTATATCAAGAAAGCAGAATACCTATCACATACAAATGTTCATCAAAGAGATATAAGATTAACTTGAGCTTTCTTTGAGTTGACGCCATCTCCATCTCGACAATCCTTCATATCTAAATCAAGCAAACAAAAAAGAAAAACCCTAAATTAGAAGCTGACCACAATAAGAGAGAAAGAGTAGAAATCTGTGACCATGAATCAATCATGAAATCGGTGGCCATGAAATCGATTTGGCCATGAAATAGATCAGGATGGGAGCGAAGGCGTGTAACGTATGACAAAATCATCGAGATATATGACACAATGAGAGAAACAGAGAGAGTGTAGAGATCTGAGAACAACCGCATTGGAAATTTTGAATTTTGAATTGCCGGATTTAGAAGAGGGGTTTTTCTCCGGAGACGAAAAGTCACCTCGGGAAGAAGGCTTAGACGATTTGTACATCAGCCTTACTTTTTAAGACTTTGTGCATAAATTAGCGATACCTTGTGCATAAAAAGTTGTAATTAAGACTTTTGGTAAATATGGTTTATAAGATAGTATTTCTCTCACGTTAATTATTTTTGGGAGTCTCCAAATTTGGAGAACTTCGCAACATCTCTTCTGTTTTCTCTATTATGAAAAATATGTTTAAACAAAAACTTGTCCAAAATCTTTCTTTTCTTTATTTTAAAGAATGTTTAACATTAACTATTTTTCTCCATAAATAAAATGTTTAACCAAAAATTAAACCTGTTAGTGATGAAGAAAAATGTCCTATGATTAGTGTTATATGAATAGAAATAAAAAACAAGAATCATAATCGATACACAAATGTAATTTAACCTAAAAATCATAATCAAACAAAAATATTTGAAACTAAAAACAAAGGGTATAGATCAATTATAAATTTAAAATTAAAATTTCAAGACAATTAAAGGGAAAAAGAAAGTATTATTCATTTATGTTTAAACTTATTTATTATTTAATATATTATAATATTTTTAATTATTGGCTATAGATTTAAAATATTTTTTATTAAAATAAATAGATTAAAATCATGAGGTAAATAATTGAGGAAATTGACTCAAATAGCTAAAGGGACAAAGGGAAGTGACAAAATAGCCAAAACTTCTTCCGGATCATCGAAATAGCCAATGGATCTGCACTCTGATCCGACCCAAAGAGTGCGGACCGCAATCAAACACGTGGCAATCTCTTATTATCCCTAGAAAGTCGATTTTTCTTAAAAAAATAATTTTTTAACCTAGGTCCGTAATTGCGGACCTAGATCCGCACTTAATTTTTTTTTTAAGAAGAACTGCCAGTGCGAATGCAAACCTAGGAGTGCGAGTGCAGACCTATTGGTTATTGATATAAAATCCAAAAAAAAAAATAACTAGGAATTTTCAATTTACCTTTGCTAATTGAGCACAAGAAGTCGTAAAAGGAAAGGGAGAATGATGGGATAGTTTTTTCAACGTGTGACAAATTCACAGCTGCTTCTTGTCAAAAAGTCAACATCCAAAATTACCCGCACGTGGATGACCTTTGACACGCGCTCTCACCCCCTCCCTCCTTCAATAATCAATTTTTTATTTTTTTGTGCTGTTTTATTGAAAAATAAATTAAAATTTTAATTATAACAATTTATATATATATATATATATATATATATATATATATATTATACCAAATAAAAACAATAATTTTAAATAAACTACATAAAAACGTGAAAATTATAATAAAAAATAAGGTATATATGTAGTGCTCTACCATAACATAAAAGAAAATATTGAGTTTGATTTTATTTCTAAAATGTTTTTAAAAAAATAATACAAAAAATCGTCAGGTGACAATGACGTGAACCAATTAGGTTGTATAGACCCTAAAATGAATGAAAAAAAATAGAAAATTGTTCCTAAAATAGTATGATGAAATTAATTTCAAAGAATTAATTAAAATGATTGGTTTTGACTTCGTTAATCTTACTATAATCTACATGCATTATTTGCATGAACCACAAAGAAATATTACGACTTTAGAGAACAATCTAAACAATTTGTCAGATTCAAGAGAAAATCTTAAAAAACGGAAAACTGAAAAACACTCTACTAGCCCTTCATTTGGAGGTATGCATTTGTACATACAATTAATTTGGAACATGCACATATGTATATATGCACAAATAAAAAACAATTTAATTTATATATATGCACAAGTGCATACCGCCCTGATGAATAATAACCAGAGTGTTTTTCAATTTTTCGGTTTTTTGAGGTTTTTCCTTGAATTTCCCTATATGTTAGAAATACGAACATAAACCAATAATTTTAAAATATCAGCTTTATAATGAATTATTTACAGGTATTTATGGGGATATGAGAATGAGATCATCCATGAATAAAAATAATTTAGTCCAACTTAGACCTAACATTAATTAATGAAAATAATAATAATAATAATATATTTTTGTATGTTGGAAATTCAGTACTTTCCTTGCCTTTAAAGCACTATTTTCCTCTTCCTCTTAATGCTTCTTCTTCTTCTTCAAACCCTCTCTCTCTCTCTCTCTCTCTCTCTCTCTTGGTCGCTCTTCATTTTCAGGTTTCTTGAATGTCCAGAGAAAGGTACACCAATCTCTCTCTCTCTCTCTCTCTCTATATATATATATATATATATATATATATATATGATTAATAAGCATCAAGAAGATAGAGACCAAATACAGCAAGCTACAGGTTGATCGATCGCCATTTTTGACCAACCAAGAAAACGATGAGAAAAAAACGTTTCCTTTTTACCAAAAAATTGATTCATCTTCATATATAAATAATATTTTGTTGGATGGTTTAATTAAATTTGTGATTAATTAGCAATGGTTTTGATGGTATTATATATATATATATAGGGAATTGTATGAGGATGCAGGGAATAGGATAAAAAGAGAGCTGCTGCTGGATGCATATATTAATAATAATAATCATAACACAGCGCCGATGGGACAAATGGGAAGAAGACAGATATTTATTCCGGCAGGTGGAAGTTTAAACAGCATCACCCCCTGCGCCGCCTGTAAGCTTCTGCGGAGAAGATGTGCAGAAGAATGTCCATTTTCACCTTATTTCTCCCCTCATGAACCCCATAAGTTTGCTGCTGTTCACAAAATCTTTGGTGCCAGCAACGTCTCTAAGTTGCTTATGGTATATATATACATATATATATATATATATATAACCGTTTTAATTAAGTGGTTAATTAGAACCGGATCTGCAGGTTCATTCTCGATATATACTATCTCAATATATATTTCGTCAATGAATATATTCACTGATACATATTTACTAGGTATGCAACTATGCAAGTATATATATATATATATATATATATATATATATATATATATATATATATATATATATATATATATATATATATATATATATATGACGGTAATAAAATGAGAACCAAAAATAGGTTGAGAACAATGAAAATCGATCTAAACCATTAATTGATTTAATCTATTACGGCTTGGATATGTTCTCACGGTTCTCAATATTTTAATTAACCATGGGATCAAAATTTTAATTATAACCATGGGATCAAAACCAAATTATGGCTTAGATCGGTTCTCACGGTACTCAATCTTTTTTTGGTTCTCACATGATTTAACCCCTATATATATGCATTAATGCATATACTCATTAAAGTTTATTAATGTATATGCATCAATGAATATACACGTTTTCGGTTCTTAAACCTTCTTGTGGTCCTCACACGAACCTCCCTGGCCCGGTTAGAACCTAGTGAATAATATACCATATATATGATAAGAGGCAAATGTTTGTATGAGAAGTTGAGGTTAACGCGGGAAGTGTGAGAAGTGGATCTGAACCGTTATCAGTTTTAATCCAATGCACTCTCGGCGTAGAAGAGAATTGATCTGGTGTATCTCGGTGCATCTCATCATAATGTGCATCAATTTCTCATCCAACGGTTGATAATCACTTCTCACCTTAACCTCAACTTCTCTCCGGGACCTATAATAAGAAAGTTAAATGCTATGAGAAAGTAGGAAAGAGAATGTTAAAGAAAAGGTTTGAATGTGTATCATTGAAAATATTTATTTAAAGATTCATATATATGTGAATACATATATGATTAATTTATAACGTCGGATCACATATGCATTTCAAAATAATTTTTTTGCGAATTTTTCTAATAATTCACATATGAACCTTCCATATTCACATTCCCACCATATTTATCCATCTTATCTTAAAGTTCTTAATTATTAATTATTAGGGTATATATATATATATATATAAATATGTATTTGTTTTTTTGATGATTTTGTTAGGAGGTGCCTGAAAGCCAAAGAGCAGATGCAGCAAACAGTTTAGTATATGAAGCAAATGTGAGGTTAAGAGATCCAATCTATGGTTGCATGGGTGCAATTTCTGCATTACAACAACAAATCCAATCTCTGCAAGCTGATCTTAATGCAGTTAGGTCTGAAATCTTGAGATATAAATATAGAGAAGTTGCTGCTGCTAATAATACTCATGACATCAACAATATTATCATTGCATCCTCTTTGGTTTCTTCGGGTCCTATCGGCATCACGGCGGCTCAGCTGTCAACCATCCAAGCTCCGCCTACACCGCCGCCACCTCCACAACCGTCCATTGTCATCTCTTCTTCTTCATCATCTTCGTCTTCATCTTCTACTTCGTCGTCTTCCATTCATCTTTATGGGATTCCTTCCAGCACTTCTGGTTATAGTACTAGTACCATCCCTAACAATAATGTATCAAGCTACTTTGCTTGATGATGACATGAAACCCTAGTTGATCATTCTTTTTGGTTTAATTTTTGTTATGTATGCATGACTTATAAAAAGATGACTAAATGATTATTTCTTAGAAGGGTTTTGATTATTTTGTGTTAATTTTCCCCACTCTTTTTTGTGGAAATCAATCAAGATTTTGGATCTTGAAGGTCATGGCATAAACATCATCTATTCCAAAATGTCACATCTTATTCCTGTCCTATCATTGAAATTAACATATTACTGTAACTTTTTTATTTATTTTAATTAATTTATATAACTTATATGCACATTCTCTATTATGTGTATTAATTTGTATGATTGGTGGATAATAATAATATGTGAGACTTAATTTAGTGGTGGGACAAAAATGAGACGTAAGATTTTGAGGAGACATATGATTTTTATCCACAATGGATCTATGAGATAAGATGTACAAACAACTAATTTAAGCTAATACAACTTATGATTGTTGTTGTACCTTGTAAGTGTTCGGATCTACTTGTACACATTTATCTTAAACCAATACTATTAAACGAAAGACTTTTACCTACGACGTTTTCCTTAGAAAATTTGTCGCTAAAGATTGATTCGTCACAAAAGTTGGTGGGTAATTTTTGGTGGATAATGCAAATCAGTGACATATTACCCAGTGATTTTCTACATGATCCATAGGTATTTTCCCGAAAAACATCGGATTTTACCGAACCATTGATATTTCTATGGTGATCCCTAGGTAATCACCGACGAAAATTTACCTGACAAAATTTTTGTGGGTAAAAGTCATTTGTTTTGTAGTGCAATGGGATATTAGAGATAACCATATCAAACTTTCCAAATTGCAAACAAGTGAACTATGGGAAAGAATGATTATGAATTTGTACTCATTGGAAAAAGATTATAGTGTGGGGCATAGTTCCTAGAGCATCTTCAACAGTTATTTTATATTTTTTTAAATAAAATATTAAAAGTCAAAATCTTAAAACAAATTATATCCTACTCCCATGGGCTATGACTACTTTATTTTAGATATTTTAATTTTAATTATACTATTTACATATACAATACAGGGAATTTAATTAAAATACCCAAATTTTAACTTTGACTTATCAAAATATCTAAAATCTCGGACACTACCAAAATACCCAATTTTTCCGCGGTGGACCCCGCGATCGCGGGCTAGGGCCTACGTGGCACCCCGTGTTGGGCCAAAGTGTCCCGCGGAGCCCCCCAACTATGCCCGCGGTGACACTTTTGGTCCCTCCCCGCGGTGGTCAATTTTTTTTTCACTTTTGGTCCTTTTTTGCAAAAAAAAAACATTTTTGGTCCTTTTTTGCACGAATCTTTGCATGTTTTTACTGTTTTTTCCACAATTATTATACTTTGAAGACCAATTTGTTCACTGGCTTGTTTCATCAATGTTGAATCATTGTACTTGGAATACCAATTTGTGGTTGCAATTTATGTTGGTTGTTTCATCCATAAATATCAGTAAAATGCAATCCATAATTCACACCCATTCCATACTTCTTTCTTGCTTTCTTTCTTCAGTATTTTGTTTTTGAGATACTACTGAAAAAATGAGTTCATCTGTTGCAAAAGCTAAACTATTTTTCTGTTTCGGGTAAATGGGTGCAAGACAACAATGAGTGGAATTTTGTTTATAAATCTAAGCATGGTGTAAAATTGCAACTAAACTTTACTCATCAGAAGTTTGTTGCATACGCCATGCAAAAATGTGGAATCGACCCTTCTGCTGTTTGCAAGTTAGTGTTTAAAAATGGTGATGGGTCATTTGTGGAGTTATCCAACGATGGGGATATCTCTGGTTTTCTGCAGTTTGCAGCCGAATCAGAAAGACCGCCATTACTTTTTGTGTATGCCGAATCCTCGGTGTGCGATGACGACGGTAACGACGACGGTGACGACGAAGGTGATGATGACACTGATGACGAAGACCTCCAAATGGAGTAGCCTGATTCTCAATTTCAGCCGTCCCACGGTCCAACAGTTCATTTGGATCATGCATATGGTCTTAACGACTGTATTCCTGATTATGTTCCGGAGACGCAACAACAACAACCACAAGAAGGACGTTGTGCTGGAGTTGCTGATGACGAAACCTATGTTTTCAAAACGGGTAATGTTGATATAGACAGATCAGATACCGATAGTGATGATCACGAAGAATATACCCCTAGTAATAAATCATTTAGTCAGTTAAATGACTATTTTGATATGCCCCCTATTATTCCAGACCAGAATACCCATACACAAACCTACGAACCTACACCTTATAATCGCAGTTTAAGGTTAAAAGTAGGACATATATTTGATTCGAAGGATCACTTGGCAAGTCAGGTCGGACTTAAGTTCATGGAAGAGGGTTTCGAAAGTCACACGCCGAGATCCGACAAAACCCGATACGAAGTTGAATGTGCGAGAGAAAACTGTAAGTGGAGGATGTACGCGATTCGTGCGGGAGAGAAAGGAGGGGCGTTACTTATTAGAAAATTGGACGACGTACACACTTGTTCGAGGACGCAACTGAATCCCAACCACAAACAATCCACCAAAAGGACTTTGGGTGCGATACTGAAAAACAAATTTCTTGATGCTAGCAGGTCATTGCGTCCAAAGGACATCATGGACGATGTACACCAGCAGTTCGGCGTCACGATTGGTTACCACCAAGCTTAGCGTGCGCGATGCAGGGCACTGCTATTGGTGAGAGGCATGTTCGAGGAGTCGTATGAACAACTCCCAGCATATTTATATAATTTGCAGCTGCAGAATCCAGGTACTGTCACCCAGCTAAGGACCAATTCACATGGACGGTTTGAGATGTGCTTCGTGGCCCTTGGACCCGCGGTACGTATTTTAACACGTCATATGTTTACACATTATAAACTATAACATTTACAAAGGTAAACCACCTACGTTTTTGCAGATCCGCACATTTCTGGCAAATCTGGGTCGTATCCTGGTAATAGACGCTGCCCATTTAAAGGGCCCTTACTTGGGTATGATGTTCCTGGCGGTTTCCATGGACGAGGATAACTCCATCGTTCCAGTAGCTTTTGGAGTAGGCAAGTCCGAAACCGGGGACGAGTGGACTTGGTTTATGTCCATGTTAAGACAAGCTATCGGAGACCCGCAAGGGTTGGTGTTTATGTCCGACAGGGCTCCTTCCATAAGCGCCGCAATCTCTGCCATATACCTAAACGCCCCTCACGCCTATTGTTGTCGACATTTGTAGATGAACGCCAAAACCCAGGATAACCGTATTACCATCTACAAGGATGTCTACTGGGCGGCATGCAGAGCATATACGGATCGGGAGTTTGACCGGTACATGAATCTTCTACGAGTTAGTGCACACAAAGCAGCCAAAGTCATGGACGATGTTAGACCGGAGAGGTTGTTGGTCCCGAAAGGGTTATACTAGTTTGTAGAAGGGGGGTTGAATACAAACACACAGATTTTACTTTCTAAATTGTTTATTGATAAATCATTAACAATTTACAGCTTGTTGCGGAACAAGATAAGGAATAAATTTTAATCTAAACAAGTTGGAACACTAAGTTTTCTTGCACTAAGAAAGAGAAGGAAATTACTAATAATAACCTATCTCAAGATAAGAAGATGACTCGACCAGAGTGTATGAGTGATAGGTCCAAGTACTTCAAAAATGAAGTGAGGTCTTCTTCTTATATACTGCATGCATTTAATGCATGGCAGTTTATACTTTACACGTGGCAGCAGCTCATTGGTTGTTTGATTCTGACTTTTGTAGACAACCTTAGTAGCCGCATGGTGAACAGTGTAGTGTCAGAGTGGTTGTACGATTTCAGACAATAAGGATGTTCTTTTCTGACATATCGTACGGAGATGTGCAAGGGTGGTTAAGACAAAAGTATTTTGTACGGAAGACTTCATGATCAGCTTTTCATTGAATCAGAGCTTTATCATTCTTTATCAGTAAATGACAAAGTTCAGCGATAGCTGAAGTCTTGTACTTGATACTTCACGTTGAGTGGACAAATCTGAGTCTTCGCTGATCGGCATCAGTTAATTAGGAGACTTGTCGCTGGTTCTTGAGCTTGATCTTCGACTTCAGCGTAGAACCTATGTTAACGTGAAACTTGTTTTCAGGGATCATAAGTAGACAACTAGGATTGTCAGCGATCACCAATAGGTCTGAACAGGCTCAGAGCTAAGTATGAATGGTGAATAGTTACGCTGAACAATATGTAAGATCATCAGCGATCATCAACAAGACTGAACAGGCTCAGAGCTTGCTGAATGAACAGGGTTCGCTGAATGTCTATTCTAAAGAGCGAGAGTTCCTATCAGCGGTACTGAAAACAGTCTTAGTACTTATCAGTAATAGTGAAACTCTTATACATTGTTTACTTACAATTTTCACTAAGTAGAATGGAGAGGGTCATTATCAATTCACTGAGGGTTTGGACCAACAATCTCCCCCTAATTGATATTGACACAGCAACAGAGAAAATTGCTAAGTTTGAAAAACATAAGGATAAAAAGAACTCATAAAATATTTGTCCCTTTTACTGTTTTCTGGGATCTTTTCTATACTGAAGGAGTAAAGTACTTTCGCTGAAATCTTTCTTTAAACTTCGTATCAGATTACAAAGGGAAGTAGAAAAATTATAAGTACAAGCGAAATAAATTACAAGTACAAAAGATTAACTGATAAAATAGAATAAGGCGATCCTATCAGCTTATAGAGGTTCTTCCTTAATGAGAAGTTCATCAAGGGTCTGGGTTGCAGGGATCATCCAGTCAGGGACTTTTTCTCCCTGATTTCTTCTTTCTTGGGCTTCCTTGAAGATCAGCGGCTTCATGAAGTGTCCAAGGAGGTTATCTCTGAATTCACACCAGTATATGAGATCTCTAAGTTGTTCAATTGGAGTGATTGGTAGCTCAGCGATGCATTGAAAACATTCTCGTCCCTCGTAGTCATGAAAGAATATACCGTAAGGATTACTTATGACCTTACCAGGGATGAAACGTTCACCGGGTGGCAGAGATATGTCAAGGGCAGAAAAATCAGGGTCAGGACCAAGCACTTCAGTGCAAGAGAAACCGATACCAATTTCATTTCGTATAGGAGGACCTGAATCTGATTCTTGTAGTTTCTTCTTTGCAAAGGCCCTTTTTATTTTCAATGTAGGAGCAGGAGGAATGGGAATATCCACAGCAGATGAGACCAAGTCGATATGTCGATTTACAAGTTTTTCGAAATGATCCTTGTATTTCAAACGTGAGTGCTGGATGGCTATTCTCATTTCCAACCATTCAGCGAGACCATACCTTGTGACAGCTTCAGCGCCGAAGGTTTCAGTTTGGCCATTCTCTCTGAATAATTGGATCTCAACAATTGGTATTCCGATGGTTGTTCTTCCAGTGATATGTACCTTGTTGATCCTCGCAGGTCGATATCTGAAGTGTACCTTCTCTTTACACCATTTCAGGGTGGTCTGAGATACACTTGTCTTTTTCTCGACAATCTTTCTTGCATCTTCCCAAAGATGACGTTGGACTTGAATGGGAATTCGTTTCAGCTTGGGGTCTTCCACTGATTCTTGGACGAGCTGGATGACAAGAGCCTTATCTTTTTCTTCAGCTTCCTTTTTATCAGCGAGTAGACGTTCAGCTCTGAGGTGATCAACGTATTCTTTCTTTGTTATCCTGAACTTTGCAGCAGGAACTTTGGCACGAGGCAGAATTATTCGCTGAGCCTCAAGCTTCTTTATCATCTCTTCTCTTCTTCTCTGATCCTCTTCACTTGGTTTTTGAGGAACAAGGAAGGTCTGTTTGTGTGAGAGAGCGTTTCTTCTTCAGGTTCATCAGTATCAGTGATTAAATCCAAGACTGGGATTATTTCTTCAGCTTTAGTAGCAGCTGGATGTACTTCAGAATCCTCAAGCAGGGGAGAGGACTAGCTGAAACACAGCGATCTTACAAATAAGAACTTGGGTAGAACAGAGAGAAAAGAAATGGGTTTAAGTGTATAGGCTTTTTATAGAGAGTAGAGCTGATATTGAGAGAGGATAGAGGAGGGATGCAGTGTAAGGAAGGTAGTAGTAGTGTACCTGACGAACTGGCTTTTGAAGCAAGATCATCATATTGTCTGCTTCATCGACACCTTTACCTTTGCCTTTAGGTTCAGACGCTGAAGGCTTTGTCCGCTTCCCTGTGGGTTCTTTGATTGTGACTCCTTTAAGCGTTGGGGCTTTCTTTGGTTGGACGAAGAAGAAGTCGTCATCATCATCAAAGTCATCATCATCATTATCACTAGATGATGGTTCATCGTCAGAAATGTCGACGGCTTCCTCGTCTTCAGCTTCCGAATCTTCAGCAGCTTCTTCGAGTTGCTCCCCCTCAGATACAGAGGGAGGTTTCTCGGTTCCCTCAGGGTTTTCAACTCCCTGAGGTTCAGCAGTTGTCTCTTCATTTGTCTTCTCACCCTCTTCAGTAAGGGTAAGGTCTTCATTCTTCTCCCCCTCGATAGATTCATCATGGGGAAGGTCTTCAGAGCTCTTCTCCCCCTCTTCCACTTGATGAGTGGGGGAGGAATGCGATGACTCAGCATATGGGATATCAGCAGATTGTGTTGGTTCCCTGTCTTCTTGGCCAGGGACTCCAACATAAGTTTCAATCTCCCCTAATCTGGCTTCCAGGCCAGTTATAGCAGGATTGATCTTCAGAAGTTCAGCTCGATCCGCCGTTGTAAAATGTGAAGTTTCAGGGACAGGGGCGTTCATGCGATCAAGGATCTGCTGCACCATCGTCTTCACTGAACTAACATCAGTCTGCACAGTGGACACCGCTTCCTGAAGATTACTAATTGATGTCTTTAGCGTTATGACCTCGCTGGACATGGTGTTAACTCTTGAGGATAGAGAAGTGTAGTCGGTGTAGATGTCAGCGAGAACAGTTGCGAACTTGCTGAGAGTGCCATCAATCGCTGTCACTTCAGAGCTTGTGGCCTTCTGTTCAACCACGGTTGTCAGCGTCTTCAGATTCTCTCCAGCGTTTGTTACAGCTGAAGAGTTAGCTGAGAGAGTAGTGGTGAGAGAATCCACCTTTGTTTCCAGGGTTTTAGAGAGGTGTGAACATCTCCCAAATTAGGACCTGTAACAGTTAATAACTTATGAACAGAGGAAAGCTCAGAAGTTGGGGGGTTAGAGAGAGTGTATATGGTTGTGTGTTTACCTGCAGGAGGGTTGGTGAAGTCATCAAAACTTCTGTGTCCTGAAAAGTGTTCCATGTCGTCAGCGAAAGTACCTTGACGCATGGACATACCTGCAGGTCCTGCTTCCATCATTCCTTGAATAGAATCAGCTTTAGCTTCTGGAAGAATGACGGGTTCTCCAGTGATCGTTGTGAAAACTGGATAAGATACCAATGGAGTAAAGAGAGAAGCGAAGGTTGGTTTTGGTACTGATTCAGTGTTGGATCCACTGAGAATCACTTCTTCAGTCCTTTGAGGGGCTGAAGTAGGCTGGGTCAGTTCCAAAGTCATAACTTCAGCGTTTAGAGACGCTGAGGTTGGGATGAAAGGGATGGCTTGTTCAGCTGTGGCAGAGCTTACCACAAAAGTATCCAGCGACTCTTGTGAAAGCTGAGTCGTGGAATATTCAGCATGAGATTGCTGGGAGAGTTTCTCCTTGGTTTTCTTGATCCTTTTGGAATCAAGTGGGGTAGTGGAGTGTTTCCTTTTTCGAGGAATAGATTTTGTGGCCTGGGTATCAGCGAGGGGTATTGTCGCTGAGGTAGCCACAGAAGTAGAAGAAGGAGGATTAAGAATAGATAGGAGAGTAGAAAGACGTACCTCGTTTTGTAGTGGCTTGAAGTCAAGGACTTTGGGGCCGACTTGGGATAGTTTCAGGTCTCCTACCTTTGGATATCTATCCTTCAGTCCTTGTGCTAACAGAGCACTGATAAATCTTGGATATGGAACCCATGATGGACGTGGATTAGCAGTAACTCGTATCAGCATGTTATCGAAGATGATCTGAGCCCAGTCTATATGGAGACCCTTCAGCAAGGAGTACCCCATGGATTGTTGAGACTGCGAGGCTTGATCAGATGATCCGGATTTGGCGGTCAGACAGCTGATAAGATGAGCGAAGATAAAATTCATTTCGCTGGGCATCTTTGATTTTTTCATTATTGTCAGCTTCTTCTCAGGACGACCATCTCTTCCCAAGTCCCAAGCATAGTTCATAGCATCGAAAAATGCTATCAGGGCTTCCCTGTCGGCTGAGTTTTTCTTGGGGTCAGGGAATGGGACGAAGGGTTTTTCTTTGGAGGCCGAGGGAAGGTTTAAAGCATACCTCAGGTTACCAGTAGTTATTTTTGAGGTTCCATGGTCAGTGTCAAACAGAATGACACTGATGGTTTTCTTAGGGTTTTTGGTGGAGGGGATCTGAGCACTTCTGGCAGAGTACCAGAACTGAGAAAGAAGGTGTTTATCAGCTAAAGGAGAAATGGTTAGGGCTGTGGAGATAGGGCAGTTTCGAAGAAATTTAACAGCGGCATCTAGATGATTGACCCGTTTCTTTTCAGGGAATTCAAACAAGGCGTAAGGATTGTTACTCTGAAAAGTAATACTCTTCAGTCTAAATTTCACTTGAGGAGCCTTTGGGAGTTCAGCAGCTATCCGAGTATCAGCGATTGCCATTTCAGCTATAAACACATAATCACAGAATATGAACAACAAAAGATGTTTAGAATTTTGTCCATTTCATTCAGCATTTTATCCATTTCATTCAGCCAAAAATGACTGTAACATCCCAGGCCAACCGTTCCAGATATTGTCCGCTTTGTCCACACACGGACTCACGGTTTTTAAACGCGTCTGATAGGGAAGGTATCAAGTTCCTCTTATAAGGCAACCTTTGTTCCCCTCCCCAACCAATGTGGGATCTTACAATCCACCCCCCTTAGGAGCCCAGCGTCCTCGCTGGCACACCAGTCCGGTTCCCGGCTCTGATGTAAAGCCCGTATCCCGGTATGTAATTTCCTTGTATTAATTCTTATTAAAATTTTTATTTAACGTGGTTATTAACGGGGTTAACGGAATTGGCAAAATGTTTAAATCCTAAGTTATGTTAAGATATGGAAATACCTTAAAAACCTAAGGACTAAATGTGGTTTTTGCTATTCAAGTTTGCATGGAAACGTTTTTTTTCTCTTAAGAACCGACCCCATTTTTGTAACTCTCGGTTTTCTTTTACTCTCGCAAACACAAACGAAACCCTAATTCCCCCTCTCCTCCCTAGTGCTGCCGTCGACCACCTCCGTGAACCACCACCGCCAGCGCCCCCGGCGCAGTTCTGTCGGCGAGAGAGAGAGAGAGAGGTGCGAAGAGAGAGAGAGAGACGCCGGAAAGAGGAGAGAGAGACGTCGTCACCGTTTCTGTCGGAAAAGGGTGGAGGAGAAGTCACGTCGAGGTAATCTCGTGTTCCCGTTCTTTTTCGTTGTTGTTTTGTTGTCGGAACGCCGTAAACCGCCACCACCACCGCCGCAGCAGCGGCTGCCGGCGGTGGGGCCGCCGCTGCACGTCGCCGGGGTGGCGGCAGAGGGGTGGTGCAGGTGTGTGAAGGGTGCGGGTGTGTGCGGGTGTGTACGGGTGCGTTTTGCGAATGAGTCGGGAGTGGGTGACGTTGGGAGGTCTCGCCGGAAGGGTTACCGTAACCATCGTCGCCGCCGCCAACCACCACCACCGCCGGAGGCGGCAGTGAGTGGTGCACGGCTGTCGACCAGCATAGTATGACCTTTTCCAGTAAGTTTGTAGGCTTTTCGGGTCTGTTTGGATTAAGTCATGACTTAATGAGTTAATTAGCTATAGTTGTCATTTCATGTGAATTACATAGTTTCTGCCACTGTTTTGTGAAAGCCATAACTTTTTCTAGAAAAGTCGTATTGGGGTGAAATCAGTGCCAAAAGCTCCCATTCTGAGTCTAGTAAGTTTCATATGTTTTACGGAACAACCAGTTCGGACCATAGCTAGTGTCAAATTGTTGTTTTGTACTGAAAGGTCCTGTTTTTCGCTGTTCTGCAAGTCGGTTTTGTAAAATCCATATTAAATTGTAGAAAAATCGTTAGAGATCATGCGATATGTCCCTGGAACCCTAAGACATGGGACTTTGTGATTATGGAAAAATATTTCTGGATTTATCAGTTTATAAGGGGTTAAGCAGGTCCCGAACAGACCTGTGTTTTTAGAGTAAAAACTGGAAAATGTAACTTGTAATCTAGTAGTCGTGGTTTTGGGTTGGGGCTTCACTTTGACATTTGTTAACACGTAATTAGGTGGGAGAAGGTGAGTGAAGTTGTCCGGCTTGTGTTGCGGTTGCGGATACTTGCGTTGCTTTAAGGTGAGTTCTCTCACTTCGTAGACTAGGAGTTACTTATATGTCGTGTTAGTTCTGCGTGTTATTGTATGCTTACGTGAACTAGTTGTGGTGTGATAGCTAGTTGTAAATTATGAAATATGTGATTGGCATGTGTTCTGTGTACACCTCGGGGAGACCGAGGGCTCGGGGAGACCGAGGGCTCGGTGGGACTGAGCTAGTATGGATATCATTTAATGTGAACTCGGGGAGACCGAGGGCTCGGTGGGACCGAGGAATTGTGTAAAAGTGTTGTGTGAACTCGGGGAGACCGAGGGCTCGGTGGGACCGAGGTATGTGATTACATGTTTAAACCTTGTTTTGTTTCTATACTTGTAATTGCGGTGTTGTTTGCCCACTAGTGAGTAGGGGCGATATATGTGTGATTGCTACCTGCGTAGGTGGTAGAATTCACTAAGCTTCGTGCTTACCCCTTCCCAATATCTTATGATTTCAGGTGCGAGTAGCAGTCGGGCATGACGGTACACACGGGCGCAAGGCGAAGGCTGTTTAAGTTTAACTTTTTAAATGTGGATTTAATTATATAACTTTTCCATTGCTTAAATTTCATTTGACGGTTTTAATTAACGACGTTTATTTTTATTGTAATGGGATTTGTTAACTTATGGTTTGATTATAATGAAATGCATTATTTTTAAAATTTTAAATTCCTTGTAATTTTTGGGACGTTACAACTTAGTATCAGAGCACAGCTTGAGTGAATCAAACACATATCGGTGTGTTTGGTCTCAAGTTGTGGCTATGAAAATTTTAAATTCTTTTATCAAAATCTTTTAGAATAAAAGAAAAAGGAAAACCCGTTTGGGAAACGGTGATCGAGGGTGCAGTGTGTACAGTCAGCCGACGCTAAGTGGGAAGGTACAGTACTTAGTGTATTTATTGCTTTCTAGATCATAGGGTATGCATGCTAGACTGCTTATGTGGCTGAACCGCGGGCTGAGGCCGGGATCACCGAGGAGCAGATTAGAGAGATGATTGCTACCGAGGTAGCATACGCGATCGGGGAGGCGATTCCCGAGATTATCACTGCCATCCGAGATGAGGTGGTGGTTTTGATGGAGGAGCGAATTGCAGCGATTCCACCGCCTACAGGGGGACAGCCCCGTACTCGAGAGTTCCAGTATCGGGATCTCTCCGCCTGTTCTCCGCCTGAGTTCAAGGGAGACCCAAATCCGATCATCAGCATGCGGTGGATATCCGATATGGAGTGTGCTTTTCTGACCAGTGGTTGCCCGGACAACCTGAAGGTTCGCTTTGCGGTGAACTTACTTCGTGACGGCGCGAAGGACTGGTGCGCTACGGCATTGACGCCTACCGAACGCACTACCTTGACCTGGAAGAGTTTGTCACTCGTTTTCGCGCAGAGTATGTACCTCCGATGGAGATGGAGCGGATCGCCAAGGAGTTCCTGGAGCTCACGCAAACTACCGAGACGGTGAAGGAAATGAATCGTAAGTTCACCGAGATGGCATTGTTTTTCCCTCAGTATGCCGCCTCAGAGGATATGAAGATGTCTCGGTACAAGGACATGTTGCGTACAGAGATTAGGGAATTCGTGAGCACGGCGCAGTATGCTTCATTATCTGTGATGATGGACGCGGCCCGGAGGAGGGAACTCGAGTTGGAGACCCAAGCGAAGAAGAGGAAGGCGGCACAGGCGGTGACGCCAATTTCTACGGTGCCAAAGAGGTCAAAGTTCACCGATTCGCGCGCGAGTTCGAGGAGCAGTGGGTTTAAGCCCAGGGATACTGGTGGTCAGAGGGCTGATAAATGTTTCAAGTGTGGGCAGTCCGGCCATTTCAGCCGGGAGTGTAAGATGCCGTTGATGGTCTGCTTTAACTGCAAGCAGACGGGCCATGTGAAGGCCAACTGTCCTAGTGCGAGGGTAGCAGATGGGAGTGGGGCACAGAGGGCGCCTGTGAATGCCCAATTGCGTATTACTGATGGACGAACGGGTCAGCCGGGGACGGAAGCGGCTCGAGGTAGAGTTCACCAGCTGAAGGTGGACGAGGCACAGGCGACGCCTAAGGTGGTGACAGGTACATCCCTTTGCTTTTTCTTTTTGTCCTTCCTTTCTATGCCTTGTGTGTTTATATATTGGTAAAATTGCATGTTAGGTACATTCCTAGTTAACTCAGTGCCTGCGGTTGTGATGTTTGATAGCGGGGCTACTCATTCGTTTGTGTCTCACGCTTTTAGCGAGAGTTTGGGCCGGGTGGAAGGAAGGTTAGCGTGTCCTCTTGTAGTTGAGGTAGCGGATAGTAGGACCTTGACGGTCACGGATGTGTATCGAGGATGCACGTTGGAAATCTCGGGCGTGAGATTTCCCATCGATTTAATTCCGATTGCGATGCGTGAGCTTTGTGTGATCGTGGGCATGGATTGGATGGATACGTTTGATGCGGAGATTGTTTGTCGTCACAAACAAGTACAGGTTCGAACCCCAAGCGGGAGAGAACTGTTGGTCCAGGGAGACTCGCCGAGGCGGACTTCGGCGATATGTTCAGCTGCGAGAGCTCGGAGATACCTTCAGCATAGTGGGCAGGGGTTTTTAGCATATGTGATAGATACGCGCGGTGAGGAAGAGAATAAGACTGCGTAGAACGTGCCAGTTGTACGGGAGTTTGCTGATGTATTTCCCGATGATCTATCGGGGATACCTCCCGAGTGGCAGGTAGAGTTTCGTATTGATTTGGTTCCAGGTGCTGCTCCGGTAGCCAAGGCACCTTACCGCCTTGCTCCACCGGAAATGAAGGAGTTGTACACTCAGTTGCAGGAACTTCTCGAAAAGGAGTTCATCAGACCGAGTTGTTCACCGTGGGGAGCCCCGATTCTGTTTGTGAAAAAGAAGGACGGGTCCCAGCGGATGTGTATAGACTACCGCGAGTTAAATAAACTTACGGTCAAGAATCGTTATCCTCTGCCAAGGATTGACGACTTGTTCGATCAGCTTCAGGGAGCCTCGTGGTTCTCTAAGATTGACTTGAGGTCGGGGTATCATCAGATGCGGGTGAGGAGTGAAGATATGGAGAAGACGGCCTTTCGCACACGATATGGCCATTATGAGTTTGTGGTGATGCCTTTCGGGCTCACCAATGCACCAGCAGCGTTCATGGACCTTATGAACAGGGTGTGTAGCCCAATGTTGGATCGATCGGTGATTGTGTTCATCGACGATATTCTCGTATATTCGAAGACGAAGGAAGAGCACGAGATGCATCTGCGAGAAGTTTTAGAGGTTCTGAGGTGAGAGAAACTTTATGCTAAGTTCTCCAAGTGCGAATTCTGGTTACGAGAGGTCCAATTCCTAGGATATGTCGTGAATCAGAACGGTATTATGGTCGATCCGGCCAAGATTTCAGCGGTGATGTGGTGGGAGGTGCCGAAGACTCCCACCGAGGTACGAAGTTTTCTAGGGTTGGCAGGGTATTATCGGAAATTCATCCAAGATTTCTCCAAGATCGCGTTGCCTATGACCCGTTTGACGAAGAAGTCTGCTGCTTTTAGCTGGGGAGAAGAGCAGCAGAGGGCTTTTGAGGAGCTACGCAGACGTTTATGCGAGGCCCCGGTGTTAACCTTGCCCGAGGGCATGGAAGACTTGGTGGTGTACTGTGACGCTTCACACCAAGGTCTGGGTGCCGTGCTTATGCAACGTGGCAAGGTTATAGCGTACGCTTCGAGGCAGCTGAAGCCTCATGAGGCGAACTACCCGACTCATGACCTAGAGTTGGGAGCAGTAGTGTTTGCCCTAAAAATTTGGAGACATTATCTATATGGCGTCAAGTGTACGATCTACACCGACCATAAGAGCCTCAAGTACCTGATGGACCAGCAAAATCTAAATATGCGTCAGAGAAGGTGGCTCGATGTGGTCAAGGATTATGATTGCGAGATACTTTACCACCCCGGTAAAGCAAATGTGGTCACGGACGCACTTAGCCGACATCCGGTTGGCGAACCACTGAGGGGTTTGTGTCAGCGATTGACAGTGGTTGCACCCCTTCTTGAGGCAATAGGTAGCGCCCAGGAAGTGGCAGTTCTTGAAGAGAATACTAAACGCGAGAGGGTTTCGGGAGAAATCTCGAATTTTGTCCGTGATAGTCGAGGCTTATTGACCCGGCATGGTAGAGTCTGGGTTCCATTCACTGGTGGGAACCGGCAGATACTGTTGGATGAGGTGCACAAGTCCAAATTTTCGATTCATCCGGGAGCTACTAAGATGTACCGAGACTTACGAGAAGATTATTGGTGGCCCGGCATGAAGCGGGATGTCGCCAAATGTGTTGAGGTGTGCTTGACCTGTCGAAAGGTCAAGGCAGAACATCAATGACCGCACGGGAAGTTACAGCCGTTGGAGATTCCGGTGTGGAAGTGGGAGCAGATTACGATGGATTTCATCATGAAGCTTCCCAAAACTCAGCGGGGGAATGATGCTATCTGGGTAGTAGTGGATCGTCTGACTACGAGCGCTCATTTCTTGGCCATCAGGGAGAGTTCCTCGGCGGAGAAACTTGCAGAGGTGTTTGTGCGAGAGATTGTGGCCAGGCACGGGGTGCCAGTTTCGATTGTCTCCGACAGGGATACTCGTTTTACCTCCCGGTTTTGGGAGAAGTTCCAGTCGGAGATGGGTACACGGCTACATTTTAGCACGGCCTTTCATCCACAGACGGACGGGCAGAGTGAGCGAACTATTCAGACCCTCGAAGATATGCTTCGAGCCTGTGCTATCGATTTTGGATGTAGCTGGGATCAGTACCTTCCTCTGGCAGAGTTTTCCTACAACAACAGCTACCACTCTAGTATTGGCATGCCGCCATACGAGTTGTTGTATGGTAGGAAATGCAGGACGCCCGTTTGTTGGGGCGAGGTTGGTCAGCGGGTATTAGGGAGAACCGACATCGTACTGAGGACGACCGAGATGATTCAGATGGTTCGGGAGCGGCTAGTTACTGCACAGAGTCGGCAAAGGAGTTACGCCGACAAGAGACGATCGGATCTAGAGTTTCAGGTGGGTGACTATGTGTTGTTGAAGGTTTCACCCTGGAAAGGGGTGATCCGGTTTCGCAAATGAGGGAAGTTGGGGCCCCGTTACATTGGGCCCTACAAGATCATTGCCCGAGTGGGAAAGGTAGCTTACCGTTTAGAGTTACCGGATGAACTGAGTTTGATCCACAACACCTTCCACATTTCTCAACTGCGGAAGTGTGTAGTAGACGAGTCTGCCGTGATTCCTCTCGAGGACATTCAGATTGACGAAAGGCTCAATTATGTGGAGAAGCCGATAGCTATCGTTGAGAGGAAGACGAAGAACCTGCACAACAAGGTCATTGGATTGGTGAAGGTTCAGTGGCAGCACCGGAAGGGTTCGGAGTGGACGTGGGAGCCCGAAGCGGAGATGCGCGAGAACTATCCCGAGTTATTCGCCGGCCTAGACTTCGAGGACGAAGTCTAATTCAAGTGGGGGAGAGTTGTAAAGCCTGTATCCCGGTATGTAATTTCCTTGTATTAATTCTTATTAAAAGTTTTATTTAACGTGGTTATTAACGGGGTTAACGGAATTGGCAAAATGTTTAAATCCTAAGTTATGTTAAGATATGGAAATACCTTAAAAACCTAGGGACTAAATGTGGTTTTTGCTATTCAAGGTTGCATGGAAACGTTATTTTTCTCTTAAGAACCGACCCCATTTTTGTAACTCTCGGTTTTCTTTTCACTCTCGCAAACACAAACGAAACCCTAATTCCCCCTCTCCTCCCTAGTGATGCCGTCGACCACCTCCGTGAACCACCACCGCCAGCGCCCCCGGCGCAGTTCTGTCGGCGAGAGAGAGAGAGAGAGAGAGAGGTGCGAAGAGAGAGAGAGACGCCGGAAAGAGGAGAGAGACGTCGTCACTGTTTCTGTCGGAAAAGGGTGGAGGAGAAGTCACGTCGAGGTAATCTCGTGTTCCCGTTCTTTTTCGTTGTTGTTTTGTTGTCGGAACGCCGTAAACCGCCACCACCACCGCCGCAGCCGCGGCTGCCGGCGGTGGGGCCGCCGCTGCACGCCGCCGGGGTGGCGGCAGAGGGGTGGTGCAAGTGTGTGAAGGGTGCGGGTGTGTGCGGGTGTGTACGGGTGCGTTTTGCGAATGAGTCGGGAGTGGGTGACGTTGGGAGGTCTCGCCGGAAGGGTTACCGTAACCATCGTCGCCGCCGCCAACCACCACCACCGCCGGAGGCGGCAGTGAGTGGTGCACGGCTGTCGACCAGCCTAGTATGACATTTTCCAGTAAGTTTGTAGGCTTTTCGGGTCTGTTTGGATTAAGTCACGACTTAATGAGTTAATTAGCTATAGTTGTCATTTCATGTGAATTACATAGTTTCTGCCACTGTTTTGTGAAAGCCATAACCTTTTATATAAAAGTCTTATTGGGGTGAAATCAGTGCCAAAAGCTCTCATTCTGAGTCTAGTAAGTTTCATATGTTTTACGGAACAACCAGTTCGGATCATAGCTAGTGTCAAAATGTTGTTTTGTACTGAAAGGTCCTGTTTTTCGCTGTTCTGCAAGTCGGTTTTGTAAAATCCATATTAAATTGTAGAAAAATCGTTAGAGCGCATGCGATATGTCCCTGGAACCCTAAGACATGGGACTTTGTGATTATGGAAAAATATTTCTGGATTTATCAGTTTATAAGGGGTTAAGCAGGTCCCGAATAGACCTGTGTTTTTAGAGTAAAAACTGGAAAATGTAACTTGTAATCTAGTAGTCGTGGTTTTGGGTTGGGGCTTCACTTTGACATTTGTTAACACGTAATTAGGTGGGAGAAGGTGAGTGAAGTTGGTCGGCTTGTGTTGCGGTTGCGGATACTTGCGTTTCTTTAAGGTGAGTTCTCTCACTGCGTAGACTAGGAGTTACTTATATGTCGTGTTAGTTCTGCGTGTTATTGTATGCTTACGTGAACTAGTTGTGGTGTGATAGCTAGTTGTAAATTATATAATATGTGATTGGCATGTGTTCTGTGTACACCTAGGGGAGACCGAGGGCTCGGGGAGACCGAGGGCTCGGTGGGACTGAGCTAGTATGGATATCATTTAATGTGAACTCGGGGAGACCGAGGGCTCGGTGGGACCGAGGAATTGTGTAAAAGTGTTGTGTGAACTCGGGGAGACCGAGGGCTCGGTGGGACCGAGGTATGTGATTACATGTTTAAACCTTATTTTGTTTCTATACTTGTAATTGCGGTGTTGTTTGCCCACTAGTGAGTAGGGGCGATATATGTGTGATTGCTACCTGCGTAGGTGGTAGAATTCACTAAGCTCCGTGCTTACCCCTTCCCAATATCTTATGATTTCAGGTGCGAGTAGCAGTCGGGCATGACGGTACACACGGGCGCAAGGCGAAGGCTGTTTAAGTTTAACTTTTTAAATGGGGATTTAATTATATAACTTTTCCGCTTCTTAAATTTCATTTGACGGTTTTAATTAACGACGTTTATTTTTATTGTAATGGGATTGTTAACTTATGGTTTGATTATAATGAAATGCATTATTTTTAAAATTTTAAATTCCTTGTAATTTTTGGGACGTTACAATGACTTAATGAAGAATATATGATTTCCAGTTTAAGAACAAATTCTGGAAAAACATATGAAGAACAAGTTTAAGATTTTTAAATGTAAATTTGAAGAACAACCATGAAGGTTGTGTTCATAAAACCATGAACGAAGATGATTTCATTTTAAGAATGGTTTCTTTTGTTTGATCTTTTAAAAACAAAGATAAGATCCAAAACAAGTTAAAACAGTAGATAATATAAGAATATTAACCTTGTGTTCTTTTAAGAATATGAACAGTTTATGGGAAAACTTTGAATGTTCAAGATGCAACAGTGTTCTTGAGAAAACTTGGAAGTTTTTTCGTGTGAGGAAAAAATATACACTCGAAGAGTATATATAGTGAGAGAAGAGAAAGAAAAACTGTGAGCGGGAAAGTTTTTCATCTTGACACGGACACGTGTTAGCATTTGATTTGACGAACGAACGAAACGTGCTAACGGGTGTCAGAAGAACGTGCCAGGGGTTAATCCTGTAAGGATGACGTCAAAAACGTCCTTTCATATTTTAAAATGTCTATGAGGTTTTGAAGAACTCAGGGACCCTTTTGAAAACATGAAGCACTGAATAGAAATATCAGCGAGGTTTAAGAAATTTCAAAAGTATCACTGATGAGGAAAGGAGTTTCAGCGATATAGTTTGTTTTGAAATCTTGCATTTTCATGCGATTGTTAGAGAGAGAAAAACATACCTTGTTATCAGAGTATCAGTTTGTTCAGAGAGTTGATGATATAATGGGTTATACAAGTTCATTTATCACTGAACCACTTGTTGTTATACAAGTTTAACACTGAGGGTTATACAACAATTAATTAACTGATCACATGTGAACCGCTGAAGATTTTATTCTTCTGAGTTCAGCATTCCAAGCTCGCTGATGAGAAAGTTGAATCTTGTCTCAACAAGCGGTTTGGTGAATAGATCATCTAACTGAAAGTGAGTGGGGATAAAGTGAAGTTCTATATCACCATTCATCACGTGGTCTCTGATGAAATGATACCTGATTTCGATATGTTTGGTCTTTGAATGTAGCACTGGATTGTTGGTTATAACGATGGCACTTGTGCTGTCGCAATAGATTGGTATTTTGGAGAGCTGAAGATCATAGTCCAGTAGTTGATTTCTCATCCACAAGACCTGAGAACAACAGCTTCCAACGGCTACATACTCAACTTCAGCAGTTGAGGTGGACACTGAATTTTGCTTTTTACTTGTCCAACTCACCAGCTTTCCACCAGGAGCTGACAACCTCCTGTGGTGCTTTTCCTATCCGTTTTGCAACCTGCAAAATCACTATCTGAATAGGCGGTTAAGTCAAATCCTGAGTCTTTAGGATACCAAAGACCGAGATTTGGAGTACCCTTAAGGTAACGAAAGATTCGCTTTACAGCGATCATATGAGATTCCTTGGGTTCAGCTTGATATCTTGCACACAAACAAGTTGCATACATGATATCGGGTCGGCTCGCTATAAGATACAGAAGAGATCCGATCATCCCACGGTACGCAGTGGCATTAATAGAATTTCCAGAAGGATCTTTGTTAAGTGTCAGCGGCGGTGCCATAGGGGTTTTCATAGCTGAACTCTGAGTTAAATCATATTTTTTCAGCATGTCTTTAACATACTTTCCCTGATTAATGAAAGTTCCTTTTTCATTTTGTTTAATCTGAAGACCAAGGAAATATGTTAGCTCACCCATCATGCTCATTGTGTACTCAGCTTGCATCCTTTCAGAGAAACGAGTACAAAGATCAGGGTTAGTGGAACCAAATATAATATCATCGACATATATTTGAACCAGAATGATATGACCTTTTACTTTCCTGAAAAACAGCGTTTTATCAATTTTACCTCGCTCAAAATTTTCATTTAGGATATAAGAGGACAGAGTGTCATACCATGCACGAGGAGCTTGCTTCAGCCCATAAAGTGCCTTATCGAGCTTATAAACATAACCTGGATGCTTAGGATCTGAGAATCCCGGGGGTTGTTCCACGTAGACTTCTTCATTCAGCTTTCCATTGAGAAACGCTGACTTGACATCCATTTGATATACCTTGAAGTCTTTGTGTACAACATATGCTAAGAAAAGACGAATGGCTTCTAGTCTTGCTACTGGAGCAAAGGTTTCGTCGTAATCTATGCCTTCCTCTTGTCTGTATCCCTGAGCAACAAGTCTAGCCTTGTTGCGGGTTACAGTTCCATGTTCATCTAACTTGTTTCGATAGACCCATTTAGTGCCTATCACTGACTTGTCAGATGGTCTTGGAACGAGATTCCAAACTTTGTTTCTTTCAAATTCTGTCAGCTCTTCTTGCATAGCGCTGACCCAGTTTGGATCTCTGAGGGCATCATCTATTTTCTTTGGTTCAATCAGAGAAATAAAGTTAACAAATAAACAAATGTTACCTGAACCTCGTCGAGTCTGAACACCAGTGTTTGAATCACCAAGAATTTGATCGATAGGGTGATTGACAGTCCATCGCTGAGCCGGAGCATAAGTCGCTGACTCAGTCTGAACTGGAGCGGCTGAAGATGAGATTTCAGAAACTTCTGGTATATCAGCTAAGACAAGAAGAGGTGCAGATGGCATTTCATTCGCTGACTGCTGAGAAATAGATGGGATGTCTGAGGTACATGGTTCAATAGGTATTGTGTTAAGAGGAATATCTGAGACCCATGACGTTTCAGCTTCACTTGTCCGCATGCTGGGGATGATGGTAGGATCATCATCAGCGGTATTAGTATGAGATGGACGAGTGGGAACATCTGAATCACCAAGATGAGAAAACATCCATTGATTCAGTTCTTCAGTATCAGCAGAAGCTCTTGAGTTAGCTGAACGGGATTCATCAAAAGTGACGTGGATAGTTTCTTCTACAGACTGTCTTCTACGATTGAAGACTCTGAAGGCTTTGGACACTGAGGAGTATCCAAGAAAGATTCCATCATCAGCCTTAGGATCAAACTTTCCAAGGGCATCTCTGTTGTTTAGTATGAAGCACTGACAACCAAAGATGTGAAAAAGCTAATTGAAGGCTTTCTCCCATGGAAGAGTTCATAGGCTGTTTTCTTGAATCTTTTAACTATCAGCGACCTGTTTTGCGTAAAACAAGCAGTGTTGACAGCTTCTGCCCAAAACTGAGTAGGCATGTGAGAATCGCTGAGCATTGAACGTGCAGCTTCGATGATCGTTCGGTTTCTTTTTTCAGCGACTCCGTTTTGTTGTGGTGTTCTCACTGATGAAAAGTTGTGAGAAATACCCTTACTCTCAAAGAAGGAATCAAGAGACCTGTTTTTGAATTTAGTCCCGTGATCACTCCTTATTGAGCGAACAGTCAAATTGTTCAGGGTTTCCATCTTCCTGACAAATGTGATGAGTTCTTCAGCGGTGTCACTCTTGGAACAGAGAAACATCACCCATGTAAAACGAGAAAACTCATCAACTATGACCAAAGTATATTTCTTTCCAGCGATGGATTGTTTGTTAACAGGGCCAAACAAATCCATATGGAGTAGTTATAGAGGCGATGGCACTGAAGATACTTGCTTAGACTTGAAGCTTGCCTTGGTATGCTTCCCTTTCTCACACGCTGAACATAAGGACTCTTTGGCGTATGAGTGCTGAGGTAGACTGGAGACTAACTCTTTTGAAGAAAGAGTATTCAGTGTCTTGAAGTTGAGATGAGAGAGCCTCTTATGCCATAGCCAATTTATATCAGCTGAGGCCTTTGAGAAGAAACAGGAGTTCTCAATGGTTGTAGAGTCCATGTCTATTACATAAACATTTTCCATACGATAACCGTTGAGAGCTATCTTCTCCTTTTTGTCAGTGACAAAGCAGGATTTCTTAGTAAAAATTACTTTGTTATCCATGTCGCAAAGCTGACTGATGCTTAGAAGATTATGCTTCAGCCCTTCAACATATGCGACTCTTCTGAAGGTTGTTGTACCATTTGAGAGTACACCAAACCCTCGGGTATAGCCTTTTCCATTTCCACCAAAGGTCATTGAAGGACCCTTCTCTTATTTGTATTCAGTGAGCAGGTTCTTCTTACCAGTCATGTGTCTAGAGCATCCGCTATCGAGATACCAGATACCCTTAACCTGCAAAACAAAGAAAGATCAGTTTGACTTAGGTACCCACTTCATCTTGGGTTTAGATTTGTCAGCGGTGGTAGAGGAAGTGGAAGGTTCAGCAATCTTCGCAACATTTGAAGATTCAGCTTTGTCAGTCTTCACCTTGGTTAATTTCTTAACCTCAGTGGTAGGATTCACCTTGACCTGAATCGCACCAGGATTGGTCTTCTTTGCCTTGGGGGCAATGATCTTCACCTTAGCTAACTTTTCAGCTTTGGTGGTTGTTGGGCACTTACTAGCAATATCATCAGTAAGTCCACAGTGATAACATTTCCTATAACTGAAAGTAGTTTTAGGACCATTTGCATGCTGAGTTGTTTGTTTAAAACGAGAAGGACCAGCATCAAGTATACCTCTGGTATTGGAAATAGGAGGAACTATCAGTTCTTCAGATTTCTTACCAGTTACATCCACTTTAATTCTAGGAGTAGATCGCTAAATATATCCACGCTAAATATATCCAGTGTTCTTGTTCTTTGAATCAAAGGGGTGATTCGCTGAAGCTGTAGAAGCATTCAGCTTAGGTATAAAGATACCCTTCTGAGGATTTTGATCAAAAGCAATTCCTTTTCCTTTGTCTTTAGAGACTAAGGTAGGTTTTTCCTCAGGAGTTGGTGTAAAGGAAGAGGAGCACTGAGAAGATGAAGTATCAGATATAGAGGATACGAACGTTCCGAATTTAAGCATGGAACGCTCAGTGGTAGGTTTTTCAGCATCAACTTTATAACCAAGACCACGTTTATCACTCAGAGGTATCTGAGACTTAATTATCTCAGTGATCTTTGTTGAAGAATTACACCATCCTTCGACAGTAGCTTTTTCAGCTTTCAATGCAGCGATAGCTTCTTCGCGTTCGATTTTGACTAGCTGATTTATATGAACTTGATCTCTTAAATCTTCTTCAATTTTAGAAAGTTTTTCTATTTGAAGGTGACATTGTTTAAGTTGTTCAGCGAGATCAATGTTTTGATTTTCAACAATCATTTTGCCATTCATAGCATCATATAAGCTCATAGTCAGCAGATCGATCTTTCGAAGACTATCAGCTTCATCAATATTTGAAATATTGGTAAAGAAAGAAGTTGATACCTTAGAGGTAGAGGCTGAAGTAGAGGGAATGTCAGACTTGTCTTCCTCATCTTCAATCTTGGCCATGAGACAGAGATTGGCTTGATCATCATCATCTTCAGAGTCAGATGATGATTCTTCTTCATCAGAGGCAGCCCAATCATAGTCAGCCATCAGGCCTTTGCCTTTCTTCTTAAAGCTTTTCAGCTTCGCATACTTTTCTTTCAGCTTGGCGTATTTGTCATCTCTAGACCTGAGGTTAGAGGATTTCTTGGCAAACGCTGAGTTTTTAGAAACTTTATTTGACCTGCACTTGCTGGCAAAATGACCTGTCTTTTCACAGTTATAGCAAGTAGCAGTAGCCTTATCAACAGGAGCTGATGATCTCGGCTTATCAGTAATAGCAAGAGTTTTATTCTTTCTAAAGTCTCTCTTTTTGGCGAATCTCCTGAACGTTTTAGTAAGGAGAGCCAAAGATTCATCAAGATCTGAAGAGTCAGAATCTTATGACCTTTCAGAGTTAGTTTCCAACTCAGTGATAGTAATAGGTCGCTGAGTGGAAGTTGACTCTGAGACTAAAGCAACAGGGGTGCTTTTGGAATCTTTTACAAGATTCTTCTTAAGATAACTCGATTGCTCATGATTAAGCATCGTGCCATATAAGGTAGAAAGATCCATTGATTTTAGATCCTTTGACAGCTTGAGACACATTGAATAATTGTCCCAGCTTTCAGGTAAACATTCTAAGAACTTTGTCAGTACTTCAAAGTTAGAATATTCTTTACCAACGTTTCTCAGATCTATAATTAAGCAGTTAAAACGTTGATGTACTTCAGAGAGAGATTCATTCTTACCACATATGAAGATTTCGTACTGTCTTACCAGGTTGATCTTGCGTGGTCCTGGACTTCAGATGTACCTTCATACTGAACACAGATTGTGTCCCACATGGCTTTTGCATTCTTCAGGTTCATGACGGAATGAAAGACCTCGTCAGGAAGAGCCATGGAGAGAATGGATCTAGCTCTGGTATCAAGACCTACTTTCTTCTTATCTTCATCAGTCCACATATGGATTTCCTTAGGAACCAATCTCTCTGGAATAGCAGCTCTATTCTCAGAGGCTGGAATTTCAGGATCAATTCTTATAGGGATATATGGACCATTTTTGATATAGTAAGGTATAGTTGGATCTACACCTTCTAAGAAGAGAATCATCCTATTTTTCCTTAAACTGAAGTTATCTCTGGAAAATCTAGGGGGTTTTGCAAGAGAACCGTTGTCAATATAGTTTGTGTTTGTATTTGCCATCTTAAGATTAGTATAGATAAGATCTTGTTTATGAGATTAAATAAATCTGCTCTGATACCACTTGTTGGTCCCGAAAGGGTTATACTAGTTTGTAGAAGGGGGGTTGAATACAAACACACAAATTTTACTTTCTAAATTGTTTATTGATAAATCATTAACAATTTACAGCTTGTTGCGGAACAAGATAAGGAATAAATCCTAATCTAAACAAGTTGGAACACTAAGTTTTCTTGCACTAAGAAAGAGAAGGAAATTACTAATAATAACCTATCTCAAGATAAGAACATGACTCGACCAGAGTGTATGAGTGATAGGTCCAAGTACTTCAAAAATGAAGTGAGGTCTTCCTCTTATATACTGCATGCATTTAATGCATGGCAGTTTATACTTTACACGTGGCAGCAGCTCATTGGTTGTTTGATTCTGACTTTTGTAGACAACCTTAGTAGCCGCATGGTGAACAGTGTAGTGTCAGAGTGGTTGTACGATTTCAGACAATAAGGATGTTCTTTTCTGACATATCGTACGGAGATGTGCAAGGGTGGTTAAGACAAAAGTATTTTGTACGGAAGACTTCATGATCCGCTTTTCGTTGAATCAGAGCTTTATCATTCTTTATCAGCGAATGACAAAGTTCAGCGATAGCTGAAGTCTTGTACTTGATACTTCATGTTGAGTGGACAAATCTGAGTCTTCGCTGATCCGCATCAGTTAATTAGGAGACTTGTCGCTGGTTCTTGAGCTTGATCTTCGACTTCAGCGTAGAACCTATGTTAACGTGAAACTTGTCTTCAGGGATCATAAGTAGACAACTAGGATTGTCAGCGATCACCAATAGGTCTGAACAGGCTCAGAGCTAAGTATGAATGGTGAATAGTTACGCTGAACAATATGTAAGATCGTCAGTGATCATCAACAAGACTGAACAGGCTCAGAGCTTGCTGAATGAACAGGGTTTCCTGAATGTCTATTCTAAAGAGCGAGAGTTCCTATCAGCGGTACTGAAAACAGTCTTAGTACTTATCAGCGATAGTGAAACTCTTATACATTGTTTACTTACAATTTTCACTAAGTAGAATGGAGAGGGTCATTATCAATTCACTGAGGGTTTGGATCAACAGAGGTGGTCCGCGGCCCATTTTCCTGCACAACGGTATGACATTCTGACCTCCAATAGTGCAGAGTCGGTGAATGCACTCTCCCATTTTGCGCGTAGATGTCCGATTGTTAGTCTTATGGACTACTTTTGGAGATTTCAACAAGAGTGGTACCAACTTCGACGCCGAAAAGGAGCTGAGCTGCAATGTAGACTCACACCAGCGGCGGAGGAGATAGTTCTCATCAGAGCGTGTCACGCGTCGACATGGAGGGTAAGAGAAATCGGGTATGGGAGGTACGAGGTTCAGGATAACCATCTTCACGCGACTGTCCATATGACCGACCATGTTTGTTTCTGTTTCCAATGGCAAAAATCTGGGTTACCGTGCGGCCATGCCATCGCTGCGGCAAGCCATATGGGTCGTAGAGATTGCAGCGACTTGGATGTAACTTTCTTCAAGTCCGAAACTTACCAGAGAACATACGCAGAGGTAATAAATCCAGCGGGACCCTCTGAAGCATGGGTGTATCCACCCGACCCCCTTCCGCCATGCTATCCACCATTAAATGATAAGAACAGAGCCGGGAGACCGAGAAAGAACAACTGGCGTCCATCACGTGGTGAAGGTTCGATACAACGAAAATGTACTCGGTGCCAATGTGTAGGACATACTCGTGGAGAGTGTCCAAATCCCGCCCCTTCAACTGTGCCAAGGAGTAGACGTTCAGTCAGCCAAGTAAGTAACACGCAGGGCCCATCGGAGCTTGAGCCACGTGAAACTATACCATATGATACCGTTGATCTGAACGTTGATTTCCCTTGAAAAGTACTTGAAACAGAACATGGGATGATGATCATAATGGTAGTAGTCTAAATGGAGAGAATAGTAATGGTTATATAGAAATGGGGTTTTGACAATAGGACAAGGTTTCACGAGAAGAATATGAAATGGGGTTTTGACAAGTTGGTATCACTGGACTCAAAAAATATTCAATGATTAGTATGTGTTTGTTATGAAATAATCTTGTATAACATCTATCAGTTGTATTTTTAATATGAATCACTTTTTAGACAAATTTCAGACTACTTAAACACTACTTTTCACACAAATTAAAGACCTTTATTCATGACAAATTAAACAACAACATACAAACAGGAAAGGAACGAAACAACAATGTCGAACTGGAAAACTACAAAACAATAACACATAAACAACAAAGTACTAAAGCAACACCCGTACCACCACCTACTGAAAAATTGCTTTAGTTTGATCAATCCAACTTTGCTTGTCGCTTATCTTCGCTTGAAGAATTGCGAAGTCTTGCGTACAGTGGTGAATTTCTTCTTTTTCTCGACGAATACGAGCCTCCCTATCTTTTATATTCCCTTTCATCCTTTTGATCTCCTTTTCTTCCACTTCGATCCTTGTCAAGTGGACTTTCTTCCTGGCGATATTCCACTCTTCTGTCAGTTGGTCTATCTCCTTTTCCTTTGCTGCTATCGCCTTTTGGAGTCTAGGTGGCATTCCTTCAGGTGTAGACGATGGGTTAGATGACGATGTCATTTGTTTACTGAAGAAAGAAAGCAAGTGAAAGCAAGTGAAAGAAAGCAAGAAAGAAGGATGGAATGGTGTGAATTATGAATTGCATTTTACTGATATTTATGGATGAAATATCAAACATGTCAGTGAATTTGAACCACAAATTGGTCTTCAAAGTACAATAATTGTGGAAAAAAACAGTAAAAGCATGCAAAGATTCGTGCAAAAAAGGACCAAAAATGATATTTTTTTTGCAAAAAAGGACCAAAAGTGAAAAACAAATTGACCACCGCAGGCAACCTCCGCGGGGAGGGACCAAAAGTGTCACCGCGGGCATAGTTGGGGGACTCCGCGGGACACTTTGGCCCAACACGGGGTGCCACGTAGGCCCTAGCCCGCGATCGCGGGGTCCACCGCGAAAAAATTGGGTATTTTGGTAAAGTGTCCGAGATTTTGGGTATTTTGGTAAGTCAAAGTCAAAGTCAAACTTTGGGTATTTTAATTAAAGTCCCTACAATATATTTAATAAAATATTATTTTAGTTTTCAAAACATGTAATTTTAAAGTCTTTTATTAATGGAAAGATTAAAATAGAGTTAAATTCAAACTTGGTCCTTGTGGTTTACATAAATTAACGAGTAAGGTCCTAAATTTTTTTCTTTTAACGAAGAACGTCCCTATAATTTCATGTTTTATAACGGATAATGTCCCTCCCTTTAACACCGTCAATTAATTTCCGTTAGTGACTCTCCCCTCCCTCAACTTTCATTTTTATTAACAGGTTTAGTTTCTCTAACTATTTTAACAGATTTGGTCCCTCATAGTACTTTTCATTTTTATAACAGATTTGGTCCTCCCTCAACTTTCATTTTTAAGATATGGTCCCTCAATTTTTTCAATAAGCTTTTTGGCACAAACATATATCTTCTTAAGATAATGAGCAAATTAGTTAAATAAAACTTGAATCTTAAATTTTATCATTAAAATGTTTTATCCTTTCCTAACTTTTTTTTTGATTTTTTAGCTCAAATAAAATATAATTTTGATAAATTTTATACTTTAATTAGTCAAAACATTATAAATTCTAATTGGTTAATGCTAAATTATAACACTTTATTATTTAATATATAATGAATATTTTTTTAATATATATTTATTAATTTATCATTTGACAGTCCCATTTTATGTATATATTAAATAGTTTAAATAAATTAGTTTAATTTATATTTTTATATCATTTTTAACGATAATAATTTTTTATATATTAATTAGTTCTAGTCAATACTTAATTTGATATCTAGGTTTATATCTTAGTATCTAACATATTGTCAGATATTTAATTTTTAGCGTTTTTTTTCCAACTAAAATAGTTATCAAGATTATATTTAATTTGAGCTAAACGATTTTATGAAAATAAAATTCTAGAAAAAATAAAATACTTTAATAGTAAAATTCCAGAAAAGATAAAATACTTTAATACTTTAATAATAAAATGTAACACCCCAAAAATTTGGAAAACATTTTTCAGACTTACGGACGTCCGCGAAGGGCAAGTCGGACGTCCGCGGCTAGCGGAAGTCCGCGGGTCATCCGCGGAAGCAACAGAGAATTTTGGGGGTTGTTCGGCCAAAACAAGCCGGAGGTCCGCGAGAGTGCAATGCGGACGTCCGCGATGCATCTGATGGATTAATTTGGTATTTTAAGATCTTTTTCCCTCTCTCTCCTCATTTTCACTCTCAAACCCTAACCCACTCTCCCTCTCCCTCTTTCAGCCGATTTTCCCCCAAGAGAGCACAAACCCTTCTCCCTCTTCATCTTCTTCACCAAATCTAACCTACTTTCCACCATTGTTGAAGATATGGAAGCTTGGAGCTTTTGTGGGTGATTAAGAGCTTTGGTTTGGAGATTCATGTGATAAAGGTTTTTGGAAGATTTGGCTTGAGGATTCATGTGCATCAAAGGAGCATACATTTGGGAAAATCTAGATTTAGCCTAAATCTAGCAAGGTGAGTTCAAGTTGCTTTGTGAAAACTTTGTACATGCCAAAATGTTGTTTTTCCAAGTAATTATGTGTTTTACCTGAAAATTATCAATGTTGAGTTATTTGGCGGATTTTACCTTTTGAGGTGATGGTTGTCGTAAATATAGTAAAACACTACTTTTGGAATTTTTGGAAAAATGTGATAGATAAATCATACATGAAAATGGGTTATTGATTTATGTGATAAATGAAGTCTATTTGTTATGAAAATACATTTTGTGGATATTTTGGAAATATGCGTTTAGTACATCATGGGATGATTTGAAAATGTGATGGTGTGAGTCCTTTGGAAAAGAGGGTTTCCCAACCCAAGGTTTTATTTCGGGTTTTCATGGATTTGAAGTATTTATTGGCAAAGGTGTGTGTTGCTACGTTTAATGTCATTTTATGACTTTTTATGAACTATTTTTTGAGTCAGTTGAGTTTGTGGCTCGGTATTGGATTTTGTGAAGTCTTGAGGACAATTGTCCAGTTTTGATAGCTCAAGTTGAGTTTTGATCATGATTTATGTTATTGGGGAATTGCATGCTTTGAATGCACTTGTTTATTCATTTGGGGTCGTGTATTGTTTTAAACCTTGTTAGCTATGGATCCATAGGATTTTGAGTTTCCCCTAGTCTCGCGGGCAATAGATCTGGAGTGATTGAGCTCAGTTTACGAGACGGTTGTTTCTTTTGTAGCACGGAATAGGCATCGGGTTCCATGATAAGTAAGGCGTGGACCTAGATGGTCGGGCGTCGTCTCATGGGCAGTAAGGTGTAATTCCATATGTGCTTAGCACGGGATAGGCATCGGGATCCATGATAAGTAAGGCGTGGACCCGGATGGTCGGGCGTCGTCTCATGGGCAGTAAGGTGTAATCCCTAATGTGTTGTTGTGGATTTGGTGTGACCCAATGTATAGACCTGGGGTGGTTGAAGTTGGGGGCTCCCTAGTCTCACGAGCAATAGATCTGGGGTGATTGAGCTCAGGTTGCGAGAGTAATCCACGTGGGTGTTTTTATTGCATAGTAGGTGACCCACTTTAGTGTTCCGTCATGTGAAATGTATACGGGTCTCCCCCGTCACCGAAAGGTGTTATTTCGGGTATTTGTGTTTATCCATGTTTTGGGTGTCGTATCATATTTATGTGAAATGTTTCTCCACGTTATAGGAGTTATGGATTATGTTTTATCCATGTTTTGGAAAGTTTGGGAATAATGGCAAATCGAATTATGAATTTAATCACTTTGAGTATCAAATGTTATTTCACCTTTTCACGTTGATTTTGGAAACGAGTCTATTTTGGAAATCATGTTATATTAAAGATTTCAGTATGGGAATTGTGTGAGATGGAAAATGGGTGATTTGCATTTAAAGTAAACTCTTTTGAAATCATGACTAAAACTACATCTCTCTCGATTTATGAATTTATATGGTCAAGATAAAACTCGTGAACTCACTAGACGTTAGCCTAACCCTTTTGTAACACCCTAAAAATCAGGGTAAATTTAAACCTGAAATAAGAGGGTTTACGCATCTAATATCCATACCATAAACGTTCTTAACTAGTGAAAATAATGACAATAGTAAATTTACATCAACTTGTCGTCACCATAAACTCTTCACTCATCCCGTTACTTCCCTGAGCTCATACCTGGTAAGAAAATATAATTTGAAACAATTAGGCTAATGCCTAGTGAGAACATTCGGTTTCAAAATAATACTTTTAAAATTAATGTAAACAAGGTTTATCAAAACTTGACTTACACTCGTTCTTACCGTACTCGTACTTATCTCATAACAACAGAATCATACTCAATCCCATGAGTATGACTATCTTCCAAAAAGTCATAACACCATATTCAAAAGCCTACTATGAATCATCACGGATTCTAGTTTATCGATCAAGCTTAAAGACTTACATTCAATCGTCATACCTTCTCCTTAAAATGAAAGCAGAAATAGCACTTATATATTGCCTATTTCTAATCCTTCGTAAACACAAAAAAACAACACTTCGTCTAATTCATATTTCCATATCTCAAATCCGAATAGCAACTATACTTTGCCTATTCACTACAGTCAATATAATAATCATTTATACTTTATCTATTCCCTCATTTCTACATGAATAGTAATTCTATTTTACCTATTCAATTATTCAACATGAATAGCAATTCTACTTTGCCTATCAAAACAATCAACGTGAATAGCCATTCTATGTTTCCTATTCATTCATTTCTAGTCAACGGTGATATGAATATGACTAACACTAAGTCAGTCATGATGTCACATTCAATTATTCGACCTGAATAGCAATTATACTATGCCTATTCAAACATTCAACCTGAATAGCAATTCTACTTTGCCTATTCAATTAATTCTATATGAATAGCAATTCTACTTTGCCTATTCAATCATTTCAAGGATACACGAGAATTGCAATTATACCTTGCCTATTCCTCCTTATCAATGATACACGGGAATAACAATTATACTTTGTCTATTCCATAGCCCACACTACGAATCTCCACGGATTCTAGATTAATGCTCAAGTCCAAGAAATTACAATTACACATGCCAATTTCTTGGAAAGGAAGTAGAGATTACAATTACACATGCCAATCTCTCCTCTTCCTTAGAAATCGGGAATAACGATTAATTCACACGCCTATTCCACGATTTCTCACACACACTAGAATTACGATTAATCCACGCCTATTCCATGTGTTCTTAACAACTAGTGCCTATGGATCCATTACACTTATTTCTGCTCGTGCAGGTTAATGCTTAATATAGATTTTTCATATCATTCAGTATGAACAAATCGTCTTTATACCATATAGATTTCCCATATCAACCAGTATGAACAAATTACATTTATATCATATCCTACACACCTACTTAGTATCAAACTAAAGCAACCTTTAAGCCTAACACACTACCATTCAATAGTAGACGTATTCAAGCTAATTTCAGTTCTTCAATCATAACTTGTTCAGAAATTAATAAAAACCCAAGGTTACCGGGTACTATAAAAGTTACCGGATACTTACCACTTACCGGGTAATACATAACTTACCGGGTACAGACTTACCGGATACAACATTTACCGGATACAAACACTTACCGAATACAAACACTTACCGAATACTATACTTACTGAATACTATACTTACTGAATACTATACTTTCTGAATACTATACTTACCGGATACAGATCTTACCGGATACTATACTAAATCCGGATGACATTCCGGTAACTATTTCACCCGGTAACTACAGAATAAACAGAACTTATCGGATACTTTGCCCATCCGGAAACCTTCATACAGAGGTTATCGGGTACTATCTGTTACCCGGTAACTTCGACCTGCAGCTTAAAAATTCACCCAAAACCATGTTTGTTCTATTCAGCTTGTTTTAAACACATCCATTCAGTCCCAAAACAGTTTATACAATGGTCTTAATACTCAATTTAACTGAAAACATGGATTTAAACAAAAAGATGAATGAACTCACCTTAAAGAAGATAAACCCACTTCTTTGCACAACCTAAATTCCAAACTGCTGTCAATGATTATGGAACCTAATCAATAAATAGATTTGTTTACAACTAAGCATTTATAACAAACTTTGTCTGAATCCATGGTGAGTTTCTTACCAGATTTTGAAGACAAAAGCTTGAATTTTCCTCTTTCTCTTTTTTCTCTCTTCTTTCTCTCTGTATTCTCTAAACCGACCTCAGCCAAAGAAATGAGATATTTTCTCAATCTCAGCCCATTTATCCATATCCACTTTCCCTTAATAACCAAACACACCTTCTTATTTTCATATTATCAAGATTGGCTCCAATTTTGGTTTCTCATGTTTTAACCCCTCTTAAGTTATAAATTTGTAAAGAGATTCAACAATTTAACTTAAATTACAAAAAATGCCTCATTCAAATAAAACATAATATGACGAAAATTCGAGATGTTACAATACTCCCCAACTTGAAAGTGATTTCGTCCCCGAAATCAAAGCTAGGCAAACAAGTGAGGGTATCTAGTCTTTATATCCTCTTCCGACTCTAAAGTCACCTTAGTACCTCGATGATGTTTCCATTGTACCTTTAACATAACCACATTCTTAGATCGTAACTTCTTAACCGATCTCTCTAGAATCGCTTCCGGTTCCTCCACACAACAACTCTTCTCGTCCATTCTTACTTCAGTAAATGGAATCACATCATACCAACATAAAATATGTCATATATCCCCTTCAATTTCTAGTCTTACGTACTTAATCATAGTTAAAAGTCCAGGAAGAACAAGGACTCAACTTTCCACATTTTCTAGATCTTATATCCTTCAACATTACCCGCTTCCAACTTAAAATTTTGCAAATCTTCTTGGGGTAACTATACAATTATCAAATCTTTTATCCAACTATAACTTGCTCTTATTTTACCCTTTTCAATCATTAAAGCATCTTTCAACAATAACAACTAATACAACCAACTTTTGATACATACCAAAATACAAAAGATAAGTTAGCATTACTTTACATAATATACACACATCTATGCGTAGAATTAACAAGGATAGTATCAAAACGTATCCATCCATTCCTTAACGTCTTTCATCGTCACATGAAAAGTTTCAATCCTTTGATGTTGAGATGTTGGGTTTCTTCCATTTATTCCCGCTATATTTCAGCGTTGGGCAATCCCTTCGATAATGACCAGGCTTCTTACATTCATAGCAAGTTGGTCCTTGGATGGGACAACTCTCTATTTGATGACCACTCTTTCCACATTTAAAACATTCCCTTGATATCACCCGACACGGCCCAAAATGTTTACTCTTACATTTCTAACACCAATTAGACTCTGGTCGAGTCTCAAGTTGAGTGTCCTTAATAAGGGACTTCGGTCCTTGTGAAGGTTCCGATCGACTTTCAAATTTTCTTTTCTCTCCTAATTGAGCCTTCTCCACTTTGTCCCTTGCATAAACTTCTTCTACAACCTTTGCTTCCTCAATCGTTTCCCTCAGTGTTGAAGCTTTTGAACTCCTAACTCGGGTCATCATATCAGCTGACAAACCCTTCAGGTAAGCCTTAATCTTTTCCTTCTCAGTTGGAGCCACATGTCCCACTAAGTTTAACTTTTCCATAAAGGACTCAGTGTACTTCTTAACAGACGAAGTACCCTTCTTAAGAGTCCGAAACTCTTCTTCAATCCTATCCATCTCGTTCTCGTTGCAATATTCCTCCAGAATCTTTTTCTTGAAAGACTCCCACGTCATAGCATCTAAGACTAGAGCCGTTATAGTAGACGTCACTATATTCCACCAAGTCAACGCATTTCCTCGTAACATTTGAGACCCGAATCTGACCTTTGATTTCTCATCACATTCACAAGCTCGGAAAGCTTGTTCCATCTCTCTGAGCCAATTCATACACGTCACTGGATTGTCTGCTCCGATAAATTCTGGCGGTTTACAGCTTAGAAATGTTTTATATGAGCAGACTCTTTCCACCCTCTTGTCTACATCCATCACAGGATTACGAATTGGATTTATTACACCAGTATCAGTCTCCGTTCGTCGTAACTCCGAACTTCGATCATTCAGCGCTTTCATAAACATTTCTGTTTGTTGTGCCATTGCCGTATTCATCATTAGTGTCATGTTCTCCATCATGCGAGACTCTATCGTAGACTCCGTCGTCTTAGTGTTAACGGTACTGGTACTCGTTCTGTGTACCCGATTGTCCGCTCCTTCCATAGAAGGTAACCTCGGCGGACTTTCATGAGTTCCAACCATCTCCGGTCGCTTTTCTACTGACCAATCAATCACGGCCCTATCCCTCGAAGAAATAGGGGACATTGGTGGCGTATTCACCATCGTTCTGATATAACACAAAAAAATAACCATAAGAAATGGTTACACATAACCAGATATACGAAACGTACTTTACCGTTCATTAGTCACTGTAACAATTTATAAACAAGTATGCTTGTGTAGTAATATATTTATAATAATAGTAGCTAATTGAAATTGTGAATATATTATACATGAGAATCCTCGTTACCATCGCTACAGTACTAATTTCACGTATTTTCGTCGACTTTAAGACTATCCCGTCTTAGTACATCTACCCATATCTCACATATCATATTTTAATTCATCTCAGCTTAAGTCTAGGTATATCACTATCATACCTAGTTCACTTAAACTAATGCTCTGATACCATATTGTAACACCCTAAAAATCAGGGTAAATTTAAACCTGAAATAAGAGGGTTTACGCATCTAATATCCATACCATAAACGTTCTTAACTAGTGAAAATAATGACAATAGTCAATTTACATCAACTTGTCGTCACCATAAACTCTTCACTCATCCCGTTACTTCCCTGAGCTCATACCTGGTAAGAAAATATAACTTGAAACAATTAGGCTAACGCCTAGTGAGAACATTCGGTTTCAAAATAATACTTTTAAAATTAATGTAAACAAGGTTTATCAAAACTTGACTTATACTCGTTCTTACCGTACTCGTACTTATCTCATAACAACAGAATCATACTCAATCCCATGAGTATGACTATCTTCCAAAAAGTCATAACACCATATTCAAAAGCCTACTACGAATCATCACGGATTCTAGTTTATCGATCAAGATTAAAGACTTACATTCAATCGTCATACCTTTTCCTTAAAATGGAAGTAGAAATAGCACTTATATATTGCCTATTTCTAATCCTTCGTAAACACAAAAAAACAACACTTCGTCTAATTCATATTTCCATATCTCAAATCCGAATAGCAACTATACTTTGCCTATTCACTACAGTCAATATAATAATCATTTATACTTTACCTATTCCCTCATTTCTACATGAATAGTAATTCTATTTTACCTATTCAATTATTCAACATGAATAGCAATTCTACTTTGCCTATCAAAACAATCAACGTGAATAGCAATTCTATGTTGCCTATTCATTCATTTCTAGTCAACGGTAATATGAATATGACTAACACTAAGTCAGTCATGATGTCACATTCAATTATTCGACTTGAATAACATTTATACTATGCATATTCAAACATTCAACCTGAATAGCAATTCTACTTTGCCTATTCAATCAATTCTATACGAATAGCAATTCTACTTTGCCTATTCAATCATTTCAAGGATACACGAGAATTGCAATTATACCTCGCCTATTCCTCCTTCTCAATGATACACGATAATAACAATTATACTTTGTTTATTCCAGAGCCCACACTACGAATCTCCACGGATTCTAGATTAATGCGGAAGTCCAAGAAATTCCAATTACACATGCCAATTTCTTGGAAAGGAAGTAGAGATTACAATTACACATGCCAATCTCTCCTCTTCCTTAGAAATCGGGAATAACGATTAATTCACACGCCTATTCCACGATTTCTCACACACACTAGAATTACGATTAATCCACGCCTATTCCATGTGTTCTTAACAACTAGTGCCTATGGATCCATTAAACTTATTTCTGCTCGTGCAGGTTAATGCTTAATATAGATTTCTCATATCATTCAGTAAGAACAAATCGTCTTTATACCATATAGATTTCCCATATCAACCAGTATGAACAAATTACATTTATATCATATCCTACACACCTACTTAGTATCAAACTAAAGCAACATTTAAGCCTAACACACTACCATTCAATAGTAGACGTATTCAAGCTAATTTCTGTTCTTCAATCATAACCTGTTCAGAAATTAATAAAAATCCAAAGTTACCAGGTACTACAAAAGTTACCGGATACTTACCATTTACCGGGTAATACATAACTTACCGGGTACAGACTTATCGGATACAACATTTACCGGATACAAACACTTACCGAATACAAACACTTACCGAATACTATACTTACCGAATACTATACTTTCCAAATACTATACTTACCAGATACAAATCTTACCGGATACTATACTAAATCCGGATGACATTCCGGTAACTATTTCATCCGGTAACTACAGAATAAACAGAACTTACCGGATACTTTGCCCATCCGGAAACCTTCATACAGAGGTTACCGGGTACTATCTGTTACCCGGTAACTTCGACCTGAAGCTTAAAAATTCACCCAAAACCATGTTTGTTCCATTCAGCTTGTTTTAAAAACATCCATTCAGTCCCAAAACAGTTTATACAATTGTCTTAATACTCAATTTAACTGAAAACATGGATTTAAACAAAAAGATGAACGAACTCACCTTATAGAAGATAAACCCACTTCTTTGCACAACCTAAATTCCAAACTTCTGTCAATGATTATGGAACCTAATCAATAAATAGATTTGTTTACAACTAAGCATTTACAACAAACTTTGTCTGAATCCATGGTGAGTTTCTTACCAGATTTTGAAGACAAAAGCTTGAATTTTCCTCTTTCTCTTCTTTCTCTCTTCTTTCTCTCTGTATTCTCTAAACCGACCTCAGTCAAAGAAATGAGATATTTTCTCAATCTCAGCCCATTTATCCATATCCACTTTCCCTTAATAACCAAACACACCTTCTTATTTTCATATTATCAAGATTGGCTCCAATTTTGGTTTCTCATGTTTTAACCCCCCTTAAGTTATAAATTTGTAAAGAGATTCAACAATTTAACTTAAATTACAAAAATTGCCTCATTCAAATAAAATATAATATGACGAAAATTCGAGATATACACCTTTTTATTTGTCGGCATGTGCAACAGGCTCAGGTTGGGAGTAGTTTTAGCTACACTATGAAGTGGCGAGTGCCAGTAGAGTGCATGAGAGGTGACTTGATTAGTTAAGTCTTCCTCATTTATTGGGAACTAGCAACTTGTGTTGTGTTAAGTAACGCCCGTCTTAAGTTATTAGTTGTTGAAATTATGATGTTTAAATTCCGAGGTATTTTCAGGAATGAATTGTAGAAATGATTTTATCTACTTTTGGTTATTCTATTGAAATTAAAGTTAGTTGCTCGTTCGAATTTTGAGGGTGTTACAAGTTGGTATCAGAGCATAAGTTTGAGAGAATTAGGTGTTGATTTTGGATACCTAGACTCAAACTAGCGATCTTTTAAGTGAGGGAAAGTGAAATTGCACTATTAGGCATGTTAATATAGGATGTTTTGAGGTTGATGGAGTCGCTAGAAACGAGAATCACGTCGAGGGTAGCAAGGATAAGCATGTACGGTACGTTCATAATTATACCTGGCCAGTGTTATGGTGAACTTACTGGTTACATGTGCGTACTTGAACTATTATAACGTGATGATCATTGGGGTAGTAAAGAAGTTTCTAAGCGAATAGTTGCTGGAAAAGATTGACGATTTTAGTATTAGTCACTTGGGGTGACAATAAGCATGATAATTGCTTTAAGTGGACCGTTTCGGGTCAAAATTTGATGGTTGGATTAGAACCATGGACTTATTGAAACGAATTTGATTCGAGGAAGAATCGTAAGGGTTAATCGATGTAATTCCCAACTTTACCTTAAGAGGTTTGAGCATCCGGATGACGGTAGTGTGACCGGAGAGATTTGGAGAAGCATGGGTTGAGACGTTGAGTGCCGACTAAAATTCATGCACATAATTTATTTTGAAATAAATTATATCAGTTATTTCTTGTGTTTTGAATCCTCCTGTGGATTGAGTTACAAAATCTCAGTAAATGGTTAACACACACATAAGATTTTAAATCATGGTTTTGAACATACATGAAAATTGTCTTATTGCGAGAGTTGCAAACTCCGTCGGAACTTGTATTATTTCATTGATTGTCCAACGTTACTTTTGGGTACAGTGTTATCCACATTATTGGTGTTGTTTAAGATATTGGGCAAGTAACTACGGCTTAAGACTTTAACATTGGATCTCCTCTACGTATGTTAAAGGTTCGGACGGAAAGTTATCTTCCATTATGTCTATGTTGAGTTCTATTGGAAAATTTATTTAATGGAAGTTTTATCGAAAGTGTTGTTTAGATCGTATTACAACAAAAGGGAATTTTGAGACTTTTGGCAGTTTGGCCATGGTTTTGCTTTATGCAATTTGATTTTGGAAGCGAAAGTTTTAGCATCATTTAGTTGAGTTGAGGCAATTGAGCCCGTGGAGTTTTACAGAGTTTCGTTTTACGACGTGTTGTGTCGTGTGAGTGCAATTTTGTAAGATGCATACTTTAGTTATTCCGTGTGTTAACTTTGGATTATTTTGGGCATTTTGACTCATTCGGGTTTTGTTGAGAAGTGCTATTTAAGCCGTAAGGCGGCCAAATGGAATGTTTGGAACTTTGGTGACGCGTAATTTCTTTTTCAAAGATTTGTGTTTATACATTTTGTTGCGGTTTATTCAATTGTACGAATTGATATATATATACGTGGCGTGAGTGGTGTATGAAAGAACATACTGATTGTATTTCTTAATAAATTGCCTTATGTGCTTCTGACTAGTTGATTATTTATTGCCCTTTCTTGCAAACGCATGGTATTGATCTAAGGGTGTGCACAATTTGGTAGTCACTAACCCTCGAAAGCTTCGATAAATGTATCGCAAATGAAAATGTTTTATTAATTCGTTGCATGAGTAAGGGTCATTTGGTCAAAGATACGTTTTAAGATTGTGGGGTTTATGCATGGTATACGATACGATACATTTTGAAAACACGAATGTGTGAGTCATTGAACTTCGGTCAACATTGGTTTGATGAGCATTTTGGAAAATTGTAAACCTTTTTGGTTTTGGAGAAAAGGGGTATTTTGAGTATCCTAACGAGTAAATTTGAAACATTTTTATTTCAACGTTTTATATTGAGAGTGTGAAATTTTAGTGTAAATGCTCTGTGATGAGGATTTTGGAAAAGTTATTTGTCCTAACCTAGAGTGCGTGGGATTGCTTAAATTTTGGAACATTTATACGCATCGTAGGTGACCCACTTTAGTGTTCCGTCATGTGCAATGTATACGGGTTTTCATGGATTTGAAGTATTTATTGGCAAAGGTGTGTGTTGCTACGTTTAATGTCATTTTATGACTTTTTATGAACTATCTTTTGAGTCAGTTGAGTTTGTGGCTCGGTATTGGATTTTGTGAAGTCTTGAGGACAATTGTCTAGTTTTGATAGCTCAAGTTGAGTTTTGATCATGATTTATGTTATTGGAGAATTGCATGCTTTGAATGCACTTGTTTATTCATTTGGGGTCGTGTATTGTTTTAAACCTTGTTAGCTATGGATCCATAGGCTTTGAGTTTCTCCTAGTCTCGCGGGCAATAGATCTGGAGTGATTGAGCTCAGTTTACGAGACGGTAGTTTCTTTTATAGCACGAAATAGGCATCGGGTTCCATGATAAGTAAGGCGTGGACCTAGATGGTCGGGCGTCGTCTCATGGGCAGTAAGGTGTAATTCCATATGTGCTTAGCACGGGATAGGCACCGGGATCCATGATAAGTAAGGCGTGGACCTGGATGGTCGGGCGTCGTCTCATTGGCAGTAAGGTGTAATCCATAATGTGCTGTTGTGGATTTGGTGTGACCCAATGTATAGACCTAGGGTGGTTGAAGTTGGGGGCTCCGTAGTCTTGCGAGCAATAGATCTGGGGTGATTTAGCTCAGGTTGCGAGAGTAATCCACGTGGGTGTTTTTATTGCATAGTAGGTGACCCACTTTAGTGTTCCGTCATGTGCAATGTATACGGGTCTCCCCCGTCACCGAAAGGTGTTATTTTGGGTATTTGTGTTTATCCATGTTTTCGGTGACGTATCATATTTATGTAAAATGTTTCTCCATGTTATAGGAGTTATGGATTATTATATTGAAATTAAAGTTAGTTACTCATTCGAATTTTGAGGGGGTTACATAAAATTCCAGAAAAGATAAAATGCTTTAATTTTTTCATTATATTAAGAAGATATATATTTGTGTCAAAAAGCTTATTAAAAAAGTTGAGGGACCATAGTCTAAAAATGAAAGTTGAGGGAGGACAAAATCTTTTATAAAAATGAAAAGTAATATGAGAGACCAAATTTGTTAAAGTAGTTGGAGAGACTAAACCTGTTAATAAAAATGAAAGTTGAGTAAGTGAGGGAGGGAGGGAGGGGGGGGGGGGCACTATCGGAAATTAATTGACGGCGTTAGAGGGAGGGACCTTATCCGTTATAAAACATGAAACTATAAGGACGTTCTTCGTTAAAAGAAAAGTTCAGGGACCTTACTCGTTAATTTATGTAAACCACAAGGACCAAATTTGAATTTAACTCATTAAAATATTATTTCTCTATTTAATATTAAGTTTTAAAGATTCTCCAAAATCAGAGATTTTTACCTTCTTTTTTTTCTATTTCAATATACATTAATATAGGATATATGTTGGAAAAAAAATATCTAGGACCATAAAAATCTTATTATCTAAATTTGCGATGTTTAGGGTTTCCAAACCCTAATCGGTGATTTGAAAACGAAATATATATAATCATAAATTCATAATTGCGTGTAGTATTGTAACTTTTATCAACATAATGCTCAAAATAATGGTTATATAATCTGGGAAAAAAAACCTTCACGTTTTCGTTCATTACTAATTAATTAAATTTTATTTTAAAGTTAAAATTTAATAACGGGTTGAATGTTCGAATTAGGTGATCCATGTTATATATATATATATAGATGGGTTCGAGTGAAAAAAGAAGTTACTGTGAGAAAGGAAAGAAAGATATTTATCTTTGGATTAATTCTAATTGAAGATCAATACTAATGAGATTTACCGAATCAATTCTATTTTAAAACGTTATTCATGGGTGAGCATAAGACTAAAAGTGATGAAGATCCAGATCAATTCTTATGTTTCTCACCTTAACTTTTTTTCGCACACGATCCTTCATGTATATAGTATAGATATAGGGATGGATTCGTCCAGTGAAAAGTTAAGCTAATGTGAGAAGTGGTTATCAACCGTTGGATGCACATTAGGATGAGACGCACCGAGATAAGATTCACAGAATCAATCCATATATCAAGCTCAATCATAGGTGGGGGCTTGAGATTAATAATAATCAAGGGTTCAGATAAGTTTTTTACACTTTGCACATTAACTCAATTTCTCACACAATTTTTCATCTCTATATATATGTATAGGCGGTGAGAGCCAAATTAATTAAAGAGGACGTGAGATGCAATTAAAGTCCTCGCACACGTTGGGGAGACAAATCGTATTCTGCCCCCTTCAACCTCAACTTCCTACACACCCTCATTTCAAACTTATATTAAATATATATTATGTTAAAATATGATGTTATTATAAACAAAGAAAAATAACATTTGTTGAAGACAAATTTGAAAGTAAAATTCGGTTCGTTCATAGAGCTCTACAATTTCACAAACCAATTTTTGTTTTTTTTTGCATTACGTGGATCATATAACTTGAAGTATATAACATTTATATACGGCAAATACAACAAATAAACTCACACACCCACCTCACCTTTGGTGAGGTTTGAACCCATGACCTCCTAGAAGGCTAAAGGCTCCAATACAGCTAGGGCAAAGCACTTGTGGTCGTGGATAATATAATTTCACTTCTTCTTGGTTCAATTTTCTTGAATATCTATTTATATTTTTATTTACACTATTACAATTATTTATTCATTAGTTACAAAAATTGTCTAGTAATTAAATGTTTAAACAACATATTTTCATGGAAGTTTAATACAAATATTTATGAAACAAATATTTAGTTTTAATTTAAAATACGTGTGATATATTCGTATAGAAAACAAATATTCACAAAAACAATGATTAATCTTTTTTATACCTACAAATGTAATTGTCTCTTGAGCAAATATTTTGTAGTTTTTAGCAAAACTAGTCATTTTATGAATTATTGGCCATTTAGGTGGTTCTTAAAAACATTTTCAACAAATTCTTTAAAAGTAAAAAGGACTAAAAAGTTCGAAGATTTTAGTAGTTTTTTTTGTTCCAACAGATATTTCAAATGTATAAGGTTAAAGCAGAGTGAAAATTTTCAAATTTAGAGATCTCTTCAAAAAATAATTATCATGAGAGAGAAATATTTTTTATTGTATTTCACCAATAATAAACTTTGAAATTAAATGTTAATAAAAAAAACATTTCAATTCGTTAAATGTATGAATTTTTATTAATAATATCATCAATTTATGTTATTTGAATTGTAGTTTAATATTAGTACATGTTTTTAGACACAATTTCTTAAAATTAAACATGAGTCATTGTTTTTTCTTTTTCTTGAAATAAATGAAAATCATATTAAACCATGCATGCAAGGATTATGTGCAAGGATAGTACCAAGAATTTGACTACAATAATTAGTTTGAATGTGTTATAACTTAAAAAATTAATTATTACAACTTAATATTGCAATAATTACCTTTCCCTTAGTTGGACAAAAGATATAAAATGGCATACCACTTTTTGATATTAATGTCAAAATAATCATAATTTAAAGAAATTATAGATGAGTTGCTATAATAAAAATATTTATTTACAAATATAAACTTACAGGCCTGTTTTTATATGTTATTTCATATATCAAACAACATATGTGAAAATATAGTATTGTTAATTTTATATGTGGAACGTCGAGGGTTGTTTTGTGTGTGAAAAAAAATATTTTAAAATGTTTCAAAATCCAAATATGAAACAACACTCTACAAAAACTCAAGGTTTTATATTAATAACTAGGAAATTAGACATTAAAAACGTAAAGAAAAATCAAATATCACGTTACAAAAGACCGCATATTAACACTTATTGTTTCATACTTTCATATACAAAATAACACATGAAAAGTAGTTTTGTAAGTTGTACGAATTATTGATTTACAATTGTAAGAGATGCTTTAAATATATTAAAAAAACTACATATTTATCTCTAACATTAATCAATTAATTATAAATTATAAATTATGAAATTATATATAATTATCAGAAACTTATGAATAATTATTTTGAAGACGTAATTCCAATGACCATGAAAGAGTACACCAACCATGTTGCCGGCAAGCGTATAAATGCAATTAATTTTATTTTCTTCAATCTCAATCTCAAGACCAATTAATTATTAAATATAAATTATTTTTAGTGAAACTGTAAGAAAGAGAGTTCCAACACCTAAGCACGTAGTTGACTTTTGCTACAATTAATTAAATAAATATTACTTTTGATCTTAATAACCACTGTTTGTCAGCAAGGAACGTTGTTTTACTTGAATTAAATATCAAATTAATTATTAGTACTTAATTATCATTTATCAACAAAAACAATCATCTTCGCTTTACCTTTTTCGGATAACATTTACAACCATTGAAATCAATTGTTGTTGGGTGTTTTTTATCTTGTAAGTGCTTGGATATCAAGAAGGTGGTGGCGATGCGTTTGGCGGGCATTGTTGTGAAGAGGCCGACTGCTAGGTTGAATAACGCCAGAAGATTGGACTAACGCATGGATTGGGCTCGGAGATATCTTTCGCGCGATCAGTGGATTGCTCTTGTTTGGGCTAGTGTTTTTTACGATTTGGTTTTATATGCTTGTTGTTTCTATCAGGTTGGTTTTGTTTTGGTTGTTAGTCTTGTTACTTTTGTGGTTTGCTTTATGCTTTGTCTCTTTTTTAGTTTGGTTCTCTTCCCTTTTTAGGGTCTGTCCTAAATTGCGGGTTGAGTTCTTTGTTGTGAGAGTGTCCTTCGTCATTTAGGTGTACCTTTCTTTTATATATATATATGTATATATTGTCAGGAGTGTCGTCTCCTTTTTAAAAAGTCTTTTATCTCACTTATTTGATAAGATTTCCAATTCTTTGTCATTTTCATTTGTTAACGTAAATGACATATGAGAAACACTAACCTGATAAATGTTTGATAAACGAGGCCATCGTAATATATAGTATTGCAATAAAGAAATATGTGAACGATAAACAAGATTTATAAATTGATTTTTATAAAGTTTAATTTGGAGGGAGAATAGGGAAGACTATTATTTAATTAATAGTTTTATATTGAGATTAAATATTTCTGTAATTAGAAAACTGAAACCCCAATTACAAAGAAATATGAACTTGTCAATCAGGTTGTAGCGCAGTGGTTGATCGCCTTGGGTGATATGGTGGAATATCCCATCTACCCAGGGTTCGATTCCAGGCGTCCTCAACATTGATAAGAAATCTTTAAGTTTCAAAATTGACAGGGATTAGTCCGGGCTGTGCCTGGGATACCCTTTAAAAAAAAAGAAATATGAACTTGGGCTTTGGAATTAGAAAATTCATTTATGGGCTTGGGTTGATTTAGTGATAGCCCAATTACACTAACGTTTTCTGTGGAAGAAATACACGTGGGCCTGTAAGGTGCAATTTATTTCAAATATTGGGTTGCCAAATTGGTAGTTTGCTTAGATTGACCAATCAACTTTTCATACTCCATCGGCTCCATCCCTTCTCTATTATTATTTTAGTATATTAAAACATATTGAATTTTTTATTTTTTTCATTCTGCTTTACTTTATTTGATAAAAACAATTATTTCTATATAACTAAGAATAATTATTTTTGTATTAATTAACAAATTTTGCAAAGTCCTCACACAACAACCTACAAACTAGTAGAGATGGTAACGGGCCAGGGTATCAGGGATTTTCATCCTTATATTCGTCGGGAAATAAGATTTTATACCTATCAGGGAACGGGGATCGCATCAAGGAAATGAGTATTTTACCACGTGTACCCGGTTTTAATTTTTATGTAATGTTTTTATGTATTATGTATATAAAGGTCAAGTTTACGTTTAAGCGGCATATAATGCAAAAAATTATTAATCATCAAAATTTTAAATGTTGCATTTGTATGAGAGTAACATAAAAAATGTAGTTCAGACACAAATATATCAATAACAATACTTAATAATTAATATTTTATACTACCGCGTCGTTATATCAATAAAAGTTTCACACCAACAATCAAATCAATCATGTAATTCTTTTACAAGTTTTCATAATGAAAAATTGATTATATTTATATTGTATATACCACACTCTTTGGATTTCTCACTAGATTAATATACTTAGTGTGTGTATGTATATATATACATATACATGTACATATAGGGTTGGGTTCCGGTGAGAAATGTGAGAAGTGGTTATCAACCATTGGATAAAAAATGGACGACCCCCTCCCCCCCTCTCTCTTTCACCATCGAGCACCATCGAGCACCATCGTAAACTTCTTCCTTACACCGTCGTGAAACAACTTTTAATATTAATAATTAATACAGAAAAAAATCAAGTCCTCTAAATTGTTGATTTTGTAATCCAGATAAGTCTCAAATCAGTTGGTTGAAGAAGTCTTTATTGTTTTTATTCATTTATTATTATTCAGTAGTCCTAGTCTTTAGCTGGTTGTTAGTAGTGGCTTGAAAGTAGGACTTTAGCTAGTATAAATAAGCTAGTTGTAATCTGCTATGATGCAGTGAGTTCATTCGTATTTTTGCCTTTCATTAGCTGCAATAAAAGACTTCAATCCTTTGAGTCTGTTCATATGTTCATCTGCTCTTCTCCTATTATTCTTATTCTTCTGTGTTTAACAACAGTGGTATCAGAGCCATGAACGGCCAAACTCAGGTTTCAGTTCCCGTTTTGACAGGGAAAAATTACGATCGCTGGAGTGTCCAGATGAGGGTGCTTTTGGACTACCATGAACCATTAAGCGTGGTAGAGGATGGGATTCCAAGTATTGCTGGAACATCTACCGAAGCACATCGAACTGCTCTCGCGGACCAGAAGAAGAAAAGGGACAAAAAGGCCTTATATCTCATTCATCAAGGGGTGAATGATGAGATTTTTGAGAAGATCGCAGATGCAAATACATCGAAGAAAGCTTGGGATACCTTGCTGACGACATTCAAAGGTGCGGAAAAGGTTAAGAAGGTACAACTCCAAACCTTAAGACGCCAATACGAACTCTTACAAATGGAATTCTCTGAAAGTGTTTCCGATTATGTAAGTCGACTTCTCTCCCTAATAAACCAAATGAAGATTAATGGAGAGAAATACTCTGAGCAATCAAAGGTTGAAAAGGTGTTGCGGTCACTGGCGCCCAAATTTGAGCATATCGTGGTTGCGATATAAGAATCTCATGATGTGTCTGAGATGATAATCGATGAGCTAACATGCACATTACAAGCCCATGGGCAGCGTATGAATGAGAAGCAGGTTGAAAAGCCTATTGAGCAGGTGTTTATGCCAAAAATCACCCAAAAGGATAACTTTAGGTTGATGTGGACTTTAACAACTAAAGAAATGGATCTCAAGACCAATCAACACAATCGCAAGGAAAAATATATAAGACAAGAGGATTTGGTGACGCGGAAAACCCCAAAACGAGGGAAAAAACCGCGGTCGACTGGTTAGAGTCGACGATGCACTATAGTCGCCAAACAGGGGCGAAAGTCCTTTTGTAACAGGTGTTTTGTGTACAACAGATTACAATATGAGAAAAAGTAGACTTAATCGTGTGAAAAAGTCGTGCGTCGTGTGTAAATCGTGCGAAATAAACTATTGTCGTGCGAAGGTTGCTTTAGCGATATTTGCTTGAATGCTCCCGTAGATTACTGTTGTGTTTTTTTATGTGTAACCGCTTGGGAACATATGTCTTTTTCGGTTGTAGATTAGGCCTTTATATAGCTTCCGCTGACAATAAATGTGCTTTAATGCCTTGTTTCGTAACTGCTGTCGGGTCTTTAATGCCATTAATAGCTCGTCCATTACTGGTCTGCACCATGAATGCTCGTGGACCTGCATTAATGAACAAAAGAAACCGGTGTTGACTGTTAACGGTTAGTGTAGTCGTACGACCGTCTTAAGTCTTGGACGTCGGTCGTATGGAACATACGACCATCATAAAAATGTACGACCAGATACTCGTCTGTACATAATCTGTAAGATCTTATCTTAATATAAGAGTGGTCTTATGAAAATGTTATTTGAGTTTTCTATCGTCGGTCGTGATGTGTGATTTTTTACCCAAACAGTTTGCCCCCAAAATTTGAATTTAGGCATGAAATTCGAATTTTAAATTTGACGAAGTGGTTGGACACGTGTCGCATGGGGAGAGGGTCTGGTCGAATTCCAACTGTTTTGGTTTGATTTGGATTGGAGGAAATGAAAAGGTCGTGACGTCACGACGGCGTGTCAGAGCCATGGAGCCGTTTTAGGACAGGTGTCGCCCTTCGGCATGATGTATGTGAAAAGGCGATGGACAGGTGTCGATCATCCAGAGGGTCGACCTGACACGATGTTACTATAAATATCGCGTTGATATTACCTCCTTTTTACGTTTGCAATACATTTCTGAGAGAGTTTTCGGGATAGAGAGTCAGAGGACATCTACTGCTGTTTGATCGTTCAAGGTTTTTAGAGATCTAAGGTACGATCTTTTACCCCTTTTAATCATGCGGAAAAAGTCGATAGCCATGAAGGCTTCTGCGTATAAGGATCTTATGGACCTGTACGTAGCACAAGTCTCTGTGCCCGACTTTTCTGTCTCCTCCGAGCCGACGAGCTCTTTTCAAGAGAAGGAGGAGGTGGAAGCTTTTAGATTATCGGCGGGTATTCCTGCCGAGATCCGGCTATACTCTTTTGACCAACTTAGACCGGCGGAGTATCTAAGCGGGTTCTTCGTTTTGTACGAGTATCCTTTTAGAATAGGTTTTAGGTGGCCGTTTACTCCCCTGGTCAGGGAGTTTTTGGATGTTTTCGACTTATCTCCTGGTCAGATCTTGCCTGAACTTTGGCAGATCTTTCAAGAGATCAATCGGATCACCGCCGATTGGGACGTTCCTTTCACGGTGCGTGACCTGTTGACGGCTTTTGACGTAAAGTCGGATGACTACCATTGTTATAGCCTATCCTCTGAGATAAGAGGTGGACATACATTGGTCCTTGATACCCTGGTCCATGATCGTGGGTGGAAGGCCAAATATGTCATCGGTCGGGTGCGGACGCTCGAACGTATAGATGAGGATACTTCCTGGGTCGCATCTGGATGGAACACCAGGGGTATATAAACTCTACTTCGTCGTACGTCTTATAGTATTTAACTTTTGTCTTTTGCTAATTTCTTGTTGTTTGTTTCAGATATTACCTTTTCTGGGATTGGTCATGCCGCTGATTCTCAAGAAAAGACCGCGAGACTTTTTTCTTGTGGTGTCAGGGAATTATTCGATTCTCCTAGCCGTACGACCATCAGCGCTGAAGTTGAAGAAAGAAGTCAACAAGAGACTTCGACAAGTAAGTGTCCCTTAATCGTACGTTTTCTCTTTGAGTCGTACGACAATGTCTAACACTTGTGTTCTTTTGCAGGTGATTCTGAAATGCAATCCACTTCGGGTAAGTCGAGGAGAGAAGCTTAACTGGCTTTGGCCAAGAAGGCCAAAGAGCTGAAGAGGAAGGATCCCCCGACTTCAGGGTCGGAGGTTTTAAAAAAGAAGAATTCGGTTCCCCTGAGGGAACCGTCGTCGACGGGTGGAGAGCCTACGATGGTCTCCACTTCGGAGAAGGCGAAGACGTCTTCGGACGTGCCAAGGGCGACGCCAACGCCGACGCCGCTTGGGTCGTCTGCTGCAGGAGACAAAGGGAAAGGTCCTCAGACTGAGGGATCCCCTGAAGTTACGACGGTAAACTTTCCGTTACCGTCGGACTTCTTACTGGATGGCGTCCTGGACAGAGCGAAGATTTCCCCTAACTTGGGGAAATTCCTCCTACCAGCCTTCAAGTATCGTTATCGTGGCGCTACCGTGGACGAGATAGGGTCTCACGTCGCGGGCATGGCCTTTCTGGTAAGTGTTTTTTTTGTCGTGTGTCTCTTCCTCTCTTAGTAAGTTAGACTTACCTTATGTTTTTTCGTGCGACTGTAGGCGTTTCAGGCGTCTTTATGCCTTTTTGGCTAACTGGAGGAGCTCCAGAAGGTCGACCCTTCCGTCGCTGAGGAGCTTCAGCGAGCACAGGAGGGTGAGCGTAAAGCTCAAGAGGATGAACGGGAGGCGAAGGCCAAGGCGGAGGCTCTCTCCGTTCAAGTGGACGATCTAAAGAGTCTTCTAGAGACGTCGTCGCTGGAGAAGGAGGAGCTCCTAAATCGCCTCAAGGAGGCGTTGGAAAGGGCCTCTGCCTATGAGGTAGAGGTGACGACGACAAAAGCGTCCCTTACCGTGCACGAAAAACAGGTAAGGGAACTCAAGTCGTCGGTTAATGCCGCAGAAGCGAAGACGGGGGCCCTAGAGGAGAAGCTCCTCTCGTTTGAGGCGTTGACCCGTCTAAAGGTCAGGGCGGCAATGATGCGCCGTCATCTGCAGGGGAAAAATCCCTTGGCTGGCGCAGAGGCCGAGGTCGCGTCCTACCTCGAGCACGTCGGGATCGAGGATGATCTCGACCAAGAGGATAGGGTCGACGACACTGACTCCGCGAAGACCAAGACGGGTGGTGCGGAAGACGAGGGTGGAGTCGACCAGGGCCCTCAGTAGGCCTTGGAGCTTTTGTAATTTTTATTTCGTTCTAGGGCGACCGTTGGTGGTCGTGCCTTTGTTTTGTATTACCTTTTAATACAAATATGACTTTTGCTATACTGTCGTGTGTTTTACTTCGTTGTAAATAAACAAAATAAACGAGAGATAACAAGAACAAGTGTAGAAAGTAGTAAGACGAACGTAGAACTATACGACATAGGTACGTATAACTTTAGAAGTAACCGGGCGACTGGGCCGAAAATATTCTGAGTATGGATTTTAAGTCGTAAGACTTTGACTCCGAAACTCAGAGCTGTTTGTGATCATAAGATCCATGAAATGAATCATAAGATTCCATTTATGTGAGTAGTGAGCTTATAGATTATGACTGGATCACTCATGATATATTTATCGTGACCCTGTAATCTGAAAGTCTTTCTTTCACGATATAAATCGTAAGACTAACGTTCGTGCGATCCTGCGATGTAAGATTCAGGGGTGGTCGTTGGTTTGACCAACGACCCTCTGATGCTTAAGTCAGTAATCGTTTATCGAAATAAATTGATAGTAAAAGTTTTAGAAGAAGTACTTTTTTATATGCACTGCGTTCCAGCTTCGTGGGATGTCTTGGTCGTCAAGGGTTTGAAGCCTATAAGCACCCTTTCCAACAACCTCATATATTCGATAAGGTCCTTCCCATTTTGTGGACAACTTACCTGCATTGGGTTGCTTAGTGTTCTGGAATACCCGTAGTAAGACGTAGTCACCTTCCTGAAAGATTTTGGCCTTAACATTTTTGTTGAAATGTTGCTCAACGACTTGTTGCTGAGACGCCATCCTGACTAAAGCAGACTCTCTTAACTCTTCAAGAGCGTCGAGGTCGTAGCTTAGGTCTACCAAATTATGATCAACGGACGTATGTCTCGATGTCGGGAGCTGCACTTCAATAGGTAAGACGACTTCACAACCGTAGACCAATGAAAACGGTGTCTGTCCTGTCGATGTTCGGGGAGTCGTACGATTGGCCCATAGGACTGATGGGAGTTCTTCGACCCACTTTCCCTTTGCAGCCTTAAGTCTTTTCTTGATGGAATTGATAATGACCTTATTGCTTGATTCTGCAAGACCGTTAGCTGGGGATAACGTGGGGTTGCGGTCGTAAGTTTGATACTACGGTCCTCACAAAATCGTTGTGTACGATCACTTATGAATTGTGACCCATTGTCACACACGATTTCGGAAGGGATTCCGAGCCTGCATAGAATGTTAGTCTGGATAAAATAAATGACTTCTTTGTCCCGTATCTGGGAGTAAGCGGCTACTTCTATCCGTTTAGAAAAATAGTCTGTAAGGACTAACAGAAAGACCTTTTGCTCTGGGGCGGAAGGTAATTTATCAACGATGTCCATTCCCCACCTCATGAAAGGCCATGGAATCAAGGACGTATGTAAAGGTTCGGAGGGTTGGTGGATCATACCTGAATGTCGCTGACATGCGTCACAGCTTTGGACGTACCTGGTGGCGTCTTGCCTTAATGTCGGCCAGTAATAGCCTTGTCGTGAGATACGATTTGCAAGACTGCGACCACCTGAGTGGTTGCCACACTCGCCATCGTGCATCTCCTTTAGGATATTTTGTACCTGTTCGGGATTATCAATGCATCTTAGATTTAGACCCGTCGACGAGCGTCGATAGAGTCTATCGCCAATGATTATGTATTTTGATGCTTTAAACCGAATCTTGCGAGTTTCCATTTGATCTTCAGGTAGTTGGTCGTGCATAAGGTAATTTTGGATGTCAGACGACCAACTGTTCCCTGTGCTAAGAGCACAGATTTCTTTAGAGTCTTCAATAGACGAGGTCGCTAGATGTATCATAGGAATAGCGTCTAATGACGACTTATTAAGCGCCGATCCAAGGTTAGCTAGTGTGTCGGCCTGAGTGTTTTGATCTCTGGAAATTTGTTCGATTGAGAATGGATCGAACATCTTGGATTTATCTTTGGCTATCTTAAGATAGGCCATCATCTTGGAATCTTTGGCTGCGAATCCCCCGCTCATCTGGTTTACGACCAGTAGGGAATCGCTTTTGACGTGAAGTCTCACTGCCCCCAAGTCGTGAGCCATATTCATGCCCACGATTAGATCTTTGTATTCTGCCTCGTTGTTGGTAGCTTTAAAACTACATCGTAGGGAGTACACCATCTTGCCCCCTTGTAGGGATTTTAAGATGACACCAAGACCTACTCCTCTAGAGTTTGAGGAACCGTCGACATGGAGTACCCAGGTCGTGTCGCTTATAGTCGCCACAGTACAAATCTCGCTCTGCGTTTCTTTTTCCAGTTCGGGACTGAAGTGAGCGACGAAATCAGCCAAGACCTGCGACTTTATTGCCGTGCGAGGTTTAAAGTCAATATCGTAGCTACTGAGGTAGATACTCGATTTCGCTAGTCGTGATAGCTCCGGTTTTCTTAGGACCGGCTTAAGAGGAAAGCTTGTTATGACGGTGATGGGATGGGATTCAAAGTAGTGTCTTAACTTTGCTGCTGTGACTAGTGACAAAAGTAATTTCTCCATGGACGTATATCGGGTTTCCGCGTCCAATAGAGACTTACTGACGTAGTAAATCGACAGCTGCTTCCTGTCATCATCTTTAGTTAAGACGGCACTCACTGAGTGAGGACTTACGGCGAGGTACAGTTGTAAGATCTCGTGTTCTTCTGGTTTTGAAAGTAATGGCGGGATGGCAATATATTCTTTCAATCGTTGCAACGCTTGTTCGTGATCGTCTGTCCAGTCGAAGCCCTTGTTTTTTCTTAAGACGTTATAGAATAGACGACATTTATCTGACGATCGTGAGATGAAGCGATTTAAGGCGGCCACACGACCCGTAAGTCGTTGGACCTCCTTGAAATTTCTGGGCGACTTGATGTTTATCAAGGCCTTAATTTGATCCGGGTTTACCTCTATGCCTCGCCGTGTGACCATATAGCCCAGGAATTTCCCGGCGTTGACTCCGAAAGAGCATTTTGTAGGATTCAATTTCATCTGATATTTTCGCAGAATGTCGAAGGATTCTTTTAGATGATTGATATGGTCGGTTACCTGCTTGGATTTGACAAGCATGTCGTCAATGTAGACCTCCATGGTGTCGCCGAGATGCTCTTTGAACATCTTGTTAACCAATCGCTGATAGGTCGAACCTGCATTCTTTAAACCAAAAGGCATGACTTTGTAACAATAGATGCCTTTGTCTGTCATGAAAGCAGTCTTTTCTTGGTCTTCGTTGTGCATCAATATCTGGTTGTACCCAGAATAAGCATCCATGAACGTCAGGAGTTCATGTCATGCGGTCGCGTCGACTATAGCGTCGATATGAGGTAATGGGAACGGATTTTTAGGACATGCCTTATTAAGGTCCGTGAAGTCGATACAAACGCGCCACTTCCCATTCTTTTTTTGTACGGCCACGACATTGGCTAACCAATCGGGGTACTTCACTTCTCTGATCTTCCCAGTCTTAAGCAAGTTGTCGACCTCATCATCGATCACTTTGTTCCGCTCAGGGGCGAACTTTCGATGCTTTTGCTTTACTGGCTTAAAAGATGGGTCGACGTTCAGCTTACGGGATATGACATTGGGGTCTATGCCCACCATGTCTTCGTGCGTCCAAGAGAAACAGTCAGCATGTTCCTGCAAAAAGGAGATTAGTTGACCCTTTATGCCAGGATCTAATGACGCCCCCACGAAGACAATCTGATCAGGCTTATTCTGGTCCAGGACGACCTCTTCCAGACGATAGTCATTTGAGAATTCAGGTATATCTTAGATCTGTAACTGCTGCGCTACAGGATCTGATTGGGCTGCCATTGTCCTGGAGACAACAAAAAATTTGCGAGATTGTTAGAGCGATATACGTGTTGGCTTGAGATTTTTTCTAGATGGGGTCCCACGGATGGCGCCAAACTGTTTATGCTAAAAATCACCCAAAAGGATAACTTGAGGTTGATGTGGACTTTAAAAACTAAAGAAATGGATATCAAGACCAATCAACACAATCGCAAGGAAAAATAAATAAGACAAGATGATTTGGTGACGCAGAAAACCCCAAAACGAGAGAAAAAACCGCGGTCGACTGGTTAGAGTCGACGGTGCACTATCGTCGCCAAACATGGACGAAAGTCCTTTTGTAACAGGTGTTTTGTGTACAACAGATTACGATATGAGAAAAAGTAGACTTAATCATGTGAAAAATGTTGGAAACTTTTAGTAAAAAATATGGTTTTTTACTAAACTTTGGATACATTTAAATATATATATATATATATATATATGTGTGTGTTATATATATATATATATATGTGTGTGTGTGTGTGTTATATATAATTAACTCTTAGTGAGTTTATGTTCTCTTATATGAGAGTTTCAAAACGATATATAATGCGTCCAAAACGGAGTATGTGTGAATGAGATATTGATACTCAGTTGAGTAATTGGATGAAATTAGCAAAAACCAAGTTGGGTGTGGGAAGGTGTCCTACATAGGAAGAGAGAGTAAACTTTCTTTCATTTAAAACCAAAGAAGTGTGAGGAGTTGACAAGCTCCTTGAATGGTTTTACTCTAACTCCTACCCGCGCGCAGGGTGGGGGGCGGGGTGCCGATGGACGATTTCGTAAGCTAAAATCGTCGAACTTGTGTGTGAGCGCGACATGCGGACACGAATGCAGCTCCAAAATCTCGTGCTCACGCAGCTCGGTTTTGCTAAAATTCTTTTGACCCAGTTTGTATTTTTTTGAAACTGTATTTAATTAATTTCGGTTACAGTATTAATTTGGTAATTAAGATTTTCGGTTTCAGTAATCAATTTCTTAATTACGAATTAATGGTTTTCGGTTTCAAATTTCAATATAAATATATGGTCTCGGTTTCATCCAAAAGACACGAAACTTAGAACTGAATTCTCACTCGATATTCTCTCTAAACAGCTACATACGAAATAGTAGCATACGAGTTATTTCCGGCGAACTTTTCATGCAAGTGGTCATATCCGGCAGTTCTAAATCTGCTCACGCTGTTGTACCCTGGGAACAGACGACGAATCTGTTTAAGGGAATCGTGTGTAACACGAGCCTCAGCGTTTTACGTCTTTTATAGGAATTCGTTTCCTTTATTCTACTTCATCTTATATCTATTACATTTTCGTGGTTTAATATTTAATCGAGAGTATGATTAAAATATATTAAAAATACCAACAATCTTAAACAGAGTTCGTAAACGAAGTTAATCGAGTTTGTTTCGATTTTCTATCGTGTCTTAAACAGACTTAGTAACGAAATCAATCGAGTTTGTTTCGATATAATTCGTTTTGTGAAAATAGTTTATTAATCGAGTTTTGTTTTGATATAATTCGTTTTGTGTAAACAGATTAGTGATCGAGTTTGTTTCGATTTAATTATTTTATGTTGTGTGTAAACAGATTCTTAATCGACTTGGTTTCGATTTAATTCTTTGATGTTGTGTGTAAACATTTTTAATCGATTATGTTTCGATTTTCTGTTGTTTATAAACAGATTCTAAATCGAGTGTGTTTTGATTTAAATTCTTTTCTGTTGTATATAAACAGATTGATATTGCGGCTTTGTTCATGTGAAATTTGTTTTCCAAAATGGTGAACGAAAACTTGGTGGCAATGATCATGGATTATTCGGCCATGGAGGTGAATGTAATTGGTGCAAACTCTAGGGAATGGTGGATTGATACCGGAGCTACCCGTCATGTGTGTTATGACAAGAGCAACTTCAACACTTTTAAGGATGTTGATGATGTACAAAAGCTCTTCATAGGGAATGCCGCCACCGCCGATATCAAGGGTGTTGGGGATGTCATTTTGAAGATGACTTCCGGGAAAGAGCTCAAGCTTAAGGATGTTTTGTATGTCCTGGAGCTTCGTAAGAACCTCGTTTCGGGGTGTTTGGTAAACAAGTTTGGATTTAAACTAGTGTTTGAGTCGGACAAGTTTGTTTTGTCCAAAAGTGATATGTATGTGGGTAAAGGATATGCCTTGAATGGCATGCTTATATTAAATGTAATGGAATGTTAAAATGTAATGGTTGCTAATCATATAAATAAAAGCAAGTTCTAGTTTTTGCTTATATGCTTGAGTTTCCAATTGTATGGCATGACCGTTTAGGACATGTAATTTGTTTAAAATTCCATTCGACGTTTAATTAAATATATTGCATACCACAATTTTGATATTAACTCAAATCACAAGTGTCCCACATGTGTAGAAGCCAAAAACTTGCTAGATTATCTTTCCAATCGGTTGAAAGAAAAAAAACAGAACCCTTGATTTAATTCATACTAACGTGTGTGATTTAAAATCGGTTCCGACTAGAGGTGGGAACAAATAATATATCAAGTTCATCGATTATAGCACGAAATATTGCTACATATATTTATTTAAAAAATAAAGATGAAGCAATAGACAAGTTTGTCTTGTATTAGCACGAAATATTGCTACATATATTTATTAAAAAAAAGATGAAGCAATACACAAGTTTGTCTTGTTTAAAAATGAAGTTGAACATCAACTTAATTTAGACAAAATGAAGGTCTAGATTATTTTATACAAGTTGGTCTTGTTTAAAAATGAAGTTGAAAAAACAACTTAATATAGACAAAAGGAAGGTCTAGATTAATTTACACAAGTTTGTCTTGTTTAAAATTAAAGTTGAAAATCAACTTAATATAGATCCACGACGGAATCTGAATTTATCGCCTTGAATAAATGTGGTGAAGAGGTAGAATGGCTACGTGAGTTAGTGGAAGATGTTCCCGGATGGCCTAAGCCGGTAACGACCATGTGTATACATTGTGATAGCCAATCGGAAATTGGTAGAGCTCAAAGTAAAATGTATAATGGGAAGTCTAGACATATTAGACGTAGACATAATACGATACGACAATTACTCTCTACTGGAGTTGTCACGATTGACTATGTGAAGTCAAAGGATAACATTGCAGATCCGCTTACGAAAGGCCTAAGTAGAGATTTAGTCCATAAATCGTCAAGAGGAATGGGACTAAAGCCCTTGAATGAATAATTCATGCAAAGGAAACCTTACCTAGAAGACTGGAGATCCCAAGATCTGGGTTCAAAAGGACAACCTAGTTGTATGAATGAGAAGGTCACTATGGGGGAGTTAATAATCTTCTTAATCAGTGATAGTGAGGCTAAGCGTACAACTTTTAATGATTATTGAAAATCACCTATGTGAGAGAGAAGTGGGGTCGCTTTGAAGGGAATTGTGGGGGCGCAATTCCTAATTGCTCTCGCTGAACCAGGCTAGTGTTCATGACCATAACGAACACGACTATGAGGATATGACCTTGTTAGGAAGAGTCTTGTGTGAAATATATTGTCGTCTACATAAATGGTAGTTCAGTTCAAAGACATCGAGTCTACTGACAACTAGGAGACCAAGTATGTTTCACAAGGGAAGGTTCAAAGGGTAACACCTACCTATCCTAAGGAGGATTCGACTATTGGAAATTTCGTAGGGAGTTTTTCGTATGCATAGATCGATCTCCATTCATGTGGGGGATTGTTGGAAAATTTTAGTAAAAAATATGGTTTTTACTAAACTTTGGACACATTTAAATATATATATATATATGTTATATATAATTAACTCTTAGTGGGTTTATGTTCTCTTATATGAGAGCATCGAAACGATATATAATGCGTCCAAAACGGAGTATGTGTGAATGACATATCGATACTCAAAGTTGAGTAATTGGATGAAATTAGCAAAAACCAAGTTGGGTGTGGGAAGGTGTCCCACATAGGAAGAGAGAGTAAACTTTCTTACGTTTATAACCAAAGAAGTGTGAGGAGTTGACAAGTTCCTTGAATGGTTTTACTCTAACTCCTACCCGCGCGCAGGGGGGGGTGCCGATGGACGATTTCGTAAGCTAAAATCGTCGAACTTGTGTGTGAGCGCGACCTGCGGACACGAATGTAGCTCCAAAATCTCGTGATCATGCAGCTCGGTTTTGCTAAAATTCTTTTGACCCAGTTTGTATTTTTTTTGAAGTTGAAACTGTATTTAATTAATTTCGGTTACAATATTAATTTGGTAATTAAGATTTTCGGTTTCAGTAATCAATTTCTTAATTACGAATTAATGGTTTTTGGTTTCAAATTTCAATATAAATATATGGTCTCGGTTTCATCCAAAAGACACGAAACTCAGAACCGAATTCTCACTCGATATTCTCTCTAAACAGCTACATACGAAATAGTAGCATACGAGTTATTTCCGGCGAACTTTTCAGGCAAGTGGTCATCTCCGGCAGTTCTAAAACTGCTCACGCAGTTGTACCCTGGGAACAGACGACGAATCTGTTTAAGGGAATCGTGTGTAACACGAGCCTCAGCGTTTTTCGTCTTTTATAGGAATTCGTTTCCTTTATTCTACTTCATCTTATTTCTATTACATTTTCGTGGTTTAATATTTAATCGAGAGTATGATTAAAATATATTAAAAATACCAACAAAAAAGTCGTGCGTCGTGTGTAAATCGTGCTAAATAAACTATTGTCGTGCGAAGGTTGCTTTAGCGATATTTGCTTGAATGCTCCGTAGATTACTGTTGTGTTTTTGATGTGTAACCGCTTGGGAACATATGTCTTTTTCGGTTGTAGAGTAGGCCTTTATATAGCTTCCGCTGGAAATAAATGTGCTTTAATGCCTTGTTTCGTAACTGTTGTCGGGTCTTTAATGCCATTAATAGCTCGTCCCTTACTGGTCGTTGCACCATGAATGCTCGTGGACCTGCATTAATGAACAAAAGAAACCGATGTTGACTGTTAACGGTTAGTGTAGTCGTACGACCGTCTTAAGTCTTGGACGTCGGTAGTTTGGAACATACGACCATCATAAAAATGTACGACCAGATACTCGTCTGTACATAATCTGTAAGATCTTATCTTAATATAAGAGTGGTCTTATGAAAATGTTATTTGAGTTTTCTATCGTCGGTCGTGAGGTGTGATTTTTTACCCAAACAGCAGGCTTTTCAAAGTCAATTATCCACTGGAGTCAAATGCAGTAATGAGCCGAATGCAAGACGAGACAGTTCTCGAGGTAGAGGACGAGGACGGGGCTGTACCAACAATAGAGGACGAGGATGCTGGAGTCAGTATGATTCTCAAAGGAGAGACAATTCACATGACCGTTCTCAACAAAACTCGAGGGGTCGAGGTCGAGGACAAGGCATGTCCAGGTATGACAAGTCTAATGTAAAATGTTATTGCTGCAATAGATATGGACACTATGCTAATGAGTGCAGTAACAAAGAAGATGACCAAAGGGCTCAATTTGCGCAAGGAAGTGATGATGAAGGTCATGACCTCTTAATGGTTATGGCGGTCGATGAAACACCAGACTACAATACTTGGTTTCTTGACACAAGTTGTACAAATCACATGTATGGCAAAAGGGAGTTGTTCACTGTTAATGCCAAAAATCGCACCAAAGGGACAACTTAAGGTCTATGTGGACTTAAACAACTAAAGAAAAAATCTTTCGACGAGGATAAAAATAAAGAAACAATAGATTTGATGACGCAGGAAAAACCTCAAACGAGGAAAAAATATGCGGACGACAGTGGGTGTCGTCGCTATACTATGGTCGCCAATCAGGGGCGATGTCCTTGGATATTGGTGTCGATCGTACAACGATTACAATACAGATGAAGGAAATGCTTCGAAATGTAAAGTACAAGTGTTTGAACGTAAAAACAGGTGTTTGTCGTGTACGGAACAAAGTATGAACTGCTGGTCGAAAGCTGATGACGTGCGTCGAGAGCTGTTCTTCGAGAGAAATCTCTTTGCTTCTGTTGTTCTTGAGTTCGCTGAGTGATGCTGGTCTCCAATACTTGATTTGAGTGTTCTTCTTTGTGAGTTCGGGTGCGTTTTCTCTGCTGTTCGATGATGTTAGCCGATGTATGCTGGGTGTTAACTGATGTCATTTGATGTGAAGGCTTAGCTTGGTATTTATAGTCTTCGCGTCATTAATTAGCTCCTTTAATGCTTTGATCAAACGGCTGGAAACGGTTGTCGGAGTGAATATCCATAATGATCCTCGTCCGTTACGGCTGCTCACTGTTAATGGCTTTGACTCCTGCATTAAATACTTAACATACGTAACAGTCAAGGTTAACGTTAGTTTTGCTCGAAGGTACAATGATCTTACGTGATGGTCGTGCGGGACGGGCGACGCTGTGGTCGAGCGTCATGAGGGACGTACGACTTACCTTTTATGGATGTTTTCTGGGTTCTTGTTGAAACCTTATCTTAATACAAGATATAGCGTAGGACATGTGTCTTACCTGTTTTGGTCGTAGTCGTACGACGTGATTTTTTGCCCAAACAGTTTGCCCCCAAAATTTGAAAATTGAATGTCAAATTTAAGTTTTAAATTTTGCTTGTCGAACGCTTAGACTTGTGACCTGGGTTGAGGGACTTACCTGGTTGTCGGGGAACTAGACCGGTTCGCCTTTAACTGAACGAGAATTTGAAAAGTTATTACGTCATACTGATGCACGATGATGCTTACCAGCTGTCGAAGATCTGTGAGGGTATGCGAAAAGATCGGGGATGCGCGGAAATCATCCAGGGATTCGATCCAACCCTGCTTTTGGTCTAAATAGGGATTTTGACGGATCATTTCCTTATTTCGCCCTTGAAGAGTTTGTGCTGTGATTTCCTTGCCATTCTTTGTCTGATATCTCCCGAACTTGTGAAAATCTTTGACTTGGTTAGGTTTCTTCGAGGATTAACGCACCTATAAGTAAGGTACGATTTCTCTGACTTCTGCAAATTTTGTTTAGAAATGTCGAGGGATCCTGAGAGTGTTATTCAAGAGTCATCGGACCTCCAGGATTTTAGAAAGTTAGCGAAAATTCCTGCGTGGGTCGAATTGATCCGTCCAGGCCAGATCCGATCAAACGAGTGTCCCGAGGGATACATCGTAATCTATAAATAGGGGTACATCGTAATCTATGAATACCCTTTTAAGATAGGTTTCTGCTGGCCTTTTTCTCCTCCGGCCAAGGCGTTTATGTTAGAGTTTGACTTGGCACCGAGTCAGTTGATGCCCCAGTTCTGGCGAGTCGTACGGGTGATCGAGCGTGCTACTAAGAAATGGGATTCTCCCATGAATGTACATGATCTCCTCTCGGCTTATCAAGCCAAGATGGACGGATGTCATCGATGTAGTTTATATTCTAGGTTCAAGGGAGATCGCGTTTTGGTCTTAGGGACGGGTGTGAACGACCGTGGGTGGAAGTCTCGATATGTTTTCGTGCGTAAGTTGTCCCTTGACTCTGAGAGTAAGTGGATTAGGACGAGCCGGAATACGTCGGGTGAGCCTCGTTATTTCATCTGGTGTGCGTTGTGGATGATTTACATATGATTTTTAACTTGTTTTTTGTATGTTGTCAGCCATAAAATTCGAGGTCGTGAAGCCAGACGCTGACTCTCAAGCGAAGATCAATTCGTTTTTAGAATTTAGCTTCGCCGAGAGGTCTTTCGTCGTGCGACACTCGGCGGATGACGATGATTTAGAATCTTCAGGAGAGAATCAGGGGGAGAAATGTGAAGAGAAAGGAAGAGAAGAGGAAGAAGATAAGTCGAGAGGAAGGAGAGGGATGACGGGTAAGTTGTACTTTCCTTTTCTTCCTATGTTACCTCGAGTCTTTTTCCTTTGTGTGCTTTGTAACATTCCTTTTTTCCAGGAGAGTCTCAACCTAAAGTGTTGAATGTTTCTGCTAAGAGAGCAGCTGAGTTGGAGCGTGCTCGTCACGGCAGAGAGAAGAGGCTAAAAGCCATGTCTGTTGGCCCTGAAATTCCGAAGAAGACGAGGACGACGACTCCGAGGGAGTCATCGGCAGGGCCTAATGACTCGTCAAGAGTCGTTACACCCGACGAGGTAGGGGTCGCATCTCCCAAGAAGGTGATTGCAGCAACACCCATCAATTCCGCGCTTCCGGCGAAAACGGTGAAGTCCCCGTCTGCCGCGTTGAATCCTTTATCAGCCGACAAGGGCAAGGAACACACGACGGAAGGGAAGAAGGTCACGACGGTCAACTTTACGCTACCATCGGACTTTATGACAGGTAATGTCCTAGACGGGACGAACCTGTTCCCTCACCTGGATAAATTCCTGCTTCCATCTTTCAGGGAGCGTTTTGAAGGTTTTCCTATCGAGGAGACGGGTGCCCATGTAGCCGGCTTGGTGTTCATGGTAAGTCTTTCTTTCAAGACTTAGTTTGTCTAGGCCCAGACTTCGTTGTCGTTGTCTACTGATGATGTCTGTCTTTTATGATTTCGCAGGCACTTCAAGCTTCCTTGGCCTTGCGAAGTGAAACGGCGAAGGTGAAAGATCTCTTGTCTGCTGCACGCGAAAGGGAGAATGCAGCATTGGATCGAGCAAACGATGCTACTGGTCGCACGGAGGATCTATCGAAGCGTCTTGCTGACGCTTTAAAACATATGGAGATCGTTAATCATGCGAAGGAGGATCTTAGCCATCGCTTGACGCAGTCCTTGTCCATGACTGTCGAGCAAAGGGAGGAGATGGAAAAGATTAAGGAATCCTTGGCTGCCGTTTCGAAAGAGGCTGAAGATTATAAATCAAAGGTAGAGAGTTTGGAGAAAGAAGTGCAAGCTTCAAAGGACGAGGGTAAGTCAGTTTTTGCCATAGCTCGTCTGACTGCTCGGGCGGAGATCATGCGACGACATTTGCTGGGAAAAGACCCTCTTGCTTCGGCGAAGGAGGAGTTGGACATCTATCTGAATGGCGTCGGGACCGAGAGGGATCTTGACTCGGACGATGCGAAGGACGCTGAGGAGGAGGTGGCAGGCGAAAGCCTTCAGGATGGGACTTCGCCCATGAATGCGACGGATGCTCCTCCTTTAATTTAGGAATTTTATTTTGTTTGTTTTACTGCTCGACTGTTGATGGTCGAGTGTGTACCTGGCGATCTTTTCAGTAAATGCACTTTTTGTTTGAACTTGTGTTTTCATATACTTGGTAAACAAATATCGCATCGATGGAATGTAAGATACATAGGAAATCATGTGACCAAGGTACTTATAAAATATGAGAACATACGATCAAAGCATCCATACAGGGTATAAGAGAGGAAAATAAGGCATTCATTTAGAATGTATGCCAATCAAAACACGACTAAGGTATTTATTCAAAACGTGAAGTTTTTCTAAGTTAAGAAGCTCAGGCTGCGAAGCCGTCTATGCGATCGTGCGACCAAGTCGTTCGACTAGATGTAAGGTGTGATCAAGTCATGAACCTGATTGTCTATGTCGTGCGATCCTGCGATAAAACGATGTCGAGGGTTGGTCGTTGGCTCACCAACGACCCTTCGATGCTTAAGTCAGTAGCTGTTTGTGAGGAAAATTTGTATGGAAAAGAGTTAAAAATCATACCTTTCTCCTTCATGGGGTATTGCCCCCCTGTCATTTATTATCCTATTCTTTTCGGAAAGAAAGATAGGTTTTAAATGACAAGACGACACGACGATCCAATGAGATACTGTCTGTGATTGATCGTCGTACGACAGGGCACCATAGAGACGTTTTTGACTCATTCTCGATCTTCAGGATTCCCAATGGCGTAGGGGATTTTAATTGACAACTTTTGTATGCTCGGGAGTCGACGGTCGATGGCTATTAGCTGGAATAGCGACATCGTCGATGATATCCTTGAGATTTCCTTTCGGGAAATGGTACGCTAATTCCTTCTTCAATGCGATACAATCGTTGTCGCATGACCATGATCGACGTGGAAGTCGCACCACATTGATTTGTCTTTCTTAGCATCGTCTAGGTCGGACTTCTTTGGCCATCGAATGGTAGCTTGAGCGGTCTTCAGAGCTCCGACTAAGTCCTTTGCAGATCCTTTGAATCCGTAAGAGGATATCTTGGGGTACTGAGTGAACTTAGTCGCGGTCCTGGCCTCTGCTTTCGTCTTGAAACGAACATTTGAAATTTGGCGCACGGGCTCTATTCTGGAAACAGCCTTTGTCTTGAACTCTGGCTTTCTGACGCCTAGCGACTTTTTGTCGTCAGTGTGCTTGCGACGAAAGGCGGCATCATCTTCGACCCTCATATATGCTAAGGTTCGAGCTCGGACGTCTTCGAAAGTCTCTGGGGGATACTTGGTTAGATCGATATATAGACCTGAACTATCATCTAGACCACGCTTATAAGCTTCGATCGCAGTTTTGATGTCACAATTGCGGATACTGATCATTTCGGCATTGAATCTATTGAAATAATTTCAAATAGACTCATTGGTCTTCTGCACGACATAGTATAGATCACTAGTCTGCTTTTCCATCTTACGACTGCTGGCGAATTGCCGTGAGAATTGGTTGACCAATTCGGCGAACGACCCGATAGATTTGGGTTTGAGATTGATCAACCACTGGAGAGCTGGACCAGTGAGAGTCGCCCCAAAACTCTTGCACATGCATACTTCCTGGTACATGTGTGGAATCGAGATCGTCCACATGAGCTGCTTATATTGCGCGACATGCTCGGTTGGATCGGTCACACCCGAATACTTGGGAGTGAAGGCAGGAATGTTGTACTTCTTTGGGATCTCGACGGTGGCGATCTCGTCGATGAAGGGCGACGCCTGATACCCCGAGCGAGGCTCGACGTCGACAGGCACGACTGCCCCAGGCAACTTGGCGAGTAAGGACAGGACACGCTCACTTTGGTCTTCTAACATCTTCAAACGCTGGGCGACGGGATCGTTAAGATCAGGATTTGCCCCTGTCGAGGGATTGGTCCCTGGACTAGTGCCATTACCATGCGACGAGCCATTGGTGTCCCCGTTGAATGGAACAAAATATGGCTGCGACCCATAGTGGAATTGCTGCGGTCCATTCTGAAACGATCGTGGTCCATGCTGAAATGGCTGCGATCTCTGCTGGAATGTAACGTCCCAAAAATTACAAGCAAATTTAAATTTTTAAATAAACAAATTATTTATCACAACTCATTAATTGATACCAACGTTTCGTTTGCAAACACATAATTAACATCCTTATAAATTAAAATCAGCGGAATAAACGTTTAATTATTATAATCATAAAACAACCAGCTCTCCTCGCGCGCCAGTGTGTACTCGTCACGCCTTGGAGCCGCTCGGACCTGAAACCACAGTTCATTGGGAAAGGGTAAGCACGAAGCTTAGTGAATTCCAACACATGCGCAGATAGGAATTATATACACATCACCCCTATCCGCACATAAGCAACAACATCACAGTTACATAAAACGAGTAAACGCCTACAAGTAATTATGTATCCAACACCCCAGTACCATCGAGGCCTCGGTCCCACCGAATTGTAATGTATCCAACACCTCAGTACCATCGAGGCCTCGGTCCCACCGAATTGTAATGTATCCAACACCTCAGTACCATCGAGGCCTCGGTCCCACCGAATTGTAATGTAACCAACACCTCAGTACCATCGAGGCCTCGGTCCCACCGAATTGTAATGTATCCAACACCTCAGTACCATCGAGGCCTCGGTCCCACCGAATTGTAATGTAACCAACACCTCAGTACCATCGAGGCCTCGGTCCCACCGAATTGTAATGTAACCAACACCTCAGTACCATCGAGGCCTCGGTCCCACCGAATTGTAACACATTTATACCAAGCATTGAAACCAATCAAATATTACACACCACAAACAACTAGATTACACCACAAAGACAGTAGTACATACAAACTATTATGACATGCATACAACCCCTAACTACACAGTGAGAGAACTCACCTCGAATGCGCGCCCAGCTTAATAACACAATTCAAGCTTCACAATTACGGTCACTTCCCAGCACCTAAATGCATGTTAAAACATGTCAATACGAGACCCGGACTCTATGACACGACACACGCTTAAACCGTCACTAAAACTAAATTCCGCTCACCCAAAACAGGTCTGTTCGGGACCTGTTTCGACCCCTTTAAACCCAGAAAATTCCCAATATTATTTCATGACCAGAAAGTACTCTGAGTTAGGGTTCCAATGACATATTATACGCCTCCTAACGATTTTTCTACAATTTACTACGGATTTTACAAAAACAGTTTCCGGAACGGCAAAATTCAGCACCTTTCAGTATAAAACGACAAATCGACCCATGCTACGTCACGAACTGGGTTTTGCACAAAACACAGAAAAGTTTCTAGACTACAAAAGGGAACTTTTGACACCGATTTCACCCCAAACCGAGTTACAAGCAGAAAGTTATGACCATGACAAAACAGTGGCAGATTACAACACTGTCGGTTTACCGACCTGCTGTAAAAACAGAAGTTTTCCGCCTAGCTAGGGGCCGAACCAGCCTTTCGCCAAAACACGAAAAACGTGCCCGACACAGAAAGTGAACCGTGGACACCAGAATCGCCTCAAACCGAGTTACGACGAGAAAGTTATGGTTGTGCGAAAACTGGACAGCACACTAAAATTTTCATAAAAGATAACTTATAAAAACGGTTCAAGGCTTAACGATTCGGGTCTTACGCTACGTGTGACACCCACTGCCACCACCCTCCACCTACAGCCACCGCAGCGACGGCGTGCGGCGGTGGTGGTCTCGCCGGAAAAACGAAAGGAACAAGGAAAAGAAACGAGACGAACGAGAGAACGACTTACCTCAAGACGACGCCTCACCACCACGACCGATCTTCTCTCCCTCGACTCCTCCGACGGACAGCAGCAGCGGTGACCTCCGCTAACAGCACAGCGGCGACAGGTGGGGGGGGGGGGGGTTTCCGGCCAACTCCTCTCTCTCTACCTCTCGGTTTCTATCTCTCTCTCTCTCTCTAACTCTTCTTCTCGGCGGCAAAGCACACAAAGGAAAAGGAAAGGGTTATGGAAACGTTTTGGGTTTGCTTGGCTATCAAGGAAAGAAGAAACAAGGATGGAATTTGGCCATGGGCCGTGACCTATGAGATAAGTTCCAAAAATTGCACTCTAGCCCCTCAACTACACCTTATCTCACAAACTACACTAAATGACACTAAAGCTACAATTTTGGTCCTTTTTGACACCAAACCATTAACCAAACAATTAAAGGTAAACCATTTTTAAATTATTAAAATTAATTAATAAACGTACCGGGACACGGGCTTTACAACTCTCCCCCACTTGGATTAGACTTCGCCCCCGAAGTCTACGTCCGCAAACAGCTTCTAAAAATTCTCTCGCATTTGATGATATCCCAAACTCAAACCACTTTCAACCTCTAACCCTTCTAATGGTGCTCACCAATATACCCTACAGGATACCCGACTACGATCATTCCTACCCTTAACTGTCGATTAACTACCACAAATTCTAATAGACTCCAAAGATTTTCAATAAATTATATCCACAAAACATCGACCCCCTGCCGAACATCGGTCCAACCGATTGCAATAACAAATATCGGCCACCCGCCGAACATCGGTCCAACCGATCACAATAACAAACATCGTCCACCCGCCGAACATCGGTCCAACCGATCACAATAACAAACATCGGCCACCCGCCGAACATCGGTCCAACCGATTTCAGTAACTCAAATAAGCGTGGTATTATCCTAGACATTAACACCAATAGCTATCCCCCACTACCAAATCACTAACACACACGTAGATCGTTCCACCACAACCATTCATCACAAGTGATCATTTCAGGGTTACTATTACCATCACCAAGATTATCTTAAAATCGGCTACAACTCTCCGATTATACTAAAGGTGTTTGGCCTCAAGCCCAAAAGTCGACACCTAATTATACCACCTACCTCAAAATGGTTGATGCGCATTTATTCTCTAAATAACAAAGGGCACCAATCCCTTAACCGATACTATTCGGCCTACAGTACTAACGCGCGTGGAATACCTACCTTCCTCCGTCGACGTACCATCCACACTTGCTATACGAAGCCAAGTCACACCGTATCGAGGATACACCTTGACGTCTACCTCCCAGGTAACGCCTCAAGACCCAGCATACCGGAACTACCTCCCAGGTAAGTGCCCACAACTATATCCTCCTAGTACCTACTGGAAAGTCTAGGTTAAAACACATGAATACCGGGGTCCCACCCCGAGATACCCAACCGACCATTACCAACGACTGACTAACGTGTCTAAGGATCCAAAGCAAACAGCCTACCAACAATATGCCTATTCCGGATTGACTCACTCACCCAAACATGTAAACACTCAACGTGCAAAGAATGCCAAACGGTGCGACAAAAACAACTCATCAACTAGACTCCACATCGAGCCATTAAACCCGGGCAATAGGCCCATGACTAACTCCAAGTCAAAACCGAGCAAAATGCTCCACGCTTGCTAGACCCATAGATCGGAAAATGCGTTTAAACAAAGTTTAAGCAAGCAACACTCTGAAATCAACCTTAGTCCCAGACTCAATACGGGTTAACCAAAAAGAGTTTTCCAAAAGGACTCATACCCTGAAAATTCTCGAAATGACACATGACACTTAAAAGCACATTTCCCCAAATGGTTTACAAAATCATTTACAAAATATTTTCAACATCAGGATTTTCATCTCAAAAAGATCGTAAGCAATAAAACTACTATTACCAGATCGATAGTTACGCAAAACTGGACACGCTCGTCCCACATAGGAAAAAATCACGTTGAAAATCGTTCCATTGCAGTTCGGTTTACTCACACAAAAGCAAAACGTAATAAATAATTTCTTTAAAATGAACCGCCTCGATTCCAGTATGGATTGACTAATGACATGCACTAAAGGTAACCGCTGACCTTAAACAGGGTGCGACAAAGGTGTGCACATAATTCAAATTAAGTTTCACGACATTTGATTCAAAAATTCCTCTTTTTAATCATAAAATGACGTGGCACAGGGTTCGCCACAAATTTTTCGCGCGTCAGCTAGTCACACAAAACGATGACACGGTTTACAAATATATTTTTGTTAAAACACAATTGTCTCGTGTAAGTTGCAAACTTGAAGACAGAAACCAGTCCGCTTCTAATAATTGGAAATATCGACTAAAAAAACCTCGTAAAATCTCAAACTGGGGGCAGGCCTGCAAGCTTGTAACACTTCCTCAAGTTTCGTACTTGGGACATATAATGTCAAAACATTATAGTTTTAAAAAAAAATGTATTTATCGAAAATGCTCAAAATACTCGTTTCCTCCAAAGCAAAAGTTTTTAATTTCCCAAAAAAAAAAATGAACGGTAAATCTAAATTAACCGAATGTCAAAAATCTACGCATTTATATTTCCAAAATATAACACATTGTAATCGTATGCATGATGTTTACAACATTAAAACACTCCTTGGATCAATGGTCTTTCATTTCGACAAAAAGGAACTAAAGCATTTTCATGCACGACTCGTTCATCAAAATGCCGAGAACAGAGGTTACCCCAGTATGCATACCCCTAAGTCGATAAATCGCATTTTCATGAAAATGTCAATAAAACCTTTAGCTGACTAAAAAGCGCACTAAACAATTCCTTATGAAATGTTACCAAAATTCCTCCATGCATCACTTATGTCACGCATGAATCAATCCACACACTGAACCATTTGCAATAAAACACTTAGTAATACAAACTCTCGAACGAAAAGTTAAGCGACACTAGAATTCCAAACTCATTTTAGACAAATCACTAAAATAGCCTTTAAACAGACATCGCGGAATGTAACTTTCCGTCTCGACTCTAACACATGTGGAGGAGTTCCAATGTTAGAGTCTCAAGCCGTAGTCACTTACCCAACATCTTAACTACCACAAAACACGGATATTATCGTACCCGAAAGAACCGTTGGAAAATAATCAAATGAAACAATATTTTACAAAGTTTTCAACTCCCGTGATAAAACGGTTTCAAGCATTTTCAAAACCATAATATAACATCTTGTGCGTGTGCTAAACATTTCCCAAAATTCCAAAACACAATCCATATAAGGACTGGAAACACAAAGAGTAGTTAATGCAACCCTATTTTCAAAATAGACTTTGTGCATGACTCAGTCGGCATTCGATGTCTCGACTCATATCCCTCCAAAACTCCCGATCCACAATCGCCATCCGGACATTTAAATCTCTTAAGGCAAGTTGGGAAATCACATCAAATCATCTTACGTGTTTTCCTCAAATCAAAGTCGGCTCAAAAGCCTATGATTCTAGCACAATTGCCAATTTTTTTGACCCGAAATGGTCTACTTAAAACAAACCACATCCTTATCGTCACCCCAAGTGATTGCTACTAGACACGTCCTTCTATCCCAACGACTGCTAGTTTAGAACCTTCGACACTACCCCAACGATCATCCCATCAAAGCAAGTCAAGTACACACATGTACCAGGGGATCTACTACATTTGTCTCTCCTCGTGACGGCTATTCAGGGTAGATAATACAACGCGTTATTAGCACATAACAACGCACACTATCAACACTCACGCCCAACTCCTTGGATTCCTCGTGACTTCCCCGGCTCGAGCATTGATCTTGTGCTTCTGGTAGTAGGAGCTCTACTACTACCTTCCACACCTATCATTGCTCGTTCCGAGTCTCATCCCGAGGGTCCAAGTAGTTTCTCGCCGAAACTATACACATAAAATAATTAATCCACACATGCCAGTTCAAGAACATATCCTAAACATGCAAACTCATACAACTACTGTATATATATAAAACCATCGGTCTCCCCGATCAGACAGCCACAAATGTATACTTAATATACCATCGGTCACCCCAATCATACAACAACAATTAAATATATAATTAACCATATGCCCGCACCAGCATATATATACATCCACCCTTCCTAGTTCCCTAGGAATTTCCTCTTATCCCACTACCCTTGCTACTACCGAATCCCTACTAATTATAACGGGTGACCTCGCGAATACCCGGTTATATGCAGTGCGAAATAAATAGACAGTCGAATACAAGACTCTATCCTAGAACGGTTGGACTCAAACAAGAGCTGCGCAATAGAACTAAATCGAATATTCTAAGGCTATAAATCTCTTACTGCATACAACCTAGAGGGCATTCACTTAGTAACCTATCATAATTAGCATAAATTCCTAATAGCAAGTAGTTCAACATACCGCATAGTGTCCACAACAGGCAATCTAGCATGCATACTCTATGATTTAGAAAGCAATAAAACACTAAGTGCTGTACCTTTCCCCTTTGGCTCCGGCTGACTGTACACACTGCGCCTCCGATCACCGTTCCTCGAATGGGTCTTTACTTTTTCTTTTATTTCCAAAAAGATTTAATAAAGAATTTGAAAATTTCCCAGCCGCAACTTGAGACCAAACACACCGAGGTGCGTTTGATTCACTCAAGCTGTGCTCTGATACCAAGTTGTAACGTCCCAAAAATTACAAGCAAATTTAAATTTTTAAATAAACAAATTATTTATCACAACTCATTAATTGATACCAACGTTTCGTTTGCAAACACATAATTAACATCCTTATAAATTAAAATCAGCGGAATAAACGTTTAATTATTATAATCATAAAACAACCAGCTCTCCTCGCGCGCCAGTGTGTACTCGTCACGCCTTGGAGCCGCTCGGACCTGAAACCACAGTTCATTGGGAAAGGGTAAGCACGAAGCTTAGTGAATTCCAACACATGCGCAGATAGGAATTATATACACATCACCCCTATCCGCACATAAGCAACAACATCACAGTTACATAAAACGAGTAAACGCCTACAAGTAATTATGTATCCAACACCTCAGTACCATCGAGGCCTCGGTCCCACCGAATTGTAATGTATCCAACACCTCAGTACCATCGAGGCCTCGGTCCCACCGAATTGTAATGTATCCAACACCTCAGTACCATCGAGGCCTCGGTCCCACCGAATTGTAATGTAACCAACACCTCAGTACCATCGAGGCCTCGGTCCCACCGAATTGTAATGTATCCAACACCTCAGTACCATCGAGGCCTCGGTCCCACCGAATTGTAATGTAACCAACACCTCAGTACCATCGAGGCCTCGGTCCCACCGAATTGTAATGTAACCAACACCTCAGTACCATCGAGGCCTCGGTCCCACCGAATTGTAACACATTTATACCAAGCATTCAAACCAGTCAAATATTACACACCACAAACAACTAGATTACACCACAAAGACAGTAGTACATACAAACTATTATGACATGCATACAACCCCTAACTACACAGTGAGAGAACTCACCTCGAATGCGCGCCCAGCTTAATAACACAATTCAAGCTTCACAATTACGGTCACTTCCCAGCACCTAAATGCATGTTAAAACGTGTCAATACGAGACCCGGACTCTATGACACGACACACGCTTAAACCGTCACTAAAACTAAATTCCGCTCACCCAAAACAGGTCTGTTCGGGACCTGTTTCCACCCCTTTAAACCCAGAAAATTCCCAATATTATTTCATGACCAGAAAGTACTCTGAGTTAGGGTTCCAAGGACATATTATACGCCTCCTAACGATTTTTCTACAATTTACTACGGATTTTACAAAAACAGTTTCCGGAACGGCGAAATTCAGCACCTTTCAGTATAAAACGACAAATCGACCCATGCTACGTCCCGAACTGGGTTTTTCACAAAACACAGAAAAGTTTCTAGACTCAAAAAGGGAACTTTTGACACTGATTTCACCCCAAACCGAGTTACAAGCAGAAAGTTATGACCATGACAAAACAGTGGCAGATTACAACACTGTCGGTTTATCGACCTGCTGTAAAAACAGAAGTTTTCCGCCTAGCTAGGGGCCGAACCAGCCTTTCGCCAAAACACGAAAAACGTGCCCGACACAGAAAGTGAACCGTGGACACCAGAATCGCCTCAAACCGAGTTACGACGAGAAAGTTATGGTTGTGCGAAAACTGGACAGCACACTAAAATTTTCATAAAAGATAACATATAAAAACGGTTCAAGGCTTAACGATTCGGGTCTTACGCTACGTGTGACACCCACTGCCACCACCCTCCACCTACAGCCACCGCAGCGACGGCGTGCGGCGGTGGTGGTCTCGCCGGAAAAACGAAAGGAACAAGGAAAAGAAACGAGACGAACGAGAGAACGACTTACCTCAAGACGACGCCTCACCACCACGACCGATCTTCTCTCCCTCGACTCCTCCGACGGACAGCAACAGCGGTGACCTCCGCTAACAGCACAACGGCGACAGGTGGGGGGGGGGGGTTTCCGGCCAACTCCTCTCTCTCTACCTCTCGGTTTCTATCTCTCTCTCTCTCTAACTCTTCTTCTCGGCGGCAAAGCACACAAAGGAAAAGGAAAGGGTTATGGAAACGTTTTGGGTTTGCTTGGCTATCAAGGAAAGAAGAAACAAGGATGGAATTTGGCCATGGGCCGTGACCTATGAGATAAGTTCCAAAAATTGCACTCTAGCCCCTCAACTACACCTTATCTCACAAACTACACTAAATGACACTAAAGCTACAATTTTGGTCCTTTTTGACACCAAACCATTAACCAAACAATTAAAGGTAAACCATTTTTAAATTATTAAAATTAATTAATAAACGTACCGGGACACGGGCTTTACATGGAAAGATTGCGATCCTTGCTGTAAAGGTTGCGGACTACTTTGGAACGGCTGGGAAAATGGCTGGGATCCATTCTGAAACGGCTGGGCGCCACCTTGCAATGGTTGGGATCCATTGTTCAAGGGTGGTGGTCGGATGTGCTGAAGGGGAATCTGCCCAGAATGGGGATTCGGAATGAACGGACCCGGCTGCTGATTCTGCATGAATGGACCTGCATGCTGATTCTGTACGGACGGGCCTGGTTCCGGACCTGGATTCTGGATGAATGGTCTAGGACCATTCTGGGATCCAAAAGGATTCCTTAGCCGCGCGATCTCTTCAGCTGCTCTGCGATTCTGCTCTGCCATTGCATTGAGTTGATTCCTAGCAACCTCGAGCTCCTGATACATCTGAGCGACGGCTTGCTGCTGATTTCCAGGGGCTGCCATTTTCCTGCAACAGATAATAGAAGAAACTCCAAGAAACTATTAGTAGAACGCACGTTCGTCGAGGATTTTCTCTAGATGTAGTCCCACGGATGGCGCCAAACTGTTAATGCCAAAAATCGCACCAAAGGGACAACTTAAGGTCGATGTGGACTTAAACAACTAAAGAAAGAATCTTTCGACGAGACGTGCGATGAGGATAAAAGTAAAGAAACAAGGGATTTGATGACGCAGGAAAAACCTCAAACGAGGAAAAAACCTGCGGACGACAGTGGGTGTCGTCGCTATACTATGGTCGCCAATCAGGGGCGATGTCCTTGGATACTGGTGTCGATCGTACAACGATTACAATACAGATGAAGGAAATGCTTCAAAATGTAAAGTACAAGTGTTGGAACGTAAAAACAGGTGTTTGTCGTGTACGAAACAAAGTATGAACTGCTGGTCGAAAGCTGACGACGTGCGTCGAGAGCTGTTCTTCGAGAGAAATCTCTTTGCTTCTGTTGTTCTTGAGTTCGCTGAGTGATTCTGGTCTCCAGTACTTGATTTGAGTGTTCTTCTTTGTGAGTTCGGGTGTGTTTTCTCTGCTGTTCGATGATGTTAGCCGATGTATGCTGGGTGTTAACTGATGTCCTTTGATGTGAAGGCTTAGCTTTGTATTTATAGTCTTCGCGTCATTAATTAGCTCCTTTAATGCTTTGATCAACGGCTGGAAACGGTTGCCGGAATGAATATCCATAATGATCCTCGTCCGTTACGGCTGCTCACTGTTAATGGCTTTGACTCCTGCATTAAATACTTAACATACGTAACAGTCAAGGTTAACGTTAGTTTTGCTCGAAGGTACAATGATCTTACGTGATGGTCGTGCGGGATGGGCGACGCTGTGGTCGAGCGTCATGAGGGACGTACGACTTACCTTTTACGGATGTTTTCTGGGTTCTTGTTGAGACCTTATCTTAATACAAGATATAGCTTAGGACATGCGTCTTACCTGTTTTGGTCGTAGTCGTACGACGTGATTTTTTGCCCAAACATTCACCGATCTTGATGAGTCGGTAAGAACTAAAGTGAAATTTGCAGACGACAACACAATCCCAGTCATGGGAAAAGGGCATATTCTTATCAGGTTAAAGAATGGAGATCACAAGCATATTTCCGATGTTTTCTATGTACCGGGCATGAAAAACAACATGCTTAGTGTTGGTCAACTACTGGAAAAGGGGTATGAAATGGGTTTCCGGAACAAGCAGCTCTCCATCCTTGATAAAAAAAGGTATCCTCATTCTCAAAGCTCCTTTAACCACAAACAGGATGTTCCAAGTTAACATTCCTAGTGGTAGTTATAAGTGTCTAAATGTAACACCCCAAAGTTTGAAATTTCCGACTTTTGAACTTGCGGACGTCCGCATAAGGACCAGGCCGGATGTCCGTGTCCAGCCGGAAGTCCGCGGGTCGTCCGCGGAAGCAGCAGAGGAATTGTGGGTTCGGATTAGCTCAAAGGCCGAACATTCACATGGTGGCTTAGCCGGACGTCCGCGTAGGGCCTGGTGAGATATTTTTGTTGCTTTTAAGAGACCTTTTCCCTCTCTCTCCCCTCACTTCATTTCACAACCCTAAACCAGATTTCTCTCCCTCTCTCAAACCGATTTCCTCCCCAAGAAAACCTTAAACCCATCATCCTCTTCATCATCTTCTCCACTCAAACCAAACCCATTTCCACCATTGTTGAAGATATGGAAGCTTGGAGCTTTTATGGAGACTAGTAGCTTTTGCTTTGAGGATTCAAGTGATGAAGGTAATCTCTCTCTCTACCAAAAGCTAGGTTGTTGTTGTTTTGACTTTCTCTTCCGTTTTAGGGTATGTTAATGCCAAAAATCGTCCAAAAGGATAACTTAAGGTTGATTGTGGAATTTAACAACTAAAGATAGGAATCTTTCAACAAACCGTGCGACAAAGACAGAAAAATGTAAATGAGACAGAGATTTTGGTGACGCGGGAAAAACCTCATCGAGGAAAAAACCCGCGGACGACTGTGGAAGTCGTCGCTGCACTATGGTCGCCAAACAGGGGCGATATCCTTAGGTTTTGGGTGTCGAGAGTACAAAGATTACAATACAAATGAAAGAAAGACTTTAAATGTAAAGTAACAAGTGTATCAAAGGTAAAAAACAAGTGCGTCGGGTATAAGAACAACATGTCGTGTGTGTAAGTCGTGCGTCGAGAGCGATCTGTTGAGAGATAATTTTTTGCTTCGAGTGTTCTTCAGAGTTCGGATGATTCCAGATGATATGGGATGCCCCCCGAAATGGTGATTGAGCTTGGTATTTATAGTCTTCGGGTGCTTTAAATAACTCCATAAATGCTTCTCGTAACTGTCGTAACGGACACCGAGTTTTAATGCTGTTAATGGCCTTTGTCGGTTATAGCCGTTGGTCATCAATGACATTAATTCCTGCATTAAACACTGAAAAAATGTAACAACAATATTACATGTTAGTCGGTTGAGGTCGCAAGGTTTCATACATCGGTCGTGTGAGCTAGACGACGTCATGGTCGAGTGTCGTGAGGCGAATAACTTTCGATTTCAACTTTAATCAGGGGATAAAGTACTATGATTTTACCTTACTATGAAAAAGTGTAATAAATGTTTTCTTTACCTTGGTCGTGGTCGAGACTGGTGAATTTTTACCCAAACAGTTTGCCCCTAAAATTTGAAAATAGAATGGCAAATTCAAATTTTAAATTTTGTCAGTCGGACGTCTAGGGTCGTGACACGCGTCGAAAATCACTTCTGTTGCTTTGGAACTGAATCGGTCCAATTCGAACTAAAGGGGAAGTCAAAAAGGGGATAAGGTCGTGACGTGATGCTGACGCACGATCATGCTTAACAGCTGTCATTGCCAGGTGTCGATGATCCGTGTGTGCATACGAAAAGGCAAGGGCACGTGTCGATCATCGAGGGACTCGACCTGACACGATCATTTACATAAATAGAGACCACGATGGATCTTTTCCTTTTTACGATTTCAGAGAGTTTTTAGAGAGAGATTCTTCTTGATTTCTTGTTGTTCTCCGCCATATTCTTTCTAAATCTGCAAGGATCCTTAAGTCGATTAGAAATTTCAAGGTTTAGAGCGCCTATATAAGGTACGATTTCTTGATCTTTGTAAGTCTGTTTAGAAATGTTGATTGAACCTGTAAGTTCTATCCGAGAACAAGAGGATCTCGATGACCTCAGAAGTCTAGTAAAAATCCCTGCGGGGATTAAATTGATTAGAGCAGGTCAGACCCGACCAAATGAATGCCCTGAGGGGTATATCGTGATATACGAATACCCTTTTAAGATAGGTTTCGAATGGAATTATTCGCCTTTGGCCAAGGCTTTTATGCTTGAGTTCGATTTAGCACCGGGCCAATTAATGCCTCAGTTCTGGCGAGTCGTACAAGTGATTGAGCGCCTTACCGAAAAATGGGAGTCTCCCATGAATGTGCGCAACCTCCTTTGGCTTATCAAGTCAAGAAGGATGGATGTCATAACTACAACCTATTTTATAGGTATAAGGGCGATCGTACCTTGGTCCTAAAGACTGCCGTAAATGACCGTAAGTGGAAGACTAGGTACGCGTTTGCGCGTAAGCTGACAATTGATTCTGAGAGCGGCTGGATTAGGGCCGACTGGAATATGTCGGGTAAGATTTTCTAGTTTTCGTCGCACGTCGTGTGCTAATTTTCAACTTATTTCTAACTTGTCTTTTATGTGCCGACAGATATTAAGTTTGAAGACGTAAAGCCATACGCCAACTCTCAGGCAAAGGTCGACGCATTCTTGGAACTCAGCATTGTCGAACGATCGTTTTTCACACGACATTTGGGAGAGAATCTGGGAGGAGAACGTGAGGAGGAGGAGGAGGAAGAAGAGAAGACAGAGGAGAAAGAGGAAGAATCGAGAGAAGGAGAAGAAGAGATGACCAATAAGTGTTTTATCCCTTGCTACTCGACCTCGATCTTTTCTCTTACGTCCATCGTGTAATGTTTTCCTCTTCGTTGCTTTCAGGAGAATCTCTAGGCAAGATGTCGACTGCCAGTGCCAAGAGAGCAACTCAGCTTGAGCTTGCCCACAAGGGCAAGGAAAAGAGGCAAAAGACCTCGACCACTGGGCCCGAGGTTCCAAAGAAAACGAGGATGACGATCCTGAGGGAACCGTCTTCAAAGGCTGATGACTCATCAAGAGTCGTCACGCTTGAGAAGGCGAAGGTGTCAGTCGCATCACCAGTGAAGACGAAGACGTCTTCTGATGCGATCGATGCAGTACCTATCAGTTCGGCGCCTCCGGCGAAAACGGCGAAGTCTCCGTCTACCGCGTCGACCCCTTCGTCGGCCGACAAGGGCAAGGGCCATGGGTCGGGAGACGATAAGGTCACGACGGTCAACTTTACGTTGCCGTCAGACTTTATGGCTGCCAATGTCCTGGACGGGACGGATTTGTTTCCTCATATGGGAAAGTATCTGCTCCCTTCTTTCAAGGAGCGTTTCGAGGGATTCCTGGTCGAGGAGACGGGATCTCATGTAGTCGGACTGGCATTTTCGGTAGGTTTTTCTTTCAAAACTTGTGTTTCAGTGTTTTCAATCTTTGTTGAGTGTTTTACTAATGTGCTCGTTTATGTTTTACAGGCGTTCCAGTCTTCCCTTGCCTTGCATGGTGAAACGGTGAAGATAATGGGTTTGGTGTCTGTCGCCCACGAGAGGGGGAATGCGGCGTTGGACAGGGAGAGGGTTTCTTTAGAGCATGAAGAGGCTACGTCCAAATGCCTTGACGAGGCCCTGAAGAATTTAGAGGCCATCGTTCGTGCTAAGGATGAGGCCAACCATCGCCTGACGCAGTCCTTGTCTATGATCGCCGACCAAAGGGAAGAGTTGGACAAGATTAGGGAGTCTTTGGCTACGAGTGAAAAAGAGGCTGAAGATTCCAAATCTAGGGTAGGGAATTTGGAGAAAGAGGTGAGGGACCTCAAGGACGAGGCTAAGTCCGTCTTTGCCTTGGGGTCGACTCACCGCACGGGCGGCGATTATGAGGCGACACTTATCGGGGAAGAATCCCCTCGCCTTGGCGTCAGAAGAGCTTGCCTATTACCTGAGCAACGTTGGATCTGCGAGAGATCTCGACTCAGATGACGAGAAAGAGGTCGAGGAGGAAGAGGTGGAAGAGAGTTCTAAGGGCGAAGCCGCTGGCAAGGACACAACTGTCGATCCTCCTTTTCCCTACGAAGTTCTATCCTTTTCCTTGCTTTCTACTGCTTGACCGTTGGTGGTCGAGCCATTTTGGTGTAAATAACCGTTTAATGAAATGAAACTTAGATTTCCTTTGAACTTGTGCATTATATTATTGTCAATTAATAAACAATCATCGAGCACAATACTAAATGTACGAGAATAAACATAAGTTGTATATATAACAAAACGTAGGCACTTGCGACAGAGGCATTTATTGAAATACGACGATTGAAACATAAATCATAAGATTTTGATATATTAAAAAAAAAATATGTAAACAGACATAAGTACATACGACCAAAGCATTCGTTCAAAACACGGGGTTTTTCTAAGTTAAAAAAGCTTAGATCGAGGGGTCATTAGACCTTATGATCATACAATTAGATCATACGACGAACTTGGATCATGTGTCCCTGTGAGAAGATAATCAGGTCATAGACTTAATCACTTATGTTATGCGACCCTGTGAAAGTGTACTGATGTCATATGATAGGCTTAGTAACTTATGTCGTGCGACCCTACGATAAAAACGATGTCAGAGGTTGGTCGTTGGCTAACCAACGACCCTCCGATGTTTAAGTCAGTAATCGTCGTGATGAATAAAAATTGTATAAGAAAAAGGTTTAAAAGAAATATCTTTTCAAATGCGTTGCATTCCAACTGCGTGGGATGTCTTGATTGTCGAGGGATTGGAGCCGATAAGCACCTTTACCCACGACTTCGGAGAAACGATAAGGACCTTCCCACTTAATGGAGAGCTTACCTGCATTGAGCTCTTGAGTGCTTTGGAACACTCGACGCAAGACATAGTCGCCTTCTTGAAAGACTTTAGCTTTGACATTCTTATTGAAATGTCGCTCGACCGCCTGCTTTTGTGACGCCATTCTAATCAATGCTGATTCTCTGAGCTCTTCAAGGGCGTCGAGGTCATAACTTAAGTCAACCAGGTTGTGGTCGACAGAAGTATGCCTCGAGGTTGGGAGTTGGACCTCGACCGGCAAGACTGCTTCGCAACGATAGACCAAAGAGAAAGGGGTTTGTCTTATGGACGTGCGTGGTGTTGTGCGATTCGCCCACATGACCGAAGGGAGTTCTTCGACCCACCTTCCCTTTGCAGCTTTTAACCTTTTCTTGATCGAAGCAATGATGGTCTTATTGCTCGACTCAGCAAGCCTATTCGCCTGGGGATACCTGGGGGCCGAGGTCGTCAACTTGATGTTACGATCTTCACAGAACTGTCCTGTTGCTTATGAACTGGGATCCATTGTCGCAGACAATTTTGGATGGAATCCCGAATCTGCATATGATGTTAGTCTGGATAAAAGAGACGACTTCCTTGTCTCGAACTTTGGAAAAAGCAGCCGCTTCTACCCACTTAGAAAAGTAATCCGTAAGTACGAGGAGAAATACCTTTTTCCCTGGAGCAGGTGGTAACTTTCCGACAATATCCATTCCCCACCTCATGAAGGGCCATGGGATCAATGTCGAGTGCAAAGGCTCAGAAGGTTTATGGGACGTACCTGAATGTCGTTGACAGGGATCACAGTTCTGAACATACCTGACGGCGTCTTGTCGCAGTGTCAGCCAAAAATAACCTTGTCGAGAGATACGATTGGCCAGACTGTGACCTCCTGAGTGATTGCCACACTCTCCATCGTGCATCTCTTGAAGGATTTTCTGAACTTGACTTTTGCTGACGATGCATCTCAGGTTTGCATCTCAGGTTTAAACCCGTCGATGATCGTCGATAGAGTCTAGTTCCGATCATGACATACCGGGATGCCTTGAATCTGATTTTTCGGGCTTCTATCTTGTCTTCTGGAAGTTGGTCGTGCATACGGAAATTTCTGATGTCGCACGACAAATCATCTTCTTGGTCTTCGATCTGGATAACATCGTCATTTTCGATGGATGACGTCGATAGGTGGATCATAGGAATACTGTCGAATATTGGTTTGACTAGGGCAGATCTAAGGTTTGCTAGACCGTCGACTTGAGTATTCTGATCCCTTGGAATCTGTTCAATGGAGATTGTCTAAAATTTTTGGGATTTTTCTTTTGCTACCTTCAAGTACGCTGTCATTTTTGAATCTTTAGCCGCGAATTCTCCATTAACATGGTTCACGACCAGGAGAGAATCGCTTTTGACATGTAACGCGGTTGCCCCCGAGTCGTGGGCCATATTCATTCCCACGATCAGGGCTTCGTACTCAGCTTCGTTGTTGGTGGTTTTGAAGTCGTACCGAATTGAATACACCATCTTGCCCCGCTGTGGCAACTTTAAGACGATACCTAGTCCTGGACCTCTAGTGTTGGATGAACCGTCGACATACGGAGTCCAAGGCACGTCGTCGTGAGTCGCCACAGTTGACACTTCGAGATCTGCTTCCTTCTCCAATTCAGGGCTGAAATCAGCAATAAAATCCGCCAAGGCTTGCGATTTGATCGCGGTCCTGGGCTTGAAATCGATGTCGTAACTGCTGAGATATATACTCCATTTCGCCAAACGACCTGTCAACTCGGGTTTCCTCAAGACAGACTTAAGAGGAAAGTTAGTCACGACGGTAATAGAATGCGATTCAAAATAGTGTCGCAGTTTCTTGGCGGCTGTGACTAGCGATAAAAGAAACTTTTCCATAGAGGAATACCTGGTTTCGGCGTCCAAGAGAGATTTACTTACATAATAGATCGGCAGCTGTTGTTTTTCATCTTTCCGTGTCAGGACGACACTTACTGCATTAGGGCTAACAGCCAAATATAGTTGCAAGACCTCATGATCGTGAGGTTTCGACAACAGAGGAGGCGACGTCATGTACTCCTTCAGTTTTTGTAATGCTTGCTCATGATCGTCGGTCCAGTCGAATCCTCTATTTTTCCTGAGGACATTGTAAAATAGATGGCATTTATCTGAGGATCGAGAGATAAACCTGTTCAAAGCTGCCACCCGACCAGTGAGCTTTTGGACCTCTTTGAAATTTCTGAGATTTAATCTCAATAATAGCTTTGATCTAGTCGGGATTAGCCTCGATTCCTCGACGAGTGACCATGTAGCCCAGGAATTTCCCAGCACTGACACCAAAGGAACACTTCGTCGGGTTGAGCTTCATGCTGTATTTCCGAAGGATGTCGAACGACTGCCTCAAATGCTCGACGTGGTTGATAGCTTGCTTCGACTGGACTAGCATGTCGTCAATATACACTTCCATTCGTCTCCAAGATGGTCTTTGAACATTTTGTTCACCAGACGCTGGTAGGTGGAACCTGCATTTTTTAGAACGAACGGCATAACTTTATAACAGTAAATGCCTCGATCCTTCATGAATGCAGTTTTTTCTTGGTCCTCGACGTGCATCAGGATCTGATTGTATCCAGAATAAGCATCCATGAACGTCAATAATTCATGCCCTGCTGTCGCGTCGACCATGGCGTCGATATGTGGCAATGGGAAAGGATCTTTTGGACAGGCTTTGTTGAGATCTGTGAAATCAATACAGACCCTCCATTTGCCATTTTTCTTCGCTACGACCACGACGTTAGCAAGCCAATCGGGGTACTTTACTTCTTGAATTTTCCCTGTCTTCAGGAGGTTGTCGACCTCGTCATTTATCACCTTATTCCTTTCAGGAGCAAATTTCCGGCGCTTTTGTTTGATAGGTTTAAACGACAGGTCGATATTGAGCTTGTGGGAAATGACGCCAGGGTCTATGCCGACCATGTCTTCGTGCGACCAGGCAAAACAATCAGCATGTTCCTGCAAGAAAGATATTAGCTTGTCTTTTAGGCAGGGATCGAGGGATGACCCTATGAAGACTCTCTGGTCAGGCTTGCCCTGGTCTAGGACAACTTCCTCCAGGTGATACTCGTCAACTATCCCAGGATCGCCTTGTGTATTCTCAAGCTCCTCGTGCATCTAGACAATGATTTGCTCTTGGTTTTCGTGGACTGCCATTTTCCTGAAACAGAAACAAGGGAAAACTCCAAGAAATCGTTAGTAAGACGCACGTTTGTCGAAGATTTTCTCTAGATGAGGTCCCACGGATGGCGCCAAACTGTTAATGCCAAAAATCGTCCAAAAAGGATAACTTAAGGTTGATTGTGGAATTTAACAACTAAAGATAGGAATCTTTCAACAAACCGTGCGACAAAGACAGAAAAATGTAAATGAGACAGAGATTTTGGTGACGCGGGAAAAACCTCAACGAGGAAAAAACCCGCGGACGACTGTGGAAGTCGTCGCTGCACTATGGTCGCCAAACAGGGGCGATATCCTTATGTTTCGGGTGTCGAGAGTACAAAGATTACAATACAAATGAAAGAAAGACTTTAAATGTAAAGTAACAAGTGTATCGAAGGTAAAAAAACAAGTGCGTCGGGTGTAAGAACAACGTGTCGTGTGTGTAAGTCGTGCATCGAGAGCGATCTGTTGATAGATAATTCTTTGCTTCGAGTGTTCTTCAGAGTTCGGATGATTCTAGATGATATGTGATGCCCCCCGAAATGGTGATTGAGCTTGGTATTTATAGTCTTCGGGTGCTTTAAATAACTCCATAAATGCTTCTGGTAACTATCGTAACAGACGCCGAGTTTTAATGCTGTTAATGGCCTTTGTCGGTTATAGCCGTTGGTCATCAATGACATTAATTCCTGCATTAAACACTGAAAAAACGTAAAAATAATATTACATGTTAGTCAGTCGAGGTCGCAAGGTTTCATACGTCGGTCGTGTGAGCTAGACGACGTCATGGTCGAGTGCCGTGAGGCGAATAACTTTCGATTTCAACTTTAATCAGGGGATAAAGTAATATGATTTTACCTTACTATGAAAAAGTGTAATAAATGTTTTCTTTACCTTGGTCGTGGTCGAGACTGGTGAATTTTTACCCAAACAGGGTATTATTGGGTGATTTTGGTTGTGCTTGATTGAGGCGATCTTCTCCTTCTTTACCTATGAAAATTAGGGTTTTGGTATAAGTTGAGTTCTTGATGTAAAATATTGGGGAATGATTCTTTATGGTTGGATATGAATATTTATGGTTGGAACTTATGGATCTAGGTTTTTGGAAGATTTGGGCTTGAAGGTTCGTGTTTCTTCAAAGGAACTTACGTTTGGAGAAAATCTAGATTTAGCCTAAATCTAGCAAGGTGAGTTCAAGTTGATTTGTGAAAACGTTCTACATGCCAAAAATGTTATTTTCCAAGTACTTATGTGTTTTACATGAAAACTATCAATTGTCGAGTTATTTGGTGGGTTTTGACTTTTTGAAGTATTTAACTTTGTAAATTTTGTAAAACACCCATATTTGGGATTTTTGAGAAATTTGATAGATAAATCATGAATGAAAATGTTTTGATGATTTATTATATAAATGGAGTCTAATTGATACGAAAATGCGTTTTTAGTGTATATTTTGGAAATATGCATATAGTACGTTATGGGGCGATTTGAAAGTGTAACGGTGTGAGTTCTTTGGAAAAGAAAGTTGTCCTAACCTAATGTCTTGCCTCGGGTTTTTCATAGATTCAAAATATTTATTGACAAAAAGGTATGTTGCTACGTTTAATTTCATTTTATGACTTTTCACGATCTATCTTTTGAGATAGTCGAGTTTATGGCTTGGTAATGGATTTTGTTTAGTCTTGGGGACATTTGTCCAGTTTTGATAGCTTAAAGTCGAGTTTTGGTCGTGATTTATGTTTATTGGAGAATTACATGTTTTGAATGCGTTTGTTCATTCGTTTGGGGTCATGTAATATTTTAGACCTTATTTGCTATGGATCCATAGGCACTTGAGTTTTACGTTCAATGATGAGACACTAGTTTCTCTCATTGTAGCACGAAATAGGCATTGGGTTTCATGGTAAGTAATATGTGGGCCTATAAGGTCGGGCATCCTCCCATGAGCAGTAAGGTGTAATTCCATATGTGCTTGGCACGGGATAGGCATCGGGTTTCATGGAAAGTAAGATGTGGGCCTATATGGTCGGGCATTGTCCCATGGGCAGTAAGGTGTAATCCCAATGTGCTTGTTTATGTGGATTTGGAATGACCCAATGTATAGACCTGGAGTGGTTGAAATTGGGGGCTCCCAAGTCTCCTCGGACAATAGATCTGGAGTGGTTGAGCTCGATATGTTATGAGAATAGTCCACATGTTTGTTTTATTACATAGATATGTGACCCACTTTTGTGTTCCGTCACGTGCGATGTAAACAGACCTCCCCCGTCACCGAAAGGTGTTGCTTTGGGTATTTATTTCTATCAATGTTTTCGGTGACGTATTATATTTATATGGATTGTTTTCCATGATAGATGAGTTGTGGTTTATGCCTCATCCGTGTTTAGGATGTTTTGAATAATAACGATTCGTTCATGATTTCAATCGTTTTGGAAATCAAATACTATTATACTTTTCAAGTAAGTTTTGGGATGAGTCCATTATGAGAATCGTTTTACATTAAATCTTTCATCACGGGATTTGTGTGCTTTGGAAAATAGGATTAGCATCTAAAGTAAATTCTTTTTGAACTAATGATTTAAGTTGCATCTCTCTCGTTTTACGAATTATATAATCATGATAAAACTCTTGAACTCACTAGGCGTTAGCCTAACCTTTTCATTTGTCGGCATGTGCAACAGGTTCCGGTTGGGAAGTAGTTCTAGTGACACGGTGAAGAGATGAGTGCTTGTAGTGTGCTCGAGAAGTGAATTGCTTAGTGAAGTCTTCCGCACTTATTTTGGGATTAGCAACTTGTACACGTGTTAAGTGACACCCGACTTTATGTAGTCGCATAGTATGACTTGAGTTATTACTTGTGGTAGTTGTTGTGTTTTATCTTGAGGTAACTCCAAGAATGGTTTGTAGAAGGGATTTTATTCCTTAAGTGGTTATCTTATCAAAATTTTAATTAGTTGCTCTTTCCAAATTTTGAGGGTGGCACACTAATTGCAATAGCAAATGATGAATCTTGGGTGTGGCATCTACGCTTGGGACACTTAAACTTCCAGAGTTTGAAGTTGCTTATTAATAAAAACATGGTGATTGGTTTGCCAAGAATTCATCACCATGATCAATTATGTGAAGCTTGCACCCTTGGAAAGCAAAACAGACTCCCTTTTACTGCTGAAAATCAGCGTGCCGCAAAACGGCTGGAATTTATTCATTCGGATGTCTGTGGCCCTATGAATACGTTATGGATTGGTAATAATAAGTACTTTCTTACCTTCATTGATGACTATAGCAGAAAAGTTTGGGTTTATTTTCTGCAAAAGCAATCAGATGTGTTTGAGCACTTCAAGAAGTTCAAGGCTCAAGTCGAAAAGGAGAGTGGAAGGTTTATTAAGGTCTTGCGAACAGATGGTGGGGGCGAATATGTATCTGCTGAATTCAACGGGTTCTGTGAAGAACAAGGAATTAAGCATGAAGTAACGTTTTCGTACACCCTACAACACAACTGTAACACCCGGATTTTTGGGTACGTTTATTTTCGGGTTTTATAAAAATAATTATCCTAGAGATAACCCTTAGATTAAATCTTGAATGATTTGTGTTTGGGTATGTTGTTATGAAAGAAAAACAAATAAAATCTGAATATATATATATATATATATATATATATATAGTTTACCTAATATACCTCACCTAACTCCCTCTCATCTATCTTTTCACATTAAATCCCTACCCTCTCTTTCTCTCTCTCTCAATTATACCTTAGACCCATACTCCATTTTCTCCCAATCTCTTCTTCATCTTCTCCAACCGACCTCCTCATTTCTTTCTCTTCATTTTCGGTTCAATTAGATCTATTTCACTAAATCGATTTTTGACGAGCATTTAAGAGATTAAAGCTAGGAATTCAAAGCTTGTGGATTCAAACTCAAGATCTTTATCTTCTCCAACCACCATTCCACCATTGTTAACCTAGTTTTTGGGTTTCTTCCTAAAAAACGAATTGTAAGTCCATCTTGACCTTCTAAACCTTTATTTTTGTCAAAACCTTTCATTTTAACCTTCTAGAACATATCTCTTGATGTATTTCTCATATTATGAATTTTGACCTATTTTGGGTATTTTGGGAGATTTGAGATTTTGACAAAGATTTGTGTGAATCTGATTTTGGGAGTTACTCTTGGTGTGTTTTAGGTTTGTTTGTAACCTAGATAAGGTTTCTAGTGATGGATGTTTTTGGATCTAAAGCTTACACCAAGGAAACTCAAGATTGGAGTAAAACCTAGATTTAGCTTAAATCTAGCAAGGTGAGTTCAAGTTGCTTGGTGAAAACTATGTACATACCAAAATGTGTATTTTTTAAGTAATAATGTGTTTACTTGGTATTTACCAATGTGTTGAGTATTTGTCAAAGTTTTCATATTTGGTAACTTTGGTTGATAAATCTTATGAAATGCTCATATTTGGAATTTTTAGATATTTTGACAAGTAAATCTCATCAAGATGTTCTTTTGGTGATTTATTGTACAAATGGAGTCTTTTGATGATTTATGCATTTTTAGTATATTTGGTTTTATAAACTGTTTGAAAAAATGCACGTTATTATGTCATGAAACATTTTAGAAATATAAGGGTATGAGTTTATTTGGAAATTGATTTGACCCAACTAACGATGAGACTTTGGGTTCATCATATCGTTGATATATGTGTTTGCATAAACACAAGTTAAATGCATTTTATTATTTGAGGACTGTTATTCGATGGTCAATTGAGTTTTTGAGCAATTTGGCTCAGTTTTGACTTAAAAGAGTCTTATGGACATTTGTCCGGTTTTAATAGCTCAATATGAAGCTCATTTTATGATATGCATTTTATTGCATCTTATTTGAGAATTACATGTTTGAGTGCATTAGTCATTCATTTGGAATCATGTGATTTAGACTGTGTTGCATTGGATCCATAGGCACGTAAGTTAGTCTTTTGGTGATGGTCGATTGGGTACCTCGGGGTTGGACCTCGGGACCCATGTTTTATGACCTTAAACTTTGCAAGTAGGCACTAGGAGGGTTGAGTCCGGAGGTGCTACCTTGGAGGTGGGCACTAGGACCTTCGTCGCTTTGTGGGGGATGCCTTAGAGGTAGTCCTAAGCGTGCCGAGCCTTGTGGTGGAATCCTGGGGATAGACACTAAGGTCAATTGTCTCTTGAGGTGAAACTTGTTGAGAATTCGTAGGAACCCTTAGACGTCTAGTCGCGAGGTGTTGTACGATTAACGTTGTACGGGTGATATACTTATGTGTTTCCTCCACCCTCAATGGATACGGGTCTCCCCCATTGGTGTCAAACATTATTTTCGGACATTGTAATATCCATGCTTTATTATTGTTGGTTTCGTACGAGTAATTGCAGTTGATGGCTTTAATTCTGGATCCCCTCCACATGTATTAAGGTTTGAATGGTGCACCTACTTCCCTGTATTTGGTAATTAGATTTCTATACTATTTATGTTTTGCGTGAGTATGGGGTTAGTTCCATGTTTTGGTATACTTCTATTTAAACGTTCATCACAAATGTGGGACTTTTGGAAAAGACATCACTATACATTCTAAACCGTTACTTATTGACAATCATGATTTAAGAAATCTTTCTTCTGTTTTATTTATTATATAGTGATGAAAACTCTTGAACTCACTAGGCGTTAGCCTAACCTTTTATTTTTCGGCATGTGCATCAGGTTCCGGTTGGGGAATAGTGTTAGCGGCACTGTGAAGAGTTCGAGTGCTAGTTGTGTGCTCGAGGAACGTTTAGTTTGGTGAACTTTTCCGCAATTATGTTTGGGAATAGCAATTTGTAGTTGTTGGGTCACTTAAGATTTGAAGATGACCTCAGTCTTTCATCATTACACAGTTCATACTTAGAATAATTTTTAGGTTCTTTACAAGCAGCTTAATTGTATAAAAATGTTCGGTGAAGTCGAAGATCAACCGAAGAAACAAAGTAGAAGTATATCTTCAAAGCGGATTGAAGATAGACCTCTCAACCAAAGATTAAGCTGCTACTTGAGACTCCCTGAGGTCTTAGGCCAGTACACTTGAAGAGCAAGGATAATCTTGAAGACATGATCAGCAGGATCACTTGAAGATGTTGAAGATATGATCGGCAGAGAATTCCTTAAGAAAGAATTCTTGAAGATATCTTGAAGAGATCTTAGGCCAAGAATTTACAGCAGGTATATTCTACTTTATCTGCAAAATATATTTAGGATATCTTGCAATGACAGAGACATAATCCGAGGATCAGAAAAAGGTTCTTTGGATTTCTTATCTCCTTCAAGTAAGTTCAACTTCAACAAACAGGTCAACGCGTCAAGATAAATGAGTAAAGACAAAAGTACATCCCAATACTTTTCAGAAGACCTGCTTCCATCCTGCCTTCCAAGATCTGCTTGACAAGTGTCCATGCATTTAATGCATGAGGCACTATATAAAGAGGTCATCTCCTTCCTTGCAACCTCACCAGATTACAAACTCTCAAGCTCTCAAGTGCTAGCGTTTTTCTCTCTCAGAAGTTCATTTGTTTTCTAAGTGTTTTACAATTGTTCTTATTCTCTGTGTGGCTTTGAGTTAGATTGTTTGAGCATATTTTATCTGTTTTGTTTCGCAACAATCTTTAAGTTTTCTATGTGTAATTCTTGATTTTAAATCAATACAGAATTAATTAAGTGAAAAAAAATTGTATTGTATTCAACCCCCCCTTCTACAATACTTGTTTACCATTGCTAATCCATAACTGGGACCAACAAGTGGTATCAGAGCAGGTCAGTTTAATCTAATAAACTCGATCTGATCTGCAATGGCTTCATCTTCTTCTTTAAACAATGTTTCTTCTCAAACCTCAAATGCTGGATCATACGAAATGGCTCCATAGCCAAACCACCAAAGTTTAACCCTATTAACTTCTCTCTGTGGAAAAGTCGTATGATGCTCTTCCTAGAAGGAGTTGATAGCAGATATCCTTCTATACTCCATGAAGGACCTCTTGTCCCTAGAATTTGGGATCGTTATAATGCCAAAAACAAAGATGAGGATGGTGATGATTCCTATTCTGATGAGGAAGAACGAACACCTGCTACTGGGAGATACATTGTAAAGGACCCCAGTAAGTACAATGATGAAGGAAAGCTTCTTGTAGCTCTTGACACTAAAGTCAGAGCCATCATTGCCCTCTCTTTGCCTGATGAGATTTATCATTCTCTTGTGAACTTTTCTACAGCTAAGGAAATGTGGTCCACCCTGTGTGTTCTTTATGAAGGTACTTCTGAAGTGAAAAAGAGCAAAAAGATCGCTCTTGTTCGAAAATATGAACTGTTTTCTCATGAAAAAGGAGAATCTCTTTCTGATTACTATAACCATTTTAATGGTCTGCTTAATGATCTTAAGTTGCTGGGTCGCATTTATAACAATGAGGAAGTCTTATGCAAGTCATATGCCTCTCACTGTTCTTTACGGTACTCTCTTTAACTTTGAACAAACCAAGCTCCAAAGGAAGTCTGTCATTAAAGACATCAAGAGCTCTTCTCTAGCTCTTGTGAGTGACTCTTCCAAAAGATCTGTGTGCATTCCTAGAATCACATATCCTTCTGATTCTGACCATGATAGTCAGGAAGATACCAATGATCATTCGGAGGCATATCTTAGTGATGCTGATGATGAAGGTGAGGAAACCTCTGTTGACCAACTGACAGATGGCATGGCCATGCTGGCAGGATACTCTAAACCTAGATCCCGTTTCTCTTCTGGTAAATCTAATTTTTCTAGAAAATCTTCTCAAAATTTCCCCAAGCACTCTTCAACTGATAAATCAAATGAGGAATGCTTTAAATGTGGGAAGAAAGGTCATTTTGCCTCTGAGTGCAGAAGCAAACTCTCTGAAAGATCTAAGCACTCTTCTTCTGGTCGTTCTCTTTCAAAATTTAGCAGATCCAGACCTGATTCAAATTTCTCTTCCTCTAAAAAAATTTGGCCAATCTGTTTCCTCTGAACGTGCTGAAAAGTACAAGGCCAAATACAAAAGAGAGAAAGAGAGAAATGAAATTCTTTCCAAAAAGGGAAAGGGTCTGCTGGCTGATTCTCATGACTGGGCAGATGAACCCACATCTGACAGTGATAAGGACATGGCCAATATTTGTTTCATGGCAAAGATTGATGACATCAATGACTGTGAGGAAACTCCTTCCACTATTGCTCTAGTCTCAACAGGATGCTCTTCCTCATCCAATCAGGTACATCCCTTTAAGTCTCTTACTGATGCTGAAAAGGTTGAAGCATTTGACTCTTTAACTATTGACTTCGATGATGCTAAAGATGCTAAGAAAAAGGCAAATGCTCAGATAAAATCTCTTTCTTCTCAACTTCAAATCTGTCTTTCTCAACTAAAACATTTTGACAAAATCAAAGCTGAGCTTGAAGATCTGAAAACCATAAACTTTACACTTGCTAAAGAGAAAAATAAATTGTTCAAAAGACTTAAGGAGGAACAAGAAACTGTGAAAAAGTGGACTAACTCTTCTAAGAATTTGGAAAAGATTTTTAAAGACCAAATGAATTGTGATGACAAATCTGGACTTGGCTTTGGCAAAATGGACATTGATTCCTCCTCAAATGTTCATGCTTCAACTTCCTTTGTGATTCCTCCTTTCTATGAGTCCTCTGAACACCATTCAAGTGATACTCATTCAATGAACTCTGTTGATCTTTCTGAATCCTTGAAGTTTGGGATGTTCATTAAAGCTAAAGGTGATGCCTCAACTTCTGAAGTTGAAGAAGCCCAAGGCTCTAATGACCTTCCCAAACCTGTTCATGAGCTGATGAAATCCTTACACATAGATGAAGCCTCTTCCTCTGAACCTAAGCCTTCAAAGATCCCTAAGAGAGAACCTCAACCTCCTTCAAACAGATTTTCCACTTCTGACAAAGGGAAATCAGTTGCCGATTTCCATCCCAAAAGAAAAACTCCAAAGAAATATTCTGGTAACTCTTCCACCTTTCCCATTCCTAGATCTGTGCTTTTGAAAAAGTCAAATTCCAAAGAATCCTGTCATTCACCAACACTCAATCCTTACAAAGGAATTCTAGGGACCACACCTCTTGGTTCATCCTCTTCAGCCAAGATCATAAAAATAAATGTGAAAGGTCAAAACAAGGAAAGTGGTCATAATGTTAAAAAGGTTTTTATCTATAGAAAATGCTATAACTGTGGTGACGCTTTTCATGTGGCTAAAGATTGTCCTCTTGAAAGAATGGACATGAACTCATCCAAAGATCTCTCTATTTCTTCTTCTCACCCAAAAGGACCCATCTCCAAATAGGTACCAAAGAACTAATTTTTCTGTGACTGCAGGTTTATGGACATCAACAGATCTGGTATCTGGATAGTGGATGTTCACGTCACATGACTAGAAACAAATCTCTTTTTGTTAACTTCGTGTCTGCTAAATGACCATCTGTTACCTTTGGCGATAATTCTCGAGGCAGTACTAAAGGCTACGGAACTCTCTCAAATGGTTCTGTTACCTTTAATAAAGTCGCTTATGTTGAAGGCTTAATGCACAACCTCTTGAGCATAAGCCAGCTGTGTGATCTCGGTTATAAAGTAATCTTTGAACTGTCCATCTGCACGGTGGTTGACAAAGACATGAAAGTTGTACTTTCCGGGTACCGAAAAGAGAATGTCTATGTTATAGACATGGGACAGAGTTCATCTTTTGGAACAAACATCTGTTTTGTCTCTGAAAACTCTGCCAAGATCAGCTGGCTCTGGCACAAGCGCCTCTCTTACCTCAACATCAAGACCTTGAACTCTCTCTCCTCTAAAGAGCTCGTGTCTGGAATGCCAAAGCTGACCTTTGTGAAAGAAAAGTTGTGTGCTGCTTGTGAGAAGGGAAAGCTCACAAAATCCTCATTCAAATCCAAGTAATGCTTCTCCATTTCTCAACCTCTTCAGATGCTACACATGGATCTGTGTGGACCAGTCATCACTTCAAGTCTTGGTGGAAGAAGGTACATTCTTGTTATTATTGATGAATTTACACGTTACACTTGGGTATTTTTCCTCAGGTATAAAAGTGATACTTCTGAAGAAATCATAAAGTTCATCAAAAGATCTGAAGTGATGAATGGGCAGCTGGTGAGATCAGTAAGGAATGACAACGACACTGAATTCAAAAACAGTGTTTTGGATGACTTCTTCACTGAAAAGGGCATCTCTAAGAATTTTTCAACTGCACGGACTCCACAACAAAATGGTGTGGTGGAGAGAAAAAACAGGACGCTGTGTGAAGCTGCCAGATCCATGCCAAGTGAATCTCATATGCCGACCTATTTTTGGGCTGAGGCAATTAATACTGCATGTTTTACCCAAAATAGGTCCATTATTGTAAAAAGGCGTAATAAGACTCCCTATGAAGTCTTTTATGGTAGAAAACCAAACATCAGTTTTCTTCATGTCTTTGGGTGTGTATGCTGTTTGGGTAAAAATCCACCAGTCTCGACCACGACCAAGGTAAGGAAAACAATTATTTCCCTTTTCCATAGTAAGGTAAAATCATAGTACTTTATCCCCTGATTAAAGTTGAAATCTAAAGATATTTACCTCACGACACTCGACCATGACGTCGTCTAGTTCACACGACCGTCGCGTGAGACCATACGACCTCGACCAACTAACGTGCATTATTTCTGTAACGTCCCAAAAATTACAAGCAAATTTAAAATTTTAAAATAAACATTTCATTTATAACAACTCATTAAATGATCCCAACGTTTCGTTTGCAAACACATAATTAATATCTTTATAAAATAAAACCAGCGGAATAAACGTTTAATTATTAAAACCATAAAACAACCAGCTCTCCTCGTGCGCCAGTGTGTACTCGTCACGCCTTGGAGCCGCCCGTACCTGAAACCACAGTTTATTGGGAAAGGGTAAGCACGAAGCTTAGTGAATTCAACACCATAAGTAACACAGTTATTTCCACACCACCATAAACAGATAATTGCACATAAACAACATACAAGTCTACGAACAAATCATAAACGTGCATACTCACACCACCCCACCTAATAGGCATACGTCGGTCCCACCGACCACACGACAATCGTGCAAACGCAACCCGGCACCCCCGGGTTCATACGCCACCCGCGTATACAACCTTCGGTCCCACCGAATTACTACGCCACCCGCGTATGTGACCCTCGGCCCCGCCGAACTCCTACGCCACCCGCGTAGTCACAACAATAAAGGCCCGACTAGACGCCCCACTATTTAACCCCGCATCAAAAGCAAATAAAACTACCACATACATACACAACGAAATGTAAAAATAACCGACATTAGTTATAGTGAGAGAACTCACCTCGAATGCGCGCCTAGCTTAACAATACAATTCAAGCTTCACAATTACGGTCACTTCCCAGCACCTAAACGCATGTTAAAACGTGTCAATACGAGACCTTGACCCTACGACACGACACACGCTTAACCGTCACTAAAACTATTTTCCGTTCTCACTAAACAGGTCTGTTCGGGACCTGTTTCGACCCCCTTTAAACCCAGAAAATTCCCAATATTATTTCATGAACAGAAAGTAATCTGAGTTAGGGTTCCAAGGACATATTATACGCCTCCTAACGATTTTTCTACAATTTACTACGGATTTTACAAAAACAGTTTCCAGAACAGCGAAATTCAGCACATTTCAGTATAAAACGACAATTTGACCCATGCTACGTCCCGAACTGGGTTTTGCACAAAACACAGAAAAGTTTCTAGACTCAAAAAGGGAACTTTTGACACCGGTTTCACCCCAAACCGAGTTACGAGCAGAAAGTTATGGTTTTCGCAAGATCAAGGCAGATTCCAGAAATTTTCACATGAAATGACGAAACACCGAACTTGCGACCACTTTTTCGCCCAGCTAGAGACCAAACCAGTTTTCCGCTAAAACACGGAAAACGTGCCCGACCCCGAACTAGAACCGTGGGCGCCAGTTTCGGCTCAAACGGAGTTACAACGGAAAAGTTATGATCAAACGAAAACTGGACAGCACACCTAGAATTTACGTAAATTGATAATTTTATAAAGCGGTTCGCGTCCGGCTTAACGGTTTGGGATTGCAACTAGGGCTGGACAACCCACGCACCACCCACTGCCACCTCCGGCAGTGGTGGTCGGCGGCGGCGGCAGCCACCGCCGGTGGTGGTTTCACGGCGACACGAAAGAACAAACAAGGGGGAAAACACTTACCTACGACGAAGAAACGAGCACTCGCGTCCTTTCTCTCGCTCCTCGCTGCTCTCTCTCTCTCTTCGCTGCTCCTCTCTCTCTCTTCGCCGGCGAGACCAGCGGAGGTGCTGGTGGCTTAGGGCGGCAAACGGCGGCTGCAACAACAGCGGGAAGGTGGTGGCTCACGGGAGTTGGTCGACAGCAGCGGAGGAGAGGAGAAATAGGGTTTTCGTTGAGTTGCGAGAGGGAAAAGAGGACCGAGAGTTTCCAAGAAAACAAAATCGGTTCTTAAGTTAAAACAATGTTTCCATGCAAACTTGTTTAGCAAAAAACATATTTAGTCCCTAGGTTTTTAAGGTATTTCCATATCTTAACATAACTTAGGATTTAAACATTTTGCCAATTCCGTTAACCCCGTTAATAACCACGTTTTGACATGTTTAACAATTGGGTCCAAATCGTCTAACCCTGTTACTGGAAACCCCGTTAAATCAAACTTAAAAGAAAAGAATTAATAAAAGAAAATATATACCGGGATACGGGCTTTACAACTCTCCCCCACTTGGATTAGATTTCGTCCCCGAAGTCTACGTCCGCAAACAGCTTCTAATAATTCTCTCGCATTTGATGATATCCCAAACTCAATCCACTTTCAAGCTCTAACCATTCTAAAGCTGCTCACCAGTATACCCTATAGGATACTCGATTACGATCTTTCCTACCCTTAACTGTCGATTAACTTCCACGAATTCTAATAGACTCCAAAGATTTTCAATAACTTATACTAACAAAACATCGACCCCCTGCCGAACATCGGTCCAACCGATTACAATAACAAACATCGGCCACCCGCCGAACATCGGTCCAACCGATTACAATAACAAACATCGGCCACCCGCCGAACATCGGTCCAACCGATTACAATAAGGGTGTTTGGCCTCAAGCCCAAAAGTCGACACTTAAACATACTACTTACTTCCAAAAAGGTTACGGCACATTTATTCTCTTAATTACAAGGGCATCATTCTCTTAACCGTTACTATTCGGCCTACATTACCAACACGCGTGGAATACCCAACCTTTCACCATCTACTATTCCTCCATACTCGCTCTACAAATCCTAGTTACACCGTATCAAGATACACCTCAACGTCTACCTCCCAGGTACGTCTCAAGGCCCGACACATCGGAACTACCTCTCAGGTAAGTGCCCAAGACTATATCCTCTCAGTGCCTACTGGAAAGTCAAGGTCATAACACAAGAATACCGGGGGTCCCACCCCGAAATACTCAACCGATCATTACCAACGACTGACTGACATGACCAAGGATCCAATGCAAAACAGTCTACCAACAACATGCCTATCCCAGAATGACTCACTCATCCAAACATTAAAATATTCAACGTGCAATAAATGCAAAATTGTGCAACAAAACAACCCATCAACAAGACTCCACATCGAGCCATTAAAATTGTGCAATTGACCCATGACTAACTCAAAGTCAAAACCGAGCAAAACGCTCCACGCTTGCTAGACCCATAAGTCGGTCAAAAACGCGTTTAAATAAAGTTTAAGCAAGCAATAATCTAAAATCAACATTAGTCACAAACTCAACACGGGTTAAACAAAAGAGTTTTCCAAAAGGACTCACACCATTAAAATTCTCAAAACGACACATAACACTTAAAAGCGCATTTCCCAAATGGTTTACAAAATCATTTACAAAAATGTTTCAACGTCTAGATTTTTCATTTCAAAAAGACCGTAAGCAATAAAACTACTATTACCAGGTCGGTAGTTACGCAAAAATGGACACGCTCGTCCCTCATATGAAAATCATGTTGAAAATCATTTCATTGCAGCTTAGTTCACTTACAAAACGTAAAGCGAAATAAATAATCTCTTTGAAAATGAACCGTCGCGGTTCTAGTAGGAATTGACTCATGACATGTATTTAAAGTAACCGCTCGACCTTCCCTCGGGTGCGACAAAATGTGCACCTAATTTCAAAATCAGTTCCATGACATTTGACCCCAAAATTCCCCTTTTTCAACAAAAATGTCGTGGCACATGGTTAACTAACAAATCTTACGCGCGTCGGATAGTCATACAAAACGACGAAACGGTTTACAAATATATTTTTGTTAGAACACAACTGTCTCGTGTAAGTTTCAAACTTAAAGATAAAAACCAATCCGTTTCCATCATTTGAAAATATCAACTAAAATCTCATAAAATCTCAAAAGGTGGGGTTCTTTAAATTGATTTCCAAGATTTCCCCAAATGGTCACATAAACAAATAAGATGTGCACCTCGTGACATTAAACCCACACGACTCGACATGCCGTAAAACAAAACTTATTTTAACCAAATCACTCAATTAGCTTTATACAGACACCGTGGAATGTAACTTTTCGTCTCAACTCTAACATATGTGGAGGAGTTCCAATGTTAAAGTCACAAGCCGTAGTCACTTGCCCCACATTTTAAACACCACAAAACACGGATATCATCTTACCCGAAAGAACCGTTGGAAAAATAACGAAAATGAGACAAATTCTAACAAAGTTTGCACTCCCGTGATAAAACGATTTCATACACTTTCAAAACCATATTTCAAAATCTTGTGTGTGTGCTGAGCAGTTCCCAAAATTCCAAAACACCGTCCATACAAAGATTTGAAACACAAGAATTTGTTAATGCAATCTTATTTTCAAAATAACTTCGTGCATGACTCATTCGGTATTCAATGTCTCGACCCATACTACTCCGAAACTCTCTGGTCTACTCTTGTCATCCAGACCTTTAAACCTCTTAAGGCAAGTTGGGGAAATTACGTCAAATAATCCCTACGATTTTTCCTCAAATCAACGTCGGCTCTATAAGCCTATGATTCTAGCACAATCATCCATCTTGGCCCAAAACAAACATCATCCTCATCGTCACTCCAAGTGACTAATACCAGAATCGTCCTTTTATTCCAACAACTACTAATTTATAACCTTCGACACTACCCCAACGATCATCCCATCAAAGCAAAACAAGTACACACATGTACTAGTAGGTTTACTATAGTTGTTCCTCCTTGTGATGGCTATTCTGGGTATATATTACAACGAGTTATTAGCACACAATAACTCACCCTACCACGCTCACGCTCGACTCCTTGGATTCCTCGCGACTTTCCCCGACTCGAACATTAATCCTGTGCTTCCGGTAGTAGGAGCTCTACTACTACCATCTACACCTATCACTGTCCGCTCCGAGTCCCATCCGATGGGTCCAAGTAGCTCCTTGCCGATAACTATACCCATATGCCCGCATCAGCATATGTACACACTCTTCCTAGCTCCCTAGGAATTCCACCCCCAAACACTACCCTTGCTACAACGAAATTTCTACTAGTCATGACGAGTCGCCTCGCGAATGCACAACCGCACACAGTGCAAACCAGATAGACATTCGAATGTAAGATTCTATCCTACAACGGTTGGACTCAAACAAGAGCTGCGCAATAGAACTAAATCCGACATTCTAAGGCTATTCGGTTCCTACCGCATACGACCTATAGTGCATTCACCTAACAACCTATCAAGGCTAGCATAACCTCCTATTAGCAAGCAACAAACATGCAATACAGTGTAATAAGCACCAAGCAGTTTAGCATACATACTCCTATGTTCTAGAAAGGAATCTAGCACGTATTCATACATAAACACCCTTCCCAGCTCTCTAGGAACTTCCTCTTATCCCACTACCCTTGCTACTACCGAATCCCTACTAATTATAACGGGTGACCTCGCGAATACCCGATTATATGCAGTGCGAAACAAATAGACAGTCGAATACAAGACTCTATCCTAGAACGGTTGGACTCAAACAAGAGCTGCGCAATAGAACTAAATCGAATATTCTAAGACTATAAATCTCTTACTGCATACAACCTAGAGGGCATCCACTTAGTAACCTATCATAATTAGCATAAATTCCTAATAGCAAGTAGTTCAACATACAACATAGTGTCCACAACAGGCAATCTAGCATGCATACTCTATGATCTAGAAAGCAATAAAACACTAAGTATCGTACCTTTCCCCTTTGGCTCCGGCTGACTGTACACACTGCGCCTCCGATCACCGTTCCTCGAACGGGTCTTTACTTTTTCTTTTATTTCCAAAAAAAATTTAATAAAGAATTTGAAAATTTCCCAGCCGCAACTTGAGACCAAACATACCGAGGTGCGTTTGATTCACTCAAGTTGGGCTCTGATACCAAGTTGTAACGTCCCAAAAATTACAAGCAAATTTAAAATTTTAAAATAAACATTTCATTTATAACAACTCATTAAATGATCCCAACGTTTCGTTTGCAAACACATAATTAATATCTTTATAAAATAAAACCAGCGGAATAAACGTTTAATTATTAAAACCATAAAACAACCAGCTCTCCTCGCGCGCCAGTGTGTACTCGTCACGCCTTGGAGCCGCCCGTACCTGAAACCACAGTTTATTGGGAAAGGGTAAGCACGAAGCTTAGTGAATTCAACACCATAAGTAACACAGTTATTTCCACACCACCATAAACAGATAATTGCACATAAACATCATACAAGTCTACGAACAAATCATAAACGTGCATACTCACACCACCCCACCTAATAGGCATACGTCGGTCCCACCGACCACACGACAATCGTGCAAACGCAACCCGGCACCCCCGGGTTCATACGCCACCCGCGTATACAACCTTCGGTCCCACCGAATTACTACGCCACCCGCGTATGTGACCCTCGGCCCCGCCGAACTCCTACGCCACCCGCGTAGTCACAACAATAAAGGCCCGACTAGACGCCCCACTATTTAACCCCGCATCAAAAGCAAATAAAACTACCACATACATACACAACGAAATGTAAAAATAACCGACATTAGTTATAGTGAGAGAACTCACCTCGAATGCGCGCCTAGCTTAACAATACAATTCAAGCTTCACAATTACGGTCACTTCCCAGCACCTAAACGCATGTTAAAACGTGTCAATACGAGACCCGGACCCTACGACACGACACACGCTTAACCGTCACTAAAACTATTTTCCGTTCTCACTAAACAGGTCTGTTCGGGACCTGTTTCGACCCCCTTTAAACCCAGAAAATTCCCAATATTATTTCATGACCAGAAAGTACTCTGAGTTAGGGTTCCAAGGACATATTATACGCCTCCTAACGATTTTTCTACAATTTACTACGGATTTTACAAAAACAGTTTCCAGAACAGCGAAATTCAGCACCTTTCAGTATAAAACGACAATTTGACCCATGCTACGTCCCGAACTGGGTTTTGCACAAAACACAGAAAAGTTTCTAGACTCAAAAAGGGAACTTTTGACACCGGTTTCACCCCAAACCGAGTTACGAGCAGAAAGTTATGGTTTTCGCAAGATCAAGTCAGATTCCAGATATTTTCACATGAAATGACGAAACACCGAACTTGCGACCACTTTTTCGCCCAGCTAGAGACCGAACCAGTTTTCCGCTAAAACACGGAAAACGTGCCCGACCCCGAACTAGAACCATGGGCGCCAGTTTCGGCTCAAACGGAGTTACAACGGAAAAGTTATGATCAAACGAAAACTGGACAGCACACCTAGAATTTACGTAAATTGATAATTTTATAAAACGGTTCGCGTCCGGCTTAACGGTTTGGGATTGCAACTAGGGCTGGACAACCCACGCACAACCCACTGCCACCTCCGGCAGTGGTGGTCGGCGGCGGCGGCAGCCACCGCCGGTGGTGGTTTCACGGCGACACGAAAGAACATACAAGGGGGAAAACACTTACCTACGACGAAGAAACGAGCACTCGCGTCCTTTCTCTCGCTCCTCGCTGCTCTCTCTCTCTTCGCTGCTCCTCTCTCTCTCTTCGCCGGCGAGACCAGCGGAGGTGCTGGTGGCTTAGGGCGGAAAACGGCGGCTGCAACAACAGCGGGAAGGTGGTGGCTCACGGGAGTTGGTCGACGGCAGCGGAGGAGAGGAGAAATAGGGTTTTCGTTGAGTTGCGAGAGGGAAAAGAGGACCGAGAGTTTCCAAGAAAACAAAATCGGTTCTTAAGTTAAAACAATGTTTCCATGCAAACTTGTTTAGCAAAAAACATATTTAGTCCCTAGGTTTTTAAGGTATTTCCATATCTTAACATAACTTAGGATTTAAACATTTTGCCAATTCCGTTAACCCCGTTAATAACCACGTTTTGACATGTTTAACAATTGGGTCCAAATCGTCTAACCCCGTTACTGGAAACCCCGTTAAATCAAACTTAAAAGAAAAGAATTAATAAAAGAAAATATATACCGGGATACGGGCTTTACAACTCTCCCCCACTTGGATTAGACTTCGTCCCCGAAGTCTACGTCCGCAAACAGCTTCTAATAATTCTCTCGCATTTGATGATATCCCAAACTCAATCCACTTTCAAGCTCTAACCATTCTAAAGCTGCTCACCAGTATACCCTACAGGATACTCGATTACGATCATTCCTACCCTTAACTGTCGATTAACTTCCACGAATTCTAATAGACTCCAAAGATTTTCAATAACTTATACTAACAAAACATCGACCCCCTACCGAACATCGGTCCAACCGATTACAATAACAAACATCGGCCACCCGCCGAACATCGGTCCAACCGATTACAATAACAAACATCGGCCACCCGCCGAACATCGGTCCAACCGATTACAATAACAAACATCGGCCACCCGCCGAACATCGGTCCAATCGATTACAATAAGGGTGTTTGGCCTCAAGCCCAAAAGTCGACACTTAAACATACTACTTACTTCCAAAAAGGTTACTGCACATTTATTCTCTTAATTACAAGGGCATCATTCTCTTAACCGTTACTATTCGGCCTACATTACCAACACGCGTGGAATACCCAACCTTTCACCATCTACTATTCCTCCATACTCGCTCTACAAAGCCTAGTTACACCGTATCAAGATACACCTCAACGTCTACCTCCCAGGTACGTCTCAAGGCCCGGCACATCGGAACTACCTCTCAGGTAAGTGCCCAAGACTATATCCTCTCAGTGCCTACTGGAAAGTCAAGGTCATAACACAAGAATACCGGGGGTCCCACCCCGAAATACTCAACCGATCATTACCAACGACTGACTGACATGACCAAGGATCCAATGCAAAACAGTCTACCAACAACATGCCTATCCCAGAATGACTCACTCACCCAAACATGAAAATATTCAACGTGCAATAAATGCAAAACTGTGCAACAAAACAACCCATCAACAAGACTCCACATCGAGCCATTAAAATTGTGCAATTGACCCATGACTAACTCAAAGTCAAAACCGAGCAAAACGCTCCACGCTTGCTAGACCCATAAGTCGGTCAAAAACGCGTTTAAATAAAGTTTAAGCAAGCAATAATCTAAAATCAACATTAGTCACAAACTCAACACGGGTTAAACAAAAGAGTTTTCCAAAAGGACTCACACCATTAAAATTCTCAAAACGACACATAACACTTAAAAGCGCATTTCCCAAATGGTTTACAAAATCATTTACAAAAATGTTTCAACGTCTAGATTTTTCATTTCAAAAAGACTGTAAGCAATAAAACTACTATTACCAGGTCGGTAGTTACGCAAAAATGGACACGCTCGTCCCTCATATGAAAATCATGTTGAAAATCATTTCATTGCAGCTTAGCTCACTTACAAAACGTAAAGCGAAATAAATAATCTCTTTGAAAATGAACCGTCGCGGTTCTAGTAGGAATTGACTCATGAAATGTATTTAAAGTAACCGCTCGACCTTCCCTCGGGTGCGACAAAATGTGCACCTAATTTCAAAATCAGTTCCATGACATTTGACCCCAAAATTCCCCTTTTTCAACAAAAATGTCGTGGCACATGGTTAACTAACAAATCTTACGCGCGTCGGATAGTCATACAAAACGACGAAACGGTTTACAAATATATTTTTGTTAGAACACAACTGTCTCGTGTAAGTTTCAAACTTAAAGATAAAAACCAATCCGTTTCCATCATTTGAAAATATCAACTAAAATCTCATAAAATCTCAAAAGGTGGGGTTCTTTAAATTGATTTCCAAGATTTCCCCAAATGGTCACATAAACAAATAAGATGTGCACCTCGTGACATTAAACCCACACGACTCGACATGCCGTAAAACAAAACTTATTTTAACCAAATCACTCAATTAGCTTTATACAGACACCGTGGAATGTAACTTTTCGTCTCAACTCTAACATATGTGGAGGAGTTCCAATGTTAAAGTCACAAGCCGTAGTCACTTGCCCCACATTTTAAACACCACAAAACACGGATATCATCTTACCCGAAAGAACCGTTGGAAAAATAACGAAAATGAGACAAATTCTAACAAAGTTTGCACTCCCGTGATAAAACGATTTCATACATTTTCAAAACCATATTTCAAAATCTTGTGTGTGTGCTGAGCAGTTCCCAAAATTCCAAAACACCGTCCATACAAAGATTTGAAACACAAGAATTTGTTAATGCAATCTTATTTTCAAAATAACTTCGTGCATGACTCATTCGGCATTCAATGTCTCGACCCATACTACTCCGAAACTCTCCGGTCTACTCTTGTCATCCAGACCTTTAAACCTCTTAAGGCAAGTTGGGGAAATTACGTCAAATAATCCCTACGATTTTTCCTCAAATCAACGTCGGCTCTATAAGCCTATGATTCTAGCACAATCATCCATCTTGGCCCAAAACAAACATCATCCTCATCGTCACTCCAAGTGACTAATACCAGAATCGTCCTTTTATTCCAACAACTACTAATTTATAACCTTCGACACTACCCCAACGATCATCCCATCAAAGCAAAACAAGTACACACCTGTACTAGTAGGTTTACTATAGTTGTTCCTCCTTGTGATGGCTATTCTGGGTATATATTACAACGAGTTATTAGCACACAATAACTCACCCTACCACGCTCACGCTCGACTCCTTGGATTCCTCGCGACTTTCCCCGACTCGAACATTAATCCTGTGCTTCCGGTAGTAGGAGCTCTACTACTACCATCTACACCTATCACTGTCCGCTCCGAGTCCCATCCGATGGGTCCAAGTAGCTCCTTGCCGATAACTATACCCATATGCCCGCATCAGCATATGTACACACTCTTCCTAGCTCCCTAGGAATTCCACCCCCAAACACTACCCTTGCTACAACGAAATTTCTACTAGTCATGACGAGTCGCCTCGCGAATGCACAGCCGCACACAGTGCAAACCAGATAGACATTCGAATGTAAGATTCTATCCTACAACGGTTGGACTCAAACAAGAGATGCGCAATAGAACTAAATCCGACATTCTAAGGCTATTCGGTTCCTACCGCATACGACCTATAGTGCATTCACCTAACAACCTATCAAGGCTAGCATAACCTCCTATTAGCAAGCAACAAACATGCAATACAGTGTAATAAGCACCAAGCAATTTAGCATACATACCCCTATGTTCTAGAAAGGAATCTAGCACGTATTCATACATAAACACCCTTCCCAGCTCTCTAGGAACTTCCTCTTATCCCACTACCCTTGCTACTACCGAATCCCTACTAATTATAACGGGTGACCTCGCGAATACCCGATTATATGCAGTGCGAAACAAATAGACAGTCGAATACAAGACTCTATCCTAGAACGGTTGGACTCAAACAAGAGCTGCGCAATAGAACTAAATCGAATATTCTAAGACTATAAATCTCTTACTGCATACAACCTAGAGGGCATCCACTTAGTAACCTATCATAATTAGCATAAATTCCTAATAGCAAGTAGTTCAACATACAACATAGTGTCCACAACAGGCAATCTAGCATGCATACTCTATGATCTAGAAAGCAATAAAACACTAAGTATCGTACCTTTCCCCTTTGGCTCCGGCTGACTGTACACACTGCGCCTCCGATCACCGTTCCTCGAACGGGTCTTTACTTTTTCTTTTATTTCCAAAAAAAATTTAATAAAGAATTTGAAAATTTCCCATCCGCAACTTGAGACCAAACACACCGAGGTGCGTTTGATTCACTCAAGCTGGGCTCTGATACCAAGTTGTAACGTCCCAAAAATTACAAGCAAATTTAAAATTTTAAAATAAACATTTCATTTATAACAACTCATTAAATGATCCCAACGTTTCGTTTGCAAACACATAATTAATATCTTTATAAAATAAAACCAGCGGAATAAACGTTTAATTATTAAAACCATAAAACAACCAGCTCTCCTCGCGCGCCAGTGTGTACTCGTCACGCCTTGGAGCCGCCCGTACCTGAAACCACAGTTTATTGGGAAAGGGTAAGCACGAAGCTTAGTGAATTCAACACCATAAGTAACACAGTTATTTCCACACCACCATAAACAGATAATTGCACATAAACAGCATACAAGTCTACGAACAAATCATAAACGTGCATACTCACACCACCCCACCTAATAGGCATACGTCGGTCCCACCGACCACACGACAATCGTGCAAACGCAACCCGGCACCCCCGGGTTCATACGCCACCCGCGTATACAACCTTTGGTCCCACCGAATTACTACGCCACCCGCGTATGTGACCCTCGGCCCCGCCGAACTCCTACGCCACCCGCGTAGTCACAACAATAAAGGCCCGACTAGACGCCCCACTATTTAACCCCGCATCAAAAGCAAATAAAACTACCACATACATACACAATGAAATGTAAAAATAACCGACATTAGTTATAGTGAGAGAACTCACCTCGAATGCGCGCCTAGCTTAACAATACAATTCAAGCTTCACAATTACGGTCACTTCCCAGCACCTAAACGCATGTTAAAACGTGTCAATATGAGACCCGGACCCTACGACACGACACACGCTTAACCGTCACTAAAACTATTTTCCGTTCTCACTAAACAGGTCTGTTCGGGACCTGTTTCGACCCCCTTTAAACCCAGAAAATTCCCAATATTATTTCATGACCAGAAAGTACTCTGAGTTAGGGTTCCAATGACATATTATACGCCTCCTAACGATTTTTCTACAATTTACTACGGATTTTACAAAAACAGTTTCCAGAACAGCGAAATTCAGCACCTTTCAGTATAAAACGACAATTTGACCCATGCTACGTCCCGAACTGGGTTTTGCACAAAACACAGAAAAGTTTCTAGACTCAAAAAGGGAACTTTTGACACCGGTTTCACCCCAAACCGAGTTACGAGCAGAAAGTTATGGTTTTCGCAAGATCAAGGCAGATTCCAGAAATTTTCACATGAAATGACGAAACACCGAACTTGCGACCACTTTTTCGCCCAGCTAGAGACCGAACCAGTTTTCCGCTAAAACACGGAAAACGTGCCCGACCCCGAACTAGAACCGTGGGCGCCAGTTTCGGCTCAAACGGAGTTACAACGGAAAAGTTATGATCAAACGAAAACTGGACAGCACACCTAGAATTTACGTAAATTGATAATTTTATAAAACGGTTCGCGTCCGGCTTAACGGTTTGGGATTGCAACTAGGGCTGGACAACCCACGCACCACCCACTGCCACCTCCGGCAGTGGTGGTCGGCGGCGGCGGCAGCCACCGCCGGTGGTGGTTTCACGGCGACACGAAAGAACAAACAAGGGGGAAAACACTTACCTACGACGAAGAAACGAGCACTCGCGTCCTTTCTCTCGCTCCTCGCTGCTCTCTCTCTCTTCGCTGCTCCTCTCTCTCTCTTCGCCGGCGAGACCAGCGGAGGTGCTGGTGGCTTAGGGCGGCAAACGGCGGCTGCAACAACAGCGGGAAGGTGGTGGCTCACGGGAGTTGGTCGACGGCAGCGGAGGAGAGGAGAAATAGGGTTTTCGTTGAGTTGCGAGAGGGAAAAGAGGACCGAGAGTTTCCAAGAAAACAAAATCGGTTCTTAAGTTAAAACAATGTTTCCATGCAAACTTGTTTAGCAAAAAACATATTTAGTCCCTAGGTTTTTAAGGTATTTCCATATCTTAACATAACTTAGGATTTAAACATTTTGCCAATTCCGTTAACCCCGTTAATAACCACGTTTTGACATGTTTAACAATTGGGTCAAAATCGTCTAACCCCGTTACTGGAAACCCCGTTAAATCAAACTTAAAAGAAAAGAATTAATAAAAGAAAATATATACCGGGATACGGGCTTTACAATTTCTGTTACGTTTCAGTGTTTAAATGCAGGAATCAATGTCATTAATGATCAACGGCTATAACCGACAAGGTCAGTTATGAGCATTTAATCCAGCAAGCGTTATGGCAGTTATTGTAACACCCGTAATTTCGGATAAGTACGACTTCGAATCAGTGTAGAACCGATCGTTAAGAAAAATACGAAAAATACGAAAAATAAGATTTTGGGTCAAATCTTAGATTTAATGGTCTTGTTGGATGAGGAATTCAAATACGAGTCCAACTGTCCTTTCCGGAGCGAAAACGGAGCTAAAACGAGGAAGTTATGACCAAAACAAGTTTTGGTACATTCTGAGCTATAGTGCCCGGCGATAGTGACACTGTTACAATCGCCGTGTCACTATCGCTGGAAATGTACCGCGAGTGGGAAGGGCTTGAGCGATTGTGCCCTGGCGATAGTGACACTGTCACTATCGCCGTGTCACTTTAGCCGACGGGCTCCAGGGTGTTTTAAACTATTTTCTTCTTCTTTCTTCTTCATTTTCATTACCACTCTCAAACTCTCTCAACTCTCTCTCTCTAGAAATCGGTTTCTCTCACTAGAAACCCTACAACCCCTCTCCTCTTCCCTTCATCTTCTCCACATAAATTAAACCCACTCCACCATTGTTGACCATCTTGAAGGTTTGAAGCTTTTGGGAGTTTAGGAAGCTATCTCTTGGGGGATTCAAGTGGATAAGGTAATATCTCTACCCAAAAATGTTATTGATGTTGATTTCACATTCCTTTCATCTTGAGATGTTGTGGAACGATTGTGGTGGTGATTGGTGGAAATATTCTTCATCTTCTTCATGTATGGAACTAGGGTTTGGTATAAGTTGGGTATTTTGGTATTTTATGGATGGATGATGATTTCTTATGGTTAGATCTTGGTATTGATGGTTGGAAACTTATGGATCTAGGTTTTGGAAGTTTTGGCTTGAGGATTCAAACTTCATCAAAGGAGCTTACGTTGGAGAAACTCTAGATTTAGCTAAATCTAGCAAGGTGAGTTCAAGTTACTTTGCGAAAACTTTGTACATGCCAAAATGTTATTTTTCCAAGCAATTATGTGTTTTACCTGAAAATTATTAAGGTTGAGTTATTTGGTGAGTTTTACCTTTTGAAGTACTAATTGTGGTAAACATTGTAAAACACTACTTTTGGATATTTTGGAAAAATGTGATAGATAAATCTTATATGAAAATGGGTTATTGATTTATATGAAATATGAAGTCTAATTGTTATGAAAATGCATTTTTTGGGTATTTAGAAATATGCATATAGCACATCACGAGATGTTTTGAAATGTAAAGGTTGAGTCCTCTTTGGAAATGAGGGTTATCCCGATCCAAGGTTTTATTTTCGGGTTTCATGAATTTGAGGCATTTACTGACAACCGATGTGTGTTGTTATATTTAATGTCATTTTATGACTTTTACGAACTATCTTTTGAGTTAGTTGAGTTTGTGGCTCGGTGTTGAACTTTATCAAGTTTTGGGAACATTTGTCCAATTTTGATAGCTCAAGTGAGGTTTGAGCATGATTTACGTTTTTGGGGAATTGCATGTTTGAATGCACTTGTTTATTCATTTGGGGTCGTGTAATGTTTTAGACCTTGTTAGCTATGGATCCATAGGCATTTGAGTTTCCCTTAGTCTCACGGGCAAGAGGTCGGAATTGATTGAGCTCAGTTTTACGAGACGTTAGTTTATTTTGTAGCACGGAATAGGCATCGGGTTCAATTTTAAGTAAGGCGTGGACCTAGATGGTCGTGCGTCGTCTCATGGGCAGTAAGGTGTAATTTCATATATGTGCTTAGCACGGGATAGGCATCGGGTTCCAGGATAAGTAAGGCGTGGACCTATATGGTCGGGCGTCGTCTCATGGGCAGTAAGGTGTAATCCCTAATGTGCTGTTGTGGATTTGGAGTGACCCAATGTATAGACCTGGAGTGGTTGAAGTTAGGATCTCCCTAGTCTCGCGGGCAATAGATCTGGAGTGATTGAGCTCAGTTTACGAGAGTAATCCACGTGTGTGTTTTATTGCATAGTAAGTGACCCACTTTAGTGTTCCGTCACATGCGATGTATACGGGTCTCCCCCGTCACCGAAAGGTGTTGTTTTGGGTATTTATTGCTACTCATGTTTTCGGTGACGTGTTATATTTATATGGATTGTTTTCCATGGTATGCAAGTTGTGGTTTATATCTCATCCGTGTGTGATGTTTTTGGGTATCGGTGTTTATCCATGTTTTCGGTAACGTATCATATTTATGAGAATTTCATTTCCATGTTATATGAGTTATGGATTATGTTTTTACCGTGTTTGGGATGTTTTTGGAATAATGATAAATTAAATTATGGATTTAATTATTTTGAGTATCAAATGGTATTTCACCCTATTACGTGGATGTTGGGAATGAGTCTATTTTGGAAATCATATTGCATTAAAGATTTCATTTATGGGAATTGTGGGATTTGGAAAATGGGTGCTTTACATTTAAAGTAAACTCTTTTGGAATCATGACTAAAAAGCTACACTCCTCTCGATTTATGAATTTATATAGTCATGATAAAATGCTTGAACTCACTAGGCGTTAGCCTAACCTTTTTATTTGTCGGCATGTGCAACAGGTCTCAGGTTGGGAGTAGTTCTAGTGACACGTGTGAAAGGTCGTGTGCTAGTAGAGTGCTCGCGAGGTGATTTGAATTAGTGAAGTCTTCCGCACGTATTTGGAATTAGCAACTTGTGTCGTGTTAAGTAACACCTGTTTAAGTTAATTTATTGGGGGAATTATAATGTTTTAAATTCCGAGGTAATTTAAGGAATGAATTGTAGAAATGATTTTATCTTGTTGGGTATTTCATTGAAATTTTATTTAGTTGCTCGTTCCAAATTTGAGGGTGTTACAGTTATCGAAGCACTCAATGAGTCAATTAAAGCGCCCGAAGACTATAAAAGCCAGGCTCAATCATCATTTCAAGGGACAACAAAACACACAATCATCTGAACTCTGAAGAACATTCATAGCAAGGAATTCTCTCTCGAGGAATCGCTCTCGACGCACGACATTCACGCACGACACTTGGTTTTTATACACGATGCGCATTGTTTTTACATTCAAAACACTTGTTACTTTACAATTAAAGTATTTCCTTTCATTTGTATTGTAATCATTGTACGATCGACACCCGAAACATAAAGATATCGCCCTTGTTTGGCGACCATAGTGCAGCGACGACATCATCCCTGTCGTCCGCGGGTTTTTTCTTCGTTGAGGTTTTTCCCGCATCACCAAAATCTTTGTCTCATTTACATTTCTGTCTTTGTCGCACGCTTTGTCAAAAGATTCCTTTCTTTAGTTGTTAAATTCCACAATCAACCTTAAGTTATCCTTTTGGACGATTTTTGGCATTAACAGTTTGGCGCCATCCGTGGGACCCATCTAGAGAAAATCTTCGACAAACGTGCGTCCTACTAACAGTTTCTTGTAGTCTTCTCTGTTTTCTGTTTCAGGAAAATGGCAGCCCCTGGAAATCAAGAGCATATCATTGCCCAGATGTATCAGGAATTGGATGTTGCGCGAAATCAAATCAATGCCATGGCTGAGCAGAGTCGAAGAGCAGCTGAGGAAATCGCGCGGCTGAGGAATCCCTTCGGACCATAGAACGGTCCAAGGCCATTCGTTCATAATCCAGGTCAAGGATCGTTCGGTCAGAATCCAGGATCCGCTCCATTCGTCCATAATCCTGGTTCGGCTCCGTTTGTCCGCAATCCAGGGTCAGGTCCATTCATGCAGAACCAGCAGCAGAGGACATTCAACCCAAATCGCCAGTTCGGGACAGTTCCTCCTCAGTATATAAGGCCACCACCCATGCAGAATGGGTCTCAGCCATTCCAGAATAGGTCTCAGCTATTCCAGAATGGTCTCAGCCATTCCAGAATGGGTCTCAACCATTTCAGAATGGATCGCAACCATATTTTGTCCTTTTCAACGGGGACGCCAACGGTTCGTCGTAGGACAATGGCACCAGTTCGGGAGTTAATAGGTTGGCAGGTGCAAATTCCGATCCCAATGACCCCGTCGATCAGCGGTTGAAAATGCTAGAAGATCAGAATGAGCGTGTCCTGTCCTTGCTCGCTAAGCTGCCAGGGGCAGCCGTACCCGTCGACGTCGAGCCTCGATCGGGATATCAGGCATCGCCTTTCGTCGATACGATAGCGACTGTCGATGTCCCGAAGAAGTATAATATCCCCGCCTTCACGCCCAAGTATTCGGGGATAACCGATCTGACGGAGCACATCGCCCAAGCAGACCAGCGACCAGTATTATGTCGTGCAGAAGGCCAATGAATCCATTCGAAGTTACTTCAACAGGTTCAATGCAGAGATGATCAGTGTCCGTAACTGTGACGTCAAGACCGCGATCGAAGCCTACAAGCGTGGTCTAGACGACAGTTCGGGTCTATACACCGATCTGACCAAGTATCCCCCGGAGAATTTCGAAGATGTCCGGGCCAGAACCCTTGCTTATATGAGAGTAGAAGATGATGCTGCCTTCCGTCATAAGCACACCGACAATAAGAGGTTGCTTGGTATTAAGAAGCCAGAATTCAAAACAAAGGCAGCATCCAAATCAGATCCTGCGCGACAAATCTCGAACGTCCGGTTCAAGACAAAGGCGGAGTTCAAAACCGCAAACTCTACCAAGTTCCCTCAGTACCCTAAGATATCCTCTTACGGATTCAAAGGAACTACTAAGGACTTGGTCGAGGCCTTGAAAACCGTCCAGACGACCATCCGGTGGCTAAAGAAATCCGATCAGGACGATAGCAAGAAAGACAAGTCAAAATGGTGTGACTTTCATGTCGACCACGGTCACCTGACGGACGATTATCACGTCTCGAAAGGTAATATCAAGAGCATCATCGATGACGTCGTTACTCCAGCTAGCGACGATCGACCGCCGACCCCAGAGCATTCAAAGGTCGTCAACTGCATCACTGGTGGTTCCGACATGTGCGGTCTAACGTATTCCGCAGCCAAACGTCACGCCAGTCAAGCACCAGACGATCGACCTATCCCGCGCTCATCAAGACCCAAAAGAGATCTGGAGTTAGAAGCCATGAAGATTTCGTTCGACCAAGATGACCTCGGAGATTCGTATCGCAAGCATCATGACGGGTTGATCATTCAACTCACGATTGGCAATTGTTTAACCCGGCGAGTCTTGGTCGATGGAGGCAGTTCAACGAACGTCATCTTCTTTGAAACCATCAAGGCCATGGGAATCGATCGGTCAGAAATCACCCGACGCTCGACAACCTTGGTCGGTTTCAATGGAGACGCGACGAGTACCTTTGGAGAGATCGTCTTGCCCGTCTATGCCGGAGGAGTCAACAAGCAGACCAAGTTCAGCGTCATCGACTGTGCGTCGGCCTATAACATCATCTTAGGCCGACCATGGATCCATGAAATGAAAGTCGTTCCCTCGACGTATCATCAGACCATGAAATTCCCTACGCCGTGGGGAGTCCAAGAAATCAAAAGTGAGCCGAAAGTCGCCCGTGACAGCTATAAAACCACCGTGAAGCCGCGGAAATAGGCCGTCTAGCAGTCATGGGTCGAGGAAATCATCCTAGACCGAAGAAAAGCCTGATCATAAGGTCTTGACAGGTTCGTCTTTCTATCCCTAACCTTGGAGATAAACCAATGCCTTTCCTGCAGGAACATGCCTACTATTTTGCCTTGTCGCACGAAGACATGGTCGACATAGACTTTGGCGTCAATTCTTAGAAACTCAGTGTCGACTCGTAATTTAAACCTATTCGCTCCTGAAAGGAATAGGGCGATAAATGACGAGGGGCAAATCCCCCCCTTTAAACAAGAAAAATCTGTGAAGGTATTTTTCCTAATTCCTTTTTCTTCTTTCATACGATTTTTTATCACGAAGATTACTGACTTAAGCATCGTAGGGTCGTTGGTTAGCCAACGACCAACCTCTAACAATATTTTATCACAGGATCGCATGATATAAGTTATTAAACATGTCACAGGGCATCAGTACACTTTCGCAGGATCGTGCGACATAAGCGATCAGGTCCATAACTCGATTATTTCGTCACGGGAATGCGTGGTTCAAATTTATCATATGATCTAGCCGTACGACCACAAGGTCTAACGACCCCGTGATTTCAATTCTCTAACGTAGGAGAATTTTATGTTCTGAATGAATGCTGTGATCGCATGTGCTTATGTTCGCCAACACGATTTAAAAGTCTTGTGACTTATGTTCTAGTTGTTGTGTTGCGATAGATGCCTAAGTCGCATGATTTCTTCTATACGAAATGAATTTCGCAATTGACGTTGTATTTATTCACAAAATGTACAAGACACAAGCTCAAAAGAGATCTATGTCTCATTCCTTGAATAAACTGTCATTTACATCCAAAAAACTCGACCACCAACGGTCAAGCAGCAGGAAATAAAAATAACAAAGATATTTTCTAGGGTAGAGGAGGAGCGTCGGTCGCATCCTTGCCTGACGCCTCGCCCTGGGGACCTTCCTCCTCCTCGACCTCCTTCTCATCGTCCGAGTCGAGATCTCTCTCGGTCCCGACCTCCCTATAGAAGAGGTCCAGCTCGTCCGACGTCGAGGCCAGAGGATTCTTGCCCAATAAGTGACGTCGCATGATCGCCAAACGTGCAGTAAGTCGAGCAAAGGCAAAGACGGACTTAGTCTCGTCCTTCAGCTCCTTCAACTCCTTCTCTAAACTCGTCACCTTGGACTCTTCGGCTTCCTTTCCCTTCATAGCCAAGGATTCCTTCATCCCCTCCAGCTCCTCCCTTTGGTCGTACATCGAAGATAAGGACTGCTTTAAACACAAGTTCACTTGATCCCTCGCATGGCCGACGGCTTCCAACTCGTTCAAAGCGTCGTCGAGTCGCACCGACATCGCCTCTTCGCGTTCCAGAGCGGATCTTTCCCTCTCTAACGCTGCATCTTCTTTCTTGATAGCAGAAGCCATTAGGCCTTCTATCTTTGTCGTTTCAGCATGCAATGCCAAGGAAGACTGAAACGTCTGAAACGTACGAAAACACGTTAGTAAAATACACGACAACGACAACGACAAACGAAAAACAAAATCTTGAAAGATAGACTTACCATGAACGCTAGTCCAGCGACATGGGACTCCACATCTTCGAGAGAAACCCCGTTGAAATGCTCTCTGAAAGAGGGGAGCTGATACTTTCCCAAGTGAGGGAACAATTTAGTCTCGTCCAAGACGTTATCCACCAAGAAATCCGACAGCAACGTAAAGTTTACCGTCGTTTCCTCTCCAAAGCCCGTCTGCGTGCCATTGCCCTTGTCGGCCGACGAGGGGCCTGACGCGGCGATAGGAGACACCGTCGATTTCGCCGGTTGTGCAGTATCGACGGATGTAGCGCCGATCGTGTCAGAAGTCTTCTCGACAGACACGGTCGACGCCTTCGCCTTCTCAGGCGTGACGACTCCCAACGAGTCGCCCGTCTTCAAAGACGGTTCCTTCAGGACGGACGTCCTCGTCCGCTTTAAGACTCCCGACCCAGTTATCGGGGCCTCTTTTCTCTTCAGGACTCCCGACCCAGTCGTCGAGGCCTCCTTCTTTTTTTTCCCTCGCTTTGCGAGCCAGTTCGATTTGAGCCGCCTTTTTGGCAGCTGCAGGCGTCACCTTCGCCTGAGGTTCTCCTGTATGGCAAAAGAAAGAATTATTAGACGATTGAGAGAAGAAAAAGACCAGGTCGAACAAAAAGAAAGCGAAGGGATACTTACCAGTCGTTTCTTCCTTTTCTCTCCTCGACTCTTCTTTCTCTTTCTCCTCTTTCTATTCTTTCTCCTCTTCCTCCTCAGTCTCTTCTCCCTCCTCTTCATCCTCTTCTTCTTCCCGTCTCGCCCGTAGGCGTTCACCCAAGAACATCAAGTCGTCGTCCTCATCTACCAGATGACGTGTAACGAATGACCGGTCATCAGCGCTAAACTCCAAGAACTTCTCAACCTTAGCCTTGGAGTCTTCGTCGGCCTTTACCTTCTCGAAATTAATGTCTGAAAACATAAGAGAGAGAGGAAGTTAGTTGAGAAACATAGAAACAAATACAATGAAAACGCTCGACTAAAGCTAAAAACTCACCCGCCATGTTCCAACCAGACCTGATCCAGTCACTCTCAGGGTCCAGTGTCGCCACCCGCACGAGTACGTACCGAGTCTTCCATTTACGATCGTTGACCGAAGTTTTTAAAACCAAGGTGCGCTCGCCCTTGTATCTAGAAAACAGGCTGTAGCGACGGCGTGGGTCCTTCTTAACCTGATATGCCGTCAGTAGATCCGTCACATTCATCTGTGGCTCCCAAGTCGAGGTAAGTCGCTCGATGACCTGGATAACTTGCCAAAATTAGGGCATCAGTTGCCCTGGCAACAAGTCAAACTCGTACATAAATGCCTTGGCCAGAGGAGAATATGGCCAGTGGAAGCCTATCTTGAACGGGTACTCGTATATCACGACGTACCCGTCGGGGCACATCTCTGGTCTAATCTTACTAGCCTTACTCACAGTAATCCCCACAGGGATTTTCGCTAAACTTCTGAAGTCGTCAAGATCCTCTTCGTTTTGAATGGTTCTTCTAGGCTCTGTCGACATTGCTAACCCTGTCAACCAAGTCTGTCTCTCTGAAAGGCCCCAAATATCCCAGTTTTTTCTAGGCTTTCTAGCAATGGATTTACGATGCATACAAAGACTGAAGGGTCGTACCTTAAATAGGTGCTCTAGACCTTGAGAATCCTAACCGATTCGGAAATGTTTACAGGTTTGGAAAGAGTATCGGCGAAGAACTGCAAGAAAATCAGGAATAATCTCTCTCTAAAAAACTCTCTGAAATCGTAAATAGGAAAAGATCCATCATAGTCTCTATTTATGTAAACGATCGTGTCAGGTCGAGTCCCTCGATGATCGACACGCGTCCTTGTCTTTTCGTATGACCCCACGGATCACCGACACCTGGTAATGACAACTGCTAAGCATAATCGTGCGTCAGCATGACATCACGATCCTACCCTCTTTTCGACTTCCCCTTCAAGTTAGAATTGAACCGATCCAGTTCCAAGGCAACTAAGGTAACTTTCGACACGTGTCACGATTCTAGGCGTCCGACTGACAAAATTTAAAATTTGAATTTGTCATTCTATTTTCAAATTTTGGGGGCAAACTGTTTGGGTAAAAATCCACCAGTCTCGACCATGACCAAGGTAAGGAAAACACTTATTTCCCTTTTCCATAGTAAGGTAAAATCATAGTACTTTATCCCCTGATTAAAGTTGAAATCTAAAGATATTTACCTCACGACACTCGACCATGACGTCGTCTAGTTCACACGACCGTCGCGTGAGACCATGCGACCTCGACCAACTAACGTGCATTATTTCTGTTACATTTCAGTGTTTAAATGCAGGAATCAATGTCATTAATGATCAACGGCTATAACCGACAAGGTCAGTTATGAGCATTTAATCCAGTAAGCATTATGGCAGTTATCGAAGCACTCAATGAGTCAATTAAAGCGCCCGAACACTATAAAATCCAGGCTCAATCATCATTTCAAGGGACAACAAAACACATAATCATCTGAACTCTGAAGAACATTCGTAGCAAGGAATTCTCTCTCGAGGAATCGCTCTCGGCGCACGACATTCACACACGACACTTAGTTTTTACACACGATGCACGTTGTTTTTACATTCAAAACACTTGTTACTTTACAATTAAAGTATTTCCTTTCATTTGTATTGTAATCTCTGTACGATCGACACCCGAAACATAAGGATATCACCCTCGTTTAACGACCATAGTGCAGCGACGACATCATCCCTGTCGTCCGCGGGTTTTTTCCTCGTTGAGGTTTTTCCCGCGTCACCAAAATCTTTGTCTCATTTACATTTTTGTCTTTGTCGCACGCTTTGTCAAAAGATTCCTTTCTTTAGTTGTTAAATTCCACAATCAACCTTAAGTTATCCTTTTGGACGATTTTTGGCATTAACATATGCTATATATTAAATGACAGAGAGAACTTGGGCAAGTTTGATCCTAAAGCAGATGAAGGCATCTTTATGGGCTATTCTCTCACCTCCAAAGCTTTTAGAGTCTACAATCTTCGGAGAAAATGTAGTGATGAATCAATACATGTCAAGTTTGATGACCTCAAGGTATCATCCCTTTCCTCAGATGATGATGAATTAAATAGTTGGATCACCTCTTGCATTGGTGATGTTTCTCCTTCTCCACCTAACCCAACTATTCCCATACCTTCTCCTCAAAATCCTACCTCTCGAGACAATAACCCTTCCACATCTTCACACCCTTCCTCAAACCAAGAAGAAAATCCTATGTCGATCCAAACTTCCCAAAACCAAAATTCTCTTCAAAACACCAGTCTCTCTCATCCCTCAAATATTCCTTCTTCATCAAATCCACCTGACCTTCCATCCTTCCATCCTGAAGATCTACCTTCTACATCTCATGCTCAACCTTCCTATCCTCCAGCTTTGCCTCCTGCAATAAAATGGACCAAGGATCATCCAATTGATCAAATAATTGGTGATCAACAGGCTGGTGTCCAAACCAGAAGAGGGGTAGGCAATATATGTCTCTATGTGAACTTCTTGTCCCTTATAGAGCCTGAGAAGGTTGAAGAAGCTCTAGATGATCCATGTTGGATCACTGCGATGCAAGAAGAACTCTCTCAGTTTGAAAGAAACAAGGTCTGGAGATTGGTTCCTCGTCCTCCCCGAAAAACAATCATAGGAACCAAGTGGGTCTTCAGAAACAAGATGGACGAAGCAGGCACTGTCATCAGGAATAAAGCCAGACTGGTTGCTCAAGGGTATAGGCAAGAAGAAGGAATTGACTATGACGAAACTTTTGCTCCAGTTGCCAGACTTGAAGCAATCAGAATTTTCCTTGCTCACGCTGCATACAAGAATTTCAGAGTCTTCCAGATGGATGTCAAGAGTGCATTCCTGAATGGAGAACTAGCTGAAGAAGTCTATGTGAAGCAACCTCCTGGATTTGAAGATCCATCTCATCCTGACTATGTGTACAGATTGGATAAGGCTCTCTATGGCCTTAAACAAGCTCCTCGTGCCTGGTATGACACTCTAGCTGACCTTCTTCTGAAGAAAAAGTATACTCGGGGTAAGATTGACAACACTCTTTTCATCAAACAAAACCCAGGTAATCTTATTCTTGTTCAAATATATGTGGATGACATCATTTTTGGTTCCACCGATGAACCACTGTGTGATGAGTTTGCTTCTCTCATGATGAGTCAATATAAGATGAGCATGATGGGGGATCTCACATTTTTCTTGGGTCTCCAAGTAAAACAATCTTCTGAAGGTATCTTTATAAACCAAAGCAAATACATTCGTGATCTTTTGAAAAAGTTTCAATTTGATACCTGCTCTCCCATGAAAACTCCTATGGCACCACCTCTAAAACTTGATGCTGATACAACTGGTGTATCTGTTGATGTAACCAAGTTTAGAGGTATGATTGGGTCACTTCTTTATCTTACTGCTAGTAGACCTGATATTATGTTTGCTACTTGTCTGTGTGCACGTTACCAAGCCAATCCTAAGGAATCTCACTTGGCTGCGGTTAAACGCATCTTTCGATATCTGAAAGGTACCATGAATCTGGGTCTTTGGTATCCCAAAGACTCAGGTTTTGATCTAATGGGTTATTCAGATTCTGACTTTGCAGGATCAAAATTTGATAGAAAGAGCACTACTGGAAGCTGCCAACTCCTTGGTGGTAAACTTGTTAGCTGGTCTAGCAAGAAGCAACACTCAGTCTCCACCTCCACGGCTGAAGCTGAATATGTTGCTGCTGGTAGCTGTTGTGCTCAAATCCTATGGATGAAGAATCAATTGAGGGACTACAATCAGATCTACTCTCAAGTCCCAATACTGTGTGACAACTCCAGTGCAATTGCCATTGCAAACAATCCGGTGCTTCACTCCAGATCCAAGCACATTGATATTCGGTATCACTTCATAAGAGATCACATCTCCAAAGGTAATATTGAACTGCATTTCATCCCCACCGATCTTCAACTGGCGGATCTCTTCACAAAGCCTCTAGAAGAAGCTCGGTTCAAGTTTCTCTTAGGAGAACTTGTGTAACGTCCCAAAAATTACAAGAAAATTTAAATTTTTTAAAAATGACATTTCATTAATTAAGCTCGTTAAATAACCCAAAACGTTTCGTTTACAACCCAAGAATAATTATTCTCTAAAAACAGTAAACAGCGGAATAAATAGTTTTAAAAAAATGATAATTATAAAACGATATAATAATCAGCTCTCCACGCGCGCCAGTGTGTACTCGTCACGCATTGGAGCCACTCGTACCTGAAACAATGATTTATTGGGAAAGGGTAAGCACGAAGATTAGTGAATTCAACCACCATAGATAACACAGTTATTCCACACTACCCCTATAACAGATAGTGACACACAAACGATCATACAAGTCTACGGACAAATCATAAACATGCATATCCACACCCACCCACCTAAGAGGCACAAGTCGGTCCCACCGACCACATGATAACATCTCCGGCCCCGCCGAATCCTTGGTCCCACCGAGTCTCTACGCCACCCACGTATAAAATCTTGGGCCCCACCGAGATTCTACGCCACCCGCGTATACAATATTCGGCCCCGCCGAGTTCCTACGCCACCCGCGTATACAAACACCGGCCCCCGAGTCCCTACGCCACCCGCGTATACATGACAACGCCACCCGCGTATACATGTCAACAAAGGTCTAACTAGCCACCCCACTATCTAGCCCCGCATCACAAATAATTAAGGCTACCACACACGAGCTACAGTAATGTAAAACAACTGATATTAAATATAGTGAGAGAACTCACCTCGTACGCGCGCCTAGCTCACAAACAATAAATCAAGCTCCACAAATTCAAGATCACTTCCCGACACCTAGACGAACGTTAAAATGCATTAACACGAGACCCGGACCATAAAATACGACGCACGCTTAAACCGTCACTTAAACGACTTTTCGGTCTAACCAAACAGGTCTGTTCGGGACCTGTTCCGACCTCTTTAAACCCAGAAAATCCTCAATTAAAATACATAACTAGAAAGTACTCTGAGTTAGGGTTCCAAGGACATATTATACACCTCCTAACGATTTTTCTACAATTAAATACGGATTTTATAAGAATGGTTCGCAGAACAGCGAAAAACAGCAGCTATCGGTATAAAACGACGATTTGGCCTATGCTACGTTCCGAACTGGATTTCGCACGAAACACAGAAAAGTTACTAGACTCGGAAAGGGAACTTTTGGCACCGGTTTCACTCCAATCCGAGTTCCGAGTAAAAAGTTACGCGCGAAATAAAAACTGGACAGCAACAAGCTTTCACATAAAATAACGATTTTACAAAAAAAATGGTTCAAGGTTTAAACGAGTCGGGTTTACGCGATCAGGTCACGGTTTAGAGTTTCATGGTGACTAGGGTCTGGACTCGACCGCGCACCACCCACTGCCACCTCCGGCAGTGGTGGTCGGCGGCGGCGGCCACCGGCGGTGATGGCGTTTTTCCTGGGTTTTCGACGCCGAAACGAAAAGAAAAGAAAAGGAAAGAAAGAGAAGCGTACTTCCCTCTCGCGATCAACACCGCAACACAAGGTCGCAACCCGCCATTACAGCCACCTATTGGTGGTGCACGGCGGCACACTCGTCGGCAGCCAAGATGGCGACGCCGACGATGGTGGTTGTTTTGTGGCTGAAACGACAAGAAAGAACCGAAGGGAAGGGAAGATTTACCTCGTCGATGGCACAAAGGCAAACCCAAGTCCAGCTTCTTCTCCCTCACGATGCACTCCTCTCTCGCCGGCGTGAACAGCACCGGCGCTGCTGGTGGTCGTTGGTTTCACGGCAGCCACGAAAAAAGGAGAAGGGTGTTTGGTTTGGGGTCTCACGGCGCAAGGAAGAAGAATCAAACAAAATAGGGTTTGTTGTTTTTGGATTGCTGCACGAAGGAACAAGGAAAGAAAGAAAGGGGTCGGTCCATCTTGGGCCGATCCCATGCAAAGGTTTGAGAAGTGACACATTTAGTCCCTCCACTATAAGGTATTGACAATTTTATCCAAAATCAATTAGGATTTTAATCTTTAACCCTTAAGGACCAAAATGTTTACAAAGCTAAGACATTCTTACCCCAAGAAAATAGGATTCTACCAAATGAATCAACTAACACCAACTAATTCGTTTATGGTCCTTGCCGCCTAATCCCAATAACATCGTTAAGGAAACTAATAAAGCAATTAAATAATTAACTAAAAAAAATCCATACCGGGACACGGGCTTTACAACTTGGTATGTTAAATTTAGATGTATAAAAAAATAGAAAAGTCAAAAAGAAAAGAGAAAAAGAAAAAATAAAAAAAAATTACTGTTTAATATTTTATCAGTTAGAAACTTCAAATACTGATAAAATATTGGGTAACAAGAAAAGTCAATCCCTTTCAATTTTATCTATCATCTCTTACCTTCTCTCTTTTTACCATATCTCCCTCACACAACAAAAACATTTTTTTTACCCTACTCAATCCAAGTCATCTCAATCTCAACCATTCATTTTCTTACCCATCCAAAACTACTTTTGATCTCCACCATCACTTTTCCATCTATACAAAAACAACCTACCCTCAAACCTTACCCTATACAAACACAACCTAACATCTAACCTAAACCAACTTTTCCTATTTTTCTCTATAAAATTTCGGTCCATAGTTTTCTTCTAAAACTCATCTTTCAAAAAAAACCATCTCCTCTCCTCCCTACTCTCCCTACCGATCCCATCCCCAAGTACATTATTTTTGTGACGAATACACAAACGAAACAGCCATTCGGCTGCCTCTTCTCTCCGCCGACGCAAGGCTGCCACCGAACAGCACCACCGACGCTGCTGTTGATCCCGCCGACGACCATCTCCAACCAAGCCACCCCCTTTCGGCGGTTCACTCCCCCCGCCGATGACACCTGCTACCGACCCCCCATCCACCGACGTGCATGCTCACGACCCCCCACCCCACCGACGTGCATACTACCGACCCCCCCCCCCCCCACCGATGTGCATGCTCTCCCCCCACCCCCACCCCCGCCGACGATACCTTACCCCTCCCACTTTTCGGCCGAGATTTTAACCCCCCACCCCACCCCCAGCCGAAACCCACCATTCCCATAACTCTCCTCTCTATTTTTTTATAAGACTCACTTCCTTCTCTCTCTCCTACCTAAACCCTAAACCTATCATCTCCCATCACACTCCACCTCCTACATCTTATTACCCAACATATTTTTCCTTTCCTTATTACCCATCTCAACCCCACTATAAATACCCCATCTCCATCTCTCATTTCTTCACACCTCTCAACTCTCCTCTATACCTTCCACCTCTCTAATGGCATATTCATCTTCTCCTTCCGCATACAAGCATGAAGACTTGGTTTTCAACACTTGCAATCATCTTGCAAGATTTGCTAATGATCCGCAACATCCAGAACACAACCCAGTCTCCTTTTTTCTTCAAAAGTCTCCTATCCAATATGCCTTCACCAAAAGCATCAAAATGAGCAAAATGCTTCTTGGAAATTTCTGGATTTCTTGCTTTTATGATGAAGCCAATGCACAAATCAAGGCTTCCATCCTTTCTGATGCTGAACCTGATCTTAGCTTTGGGGTTGAAGACATTCGGTCTGCTCTACATCTTCCAACCTTTCCTTCTTATGAAAAGTTTCCTCTAGGCAAAGATGCTACATCTCTTTTGGACATTGAACATGGTGAGGTGGTTAGTGCAATCCAGTACGAACCCAAAGAAGGTGATAAAGGGCCTGGAACTCTCATGCGCAAAAACATGGGTCCGGTATGGAACTTCTTCTTTACTCGTATCCTTTTATGCCTTAGTCGTAAAACAAGCGGTTATGACCAAGTTCCATCTTATGCCACCAAGCTTGCCCATGCACTTCTGTTTCAAAGACGGATAGACTTTGCTAAATATTTCTTTGATGAAATAGTTAGTGCAATAGACTATTCCAAGAGGCCACATGTCGCCTATCCCAGATTTTATCTCTCTCATCATTTCCCACAAGATGGCTGCTGCTCTTGAAGCTGATCAAAAGTCAGCTACTCCTAAATTTGTGTATGACTACTCTCCTCCAACAGTCACCAAGCTAATTCTGCAACGCGAACAGGAAGGAACCACTATTCTTCCAGGTATGTCTTCTTTCATTAACTCTCCCAATATGCAATGGGGAGATGCCCGGGACCCTCGTCCTATTGTGGCTTCCTCCACTGTAGTGGACCCTCCTCCCCTTATTCGAGTGAAACCGGCAAGCAAATCCAAAAAATCTAAAGCTTCCGGTAGCTCCGCACTCGCTTCTATGACTATGCCACCAAAATCACCTTTGGTGGCTACCCAAGTCAACACCCCTTCCAAGAAGTGGAGTCACTCCTCATCCTCCCTCAAGTCTCATCCAAAGAGGCATAAAGATCCTTTGAGGGCCATAACCACCCATCCAGCAACAGATTCTCAACAATCTGAAGCTATTGAAATTGTCCCAACCAGGCCCAAGGAATCTACTGACCCTATAGCTAGCTCCTCCGTCTCCTCCCAACAGGTTTCGGTTGAAAATTTGGAGACCCACCATGCTCCTTCTTCTACCAACTTCTTGGTGGATGAAGATGACTTGGGACTCTCTCCAGCCCAAGGTACTGCTTTTTCACTACACGGCCTATCACCCGATCGTCCTGCGATCGATGCTATTTCTACACGACCCACTACGGGTCATACATGTTTACTTGATTTTCTTGTTGAAGATTCTCCAGAGGATCTTCCCGCTTCTGCATATCGGTATCACTCACCAACTACCACCAAAGAAGTTCAGTTGTCTTCATCCAATGACAACTCCTCTGCAAGCTTTCATGACTCACCTCCTCTTCTTGTCTTCACGCCTCCTGACCCCCCTCCACATGAAGAAATTGAGCATTCAAGCTCTTATGTTGCTGCCTCATCTACAAGTCTACCACCTTCTGGAGATCCTATCATTGACATCCTGGTGCCATCCTCTCCTCCATCTTCAAGGTATCTTCCTCATCATCCTCCTACACCTACTCATCACAGGTATGAAGCTCCCATCATCAGATATGTCTCCACAGCAAGCCAACTTGAATCCATCCAGAGTTCTCTCTCTGGCTTACACTCTCAGCTTCAGTCTCTCCTAGACTCCAATGCCAGTCTCACTCTCTCCATGACTACTATGAAAGCCTCCTCCGATGCTCGTGACCAAGAAATTCATAGGCTCCCGTCTGAACTTCAAAGCCAACAGGGCATCAACTCTCAGCTCCTTAGTTCTATTACCTCTCTTCACCAAAAGATGGATGCTCTTCCTGAAGAACAAGCTCGCACACTCACCACTTTTGCTGGGTGGGTGAAACGTTATTACCTGTCTGCCGCTGAGGGGGGGAAAGTACCAGACATACTTGCCAGCAACAGACCGGGTCCCTTTGGCCGACCTGGTCTTTCTGACCCATCCAAATCGGCACAAGCAGATCCACCAGCTCAGGGGGAGCAAACTCTTGAACATACAGGTACATTAGTTGAGGGGGAGCAATCTGAGTTCTCTCAAAAGTTAGCATGGTGCAAGAAGAGGTTACTTGGAAGGACCAGCATATCAAAAATCGCTGAAGCCAAACTGGCTACTCATAAAGAATCACAGGATGTATATGTGATACTGACTCGGGCCGACAACACCATCACATTGGTAAGATTTCATGACCTTGATTATTATGGTATGACAGAATGGTATGAAATTGCTGAATGTCTTAAAGATTCAAAAAGTCCGAACCTAGTTGATGCAAAGATATATATCAGAGGACTTCTTGACAATCTAAAGAAGATAAGGAAAGAATTCCAACAAACCATCTTCCAAGATCTTGCTGCTATAGGAATTCTTCCTGATCTCAAGAACCTGAACCTAAAGCTTCCTCCAATCCCCACCAGAAAATCTCCTTCTGTGATATGCATACCGTATCGGGGCATTTTCTTCAACGATGCCCAAGGCACACAACAATTCTTCAGATATGAACAGATATTTATGGCTGACTCTATCTTCCTTGAATCCATCCTTGTCATTACCCCTGACACATCTGCAATCTCTCCACTACAACATGCCATCCTAGCTGAACTTCAGAAAAGGATGAATTGATCATCTTTTTATTTTATATGTTTCTGATATGTACTTGTAAACTTAAGTTATTGCTCTTTCAAGTTTTCAATAAAAGTACATTTTTGTTAATAGTGTGTACATATATACCTTATTCTTTCATTATACTTGTAAATGTCGAATATACTTAAAAAATCCAAAAAGAACAAAAAGAATGGACTATGTGAAAAGAACCCAAAAAAAATAAAAAAAATAAACAAGGGTCAAAAATGAATTATTAAGTGTTTACTTCTCAGATTCTAAGTATGGATGTCATCCTCAAATAGGGGGAGATTGTTGGGTCACTTAAGATTTGAAGATGACCTCAGTCTTTCATCTTTACACAGTTCATACTTAGAATAATTTTTAGGTTCTTTACAATCAGCTTAATTGTATAAAAATGTTCGGTGAAGTCGAAGATCAACCGAAGAAACAAAGTAGAAGTATATCTTCAAAGTGGATTGAAGATAGACCTCTCAACCAAAGATTAAGCTGCTACTTGAGACTCCCTGAGGTCTTAGGCCATTACACTTGAAGAGCAAGGATAATCTTGAAGACATGATCAGCAGGATCACTTGAAGATGTTGACGATATAATCGGCAGATAATTTCTTAAGAAATAATTCTTGAAGATATCTTGAAGAGATCTTAGGCCAAGAGTTTACAGCAGGTATATTCTACTTTATCTGCAAAATATATTTAGGATATCTTGCAATGACAGAGACATAATCCGAGGATCAGAAAAAGGTTCTTTGGATTTCTTATCTCCTTCAAGTAAGTTCAACTTCAACAAACAGGTCAACGCGTCAAAACAAATGAGCAAAGACAAAAGTATATCCCAGTACTTTTCAGAAGACCTGCTTCCATCCTGCCTTCCAAGCTCTGCTTGACAAGTGTCCATGCATTTAATGCATAAGGCACTATATAAAGAGGTCATCTCTTTCCTTGCAACCTCACTAGGTTACAGACTCTCAAGCTCTTAAGTGCTGGCGTTTTTCTCTCTCATAAGTTCATTTGTTTTCTAAGTGTTTTCTAAGTGTTTTACAATTGTTCTTATTCTCTGTGTGGCTTTGTGTTAGATTGTTTGAGCAGATTTTATCTGTTTTGTTCCGCAACAATCTTTAAGTTTTCTATGTGTAATTCTTGATTTTAAATCAATAAAGAATTAATTAAGTGAAAAATTTTGTGTATTGTATTCAACCCCCCTTCTACAATAATTGTTTACCATTGCTAATCCATAGCTAGGACCAACAGTAGTTGGGTTAAGTAACACCCGACCTTACTTAGTTTGGTGTGATTTAAGTTATTGTTTGTTGGAGTAAATTTTTTTGTTTTTAAAGTTGAGGTATTTCCATTGATGGTTTTGTAGAAGGAATTTTATCGAAGTTTTTATTTAGATGTTATTTCCAAATTTGAGGGTGTTACAACAATGGGGCCATCGAGCGAAAGAATCGAACGATAATGAACATGACGAGGAGCATGCTGAAAGCCAAAGGTTTGTCTAATTCTTTTTGGGCAGAAGCTGTAATGTGTTCGGTTTACTTATTAAACAGGTCACCGACAAGGAGTGTTCCTAATGTTACACCGGTAGAAGCATGGAGCGGTCACAAGCTAAGTGTAAAGCATCTGAAGGTGTTTAGATCAGTTGATTATGCTCATTTCCCGGTACAAACAAGGACAAAACTTGACGATCAAGGGATGAAGTGCGTTTTTGTTGGTTACAAAATTGGTGGCTACAAGTTGTATAACACAGTAACAAAGAAGGTAATCGTTAGCAGGGACGTAAAGTTCGTTGAAGACGAGACCTGGAAATTGGACACGGCGGATGATGATTCAAGTAGACGACTTATTTTTGATCTTGAAGAAATACCGGCAACAACTGTTCCAACACCAACACCTGTTCCAACAGCCGTTCCAACACCCGGTCCAGCACTCGTAGAGACTTCGTCACTTCCCAATCAAGGAAGATCTACATCACTGGAAACAGAAAGTTCCCGGAGACATCGACGACCACCGGCTGCATTAAATGACTTCGAGGTTGCTTCCGATAATACTATTGATGACGATGGAAATTTATGCATCTTGCTATGTTTGTAGATTGTAAACCAACAACATTTGACGAAGCAAAAGAAGACTCCAAGTGGGTGGAAGTTATGATGGAAGAAATGAATGCCATAGAAAGAAATGACACATGGGAGCTCACAGATATCCCACAAGGACAAAAGGCCATTGATGTGAAGTGGGTCTTTAAGACAAAAAGGAGATCACATGGGAAGATAGAGAAGCACAAGGTGAGATTGGTCGCGAAGGGATACGAGCAAGAACCAGGTTATGATTTCCACGAGGTGTTCTCTCCTGTTGCTCGGATTGAAACGGTTAGGTTGATGATCGCGTTAGCTGCTCAAAACCGCTGGAAAATTCACCAAATGGACGTAAAATCGGCATTTTTACATGGTCCTTAGGAAGAGGAGGTGTTCGTTAAGCAACCACCTGGCTTTGTGAAGGCATGAAATGAAAGAAAAGTCTATAGGCTGAAGAAGGCCTTGTACGACCTGAAACAAGCATCGAGAGTGTGGAACAAGTGCATCGATGCTTTCTTTGGCAAATCAGGTTTTGAAAAATCCTCTTCCGAACACTCTTTATTGTTAATGCCAAATATCGTCCAGAAAGATAACTTAAGGTTGATTGTGGAGCTTAACAACTAAAGATAGGAATCGTTCGACAAACAGTACGGCGAAGACAGAAAAATGTAAATGAGACGGAGAATTTGGTGACGCGGGAAAAACCTCAACGAGGAAAAAAGCCGCGGACGACAATGATAATGTCGTCGCTGCACTATGGTCGCCAAACAGGGGCGATGTCCTTGTGTTTCAGGTGTCGAGAGTACAAAGGTTACAATACAAATGAAGGAAAGACTTTAAATGTAAAGTAAACAAGTGTATTGAATGTAAAGACCGGTGCGTCGTGTGTAGAAACTAAGTGTCGTGTGTGTAAGTCGTGCGTCGAGAGCGATCTTCCGAGAGAAAATTCTTTACTTCGGGTGTTCTTGAAAGTTCAGTTATGCCAAGATATCAGAAATGATGATTGAGGCTTTGTATTTATAGCCTTCGAACGTCTTGAATGATTCCATAAAAACTTCTGATAACGGTCGTAACGGCCACTGGGTTTAATGCTTATAATTGTCCTTGTCGGTTATATCTGTTGGTCATTAATGGTGTTGATGTTGGTGATTTTAGTGAAATCATCATGTTCATTTTGTGTAATTGGATTTACGAAGACAATAATGGGGTTGTTAGCTAAGCTATAACATGAGTTAGGAGGAGTGGAGTGCACACTCGTGTAAGCTAACTAGAACCCGGGATTGTTGGACGGTTAAGATTGGCACGTTACAAAGTAGTTTTGTGAACTGGGCGTCGGGGCCAGTGCTGGCGCCAGGCTCTGTTTGTTTGTTGGAGCTGATGCCGGCGCCAGTTGACTGGCGCGGAGACTGGCGCCATGCTCTGTTCGTTACCGGTGCTGATGCTGGCGCCAGTTGACTGGCGCCAGCGTCTGGAATGTCTTTTCACGTTTGTAGCTGCCCTCTTTAATTCCACAATCAATCTCATTAAATGAGATATTATTATCATTATCAATATGGGTCGGTTACGATTCTCTAAAGGTGTATAAGTATGAGTCGGTTTCTGCCTTAATCTACACACTGAAAAATAGAGATTATCCTCGATTGAATTTCGTGATACCCGGGCAGTATAGGGTCGAAATATCACTTACGGAAAGCGATCTCTCACACGATCTCTGTTCTATCCAAGTTATAATCGTCACTCTGTTTCTCTCTCTCGATATTGGTCCGAAATCCCCCAACAATCGTAAGTGATATTTCCGTTCATCGTGAAGAAGAGATGGCGAGTGATCAGTCCGTGAGAGACATGACGTCCAAGTTCACAAAACTTGAGAAGTTCGAAGGCGTTGATTTCCGTAGATGGCAGAAGAATATGCACTTCTTGTTGACGACATTGAAGGTCGTGTACGTGTTGAGCACCCCGATACCGGAGGTGATGGAAAACGAGACGTTGGAGATGACCCGGCGTCGCAGAAAATGGGAGAACGACGACTACATCTATCGTGGCCACGTCTTAAACGGTATGTGTGACTCCCTCTTTGATATCTATCAAAACGTTGAATCTGCCAAAGAGCTATGGGACTCTCTCGAGTCCAAATACATGGCGGATGATGCTTCTAGTAAGAAGTTCCTGGTTAGTAATTTTAATAATTACAAGATGGTGGACTCAAGGCCAGTGATGGAGCAATATAATGAGCTCTTACGCATTCTCGTCCAATATGCTCAACATGATATGAAGATGGACGAATCCATTCGCCGTATCGAGTATTATTGATAAATTGCCCCCCTCCTGGAAAGACTTCAAACATATGTTGAAACATAAGAAGGTAGAGTTGTCCCTTGTACAACTCGGTAGTCACTTGCGCATAGAGGAATCTCTTCGGGCGCAAGAGGCTGAGAAACCTAAGATAAAAGAGGTTTCTGCACCTTCGGTGAACATGGTTGAAGAGGGAAAGTCCAACAACTTCAAGGGAAAACGTAAGTTCAATGAAGCCAAGAAAGGGCCCAATAAAAAAGTTAAATTAACCTGTTGGACCTGTGGGATGACCGGCCATCTCAAGCGGGATTGTCGGGTTGTCAAGAGTAAGAATGGAGCAAGCACAAGTGGTGGTGGGCAAGGATCCAAGGATCAAAACCCATGGCAAGGTCATAATTTTGACTTTGGTTTTAATTCAAATTTGAATTATGTACTACTAATATCCGAATCATTTTACGTGCAGGATGATGATGTTGCTTGGTGGATCGACTCGGGTGCTACGAGTCATGTGTGCAAGGATCGCCGTTGCTTCACTTCTTTGGAACTGGTTGAAGACGGATCAATGCTACACATGGGGAACGAGTCGAGTGCTCCTATTCTTGGACGTGGCTTAGTTAGGCTAGAGCTTAGTTCTGGCAAAATAGTTGAACTTTTAGACATTTTGTTTGTACCAAAAATTCGAAAGAATTTGGTTTCCGGTAGTATCTTGAACAAGTTAGGATGTAGGCAAGTTTATGAGTCCGACAAGTTTATCTTGTCAAAGGGTGGCTCTTTTGTTGGATTTGGTTATTTGTTAAATAATATGTTTATGTTGAATTTGAATTTGAATAAAAAGAATATTGTTTTCAAATTCTGTCTATGTTGCAAATGAATTGCTTTATGTTGCTTTATGAATTGCTTTATGATGCAAATGAATTGCTTGATGGATTTTGGGGTGAAGCCATGCTAACGGCTTGTTATTTGCTGAATCGAGTTCCCAATAAAAGGAACAAGATTACCCCATATGAACTTTGGTTCAAGAAAAGGCCTAACTTGAGTTATATTCGAGTTTGGGGCTGTCGAGCGGTTGTTCGACTACCCGAACCCAAAAGGAAGACTTTGGGTGAGAAAGGTATTGACTGCATCTTTGTTGGATATGCTGAGCATTCCAAAGCTTATAGGTTCTATGTTATTGAACCTAATGATTCTATAGCGATTCACCCCGTTATAGAATCGAGAGATGTAATTTTTGATGAGACTAGATTCTCTTCAATGCCTAGGCCAAAGGACATAGTTCCAAGAACTAGTGAAACTAGTAAGGTTGAAGAACAAGCAATTGTTCCAACCGAATCTCCGATGCTTCGAAGGAGAAAAAGAGGAAGGATTGAAAAATCATTTGGTCCCGATTTCCAAGTATACTTGGTAGAAGGATCAAGATATGAAATTGGATCCCAATTCCTTTACTGTTATAGTGTTGAGGAGGATCCAAAATCATTTGACGAGGCTATGAAGTCTCAAGATGTTGCTTTCTGGAAAGAAGCAATACATGATGAAATGGACTCCATCATGGGGAATAATACTTGGGTATTATCAGACTTTCCACCGGGTTGCAAACCTTTGGGATGCATGTGGATCTTCAAAAGGAAGATGAAAGCGGATGGATCAATCGACAAGTTCAAAGCTCGATTAGTAATCCAAGGCTTTAGGCAACGGGAAGGCATCGATTATTTTGATACCTATGCCCCGGTAGCAAGAATCTCCACGATTAGATTGTTGATAGTCTTAGGTGCTATCCACAATTTAGTGATTCACCAAATGGATGTCAAAACGGCATTCTTGAATAGTGATTTGGAGGAGGAAGTTTACATGAAACAACCGGAAGGTTTTGTTATGCCCGGGTTGGAGCATAAGGTATGTAAACTTGTAAAATCATTGTATGGGCTGAAACAAGCACCCAAACAATGGCATCAGAAATTTGATGAGGTTATTTTGTCCAACGGTTTTATGATAAACCAAGCGGACAAGTGTGTATATAGCAAGTTTGACACATCCGGTAACGGAGTAATCATTTGCCTATATGTTGAAGACATGTTGATCTTTGGCACCGACCAAAATCAAGTTGGAAAAACCAAATAGTTTTTGTCGTCGAGTTTCTCCATGAAAGATATGGGAGAGGCGGAGGTGATCCTTGGAATAAGGATCAAGCGTGAGAACAAAGGGATTGCAATTACGCAATCTCATTACATTGAGAAAGTATTAAATAAATTTAATTGCTTTGATTGTTCTCCGGTGAGTACTCCATGGGATCCGAGTGTGAAGCTTATGCCCAACTTGGGTGAAGTGGTATCACAACTCGAGTACTCAAAGGCTATTGGATGCTTGACGTATGCCATGACAAGCACTAGGCCGGATATCGCTTTTGCTATAGGAAAGTTGAGTAGGTATACTAGTAATCCTAGTATTCATCATTGGCAAGCGAAAAGACGAGTATTCAAATACTTGAAGAAAACCATTGATTATGGTTTGTCATATGTCGGGTTTCCTTCGATATTGGAGGGATATTCGGATGCAAGTTGGATCACCAATTTGGAAGATCACTCTTCTACGGGTGGTTGGGTGTACTTGCTTGGGGGAGGTGCCATCTCATGGGCTTTCAAGAAGCAAACTTGCATCACGAGTTCGACTATGGAGTCGGAATTTGTGGCATTAGCCGCTGCCGGTAAAGAGGCGGAATGGCTAAGGAATTTGGTGCATGAAATTCCATTATGGCCGAAACCAATATCACCCATTTCTATCCGTTGTGATAGTGAGGCTACTTTGGCTAAAGCTTATAGTCAAGTATATAATGGCAAGTCTAGACACTTAGGTGTTAGACATAGCATGATTCGTGAGCTAATCACGAATGGGGTGATTTCGGTTGAATTTGTTCGGTCGCAACAAAACCTAGCGGACCACTTGACGAAGGGGTTAGCTAGGGACTTGGTTCACAAGTCGATGATAGAGATGGGATTAAAGTCCATCTAAATCCCTAACGGTGAGATACCCAACTCCCTTCTAATACAACGTTAGAAGTTGAATTCAATGGGAAAGCTCACTCTAAGGGATTGGAGCACAAGATGATAATCCCACGGTATGTGCTCGGTACTGCAACTGAAGGAGGTAATCGTTCTTTTGTAAAAATGCATGTACAGGTGCATGAAGAAAAGAACTACCTATATGAGTGTGAAGTGTGGCCACTTCAAGAAGCTTGGACTTGGCTTTGATGCACTCACGAATGGATAATGTTAGTGCTAATATGTCTTCAAGGTTTAATGTAGAAAGTCAAATGTCAAAGTCAATGTTATTGTGTTGTTAGTGTGTGGTTTATACCTTGTGTGTCTAGGTATAAATAGGCTTGTTTAGTGTTTGTTTTAAAAACACTTACACTAACTGTTAAGAGAGAACCTTTAGAGAGAACAGTGCTGAACTCATATCTTGTAACATGTTCTTGATGTAATTGGATGACAAATTCTCTATCTTCTCTATCTTGAATGATCTTGGTTTAACAATTGGTATCAGAGCAGGATTCGAGATTTAGAGAAGTTTTTCAGTGATCAATCACGAAGATTTTGGTGAATTCTACAAGAAAATTCGATTGATTTTCTAGATTTATCAAGAAAATCTCATTTTCTTGAAATTTGATCAAAATTTTCTGATTTTTGATCGAATTGTTCTGCAAATTGGTTCTTTGGATTCAGATTATTGTTTAGAGCATCTTTAATTCAAGGATCGAGATCTAATTCGAAGGATTTCAAGATCAATTTGGCGATTTTCTGAGTTTTTGTTCGGTTCGTGAAATTCTCTGCTCGTTCGATTCAGATCCTATTTCAGAGGTTTTCAGAAGTTGTTTGTTGAAGATAAAGTGTTAGATTCTTGATTTCGTGCACCACTGTATCTTTCAAAATCAGTAATTTTGATTTTCAGAGGTTTTTAGACGATTTTTTTGAATATCTCGCAAGATTCAAACTTTTCGCAACATTCATCAAACTTTTCGCAAGCTTCATCAATCTGAGTATTGTTCTTCGTACAAGTCTTCTTCTCGCAGAGCTTTTCGCATCACAAAGACCCGAGTTTTACAGCTTTTCGCAAGCCTCAGACCCGAATTTTCAGCTTTTCGCAACCCACTGACCCGCATTCTGAAACTTTTCGCAAGCTTCTCTTGCGAAAAGTGTTCTGTCAGATTTCTTTCATTGTCCAAGGCTACTTTTCGCAACCGTTGCTTGCGAGTTTCTCAACTTTGCGCAACTGTTGCTTGCGAGTTTCTCTACTTTTCGCAACCCTTGCTTGCGAGTTTTTCAACTTTTCGCAACCTTAGCTTGCGAGTTTCTTACTTTTCGCTTCTCACAGTTGCGAGTTTCTGACTTGTTTTAAAAAAAATAAAAAAAAAAGAGTATTTTGAGAAAAAAATTTATACTGAAAATTTTCCTATAGTGTATTTCATACATTTTAAGAGTTTTTCAAGAAAAAGTTTTATATAATTTTTTTCTGATTGTCAAGCGAATATGAACCGACTTCCAGTGTTGATCAAAGAATCTGATTTTGAACGATGGAGTATTTCGTTCATCGACTTTATTGCGAGTAGCGAAAATGGAGAGAATATGATAAAATCTTCCTCCGAAGGTCCAATGATCAGATATAAAATGGAGAATGATTTTACAGAAGAAGAGATTAAAAGAAAGAAAGCTGACAAAGAAGCTTCATCCAACTTGATCTTCGCACTTTACAAACTTCCACAACACATCTTCAAACGCATTGAATGTTTCAAAAACAATCCAATGCTTATGTGGAACGAGTTAACAAAGCAAATGCTTGGATCTGAAGTTGCTTTTAAGAGAAAGGAAGAAGAAAAGAAAGTTGAAAAGCAGGATGTGGAACAGAAATCAACAGATGCTGAAAATGAAGAACTCAAGGAAAAGGTTATAGAGCTTACAAAGAGACTTTCTGAAACGGAAAAGTTGCTAAAAGAGGAAAGAGCGAATCGTACAAATGACAAAAAGAGCTATGAAAAGCAAATTTTGTCTCTTTCACAGAAAGTTTCTGAAATTGAAAAGAATGAGAGGAATGAGAAGAAAGAAGATGAAGTAAAGAAAGCCCTTGAACTCAGATGCATAAAACTTTCTAAACAAAATGCAGATTTTGAGAAAGTTTTATTTCTGGAAAAAGAAAAATTGGAGAAGGAAAGGGTCGAGTATGAAAAGGAAAGGAAAAGCTTTGAAGCGAAGAATGCGAAAAATGCGAAAAATGTCAAAGAAAATTTCTGATCTTCAAAAGGATTTAGAAAAGGAAAGACAAGAGCTAGATAAGGAAAGTCATGAGCTAGAAAAGATGAAGAAAGCTGACTTTCAGGCTAGGAGCGTTAAAGAAGGATTTTCTAGAGAACGGAAGATATTTCAGCAGGAAATTCGTAAGCTCACAAAGAATTTGGCCGTGTTATCAACTGATATCATGAAAGAGAAGAGGGTTAATTGTGACATTCAGAATAAGCTTGATTTCATGACCAAGGAACGGAATGACTTATCAAACAAAGTGAAGTCACTCAAAAAATCCAAAAGCTATTCAGAAAGTCTGATTCGACCGTCTAATCTTTTCTATGATCACTCAGTGGATAATTCTTCCAAGTATCAATCTGCTGATCTTCCTTCATACAAGAAAGTCAACATGCAATGGAGGGTCAAAGGTACAATTCCTGAAAAAGATGTACCAAAATCATCTGTTTCCAACAAGAACACTAAACTGAAAGGTAAATCTTTTGCTAAACCTGATTCATTATATTCTGCAAATCATTTAATCAGGTTAGCACAAAAGAATTTTTGTTGTTCTTATTGTGGTACTAACGATTTTGTTAAAAATGATAGTATTCAATATTGGTATGGTACTTATCATTTTCCTTCCTATAGAGCTCCACTTAACAAGCCAGGACCCAAAACATGTTGGGTACCAAAATCTACTTAATCTGTTTTTGCAGATTTAGAAGCAAAGCGTTGAACTCTCGGAAGAAGATTACTTGTGCCATTAAGGGGGAGTAAAAAGAAATGGTTTATAAACACATCGGTTTAGAACCCGGATTTCAAAGTTATTGGTTTCTGAATACATCAGTTCAGGACCCGTGCTTCAACGACAATGGCTTCTGGACAAATCAGTTCAGGACCCGTACTTCAATGGCTAAGACTTCTAAACAAATCAGTTTAGAACTCGTACTTATCAGGTTAAATCTTTTACCGCATGATCATACTTCTCAGGTGATATCCTTAACTGTCACATCTTTCTATTTCAAGGAACTCGTGGTGAAAAACATTGCATTATGTTTCATTTCTACTGCTTTGAAAAATTGAATCTCAACAAATTTAATTCAATGAGATGAAAATTTTCAATTTTCATTAAATGAATTAAATGTGTGCTAAAAGATGATTTTACAAGTTTTTGTATTATCTGAGTTTTATTTGCTTCAACTTTCGCTTCTGAAATAAATCGAAAGGTCAGCAAAACATGAATGAAATTTTGATATATGCGCAAAATTGTGTAAATCTAGACTTATATAGAATACGATGCTCACAAAGCCTATTTGTCAGGATGAAGAATGGAAATGAAAATATGAGGGAAGCACAAAGTTTTATAACCAAGTGTTTGAGATGCAATAAAAAAAATCATTAAGTTTGAAAGTCTGTGCCTGTGGCCTATCTGGTTTGGGAGATTAAGTCCCAAGGGGTACTTGATATCTAGCCCCTAAGATCAACTGGTCTGGGATCGGCTGACCCAAATCCTGCTATAGAATCAGATAGAAAGCCATGTTCTACTGGTACAGATGGGATTAGGATATATCGATGTAGCCTTTCTGGTTTGGGAGAGTAAATTCCAAGGGGTGCTCGACACCTAGCCCCTAAGGCCAATTGGTCTGGGATTAGCTTATCCAAATCCTGCTATAGAACCAGATAGAAAGTTACGTTTACGGTGTATCTTAGTCTTAATAAACTTTTTGACAAAAAGATGCCAATGTGCACAAAATAAAAGATGCCAATGAGCACAATATGAAAATATGCCAATGAGCACACGTCTCTTATATCTTGGAGAAATAACAATGTCGCGATAAACTTATAAATTTGTGAAAATTCAGATTTTGGACAAATAGAGTGAGTAAGAGCAAAGTATTCTTATAGGTTTCAGAAGTACATTTGATTGTTGCAAATCATATTTCGCATGCTAGCACACCAAATAGATTTTATAAAGGAGTTGAAACTGAACTTTTGTAACTTGATATGCAATGATGTCTTGTTTTTGAATCCAAACGCATGCATTTGATTTCACTTGATGGAAATATCTGTTACATTTCATTAAGTTGAATTTCTTTTGTTTGGTGTTCAAATGATTAATTGGTAGTAGTTATAAAATGTAGTTCAATGAATTAATTTTTTTTCCTTGTACAAATTTGTTAAAATGTGCGCTAATGAAATTTTATGCAAATTTTCAGGGGGAGAAAATCAATTTGCTCTACAATTCTTATTTTTAGGGGGAGCAAGATCTTTCGTTAATGGGGAGATTGTTTGTGTTTTACAAGGACTTGACTGAAATTGACAATAATTTTCGATGCTCATGATGCTCATTTTCATCGAAAAAGGGGGAGAAATGTCTACATCAATTTCATGTCAAAGAGCGTTTCATGTCAAAGATTTGTTTTTTAAAGTCAAAGGGGAGAAATGTTGAAAGAAGTCTTTGTTTCAAGAAAGGATAGGGGGAGATTTCTTCTTCAAGTGTTTATAAGAAATCGATTGATCATTTAGTGATCTCTTTCTTTTGAACTCGTGCTTTTATGAAGATATCGATACTGAAGTTTGAATTTCTCAAGTCAAAGAAAAAGGGGAGAATTCTTCAAGAGTTTGAGAAAAATCGATTGATCATTTTGTGATCTCTTTTTCTTGAACTTGTGCTTAAGGTTCTAAAATGCTTTGTGTGAAGATCCATATTCTCCTGTTCGAAGAAAGATAGTCCGTAAATTCTTGTTTGAAGATTGTGTGACATGTTGACTTTGACAAGCAATTTTAAAGATCAAAGAGCTGAAGTCTTAAAGTTTTGAAGATTCAAGAATGCCAAAGACTGCAGTTTTCATTTTGTTTAAACCTTGAATCCAAGGGGGAGATTGTTAGTGCTAATATGTCTTCAAGGTTTAATGTAGAAAGTCAAATGTCAAAGTCAATGTTATTGTGTTGTTAGTGTGTGGTTTATACCTTGTGTGTCTAGGTATAAATAGGCTTGTTTAGTGTTTGTTTTAAAAACACTTACACTAACTGTTAAGAGAGAACCTATAGAGAGAACAATGCTGAACTCATATCTTGTAACATGTTCTTGATGTAATTGGATGACAAATTCTCTATCTTCTCTATCTTCTCTATCTTGAATGATCTTGGTTTAACAGATAAGGACACATGGCTTGTATAGTGTCAAGTTTATACTTTAGAGAATTATTTAAATTCATGTGTATGTTATTTTCTGGTACTCAAATGGGTTGACGGGTTCAATCCATAGGACACCCGGATTCTCGAGTATTTGAAATGTGTAATGTACTAAGATGGAAATTCAATCTTTTAGATATTTTCATTTATACATGAGTTTGTTTACCTGTATTGGACTTTTATTTTGTGAATCAAGGATTGTACTAAAATGGGGGAGGAATGTTGGTGATTTTAGTGAAATCGTCAGGTTCATTTTGTGTAATTGGATTCACAAAGATAATAATGGGGTTGTTAGCTAAGCTATAACATGAGTTAGGAGGTGTGGAGTGCACACTCGTGTAAGCTAACTAGAACCCGGGATTGTTGGACGGTTAAGACTGGCATGTTACAAAGTGGTTTTGTGAACTGGGCGTCGGGGCCAGTGCTGGCGCCAAGACTGGCGCCAGGCTCTGTTTGTTTGTTGGCGCTGATGCCGGCGCCAGTTGACTGGCGCGAAGACTGGCGCCAGGCTCTGTTCGTTTACCGACGCTGATGCTGGCGCCAGTTGACTGGCGCCAGCGTCTGGAATGTCTTTTCACGTTTGTAGCTGCCCTCTTTAATTCCACAATCAATCTCATTAAATGAGATATTATTATTGTTGGTCCCAAAATGGCTCAGCAAGTATTGTAGAAGGGGGGGTTGAATACAATACTCGGATTTTTCACAAGTTTTAATTCAATATATTGAAAATCTTTCAATTAGAATTACACATAGAAACCAAAAGATTGTTGCGGAAAAGAACAGTTAAACTATTCTAACAATCTAACACAAAGTAGACTGAAAAACACTTAGAACAAATTGGACACTTAGACACAAGATGCAGTTTCAGTAAGAAAGGGGCTTGCACTTAGTAATCTTCAGAAGCGTGATTTGCATGGAGAGTCTTCACCTCTATTTATAGTCCATGCATCATTTAATGCTTGGGACACTTGTCACTCTTCCATTCATTGTAGAGGTTGACTTCTGAAAAGCTGATGTCTCCTTTTTAACTTATCCAAGGAACCAGGAGGACAGTCGTACCAGAAAAAGACCTTATCTGAGAATAGATAAAATGACAAAATGCCACTTTTATCTGATAATAGGATATTGTCTCATAATAAATGATCTTCTATTTTGTCTTTAGAGAATAAGGCTACCGACCTCCTGTATTGGAAACTGCACCAATTCGAAATCTCACTTCTTTAGAAAGGAGAGAGTTTCACCGAAGTGTATAATATTTCGGTGCAGTCTTCTTGAACTCCCACCGATTTCTGAACACATATCGGTGGAAGTCTTCTTGAACTCCTCACCGAATTTCTTCAATTCGGTGATGCGTGTCCACCGATAGCACAAGCATATCGGTGGTGATGTAACTTGTAGAAAGTTGCTGCCGATTTTCTCACTTCCGCAATGAGATAGTATTCGCACTTGGTTTCGGTTGATCTTCGACTTCACCGAACAATTGATATAAGAGTACAAGTTACACAAAAGAATCCAAAAATATTCTAAGTATCTAAGTGGGTTTAATTGAGTCAACTTCAAATATGTGATGACCCAACAATCTCCCCCTATTTGAATTTGATCTCTATCTTTAGAATATTAAAGAGTAAATGAAAATAAGTGCATTTTGACCCTTTTTACTCTTTTGGGTTCTTTTCACATAGACCTTTTTTTTAACTATGTTTCTTTGAGTATATCTATACCGTATATATAAAGCAAGGAAATAAAGGTATGTACAGCTACATATAAACAAGAGAAGCACTTGAATTTCATAAGTCATTCTCATACATCGGTGAAGAAAAGAAGCAAAAGATTATCAAAACTACCGAAAGGTAAAATGAAAACCTACTTCTTTGATGATTGTCGGCGCTTGATCTCATCCATTAGGATTCGGTAGTAGGGTTGAGCGTCGGGGATGTAAGGGAACAAGTTGTGGAGGCCTTCAAGAAACATGGTGTCGGCAACTGGGATTTGAGAGAATCTGAAGAAGGCTCATTTGCCGAAACCATTGTTGAAATACAGTCCTGGAATCGGTGACAGGCCCAGAGTTGTCGTGGGATATGATGCCGAAGTGGGAAGGGAAAGACTTAAGTTACTTACATTCGGTATATTTCCTTCCTTTGCCATATCCTTGAAGACAATGTCGGGGGGATTCTGAACTTTGGGAAGGCGCACTTCTTCCTTCAAGGATTGCAGTTTCGATCTTTCATCGGTGGTCAGCACGATGCTATACTTCTTTTTTATCTCCTTCATCTTTGCCATTAGACCATCAATGTATTTGACAAAGATGTCTTTCTTTGGGTTTGGATTTTTGGCCAAGTGTCGAGAGATCTCGTACCATTCGGGGAGACCGTAGGTTTTGAGTTGGTAGTCTCTCACACTTTTCAAAGAGCCATCTTCCCGATCAATGATAAGGCAGATGTCTTTTGGGTTGGCTCTGGAGGTTGCGATCTTGACACCTGGGTTCTGTCGGATCGGTGGTGCATCTTCTTCTTGTACCATCTAACTTCTTCATTTCTCTCTTGTTCAAATTCACTCAGCACCGATTTATGTGCTGACACGACATCGGTGGACTTGGCTTTCTTAGCTTCTTCCTCTGCAACTTTTAAAGAGAGGGCCTTGGTATCATCAAGGGCTTTTTGGGCTAATCTGGCTTCCTCAATTTCTTGAGGAGTCAGTCCGAGATTGGGTTCCTGCAGATGTGATGAAGGAGGTTTAAGTTTGAGTTTGTCTGCATCGGTGTGACGAGTCCCATACTTCATCTTTTCTTTCTCTACGCTTTCTTGTTCGGCCAATTGTTCGGCAGTAAGACTTTTTTTTCCCTTGTCTGTTTTGGCCGCAGAAGGTTGCTCCCCCTCAGTTGTTGCTTTGTCTTCCAACTCCAACTCTTTTTCTTTAGAGAGTTGCTCCCCTCAGCGTGAGTTTCGGTGGTTTCAGGAATGTCATCGGTGGAAGATGGAGGCTTGGGGATGACCGACTGTTTAAGAGATGGCAACTTGGGTTGGGTTGTCTTTTTCTCCCCCTCAGCACCAACCAGAATCTTCATACCCATCTGTCTGAAAATGTAGTCGAATTTCTTATGAAGAAAAGAGAGTTGTTTCGGTACCTCTTCAGAAACCATGGTGAAGTCACCGAGATCCATCTCCAGTTGGCCGAATTCTGGAAGTTTGGCATGAATGTCACGAAGGGAGTCGGCAGTAGCCTGGCTGAAGTCTTGATGAGACTTAGCTTCTTGAAGCATCCTCTGAAGTTCAGAATCTTTGACGGTGGAGGCTGCCTTGAAAGCACCAAAGGAGAAAGCAAGATCCCCATGAGATCTGGACAAAGATTCCACCTTGGAAACCAAAGAGTTGATGTCGGTGGTAAGGGGCCGTAGAGCATCGGCAATAGCATCTGAAAGAATCTGCGGCAGGCGAGATTCGATAGTGGACATTCGGAAACTCGTCATGACAATCATTGCAAGAGTGGCCTGTTTGAAAGATTCAAATTGGGTGCCGACAAGCCGACATTGTCGAGCACTTTCTTGTAAGTCTTCAATCAAAGAGGGTGCTTGAACAGTGGTTTCACCCCCGACATCCCCATAAACTATGTAGCGGATGCGATGAGGATCCTCCGCCGAAATGGGAATGTTGCTGGGATATAACATTTCATCGGGGAATAGTGGTCTCGGTGGCGGAGTGGGAGATCGTTGGGGTGAGTTCTGAACCGGGGAGGGTGATCGGTGTGGCGTAGGCGATCTTTGGGGAGTGTGAACCCGGGGAGACCTTCAGGGAGAAGTTTGGTTCAAGGGTGACTCTGTCGGTGAGGGGGATGAGGACTCAATGGGGATTGCTCCGACCGACGGGGAGGTTCGGGGAGAACCAGTGTCGTCAAAGAGACCTGCAAAGAAATCATGGGGGGGATCTAATAGGGGGGAAACCTGATCGGGTTGTGCATCATCATCGATCAAGAAATGACTGGGTGAAAGGCCGTGCAGTGCAGGGTCCAAACTTTCGGAGGGAGAGTCTAGAATGTCGGTGGGAGAGTCTGCATGTTCACTCAAAGAATGAGTTGGAGGAGGTAAATTTAGGGATGCCTTAGGGATAATCAAATGGTCGATGGTGAACAAAAAGGATTTGGGAGGGGATGGCTCGCGGACATTTCCTCGAGATCTCTTTAGACGATTCTTCGGGGGGGACGAAGAGTGCCTCCGCTTAGAAGGTTTGTGGACCGGGGAAGTCGCCGATGGGTTAATCGGTGTCATGGTCCTGGAAGCAGCGGAGGAGGTGTCGGTGGCCGATTTCTTCTTCGCGCCGACCGACTTTACTCTGGGACGTGGGAAAGAGGTCACAACAGCAGGAAGGACCTCGGGGATATCGGGGTGTTGAAACCCTGGAATTTCAGAATCACCCCATTGAAGTTCTGGAGAGATGGCTAAAGTGATCATACCTCGGCGTAAAGGACGATCGATGTCGAGAACACCGACGTTGAGAGTCTTGCTGCCGACGATCGGTGGAGACCAGTCATAAGTGAATCGAGGAGTGTGAGACTTGCGGTCTTTGTCCAGAGCTTTTCCAAGTTTGTGATTGATGAGCATTGAGATGAATCGGGGGTAGGCAACGTGACACTTCTTTGGATGTGTGATCACTTCCACCAATTCGGTGAAGAAGTACTGGGCGAAATCGGCGTTGAAAGATTAGGGCATGGGCAAGTTTGGTGATGTATGAAGGGGATTGATCGTGGCCGCTCGTCTTTCGGGAGAGGCAGTGGATCACATGGGCAAAGAAGAAGTTCCATACACCACCCATGTGACTCCGAAGAAGAGTTCCAGGACCTTGGGAGCTTTTGGAGTTGTCATCGACCACGTAACCTATTGCACTCAGGACATCTTCGAGGATGGTATCTGAATGCCATTCGTCATAGGAATCGAAAGCATCGATTTTAAGGGCAGTGCGAACGTCATCGACCCCAAAAGAGAGGTCGTGATCACCCTCGTCGTCGAAAAGAATGGATGCATGGATTGCATCATTGGAGGGGTCATACACACAGGTAAGCCAGAAATTCCCAATGAGCATTTTGCTCATTTTGGGATTACAGGTGAAGGCATGAAGGAGGGGAGAGCGAGTGAAGAACTTGATTACATGGTTAAACTCTGGATGAGAAGGGTCGGGTTCAAATCTTGCAACGTGATTGCATGGGTTGAATTTCAGATCGGCAAAACACATAGGGGGGTTGTTCTTGTAGGACGCCATTGATGATCGAGAGAGAGCACGAAGAAAGTGTAGTTGCAGGTTATAGAGGAAGCACGAAGAAGGAGATGAAGGAAACGTAAAGGAATAATGAAAGGAAAGAGTCGTGTATTTATAGGGGTTCAAAAAAATGGGGGAACGGTTAAAAGAAAATAAAATAAAGTAGAATAGAAAAAGAAATCATGACCACATTGGAAGTTGTGGTCAATAAGTCATTTCACAAAACGGGAAGGTGAACAGGTCTGACAATAATAGGGTTATAGGTGTGGCGTAGGTATAGGGGCGGATAAGTATGAAAATCGGTGGGCATCGGTGAGGAATATGAAGAGATTATCGGTGGTGAAAGATATGCCGAGATGGAATCGGTGAGGATTTGCTTACCGAAGAGATCCACCGAGGCGTTGAGACACCGAAGAGGGCAGATATGCGCACCGAGGAGATCCACCGAGAGATGAGTCACCGAAAAGATCACTTGGGGTATTCATGCCAAAAGAGGATCTTGGTTCCACCGAGAATTATCAGATCACCGAAAAGATCACTGAAGATGCTCATGCCGAAAAAGGATCTTGTTGCCACCGAAATTTATCAGACCGAAAGGATTTTTTTTTTGAACCTATTCTAAGTACAACATGCCAAGTTCACCGATGAGAAAGGTGAATCTGGCCTCATCCAGAGGTTTAGTAAACAAATCTGCAAGCTGAAGATTAGTTGGAATAAAATGCAGCTCAATGTCACCTTTGGAGATATGGTCCCTGATGAAATGATATCGGATATCAATGTGTTTGGACCTTGGGTGAAGAACAGGATTGTTTGCAATTGCAATTGTACTTGAATTATCACATAGGATGGGTATCTTGGAGTAGAACTGATTGTAGTCTCTCAACTGGTTTTTCATCCATAGAATATGTGCGCAGCAACTTCCAGCAGCAACATATTCAGCCTCGGCAGTGGATGTTGAGACTGAATTTTGCTTTTTGCTGGACCAGCTTACCAGTTTCCCACCAAGGAGTTGACAACTGCCTGTTGTGCTTTTTCTATCATTTTTAGAACCTGCAAAGTCAGAATCTGAATACCCCATGAGTTCAAAACCTGAGTCTTTGGGATACCAAAGACCTAGATGCATGGTACCCTTTAGATACCTGAAAATCCGTTTCACAGCATCCAAATGAGATTTCTTTGGATTTGCTTGATAACGGGCACACAGACAAGTAGCAAACATGATATCTGGTCTGCTAGCAGTTAAATAAAGCAAAAAACCAATCATGCCCCTATAATGGGTAACATCCACATATTCACCATTTAAATCGGCATCAAGTTTCAAAGGTGGTGCCATGGGAGTTTTCATGGGGGAGGAGTTTTCAAAGCCAAATTTCTTCAGAAGATCTTTAATGTACTTGCTTTGGTTTATGAAAATTCCTTCTAAAATTTGCTTCACTTGAAGACCTAAGAAAAAAGTTAGCTCCCCCATCATGCTCATCTCATATTCACTTTTCATGAGAGAGGCAAAGTCATCACACAGAGACTCATCGGTGGCACCGAAAATAATGTCATCCACATAGATTTGAACAAGAATGAGATTACCTGAAGATTACTTGTGGAAGAGAGTGTTGTCAATTGTACCTCTAGTATAGCCATGCTTGAGTAGAAAGATGGCAAGAGTGTCATACCAGGCCCGAGGAGCCTGCTTGAGCCCATACAGAGCTTTGTCAAGTCGATACACATAGTCTGGATGTGTGGAATCTTCAAAGCCTGGAGGTTGCTTCACATAGACTTCCTCAGCTAGTTCTCCATTCAGAAAAACACTTTTCACATCCATTTGAAATACCCTGAAGTTCTTGTGAGCAGCATGAGCAAGAAAGATCCTGATAGCTTCAAGTCTGGCAACAGGAGCAAATGTTTCATCATAGTTAATACCCTCTTCCTGTCGGTAGCCTTGAGCTACGAGTCTGGCTTTGTTTCTGATGACAGTACCATCTTCATCCATTTTGTTTCTGAAGACCCATTTTGTGCCGGTGATTGTTTTCCTTGAAGGTCTAGGCACAAGTCTCCAGACTTTGTTTCTTTGAAATTGGGAGAGTTCTTCTTGCATGGCCGAAACCCAACATGGGTCACTTAGGGCTTCTTCAATCTTTTTAGGTTCAACAAGAGATAGGAAATTCACATAGAGACAGATGTTGTTGGTGCCTCTCATTGTTTGAACACCAACTTGCTGATCACCGATGATTTGATCAATGGGATGATCTTTGGTCCATTTAAGAGCAGGGGGCATCGGTGAAGGAATAATTGAAGTGGAAGGGAAGTTCGGGGCTAGAATGTTGGCAGGGTGTGATGAAGGTGGGTCGTCAGAGGGATTATCGGCAGGAAGAAATTCGGTGATGGGGTTAATTTTGGTGGATGATGGATAGGGTTTGGTGGGGGCAATTTCGGCAAAGAGGGTTTCAGGTGATAAAGAAGATGACCCAACTTGATTGTTTGGAACAGAGGAAATATTTGGAATACAAGGTGGATCGGTGGAGGTTGAAATGGGAGGTTCCCCAATGCATGATGATATCCATCTATGTAGTTCTTCATCATCATTTGTCAAAGAAGATGATCTTGAATCATCACACTTTACATGGATAGATTCATCAATGCATTCTCTCCGAAGACTGTAAACTCGGTAGGCTTTGGAAGTCAAGGAATATCCCACAAAGATTCCTTCATCTGCCTTAGGATAAAATTTCCCAAAATTTTCCCTGTCATTTAGGATAAAGCACACACAGCCAAAGACATGAAGGAAACCAATGTTTGGCTTTCTTCCATGAAAGACTTCATACGGGGTTTTCTCATGTCTTTTTGTTATCACCGACCTGTTTTGAGTGAAACAGGCAGTGTTGACAGCTTCGGCCCAAAAATAGGTTGGCAGTTTTGCTTCACTCAACATAGACCTTGCTGTTTCACAAAGAGTTCTGTTTCTTCTTTCCACAACACCATTTTGTTGTGGAGTTCTGACAGCAGAGAAGTTTTGAGAGATTCCTTTCTCATTGAAGAAGTCTTCTAAACCACTGTTTCTGAATTCAGTGCCATTGTCACTTCTTACTGATCTGACAAGCTGACCATTCAGAATTTCATTCTTTTTGACAAAGTTGATGATTTCTTCAGTTGCATCACTTTTGTACCTGAGAAAAGACACCCAAGTATATCTAGAGAATTCATCAACAATAACACGAATGTACCTTCTTCCTCCTAGACTGGGAGTGCTGACTGGTCCACATAGATCCATATGCAGCATCTGAAGTGGAAGATTGATGGAAGAGCATTGCTTGGTTTTGAAAGAAGATTTGGTGAGCTTTCTTTTTTCACATGCATCACACAACCTTTCTTTGACAAAGTTCAACTTAGGCATGCCAGTCACCAGCTCTTTGTTTGATAATTTATGAAGGGTTTTGAAGTTAAGATGAGACAAACGTTTATGCTACATCCAGTTTCTTTTGATTGTATCGTCAGACACGAAGCAGACATTTGAAGAGTTGTTTTGACTCATATCAATGATATACTCATTATCTAGCCTTCTTCCAGAGAGAACAGCCTTCAAATTCTTTTCAACAACAGTACAGATACGCAGTTCAAAGATAACTTTGTATCCAAGATCACACAGTTGGCTAATACTAAGGAGGTTATGCATGAGACCTTCAACAAATGCCACTTTATTGAAGGTGAGGGTTCCATTTGTGAGAGTTCCATACCCTTTAGTGTGACCTCTGGAGTTGTCCCCAAAGGTTACAAAAGGACCCTTTTCTGACACATAGTTTACAAGAAGATGTTTGTTTCCAGTCATGTGACGTGAGCACCCGCTATCTAAATACCAAACTTGTTGGTGCTCAAAAACCTGCAGACAACATCAAGTCAGTTCTTAGGTACCCATTTGGTAATGGGTCCTTTTGGGTTAGAAATGTGAGAGACCTTGGGTTTGGATCTGTCGATTCTTTCCTTTGGGCAGTCCTTAGCAAGATGAAAGGTATCACCACAATTATAACATTTTCGGTAGATGAAAGTTCTTTTGGGTTTTTGTTCCTTTCCTTTTTCATTTCCAATTATATCAATCTTAATCTTTGGACCGAAAAGGGGATTGCGAGGACCTCTAAAAAGTTCGGTTCTTGAGGTTGAAGCATGGTCAGGGGTCTTTCTTGAGAAAACTTCGGTCTTTCCCTTTTGGACAAAATCGGTGAAGGATTTTTCCATGGCGTGTTTTTCTTTGAACACTTTTGATTTTGAAAGATTTGAAGAGTTGTTATCAATGGTTAAATCTTTGAACACATCATGAATGGGTTTAACAGTATCCTTCAATTTTTGCACTTTATGGGTTTGATCTGATGAAGATTCTTTGGCTTTTATAAACATTCCATATTTTAAGGCTTCACTAAGATCAACAGAATTTAAAGAAATGGAATCACAAGAGTTTGACTCAGAGTCATCATCCCATGTATCGGTGATGGGAACAAGTGCATGGGAAGATTTTTCAAGCATGGATTTTTTATATCCTAACCCAAACTTGTTATCACCACCGATTTGGTCTTGAAAGATCTGTTCAAGATTCCTTGAAGAATTTGTCCATTTTCTGACAACTTCCTGTTCTTTCTTTAACTTTTTGAACAGTTTATTCTTCTCCTTTTCAATTACATGATTTATGACTTTTAGATTTTCAAGCTCAGTTTTGATTACCTCAAACTTTCCAAGTTGACACATGTAAGATTCAAGTTGAGATTTGAGATTTTTAACTTGAGAAGATTTTCTTTTCTTGCTTTCTTTGACATTGTAAAAGTCTTGAGTTAAAGATTCATAAGCATTTATCTTTTCAATATCAGTCATGTCATTAAAGGGATGTACCTGAGAGTATGATGATGAGCATTCAGTTGAAACTAATGCCATTGGAGACTTTGCCTTTTCTTCTTCCACCTCTTCTGATATGGCCATAAAGCACATATTTGGAGAATCCCTGTCAGAGGTTTCTTCTTCTTCCCAATCATGAGCCTCTGCCATCTATCCTTTTCCTTTCCTTTGAGATCCTTCATTTCTTTCTTTTTCCTTCTTGTACTTAGCTTTGTACTTTTCAGCACGTTCCTGATGTGAGAGTGAGGAGGATTGAGAATCTTTCTTGAAATATGATTTATCTTTGGATTTATCAAATTTGGAAGGATATTTGTCAGAGGACGTAGAATTGACTTTTGACACACGCTTGTTTATGCACTCAGCTGCAAAGTGTCCTTTCTTACCACAGTTGAAACATTCTTCATTTGTCTTGTCAGAAGAAGACATTTTTGTAAATGATGGTTTTCTGAAACTTCTGGGTTTGTTGAAATTTCGAGATTTATTTTTAAAACCAGCCATCATAGCCATTTCATCAGACATTCGGTCTACCGAAATTTCATCACCTTCATCATCGGCATCACTCAGATATGCCTCCGTTTGGTGAGAACGGTTGTTCTGATTTTCGGTGTCAGAGTCTGATGAGGGATATGTGATACAAGGAACATTTTGACTTTTCTTGGAACTTTCACAGATAAGAGCTATTGAAGAGCTTTTTATCTCTTTGAAGATGGTTTTCCTATGAAGCTTGGTTTGTTCAAAGTTGAACAGAGTTCCATACAAAACAGTTAAAGGCATGTATTCCAAATCCTTGGTAGTTTTAATGCAAGTGCAAATGTTTTCCCAAAAGTCAGGAAGACAATCCATAAACTTGCATAGAACTTCCTCATTATCATAAACACTACCTAGTAACTTTAAATCATTTAAGAGAGAGTTGAATCGGTTAGAAAAGCTTGGAAGAGATTCTCCCTTTTCATAGGCAAAGAGCTCATATTTTCGAATGAGGCCAATCTTTTTGCTTTTCTTCACTTCCTTTTGTACCCTCATAAAGTACACACAATGTAGTCCACATCTCTTTAGCAGTACCGAAATTAATAAGAGAGTGATAGACTTCATCAGGAAGTGAGAGAGCAATGATTGCTCTAAGCCGAGAATCCAGAGACACCAATCATTTTTCCTCATCAGTATATTCCTTTGGGTTTTTGAGAATGTAACGACCGGTGGTCTTTGCTTTCTCTATGTCGGAAAGTTCAGAATCATCAGAGTCACTTGACTTGTCAACTGGTTCCTTACCAGGCCTCTGCTTTTCATAGCGAGCCCAAACTCTAGGGATGATAGGTCCCTCCTTGAGAATGGTTGGATATCTAGTATCTACTCCTTCCATGAATAGCATCATATGGCTTTTCCATAGAGAAAAGTTGTTAGGATTAAACTTGGGAGGTTTTGAAATGGAACCATTTTCAGCAAAATTGTTTTGACCAGTGTTTTCAACGGTTAGGGATGAAGATGAGGCAGCCATTGCGGATCAAGTTTATGAATTAAACTTTCCGCTCTGATACCACTTGTTGGTCCCAAAATGGCTCAGCAAGTATTGTAGAAGGGGGGGTTGAATACAATACTCAGATTTTTCACAAGTTTTAATTCAATATATTGAAAATCTTTCAATAAGAATTACACATAGAAACCAAAAGATTGTTGCGGAAAAGAACAGTTAAACTATTCTAACAATTTAACACAAAGTAGACTGAAAAACACTTAGAACAAATTTGACACTTAGACACAAGATGCAGTTTCAGTAAGAAAGGAGCTTGCACTTAGTAATCTTCAGAAGCGTGATTTGCATGGAGAGTCTTCACCTCTATTTATAGTCCATGCATCATTTAATGCTTGGGACACTTGTCACTCTTCCATTCATTGTAGAGGTTGACTTCTGAAAAGCTGATATCTCCTTTTTAACTTATCCAAGGAACCAGGAGGACAGTTGTACCAGAAAAAGACCTTATCTGAGAATAGATAAAATGACAAAATGCCACTTTTATCTGACAATAGGATATTGTCTCATAATAAATGATCTTCTCTTTTGTCTTTAGAGAATAAGGCTACCGACCTCCTGTATTGGAAACTGCACCAATTCGAAATCTCACTTCTTTAGAAAGGAGAGAGTTTCACCGAAGTGTATAATATTTCGGTGCAGTCTTCTTGAACTCCCACCGATTTCTGAACACATATCGGTGGAAGTCTTCTTGAACTCCTCACCGAATTTCTTCAATTCGGTGATGCGTGTCCACCGATAGCACAAGCATATCGGTGGTGATGTAACTTGTAGAAAGTTGCTGCCGATTTTCTCACTTCCGCAATGAGATAGTCTTCACACTTGGTTACGTTTGATCTTCGACTTCACCGAACAATTGATATAAGAGTACAAGTTACACAAAAGAATCCAAAAATATTCTAAGTATCTAAGTGGGTTTAATTGAGTCAACTTCAAATCTGTGATGACCCAACAATTATCTGTATCAATATGGGTCGGTTACGATTCTCTAAAGGTGTATAAGTATGAGTCGGTTTCTGCCTTAATCTACACACTGAAAAATAGAGATTATCCTCGAGTGAATTTCGTGATACCCGGGCAGTATAGGGTCGAAATATCACTTACGGAAAGCGAGCTCTCACGCGATCTCTGTTTTATCCAAGTTATAATCGTCACTCTGTTTCTCTCTCTCGATATTGGTCCGAAATCCCCCAACAGTTGACCCTGCATTAAACAATAAAAGCGTAACAGAAATGTCATATGTTAGTTGGTCGAGGTCGTGAGGTTCCATACGACGGTCGAGTGTCGCGAGTAACTTTCGATTTCAACTTTGGTCAAAAGATAAAGTGCTTATGATTTTGTCTCATCATGGAAAAGTGTAATAAATGCTTTCCTTGTTTTGGTCGTGGTCGAGACTGGTGAAATTTTACCCAAACATTTATATGTCAAAATTAATAATTCTGTGGACATATTATTGCTGTGTATTTACGTTGATGATCTAGTCTTTACAAGCAATAACCCAAGAATGGTGTCGGAGTTTAAGGTGTCTATGATGAACGAGTTCGAAATGACAGACCTTGGGCTAATGTCATACTACCTTGGGATAGAAGTAGTTCAGATGGAAGATGGGATTTTTATTTCCCAAAAGAAGTATGCTACAGATCTCTTAAAGAAGTTCCATATGTCTGATTGCAATCCTGTAAGAACTCCGATCGAAGTTGGAACAAAGTTGTCGAAGAATGATGAAGGGGCACTTGTTGACTCAACATATTTTAAACAAATTGTTGGGAGCATGCGGTATTTAAAATGCACGAGACCCGACATCTCTTACAGCGTTGTTTTGATTAGCAGATTTATGGAGTCTCCTCGACAACCTCACATGCAAGTTGCCAAAAGAATCATGTGATATCTAAAGGGCACCTACGATCACGGTCTGTTCTATGGTTCGAATAACCATTGTGCTCTTACAGGATACTCGGACAGCGACTGGGGAGGAGATTTAGATGACCGTAAAAGCATTTCTGGCTACTGCTTCAACTTTGGAAACACAACCTGTTCGTGGTCCTCAAAGAAGCAGTCAATTATTGCGCTTTCAACATGTGAAGCAGAGTATATTGCGGCAACCACAAGTGCATGTCAAGCAATCTGGTTGCGTCAGTTGATGAATCAGATTTCTATTCCACAACGAAATCCCATGAAGATTTATGTTGATAATGTTTCAGCAATCAACCTAGCCAAGAACCCGGTTGTACACGGAAGGAGTAAGCATATAGACACCCGCTTTCACTTTCTCAGAGATCAAGTTGCAAAAAAGGAGACAGTGTTGGAATATTGCAAATCAGAAGATCAAGTTGCCGACATACTCACCAAACCATTGAAGTACGATGCGTTCATCAAGCTGAAGCAGAAAATGGGGATGACTAATCTGAATTAAGGGAGGATGTTGATTTTGTAATCCAGATAAGTCTCAAGTCAGTTGGTTGAATAAGTCTTTATTGTTTTTATTTATTTTATTATTATTCAGTAGTCCTAGTCTTTAGCTGGTTGTTAATAGTGGCTGAAAGTAGGACTTTAGCTAGTATAAATAAGCTAGTTGTAATCTGTTATGATGCAGTGAGTTCATTCGAATTCATAAATCGTGTATTATTCATTATGAATGATGTATTCATACTGAATGATACATTATTCATGAAGAATAATACATGTAACACCCCGAAAATCCTAACTCAAATTGTAAATAGTCCATTTAGACTTATTAGAAGGACAAGGTGTTGCATTGGAAGGTGGGACACGTAATGCTATTTGGATCTATCGAGAAATTGGCCAAGTTTGGATTCGGTATAAATCCAGCGAGTATGACACCCGCGAGAGTGACAGTGTCACTTTCGCCGTGTCACTTTAGCCAAGATTGTACCGAGAGTTTGGGGGATCCAGCGAGTATGACACCAGCAAGAGTGACAGTGTCACTTTCGCAGTGTCACTCTCGCCATCGGGCTCCAGGGTCTTTTAAACCCACGATTTCGACTCCCTTTCATTTTCTATTCCACCCATTTCACTCTAAACTCTCCCAAACAAAACCCTAACCCTCTAAATCGCTTTTGGAGCTTTTGAAGCCATGAATCTTGTAAACCAAAGCTTCTCTCTCGGTTCTTATCAAGGGATTATGGATGGACGTTAGAACCCTTCTTCTCACTTTCGTTTTGGTAAGATTTCTACACTTTCTAGGGTTTTACCCAACCCTCACCTAAACCTTTTCCTTTCTTTATATGAAGTGAAGATTGAGGCTCACTTTGGTAACAATAGAAGTGTTTGGTTGGTGGATTCAATTGATGGTGGAGGTAATCTTCTATTCTCTTCATTTTAGAAATTAGGGTTTCAATGTATTGGTGACTTGGATGTAATATGTTGGGAGAAATGATTCTAAGTGTTTGGGGACAAATATTTATGGTTGGAAACTTATGGATTTAGATTTTGGAAGATTTGGACTTGAAGATTCGGATTTCTTCAAAGGAGCATACGTTTGGGAAAATCTAGATTTAGCTTAATCTAGCAAGGTGAGTTCAAGTTACTTTGTGAAAACTTTGTACATGCCAAAATGTTATTTTCCAAGCATTATGTGTTTACATGAAAATTATCTAATGTTGGGTTATTTGGTGGATTTTAACCTTTGAAATGTTTAACTTGGTAAATATGGTAAAATACCCATAATTGGGATTTTTGGATATTTGATGTATAGAAATCATGAATAGATCCTTAAAAGATTTATTGTTCAAAATGAAGTTTATTTAATGGTTTAATCATATTAGTATAAATGATTTTATAAACCATTTGGGAGAATGCAAGTTTTAGTGTCATCAATCATTTTTGAGAATTATAAGGGTACGAGTCCTTTTGGGAAAAACCCCTTTTGTTTAATTTGTGTCGAGTTTGGGTTTATAATAATTTTGTGGTACTTGTTTACCTAATCGATATTTAAATGCATTCTAAGTTATGATGACCGTTATTTGTGGGTCTAATGAGTATTTGAGCATTTTGGCTCGGTTTTGACTCCGTTGGGTCTTGGGGACATTTGTCCGGTTTTGATAGCTCGATGTTGGGCGTTTGAGTTTGTTTTGCATTTAATGCATCTTATTTGAGGATTACATGTTTTGAATGCGCTAGTTCATTCGTTTGAGGTCATGTAATGTTATATTAGTAATGCAATGGATCCATAAGCACTATAATTATTATGCCGATGTTGGGACGATTAGTTTTCCACATCGCGGCACGGTTAGGCATCGACGGTATGGTGTAACCCCTACGTGCGAATATGTTTTAGTTATTATGCCGATGATGGGACGAGTAGTTTTCCACATCGCGGCACGGTTAGGCATCGACGGTATGGTGTAAGCCCTACGTGCGAATATGTTAAGGATGTTGCCCCAAATTGGGTGTGGTTTTAAGTGGCCACACTCGGCATCCGTTATATGTTTTGTTAAGTGTTTGGCTTTACTAACTTGTCAAGTGGCTTACTTTTGTGTTCCGTCACTTGCGTTGGTAAGCGGGTCTCCCCCGTCGCCGAAAGGTATTGTTTCGGGTAACTACTTTTATCCATGTTTTCGGTGACGTAATTATATGTTTTAATGGATTGTTTTCCATGATTTATGGGCAATGTATTATGTTTAATCCTAGTTGGGATGTTTTGAATAATCAAGTTTTATTCATGTTTATGCTATTTGGGGATTTAATGTTTATTCACATTTTGGATAAGTTTTGGGTACGAACTTGCATCGCAAAGAAAAGTTTTACGTGGCGTTACCATCGTCTAAAATACGTATTCTTGGAAATCAGATTGTCGTCATACTTTACCGCAAATCATTTAGAGAATCATGTTATATTAAAGATTTCAGCATGGGAATTGTGTGAGTTGGAAAATGGGTGATTTGCATTTAAAGTAAACTATTTTGAAATCATGACTAAAACTACTACCCCTTTCGATTTATGATTTTATATAGTCATGATAAAATGCTTGAACTCACTAGGCGTTAGCCTAACCTTTTTTTATTTGTCGGCATGTGCAACAGGCTCAGGTTGGGGTAACTTTAGCTACACTGAGAAGTGGCGAGTGCTAGTGGTGTGCACGAGAGGTGACTTGATTAGTGAAGTCTTCCGCATTTGTTTGGACTAGCAACTTATGTGTGGTGTTAAGTAACACCCGATAAGTTATTTATTGGTGGACTTTTGATATTTTAAATTCCGAGGTATTTTAAGGAATGAATTGTAGAAGTGTTCGTGTCTATTTTGGGTTATGTTATTGAATTTTAAAGTTAGTTGGTCGTTCCAAATTTGAGGGTGTTACAAGTTGGTATCAGAGCATAAGTTTGAGAGAATTAGGTGTTGATTTTGGATACCTAGACTCAAACTAGCGAGCTTTTAAGTGAGAGAAAGTGAAATTGCACTATTAGACACATTAAGATAGGATGTCTTGAGGTTGATGTAGTCGCTAGAAACGAGAAGCACGATGAGGGTAGCAAGGATAAGCATGTACGGTACGTTCATAATTGCACCTGGCCAGTGTTATGGTGAACCTACTCGTTACATGTGCTTACTTGAAATGTTTAATGTGATGATCGTTGGGGGTAGTAAAGAAGTTTCTAAGCGAATAGTTGTTGGAAAAGATTGGCGATTTTAGTATAAGTCACTTGGGGTGACAATAAGCATGATAATGCTTTAAGTGGACCGTTTCGGGTCAAGATTTGATGGTTGGATTAGAACCATGGACTTATTGAAGCGACTTTGATTCGAGGAAGAATCGTAAGGTTAATCAATGTAATTCCCCACTTTACCTTAAGAGGTTTGAACATCCGGATGACGGTAGTGTGACCGGAGTGATTTGGAGAAGTATGGGTTGAGATGTTGAGTGCCGACTAAGTTCATGCACATAACTTATTTTGCAATAAATTGTATCAATTATTTCTTGTGTTTCGAATCCCCTTGTGGATTGAGTTACAAAATCTCAGAAAAATGGTTAACCCACACACAAGATTTTAAATCATGGTTTTGAACGTGCATGAAAGTTGTTTTATTGCGAGAGTTGCAAACTCCGTTGGAATTTATATTATTTCATTGATTGTTCAACAATTACTTTTGGATACAGCGATATCCGTATTTTAATGTTATTTAAGAAGTGGGCAAGTAACTACGGCTTATGACTTTAATATTGGATCTCCTCCACATATGTTAAGGTTTGAACGAAAAGTTATCTTCCATTATGTCTATGTTGAGTTTTATTGGAAAATTTATTTAATGGAAGTTTTATCGAAAGTGTTGTTTAGATCGTATTACAACAAAGGGAAATTTTGGGAGTTTTGGCATCTTGGCCATGGTTTTGCATTATGCAATTTGATTGTTGGAAGCGAAAGGCTTGGCACCATTTGGTTGAGTTGAGGCAATTAAGCCCATGGAGTTTTACGAAGTTTCGTTTTACGACGTGTTGGGTCGTGTGAGTACAAACTTTGTAAGGTGCATACCTTAGTTATGGCGTGTGTTGATTTTGGATTATATTGGGCATTTTGACTCGTTAGGGTTTTGTTGAGGAGTGTTATTTGAGCCTTAAGGCAACCAAACGGAATGTTTTTGGAACTTTGATGTCGTGTAATTTCTTTTTCAAAGAGTTGTGTTAGCACGTTTTGTTACAATTTATTTAATTATACGGATTGATTTATACGTGGCGTGAGTAATGCATGAGAGAACATGCTAATTGTACTTCTTAACAATTTGCCTTATGTGCTTCTGACTAGACGAGTATTTATTTGCCCTTTCTTGCAAACGCATGGTGTTGATCTAAGGATGTGCTTAATTTGGTAGTCACTAACCCTCGAAAGCTTTGATAAGTGTATCATGAATGAAAATGTTTTATTGATTCATTTCGTAATTGAGGGTCGTTTGGTCAAGGATACGTTTTAAAATTTTGGGGTTTATGCACGGTTTGCGATACGGTACATTTTAAAAAATGAAAATGTGAGTCGTTGAACTTCTGTCAACTTTGGCTTGATGAGTATTTTGGAAGTTGTAAACCTTTTGATTTTGGAGAAAATGGGTATTTTGAGTATCCTAGCGAGTAAGTTTGAAACATTGTCATTCCAACGTTTTGTATTGTGAATGCGAAATTTTGGTGTAAATGCTCCGTGATGGAGATTTTGGAAAATTGATTGTCCTAACCTAGGGTGCGTGGAATTGCTTAAAATTTTGGAACGTTAATACGCACCATTTGTATGAGCCAACATTCGAAATCGATTTAAACTCTTTTGGTGCCAATCGTTTACAAACACTTATTTCTCCTAAATTTTGGGAAAATACATTAAGGTGTGGGTATGGTCATAAACGTTTTACTCTTATGTCATTATATGACTAAGTGAGAAGATTTTGAACATTGATTTAAAGAATTTCATTTTTGGAATTTGTTACGAATGATTTGGTACATGTAACTTCGTTTCAAGAAAACTAATAAGAGAGTGTTACAAGTTTGTGGGCATACTCCAAATTGAGAGTTCTTCTGGACGTTTTAGTCAATATCTTCGAACGATGAACACGTAGTAATTTTGTTTTAAAACTTGGAACTGGCACAACCCGTTTTATGTTTTAACCAAAGTGTCATTATGGGATGGTTTCACCGATTGTGAAATAAACTGACGTGTGCGTACTTAGTGGTGAATTTTATTTCATACTATCCATGATTTAAAAAGGGAATTTTGGAATCGGGTGACATTCAAACCCTTTTGAGACACGTATAGACCTTTTGGTTGCATACTATTTAAGGTGGGAAATTACCTTACGTACATGACGTAGATCAACCCGTGCTAGGACCGTATCGGTCCCTTTCAGAGAAATTGTTTGTTGTGCTTTTGCGCTTTGTTAACGATACAAATTTTGTTGAAATGGTTTTCAATATGATTTTCATATGTGGGATGAATACGCCTATTTTTTTGCACTACTACAGAAGTGATAGTAGTAGATTTTGTGCGTGCAATTAGATTGATATGAAAACCTTTATGTTAAAAGTTTTTTTTATGAACTTTTCGATTGACATATTTGTTAAACATTTCGCTTGAGAAGCCTTGAACTCATAGGAACCTTGGAAAGGTTAAGTAACCCAGTTAAGATGAAAGTGTGTGTAGCACTTTAATGGTGGAAGGTTTGGGTATTCCACGCATGATAACACTGTAGGCCGAATGGTATCGGTTGCGGAGATAATGCACTTTAGTGACTGAAGGATTTGATTCGCGGTATCTTGTATTAAGGTTGGTGGTAACCATTCTTGTGGGGAATATTATTTTGGAGTCTTGGTCAACTTTTGTATGTGGGACCCTTTAGACACCATAGCGATAATTTTGGTTTTAATGAGATTGCTCGACGAGTGAAACTCGTGTGTAGAGCCTGTTGTGATTCGACTTGGTGGTATGAGTAGGTGTTGACTTTTGGTTCCGGGGTCAAGGGCCGTTAGCGTAATCGGTGAATTGTAGTCCGATTGTAAATGAATGATGGTAATGGTTGTAGTAACCTGTGGATGTTCAATGGCGATAAGAGGTTTTACTGAAATGACTTTCCTTGGGTAGTAAGAGAATCTGTCGATTGGATGATTGCTAATTAGACACATCTTTCGAATCGTGTAATTGACGAGTCAACGACGACCGTTAGTGTTGAATTGATGGAATCCGCTGAGAGTAAATGCTAGTTCATTAGCGGGATTATTTTGGGAATTCTGAAGTTTTGGTTAATGGTTAGTAGTGATTAAACGTTGGGTTGGTTTGGAGGGAAATTTTAAGAATATATGAATGTGGTATGATTAGGGGATTTGAATCTGCCGTTGGGATAGTATGGATCACTTAAGGCTGGGAGACAACTTGAGTCTGGTGGTCATAAGCCACTCTAACAGCTTAGGCATTCAAATAGATGTGGGTGTTTTATGCCTAAACGGGAAATCGTTGTGAGTAACACCAAGAAGCCGCTGTGGACAATTTTGTGGGAAATAAATTTGCACCGTGTTGAAACCGAGGGAATTTGGAATGTGTTGGGCGCGGTGGCCATTAGTTGCGTGAGGACTAGATTTCGAGGACGAAATCTCTTTAAGGTTGGGAGAATTGTAACACCCCGAAAATCCTAACTCAAATTGTAAATAGTCCATTTAGACTTATTAGAAGGACAAGATGTTGCATTGGAAGGTGGGACACGTAATGCTATTTGGATCTATCGAGAAATTGGCCAAGTTTGGATTCGGTACAAATCCAGCGAGTATGACACCCGCGAGAGTAACAGTGTCACTTTCGCCGTGTCACTTTAGCCAAGATTGTACCGAGAGTTTGGGGGATCCAGCGAGTATGACACCAGCGAGAGTGACAGTGTCACTTTCGCCGTGTCACTCTCGCCATCGGGCTCCAGGGTCTTTTAAACCCACGACTTCGACTCCCTTTCATTTTCTATTCCACCCATTTCACTCTAAACTCTCCCAAACAAAACCCTAACCCTCTAAATCGCTTTTGGAGCTTTTGAAGCCATGAATCTTGTAAACCAAAGCTTCTCTCTCGGTTCTTATCAAGGGATTATGGATGGAGGTTAGAACCCTTCTTCTCACTTTCGTTTTGGTAAGATTTCTACACTTTCTAGGGTTTTACCCAACCCTCACCTAAACCTTTTCCTTTCTTTATATGAAGTGAAGATTGAGGCTCACTTTGGTAACAATAGAAGTTTTTGGTTGGTGGATTCAATTGATGGTGGAGGTAATCTTCTATTCTCTTCATTTTAGAAATTAGGGTTTCAATGTATTGGTGACTTGGATGTAATATGTTGGGAGAAATGATTCTAAATGTTTGGGGACAAATATTTATGGTTGGAAACTTATGGATTTAGATTTTGGAAGATTTGGACTTGAAGATTCGGATTTCTTCAAAGGAGCATACGTTTGGGAAAATCTAGATTTAGCTTAATCTAGCAAGGTGAGTTCAAGTTACTTTGTGAAAACTTTGTACATGCCAAAATGTTATTTTCCAAGCATTATGTGTTTACATGAAAATTATCTAATGTTGGGTTATTTGGTGGATTTTAACCTTTGAAATGTTTAACTTGGTAAATATGGTAAAATACCCATAATTGGGATTTTTGGATATTTGATGTATAGAAATCATGAATAGATCCTTAAAAGATTTATTGTTCAAAATGAAGTTTATTTAATGGTTTAATCATATTAGTATAAATGATTTTATAAACCATTTGGGAGAATGCACGTTTTAGTGTCATCAATCATTTTTTAGAATTATAAGGGTACGAAGCCTTTTGGGAAAAAACCCCTTTTGTTTAATTTGTGTCGAGTTTGGGTTTATAATGATTTTGTGGTACTTGTTTACCTAATCGATATTTAAATGCATTCTAAGTTATGATGACCGTTATTTGTGGGTCTAATGAGTATTTGAGCATTTTGGCTCGGTTTTGACTCCGTTGGGTCTTGGGGACATTTGTCCGGTTTTGATAGCTCGATGTTGGGCGTTTGAGTTTGTTTTGCATTTAATGCATCTTATTTGAGGATTACATGTTTTGAATGCGCTAGTTCATTCGTTTGAGGTCATGTAATGTTATATTAGTAATGCAATGGATCCATAAGCACTATAATTATTATGCCGATGTTGGGACGATTAGTTTTCCACATCGCGGCACGGTTAGGCATCGACGGTATGGTGTAAGCCCTACGTGCGAATATATTTTAGTTATTATGCCGATGATGGGACGAGTAGTTTTCCACATCGCGGCACGGTTAGGCATCGACGGTATGGTGTAAGCCCTACGTGCGAATATGTTAAGGATGTTGCCCCAAAATTTGGTGTGGTTTTAAGTGGCCACACTCGGCATCCGTTATATGTTTTGTTAAGTGTTTGGCTTTACTAACTTGTCAAGTGGCTTACTTTTGTGTTCCGTCACTTGCGTTGGTAAGCGGGTCTCCCCCGTCGCCGAAAGGTATTGTTTCGGGTAACTACTTTAATCCATGTTTTCGGTGACGTAATTATATGTTTAAATGGATTGTTTTCCATGATTTATGGGCAATGTATTATGTTTAATCCTAGTTGGGATGTTTTGAATAATCAAGTTTTATTCATGTTTATGCTATTTGGGGATTTAATGTTTATTCACATTTTGGATAAGTTTTGGGTACGAACTTGCATCGCAAAGAAAAGTTTTACGTGGCGTTACCATCGTCTAAAATACGTATTCTTGGAAATCAGATTGTCGTCATACTTTACCGCAAATCATTTAGAGAATCATGTTATATTAAAGATTTCAGCATGGGAATTGTGTGAGTTGGAAAATGGGTGATTTGCATTTAAAGTAAACTATTTTGAAATCATGACTAAAACTACTACCCCTTTCGATTTATGATTTTATATAGTCATGATAAAATGCTTGAACTCACTAGGCGTTAGCCTAACCTTTTTTATTTGTCGGCATGTGCAACAGGCTCAGGTTGGGGTAACTTTAGCTACACTGAGAAGTGGCGAGTGCTAGTGGTGTGCACGAGAGGTGACTTGATTAGTGAAGTCTTCCGCATTTGTTTGGACTAGCAACTTATGTGTGGTGTTAAGTAACACCCGATAAGTTATTTATTGGTGGACTTTTGATATTTTAAATTCCGAGGTATTTTAAGGAATGAATTGTAGAAGTGTTCGTGTCTATTTTGGGTTATGTTATTGAATTTTAAAGTTAGTTGCTCGTTCCAAATTTGAGGGTGTTACAATACATGAGTGACCCGTGAAGGTGTGGAGACGTGACGCACTCTTTTTCGTTTCTCGGTTCACAATCGAAACTCGATAGGTTCCCGATTCATCTCGATGGGTGTTGGGTTACGGTAATGAAGAACACGATGCCTTAGGACGTTGAAGAAAGTGTTGTTGAAGGTGATGTCGAGTTACAGACTTACGATGTCGAGATGTTGTAAACACTTGAACGTACATAAATATTCATAATGAATATAACACATATATGACATTTCACGTAAAAACGGTTAAAACAAAAAAAACTATATCGAGATGGATGTCATATCGAATAGCACGAAATTCTCGTTTTTTTGATGTAATTTGTTTGATTAAAATATTAGTAATTTTTAAGATAATTTATTTTAAACTTTAATGGGGTAAAAGTTTTTAATTAAAAAAGAAAATAAAAAGTCAAATGGTAGGCATGAGTTTAAATTATCTTCCCTTTTTACCCTAATCATCTTAATTAATAATTTCAATTAAAAGCTCTATATAATATGAGTCATTGAATCAATAGAGATAGAAGGCCAAGATCCGTCCTTGTATGCACAATTGAAAATGAGTTTTTATTTGAACTTTTCTATGTATATATTTTTTTTGATAGTTAAATCGGAGTGAAATCATCAAGTTGTTTTCAGATGCTTATAGATACATAAACTATTTTATATAATTAATTTAAGACAAAAAATCCATGAGAAAAAAAGAGTTAAGGTGACAATTATAAAAAATGATTTGAACCTTAATCGCTTTTAATGTCATCGTCATTCATTAATTGCGCATGTCACGGGAGTTAGGGATGGTAAAAACAACCAAAACCGAGGGTGAAAACCGAAAACCGAACGTTTTGGGTCAGGTTCGGAGACCTCTTAACGGAGCGGGGGCGGAGATGGGGACCATCCTCACCGGCCCGGCCCGATATAATATATATAAATAAATATATTTTATATATACACACAATTTCTGTTGGAAGCTAAGGAAAATTCGAGCTTTGGTTGACGAGTTTGTTCGTTTAGGGAGTTTTGATTTTCGAGTCGATAATCCATTTTATTTGTCTATCATGAATTGTGATGTTATGGATTATGTCTAAACTTTTGTTTTATTTTAGATTGCAATTTAAGACATTTTGTTCGTGATGTTTGTTTGATTATATGTATGGTCGAATAAACTTGTGTTAGAGAAAATTGTGTTTTTTTTATGTTTGAGAAACATGTGTTTTTTTTTTGGTTCGGATTTGGTTCAAGTTTGGTTCGGGGAAAATCAATGGGTAACGGTACATGTTTTTTCTTGACGGGTTCCCCAACGGGGATCGGGGAAACCGCGGGGACCCGATGGGGATCCCTGATAAGATCCTCGACGGGGATCGGTACGGTTATGCGGACGGGAATGCTTATCGGTTTTGGGGATAGGATCCCTAAAAACCGTCCCAAAACCGGTCCGTTGCCATTCCTAACGGGAGTTGATGAGACGTATATCATTAATGTTCATCTTTAATTAGAAATGATGATCTAAAATCCTTTCTTACGTTCTCACCATAACTTATCTTATCATCGGGACCCAACCCATTAATTTAATATATTTATACTTATAATATTAAAAAAAAACTGGATTGAAGTTTAAAGTATCAATTCGACCGAGCGCAAAAAAAATACATGTTTTATTGAGTGAAAGATATTACACTTGACCAATTTTCAATTTAAACAACAAAAATACACAAACAACTCAAATCATAAAATTTCACGAATTAACCTTCCTGCAATTCTTTCTGATTTCGCCATTAGAACCGGTGAGTGGACGAATATTACCCATATGGATCATGGCGGCTGCAAAATCCTTACGGAAACTTCCGGCGTTTTTACTGTATTTCTCCACCAAGGAATCGGTGGACCCACCGTTGTGTAGCTGCTGGTCTGACCGGAGAAGACCCTTTTGTCCGATCAGGTTCTTATAGTAACTGTTGTCGAAATAGTTTGGAGTTTTAACGTCAAAGTGTACAAGGTTGTTGTCACTGGTGGCCGCCGGAAGCGGGCAGTTTGATCGTCGTAACTTAGCAAATGAAGCATCGATGTTGGTGTCGTTGTAAACACGTGCTCTGAAAGTTGTACAACGAGCTTGTCCGATTGTATGTGCACCGGAGAGCGCCACCATGTCTTTGGCGGAGAGACCCACCGCTTGGAACCGGTTGATGAGGTTGTTGAGGGTGGAGGACGGTGGTGGAATAACGCCGCTGTTGGCGTCGGAAAGGCTGGCTGATTTCGAGTCTCTTCTTCCTAGGTTAACCCTCCATGAGGGTCCTCCTAACTGCCAAACAATATAGCAAAAATTTACATACCACAAGTGAAATAATAAGTTGGCCACATTTTAAGTTCTAAAATAACTTCTAATTACAATTTTACGCTACAATAAAATTGATTTTATAGGACGCCTAAAATAAATAAACGTTCTGATCGAGTGTTTATAGGACTTTAACTTATAGGACCAAACAAAACAACATTCTATCTAAAAAAGTTACAATAAGTTTATAAGGGGGTGTTTGGGAGTGCTTATATTTTTGACTTATTTGCTTATAGCTTCTCCCACCGCAAATAAGCTATTTGGAGTGTGTGGATAGAAAAAATCAAAAGTGCTTATTTGCTTCTCTTCACCACAAATAAGTTGTTTTTGATAAGTCATTCCATACCTACTTATTTACTTCTCCTTATTTCCTTATCTATTCAAATTACCTTTTTACCCTCAATTTTTAACAAACACTTTTTAAAAACTGTTTTTCCTCACCACATAAGCAAATAAGCATAAGTTAAAAATATAAGCACTCCCAAACACCCCCTATGACGTTTTTGAGCGTCGTAACAAGGTTTTTAGGACATTTTTAAAATAAGGTATCACATTAGCTTAGTTTATAGGGTGCATTTGAGAAGTGTCCTATAAACCTATTTATTATAAGACATTTTTTCAAATAGCGTCTTATAAAATAGTTAATATGACGCTTTATTTGAAAAATATTCTAAAAACTTGTACAATACACAAAAACGTCTTATAAACTTTTTATAACACGGATTGTTACTTACAGCAACAACTGATTCGCGAGCAGTAATTGCTAATATGTCAGCACATGACACGACACCAGGGCAAACTTTTTCCACCTTTGACTTGATATCATCGATTACATTAAAACCCCTAACCGAGTTGTTATTCGCAAATGATGTTTTCTCCCCTGTAAATGAAGGTGTATCGTCCAACAGAATTGACCCGTCACAACCCTGCAGCAAAAAACAACGCTTAGTTTCAGCTATTAACGTTAAATACAGATCAATATCAAACTCTATATATAACTAACTTAGAGAGAAAGAAAAGCACATACGTTAACAAAGCAATCATGGAAATGGAGGCGAAGTAGAGACGCCCCCATACGCTTTTCCTTGGACACAGCGGACTGAACCACTGAGCCTACGGTGTCAAAAACCTTTGGGCAAGTCTTCGAGTAGAAGCGGGTTGTTAATTGAGCCGAGGTAGTACTAGTTATGAGGCACAATGTACAAGCAAGCAATGCAAATGAGTTGATCATAGAAGATGAAGTCATTTTGGTAATTAGTAGGCAAGTGAGTGTCTTTGGAAGAAGAAAGTGTTATTACTATACATATATAGTAAGAGGGGGTGTACGAACACAACAGCTAACCTAAAAATATGGACTAAATTTGGAAGAAAAATTGAATGAGCAGAGTTTATTTGAAAGCACGTTTATTTGATAGGACATAAGTAGGAATTTGTCAAAAGTGGGGTCCTTGAATGAAATTTTCTATTATATGAAACCGAAAATTAAATAATATAATACATTATACATATATAAAATTGGTTCGGTTCTAAGTTGAATTGTGAATTAGACTCGAATTTTGAACACGTATTGTGGTAATCAGTGGTTCAAACTTGATTTGTTACTTAAATGACATTGTTTTATTACGATAAAAATCGGTTAGGATGGAGCATGCTGGTTCAGTGGTTTGGTTTTGACTTGATATAATTTCAACTTGGTTCATTTGTTTTACAGTTTCACACTAATCAAGTTTCACACATTCTTGATGGTGAATAAAAACGGTTTAATCTTAAATTTTAATGAAATAAGTTACCAATAAGATAACAACATTATAACCACAAAGTTTGTGGCGTACTGGTTAAGGCCTTGGGGGATGTGGCTCAGAAACCCATCTACCCCGGGTTCGAATCCAGGCGTTGGCAACTTGTGGCCACTGAGAAATAGTCTCAGGGCTGCATGTTTAGCCGTCAATCAGTGTCAGAGATTACTCTAGACAAAGCCATGATACCCTTTCAAAAAAAAGATAATAACATTATTGTCAAATTTTAACAAAGTAATGTAATATTAATCATCTTCAACTATTAATTAAGATGTTATATAAATTATAGATAATCACTAAATCTCATATTAAAGTTATTAAGTTGATCAACTTTAAAGAAAATGAATTTATGGATATGATTATAACGTACTATAATATATGGTTTATTTGTATAATTTATTTAATAAAAAATTTACATTAATATTTTCATCTATTTCGTGTCGAGTAAGTGTCAACATACTCTGCTAGCTAGAACAACATTGTCGTCTATAACAAAGCTCTATCACTTTTTTATAATATTTCTTATAATACCTTTGATATATTTTTTAAATGTAGAAAGCGTCGTTCGTTTGGCATACTTCCTTGGGTCACTACTCTCAAAGAAGGTGTAGTCTTTTCATTCTTCCCCTCCTGATATCTCAATCATAGCATTCGTGTTTGTAGTTGTCGAGTTTCGTTGTGGGCTACCGAGTCAGGATAAGAAAATAGGTGATTGTTAGGGGGTAGGGGGCGGGAATTAATAGTTTATTTTTTTCTAACATGATTTCTAAAAGTTTTTTTTCTCAAAATGGAGATTTTGGAAGAAAAAAAAGTAGTAGCTTTTGTTATAACAGATTTTTCAGGAAAAAAATCAAAATGGAAATGGAAATATATATTTTCTTGTTGTTTCCACTGACTTAATACTAAGACCATCCACACACCTGCAAGATCATTCTCCTTTCTAAAGTGTCACATCAGCATTGCAATAACACCTTCCACACACATGTAAGACCAAACTTTTTTCTAAACTAATAAATTATAATATTAATAATTAATGTTTAAACAAACAAACAAATTAATTAAATTAAAAAATACTTTTGTTTAATATATCTATTTTGTGAAAGACCTTTCTAATTTAGAAAGATGAGGGTTGTTTTGCAAGGCCTTGCAAGCCACATGGCATGCCATGTCATCTTGCAAGGGGTCTTGCAAGACGTGTGTGGATGCTCTAAGATTTTGATAAATAGTAAATCTATAGAGTATTTTATCGATGTTGAAATCTCTAAAATGATAAAATTGTTTACGTCCAAAAAAAATTTGGGGGCTGCATTATTTTCTCCTCTATTTTAAAAAAAAAATATGAAAAAGTTGTTGGTGGAAACAATATAACATTCAAAAAAATCTCTAATTTTAATATTCTAATAAAATTTTAAATAAAATAATAATACAATCAATTTAGTTGGTGGAGACAATATTACATTTTACCCATTGGAATATATTTTTTTTTTAGAGTTTTGTTTTTAAAATTTCAAGATTGTTGTTTTCCTTTTCCTATTTGCTCAATTTTGAAAAAACCTTTAGAACAAGGAAGTGTCAAAATTTCAAAGAATCTTGAATTTGTCCAAATATTAAGGTACAAACGGTTATGCTTGATGTACTAGTGTTATTGCTGCAAAATTGATTTAAAATATCACAAAAGTGGGGTGCCTTTTCCTGAAATTATATAAAACAATTGAACAAGGCTGCTGGCTGCTTTCGAAGTCGTTCCAAATGATCAATAATGCATTTAGGTACAAACGATAATGCATAACTTACATAAGTTATTTTCAAACGCAAAATTGACCTGTTGTAGGGAATTTTTTAATAGATCACGTGTTCAAGTCCTGCAAGATCATTGTAGATTTTCTCGGTTATTCTCCACCGTTCCACGATCTCTAGAATTAGTCGTGGAGCGTGCAAGTGGGCCGAGACGGAGACACCGCAGAGATGAATTTTGGAAAAAATTTAACCGGTGACACTATTTAATTAAAAGAAACAAATATATGGATATTTTCACAAAAACAATACTGATATGATGATTAGCTTCTTACTTTTCAAATGTAGGGTTTCATTTTTGAGTCATGTTATTACAAGTTTTTAGAAACTTAATAAATCTGAAATTAAAAGCTAAAAACTAGGAAAATGACACTAACAAGATTCAAACTCGGAGCTGAAGTAGAAGAAAATCGTTCCGGACAACTCTAACAAGAGAAACTTGTGTCTCATGTTCAAAATATCAACGGTGACACACAACAAATTGATACGCTGACATTTTTCACGAGCCTATAATTTTTTACACCACGACGGAGGAATGAAATGGTGACACATGCTCTGCATTATATCTGTCCCTGGGACACCCACGATTAACAAAGAACTGACCTATAATAAGTTATAAAATATGATGACTTTTTCTAAGTTAGATGATGCTTTTTTGTAATCGTGGTTAATCGGGACCTAGTTGAGTGCCAATGGTGGCACGTGCTACGTCACTGCTACCGTATTGTTTCTCCACCGTAAGGTAAAAAAAGTTAGGTTTGTGAAAGATGCAACCGTATTGTTTTAGAAGTTGCAATTGTTTTATTTTAGAAAGTGCAAACCGTGCCTTGTAATCAACCCAAAAACAACTCTTGAAAAAAACCGAAAAAATCCCTCGAAATCGATACAAAAACTTGAAAATCTCTCGAAATCAAGCAAAGAAACTTTGAAAATCCATCGAAAAGATGAATTAGGCTAAAAACACATCGCACGATATGGAAAAAAATGATGTTCGTGAAAGGTGTCACCATATGAAATTCATGGGTCCGTCCTGTATTTGGGTCAACTTACGTGCACTGATTAATCCCTCAGATGGCTACTAATGGTCTGGAGTCATTGAAGCTGATTCTCCATGGCCATATAAGATTTTTGACAGTACCTGAATTCGAACGTGAGAAAAATGAAAATTTCATTATATCTTCTTAAGATATAACTAATACACCACAACCCAAGTGGTTAGACGTTACCTAGTAAATACTATGACTATGTTTGGCAAACTAGTTGATAAGCTAGCTGGTAGCTGATAAGATAGTTGTTGACTCATAAGCTAGCTGATGAAAAAGTCATGTTTGGCAAAACTAGCTTATAAACATGTAAAATGATCAAAAAAGACATCTTCAAATAGATTATCAATTACGATATTTAATTATATAATTAAAACAAATTTAGAAAATTATAATATGTTAATTAATACAACCAATGTAGTAAAGAAAAAATTAAATAATACAACATGTTAATTAAAAGAATTTCAAATTTATTATTACATATATACCATAAATTTTTAATTTGTTAAAACAGGTTTTAGAAAAAATATATATATTAACTTAAGATTTTAAATAACCGTTACGTATAATATAAAAAAAATAATCAAATAATACATAAAAAGATAATAGTAGTTGGTAATTAAAATATATTAATTAATATTTCAAAATATATAAAAATAATTTATATGATCAACAATAACTCTAAATAATTAAAAACTAATATCAATATATAATTAAAATTTAATTTAATAATTTTCAGTTAATATTAATTAATTTTTATTAATTAATAATAATTAAATTTAATAATTAGTATTTATTAATAAAAATAGTTAGGGTTTAGGGTTCTCTCCCAGTAATTTTTTGTACTTTTTATAACGGTTCTCTCCCAGTAATTGTTTCAAGCTTAAAAACAAAAAAAGTTTAACTTTTTATAACGGTTCTCTCCCAGTAATTTTTTGTATGTCTCCCCACCAACTGGAAAAAAAAGTACCTCAAAGTCAACCAAAAACCAAAAAAAAAATCTTTTAAAATCAACTAACAAAAATTTTAGAATCCTTTGAAATCAACCGAAAAACTTCAAAAATCTTTCGAAATCGTAGAATTAGGCTAAAAGCACATTGAACGATTTTGCGGACCTTTAACCTACCTTAAAAGGACCCCGCTATGCAAAAATTCTGGATCTGCCACTGAATATTCTAGTATATAAAACGGGCGAATTAGGTGTCGGGTAATGACCAAAACGAGTTAGGATCAAAATAAGTAATGTTACACTGTTCCATTATCTATACTACTTTATGAAAATTCTAAAACAGTTTTTTTCAAGATTTCAGTTATTCAAGAATCGGTTTTTTCATAGCCACGTTCTTCTCCCCGATTATCTTCAATCCACGACCTAGGGTTGAAATCAGTTTTTGTAACATCCCAAAAACATAGCATGCATTAACATAGGATTAAATCATAACATTTACAAAATCGGGTCCCAAAATTCTCTTTACATCAATCTCAAACTAAGGTTGGCGGAAACAACCTATACACAACTGAGAATATTCTAGCTTCTATGGGTAGCACTTGCACTGTCTCTAGTTGCATCTGTACTCTGTCTTGCTCTTGCTCACTTACTTGAGCCTCTTACTACTAATTGCTTACCTGAAAATGGTTTAGTTTTGAAAAGCGAGGGTTAGACCAAAAGGTCTAGTGAATTCCCTCCGAAAACAACATATATAAACAGTGGGAAAATCGTTTATAAAATTCATCATCAAACTTCACATAACGTCAAACATGGTACTGCACCGTGATGAGGACCGCATAAACTAACCACGATCGGGGCCCAAGCAGACTCCCCTCTCGCCTCGTATCGGGGCCCAAGCAGACTCCCCTCTCGCCTCGTATCGGGGCCCAAGCAGACTCTCCTCTACCCGAATAGGAGGGAAACAGATTCCAACCTATCGGCTCATCACCCATGTCTAAAGAATCATCGGATCCCGAAGCATACCGATCCCACGGTGCAGACCGACTCCACGTAGCATACACATAATATGTCATACATCATACAACTTGGAATCTCGTAAACCATATAATCATTTCATCATGCTAAATATTCTTTGAATAAAATATGAGCTTTCATGTAAAAACATGCATATCGATTTGGTAAACATTCCGTGCTCAAAGTGAACCATTATCAGTTAAAAGAACAATTAACACATTGCGTCGTAAATAGGTTTAGGGAACTCACCTGATGCGCTTAATATCCTTTTCTTACTTTGCTTCTGGCTTTCAATCGGTCTACCTGAGAAATTGATGAAATACAACTGCTCAGATCCTAAACCAACTTTTCTGGACACTAACTTACCGGACAACTCGACTTCCCAGATACACAACTTACCGGATAACTCAACTTCCCGGATAACTCGATCTTACTGGAATAACTCAACTTCCCGGATAACTTCAACTTACCGGATAAGTCAACTCGTCCGGACACCTCACCTATCCGGACACCACTGGTCCGGACACCCCAAACATTCCGGATACTAACCTGGTGAAGAAGGTTTCCGGACGCGGCGATTTTGTAATAGTCGCAGAGGATTAACACTACTCGCCCTGACACTCACCACTACTTCCAGATATTGAATACAGGTCGGCGATTAACACACTAACCCATTCTTAAACCTCTCTTAAACAATTTAATGGGGGAAACACAAATGACTCCATAAATCTCAAGTTTCTCCTCACCAAAACCCAACACATTTCACAAAACTTATAGGAGAGGGAGGATTAATGATTACCTGCACATTCTACTGGTTATCCCCAACGATTCAGCTGCCAAACTCCTTCCTCCTCATCAATTGCCAAAAACCTTCTTCTCTTGCATTCTCTCTTAGCCGCACCCTCACACACACACACACATTGGAGTAATAGCTAAAATGAAGGAGTTGGGGTTTCTCTACCCCTTTTTATACCTTTTTCCAATAAACACCAAACTTCTATCTGCTTTACACTTAGACCACAAAAGTTTCTTATTTCAAAATTCTTCCACAAATTCTAATTACCGACCAAGATTACAAGTCTCGGTTATTACATCTTAAACTTTTAATTCTTTGACATCCACCACCAAGCTTCTCAAAGATTTGACTTTGGCTACCAAACTTTTAAATCTAACTTACAAATTTTGGGTTATTACAACACTCCCCCTTAAAAGAAACTTACAAATTTTGGGTTATTACAACACTCCCCTTTAAAAGAATTCCGTCCCCGGAATTCTTTATTGGGAAAAGATGTGGGTATCTGGCCCCCAACAATACTAACACTTCCCCAAGGTAAAGCCACTCTTGACTCAGTCAACCACCTCAGTAAGTTCGCAACAAGGAACATTGGGTGCATTCCCTTCAGTTCTTACGGTACTCTAACTCGTAGGCTACTGTTCCTACTCGAATTAAACTTATCCTGAAACACAACCATTTCTCGCTGATTGCCACGTTCGTTCAGTCTAAAAAAACAAAACTCCGGTTATCCTCACTCAACTGGGAGGAGTAACAATGGTCGCACCATACTATTCTCACTAGCTTAATCACTGCACGGCCAATTCGTTTAAACATCTCTCACAAAGTCACTAACTTAACTCATTCGGTTGTCTTATCCACTTCTTTCCTGCACAAAATCATACACAATTCCCTTCCTCAATACTCTTTCCAAAAGTTCGCACACTTATCGATGACAATCTACACAACACTGCACCTTTCGGCATTACTGTCAAGTTTACTACTTCCAATTTACTTACTTATTCCAACATACTATCTTCACCACCCCACGTTAGTGTGGAGCACTGCCCACCAAACATTACTTGTCTCTCTCTTCTGACATTCTACATGCTGAAGATACTTTCTCCTTGCCATATAGCCACATCTCCACTACTTCTTTCTAGGATCATTCCTCCATACATAAGAAACATTTCACGTTCTGTAAAGACTTAGCATCTACTATCACACATTTTCGACTAACTCATCTATCATCTTCTTTAAACTTCCACTGATTTCAAAATACACTTACTTAGCGACTCATACCTCAAAAACAATTGGTTTCTTATTTGGGTAACTATCCGCCACCACTCCGTCACTCTATCCCGAACATAATCATATCACAACGTCAACTTACACCCTACGTGCTCCAACAACCTGGTTAACAAATCGTACACCTCAACCGGAACCCCAAAAGGCTTCTATCTGATGCTTCTTCTCTCTCTAACATCACATCACTACGACACTAGCTGCCACATTTAGCTTGACAATTACTGTCACCACCCATCCACACACTCTTTTCCCATAACATTACACTGCAGACCAGCTCTCTCATGATCATTCACACAATTCGAACTTGTCTTCATATCCTCCCGAATACATAATCGAGTCTATTTCACTACTTATTCCTTCCCAACTTGTTGAACTATAACTCACGAGTTCCCATTTAACTCAAACATAATCGTTCTTGCTGGCTCCCTAAGATCCGAGCCCTTTCATAGACACGGCACATTTCCTTACTGGCTGATACAGTCTACACTCACTCCGTTTGTGCTACACACCTTATCCTTCTATGGACCCTTCACACCTCGTAACTAGAACGCTTATTCAACAACATCGGTCTCTCACTAACTTAGCACCCCCACAAGGTGTTCTATCAATTTTCGTTCTTCTGGTTCAAGCCTTCGGCCTTAACCATCTTGCACAGTTGCCGACTTCAGCATCAAAAGTCGACCTGTTGATACTTTCTTAACCTATTCTTAAACACGGGTTCCTTACGAAACCTAATCCCTCCAACATATCATAACCAACTTCATAATCCGTCTCCCTCATTTCAAAACCTACTCATGTAACATCAAAATTACGAGATCACCTTAAGACTCTTATTCGACATCGAGGATGTCTCATTTTTTCCTCAGCACACTACTCATAACGAGTTGCTAATACCACACCTTGAAGGCTTCAAGTCCTTCCTCCGGATACAACCGTCCCTAGACAACCGTATTTCCAGTTACCGACCCAGGGTACAGACCCTCATACAACCGATATTAAAATCCACTTCTGACTCTTCCACTATCTAAATCTTTTCTTGAACACATATATCAAAACTACAAACGTCCTCTTCAGATTTGGCCAACGCCTCTCCACTCTCGGAGTTCTTCCTTAGCTTAACGAGTAATACTCTATGACTTAGTGAGTTCATAGCCTTCATGCATGACGACGCGGTAAATAAATCATTTCGTACATTTTATCCTTTTTAAATAAACAACATTTGGAAAACAACTTGGGTACACATGACCCCGTTACTATTATAACTTCAATGCCCTGCACAACGATTCGAGAATCGCTTGCATGCATCTTCCCGTGAACCTCACTCTTGCTCAATCCGAACGATGTTATTACGACAGTAATATTTTGCATGAAAATCTTTTCATATGACGCAATTCTGAAAGAATTACCGACACAAAGTAAGCCAGTCGGTTCTCACACTCACTTGTATGATATCAATAGGTCAATAAGTGTAACAAACCAAATCCCTTATACACAATAAATCACACAATGTAACATAACATTGATATAACAAACGAAACATCATATTACAAGTACGGTCCCTTAGTCTTTTACAATCAGAAGAAGCCATTCTACTACAAACTTCTTACTAAATACATACATAACATTTAATCATTATAATACAACTGCTAAACATGCCAAAATCTTCGTCATATAATCCTTCACAAAAGCCATCCATCGATTACTCTAATTACTTTCTCTTACGCGATCCACCACCTGGAATACATATTTTTAAAACAAAAATGAGGGTTAGACACGATGGTCTAAGTGAGAAAATCCCTGTTAGTTTAAAACCATTTATATAACTTCATTCATGTAAATCACGCAACACAATCACATATATCCAATTAAGCTCACATGTCATGTACCTTCCCTTCTCAATTCTCCTGGCCATATTAGTTGGTTGCAAGCCAACTAATAATTTACAACGATGTACAACATCTACAGCCAAACAACGCTATACAGATTCTATAGCCAAACACACCGGTCCTAAGCCCGGCCAACGTATTATAACACATTATAATACTCATGTAAATATAATACCTCAATATATTATAATTCACATATATCGCATATATACACATAATCACCAATTATCACATTCCCAAACCATACGTATATGTATTCCAGTTAAAAACGTTTTTAAAGTAAAACTCACCTGTTAGCTTAACAAAATGCTTCCAAGCCTTTTTCCACAGATTCAGTCTTTTACTCAGGATTCACAAAATCTGTAATAATCAGATACAATATCTCTTTACTATATAGAACACATAAGACTCTTTAGCAACTGAGAATCCTAATTAACCTATCAAACTCTTATCCTCAATTGTTCCCTTACGACGACTTATCACGGGGGTTCCGCTACCCGGTTAGCGGATGGGGTCAAGGGGCAACGCCCTTGCGGAAAAACTTAACTCAAAATACATTTGGAAACTATATCCAGACACTCAAAAGTATCCGAAATCACAAAATTGGTCAAACAGCTAAAGTATCCGGACAACACTACTTTTCCGGACAGCATGACTTTTCCGGACAACATGACTTTTCCGGACAACCTATACAATCCGGACGTCATCCGGACACCAAAGTAATCAGGATACCATTCGGTATCCAATTCTATCCGGAAAACATAGGGAAAAGGAACTTACCCGGATAAAAGACTCGTCCGGACACCTTTAGAACATTACCCGGACATCACCAACAAAACCACCCGGACACCTTCATACTGTGTCCGGACACCTTTGTCGGTTTCTTCAATTTCGACCCAGAATCAACAGAAATTACTACTGGACGTGTAATCGGTTATTCTACTCCGATAGAAACTATCTATTGGTAATTACAGACATAAAACATACAAGAAACATACCTTAAATTACTTCTAAGCAAATCAATTTGAACCTTTTAGCTACAAACCCTTCTTTTCTCCTTTTTGCTCTCAACACACACAAACACCCACTGATCTTTCTGTTCTTGTAAAAATATCTGAAGTCTAAGAGGTAATATCAACCATATTTACCATTTTAGACCTCACACTATCCACTAATAACAAAACACCCTTAAACTTATAAATTCACCTAACTTACCCTAAATATTAATTATAGAGTTAAATAATTTTAACGGAACTAACTTTTAACTAACGAACTTACCCGGGGTATTACAATAAGCATTTTGGTTATAAATGAATTGCAGGTAACCATTTTCTGGAACTTTTGCAACAAATTTGACTTATCATGAAAAGAGTGAAATACTTTGCAAATCGTTAAGCTTAAAATTTCATTGTGCAATGTGAATGAAATCACCTTTTCTTTAAACATACGCGTGCACATTCTGACTCATTTTCGATCAAAATTTATATTTACACATTTAACTTAAATCGTGAAAATTCCATGTTACATAAAAGAACGCCATGCATGAGACTCTACTTGCAATTGAAGGCTACTCACCCTAACAAGGTCAACCGCTTTACTTACGCAACTTATCCTTGACACTCCACCTACGACCAATGGTCGCCCTCTCGGTCATGCAATAACTTGCTGAACACGCTTTCCACATCTCACCTACTCAACCCTTTCATACTATTTCGTTTTGATCAACTATCTCACTTTCCACTTCTACATGCTTTCATTTCACTATAGGTATCTTATTTCATTTACCCTGCCATTGAAAAGCTTGATTAAGAATTCAGAGCTCCATTGACACTTTCAAGATTTCATCACCGTCCTTTCTTACCATCTCGACTGATCTATCCCCTGATTTCTAGAACTGGGACTCTCCCGAAACAGGAGTCTTACTCAAACTCAAACATTCATCCTCTCCGAATCCATGAAGAGCTACCTCTAGACGACTCGTAACACTCTATACACATTTCTTCTCTACGATGTATACGTACATCACATCATAATGACTTCTCATGAAACTTCCCCAACAAGGGGTCTCAGTCTACCCCTCAGGGATCTTGCTGACTTTCTAAAGTACTGGAACATGACATAAACACTAGCTTCTGACTACCACTTCGGAATAATAAGGTAGGTCAAGCACATACATGTACCTATAAGTTCACAATTACACTGGCCAGGTGAAATCCCAAACTTACCTTACATGACTGTCCTCGGTACCCTGTTAGTCCTATATCTGCTATAGTGCCTTCCTAACGCATTTCATATATATACAATAGTGTCATCCTAACACATTCCCTGATTCTCTGTTGTGATTTCTACTCCAAAGTTTAAGTTTAGGCCCATCCGGTCACCTAAATCCCTTAAACTATGGCTCTGATACCATTTGTAAAATCCCAAAAACATAGCATGCATTAACATAGGATTAAATCATAACATTTACAAAATCGGGTCCTAAAATTCTCTTTACATCAATCTCAAACTAAGGTTGGCGGAAACAACCTATACACAACTGAGAATATTCTAGCTTCTATGGGTAGCACTTGCACTGTCTCTAGCTGCATCTGTACTCTATCTTGCTCTTGCTCACTTACTTGAGCCTCTTACTACTTGCTTACCTGAAAATGGTTTAGTTTTGAAAAGCGAGGGTTAGACCAAAAGGTCTAGTGAATTCCCTCCGAAAACAACATATATAAACAGTGGGAAAATCGTTTATAAAATTCATCATCAAACTTCACATAACGTCAAACATGGTACTGCACCGTGATGAGGACCGCATAAACTAACCACGATCGGGGCCCAAGCAGACTCCCCTCTCGCCTCGTATCGGGGCCCAAGCAGACTCTCCTCTACCCGAATAGGAGGGAAACAGATTCCAACCTATCGGTTCATCACCCATGTCCAAGGAATCATCAGATCCCGAAGCATACCGATCCCACGGTGCAGACCGACTCCACGTAGCATACACATAATATGTCATACATCATACAACTTGGAATCTCGTAAACCATATAATCATTTCATCATGCTAAATATTCTTTGAATAAATATGAGCTTTCATGTAAAAACATGCATATCGATTTGGTAAACATTTCGTGCTCAAAGTGAACCATTATCAGTTAAAAGAACAATTAACACATTGCGTCGTAAATAGGTTTAGGGAACTCACCTGGTGCGCTTAATATCCTTTTCTTACTTTGCTTCTGTCTTTCAATCGGTCTACCTGAGAAATTGATGAAATACAACTGCTCAGATCCTAAACCAACTTTTCCGGACACTAACTTACCGGACAACTCGACTTTCCGGATACACAACTTACCGGATAACTCAACTTCCCGGATAACTTCAACTTACCGGATAAGTCAACTCATCTGGACACCTCACCTATCCGACCACCACTGGTCCGGACACCCCAAACATTCCGGATACTAACCTGGTGAAGAAGGTTTCCGGACGCGGCGATTTTGTAATAGTCGCAGAGGATTAACACTACTCGCCCTGACACTCACCACTACTTCCAGATATTGAATACAGGTTGGCGATTAACACACTAACCCATTCTTAAACCTCTCTTAAACAATTTAATGGGGGAAACACAAATGACTCCATATATCTCAAGTTTCTCCTCACCAAAACCCAACACATTTCACAAAACTTATAGGAGAGGGAGGATTAATGATTACCTGCACATTCTACTGGTTATCCCCAATGATTCAGCTGCCAAACTCCTTCCTCCTCATCAATTGCCAAAAACCTTCTTCTCTTGCATTCTCTCTTAGCCGCACCCTCACACACATTGGAGTAATAGCTAAAATGAAGGAGTTAGGGTTTCTCTACCCCTTTTTATACCTTTTTCCAATAAACACCAAACTTCTATCTGCTTCACACTTGGACCACAAAACTTTCTTATTTCAAAATTCTTCCCCAAATTCTAATTACCGACCAAGATTACAAGTCTCGGTTATTACATCTTAAACTTTTAATTCGTTGACATCCACCACCAAGCTTCTCAAAGATTTGACTTTGGCTACCAAACTTTTAAATCTAACTTACAAATTCCGGATTATTACAGTTTTCTTCTCCTTACTCAATCTCGCCGGATTCTTCTCCTCCCCACATTCCAGTCACCCTCTCCACAGCCACATAAACACTCGATCAAACCCTCGATGCTTGAAACCCCTCGATGCTTGCTCTGATTTCTCTCTATATCTGGGTAAGGTTTGCAATGTCTCCCTATGGTTTTCGATTGATTCTTCAATCGGTTGTTGATTTCAATCAATTTTTCGTTTGATGGGTGTTTTGTCGCAATTTGTGCAGCCACCTGTTGCATCTCATCGTATGCTTGAATTATTTCAAAGTATCCATTTTTTCTTTAATGTGCCATTTGCACCTTATTCTGTCCAAATCGTTATTACCAGGTTAGGTTTTTATTTCACATTTTTACAATAAGTTTTCAAAAGTTCTTGTATCCTAAACTCATCTTTGATTTGTAAACTTGTGATCTTTTTTTTGGGTTCTACATGTAAAATTCATGCCTATTTACGTGTTTCTTGATGTTTCTCTGTTTCTGTGATCATCTGTTGGTCGTCTCTAATTGATCTTCAGCGATTTTTAAATAAACAGAGGTTTTTATTCCGATAGATGGCATGGTCCTTTCCCTAAGCCGCAGCCCATGATGTACAATGTGAACAAGAAAGAATTGGAAGGTACTTTTCTGAAATTCATTTCTGTAACTTTATATGCAAATTATGGTTTCCCTTTTCTTAAAAGCAGCATGCCTAATGCCTAAGAACATATGGATTGTTATTTAAGGAAGCGAGATTGCAAGAAAACATACTACTGAAGTTCACGCCTGGACCATCTCGGTTATCCTAATCGCTTTCTCCTCCTCCATCGAAGCATCGTCTGATTTTGTGCTCCTAATCTCCACCTAGTAGCTCACAGCTTTTAGGTAAAAAACTAAACCTTTTATTTCTACTCTTGATTTTGACTGACTTTGATTTTTGTGGGTTGGGTTCCGATGAGAAGTGCCAAATTTGATGAGAAGCGTGACAAATGGACGAACATTAGGATGAAATGCACCGAGATAAGATGCACCAGATCAATTCCCTATTAAGCCGCAATTCATGGGAGGGTATTTGATTAAAAGTAATCAACGGTTTAAAAATATTTCTCATACTTCTCACCAAAAATGACACTTCTCACGTGATCCTATGCCTTGATTTTGTTTGCTTCATAACTTGTAAATGATTTTGTTGGTATTTGGTTTCATTTTGTTAGTAAATTGTAATTGTAGGCAAATAGAACTGTTAGATTGGTTTTTCAATTTTGTTTAAAGTTCAGAATCTTAAGACTGAAATCTAGAAATCAATAAGTTATATGTTTGCTATTGATAAACCATTGATTTTTATCTTGCTATTGCTATTGTTAAAAAATGAATCTTTTTTTAAAAGGAAAGGATATCCCGAAATCCAGCTCTGCTGCTTCAATGCCTTGCAAAATTAATTTGAATAATCTTCCTTAGGATCCAATTGCCATGAATTTTCTTTTCTTTTCGGAGTATCATGCTAATTAAAGAGATGAAATAAGTAGAAAAATATTTGATTAGAGGACCTTTCGATGGTGGGACCACACCTTTCCAAACAAATTTGTCGGGAGTAAGCAAGTGCCCCCAACGATAATTTTTTATGTATCCGCCACTGGCAGTATGTTTCTTCATCTTCCTAAAGCTTAAAAATAATTGCTTAGTTCGTAGTGATTTATGGAAAAATAAATCTTATAGAGTTATATTGTATGTTATTTGTTGAACTGTGGTTAATATTGTGATTGTAGGATGAAACTTTTGGAGGTGATTTAATTTGAAGTAAGCTAATATGAACATTCGTGCTCCTTTTCGTGCCTCAGTACCTCTCTATTCCAACATACCCACTAGGTATTCATTGTGACACGCTTATTGGCTGAATTTGTTAACTATGTCTCATACTGAATGTGTTGCGATATTGGGTTTTCTTGTTATGTTTCTTTTACAGGAATAATAGTAATGTTGTTGGTGCTGACAATTTTGCAATTGAAAGTCATAGTATAAGCTACTCTATCAGCACGGAAAAGGGAAAATTGGTTCCAATTTTAAAGGATTGTTCCCTGAAAATCCCTTCTGGGCAGTTTTGGATGCTGCTTGGACCAAATGGATGTGGGAAATCAACACTTTTGAAGGTATTATCTTCTGTTCTTTTGAGAACATGAAAGGTTATCTTGTCATTCCCAACTCTGAAAGTCATCACACCTTCTTCCATATCTATCAAAGCCTTACTTGTGGCTAAGAATGGTCTTCCCAAAATCAATGGCACCTCAACATCTTCTTCCACATCTAGGACTACGAAATCAACGGGAAAATAAAACTTTCCAACTTTTATCAAAACGTCTTCGATGATTCCATAAGGGTACTTCACCGATCTATCTGCAAGTTGAAGTGTCATGTTTGTTGGCTTCACTTCCCCCAAGCCAAGCTTCCTGAAAATGGATAAAGGCATTAAATTAATACTTGCACCAAGATCATATAATGAATTACTGAATTTAGAGGTTCCTATATGAATAGGGATAGTAAAACTCTCTGGATCCTTAAGCTTCGGGGAAGCTTGTGTTGGATTATAGCACTACACTCCTCAGTAAGGGCAATTGTGGCATGATCTTCTGTAAAAGCCCGTATCCCGGTATGTAATTTCTTTTATTAATTCTTTTCTTTTAAGTTTGATTTAATGAGGTTTTCGTTAACGGGGTTAGTCGAGTTGGACCTAATCGTTAAAAATGTCGGAATTTTAGGTTAGTTGCGAGAAGGTTTAAGTGGAGGGACTAGAAGTGTCAAAGGGCCAAAATTATGGTTCGGCCCATGCACCAAGAACCGAAACCCATTGCAATTTGTATTTGTTGGTGTGTGTGGTGGCGTGTTTGGAAAACAAGAAAAAAAATAACCTAAAACCTACGGCTTCTTCTTCTTCGTTTCCTTCTCCCATTCGTGAACGCCGGCCGTGAGTAAGAGAGAGAGGGTTGCCGGGTATGAGAGAGAGAGAGTCGCCGGGGAGAGAGGGAGGAAGTTCGCCGGAAAGAGGGGAGAATCGCCGTCGTTTCTGCCGAAAAGGGTGGCGGAGAGGTCGCGTCAAGTAAGTTTTCCGTTCGTTTTATTTATGGTTTTCTCGTCGGAAAATGGTGAACCGCCACCACCACCGCCGCAGCCACGGCTGCCGGAGTTGGGGCCGCCGCTGCACGCCGCCGTGGTGGCGGCAGAAGGGTGGGTGCAGTGTGTGCAGGTGCGGGTGTGGTTGCGGGGGAGTCGGGGTGGGCGATGTTGGGAGGGTTCGCCGGAGGGTGTTACCGTAACCACTGTCGCCGCCGCCAACCACCACCACCGCCGGTGGCGGCAGTGGGTAGTGCACGGTTGTTGTCGAGCGTAGTATAGCCCTTTCCAGTAAGCTTGTAGGCTGTTCGGGTCTGTTTGGATTAAGCCATGTCTTAATGAGTTATTTAGTTATAGTTGTCATTTCATGTGAATTCACAGTTTCTGTCACTGTTTTACGACGGCCATAACGTTTCCGTCATAGCTCAGATTGAGGCGAATCCGGTGCCCACGGTTCACATTCTATGCCGGGTACACTTTTCGTGTTTTAGCGGAAGTCCGGTTCGGCCTCTAGATAGGCGTAAATTGGCTGTTTATACAGCAGGTCCGGATGTGTCAGTTCGCGTCCCGTTTTAAAAGTCACAGTTTCTGCCACTGTTTTGGGAAAGCCATTACTTTTTATAGGAACGTCTTATTGGCGTGAAACTAGTGCCAAAATCTCCCATTTTGAGTCTAGTAAGTTTCTTATGTTTTGCGGAAAAACCAGTTCGGAACGTAGCTAGTGTCAAACTGCTGTTTTGTAATGAAATGTAATGTTTTTCGCTGTGCAGTTAACCGGTTTTGTAAAATCCATAATAAATTATAGAAAAATCGTTAGGACGCGTGTAATACGTCCCTGGAAAGCTAAGACCCGGACCTAGCGGTTAGTTAATTTTAATTGAGGATTTCCTGGGTTTAAGGAGGTCGAAACAGGTCCCGAACAGACCTGGTTTTCTAAGCCAAAAAGTCGTTTTAGCGACAGTTTCATCGTGCGTCATGTTTTAGGGTCCGGGCCTCGTGTTGATACGTTTTAACGTTCGTTTAGGTGTCGGGAAGTGATCTTGGATTTGTGGAGCTTGAATTATTGTTTGTGAGCTAGGCGCGCTTACGAGGTGAGTTCTCTCACTATAACTAATGTCGGTTATTTTTACATTACGATTTGTACGTGTGTGGTAGTTTTAATTGTTTGTGATGCGGGACTAAATAGTGGGGTGTCTAGTCGGACCTTTATTGTTATGACTACGCGGGTGGCGTAGGAGTTCGGTGGGACCGAGGTTTATATACGCGGGTGGCGTAGTAACTCGGTGGGACCGAAGGTTGTATACGCGGGTGGCGTAGGAACCCGGGGAAGCCGGGTAATGCTTGCACGGTTATCGTGTGGTCGGGTGGACCAGCTTATGCCTTTGGGTGGGATGGTGTAGGTATGCATGTTTATGATTCGTTCGTAGACTTGTATGCTGTTTATGTGCAATTATCTGTTTAGAGGTGGTGTGGGGATAACTGTGTTATTTATGGTGTCTGAATTCACTAAGCTTCGTGCTTACCCTTTCCCAATAAATTGTGGTTTCAGGTACGAGTGGCTCCAAGGCGTGACGAGTACACACTGGCGCATGGGAAGAGTTGATTACTTTTATGATTTTAATTTTAGACATTTATTCCGCTGTTTATTGTTCGTGAGAATATTAATTATGAGTTTGCAAATGAAATGATTGAATTATTAAATGAGTTTTTTATTAATGAAATGTTACTTTAAAAAATTTAAATTCCTTGTAATTTTCGGGACGTTACAACTTGGTATCAGAGCACAACTTGAGTGAATCAGACACATCTCGGTGTGTTTGGTCTCAAGTTGCGGCTATGAAATTTCAATTTCTTTTACTAAAATCTTTTGAATGAAAGAAAAAGGAAAAGACCCGTTTGGGAAACGGTGATGGAGGGCGCAGTGTGTACAGTCAGCCGACGCTATGTGGGAAGGTACAGTACTCAGTGTATTTATCGCTTTCTAGATCATAGGGTATGCATGCTAGATTGCCTATGTTGTTTACACTGTACTGTATGATGATTGCTTGCTAGTAGGAATCAATGCTAGTTATAGTAGGTTGTTAAGTGAAGGCCCTATAGGTTGTGTGCAGTAAGAATCATATAGCCTTAGAATATTTGATTTAGTTCTATTACGCAGCTCTTGTTTAAGTCCAACCGTTCTAGGATAAAATCTTGTATTCGAATGTCTATTTGATTCACGCTGCATGCGATTGGGTATTCGCGAGGCAACTCGTTATGGCTAATAGGGATTCCATTGTAGCAAGGGTAGTGGGATGAGATGAAATTCCTAGATAGCTGGGAAGAGTGTTTACAATTGAGTATGTATGCTAGATTGCTTTCTAGAACAAAGGAGTATGTGTGCTAAAATTGCTTGGTGCTTAATACACTGTACTGCATGTTTGTTGCTTGCTAATAGGAGTTTGTGCTAGCCTTGGTAGGTTGTTAAGTGAATGCACTATAGGTTGTATGCGGTAGGAACCGAATATCCCTAGAATGTCGGATTTAGTTCTATTGCGTAACTCTTGTTTGAGTCCAACCGTTGTAGGATAGAATCTTATATTCGAATGTCTATCTGGTTTCCACTTTATACGACTGTGCGTTTACGAGGTGACTCGTCAGGGCTAGTGGGGGTTTCATCATAGCAAGGGTAGTAGAATTGGGTGGAATTCCTAGGGAGCTAGGAAGAGTGCGTACATATGCCGGTGTGGGCATATGTGTGTAGTTATCGGCGAGAAACTACTTGGACCCATCGGATGGAACTCGGAACGAGTGATGATAGGTGTGGAAGGTAGTAGTAGAGCTCCTACTATCGGAAACACAGGATCAATGCTCGAGTCGGGGAAAGTCACGAGGAATCCAAGGAGTGAGCGTGAGCGTTGTTAGTGTGAGTTATTATGCACTAATAACTCGTTGTAATATCTACCCTGAATAGCCATCACAAGGAGGAACGACTATAGTAAACCTACTAGTACAGGTGTGTACTTGATTTGCTTTGATGGGATGACCGTTGGGGTAGTGTCGAAGGTTATAAATTAGTAGTCGTTGGAATAAAAGGACGATTCTAGTATTAGTCACTTGGAGTGACGATGAGGATGATGTTTGTTTCGGGCCAAGATGGATGATTGTGCTAGAATCATAGGCTTATAGAGCCGACTTTGATTTGAGGAAAAATCGTAGGGACTATTTGACGTAATTTCCCAACTTGCCTAAGAGGTTTAAATGTCCGGATGACGTTAGTGGATCGGAGAGATTTGGAGGAGTAGGAGTCGAGGCGTAGAATGCCGACTAAGTCATGCACAAAGTTTGATTTTGAAATAGATTGCATTAACAAATTCTTGTGTTTCAAATCATTTTATGGTTGGTGTTTTGGAATTTTGGGAAATGTTCAACACACACACAAGATTTTGAAATATGGTTTTGAAAGTGTATGAAATCGTTTTATCACGGGAATGCAAACTTTGTTAGAATTTGTCTCATTTCGTTATTTTTCCAACGGTTCTTTCGGGTAAGATGATATCCGTGTTTTGTGGTGTTTAAAATGTCGGGCAAGTGACTACGGCTTGTGACTTTAACATTGGAACTCCTCCACATATGTTAGAGTTGAGACGGAAAGTTACATTCCACGATGTCTGTATAAAGCTATTTGAGTGATTTCGTTAAATAAGTTTTGTTTTACGGCATGTTGAGTCGTGTGGGTTTAATTTCACGAGGTGCATACCTTATTTGTTATGTGACCATTTGGGAAAATCTTGGAAATCAAGTTACAGAACCCCACCTTTTGAGATTTTATGAGGTTTTAGTCGATATTTTCAAATGATGGAAACGGATTGCTTTTTATCTTAAGTTTGAAACTTAGACGAGACAGTTGTGTTTTAACAAAAATATATTTGTAAACCGTTTTATCTTTTTGTATGACTAGCCGACGCGCGTAAGATTTGTTATTGAACCCTGTGCCACGACATTTTATGTTGAAAAAAAAGAGGAATTTTGGGGTCAAATGTCGTGGAACTGATTTTAAAATTATGTGCACACTTTTGTCGCACCCGGTGTAAGGTCAAGCAGTTACTTTAAATACATGTCATGAGTCAATTTATACTAGAACCGTGACGGTTCATTTTCGAAGAATTTATTTATTTCGCTTACGTTTTGTGAGTAAACTAAGCTGCAATGAAATGATTTTCAACATGATTTTCATATGTGGGACGAGCGTGCCCATTTTTGCGTAACTACCGACCTGGTAATAGTAGTTTTATTGCTTACGGTCTTTTTGAAATGAAAAATCTTGACGTTGAGAATATTTTGTAAATGATTTTGTAAACCATTTGGGAAGTGCGTTTATAAGTGTTATGTGTCATTTTGAGAATTTTAAGGGTGTGAGTCCTTTTGGAAAACTCTTTTGTTTAACTCGTGTCGAGTTTGGGACTAATGTTATTTAAGAGTATTGCTTGCTTAAACTTTATTTAAACGCGTTTTTGACCGACTTATGGGTCTAGCAAGCGTGGAGCATTTTGCTCGGTTTTGACTTTGAGATAGTCATGGGTCAATTGCACGGTTTTTAATGGCTCGATGTGAAGTTTTGTTGATGGGATGTTTTGTTGCACAGTTTTGCACTTATTGCACGTTGCGTATTTACATGTTTGGGTGAGTGAGTCATCCCGGAATGGGCATGTTGTTGGTAGACTGTTTTGCATGGATCCTTGGTCACGTCAGTCAGTCGTTGGTAATGGTCGGTTGGGTATCTCGGGGTGGGACTCCGGTATCCATGTGTTACGACCTTGACTTTCCAGTAGGCACCAAGAGGATACAGTCTTGGGCACTTACCTGAGAGGTAGTTCTGATGTGCCGGGACTTGAGTCGTACCTGGGAGGTAGGCGTTAAGGTGTATCTTGTTACGGTGTAACCAGGTTTCCTAGGGCGGGCGAGGAGGATAAGTAGACGGTGGAAGATTGGGTGTTCCACACGTGATGTAAGTGTAGACCGAATTGTGTCGGTTAAGGGAATGATGCCCTTTGTAATTAAGAGAATAAATGCGCAGTAACCATTTTGAAGTAGGTAGTATATTTAGGCGTCGACTTTTGGGCTTAAGGCCAAACACCTTTAGTGTAATCGGAGATTTGTAGCCGATTTTAAAATAATTATGGTGATGGTAGTGGTAACCCTGAGATGCTTAATTGCGATGAATGGTTATGGTGGAATGACCTTCGTGGGTGATTATAAGTTTACTGGTTTGACGATTCGTGTGAAATAAATTTTGGGAGCCTTTTTGAACTCGTGGAGGTTAATCGACGGTTGTTGGTAAGTATTGTAACAACCCAGTCTAAATTAAGCATAACTAGCATTAATATTAAACAATTACAAAACTGGATCCATAAAATTTCTTTACATCTGACTAAACAACTTAGGTTGGCGGAAACAACCTATACACAACTGAGAATAACTATTACTAGAATATGAGTGACGATATCTCTATCTGCATCCGTGCTCTATCCTGCTCTTGCTCGACTACCTGAGCCTCATGCAATCTGCTTGCCTGAAAAGGTTTAGTTTGGAAAATGCGAGGGTTAGACCATGAGGTCTAGTGAGTCCCTCCTGACAGTCCTCAAAACTTAAAAAAAAACAGTTTCTAACTTTCAAATATCTTTGCATAAAACTTTCTCATAACTTTCAAATGTATACAAGACTTTCAATAATAAACTTTCACAAAGCTGAACAGTAAAAATCTTTCACGGATAAATCCGCTCCCGTAAATGGCACCCTGAAGTCACCCGAGGGTGACAGCGAGTCAGTATCACGCTGCCTTACTGGGACTCATTCCCATGGCATAAACGGAACCTCCCCCCGACGTGAGTACTGGCGGAACCTCCCCCCGACTTAGCCAATTTACGTCTACACAATGTATGCATACATCTCACATAAAACTTTCACATAAAAGCATTCACGGAATAGGTCCGCCCCATAAATCATACACGGGATAGGCCCGCCCCATAAATCATACACGGGATAGGCCCGCCCCATAAATCATACACAAATCTTATTTAAAACTGTAAACAACTTTCATGCAATTTAAAGCATAAGAATAAAACATGGAATTTCTCATCATGTACTTGCTTTAGAAAACATGTTAAAATCCACACGTTTTAGTTTAGAAAACTCACCTGATACGTTTGCTTGCTTTTTCCTACTCTGCTCTTTACTCCCAAATTTCCTACATGAACGAAGGGACAGATTTATAAGCTGACTAGAACTATCCGGACACTTCTCACTTGCCACTCTACTCAATTCCGGACATCACTACTTTTCCGGACAACCACACTTTTCCGGACATCACTACTTTTCCGGACAACCACACTTTTCCGGACAGGTTACCGGATAACCTCACTTTTCCGGATACCGAATAGTACCCGGACAACGACTCTTATCCGGACGACATAGATTTTCTGGACAACTCTATGTCCGGACACCTTCTACACTACGGTCAAGAACTTCCCGGACACTCACCCGGACACCTTCATACTTGAAGGTTTCCGGACGACTGCTGGGTGAACTAATTGGTTCGAAATCTTACTAAACACTCTGAAATCAGTAATATAATGCGACGAATCACTTACTTAAGCATCTATAACCATTTCTCCACAAACTTTACTGATTAAACTTGTTTTAATGATCCTTAACCTTCTTTAGGAGTCTTGAATGACTTTTAGCAAGAACTCACTAACATTCTAACAATCAAAACATAGCAACAAGGTAGGAATCTTGGCTTCGAATTGCCTGGTTTGATTGATTGCAGAACGAAATCCAAATCTTGAATCCTTCTTCCAGTTTCAATGCTTGATGCTCCTCTCAATCCAATGCACAAAACCTTCACCAAAACCCATTTTCTCCTCCCTTTCTCTCTAGAATCAGCCACCAACAAACATACACAAATCAGGAAAATGGCATGTCCTCTAGGGTTTTGTGCCTTTTTATACCCCAACTCCTATTTACCAACTAGCCCCTCAACTTCTACTTCTGCTTAAAACTCCACACCAAACGCAAAACACTTCGAAAAAGGTCTGGGTCATTACAAGTATGATCGGATTCGAGTATCCTATAAGGCATATTAGTGAGCACCTTTAGAATGGTTAGAGCTTGGAAGTTGAATCGGGATGTATGGAACATCTAAGGTTGGGAGGCAACCGAAGTCGCTTGGTTAGGAATGAATCCAGTGTTGGAGTGTTCTTCCGATCATAATTTTCAGTGTCCTTGAAGGAGTTTTGTTAGTAAGAAAAGTATTCGAGAATTTCTAGACGGGGTGAGAAATTTAGATTCTAGTTGAGGAAAGTCCAGTGGCCGCACCGAAGGGGTTTGAGTGGACGTGGGAACTCGAAATGGAGATGCGCGAGGACTATTCCGAGTTATTCGCCGGTCTAGACTTCGAGGACGAAGTCTAATCCAAGTGGGGGAGAGTTGTAAAGCCCGTATCCCGGTATGTAATTTCTTTTATTAATTCTTTTCTTTTAAGTTTGATTTAATGAGGTTTTCGTTAACGGGGTTAGTCGAGTTGGACCTAATCGTTAAAAATGTCGGAATTTTAGGTTAGTTGCGAGAAGGTTTAAGTGGAGGGACTAGAAGTGTCAAAGGGCCAAAATTATGGTTCGGCCCATGCACCAAGGACCGAAACCCATTGCAATTTGTATTTGTTGGTGTGTGTGATGGCGTGTTTGGAAAACAAGAAAAAAAAATAACCTAAAACCTACGGCTTCTTCATCTTCGTTTCCTTCTCCCATTCGTGAACGCCGGCCGTGAGTAAGAGAGAGAGGGTTGCCGGGTATGAGAGAGAGAGTCGCCGGGGAGAGAGGGAGGAAGTTCGCCAGAAAGAGGGGAGAATCTCCGTCGTTTCTGCCGAAAAGGGTGGAGGAGAGGTCGCGTCAAGTAAGTTTTCCGTTCGTTTTATTTATGGTTTTCTCGTCGGAAAATGGTGAACCGCCACCACCACCGCCGCAGCCACGGCTGCCGACGGTGGGGCCGCCGCTGCACGCCGCCGTGGTGGCGGCAGAAGGGTGGGTGCAGTGTGTGCAGGTGCGGGTGTGGTTGCGGGGGAGTCGGGGTGGGCGATGTTGGGAGGGTTCGCCGGAGGGTGTTACCGTAACCACTGTCGCCGCCGCCAACCACCACCACCGCCGGTGGCGGCAGTGGGTAGTGCACGGTTGTTGTCCAGCGTAGTATAGCCCTTTCCAGTAAGCTTGTAGGCTGTTCGGGTCTGTTTGGATTAAGCCATGTCTTAATGAGTTATTTAGTTATAGTTGTCATTTCATGTGAATTCACAGTTTCTGTCACTGTTTTGCGACGGCCATAACTTTTCCGTCATAGCTCGGATTGAGGCGAATCCGGTGCCCACGGTTCACATTCTATGCCGGGTACACTTTTCGTGTTTTAGCGGAAGTCCGGTTCGGCCTCTAGCTAGGCGTAAATTGTCTGTTTATACAGCAGGTCCGGATGTGTCAGTTCGCGTCCCGTTTTAAAAGTCACAGTTTCTGCTACTGTTTTGGGAAAGCCATAACTTTTTATAAGAACGTCGTATTGGGGTGAAACCAGTGCCAAAATCTCCCATTTTGAGTCTAGTAAGTTTCTTATGTTTTGCGGAAAAACCAGTTCGGACCGTAGCTAGTGTCAAACTGCTGTTTTGTAATGAAAGGTGCTGTTTTTCGCTGTGCAGTTAACCGGTTTTGTAAAATCCATAATAAATTATAGAAAAATCGTTAGGACGCGTGTAATACGTCCCTGGAAAACTAAGACCCGGACCTAGCAGTTAGTTAATTTTAATTGAGGATTTTCTGGGTTTAAGGAGGTCGAAACAGGTCCCGAACAGACCTGGTTTTCTAAGCCAAAAAGTCGTTTTAGCGACAGTTTCATCGTGCGTCATGTTTTAGGGTCCGGGCCTCGTGTTGATACGTTTTAACGTTCGTTTAGGTGTCGGGAAGTGATCTTGGATTTGTGGAGCTTGAATTATTGTTTGTGAGCTAGGCGCGCTTACGAGGTGAGTTCTCTCACTATAACTAATGTCGGTTATTTTTACATTACGATTTGTACGTGTGTGGTAGTTTTAATTGTTTGTGATGCGGGACTAAATAGTGGGGTGTCTAGTCGGACCTTTATTGTTATGACTACGCGGGTGGCGTAGGAGTTCGGTGGGGCTGAGGTTTATATACGCGGGTGGCGTAGTAACTCGGTGGGACCGAAGGTTGTATACGCGGGTGGCATAGGAACCCGGGGGAGCCGGGTAATGCTTGCACGGTTATCGTGTGGTCGGGTGGACCAGCTTATGCCTTTGGGTGGGATGGTGTAGGTATGCATGTTTATGATTCGTTCGTAGACTTGTATGCTGTTTATGTGCAATTATCTGTTTAGAGGTGGTGTGGGAATAACTGTGTTATTTATGGTGTCTGAATTCACTAAGCTTCGTGCTTACCCTTTCCCAATAAATTGTGGTTTCAGGTACGAGTGGCTCCAAGGCGTGACGAGTACACACTGGCGCGTGGGAAGAGTTGATTACTTTTATGATTTTAATTTTAGACATTTATTCCGCTGTTTATTGTTCGTGAGAATATTAATTATGAGTTTGCAAATGAAATGATTGAATTATTAAATGAGTTTTTTATTAATGAAATGTTACTTTAAAAATTTTAAATTCCTTGTAATTTTCGGGACGTTACATCTTCAATCTTCCTCTTTTTGGACAAGATGTCTTTCATAAACTTGAGATAAGTTGGCATTTGTGCCAGAGCCTCTGCAAATGGGATATTGATGTGTAATTTCTTGAAAATGTCAAGAAATTTCTTGAATTGTTCCTCATCCTTATGTGCCTTTAACCGATTCGGGAAAGGTAGGGGTGGCATATATCGGTTGACTATCGGCTTTGATGGAGTGCTCTCTTGCTCCTTCCTCTTATCTATATTCTTTGTCCTTTCTATCTCCCGCCCATCATTTTCATTAACCTCTTCTACTTCTATGGGATCCCCTTCAGTACCCTTAGCTTCAGTGTTATTAGACAAAGGTTCTCGGGTAGGGTCTTTAGTCAGCTCCCTTCCACTTCTCAGATGAATCGCCTTGCACTCCTCCCATGGTCTCCTTTCGGGTTGACTAGGAAACTGTCCGGGAGCTCGATTTTGTAGGGCTTCATAAATTTGCCCCACTTGCCTTTCAAGAAGTTTGATAGAAGTTGTGTTCTGATCATTTGCTGCTTTTACCGTGCTCACAGTGCTCGCCAACCCTTCAACCATGCTATCCATCTTAGACATGAATTTCATCATCATGTCCTCCTTCTTCTCTGGTGCGTCCTCAAACTTCCTTGCGTTATAACCTAGAGGATGATAAACATTGCTAGATTGAGAAGAAGATGAAAAGTTAGAGTTGTTACCGTATTGCTGTTGTTGTTGCTGGCCCATTGTTTCCTTTGGTTGGCCTTGTGGTTGACTCCACGAGAAATTCGGGTGACGCTTCCATCCCTCATTATATGTATTAGCGAAAGGGTCATTTTGTAGACGGTTGTTCCGGTTTTGTAAAAATTGAACCTGTTCAGGTTCTTGAGAAGTAGGGAACAAGTCTGGAATGCCTCCCTCATTGAGGTGTGGATGTTGGATGGAAGTTCCCTTCAAGTGGTTTGTGATGGCAACTAGTTGAGCTTTTATCATCTTCAACTCTTCTGATTCTTGAACATTAGCTACCCGTCTAATAGAAGATCGTGGAGTGGCATAGCTATGTTCGGCTAAGTTTTCAATCAATTCCACCGCCTCTTCGTAGGTTTTGTTCATTAAAGCACCACCCGCAGCAGCTGTGATATCATTCTTGAATTGCTGGTGAAGGCCTCCAAAGAACGTTTGGATAATTACCCAGCCGTGTAACCCATGATGAGGACATTTTTTCAACATGTCCTTATACCGTTCCCATGCCTCGTATAGTGTTTCTTGGTCCCATTGGGCAAAGTGGGTGATGTCCGCCATAAGCTGGGCGGTTCTACCCGATGGAAAGAACTTTTGGAGGAAAGCAGCTTTCAAGTCTGCCCAAGTGGTGATCTGATCTGACGGTAGGCTTTCTATCCATATTTCTTCTCTGCCCTTGAGTGAAAAACTGAACAACCGCAACTTGATTGCATCCGCATTCACCCCGTTGATTTTAAAGGTGTTGCATATCCGTTCAAATGCACGGAGGTGTCCGTGAGGATCTTCAGTCGGTGCTCCTCCATACTGGTGCTGGTGTACCATGACGGTGGTACTTGGTTTGATTTCAAAGTAGTTTGCCCCAGTAGTGGGAGGTTGGACGCCTATACGTGCGACTGCCACATTAGGATTGGCAAACGACCGCATAGGACGTCTTTCCGGAGGAGCTTCATCGCCCATTCTCAGTTGTCTTCTAGCTTTAGATGCTTTTCGCAGAAGACGAGCGGTTCTTTCGATTTCCGGATCGATCGGTTCTATGCCTTTCCCTCGGGTTTTTCTTGGCATAAACCAGTCAGTACCTAAAAAGAAAGGTAATCCAAAATTAGTAATCCAGAAATTGAAATTAATAAAGTGAAATAACAAAAGAAAGAAGAAGAAAAAAAATGTTCAATGTAATAGCGCTTATAGCTGGTAGTGCTATCAGTGCAAACTAGTTCCCCGACAACGGCGCCAAAAACTTGATAGCCGGGTTTACACCCCCCTAATCTTGCCGAGTAATCTTGAAGTACTGGTCGAATCAAGTAATAAGTACTTGGAAGTACGAGTATCGAACCAAGGGAACTAGGAACTGAGTATCACAATGACTATAATCACTATTAACTGAACGATCGAAATTTTGAGTTGTTGGTGTTAAAATAAATAATTGCAAGTAAATAAATCAAGAACAAACAATAACTAATTGGGGAAACTTTTTATGGAGAAAACAGTTGAGGGTTGGAAATCCTATGGTTATCACTAATGACCATCTTACTTGGAACAATTACCAAATTTTCCTTTTAATGAATACCCAATCGCTAAAATCGTCGTTGTTCTCTCTCGAGCAACAACGGGTTTTATTTTGAAACCACGAATTTCATCTCTCGATCTCAACCCATGAAGTCAAAACACATTAGGAACAAGATTTTAACAGGACTAAGGTTTACTTGGTATATCTCTATCCAATTTCTCACCTTAGGCATGTAATTTTTAGTTCTAGTTAACAATTAACTCTCTCGAACTTAATTGATAACAAACAAATCAGATGGAAGTTGACCAGACTCACAAAAGCAATAAAACCCAAATCACATGCTTCATTAAATTAGGAAAAACTGATAAAAATCCCAAATCACATGTTCATACGCTCAAACCATATTCAAACCAACCCCCAACATCTAAAGATTAGTTCATGTTGGGGGTATTAACACACAAAGTAGTAGAAGTGTTCATAGATCTCAGAAAAAGTCCTCTCAAGAATTCTAGGATCATAAAACTCCCTTGATTGTGTAATACAAACGAAGATCCGGGAGAAATCGGTGTTGAAATTGCTTCCCACGGTGTTTCCTCGCTTTAATTCGGTGTTTATCCCTTGCCAAAATCGCCCCAAGTCGGTCCTTGGTCGTCCTTGTGAAGATAGAGTGAAAGATAATGAAAACCCTAGCAAAAAATTGCTTAAAAATCGTCCAACACCCTTAGAGCTAGTTGACAGCTAGTTCACTTCAGCTAACTAGCTTGTAAGTCGCCCTTGTTTCTCCTCTCGCTAGTTGTCAAGTTAGTTTACTGCAGCAACTTGCTTGAAAGTTGCTTTAGACACTGTTTTGTATTCTCATTTTTGGCATTTTAGCTTTTCAAAACGAACATCCTTCGAGCTTGGATCTTGGTGATGCTTGGCGACCGATTTTTGCTCGGAAAACCTTAGTTTTTGCATGCATTCTTGGCTATCTCAATACATCAACAATTCCTGAAACACTTGATTTAAGCAATAAAATACCACTATATTTACTTGGAAATAAACAATTTAACTTGAAAAGTGGCATGAAAATAACACCAAAAATTGGTGTTATCAATGGGTTTGGAAGATCTGATCGGAAAAGAATCTGGGATTTAATTGTGGCGTCTAAATATCAATGTACAACTCATTTTCTTCCTTACATTGTTAGATTTTTCGACTAATTTCATTTGGTTTCTTCACAATTTGTGTAATTTCTTGATTTATACTTGTGTTTGATTTGCTTTTGAGCAATTTATTCCTACCCCTTTTTTGAAACTTTAACTGTTAGATTGGTTCTTTTCTTCCTATAGATTTATTGATCAATTATATTTCTGCGATGCGTAGCAATTTGTAAACATGCATGAACTAATGTCATTCAAAGTGGGGTTTGTTGAGATTATTTTATCAATTGCACCTCATTTTTATTTAATTAATTGGTTTTTAATCCTTTTCCCTTCCTTTTAACAGGATGTTGATCTTATAAATCTGTGTTCTTTGGGGTCTTCTTGAAGTTAACTTCTTTATCTCAGATTTGATGAATTAAACAACAAAAAATACTTGTAGATATACATATATGGATTGAAGAATCAATCCGATGGATGTAATGTCGAAAACATTAGCATCTCTCGGATTGATTTCGTTGCTGCTTATTTATGTTTCGTCTTCTGATGATGGATTTGGAGGGTGTAATTGTGAGGTGGATGTGTACAAAAACATTATGGAAAGTTTTGTCAAATCAATCCTCATCATGAGGTGTTTGTAGATTTCAACTGATTCATGAGATTCTGGTTTGATGTCGATTTGGAATGATTTTAATATGCAAGGGCTTTTGTTTTACTACTTTAGTGGGGTGTTACTTGTTTCGTGTTTCATCATATGGGTTTGTTGTGGTTGTGAGTTCGTGATGAAATCATTTTATGCTTTATATTAATCGTTTTTTGCTTTGTAGAGGGGATATGGGTGCTTTACTCCATCGGGCATCCAAAATAAAAGCCATGGGGGAAGCCTCCATATCTAAAGGTCAATACTATGTAATCTGCATCGAATATTGATATTTGTCATCTTGAATTTTAACAATTCATGATGACTATGGTTATCTTTTGGTTTTTCTCTTGTTGCTATTCTTGCTTCTCACTTTTAGACGCATTTATGTTAAATACAACCTGCTTTTCGTATGAATGGATATGGTGCATGTTGCACCCGCTCTTTATCGAATGTCCATTGATGTGTTGTTTATAACTTTTCGAGTTTATGCTAAGCATCCCGGTTGACATTGAATTCCCATATGAAAAAATTACAAATCGGTAAGGCTGAAAAGTCACTCAAAACTGCATGTACCCTCCCCTATCATTTGCACTTGAAAGCTGGTACTAGATCTCTACCGAAAATGTATTTACATGGCTCCCTTTCCTAACATAGAAACTTCATCGGGGGTGTCAGGGTCGTAGCCAAAAGGACAATCAATGTGGCAGGGCGCCCATAATTTATTAAAGTATTTATTGGATTTGTCTTCTGAGCAAATATGTTAAAGATAGGAATATAAATATGTTAAAAGATAGGAATATGTGGTTATTTCTTTTTTTTATCTTGTGCCCTTTACATACACAACCTATCTGTTTTTCCGTAAAATCACATTGGTTTTGAAATTCTTATTCGGCAAATGAGAAAACTTCAGAATTCTTACTTCCGCTGCATCGCGCGGGTATGCTAACTAGTGATTCAAAATAGGTCGATGTGAATTGGTTTGGTCGCCTTTTTTTGTTTTATAAATAAATAATGTATTACAAATACTATATTAGTAAAATAAGACTTCTAAGTAAAGTAATTTAAAATGTCATAAAATAGTTTTATAACCATAGGTGTTCGAGTTAGCTTCCACGTATCTTGACTAATTTCTTTGAGATTTGAATACAAGTATAAAACCCCAAAAAAACCATGAGTGACCCGAAGAAGACTCAACAACTTATAAGTAGAGGTAGCAAAAACTGACACGACACACTAACCCGACACGAACTCGACACGAAATAAACGAGTTTGGTTAATACATTTCAACCATTTTAAGTAAATGGGTTGACACGACACGACACAAAAATTAAATGGGTAATGTCAGAGTCAAAATTTTCAACTCGAAAATGACCCGAATAACTCATTTATATATATATATATAGCCTTAGGTTCAAATGAGAAGTGCTAAATATTTGAGAAGTAGAGAAGTAATCTTGGCCATTTATTCGGTCAAGATTGGTTATAATTGGTCAAAAGTTGCGGCTTTGACTGATCAAAAGTTGCGGCTGTTCCAAAAATAGAAAGCCAATTTCGTATCTTTTACAAAAAAACACGGGACGAGTTCATATATGAATATGTGTGATTCACATATGAAGTATACGTTCATATATGAACCTTTTTAATTCATATATGAACTCTTTATAACTAATTCATATATGAATCTTATGATTCATATATGAACCTTTGTGTTTCATATATGAAACTAATTAACTGTAGGTTCATATATGAATCAGTTGAACCAATTAACTGATTCATATATGAACATTTGTGTTTATATATGAACCTTTGTGATTCTTATATGAATTTTTTTAACTAATTCATATATGAACCTTTGTGTTCATATATGAACCTTTGTGATTCACATATAAATTTTTTTAACTAATTCTCATATGAACAAAATTAACTGATTCATATATGAATCACAAAGGTTCATATATGAATTAGTTAAAAAGAGTTTATATGTGAATTACAAAGGTTCATATATGAACACAAAGGTTCATATATGAATCACACAGATTCATATATGAACTCGTCCCGCGTATTTTTTACGAAACTACCCTTCTATCTTGTGCAGACCATGCGCAGATCACGCGAGGAATTATCCACTGCTTCTCGGTCAAAGTCGTTGATCTTGACCGAATGAATGGCTAAGATCACTTCTTTATTTCTCAAATATTTAGCACTTCTCATTTGAATCTCTCCCCAAATCCAAAACAATAAAAATCCAAAACATTAAAATCCAAAGCATTAAAAAGAAAACTTATAATATATATGTAAGTTAGAACTTTACAAGTTAGAACTATAAAATTTAGATTTTGAATGCTTTCATTTGAATTTTGGATTTGTACTTTTTTGTGAATTTTTTATATTTAATTTTTAGTTTTATAAATATTAAACGGGTTAGGTAGGTCGTGGTGGTTTAGGCGGGTCGGGTTAGGGTTAGGGTTAGGCACTCTTAACCCGTTTAACATTGAACCCGACACGAACCTAATGCGACACGACACGTTTATCAGGTCTACTTATAAGGAGTCTCAAGCCTTTGACCCTTTTTGCTAGTAGAGTTGGTCCTCTAGGTTGTGCGACAAACATTTGAATACACTTTGTCAGGCTTTCTAACATTGGTATAAGATGATCATTACAAAAAAGGCTTGTGGTGTTTAAATAATAATTAATTTAGTTGAGTTTTTTTCTTATGTATAGTTTTTGTTTTGCAAATATAAAAAGGCTTGGAATTGGAAAATGTGTCTATTCTATTATTATAGATCAAAAGAAATACGGGCTTGGGTTGATTCGTTGTTGTCCGGATGTCCGATTCGATACGGGTTTGGGCTGATTGCAAACTCACCCGTTTTGCAACCCAATATATAGATAATTTAACAATCATATTAAATACATAGTATAGAAAGACATTGGATTAATCGGGTTAGGTTCAAATTACCTGAACTCACTGATGTGGTTTGGCATAATTTTGTATCAACTATTTGTCGGGTTGCCTCGATTTGAGTTTTTTTTGTGTTTTTCCGGGATGGGTTGGCCGGGTTGGTCGGAATATTAAGCACCCCTAGGTGCTATTTCATATAAATATTTTCCATCAAACACTAACTTTTAAAATATTGTTTAACATATATTTGTTTCACAATATGTTTGGTTCACATGTATTTGTTTCACAATTTGAACCTTTTTAGTCTGTTTGTGAAACAAAAGTTATGCACAAAAAAGTTTTACATTGTGAATCGAATGCATGTGAAGCAAATACATTGTGAAACAGGTATATGTTCATCAATACATTCAATGCTAGCCTTTGATAAGAAAAAATCATGTGAAAGAATACCTTAACGTACAAGTTTTCATGGATCTCACAAAATTTGCAAAATCATAAATAATTAAGTCCCCTTCCTTATGAATCACTCAGGTTAAAAGTCGATGGTTAAAACTGAGAGTAAACTATGACTTTCGTCGCTGTGTTTTTTTTTCCTTTTTTCGTATTAACCTATTTTCATCTTTGTTCTATAAATATTAGTTTCCTAGTAATAGTGGTTTCTTTTTCATTTCATTTTTCATTCTCAAGGCTAACAAAGTTAGACTAATCCGTTAAGTTAGAGGATAACATGGTCTTTTGTAACACCCTAAAAATCAGGGCCAATTTGAACCTTAAAAATTTAACAAGGTATATCAAAATATCATCCAAACTTTTCTATATATATAAACAGAGAATTAGCTATGAGGGTTCCTTTATACACAAATCGAATTCTCTAAATAACCTGTTAATCTAATCATGTCAACTATAATTAGATTAAATGAGTTATCTAAGCATTCCGTCCAAAGCCTCCTCGCATCGTCTAAGTTCTCCGTTTATCATCAAAAGTTGAATACCAAAAGCACTCGTCCCACATCCCATTACTTCCCTGAACTCGTACCTGGTAAGAAGATTGAATTTGAACAATTAGGCTAACGCCTAGTGAGAACATCCAAATTCAAATTAAAACATTAACATCTTGAAAACACATATATTCAAGCATATAAACAAACCTGGTTTGCCACCATTCTTACCGTACTCGTACTCGTCTCATGATAACGGGAATATACTCGATCCCATAAGTATGACTAATATCCCGGAAGTCATAACATCATATTCGTGAGTCTACTTCAAATCATCATGGATTCTAGTTTATCGATCAAGCCTAAGGACTTACAATCAATCGCCCTACCTTTTCTTGGGATGAAAACATAAATAGCACTTATATATTGCCTATTTCTAATCCACCGAAAGCAAACGGAAACAACAATCACACTTTGTCTATTGCACATATCCACGTCTTAATTACGAATAGCAACTATTCTTTGCCTATTCACTTCAGTCAATATGAATAATAATTCTACTTTGCCTATTCAATCATTCCAATATGAATAGCAATTTTACCTTGTCTATTCAATCATTTCAAGACAACGGGAATTACAAATTACTTTATGCCTATTCCTCGTTACTAATCACCTCTCGAAATGGGAATTACAAATTACTTTATGCATATTCTACATTATAGGTTATCGTCTCCCGAAATGGGATTAACAATCCACATTATAGGCTATCGCCTCCCGAAATGGGATTAACAATCCACATTATAGGCCAACGGGAATAATCCACGTTAATAATCACCTCTCGAAATGCGAATTACAAATTACTTTATGCCTATTCCACATTATAGGTTATCGCCTCCCGAAATGGGATTAACAATCCACATTATAGGCCATCGCCTCCCGAAATGGGATTAACAATCCACATTATAGGCCAACGGGAATTACCATTGAGAACCAGGTCTATTCCACGTTACAAACACTACCGGTGCTTATGGATCCATTACATTTACTCGTGTATATGTATAATAACATATCACACTACTTTTCATAACATATTCTTAACTCAAATAATTTTAAACAATGAATCGCTTATTTATTCTCAATTGTTTCCCTTTCATATACTAAAATTAGAAAGTATTCCGAACTCATTTACGGAATTATTCTAAACCGAATTATAAGTTAAAATCGGATCCTTAACTATAACTTATTTTTAACACAAAACCCATATCGGATCAACCCATCATCCGGAATTAAATCTTTACCGGGCCAAGCCCAATTTCCGGAAATCATCAAGTACTGGATCCAATATCCTAATTCCGGAACCCAATAAAGACTGGGCCTAATGGCTCAACTTCCGGTATTAAATTACCGGATCCAAACTCACGGCCCAATCCGAAAATTGATACCGGATCCACTACTCCGGTCCATTCGGGAAATTAATACCGGATCCCGAACGCAAATATCGGAATTAACCACTTCCGAAATTAAAACCAATACCGGAACCGAATTGTCCAAATTCCGGAATTAAACAATACCGATTCTCAAAGCCCAGTTCCAGAAATCAAACCAGTTCCGGAATTAAGGCCCAGTTCCGGATCCATAGGCCCAGTTCCGGAATTTCTCAATTCCGGATCCTCAACCAAATTTTCCGGATCTTCCCCTCCCATACCAGATCACCCAGTTCCGGAACATCCAATTCCGGATCCATAGTCCAGTTCCGGAATTTCTCAATTCCGGATGCTAAGTCCAGTTCCGAAATTCATCATACCGGGACGTCGATACTGGGTGTCCAATTCACGTCAAAATTAACTCCAAACTCATCTAGAAATTTAAATTGTTACTCGACTTAACATTCGATACAAATATACCAATCATTCAAATAGTTTATACACAATATATGTTTCAATTTTGACTTTAATGCTTAATAGGAACAGATGAACTCACCTGTTTAAGCTTTGAATCCCAGAACTCACAATCTTCTCTTCTCCGATTCAACATTCGACACGAGAATCCCAGTTCCTGATTTTCTTCTTCTCGCTTTCTTCTTTCTTTCTCTCTATGCAAAATGACCGACTCCAGGGAAAAGTGTATTGAGATATTATCTCAATTCAACTTCCCTCTGATTAAGTAATCTCATATTTCCAATAAAGACCAGACATACCCTCAAGTTTAAATATCAACCATAATCTTAAACTTTGGTCTAATTACAGATTCAACCCTGGAGTTTACATTTACAATTTAGCCCACAACTTAGACTAAATTACAACTCGATCCCATTAATATTAAAATAATATAATGGAATTCCGGGGTGTTACAAGTCTCCCCAACTTGAAATTGATTTCGTCCCCGAAATCAAAGCTAGATACATAGATGAGGATACTCGTTCTACATACCCTCTTATAGTTTCTTAAGCCACCTTAACACTTCTATAATGTTTCCACGGTGATACCTTTACTATTTCTCGCTCCCCAACTTGGGAACAACATTAAAATTCAATTGGTCTCCATTGGTTATAAATCAAAGCTCTACTCGTCTAACCTCTGTTCCTTGATCGGAATTTAAAATCGAAATTCCCCAGTTAAACTTATTTCTAAAACGCGATTACCAAGAGACAAACTAATCCGTAATCGGGTTGGGTCTCAACCTCTACTGAAGACTAGTAGATCAATACTGGATCCGAATGTCCACTTTATCTACTACTTGTTACCGATTCATCGTTAAGCATGAACACATCCCCCTAGAGATTCTCATCTGAAAGGCTCAACGAGTTAATTAAATGATTCAATTACTCGTGATGTACTTGAAACTCTTATATGTGCAACATCATCGTCAAAGCGAAATCACCTCCAATTGTCAAAACAATTAGAAACAAGTATACTTACATAACAATATATACATAATAACAGTAGCTAGTTGAAATTATGAACATACTATACATAAGAATCCTTGTTACCATCATTACAATTCTTAACTCCTGCATTTCCGTCGACTCTTAAGACCATCTCGTCTTACTGCTTCTACCCATATCTGACAAATCATATCTTAATTCATCCCAACTTAAGTCTAGGTATCTCACAATCATACCTAGTTCGCTTAAACTACAGCTCTGATACCATATTGTAACACCCTAAAAATCAGGGCCAATTTGAACCTTAAAAATTTAACAAGGTATATCAAAATATCATCCAAACTTTTCTATATATATAAACAGAGAATTAACTATGAGGGTTTCTTTATACACAAATCGAATTCTCTAAATAACCTGTTAATCTAATCATGTCAACTATAACTAGATTAAATGGGTTATCTAAGCATTCCGTCCAAAGCCTCATCGCATCGTCTAAGTTCTCCGTTTATCATCAAAAGTTGAATACCAAAAGCACTCGTCCCACATCCCATTACTACCCTGAACTCGTACCTGGTAAGAAGATTGAATTTGAACAATTAGGCTTACGCCTAGTGAGAACATCCAAATTCAAATTAAAACATTAACAGCTTGTAAACTCAGATATTCAAGCATATAAACAAACCTGGTTCACCACCATTCTTACCGTACTCGTACTCGTCTCATGATAACGGGAATATACCCGATCCCATAAGTATGACTAATATCCCGAAAGTCATAACATCATATTCGTGAGTCTACTTCAAATCATCATGGATTCTAGTTTATCGATCAAGCCTAAGGACTTACAATCAATCGCCCTACCTTTTTCTTGGGATGGAAACAGAAATAACACTTATATATTGCCTATTTCTAATCCACCGAAAGCAAACGGAAACAACAATCACACTTTGTCTATTTCACGTATCCACGTCTTAATTACGAATAACAACTATTCTTTGCCTATTCACTTCAGTCAATATGAATAGCAATTCTACTTTGCCTATTCAATCATTCCAATATAAATAGCAATTTTACCTTGCCTATTCAATCAATTCAAGTCAACGTGTAATAACCGAGATTTAACCAATAACCGAAATTCGTTTTTAGTTGGTATTTGAAATTTGTGGGAGAAATTCGAATTGAGAAAAGTTATGTGGCCTAAGTGTGAAGAAAATTAAGTTTAGTGCTTAGTGTGAAAAGTATATAAAGTATGGAAGAAACCCTAATTGCTCATTTTCTAGCATTTATCTAGTGTGTGTATGTGTGTGTGGCTAAGGAAGAGTGCAACCGAAGTTGATTATAGCAATTGAAGAAGAGAATACAGTGTTGGCAGCTGGGCTTTGGAATTACCAGTAGAATCTGCAGGTAACCACAAATCCTTTTTCCTCTTTAGTTTTGGTGAAATGTGATTGGGGATTTTAAGAAGAAACTTGGGGTTTTTGGTAGGTTCCTTGTGTTTCTCATTTAATCTGTTAAAAGGGGTGCTTAGAGTGAGATATTGCGTAGACTATCAACCTATAAGTAATGTCTGGAGGTGTTGGGAGGATTAGGACAGCTGGCGTGCAAATTCCTGGGTTTTGTAATATTCATCGCGTCCGGAAACCTCCAACGCAAGCTAGTGTCCGGACATCTTGTGGTGTCCGGATGAGAGTAGTGTCCGGGTAGAATAGTGGCAGTAGTTCCCGGTAGGTACCCGAAAACCCTTGGGAATCCGGGAGTGCCCGGAACGTTGTATCCGATAAATTTCTATTGTCCGGATAGCTCCTACTGTCCGAATAAAATCTTCCGGATAGTATGGCTGTCCGGATAAGTTGTCCGGATAGTTTTGGTTGTCCGGAAAGTAGCTATGTGGCGCTCTGGTGCAGTCTGATAGTCCGAGGGATTAACCGTGGGAAGGTGTAGTTCAACCAAGTGACTTATCGTGGCAGTGTGTACCCTTATAGGTGCAGTTGAAGGGAGAATCAGACTAAGTAAGAGAATTAAGCGGGACGACAGGTGAGTTTTCTAATCCTAAAACCCTTTTTAAATGTGGAACTTTATGCATGTTTACATTGGTAAATGCTCGTACTATTCTTTTTAACCCTGTATGGGAAGAGTGATTTAAATTGTGTGGATACAAACTGCTTTTATTTCAAAGCGAATAGTAAGTGTGTGACAATATGTGTGATTTAAACGTATGTGACCATGCTCTGGCATTTGTGTGAAATGGGGGTGTGTCCCATATGGTTTGATATATGAATCGTTATGCATAATTAATGGTAAGTGTTCATATTATTATTCGCTCATGAATGAAAAGTGTGATTTAATCGTGTGGACGAACTATGGCATTTGTGTGAAATGGGGGTGTGTCCCATATGGTTTGATATATGAATCCTTATGCATAATTAATGGTAAGTGTTCATATTATTATTCGCTCATGAATGAAAAGTGTGATTTAATCGTGTGGACGAGGTATGGCATTTGTGTGAGATGGGGGTGTGACCCATATGGTGTGATATATGAATGTGTTTCATATATGGGCGGTGTGTGCCCCTTTTTTACGTTGTCACGGTGTGTGACCATAGCGTGTGCCATTAGCTTGTCATTGTGTGCTGATCAGATATGTGTGTTCATAACAAGATTTGTACAATCATTTCTTACTGAAAGTTTTACATAAACTGTGTATTTTGTGGTGTGGCTTTTGAGGGAACTCACTAGACCTCATGGTCTAACCCTCGCTTTTCAAAACTAAAACCTTTTCAGGTAAACAGGTATTCGAAGCTTGCTTACAAGTTGACCAGGCGTGAGACGGAGTTGCGTTAGAAGGATTAGAAGGCTTTCCTTTTATTTGGTAGTTGTGATCTCAGCTGTAGTTAGGGTTAATTCCGCAAGCCCTGTGTTGTATATCATTGGCAGTGTAGCTATGTTGAGCCGTTTCGGCGTTTCAATTTAAAGAATTATCTTTTGGCATGATTGTTTGGTGTGGGTTGTTACAGTTGGTATCAGAGCCCTAGTTTAAGGGATTTAGGTGACCGTACGGGCCTAAACTTAAACTGTGGAGTAGGAGAACACAGCTGAGATATAGGAAGCCTTTAGGGAAGACCATAATCATTGAGAATTTAGGACGAAGGTAGTGAGAACTCTCATGTAAGGTAAATTCAAATCACATCTGGCTAATGTCATTATGAAATTACAGGTGCATGAGTGTGCTTGTTTTCCGTTGTTCTGATATTAGTAGTGTGTAAAGTGTGGTGATTAGTGTGGAGAGTAACAGTAGTGTGTAAAGTTTTAACCTTGCCATGATGGCAACGGTTTAGTGTGTTGTGTGGATTATTCTTGGTGTGACTGATGACACTATTTAGAAGGGTGTTGTGTGAATGTGGTGTGAGTGTCCGTGTGAAGTAGAATCCTTAAGGCTCTTTAGGAAAATAATTGTTTGGAGGTGAGCTCCTAATCTCTAAAGAGTCTTTATTCTAGGAGTTTCCTGATGTCGGTAAATGGAGATCTTGAGCGTTCAACTTAAGGATCGGATGATAGGGAAGTGTTTTCTTACTCTCTAGTTAGTGGAAGAGTGTCAAGGGTAGTTGAGAAATGATAGACATGTGGATTGATAACACTAGTGTTGGTTAACCTATTTGGGGTTGAAGTGAAGCCGTAGATTTGACAAATTAGTGGTCAGGTGGTAATTGTGAGGTTGGAGCATCCAGTGCGTGGGGAAGTACCAGTATCAAAGGTTGTTTCAAGGGTAAGGACCCTAATGGTTGGTTAGAAGTAGGGTGTCGGCGTTGATCTGTGGTAACTGCAAACGGTTGACCTTGCTTGAGCGAATAGCCTTAAAGGTAAAGTGAGTCATGCATTGTGTTTTCAAAACAAGTTACGTAAGTCCTTCATGTCAGAATGTGTGAGTGTGTGCGCGTTCCAGGTAAACTTCTGATTTTGAAAATGAGTTGGCATGTGCAAGTGTGTGCTTGAAGGAAAAGATAAATTTATTTACGTGGTGTGATAAATTTCGAATTTAGAGAAATAATGAAATATTTCACTTCTTTATGAGTGAGTTAAACTTTGTTGTATAAATCATAACAACATTTGATCGTATGGTTTATGGGTGAAAACGATGTGAACACGTTTTGACATATCAGCGAGTGTGAGAGTCGGTTAACCATCCCAGCGTGACGGCGGGGGAAGTGTTCCGAGTGATTTCGAAGCAGGCAAAATACTTCGAAGGGTTGCGTTGTGGCATGTGGATGAAACGGTATCGACGTGGAGCCAGAGTTGAGGAGAACTTGTATTTAGACTAATTGTCAGGCATTGATGTTGAAGTCAACGACGGGTGTGGAGTCGTTGTCGGGAGATTTGAAATTTGAAAGGTTAACCCTGGTGTGATTATTTAGTCAGGTGTGTGCGTGGAGATAAGAGGTCGGTTGGGAAGGTGTGTATCTGTCAAGAGGGTGGACCGCCTTTTTTGTGAGTATCCTGAAGGTGGAGAATTGATAGTTGGATAGATGATTCTTCCTATGTGATTGTTATGTCGTTACAATTGAAGTAGTTAGCATAACTCATGTGAGACATGTGGACTATGTTGGTTTGCAACGGAGCGTTCTATCGTTTGATTTATTGAGAGTGTCTCAAGTGGTTTCCGAAGAGTCGAGTTGGGATAAAGACTCGATCGAGTGAAGTAGACGGTCATATTTTGCGGTACAGCTAGATTAGAGAAAGACAAAGTTGTTAGTTTTCTAAATCAAAGCTTGGTGATACATGTTTGTTAATTGTGCATGCATACTTATTATTGTATGATTGCATATGGCTATTCGAACGGACTTGGTCTGTTCCCAAGGGCGGGTGTGTGCCCTAGATTGACCAGGTAGAAATTCCAGTTATATGTGTGTGGGTTTTGATTTGCAAAACTATTTATTGCATAATATTTTCGCAAACTCTTTCAAATATACGTCGTGTTTGGCGTGCAGAAAGCATGGCCTAGTGTGTGCACAAATGATCATGAGGATTGACCCTCTAGTGTGTGGGGTTGTGTGGATAAGATGGCGGCAACTTATAATTAATAAGCATGTGAGGCATGGTGGTAATGTTTGGCTGTGAGGTTAAGTGATGGACTAGTGTTGATATGGGGTGAGCGTAAGTGGAGATCCTTGCTCGGATTCGTTTATAAGTTGTTCAAATGTGGCAAGATTTTGTGTGGTGATGCATGGATGTCTAAGTGGCAGTTGGTGGCTAGCTAAGAAGGAAATTGGGTGCTCTTGGATTGGTTAGTTTATGATGTTTCGTAGTAGATATGAAATCTTTGGGAATGTCGAGCTAATCCTTGTATGTAAAGGAAATGTAAAGGAGTGGGTTATTATCGTTTGAGAAATGAGATGTGGTGGAACGGTTGGTTAGACATAGTAACCGTTGAAATTGCGTGTATGGAGTGGTCAATGTTGGATGAGAAGTGTTCCATGCTAGCCTAAGGTAATTGGGACGGTAGATTGGAATAAGTGAGTAAGCGCGAAGTAGAAGGTGTGACAAGTGGCATGAAAAGTGGGAAGCAATGTCATCAGAACGTCACCGTCGGTGCATGAACTTCTAGTGGGAGTATGAGAAAGAAGATTTGTGTGTATGTGATTGGTTTAAGCATTGAGGAGAGCTAGCTTGTGTGATTGGTCAAGAGTGTGCACCTTCTAGTGAGTCGTTCTTTGGAAACATGTTTTTTGTTGAGAAGTAAGTGGAAGACAGTAGTCGAATGGAGTGCTCGGAGTGAGGGACCATTGGATTAGACTTGGTAGTAATATAGGAGTGACGTTGTGGTAATAGCGTGTGAATTGATTGTTATCAATGGATTGTGGTCAGTTTAATTAATGTGAGGAAGTGTTATCTGTCTTAGACGTATTTTGTATTGGGAGAGTAATGGTAGAATTGCGTGTAATCTGTTGGAGAGAATCTTAATTGCGGGTTAAGGTGATATTCAAGGTTGATTTTGTGATCAGTTGGCGAACTGAGCGTCGTTATTTTAATAAGGGTTGCATGTTGTTGGGACGTTAACTTCGGTAGAATTCGTTCTTTAAGAAGGTGAAAATGGTGTGTGAAACCCGTAGTTTGGCGCGTTTTAGAACCGTGAGTCTAGATGTGCGAATGATTTTGTGTGAGACCGGAGGTCACACGGTTGACCACCGATAGGTCGAACATTTTCGCGAGAGGTTAAGCGTGGCTCAGGACCGCCACTGGTTTATGTGAGCAGTAGGAAGAGATTTATTGAATTCCATGTAGGAGTCGATGCGATGTTTAGAATAAAGAAGTGTCTCTAGTGGAAGTTCAGTGGCGATTCCATAAGGGGTAAGAGGCAACTTGGGAATTGGAATCAGACATGAGGACTCGATATCCTCGTTTGTTTGAAAATGGAATTCCGGGGACGGAATTCTTTTGAGGGGTGGATGTTGTAATAACCGAGATTTAACCAATAACCGAAATTCGTTTTTAGTCTGTATTTGAAATTTGTGGGAGAAATTCGAATTGAGAAAAGTTATGTGGCCTAAGTGTGAAGAAAATTAAGTTTAGTGCTTAGTGTGAAAAGTATATAAAGTGTGGAAGAAACCCTAATTGCTCATTTTCTAGCATTTATCTAGTGTGTGTATGTGTGTGTGGCTAAGGAAGAGTGCAACCCAAGGTGATTATAGAAATTGAAGAAGAGGATACAGTGTTGGCAGCTGGGCTTTGGAATTACCAATAGAATCTGCAGGTAACCACAAATCCTTTCTCCTCTTTAGTTTTGGTGAAATGTGATTGGGGATTTTAAGAAGAAACTTGGGGGTTTTGGTAGGTTATTTGTGTTTCTCATTTAATCTGTTAAAAGGGGTGCTTAGAGTGAGATATTGCGTAGACTATCGACCTATAAGCAATGTCTGGAGGTGTTGGGAGGATTAGGACAGCTGGCGTGCAAATTCCTGGGTTTTTGTAATATTCGTCGCGTCCGGAAACCTCCAACGCAAGCTAGTGTCCGGACATCTTGTGGTGTCCGGATGAGAGTAGTGTCCGGGTAGAATAGTGGTAGTAGTTCCCGGTAGTTACCCGAAAACCCTTAGGAATCCGGGAGTGCCCGGAACGTTGTATCCGATAAATTTCTATTGTCCGGATAGCTCCTACTGTCCAGGTAAAATCTTCCGGATAGTATGGCTGTCCGGATAAGTCGTCCGGATAGTTTTGGCTGTCCGGATAAAGTGTCCGGAAAGTAGCTATGTGGCGCTCTGGTGCAGTCTGATAGTCCGAGGGATTAACCGTGGGAGGGTGTAGTTCAACCAAGTGACTTATCGTGGCAGTGTGTACCCTTATAGGTGCAGTTGAAGGGAGAATCAGACTAAGTAAGAGAATTAAGCGGGACGACAGGTGAGTTTTCTGATCCTAAAACCCTTTTTAAATGTGGAACTTTATGCATGTTTACATTGGTAAATGCTCGTACTATTCTTTTAAACCCTGTATGGGAAGAGTGATTTAAATTGTGTGGATACAAACTCCTTTTATTTCAAAGCGAATAGTAAGTGTGTGACAATATGTGTGATTTAAACGTATGTGACCATGCTCTGGCATTTGTATGAAATGGGGGTGTGTCCCATATGGTTTGATATATGAATCCTTATGCATAATTAATGGTAAGTGTTCATATTATTATTATTCGCTCATGAATGAAAAGTGTGAATTAATCGTGTGGACGAGCTATGGCATTTGTGTGAAATGGGGGTGTGTCCCATATGGTTTGATATATGAATCCTTATGCATAATTAATGGTAAGTGTTCATATTATTATTCGCTCATGAATGAAAAGTGTGATTTAATCGTGTGGACGAGCTATGGCATTTGTGTGAGATGGGGGTGTGACCCATATGGTGTGATATATGAATGTGTTTCATATATGGGCGGTGTGTGCCCCTTTTTACGTTGTCACGGTGTGTGTGACCAAAGCGTGTGCCATTAGCTTGTCATTGTGTGCTGATCAGATATGTGTGTTCATAACAAGATTTGTACAATCATTTCTTACTGAAAGTTTTACATAAACTGTGTATTTTGTGGTGTGGCTTTTGAGGGAACTCACTAGACCTCATGGTCTAACCCTCGCTTTTCAAAACTAAAACCTTTTCAGGTAAGCAGGTATTCGAAGCTTGCTTACAAGTTGACCAGGCGTGAGACGGAGTTGCGTTAGAAGGATTAGAAGGCTTTCCTTTTATTTGGTAGTTGTGATCTCAGCTGTAGTTAGGGTTAATTCCGCAAGCCCTGTGTTGTATATCCTTGGCAGTGTAGCTATGTTGAGCCGTTTCGGCGTTTCAATTTAAAGAATTAGCTTTTGGCATGATTGTTTGGTGTGGGTTGTTACACAAAGGGAATTACAAATTACTTTATGCCTATTCCTCGTTACTAATCACCTCTCGAAATGGGAATTACAAATTATTTTATGTCTATTCCACATTATAGGTTATCGTCTCCCGAAATGGGATTAACAATCCACATTATAGGCTATCGCCTCTCGAAATGGGATTAACAATCCACATTATAGGCCAACGGGAATAATCCACGTTAAAAATCACCTCTCAAAATGGGAATTACAAATTACTTTATGCCTATTCCACATTATAGGTTATCGCCTCCCGAAATGGGATTAACAATCCACATTATAGGCTATCGCCTCCCGAAATGGGATTAACAATCCACATTATAGGCCAACGGGAATTACCCTTGAGAACCTGGTCTATTCCACGTTACAAACACTACCAGTGCTTATGGATCCATTACATTTACTCGTGTATATGTATATTAACATATCACACTACTTTTCTTAACATATTCTTAACTCAAAGAATTTTAAACAATGAATCGCTTATTTATTCTCAATTGTTTCCCTTTCATATACTAAAATTAGAAAGTATTCCGAACTCATTTACGGAATTATTCTAAACCGAATTCTAAGTTAAAATTGGATCCTTAACTATAACTGATTTTTAACACAAAACCCATATCGGATCAACCCATCATCCGGAATTAAATCTTTACCGGGCCAAGCCCAATTTCCGTAAATCATCAAGTACTGGTTCCAATATCCTAAATCTGGAACCCAATAAAGACCGGGCCTAATGGCTCAACTTCCGGTATTAAATTACCGGATCTAAACTCACGGCCTAATCCGAAAATTGATACCGGATCCACTACTCCGTTCCATTCCGGAAATTAATACCGGATCCCGAACCCAAATATCGGAATTAACCACTTCCGGAATTAAAACCAATACCGAAACCGAATTGTCCAAATTCCGGAATTAAACAATACCAATTCTCAAAGCCTAGTTCCGGAATTAAGGCCCAGTTCCGGATCCATAGGCCCACTTCCGGAATTTTACAATTCCGGATCCTCAACCAAATTTCCGGATCTTCCCCTCCCATACCAGATCACCTAATTCTGGAACATCCAATTCCGGATCCATTGTCCAGTTCCGGAATTTCTCAATTTCGGATGCTAAGTCCAGTTCTGGAATTCATCATACTGGGACGTCGATACTGGGTGTCCAATTCACGTCAAAATTAACTCAAAACTCATCTAGATATTTAAATTGTTACTCGACTTAACATTCGATACAAACATACCAATCATTCAAACAGTTTATACACAATATCTGTTTCAATTTTGACTTTAATGCTTAATAGGAACAAATGAACTCACCTGTTTAAGCTTTGAATCCCAGAACTCACAATCTTCTCTTCTCCGATTCAACATTCGACACGAGAATCCCAGTTCCTGATTTTCTTCTTCTCGCTTTCTTCTTTCTTTCTCTCTATGCAAAATGACCGACTCCAGGGAAAAGTGTATTGAGATATTATCTCAATTCAACTTCCCTCTGATTAAGTAATCTCATCTTTCCAATAAAGACCAGACAGACCCTCAAGTTTAAATATCAACCATAATCTTAAATTTGGTCTAATCACAGATTCAACCCTGGAGTTTACATTTACAACTTAGCCCACAACTTAGACTAAATTACAACTCGATCCCATTAATATTAAAATAATGTAATGGAATTTCGGGGTGTTACAAGTCTCCCCAACTCGATCCCATAGATGAGGATACTCGTTCTACATACTATCTTATAGTTTCTTAAGCCACCTTAACACTTCTATAATGTTTCCACGGTGATACCTTTACTATTTCTCGCTCCCCAACTTGGGAACAACATTAAAATTCAATTGGTCTCCATTGGTTATAAATCAAAGCTCTACTCGTCCAACCTCTGTTCCTTGATCGGAATTTAAAATTGAAATTCCCCAGTTAAACTTATTTCTAAAACGCGATTACCAAGAGACAAACTAATCCATAATCGGGTTGGGTCTCAACCTCTACTGAAGACTAGTAGATCAATATTGGATCCGAATGTCCACTTTATCTACTACTTGTTACCGATTCATCGTCAAGCATGCACACACCCCCCTAGAGATTCTCATCTGAAGGGCTCAACGAGTTAATTGAATGATTCAATTACTCGTGATGTACTTGAAACTCTTATATGTGCAACAGCATCGTCAAAGCGAAATCACCTCCAATTGTCAAAACAATTAGAAACAAGTATGCTTACATAACAATATATTCATAATAACAGTAGCTAGTTGAAATTATGAACATACTATACATAAGAATCCTTGTTACCATCATTACAATTCTTAACTCCTGCATTTCCGTCGACTCTTAAGACCATCTCGTCTTACTGCTTCTACCCATATCTGACAAATCATATCTTAATTCATCTCAACTTAAGTCTAGGTATCTCACAATCATACCTAGTTCGCTTAAACTACAGCTCTGATACCATATTGTAACACCCTAAATATCAGGGCCAATTTGAACCTTAAAATTTTAACAAGGTATATCAAAATATCATCCAAACTTTTCTATATATATAAATAGAGAATTAACTATGAGGGTTTCTTTATACACAAATCGAATTCTCTAAATAACCTGTTAATCTAATCATGTCAACTATAATTAGATTAAATGGGTTATCTAAGCATTCCGTCCAAAGCCACCTCGCATCGTCTAAGTTCTCCGTTTATCATCAAAAGTTGAATACCAAAAGCACTCGTCCCACATCCCATTACTTCCCTGAACTCGTACCTGGTAAGAAGATTGAATTTGAACAATTAGGCTAACGCCTAGTGAGAACATCCAAATTCAAATTAAAACATTAACAGCTTGTAAACTCAGATATTCAAGCATATAAACAAAACTGGTTCACCACCATTCTTACCGTACTCGTACTCGTCTCATGATAACGGGAATATACTCGATCCCATAAGTATGACTAATATCCCGGAAGTCATAACATCATATTCGTGAGTCTACTTCAAATCATCAGGGATTCTAGTTTATCGATCAAGCCTAAGGACTTACAATCAATCGCCCTACCTTTTTCTTGGGATGGAAACAGAAATAACACTTATATATTGCCTATTTATAACTAATCCACCGGAAGCAAACGGAAACAACAATCACACTTTGTCTATTTCACGTATCCACGTCTTAATTACGAATAACAACTATTCTTTGCCTATTCACTTCAGTCAATATGAATAGCAATTCTACTTTGCCTATTCAATCTTTCCAATATGAATAGCAATTTTACCTTGCCTATTCAATCATTTCAAGTCAACGGGAATTACAAATTACTTTATGCCTATTCCTCGTTACTAAGCACCTCTCAAAATGGGAATTACAAATTACTTTATGCCTATTCCACATTATAGGTTATCGTCTCCCGAAATGGGATTAACAATCCACATTATAGGCCAACGGGAATAATCCACGTTTATAATCACCTCTCGAAATGGGAATTACAAATTACTTTATGCCTATTCCACATTATAGGTTATCGCCTCCCGAAATGGGATTAACAATCCACATTATAGGTTATCGCCTCCCGAAATGGGATTAACAATCCACATTATAGGCTATTGCCTCCCGAAATGGGATTAACAATCCACATTATAGGCTATCGCCTCCCAAAATGGGATTAACATACCACATTATAGGCCAACGGGAATTACCATTGAGAACCTGGTCTATTCCACGTTACAAACACTACAAGTGCTTATGGATCCATTACATTTACTCGTGTATATGTATAATAACATATCACACTACTTTTCATAACATATTCTTAACTCAAAGAATTTTAAACAATGAATCGGTTATTTATTCTCAATTGTTTCCCTTTCATATACTATGATAGTTCCAGATTGACCAGGTAAGAAATAACACGAACAATTGATGATTTCAACTTGTCATCCCTCTCGTATTCATTCAATCAAAGTAAAGGAACGAATCTAACAATAAGCTCTCTCTAATCTCTCTAATGAATCGCTAACCTAATTCAAGGTTAACATAACCTTAAATACCTAGGCCTTAGACAACAAGGCCCAAGCCCATTAAACACAAAGTAAGCCCAAATAATAATAATTAAGGCTTTTACAAATATTAACCTCTATAATTAAACTAATTACGCTTTATATAATTATTTATATATTTTTCTAATATGTAGGACATTTATGGTCCTAACAATATCCCCCTAAAGGTATATAAATAAAAATTGGTCTTGAAACCTTCAAGTCTTGATCTTCTCTTCCTTTGGAATCTTTGAAACCCTTCGGTGTTGCTTGTCTTCATGTCTTTTGACGCTCCCCTTGTAAGCACTTTTGAAACTCTTTGGATCTCGGAACAGATCAATCATTCGGAAAAATCGGTCAACAGTTACTCCCCCTCGGCGTTTACATGGGGACTTCTTACTCCCCCTCGGCTTTACTCCCCCTCGGCTTTTTCTAACTCCTCCTCAACTTGATATACCGTGTCTTTGAATCTGTACCCTTTCTCCCCTCATGATGAGTAGGAGCATCCGGAGCACCATGCACGTTCAAAGACAATAGTGACGAGTAGCAAAAAATCCAGATAAAAGCATTAAGTAACCAGAACGGGGTAATCAACTAACACAGAAACACAAAAGTAACTGTTATCACAACAATTTAAAAATTGTGTGGCCTAGGTTCAGAGTTGGCATCGGGGTATCTCTGATAGGACTTCCAGTTATCATTGAAGTAAAATATTGAAAATTACCTATCAAACTGTTCCGGCAATATCACGAAGATATGCAAATGGAACCACAAAGACTCGTGCATGTGTGAAAGAAATGAATTATATCAGTTAGGCTCAAATATTGATTTAACTTGGGACGCAAGTTAAAAATCAATTGACACAGTGATTAGAATATGAAGTTCGGAGACCGGAGCTGTTGTCTTCCTTTTTCAATATCTAAGACCTCCGAGTGAGTAATAGATAGATTATGTGCTAAATCTCCGTGCATTTATGAAACAAGCATCTTTTGAGATATACTTGAGTGGTTGGGTGGGGTGACACGAGTTATCGACACTGGGTCCATGTCTGTTTCAATATTCACCTCCAAAAAATGAGAATGAATAGATTGTGTGGTTACCCGAATAATTGACTCGGTTTGGTAAGGACCAATAATTCTTTTAAGTCCTGTCACAGCCTCACCATATTCTTTTCTCTCCAAACTCATCTATCACGAGATGCTTTCTTCAAGTTTCTTGACCTTAACGGATAAATCATTTCGTTCTTTGAGAATTAAATCAAATTTCTTTTGTAAATTAGATTTAACCATTTGTTCCTTCAATATCTCGGTTGCTAATCCAGATAATCTCTGTGTAAGTTTAGAAATCTCAGTCTGAAAAATCTTTCTCTCTTTTGCAAAATCATCTTTCAAACATTTAGATCTAAAACCTTCAACTTTCTTTTCTCATTTTCTTTGCTTAGAATGTCTAAATCTTTCTCTAAATCAGTTATTTTCAAAGAAAGTTCTCCATTCTTTTTAGAAAAAGATTTACGTTCAGATTCAAACTTTTCTCTTTCTAAAATCAAAAACTTTTCAAAGTCGGAGATTTGTTTTGAAAGTTTTAGACACATAAGCTCAAGACTCTTCTTCTCTTCAAGAGATTTGATTGAAACACCAGATTGCTTTTGTATAAGCAATTGTTTTTCTTTTTCAAAAACTTTCTTTCTCCTTTTCAAAAACCTTTTCAAGAGTAGTTAGTTTAGTTTTAAGCTCAAGGTTTTCACAATTCAGGAGTTTACCTTTCTCTTCTTCTTCAGCCAGCTTCTCAGAACTGTTCCAGATTTGAGATTTCAGTTCCTTTAGTTCTTTGATGTATTTGTTGCACAAATCATCTTCTTGCTTGACATTCTTTTCACATCGTCTTTCTTGCTCTTTCTCAGTCTTCCTGATATCATCTCGTGATGATAAATCAGACAACTTCCTTTTCAGCTCAGTGTTTTCAGACTCTAATGCTATTGCCTTTTCTTCAGATTTAGCAAGCTTATCAGCACTTTCATATATTTGCAGTTTATGTTCCTTCAGTTGTTTGATGTTCTTGCTGATCGCTTCATCTACGTACTTCATATTCGTGTCATGCATTCTTTCACTTGCTTGACAATCCCGATTGAAGCAATACCTTGTCATTGTTATCTGAATAATTATGATCGTTAATCGGTGTTATTTTGAAGAAAAATTTGCGGAAGAAAAAACAAAAATTAAATCAGAAAAACAAATTTATAAAATAAATTCGCTTTAAAATTTTAAAATCTGATTATTGTTGGAACGAACGAAATCAAACTTCGAGAATGAAACCAATCAATAATTACTAAACACAACTTACCGGAAGAATGAGACAACACAGATTTAAACTTACCGGATGATAAGAAAGTTGAGACTAACCGGATGCGGTGAGAACTTACCGGGTGAAGTGAGACCTTACCGGGTGAGATGTACTTTCCGGATGCGGTTACCGGACAAAACCTTACCGGATGAAAATTGAAGTGAACTTACCGGATGATGATGTTCTCGCAAAAAAATAGCACTTACCGAATGATGGAGGTTACCGGGTACTTATTAACAGCCGCAACTTTTAATTATGAAAACTCAAAGTAGGTTATGGTTGTCAATGAGAAAAAGAAATAATGCAATATATATATGTATATGAAATGCAAGAGTGCAGCGAAGAAATGAATGCAATATATATATATATATATATATATATATATATATATATATATATATATATATATATATATATATATATATATATATATATATATATATATATATGGTTGTCCTACGTATGAATGCAAAAGTCAAACAAAGAAAGCCAAGGTGCTTAAGCAATCACAAACAAGATTATCCGGAAAGTATACTTTTAGAGAGGTTACCGGAAAAAAATTGTGAAGTTACCGGGAGAGAAATACTTACCGGGAAAAGTTGTATCCGGACAGAATATTTCATCCGGTAACTTGTAGTTTTATCCGGTAACTTGAGTGAGAAATAGTAAACTTACCCGGACAGTGCGGTTGTGGTTGCAATTTGGATCTGGGATAGATAGGGTTGCTTGACTTCACTCCTGTAGGGTTAGATTTTGACAAATAACACAAAAACAAAGATAACCAAATCGATTTTTAAGCAAAATATATCATATTTATCAATAATCACCCCAAAAAAATTTAAGAACACCAAAAACTCAAGAATTGATTTTTAGTTGAAAAATTAATACCTTTGAGACTTGATGTAAATGCAAATAAACAGCAGATAAACGCTAGTAAACAATCGAGATCTAACAAACGAATTATTAAATCAGCGAAAGACTTTGCAAACCCGATTGATGAACGATTTTCTTCAAGAAAAAACTGCAGTATGTCGAAATTAATCTGGATGCCTTCTGGACCTCAAACGATTAATCCAACCGTTCAGAATGTGAAACGGAATGTCTTGGAGCTAATTTCCAAAAATCGTGATGATCCGACGGTTCAATTTCCGGGAATAGGCAAAACGGCTCGCTGCGTTTTCCAGAAAATTCAATACGAATTTTATACTTCTTCTCGCTTTCGTTCGATTTCTTTCGTATCTTCAAATCACTGATTCGGCTCTGATACCAATTGAGAGTTCCAGATTGATCAGGTAACAATAAATCAGTAAGAAATAACACGAACAATTAAGGATTTCAACTTGTCATCCCTCTCGTGTTCATTAAATCAAAGTAAAGGAACGATTCTAACAATAAGCTCTCTCTAATCTCTCTAATGAATCGCTAACCTAATTCAAGGTTAACATAACCTTAAATACCTAGGCCTTAGACAACAAGGCCCAAGCCCATTAAACACAAAGTAAGCCCAAATAAAAATAATTAAGGCTTTTACAAAGATTAACCTCTATAATTAAACTAATTACGCTTTATATAATTATTTATATATCTTTCTAAATTAAGGCATATATGGTCTTAAAGATAATTATTTATATATCTTTATATAATTAAGGCTTTATGGTCTTAACATACTAAAATTAGAAAGTATTCCGAACTCATTTACGGAATTATTCTAAACCGAATTCTAAGTTAAAATCGGATCCTTAACTATAACTGATTTTTTGTAACACCCTAAAATTTAAGCATTTAATATAGGGAAAATTCCGGAAAATGGGTAAATTTAAACCTCAAAATATAGACCAACTAGACCCTTAAAGTAATGGGGTAGTTTGGACAATGTACATTTAAAAGAGTATTATGACATAACACACAACAACCTATTAATCTAGACTATAGTTAGCTAGATTAATCCGGGTGTCACTATGTCTCCAAAAATGTCTCTCTTCTCGATTCCCAAAAAGCCCGACCTTCCCAAGCTCCTAAGCATGATCGGCAACGCAACGAACTAGACGCCGTTAAGTGGAACATGTCATCCACAACATACACTCAAGTGTTAGACCAAAAGTCTAGAATTTAAATATTCAAGCAATAATGAGGAATTATAACAATGCCAAAAGTAAAGATACCGTCTCCACTCAATTTCCACTTTACCACAAGTTATTGTGATCCACCTGTCATGAAATAAAAGAGACGATTCTCCAAAACGGGGGAGACCCGTTACCATCTAAGTGACAAGAACACGTGAGTGGAGTCACCTCGATGTTGATGGATTACAACTCAAGTCCCGGTCTTAGTTCCCATGACATATAGACATCACAACCTCAAACCACAAATAATTTGCCTTTATTGCATACCCCGTCGAGTTACACCTCAAAGACTTACGGGGACCATATTGCATATCCATCCTAGACGAGTTACACCTCAAGAACAATTGTCCTTTATTGCATACCCGCTAGTAGCCACCAATGGCTTAACCAATACATACATATATCCCATAAAGGTCTAAATCCTCGTGCACAAGGAAATAGACTACTCCAACAACCCAAACCACTTCATGTATACATACTAGAGAAGTCTACATAATTAGCATGGTATTTGATCCTACATGATGGTATCACAATTTTCCACGAGGTACACAAAGGATATAAATCACATCTCCATTCCTCTACCTTTGAAATACCAAATATAAGTACGTCACAACCACAATCATTTACGAACATGAATCTACGTACATATATATATGTATTTATACACTTATGTCCTATTTTAACACATAAGAAGCATGACATTCATGGTTATGAACAAATAAACATTTTTACCCCAAGTAGCAAATTTTAGGGAAAACCCCTATTTTCCAATCAATGCCCAAATCATGTTATATAAATTCTACATAGCTTTTAAAACATAGAATAAGTGAGTAATAGGGATTTAGACACTCACCTATGGGTTCTTTCAAGAAACCCTAGAGATGGAGGTTACTTAGACTTTGAAGATGGGAACCCTAGATTCAAGAGGTAGATGTTCTTAAATAAAGATATAAGAAATCTAACCAAAATGCACTTACTTGATGGTAAACTTTCAAAATAAGGAATCCCTAATTTCTTCCAAGTAGCTTGACTTTAAGAGGTCTTGAGAGAAAAGGGGGTAGTAGCTTTCAATAATAATGACAAGATTTATGAGGTTGCAACCACCAACACTAACCATAAATCCTAGCAATAAATATGGCGAAGAAGAGAGGAAAATGGAAGGAAATCGCCAAGGAGAGAGGGAGTGAAGAACTGCATCCAAAAATTAGAGAAATGGACTCCAAACTCAGTTTTAATCACGACCTAGCTGCACCCCCGACCCCCCTGGCGTGACTTTGCCTTTAGCGACTATGCCCTGGTCATTCTCGCGGGTCATTGTAACGTCCCAAAAATTACAAGGAAATTAAAATTTTTAAAACATACATTTCATTATAAAACAACCATAATTTAGTAATTCACGTCTTAATTGAAATTAACGTCGTTGACTCAAACCGTCAACAAAGTTTATGCAGCGGAAATTTACATAATTAAATTCAAAGGGTTCGAAAGTGAAAGTTTAACAATCTTTGATACTCTGCTCTTGATGTGTGTACGGTCACGCCCGACTGCCGCCCGCACCTGAAATAACAACATATTGGGAAAGGGTAAGCTAACGCTTAGTGAATCCAACCACACACGTAGGTAGCAACCCCACGCATATCACCCCTACTCGCAAGTAGGCAACATCACCATCACCACGAATTTCAAACCACATAATGATTATTATATAAGTACGAACCTCGGTCCCACCGAGTACACAAAATACATTAATACAAGCTCAGTCCCACCGAGCCCTCGGTCCCACCGAGTAAAGATTACTGTACTAGCTTAGTCCCACCAAGCCCTCGGTCCCACCGAGCCCCTCAGTCCCACCGAGGTGTACACATGCATAAATATTTCACATACGTATTCAACAAATCACAACCAGTTATCACATCCCATCTAGTTCATGTAAGCACATAAATACACGTAACACAAAAGAACGACATACATGAAATTCCTAACTACGCGGTGAGAGAACTCACCTCGAGGCTAAGCAATGTGCTCACGAATCGCAACACCAACACGGCAATATTCTTCACTTTTTCCCACCTAAATACGTATAAAAAGTCAAAGGAAAGTCCCGACCCATAACACGTTTACTAGCTTTCAAAAGACTAAATATTCCAGCTTTTTATTAAAAGATACGGGTCTGTTCGGGACCTGTTTTACCCCCTTAAAACTGATAAATACAGAAATCAAAATCCACAATTACGAAGTTCTAAGTATTACGATTTCAGGGACGTATCGCACGCGTCCTAACGATTTTTCTATAATTTACTATGGATTTTACAAAAACGATTCGCAGAACAGCGAACACCCGGACCTTTCAGTACAACATGGCAACTTCGCCCTAGCTACGGTCCGGATTGGTCTTTCCGCAAAACAGAGGAAACTTAATAGACTCCGAAACGAAACTTTTGGCACCAGTCCCATCCCAAACCGACATTCCAAGCAAAAGTTATGCATAAAACAAAACAGGGACAGAAAGCTGGAAGTTTTTCGGACCAGGCTGTATAAACAGCCCCATACGGCCCAGCTACAGGCTTAAACAGATTTTTGGCAAAACACGAAAAACTTTCCTGACTCAATTAGTGAACTTCGGCCACCGATTTCATTTCAATCCGAGCTACGAGTAAAAAGTTACGGCCACGACAAAACAGTGGCAGAAAATCGTCATTCACATAAAATGACAAATCACCAAACTTGCGACCACTTTTTCACCTAGCTAGAGGCTGAACCAGTTTTCCGCTAAAACACGGAAAACGTGACCGACCCCGAACTTGAACCGTGGGTACCAGTTTCGGCTCAATCGGAGTTATGACGGAAAAGTTATGGCCGTCGCAAAAACAGTGACTGAACAATTATTCACATGAAATGATGATTATAAAGAAAACGACGGTTTTATCGAATCGGCTTAATCGATTAAGTCACGACTTAAAGGGCTCTATAATTATTAACAGGTCACAGCCACGCACCACCCACTGCCACCTCCGTCAGTGGTGGTCGCCGGCGGCGGTCCTTCGACAAAACAACTAAAACGAGCCGCAAACCACCGCGAACTCCCTACTCTCTCGATCACCTTACCGCATGCACATATATTACTCACACCACCGCCACCACCCGACACCCAGCCACCACAGTGGTGGCGCGCGGCGGCGGCGCTGCCGCTGCCCTTTCGCCGGAAACCAAAGACGAAAACAGAAACGTAACGAGAGCCATACTTTACAACGACGACTCGCAACCGTGCCTGCACTCCCTCCTTCTCGACCTCTCCGACGAAGGACGTTGACAGCGGTGGTTTTCCGGCGACCGTGGCGGCGTTTCTCCGGCGACTTCTCTCTCTCACGAACTCTCCCTAACTCCCTCACTTTTGACTCTCTCGGCTTCTCACACTCACGGTTACCCTCTCCCTTGGCCAAGTGAAACAAACAAAAAACAAAAAGGCTGCTGGTTGATGCTATTTTGGAACCGACGAGAAGAGGAAGAGGGGGGGGGGTGTCGGTCCCCCTTTCCTTGGCCGATCCACATGCACACAAACTCCATTGTCCACATTTGGCCCCTAGGCTCAACACTTTGACACTTTTGGTCCCTGAATTTCTATAATATTGCAAAAGAGAGTAAGATTTGCCACACATAACATTCAAGGTCCCCTTTGACAACTTCCGTTAACAAGACTCGCTTTAAACGACAATAAAATAAATACATTACGACTTTTTAAAACCATACCGGGACACGGGCTTTACAACTCTCCCCCGCTTGAATTAGACTTCGTCCCTGAAGTCTACACCCGCAAACAGCCCCGGATAATTCTCTCGCATCTCCGCTTCAGGTTCCCAAGTCCACTCGGAACCCTTTCGGTGTCTCCATTGAACCTTCACCAAACCAACGACCTTGTTCCGCGAGGTTCTCGTCCTCCTGTCAAGAATAGCAACTGGCTTTTCCACGTAATTAAGCCGCTCGTCGATCTGAATATCTTCGAGCGGTACTACTGCAGACTCATCCATCACACACTTCCGCAATTGCGAAACGTGGAAGGTGTTGTGAATCAAGTTCAGTTCCTCCGGTAGCTCCAACCGGTAAGCCACTTTCCCCACGCGGGCGATGATCCGGTAAGGCCCAATATAACGAGGCCCTAGCTTCCCCCGCTTACGAAACCGGATCACCCCTTTCCAGGGTGAAACCTTCAACAATACATAATCACCCACCTGAAACTCCAAGTCGGATCGCCTTTTGTCGGCGTAGCTCTTCTGCCGACTCTGTGCAGTAACCAAACGGTCCCACACCATTTGAATTGTCTCGTTCGTCTTCAACACGATGTCAGTACTCCCTAACACCCGATGCCCAACCTCGCCCCAACAAACGGGCGTTCTGCATTTCTTACAGTACAACAACTCGTATGGCGGCATGCCAATACTAGAGTGGTAGCTGTTGTTGTAGGAAAATTCTGCCAAAGGTAGGTACTGATCCCAACTACCTCCAAAATCGATGACACAAGCTCGAAGCATATCCTCGAGGGTCTGAATGGTTCGCTCGCTCTGTCCGTCCGTCTGTGGATGAAAGGCCGTACTAAAGTGTAACCGTGTACCCATCTCCGACTGGAACTTCTCCCAAAACCGAGAGGTAAAACGAGTATCCCTGTCGGAGACAATCGAAACTGGCACCCCATGCCTGGCCACGATCTCACGCACAAACACCTCCGCAAGCTTCTCCGCCGAGGAGCTCTCCCTGATGGCCAAGAAGTGTGCACTCTTGGTCAGACGGTCAACAATCACCCAAATGGCATCGTTCCCACGGGGAGTCCTTGGGAGTTTCGTTATGAAGTCCATAGTAATCTCTTCCCATTTCCAAACCGGGACCTCCAACGGTTGTAATTTCCCATGAGGTCGTTGATGTTCCGCTTTGACCTTCCGACAGGTCATACATACCTCAACACATCTAGCAACATCCCGCTTCATGTCGGGCCACCAGTAACCTTCGCGCAAGTCCATGTACATCTTTGTAGCCCCCGGGTGAATCGAGAACTTGGACTTATGCGCCTCATCCATTAGTACCTGCCGGTTCCCACCGATGAATGGAACCCAAACCCTACCATGTCGAGTTAACAACCCCCGACTATCACGAACAAAATTCGAGATTTCCCCCGACACTCTTTCCCGCTTTGCATTTTCCTCCAAGACAGCCACCTCTTGAGCGCTTCCTATCGACTCCAGGATAGGTGTAACCACTGTCAATCGCTGACAATAACCCCTCAGTGGCTCACCGACCGGATGTCGGCTGAGTGCGTCCGCGACCACGTTCGCCTTACCCGGGTGGTAAAGTATCTCGCAGTCATAATCCTTAACCACGTCGAGCCACCTTCGCTGACGCATATTAAGGTTCTGCTGATCCATCAAGTACTTGAGGATCTTATGGTCAGTGTAAATCGTACACTTGACACCATAGAGATAGTGCCTCCAAATTTTAAGGGCAAACACTACCGCTCCCAACTCCAGGTCATGAGTCGGGTAATTGGCTTCGTGAGGCTTCAGCTGTCTAGAAGCGTAGGCTATGACCTTGCCGCGCTGCATAAGCACGGCACCCAAACCCTGATGTGAGGCGTCACAATATACTACCAAATCCTCCATGCCCTCGGGTAAGGTTAACACAGGAGCCTCACACAACCGCCTGCGTAGCTCCTCGAACGCCTTCTGTTGTTCCTCCCCCCAACTGAAAGCCGCAGATTTCTTTGTCAATCGCGTCATGGGTAACGCGATCTTAGAGAAATCCTGAATAAACCTTCGATAATACCCCGCTAATCCCAGAAAGCTTCTCACCTCAGTAGGAGTCTTCGGCACCTCCCACCGCATCACAGCTGCAATCTTAGCTGGGTCAACCATAATACCATCCTGATTCACGACATGTTCTAGGAACTGGACCTCTCGTAACCAGAATTCGCACTTGGAAAACTTAGCGTATAACTTCTCTCGCCTCAATACTTCCAACACTTCTCGAAGATGCGTCTCGTGCTCCTCCTTGGTCTTCGAATACACCATAATATCATCGATGAACACAATCACCGAACGGTCCAACATCGGACTACACACTCGGTTCATGAGGTCCATGAACGCTGCAGGTGTAACGTCCCAAAAATTACAAGGAAATTTAAAATTTTTAAAACATACATTTCATTATAAAACAACCATGACTTAATAATTCACGTCTTAAATAAAATTAACGTCGTTACTTCAAACCATCAACAAAGTTTATGCAGCGGAAAATTACATAATTAAATTCAAAGGGTTCGAAAGTGAAAGTTTAACAATATTTGGCACCCCGCGCTCTATGTGTGTACGGTCACGCCCGACTGCCGCCCGCACCTGAAATAACAACATATTGGGAAAGGGTAAGCTAAACGCTTAGTGAATCCAACCACACACGTAGGTAGCAACCCCACGCATATCGCCCCTACTCGCAAGTAGGCAACATCACCATCACCACGAATATCAAACCACATAATGATTATTATATAAGCACGAACCTCGGTCCCACCGAGTACACAAAATACGTTAATACAAGCTCAGTCCCACCGAGCCCTCGGTCCCACCGAGTAAAGACTTCTGTACTAGCTTAGTCCCACCAAGCCCTCGGTCCCACCGAGCCCCTCGGTCCCACCGAGGTGTACGCATGCATAAATATTCCACATACGAATTTAATAAATCACAACCAGTTATCACATCCCAACTAGTCCATGTAAGCACATAAATACACGTAATAACACGTAACACAAAAAGAACGACATACATGAAATTCCTAACTACGCGGTGAGAGAACTCACCTCAAGGCTAAGCAACGTGCTCACGAAACGCAACACCAACCCGGCAATCTTCTTCACTTTCTCCCACCTAAATATTTATAAAAAGTCAAAGGAAAGTCCCGACCCACAACACGTTTACTAGCTTCCAAAAGACTAAATATTCCAGCTTTTTATTAAAAGTTACGGGTCTGTTCGGGACCTGTTTTACCCCCTTAAAACTGATAAATACAGAAATTAAAATTCATAAATACGAAGTTCTAAGTCTTACGATTTCAGGGACGTATCGCACGCGTCCTAACGATTTTTCTATCATTTCCTATAGATTTTACAAAAATGATTCGCAGAACAGCAAACACCCGGACCTTTCAGTACAACATGGCAACTTCGCCCTAGCTATGGTCCGAATTGGTCTTTCCGCAAAACAGAGGAAACTCAATAGACTCCGAAACGAAACTTTTGGCACCAGTCCCATCCTAAACCGACATTCCGAGCAAACATTATGCGTAAAACAAAACAGGGACAGAAAGCTGGAAGTTTTTCGGACCAGGCTGTATAAACAGCCCCATACGGCCCAACTACAGGCCTAAACAGACTTTCGGCAAAACACGAAAAACTTTCCTGACTCGATTAGTGAACTTCGACCACCGATTTCATATCAATCCGAGCTACGAGTAAAAAGTTACGGCCACGACAAAACAGTGGCAGAAAATCGACCTTCACATAAAATGACAAATCACCAATTTGAGACCACCTTTTCACCTAGCTAGAGGCTGAACCAGTTTTCCGCTAAAACACGGAAAACGTGACCGACCCCGTACTGGAACCGTGGGTACTAATTTTGGCTCAATCGGAGTTACGAGCAGAAAGTTATGGTCTACCCAACATCAAGGCAGATTCCAGAATTTTTACATAAAATGATAAGGCGGCTTTTACAATGGGCTCGACGGTTTAGGGTTGCAACTCCGGTGGCGTTAGGGTTCCGCCGTGGAGGACTTAGGGTTTAGCCCCGCCCACTGCCACCTCCGGCAGTGGGGCACGGCGGCGGCGGCGGCGGTTCTCCGGCGACGGTCACCCGCACGCACATACCACCCCATTCTCGCACCACCTCCCTCTTTACTCTCGATTGCTATTCAATACAGACATAAACACACGCATACCCACAAGCACACAGCCACCTCCGTCCACCCACGGCCACCGTAGCGGCGGCGGGCGGCGGTGGTTGCCTCGCCGGAAAAACGAACAAGGAGAGAAAACAAGGCGGAACAAGGGAACGACTTACCTTTCGATGGTTGCTCCTCCTCCCTCGACTTCTCCGGCGAATGGTGGTGGTGGCAGCGACCTCCGGCGACTGGAACAGTTCTCCGGCGACCCACTCTCTCTCTCTCTTTGCTCGGTTCTCTCTATCTCGCGGTCTCTCTCTCTCTTTTACTACTCCGGCCGAATGGAACAATCAGGAAAAGAAAAGCAAACCACAAACCAAAGGGCTGTTTGTTGGCGTTGCTGGAAACCGTCGAGAAGAGGAAGAGGGGGGGGGGTCGGTCCCCCTTTCCTTAACCGTTCCACATGCACAAAAATCCTATTGTCCCCCTTTGGCCCCTAGACTCAAACACTCTGACACTTTTGGTCCCTGAATTTCCATAATATTGCAAAAAGGGAGTGAGGTTTGCCACACATAACATTCAAGGTCCCCTTTGACAACTTTCGTTAACAAGACTCGCTTTAAACGACAATAAAATAATTACATTAGAAATTTTAAAACCATACCGGGACACGGGCTTTACAGCAGGTGCATTGGTGAGTCCAAAAGGCATCACCACAAACTCGTAATGACCGTATCGCGTACGGAAAGCCGTCTTTTCCGTGTCCTCACTCCTGACCCGCATCTGGTGGTATCCCGACCGTAGATCAATCTTGGAGAACCATGAGGCCCCCTGAAGCTGGTCGAACAAATCGTCAATCCTTGGCAAAGGATAACGATTCTTTACCGTAAGCTTATTCAGCTCTCGGTAGTCTATGCACATCCGATGTGATCCATCCTTCTTCTTCACGAATAAGATAGGTGCTCCCCACGGCGAACAGCTCGGTCTAATGAACTCTTTTTCGAGTAGTTCTTGCAGCTGGGCGTACAACTCTTTCATTTCCGGTGGAGCCAGGCGGTAGGGTGCCTTGGCCACCGGAGCCGCACCCGGGATCAGATCGATCCGAAACTCTACCTGTCGCTCGGGAGGTATCCCCGGCAATTCCTCGGGAAACACATCGGTGAACTCCTGTACCACAGGTACGTCTTCCGCAGACTTCTTCGCTTCCCCAACCCTCGTGTCTAACACGTATGCTAAAAATCCTTGCCCACTATGCTGAAGGTACCTCCGAGCTCTCGCAGCCGAACATATGGCCGTAGACCGTCTAGACGAATCTCCCTGCACTAACAGTTCTCCCCCGCTTGGGGTTCGAACTCGCACTTGCTTGTGACGGCAAACGATCTCCGCGTCGAACTTATCCATCCAATCCATGCCCACAATCACACAAAGCTCCCGCATAGCAATCGGGATCAGGTCAATGGGAAACCTCACCCCTGAGATCTCTAAGGTGCATCCGCGAAACACGTCTGTGACCGTCAAGGTCCTATCATCGGCCACCTCAACAACCAGAGGATAACTCAAGCGTCCTACAACTCGGCCTAAACCCTCGCTAAAAGTGCGAGACACAAAAGAGTGAGTAGCCCCGCTATCAAACATCACAACTGCCGGCACCGAGTTAACTAGGAATGTACCTAACATATAATTCAACCACAACTAAATACATGACATGGAAAGGAAAGACAAAAGGAAAGAAGTAAGGGATATACCTGTCACCACTTTAGGGGTCGCATGTGCCTCATCCACCGTCAACTGGTGAACTCTACCTCGGGCCGCTCCCGCCCCTGGCTGACCAGCTCGACCATCTGTGATACGCAACGGGGCATTCCCAGGCACCCTCTGAGCTCCACCCCCAGCAGCTACCCCTGCTCTAGGACAGTTGGCCCTTACGTGGCCTGTCTGATTACAGTTGAAACAGACCATTAACGGCGTCTTACAATCCCGACTAAGGTGACCGGGTTGACCACACTTAAAACACCCCTCCACTCTCCTTGCTCCAGTATCACGAGGCTTAAACCCGCCACTCCTAGAACCCGTGCGCGTACCTGTAAACCTCGAACGCTTCGGAACTGCCGAGATGGGCGTCACTGGCTGTGCCGCCTTCCGTTTCTTAGCTTGGGTCTCCAGCTCAAGCTCCCTCCTTCGAGCGGCGTCCATCATGGCGGATAATGAAGTATACTGTGTCGTGCTAACAAATTCTCGGATCTCCGTGCGTAACATATCTTTATACCTTGACATCTTCATCTCTTCCGAGGCGGCATACTGAGGACAGAATAATGCCATCTCGGTAAATTTCCTGTTCATCTCTTTTACCGTCTCTGTTGTCTGTGTGAGCTCTAGGAATTCTTTAGCGATTCGTTCCATCTCTACTGGCGGTACATACTCCGCACGAAAACGAGTGACAAACTCGTCCCAAGTCAAAGTAGTGCGCTCGGCAGGCGTCAATGCCGTGGCGCACCAATCCTTCGCGCCGTCACGAAGTAGATTTACTGCAAAACGAACCTTTAGGTTGTCCGGGCAGCCACTGGTCAAAAAGGCGAACTCCATGTCAGATACCCATCGCATGCTGGTAATCGGATCCGGGTCTCCCTTAAACTCTGGCGGGGAACAGGCGGAGAGATCCCGGTACTGGAACTCTCGGTTACGGAGATGACCCTCCGCAGGCAGTGGAATAGCTGCAATACGCTCTTCTAGTAGGATCACCACCTCCTCTCGAATAGAGGTGATGATCTCGAGGATCGCCTCCCCGATCGCGTGGGAAACCTCAGTAGCAATCAATTCCCTAATACGCTCCTCAGTAATCCCCGTCTCGGCTCGCGACTCCGCCGCGTTGTTCCTTCTAGTATTGACCATTCTAGAAAGAGAAATTTCAGAGATATATAAGCACATATAATTCACCCTACCACGCTCATACTCCACTCCTTGGCTTCCTCGTGACTCTCCCCGACTCGAGCATGGATCATGTGCTTCAGATAGTAGGAGCTCTACTACTACCCTTCACACCTATCCTTACTCGTTTCGAGTCCTGTCCCGGGACATTCAAGTAGTTGATTACCACAAATAAACACATATAGCCAATCCAGCCCATACAAACACCTTTCCTAACTCCCTAGAAAGGTCATATCACCCACTATCCCTTGCTAACACGGTAACCCCACTAACCCTGACGAGTCGCCTCGTGAATGCACGGTCGTATACAGTGTAAAACCAGATAGACGTTCGAATAAGAGATTCTATCCTAGAACGGTTGGACTCAAACAAGAGTTGCGCAATAGAACTAAATCTAATATTCTAAGGCTATTCAGTTCCTACTGCATACAACCTAGAGTGCATTCGCTTAACAACCTATCAAAGCTAGCATGAGTTCCTATAAGCGATAAAACCAGCATACGGTACCATACAGTTCACATAAGCAATCTAGCATGCATACACTATACCTGAAAAGCGATAGATACACTAAGTTCCTTACCTTCCCAGTTGGCGTCGGCTGACTGTACACACTGCGCCCACGATCACCGTTTCCAAACGGGTTTTCTCTTTTCATTTAAAAACAAAAATTTTGATAAAAGAATTTAAAGATCTCTTAGCCGCAACTTGAGACCAAACACACCGAGATGTGCTTGATTCACTCAAGCCGTGCTCTGATACCAAGTTGTAACGTCCCAAAAATTACAAGGAAATTAAAATTTTTAAAACATACATTTCATTATAAAACAACCATAATTTAGTAATTCACATCTTAATTGAAATTAACGTCGTTGACTCAAACCGTCAACAAAGTTTATGCAGCGGAAATTTACATAATTAAATTCAAAGGATTCGAAAGTGAAAGTTTAACAATCTTTGATACTCTGCGCTTGATGTGTGTACGGTCACGCCCGACTGCCGCCCGCACCTGAAATAACAACATATTGGGAAAGGGTAAGCTAACGCTTAGTGAATCCAACCACACACGTAGGTAGCAACCCCACGCATATCACCCCTACTCGCAAGTAGGCAACATCACCATCACCACGAATTTCAAACCACATAATGATTATTATATAAGTACGAACCTCAGTCCCACCGAGTACACAAAATACATTAATACAAGCTCAGTCCCACCGAGTAAAGATTACTGTACTAGCTTAGTCCCACCAAGCCCTCGGTCCCACCGAGCCCCTCAGTCCCACCGAGGTGTACACATGCATAAATATTTCACATACGTATTCAACAAATCACAACCAGTTATCACATCCCAACTAGTTCATGTAAGCACATAAATACACGTAATAACACGTAACACAAAAGAACGACATACATGAAATTCCTAACTACGCGGTGAGAGAACTCACCTCGAGGCTAAGCAATGTGCTCACGAATCGCAACACCAACACGGCAATCTTCTTCACTTTTTCCCACCTAAATACGTTTAAAAAGTCAAAGGAAAGTCCCGACCCATAACACGTTTACTAGCTTTCAAAAGACTAAATATTCCAGCTTTTTATTAAAAGATACGGGTCTGTTCGGGACCTGTTTTACCCCCTTAAAACTGATAAATACATAAATCAAAATCCACAATTACGAATTTCTAAGTCTTACGATTTCAGGGACGTATCGCACGCGTCCTAACGATTTTTCTATAATTTACTATGGATTTTACAAAAACGATTCGCAGAACAGCGAACACCCGGACCTTTCAGTACAACATGGCAACTTCGCCCTAGCTACGGTCCGGATTGGTCTTTCCGCAAAACAGAGGAAACTTAATAGACTCCGAAACGAAACTTTTGGCACCAGTCCCATCCCAAACCGACATTCCAAGCAAAAGTTATGCATAAAACAAAACAGGGACAGAAAGCTGGAAGTTTTTCGGACCAGGCTGTATAAACAGCCCCATACGGCCCAGCTACAGGCTTAAACAGATTTTTGGCAAAACACGAAAAACTTTCCTGACTCAATTAGTGAACTTCGGCCACCGATTTCATTTCAATCCGAGCTACGAGTAAAAAGTTACGGCCACGACAAAACAGTGGCAGAAAATCGTCATTCACATAAAATGACAAATCACCAAACTTGCGACCACTTTTTCACCTAGCTAGAGGCTGAACCAGTTTTCCGCTAAAACACGGAAAACGTGACCGACCCCGAACTTGAACCGTGGGTACCAGTTTCGGCTCAATCGGAGTTATGACGGAAAAGTTATGGCCGTCGCAAAAACAGTGACTGAACAATTATTCACATGAAATGATGATTATAAAGAAAACGACGGTTTTATCGAATCGGCTTAATCGATTAAGTCACGACTTAAAGGGCTCTATAATTATTAACAGGTCACAGCCACGCACCACCCACTGCCACCTCCGGCAGTGGTGGTCGCCGGCGGCGGTCCTTCGACAAAACAACTAAAACGAGCCGCAAACCACCGCGAACTCCCTACTCTCTCGATCACCTTACCGCATGCACATATATTACTCACACCACCACCACCACCCGACACCCAGCCACCACAGTGGCGGCGCGCGGCGGCGGCGCTGCCGCTGCCCTTTCGCCGGAAACCAAAGACGAAAATAGAAACGTAACGAGAGCCATACCTTACAACGACGACTCGCAACCGTGCCTGCACTCCCTCCTTCTCGACCTCTCCGACGAAGGACGTTGACAGCGGTGGTTTTCCGGCGACCGTGGCGGCGTTTCTCCGGCGACTTCTCTCTCTCACGAACTCTCCCTAACTCCCTCACTTTTGACTCTCTCGGCTTCTCACACTCACGGTTACCCTCTCCCTTGGCCAAGTGAAACAAACAAAAAACAAAAAGGCTGCTGGTTGATGCTATTTTGGAACCGACGAGAAGAGGAAGAGGGGGGGGGGGGGGGGGGGGTCGGTCCCCCTTTCCTTGGCCGATCCACATGCACACAAACTCCATTGTCCACATTTGGCCCCTAGGATCAACACTTTGACACTTTTGGTCCCTGAATTTCTATAATATTGCAAAAGAGAGTAAGGTTTGCCACACATAACATTCAAGGTCCCCTTTGACAACTTCCGTTAACAAGACTCGCTTTAAACGACAATAAAATAAATACATTACGACTTTTTAAAACCATACCGGGACACGGGCTTTACAGTCATAGTCGTTCCCCAAGTGCAGGCTTCTGTTTGACATCGTCGATCCAGCTGTTGGTCGAGACATTGCCATGGGCGACAATGCTCTGGTCATTCTCGCGGGTCATTGTCGCGGATGACTCCCTAGGTGCTGCCCAAAACCGATTTTTGACTAAAACAAGCTTCTTTGGTTCTTCTAATTGGTCACGATATGGAGTTGCATGGCGTGGGGTTTGTATGCATGAAAATGAGGAGTCCTCACAAACTATATATATATATATACATATACATGCTCAAATATATATACATATAATTGTTTAAGCCGTTGACGACGGAAAACGTACATAGTCGCTAAAGTTCCACAGTTGGGAGGAAAGTTCTACTTGGGAAAAATCGGAGTGTTACAATCCTCCCCTCCTTGGAAAAGATTTCGTCCTCGAAATTTGGCACTAACCGAAAAGATGAGCGTACCGTCTCTTCATGTCCTCTTCCAATTCCCACGTGACGTTCGCGCCACGGTGATGCTTCCATTGCACCTTCACTCTTGCTATCTCTTTGTGGCGAAGTTTCCTTATTTCCCTTTCCAAAATAGCCTCCGGCTCTTCTATGCACCGGTTGTTGTCTACACGGATTTCCGATAGAGGGATGACGTCCGTTTCTTCCGCTAAACACTTCCGCAAGTAGCAAACATGGAACGTGGGGGTGAATCCCACTCATCTCGGGCGGTAGCTCCAACTTGTAGGCTTGAAGTCCCATACGCTCGATAATAGGGAATGGTACAAGGAAACGGGGACTAAGCTTCCCTCGTTTTCCAAACCTAATGATCCCCTTCCAAGGAGAAACCTTCAAGAATACACGATCCCTCACTTAGAACTCAATCGGTCGCCTTTTTTTATCGGCGTAACTCTTCTGACGATCTTGAGCTGCCTTTAACCGCTCTCGGATGCCCTTTACCTTGTCAGTCGTTTCTTGCACAAGCTCGGGTCCGACAAATTGTTTTTCACCCACCTCAAGCCAACAAACGGGTCTCCTACATTTCCGCCCGTACAGAACTTCAAATGGCGCCACACCGAGACTCGAATGGTAACTTTTATTATAAGCAAATTCTACCAATGGGAGGTGAGAGTCCCAATTTCCCCTAAAGTCGATTACACACGCCCGCAACATATCTTCCAAAGTCTGGATTGTCCGCTCGCTTTGTCCGTCAGTCTGAGGGTGGTAAGCCGTGCTTAATTTCACCTTTGTCTCCAATTCCCGTTGGAAGGCATTCCAAAAGTAAGAGGTGAAACGGCTATCCCAATCGGATACAATAGACATTGGCACTCCATGCCTCGAGACCACTTCATTGATGTACAACCTTGCCAATTTGTCTAACGGTAACGTTTCCCGCATAGCCAAAAAGTGAGCGGTCTTGGTCATCCGATCCACAATTACCCAAATGGTGTCGTGACCTTTCAAGGTCTTTGGTAGCTTTGTCACAAAATCCATCGTAATGTGATCCCACTTCCATTCCGGTATTTTGAGCGATTGCAAACTGTCGTAGGGTCGTTGATGCTCGGCTTTCACTAGCGAACACGTGGTGCACTTCTCCACAACACTGGCTATGTCAAGTTTCATGACCGACCACCAATAATTCAACTTCAAATCTCTATACATCTTGGTACTCCCGGGATGTATTGAGTACTTTGACTTGTGAGCTTCTTCCATAAGTAATTCCCGACACCCTCCAATTTTAGGCACCCAAATCCGCCCATGGAAAAGTTTTAATCCTCTACTATCTTCCGTCAATAGAAGATGATACTTCACCATAGATTCATCCTTGAGGTTCGCCTCAAGTAGTGCTTCGGATTGAGCGGTCTTGATCATATCCATTAAGCTCGATATGATTTCAATTCTTGCTAACGATGTTTGCACTTTCCCACTATATTCCTTCCGACTCAAGGCGTCCGCTACCACATTTGCCTTGCCCGGATGGTATAATAGTTCGCGGTCATAATCTTTCAGCAATTCTAGCCATCTTCGTTGACGCATATTCAACTCCTTTTGATCGAAAACGTACTTCAAACTTTTATGATCGGTGTAGAGCGTACATTTCGTACCATACAGGTAGTGTCGCCATAACTTCAAGGCAAACACGACCGCCGCCAATTCGAGATCATGAGTTGGGTAATTCTTTTCATGCTCCTTCAATTGCCTCGATGCGTATGCTATCACCTTCCCCCTTTGCATCAAGACACAACCCAAACCCATCTTGGATGCATCACTATACACAACGAAGTCTTCGGTTCCTTCGGGTAAGGCTAAGATTGGAGTTTCACAAAGTTTTCGTTGCAAGGTCCGAAATGCTTCTTCTTGCACATTAGTCCACACAAACTTCACGTTCTTTCGAGTCAAAGTCGTGAGTGACGAAGCAATCTTGGAGAAGTCTTGTATGAATCTACGGTAGTACCCGGCTAACCCCAAAAAGCTTCTAATCTCCGTAGGACTCTTCGGAGGCTCCCAATTCAACATTGCCTCAATCTTCACGGGATCTACTTTTACACCTTCTCGAGTCACCACATGCCCAAGGAATTGCACTTCTCGTAGCCAAAATTCACACTTAGAAAATTTGGCATACAACTTCTCCTTTCTTAATACTTCTAAAACTTCCCGAAGGTGCTGCTCATGCTCTTTTTCATCTTTGGAGTACACCAAAATATCATCAATGAACACGATAACCGACTTATCCAAAAACGGTCGGCATACCCGATTCATCAAGTCCATCAAAATTGTCGGCGCGTTCGTTAATTTGAAAGGCATGACTAGGAACTCGTAGTGTCCATACCGAGTCCTAAATGTCGTCTTTGGAATGTCTTCCTCCTTAACTTTCACTTGATGGTAGCCGGATCGGAGGTCAATCTTGGAGAAACATCCGGCTCCTTGAAGTTGATCAAAGAGGTCATCAATTCGAGGGAGTGGATATTTGTTCTTCACGGTCACCTTGTTTAACTCCCGATAGTCGATACACATCCGCATCGACCCATCTTTCTTCTTAACGAAAAGTACCGGAGTTCCCCAAGGCGAAGAGCTCGGCCTCACGAATCCCTTCTCTAGAAGTTCTTGCAGTTGTGTCATCATTTCTTGCATTTCTGTCGAAGCGAGACGGTAAGGTGCACGTGCTATCGGTGCCGCTCTCGGAACCAAATCGATCTTGAATTCCACTTGACGGTCAGGTGGCAAACCCGGAAAATCATCGGGGAATACGTCTGAATATTCCTTGACAACTCTTACATCTTCCACTTTCTTCTTCTCTAGCTTGGTGTCCACCACATAGGCTAAAAACGTTGGGTACTTCTTCATTAGGCACTTCCTTGCCTTGATGGAAGAGATGATAGCCACTTCGCCCTTACGCTTTTCTCCATACACAATAACAAAGTCTCCACTCAAGAGGGGTATTCTTATGAGTTTCTTTGAGCACAATATTTCCGCTTTATGCTTAGCCAACCAATCCATCCCAATCACCACATCAAAACTCCCAATGGACATAGGGAGTAGGTCCACCTCAAATACCTCACCACTAATCTCTAGACGGCACCTTTCCAAGATTTCTCGCAAGACTACTTTTTCTCCATTTGCTACCTCAATGACTAAAGCATCTTGTAGAGTACTAATAGGCACATTCAAAGACTTACAAAACACACTCAAAACAAACGAATAATTTGCACCTGAATCAAACAATACTCTAGCGGGTAAAGAGTTGAGTAAGAACGTACCCGACACCACGTCGACAGTCTCCTTTGCTTCTTCCTTCGTCATTTGGAAAGCCCTCCCTTGCGGTTTGGGGATGGCCTCCCGCCTCGGTTGACTTCCCGAACCGGTCCATCTCGAATCTCCCTTCATCTTGGGGCAATCCCGCTTCACGTGCCCGATCTCCTTGCACTCAAAACAAACCGTCCCCTTGATGTGGCACTCCGGACTAGTGTGCCCCATTTTTTCGCACTTGAAACAAGTAACTTGACCCGGATTGCAAGACCCGAAGTGCTTGGTCTTGCACTTAGGGCACCACCTTGCCTCTCGATGGTAGTCCCCTCCTCTATTGTTTTGTTGGAATCTCGGCCTCTTGGACGAATTTTGTGGGCTCTCCCACTTCCTCTTCTCCCCAACCTTAGCTTTCTCTTCTTTGTCCCTAGCATAGACCCTTTCCATAACCTTGGCCTCTTCAATCGTATCTCGAAGATTCGTGGCCTTGGAGTCCCGAACCATTGCCATCATATCAGCAGGCAATCCTTTCAAATATGCTTTCATCTTGTCCTTCTCAGTTGGGGCCACGTGCCCCACAAGATTCAGTTTCTCCATGAAGAGTCGGGTGTAATCTTTAACCGACAAATTCCCTTTCTTGATTGACCGGAACTCTTCCTCGATCAAATCCATCTCTTGTTCGTTGCAATACTCTTCTAAGATCTTCTTCTTAAAAGTAGCCCAAGTCATTTTGGTCAAAACAGAGGTCTCTATGGTGGAAGTGTAGACATTCCACCAAATCAAAGCCGAACTTCGAAGCATTTGAGAACCAAACTTCACTTTCTGATTCTCTTCACAGTCACAAGCCCGGAAGGCCTGTTCAATCTCCCGAATCCAATTCATGCAAGCAACTGGATTGTCAGAACTGGCAAACTTTGGCGGTTTACAACATAAGAAGGTTTTATAGGAGCATACTTCCCGTCGGACTTGTCTCCAAGGTGATCAATCCCTCAGTCCGGTTTCCATCACCGGTCCCTCCGGACCCCACATTTTCTTCAATCGTTTCGTGACGACGCGGTTGTGCATCTCTATCCTCCAAAAGTTTCATGAACAACTCTTGTTGCTTGGCCATAGTATCGTTCATGGTCCGCATCATATCCATCATCTGAGTTTGAGGGGTCACTTCCATCATGACCGGATTGGTAGATGCAATATTCCTCCTTGGGATCTTCTCTACTCTCCCGCCCAACAGAGGTGGAAGTGGAGGAGGTAGAGTCGAGGTATCGATGTTCGGTTGATCGGCCATGGATTCGTTCGCGGCATTAACTTCTTGAGTTATGCCCCGAGTATTTACCATTTATGTCTGTCACATCCGAGAATAAGGATAAGAACATAGACTATGAGATATACATAAAGAAACGTACTAGAACAATCATTGATCCTCATAATCATAGCAATCAAGCATGCTCACGTAAAAATATATTCATAATAGCAGTAGCTAAATGAGATTATGAACACATTAAACATAAGGATTCTCGTCACCACTTTCATAATTCGCAATAACGTAATTTCCATTGACTCTGAAACGTCCCATCTTAGTGTTTCTACCCAATTTCCTCACATTCCATCACTTAATGGTCTCAGCTTAAGTCTAGGCATCACACTAGCACACCTAGTTCACTTAAACTAGAGCTCTGATACCAACTTGTAACACTCTAAAATTTAAGCATTTAATATAGGGAAAAATCCGGAAAATGGGTAAATTTAAACCTCAAAATATAAACCAACTAGACCCTTAAAGTAATGGGGTAGTTTGGACAATGCACATTTAAAAGAGTATTATGACATAACACACAACAACCTATTAATCTAGACTATAATTAGCTAGATTAATCCGGGTGTCACTATGTCTCCAAAAATGTCTCTCTTCTCGATTCCCAAAAAGCCCGACCTTCCCAAGCTCCTAAGCATGGTCGGCAACGCAACGAACTAGACGCCGCTAAGTGGAACCTGTCATCCACAACATACACTCAAGTGTTAGACCAAAAGTCTAGAATTTAAATATTCAAGCAATAATGAGGAATTATAACAATGCCAAAAGTAAAGATACCGTCTCCACTCAATTTCCACTTTACCACTTTTCCACAAGTTATTGTGATCCACCTGTCATGAAATAAAAGAGACGATTCTCCAAAATGGAGGAGACCCATTACCATCTAAGTGACGAGAACACGTGAGTGGAGTCACCTCGATGTTGATGGATTACAACTCAAGTCCCGGTCTTAGTTCCCATGCCATATAGACATCACAACCTCAAACCATAAATAATTGCCTTTATTGCATACCCCGCCGAGTTACACCTCAAGGACTTACGGGGATCATATTGCATATCCATCCTAGACGAGTTACACCTCAAGAACAATTGTCCTTTATTGCATACCCGCTAGTAGCCACCAATGGCTTAACCAATACATACATATATCCCATAAAGGTCTAAATCCTCGTGCACAAGGAAATAGACTACTCCAACAAACCAAACCACTTCATGTATACATACTAGAGAAATTTACATAATTAGCATGGTATTTGATCCTAAATGATGGTATCACAATTTTCCACGAGGTACACAAAGGATATAAATCACATCTCCATTCCTCTACCTTTGAAATACCAAATATAAGTATGTCACAACCACAATCATTTACGAACATGAATCTACGTACATATATATGTATTTATACACTTATGTCATATTTTGACACATAAGAAGCATGACATTCATGGTTATGAACAAATAAACATTTTTACCCCAAGTAGCAAATTTTAGGGAAAACCCCTATTTTCCAATCAATGCCCAAATCATGTTATATAAATTCTACATAGCATTTAAAACATAGAATAAGTGAGTAATAGGGATTTAGACACTCACCTATGGGTTCTTTTAAGAAACCCTAGAAATGGAGGTTATTTGGACTTTGAAGATGAGAACCCTAGATTCAATAGGTAGATGTTCTCAATATGATGATCTTAAATAAAGATATAATAAATCTAACCAAAATGCACTTACTTGATGGTAAACTTTCAAAATAAGGAATCCCTAATTTCTTCCAAGTAGCTTGACTTTAAGAGGTCTTGAGAGAAAATGGGGTAGTAGCTCTCAATAATAATGACAAGATTTATGAGGTTGCAACCACCAACACTAACCATAAATCCTAGCAATAAATGTGGCGAAGAAGAGAGGAAAATGGAAGGAAATCGCCAAGGAGAGAGGGAGTGAAGAACTGCAGCTAAAAATGAGAGAAATGGACTCCAAACTCAGTTTTAATCACGACCTAGCTGCACCCCCGACCCCCCCTGGCGCGACTTTGCCTTTAGCGACTATGCCCTGGTCATTCTCGCGGGTCATAGTCGCTCCCCAAGTGCAGGCTTCTGTTTGACATCGTCGATCCAGCTGTTGGTCGCGACATTGCCATGGGTGACAATGCCTGGTCATTCTCGCGGGTCATTGTCGCAGATAACTCCCCAGGTGCTGCCCAAAACTGATTTTTGACTAAAACAAGCTTCTTTGGTTCTTCTAATTGGTCACGATATGGAGTTGCATGGCGTGGGGTTTGCATGCATGAAAATGAGGAGTCCTCACAAACTAAATATATATATATATATATACATATACATGCTCACATATATATACATATAATTGTTTAAGCCGTTGACGATGGAAAACGTACATAGTCGCTAAAGTTCCACAGTTGGGAGGAAAGTTCTACTTACTTGGGAAAAATCAGAGTGTTACATTTTTAACACAAAACCCATATCGGATCAACCCATCATCCGGAATTAAATCTTTACCGGGCCAAGCCCAATTTCCAGAAATCATCAAGTACTGGATCCAATATCCTAATTCCGGAACCCATTAAAGACCTGGCCTAATGGCCCAACTTCCGGTATTAAATTACCGGATCCAAACTCACAGCCCAATCCGAAAATTGATACTGGATCCACTACTCCGGTCCATTCCGGAAATTAATACCGGATCCCGAACCCAAATATCGGAATTAACCACTTCCGGAATTAAAACCAATACCGGAACCGAATTGTCCAAATTTCGGAATTAAACAATACCGATTCTCAAAGCCTAGTTCCGGAAATCAAACCAGTTCCGTAATTAAGGCCCAGTTCCGAATCCATAGGCCCACTTCCGGAATTTCTCCATTCCGGATCCTCAACCAAATTTCCGGATCTTCCCCTCCCATACCGGATCACCCAATTCCGGAACATCCAGTTCCGGATCCATAGTCCAGTTTCGGAATTTCTCAATTCCGGATGCTAAGTCCAGTTCCGGAATTCATCATACCGGCACGTCGATACTGGGTGTCCAGTTCACGTCAAAATTAACTCAAAACTCATCTAGAAATTTAAATTGTTACTCGACTTAACATTCGATACAAATATACCAATCATTCAAACAGTTTATACACAATATATGTTTCAATTTTGACTTTAAAGCTTAATAGGAACAGATGAACTCACCTGTTTAAGCTTTGAATCCCAGAACTCACTATCTTCTCTTCTCCGATTCAACATTCGACACGAGAATCCCAGTTCCTGATTTTCTTCTTCTCGCTTTCTTCTTTCTTTCTCTCTATGCAAAATGACCGACTCCAGGGAAAAGTGTATTGAGATATTATCTCAATTCAACTTCCCTCTGATTAAGTAATCTCATATTTCCAATAAAGACCAGACAGACCCTCAAGTTTAAATATCAACCATAATCTTAAACTTTGGTCTAATTACAGATTCAACCCTGGAGTTTACACTTACAATTTAGCCCACAACTTAGACTAAAATACAACTCGACCCCATTAATATTAAAATAATATAATGGAATTTCAGGGTCTTACAAGTCTCCCCAACTTGAAATTGATTTCGTCCCCGAAATCAAAGCTAGATACATAGATGAGGATACTCGTTCTACATACCCTCTTATAGTTTCTCAAGCCACCTTAACACTTCTATAATGTTTCCACGGTGATACCTTTACTATTTCTCGCTCCCCAACTTGGGAACAACATTAAAATTCTATTGGTCTCCATTGGTTATAAATCAAAGCTCTACTCGTCCATCCTCTGTTCCTTGATCGGAATTTAAAATCGAAATTCCCCAGTTAAACTTATTTCTAAAACGCGAATACCAAGAGACAAACTAATCCATAATCGGGTTGGGTCTCAACCTCTACTGAAGACTAGTAGATCAATACTGGATCTGAATGTCCACTTTATCTACTACTTGTTACCGATTCATCGTCAAACATGCACACATACCCTAGAGATTCTCATCTGAAGGGCTCAATGAGTTAATTGAATGATTCAATTACTCGTGATGTTTGAAACTCTTATATGTGCAACAGCATCGTCAAAGCGAAATCACCTCCAATTGTCAAAACAATTAGAAACAAGTATGCTTACATAACAATATATTCATAATAACAGTAGTTAGTTGAAATTATGAACATACTATACATAAGAATCCTTGTTACCATCATTACAATTCTTAACTCCCGCATTTTCGTCGACTCTTAAGACCATCTCGTCTTACTACTTTTACCCATATCTCACAAATCATATCTTAATTCATCTCAGCTTAAGTCTAGGTATCTCACAATCATACCTAGTTCGCTTAAACTACAGCTCTGATACCATATTGTAACACCTAAAAATCAGGGCGAATTTGAACCTTAAAAATTTAACAAGGTATATCAAAATATCATCCAAACTTTTCTATATATATAAACAGGGAATTAACTATGAGGGTTCCTTTATACACAAATCGAATTCTCTAAATAACCTGTTAATCTAATCATGTCAACTATAATTAGATTAAATGGGTTATCTAAGCATTCCGTCCAATGCCTCCTCGCATCGTCTAAGTTCTCCGTTTATCATCAAAAGTTGAATACCAAAAGCACTCGTCCCACATCCCATTACTTCCCTGAACACGTACCTGGGTAAGAAGATTGAATTTGAACAATTAGGCTTACGCCTAGTGAGAACATCCAAATTCAAATTAAAACATTAACAGCTTGAAAACTCAGATATTCAAGCATATAAACAAACCTGGTTCGCCGCCATTCTTACCGTACTCGTACTCGTCTCATGATAACGGGAATATACCCGATCCCATAAGTATGACTAATATCCCGGAAGTCATAACATCATATTCTTGAGTCTACTTCAAATCATCATGGATTCTAGTTTATCGATCAAGCCTAAGGACTTACAATCAATCGCCCAACCTTTTTCTTGGGATGGAAACAGAAATAGCCCTTATATATTGCATATTTCTAATCCACTGAAAGCAAACAGAAACAACAATCACACTTTGTCTATTTCACGTATCCACGTCTTAATTACGAATAGCAACTATTCTTTGCCTATTCACTTCAGTCAATATGAATAGCAATTCCACTTTGCCTATTCAATCATTCCAATATGAATAGCAATTTTACCTTGCCTATTCGATCATTTCAAGTCAACGGGAATTACAAATTACTTTATGCCTATTCCTCGTTACTAATCAACTCTCGAAATGGGAATTACAAATTACTTTATGCCTATTCCACATTATAGGTTATCGCCTCCCAAAATGGGATTAACAATCCACATTATAGGCTATCGCCTCCCGAAATGGGATTAACAATCCACATTATAGGCCAACGGGAATAATCCACGTTAATAATCACCTCTCGAAATAAGAATTACAAATTACTTTATGCCTATTCCACATTATAGGTTATCGCCTCCCGAAATGGGATTAACAATCCACATTATAGGCTATCGCCTCCCGAAATGGGATTAACAATCCACATTATACGCTATCGCCTCCCGAAATGGGATTAACAATCCACATTATAGGCTATCGCCTCCCGAAATGGGATTAACAATCAAAATTATAGGCTATCGCCTCCCGAAATGGGATTAACAATCCACATTATAGGCTATCGCCTCCCGAAATGGGATTAACAATCCACATTATAGGCCAACGGGAATTACCATTGAGAACCTGGTCTATTCCACGTTACAAACACTAGAAGTGCTTATGGATCCATTACATTTACTCGTGTATATGTATAATAACATATCACACTACTTTTCATAACATATTCTTAACTCAAAGAATTTTAAACAATGAATCGCTTATTTATTCTCAGTTGTTTCCCTTTCATATACTAAAATTAGAAAGTATTCCGAACTCATTTACGGAATTATTCTAAACCGAATTCTAAGTTAAAATCGGATCCTTAACTATAACTGATTTTTAACACAAAACCCATATCGGATCAACCCATAATCCGGAATTAAATCTTTACCGGGCCAAGCCCAATTTCCGGAAATCATCAAGTACTGGATCTAATATCCTAATTCCGAAACCCATTAAAGACCGGGCCTAATGGCCCAACTTTCGGTATTAAATTACCGGATCCAAACTCATGGCCTAATCCGAAAATTGATACCGGATCCACTACTCCGGTCCATTCCAAAAATTAATACCGGATCCCGAACCCAAATATCGGAATTAACCACTTCCGGAATTAAAACCAATACCGGAACCGAATTGTCCAAATTCCGGAATTAAACAATACCGATTCTCAAAGCCTAGTTCCGGAAATCAAACCAGTTCCGGAATTAAGGCCCAGTTCCGGATCTATAGGCCCACTTCCGGAATTTCTCCATTCCGGATCCTCAACCAAATTTCCGGATCTTCCCCTCCCATACCGGATCACCCAATTCCGAAACATCCAGTTCCGGATCTATTGTCCAGTTCCGGAATTTCTCAATTCCGGATGCTAAGTCCAGTTCTGAAATTCGTCATACCGGGACGTCGATACTGGGTGTCCAATTCACGTCAAAATTAACTCAAAACTCATCTAGAAATTTAAATTGTTACTCCCAATCATTCAAACAGTTTATACACAATATTTGTTTCAATTTTGACTTTAATGCTTAATAGGAACAAATGAACTCACCTGTTTAAGCTTTGAATCCCAGAACTCACAATCTTCTCTTCTCCGATTCAACAACCGACACGAGAATCCCAGTTCCTGGTTTTCTTTTTCTCGCTTTCTTCTCGCTTTCTCTCTATGCAAAATGACCGACTCCAGGGAAAAGTGTATTGAGATATTATCTCAATTCAACTTCCCTCTGATTAAGTAATCTCATATTTCCAATAAAGACCAGACAGACCCTCAAGTTTAAATATCAACCATAATCTTAAACTTTGGTCTAATTACATATTCAACCCTGGAGTTTACATTTACAATTTAGCCCACAACTTAGACTAAATTACAACTCGACCCCATTAATATTAAAATAATATAATGGAATTTCGGGGTGTTACATCTTTTTAGACTCTTTTTTTCCCTTTTTCATTAAATACTTTCATCATTATACAAGCTATTAAAGTCTTTATGAAAATAAAATAAAAACACAATCTACTACACCTAGGGCCGGCCCTGAGTTTCCAGAGGCCCTGTGCCAAAGCATACATGAGGCCCTACAAATAAAATTTTGTTTATACAATCGTAAATAAATTTTGAATAAATTGCGATTTGCAAATTGATGGTTGCATCGTTTAAATCATCGTCGTATATTTATATAATTAAATTTGTTGCTAAAAATAATTAAAAACAAAATGAGAAGTAATCACATGAAAATGAAATGAGAAAATTTAAATAAAAAAACAACATTTTAAGCTTATTGTTGGATGCTTGAATATATCCTTTGAGTTTTTATTATAGATTGTGAGTTTGAGATATAGAGAGATAAAAATGTTTAAATGTAATAGAAAGAAAACATTTGTAAACCTTTAATTGTAAAAATGACTAATTATAAAAAAATAAAATAATAAAATTTTGAAATAGGTTCATACTAATAAACTAAACAAAACATCAATAAAATTAACTCTTATTTAAGTTTTTTAAATAATAATAGAATGTATTTTTTCTAATGAATATTTGTAGTTCCAATTATACAGAAAATAAAAGGTTTTAATAGAGAATATAGAGAAAACTAATATAAGCCTCTAATAAAAAAACATATATAACTTGTTACATGCGACTGCATATGTTTTTTGAATATTTATGGAAAATTATAACTTCAAATCATGCAGCGATAGCATATATTAAAGAGAAAACAACTATTAACCAAAATAAAAATGAAAAACTAAATTATTAAAAATCTAGTCTTCTAAATTAAATTTATAGATAAAATATTTTTTAAATAGAAAAATATAAAAATTAAAGTATTTAAGTAAATTAAAAAAACTAAATTATAAACGTAAAATATCAAAATTAAGAGTAAATTTCAATTTTGGTTCATGTGGTTTGTTGTTTTTCTCAGTTTTGGTCTCTATAAAAATTTTATTGCAAGAAAAATCTTGTGGTATATAAAAGTGCTCGATTTTGGTCTCTAAGGACTAACACCGTTAGTTTGCCTCCGTTAGAGCCCTTCATGTGACTTACACATGTGGGCATTTTAGTCCTTTTACAAGCATCAGACTACAGGGACCAAAATTACAATTTACTTTTTATTCTTATACCATTTATTTAAAATATAGTAACTATATTATATAATTAATAAAAAAGTATCACATGTTTTAAAATTTTCATATTTAATAAAATGGAAAGTTTTTAATTAAGTAGTAATTTGTTTACGTCGTCAATCAAAACTAATAAATTTGTTACTCTAACATAATTAATTAATAATTTTTTAATCTAAAACAACTATTAATTAATTAATATTTTGTTTACTCTCCAGTAATATTAATTAATTATTGCAAATTTATTCTAAAATAATTCATATTTTTGTTTTTACTAAATTTCACTTTTTATATAAAATAAATTATTCAATAGAAATATTATAAAAACACGAAGTTTTTTATAAGAACTATGTTATACATATTTGAGAACGAGAATCAACAATAAAAAACAAGAATGGGTTGGTCGCTCCTTCTTTTTAAAACACCCCTAACAAAATCCGCATGTTTTAGTTTATTTAAAAAATCTAAAAGAAACTCGAGTTCAATAAGATGTAAATTTAGTTATAATTACTCTTTTTAAATGTAATTTCATAAATCGTTTTATATGGGCTAAATTTTTTATGTTATATATGTTATATGTTATATGTTATATTTTATAAAAATAATTAAAGGTGCATATTTATATAAATAATTGAAATTCAGTTTCATCTTTGGTACACAATTTTGATTATATATATAACTATGCAATTTTGGTTATTTTAGAGTAAACAAATTATTAATTAATTATTTAAGAGTAAAAAAAATTTTAGTTTTGGTTGACAAAACGTAAACAAATTATTACTTAATTAAAATGTTATCATTTTATTAAATATGTTATTTTTAAATCATATGATATTTATTTATTAATTTTATAATATAATTACTATATTTTAAATAAATGGTATAAGAATAAAAAAGTAAATTGCAACTTTGGTCCCTGTGGTCTGATGTTTGTAAAAGGACTAAAATGCCCTCATGTGCAAGTCACATGAGGGGCTCTAACGGAGGCAACCTAACAGTGTTAGTTCTTAAGGACTAAAATCGAGCACTTTTGCATACCTTCGAGTTTTTCTTGCAATAAAAATTTTGTAGGGACCAAAAATGAGAAAACAACAAACCACGGGGATCAAATTGCAATTAACTCTAAAATAAAATTAGATTTAAAAAAGAAGGTTACGAATTAAGAGCTTGGGTTATATAATCTAGAGTAAATTGCATTTTTGGTCCTGTGGTTATCTGACTTCTTTGAAAGAGGTACCTAAACTTCAATATCACAAGAAGTGGTCTCTCAGTTTTCAATTTTGCTCCAAAAGGAGGACCTGACCACTAACCCCGTTAAAAAAAGTCAGTTAGAGCTTGGTGCTTTTTCGTCCAACCAGGTTTTTGTCCTCCTTTTGCATTTTTGTTTGTATTTCTCTTATTTTTGTAAAACACATAACATTATAAGGACCAATTTTATAAATTCTAAGAAACCACTTCCCACCAACCCTCACCCACCATTTTTTCCGACGGTGACCTTCCACCCCCCGTCTCTACTTTTGCAAGTGAGTCAACACCATAAATTACAAATTGAGCGCCCAGTGACTCGAGCACGAGATTTAATGCATATTTATTAAGGGACCATTTATTAACCACCTTTACTATCCAACCATAAAATACTTTAGGTTTATTATTTTGTGGGTGATTTTTATATAGAATTAATTTTATAAATATATAATAATAAAAAACTATTGGAGGCCCTCGAAAATCGGAGGCCCTGTACCGCACCATCGACACACCCCCTGAGTCGCCCCTGGTCTACACCCTGTAGCTCACTATTTTCCAGTTTCCTTTTACCTTTTACCTTTTACCTTTTACCTTTTACCTTTTCTTTTAATATCTATTCTCCTTTATAAACCATCTTAACAAAATGTCTTAAAAACTAATTCTAATGCACAATGTACTGCTTTTTAAAGCATTGAGTCTTAAAAGTCTTAAAATTTGAAAGTCTTAAAATCAAACACGCTCAGCTCAACGCTGGATTGCCTTTCAAAATTCAAACACGCTCAACGCTTCATCTCCTCCTTCGCTTCTCCAACTCGGCGTCGATTGCTCTCTTCTCTAGAATGACAATTGAACTTTCGATTTCCCTCCCAAATCGATCATACTTTGTATCGACGACTTTAGCCTCCAACCTTCTGTACTGATCGAAGCTTCTGTCCTCGATTCCAGGTGGTTCAAGGTAAAGTTCTTGAACCCTAGATCGATTTAAGCTTCAACTTCTTCTGATTTTTAACGACGGGTAAGTTTCTTCAAGTTTCTTTCATCCTTCCCACTCACCATCGACCTGCTTCAACAATCGATTTCGATCTGTTTCAAAACTGATGGGTAAAACGATTGATGTCTTGCTTCACGACCATTTGCTTCCTTGCCGCCGCCGCTGCTTCCTTGCTGTTATAACTATCTGGTATGATTCCTCTTCCTCTCATTCATGCTTACCTGCTCGATTTTGGAATTCATTTTGGTTTTGACATCGATTTTCCTACTAGGTTTTGAAATTTGAGTTTTTCCTTTAAAATCGATTTTTGCTTTTGAAATCGATTTTCCTACTAGGTTTTGAAATCGATTCTTCTTTTGAACTCTATTTTGCTATTAAAAATTCAAATTTTCTTTTGAAAATCGATTCAAGATCGGTTAGGGTTTTGTTCAATGTATTATCCTTCTCCCGGTTCATATCCTATCTGTAGATTATCTTCTGGATTCCATTCTCATGTTACGGTTTTCACATTGGGTGAGCTATACCCAATTTTCTCAGATTAGGTTATGTTTTATAATAATGATGATTTATTTTCCTTCTTTTCAGGTTCGATTATTTTAAGTTCGATTATTCAGGTTCGATTATTTGTTTTGCCTTCAAATAAACCATTAAAAATGGGGCAGATAAGTTCACGTTTGTATGGTGCCGCCTGATGTTCTTTTGACTTTTGTTGTTTGTTTTATCCACATGCCATCCACTTGCATAACTTGAGTCTTTTGAGCCAAGTATGAAGATGTTTATACGATAACTTAACCCATTTGAGGCTCAGAATCTTGTACATTTAATATTCTGGGATCTTCTTTTTGGAATCCAGGAAACTATCACTTTTTTGTAGATTATTTAATGTTTGGAGTTTAATATGGTTAGTTTGACTTTGAACGCTCATTGATTCGGAAGATTTGGATTTTGACATTGCTTTCTGATCATGGCTAGACACCATAGAGAATGGTCTTTGACAATTTTTAGATTTTTAGATAAGTATTATTCACAGGGGCATATATGTCTTTTTATAGCCTCCTACCTTTATTTGTATTCTTCTTCTTTCTTTTCTATTTGTGCTGCTAGCTATATATAAACTTGTTATGTACATCAAAATGGGTATAAGAGAAAAAGCACACAGAATGCTTTCCATAAAGTTTATTTGTTTCCTTTTCATTGTGTTCAGATTTGTTTACAAGTTTTGATATGGTATCAGAGCAAAACTCTGATTTCTTGGTCTTCTTCCATCGCTTCAATTTTTTTTCTTTCTCTCTCTGATCGTTCCAGGAATCTCACCAATTGAAATCGATTTTATTGATTCTGCGAACTCCAAATCGATTTTGATTGAAATATGATCCCCATCGCTACAAAAAAAATCTTTCTTCTTCTGATTGCTCGAAGAATTTCACTCACACAGAATCGACTTTCTTGATTCTGCAAAACTCATTAATCGATTTTTCACTCCAAATCGATTATGTCAAACCAGAGTCGATTTCTTGACCGTTTGAACAAATTTCTTGATTATGCAAACCTCATTAATCTCTCCTGTCCAGTATCTTTAAAGAAACCATGGGAGAAGTGGAGAAGACCTTGAAGACACAAAATACAACAAACACTTCAAATCCGATAAATGATCCGTGCTACATCAGTCAAGCAGATAATCCTGGATTAATATTGGTTTCTTAATTACTCACCGGTGACAATTACATGGCATGGAGCAGATCTATGTCAATCGCACTTTCTGCAAAGAATAAATTGGGCTTCGTCAATGGAAAGATTGCAAAACCGAGTGATTCTAATCCAGAAAGTTTAAGTGTCTGGACCAGAACCAATGATATGGTAATATCTTGGATATTGAACTCGGTATCTAAAGAAATTTCGGCTAGTCTCATCTTTGTGGACACGGCTGCCGAGATTTGGAACGATCTTAGAGATCGGTTTCAGCAACACAATGGTCCAAGAATCTTTCAAATCCGACGAGAATTGATGAACCTTTCTCAAGGTCAAGATACAGTAAGTGTATACTTCACCAAGTTGAAATCACTTTGGGAGGAACTGTCAAACTACAGGCCACATTATCCTTGCAGTGAAGTGAACAATTACTTCCAGATAGAATATGTCATGAGTTTCTTAATGGGGCTTCATGAGTCTTTTTCCCAAATCCGAGGACAAATCCTCTTAATGGACCCGATTCCTCCTATCAATCGAGTTTTCTCACTGGTAATTCAAGAAGAAAGACAAAGAAGTATAAGCAATGGAGAAAGTGGTCATCAGTCAGCAGTTGCATTGTCTGTGGAGAATGAACCATCCAAGGGATTGCCCAGAGGACAGGGAACTCGAACCATTCAATATGCAAGTGGAATAAAAAAAGATCGTTCATTTTGTGTTCATTGCAAGAGACCCGGTCACACGATCGAAAAGTGCTACAAGATACATGGTTTCCCACCTGGATTCAAAACAAACCAGAGGGCCAATAGTGTAACCGTAGATGATCGCAAAAATTGTCAGACAAAAGGAGAACTCACAGAACTATTCCAAAGTTTCTCTTCGGCTCAATGCCAAAAGTTAATATAAGCTCTCTCTGGACAAATTGCTTCTGTCAATATGGCTTCTACTTCAAATAATGAACCCAAAGGTATATATTATTCTATGTCTTCCCTTTCAAACCCTCATATTTCACAAATCTGGATATTGGACTCAGGAGCCACACGACACATATGTAATGATAAGAGGATGCTTATTAACATCAGAAACGTTAACAACGCCACGGTAACTTTGCCTAATCGAAATCGTATTGCTGTTCACTTAATCGGAGATGTGAGTGTAACATAAAATCTTGTACTTAAAGATGTCTTGTACATCCCTGAGTTCAACTTCAATCTTATTTCGATTAGTGCATTAGCGGCTAACAAGATTAAAGCAAAGTTTTATGAAGAATGTGTTTTGATCCAAGAGAGATTCAACAAGAAGACGATTCGCAGGGGTAGAAACAATGAAGGGCTCTATGAGCTCGACATTAAGGATTCTCCAACTTCATTCATCCATGTCAATGTTGTTTCATTAGAGCTTTGGCATCAAAGTTTTTGCTACCCATCTACCAAGAAGATCAACAAACTCAAGTCACAATTGCATATTACAAATTCTTCTAGCATTCATAATAAGCCGTGTGGTATATGTCCATTGGCTAAGAAAATGAAACTCCCTTTCGTATCGAATAATAATAGGACCGATAATGCTTTTGATCTTATACATTGCGATATATGGGGTCCTTTCCATGTTGTTTCTCACACCGGTTTTAGATATTTTGTTACGATTGTAGATGACAATACTCAATTTACCTGGGTCTATCTGATCAAAAACAAGGTTGACGTTCAATATGTGATACCCAGTTTTTATGAAATGGTCCTCAATCAGTTTGATACAAAAATCAAAGGTTTCCGTTCCGATAATGCCAAGGAATTGGATTTTACGACTTTCTTTGCTAGTAAAGGGATTTTACACCAACATTCATGTGTCGAAAGACCTCAAGAAAACTCTGTTGTTGAGAGAAAACACCAACACTTGCTAAATGTGGCTAGGGCGCTTTTCTTTCAATCTAAAGTCCCTATCAATTTATGGTACGAGTGTGTTCTTACAGCGACGTATCTGATAAATAGGACACCATCTAAAATCCTTGATGATCAATCACCTTACCAAAAGCTTTTTCATCATCTGCCAGACTACTCTTTATTAAGGGTTTTTGGATGTTTAGCATTTGCATCTACCAACGTGGCACATAGGTCAAAATTTGATCCACGGGCCAAACCATGTATCTTTATCAGATATCCAGTCGGTATGAAAGTGTATAAACTCTATCATTTGGAAACTCATCAGATTTTCACGTCTCGAGACGTGGTCTTTCATGAGAAAGTGTTCCCTTTTCATCAATCTCTTCAAAAGGAGCCAATTGATCCTTTTTCGTCAAATGTAATTCCTAAGCTATTATTGATGAACACTTTAGTGACCATGTTCATATTGATGACTCTGATAATACTTCTGACATGGAACCAATTGACCCGATACCGACATCAAGCGATAACAACAACACTAGAAGATCTTCAAGGAATCATAATAAACATTCGTACTTAAAAGACTATCATTGCAACTTGGTCAAATCTTCTGTACCAACAAATAAGCCATATTGCTTGTCGAAGTATTTGTCATACGACAAACTTTCTACCTCTTACAAGAATTATGTTATGGTTGTTTCTTCTCAACAAGAACCCATATTCTATCATGAAGTTGTCAAAGATGAAGCATGGATAGAAGCTATGAGGACCGAACTAAAGGCAATGGAGGATAATGGCATATGGAGTATCGTGTCACTCCCTACCGGAAAACATATAGTGGGATGTCGTTGGGTGTACAAAATAAAACATAAAGCTGATGGTACAATAGAATGCTATAAAGCGAGGTTAGTAGCCAAAGGTTTTACACAACAGGAAGGGGTTGATTTCTTAGACACTTACTCACCCGTTGCGAAAATGGTCACCGTAAAGGTACTCCTAGCACTAGCTGCCCAACAAGATTGGCCCTTGTTACAATTAGATGTAAATAACGCATTTCTCAATGGAGACTTACATGAAGAGGTATACATGGACATTCGTCCGGGGCACCTCATTTGGAGTTTGTTGTTTGAAACAAGTTGATAATTACGATTGAAATGAGTTAGTCAAGTTAATGTTGCTAGTGATAAAGAGAAGGAATTGTCTTGTTTTTGCACTAGTCGAGAAAGGCAGTTGAGTTCTGAAACTGTTATAGTGGTCACGAATCAGATAAGGATAATTAGAGAGTGGTAAGCTTTGAGATGCTTATAACCTGTGCTCTCATGTTATGATTTATAAGATGGATTACGAGAGTTCGTGGGAAAGTGTCACTGAGATTAAAACACTGATCGTTAAGGAATTGTTTAAAGTAATCTAAGTAAGGAAGTCGGGATGACTTTAGTTATGTCTATCTGATTTTAGGGTCGTTGTGGTTAAACAAAAGAATCTTAGAACCCGAGTTCCATGGAGTTCCTGAAGTATTGCATTGTTTGAAAGATGAAGAAAATAAGATGGAGGTGTTTTTACTGTTAAACAGGGATTTTAGGGTTTTATCAGGGTTGCGCAAGGAATGCGTAGATTTGTGTTGTTACTGTTCTGTTATTAGAAAGACCTTTTTTTTCAGGAGTTGAAATTTAAGTTTGTTAATCAATAAACAATGGTTATTTTGGAAGGAATTCCGGGACGGAATTCTATTAAGGAGGAGAGGTTGTAATAACCCAAAGTGAGCACTTTATTTTAATGGAAAGTTTGGTATGAAAATGTTTAATATGAAAAGGTTGGAGGGTAAAAACTGAAAATTTGGCAATTAAATCTTCTCCCTTTTACGCAGCTTTTGCTGGAATGTTTAAAAAGCCTTTTTATTTGTTTAGGGTTAGTGTTATGTGGGTGGCTGCATACCGAGAAAGGCCCAAAGAGAGAAAGAAGGAAACGAGTTTGTATGGGTGTCCTGTGTGTGTGCGCCGGGAGTAAACAGCAGGAGACCGCCGACAAGAGAGAGAGAGACAGCCGGCGAGAGAGAGAGAGAGAGAGAGGCAGCCGACGAGAGAGAGAGACAGTCGACGAGAGGGAGAGAGACGACGGAGGAGAGATAGAGAGACGAAGAGAGAGAGAGAGGCGACGAGAGAAAGAAGCTGTGTTTTGGGCAGTTTTGGTGGTCGCCGACAGTGGTGGCTGCCGGTGGTGGTCCGACGGTGGTGGCGAGGTTTGGCAGCGGGTTTCCCATTTCGTGAGGGTTCTTTCGGGTAAGAAACCATCTCCTTGTGTTCTCTCTTTTGCAAGTAATGACTAGAATTGTTAGGTTCTAGTTGGTCTCAGTTTTGTAAGTTGAGAAGACAAATGAGAGTATTAATATGGAGTTTAATTCTAATCTTTATATGATATTGTTAAAATTAACTCAAGTGTCGATTGTGGAAACGGGTTAAGAGTATAAATGGGGATAACACTAATCAGATGCCTTAAATAACTGATTTAGATTTAAATTGGAAAGTATGAGGTTGAGGTCATTGCATGCTAATTCTGGTAAGAGATTGTTAGAAAAATCATTTTATCGTTAGGCCGATTAAATAGAAGTAATAAGGTTATGTTCGAAATCGCAATTACCGGTATTTGTTTTGGTTTACCGGTACTTGTAATTTTGGTTTACCGGGACGTGCAAGATTCCACCGGTATGGTTTGTTGGGCCGAACATGAATCTTTAGTGCACCGTAATATAAACAATGAAATGGAATGTTTGAAGCTAGGTTTAATGAAATTATTGGTCACCTCATTCAATTAAAGTGTTGGGTCGAAATATAAATAGATTGGCTGGAAGATTAATTCTTTCTTTTGGGCTTAGTTGTTTATTGAAGTCTATAATTATATAATAAGGGGTGATAGTCTATTTATTAATTTGGGTCATATTATTAGTATCATGATCCGATTTTGATATTTAGAATCCGGTGTTATTATTACTATTATGTTGAGAATCTAGAGTTGGGTAAATTAATGGATCCGGTATAGCATTTCACTTGGATGGATAAGCAAAGACCACTAACTATGATTTTTGGACTAGAAGTGGAACCTACCAACTTAGATAAGTTTGGGTTAAGCTCGGGAATAAACTCACGAAATAAATGAACGAGTTATGACGTACGCTCCTAATATAATAGGTGTTCCGCCTAGAGATCGGAGGTGTAAGTGAGAAGCTTGGAAGCGAGCAAGCCAGGTGAGTTTTCCTAACCAAAATACGTGCTCTTACGTGTTTTCTCAATGAAAGTGATAATATGTAAATGCCCTGTTATTTTACATGACTTTTACGTAAATGAAAGATTTATACTTTACTGATCAGGGTACGTGCACGATCATGATTTAATTACGGGCTTTTACGAATGTTATCCCATGAAAATAATGCTTTACTAAAAAGATTGTTCCAGTCTGATGAAATGGATTTTTTAAATGTTATAGAGAGTTCATGTTTTACGTTTATGATAAACTATGTGTATGCTATGTGGAGTCGGTCTGCACTGTGGGATCAGAGATAGATCCTCGGGTTCTGATGATCCCTTGGATATGTATGACAGACAGGTAGGTTGGAATCCGTTTCCTCCTATTTCGAGTAGAGGGGAGTCTGCGTAGGTTCCAGGAAGGGGAGTCTACGTAGGCTCCAAAGAAAGGGCGAAAGAGGAGTCTGCTTGGGCCCCGATCGCGAAATGTTTATGTGATCCATTACACAGTGTAGTACCATGAATGATGTTTATGTGAAAAATGTGAACTGTTTTATGAATGACTTTTATAATGATGATGTACACTATTTATGGAGGGAACTCACTAGACCTCATGGTCTAACCCTCGCTTTTCAAAACTAAAACCTTTTCAGGTAAGCTTTTAGTAGGAGGCTCAGGTAAGTGGGCAAGCGCAGGATAGAGTACTGGTGCAGTTAGAGATAATCCCGGTGCCACTTGTAGTAGTAGTTTTTCTCAGTTGTGAATAGGTTGTTTCCGCCAACCTTAGTTTTAGATTGATGTAATGGAAATTTTTGGGACCCAGATTTGTAAATGTTATGTTTTAATGCTATGTTTGTGCTATTATATTTTTTGGATGTTACAAATGGTATCAGAGCCATAGTTTAAGGGATTTAGGTGACCGGACGGACCTAAACTTAAACTTGGAGTAGAGATCACAACTGAGAATCAGGAAATGCGTTAGGAAGGCACTACTGTAGATACAGGAAATGCGTTAGGAGGACACTATTACAGGGATAGGACTAATAGGGTACTGAGGACTGTCATGTAAGGTAAGTTTGAGATTTCACCTGGCCAGTGTAATTGCGAACTTACAGGTACATGTATGTGCTTAACCTACCTTATAAACCTACCTAGTGTTTATGTCGGGTTCCAGTACGTTAGAATGTCAACAAGATCCCTGAAGGGTAGACTGAGACCCCTTGTTGGGGAAGTTTCTTGAGAGGTCACTTATGATGTGATGTATGTATACATCGTAGAGAAGGAATGTTGTAAAGACTGTTATGAGTCATCTAGAGGTAACTCTTCGTGGATTCGAAGAGGATGAATGTTTGAGGTCGGGTAGGGATCCTATTTCGAGGGAGTCCCAGTTCTAGAAATCTTGGAATAGATCAGTCAGAATAGTAAGGAAAGACCGTGTCGAAATCTTGAAAGTGTCAAGGGAGCTCTGACCTCTTAATCGAGCTTTTCAATAGTAGGATAAACGAAGTAAGATGCCAATAGTGAAAGGAAACCATGTAGAAGTAGAAAGCGAGATAGTTGACTAAGACGAAATAGTATGAAAGGGTTGAGTAAGTGAGATGTGGGAAGAGTGTTCAGTAAGTTGTTGCATGACCGAGAGGGCGACCGTTGGTCGTAGGTGAGGTGTCAAGGATAAGTTGTGTGAGTAAAGAAGTTGACCTTGTTTGAGTGAGTAGCCTTCAAATGCAAGTAGAGTATCATGCAGGGTGTCCTTTTATGTAACATGAAATTTTCACGATTTAAGTTAAATGTGTAAAGACAAATTTTGATCGAAAATGAGTCAGAATGTGCACGCGTATGTTTAAAGAAAAAGGTGATTTCATTCACATGGCACAATGAAGTTTCAAGTTTTATGATTTGTAAAGTATTTCACTCTTTTCATGATGAGTTAAATTATGGCAAAAGTCAAGAAAACGATTGAATGCAAAACTTTTCAAACCAAAATGAGTAATGACATGTTGAAGTTATTTATGAGTACAAAAACCGACTGGCTTACTTTATGTCGATAATTTCTTTCAGGATGTGGTCGTATGAAAAGATTTTCACTTAGTATATTTCCGTCGTAACGACATATTTTGGTGGAATAAGATTAAGTTTATGGAAAGTTGCATGCGAACGATACTCGAGATCGTTGTGCAGGGCATTAAAATTTTAAGAATGATGGGGGCATGTGTACCCATTATGTTTTCAAGTGCTGCTTATTGAAAATGATGAAAGGTACGAAATGGTTTATTTATTGCGTTGTCATGCATGAAGACTATGAACTCACTGGGTCGTAGGATGTTGCATTTTAAAGCTAAGAAAGAACTCAGAGAGTGGAGAGTTGTTGGTCAGAACAGGAGAGAACGTTGTAGTATCGGGATATGTGTTTCGACAGTAGTGGATTATAGTATCGGTTGTATGAGAGTTTGTACCCTTGTTCGGTAACTGGAAGTACGGTTGTCAAGGTGATGGTTTTTTTTAGCGACTCGTTAAAGAGTGGTGTGGTAAGGAAGAATGAAATGCCTGTGACGTGGAAATGTGAGTCTTGAGGTGAGCTTGTAACGTTGATGCTACAGGAGTAGGTTACGAAAGAAGGGAGACGGATCATGAAGATGATTCAATATGTTAAGAAAGACTAGGTTCCGTAAGGGATCCATATTGAAGAATAAGACAAGAGAGTAATTTCAAGTTGCCTGTTGTTGTGGAGGTCGATAGTTGTGTAAGAATGGCCATGAGAGATTTGGTATGCAGTGTGATGTTATGAGTGAGGAATGTGCAGTTATGTAATGGCATTAATTGCCAAGTTAAATGTATCGGCTAGTGTCGTAGTGATGTGATGATAGAGAGAAAGAAAGCAACGGATAGAAGCATTTTTGGGGTTTCGTGTGAGACGTATGATTGTTAACCAGAATGTGGAGCACGTAAGTGTAAGTGACGTTGTGGTATGTTTATGTTCGGGATGGAATGACAGAGTGTTAGTCCCGGATGGCTATAACAAGTATTGTAGAAGGGGGGGGGGGTTGAATACAATACTCAAAAGTTTCACAATTTTAATTCTATTATTGAAAATCTTTCAAAAAGAATTACACATAGAAAACTTAAGACTGTTGCGGAAAAGAACAGATAAACTATTCTAACAATCTCACACAAAGTATACTAACAAAATAACTAAGAACACTTAGAACAAAGCTATAAAGTTTTTCAAGCAAACTGGAAATTCTTGCACTGAGAGAAATCTTCCAGTTTGCGTAGAATATCTAGGAGCACACAGTAATCTTCAAGTCTCTCAAGACGTTAGTTATCTTCTGCATGGAGAGGTCTTCCTTTTATAGTGACAAGGAGTGTGCAAGTATTGAATGCTTGGGACACTTGTCATCTTCACACTTGCTGAGGATGTTGACTTCTGGAGAGTTGTGAAGTCCTTGTCACCTTTTACAAGGTACAGTCAGAAGAGCCCATGCAGAAGAAAAGGACTTTGCCTGGTAATGGATAATAAGACAAAATGTCACTTTATCCATGTAGAAAATATCTTCTCAATTTGTCTTCTAAAGATTACACCACCGAAGGAAGCTTTGAGATATGTGACATCTTTGAAGAAAAAGCATCTTTGAGATATGTGTCACATCTTTGAAGAAAAAGAATCTTTGAGATATGTGTCACATCTTTGAAGAAAAGCATCTTTGACTTCGGTGACACATCTTTGAATAAAACATCTTTGACTTCGGTGACACATCTTTGAGATATGTGACACATCTTTGAAGAAAGCATCTTTGAAACTTCTTTGAGATCCCACCGATGATAGCTTTGAGATACATGACACATCTTTGAGATATGTGACATCATCTTTGGAGAAAGCATCTTTGAGACTTCTTTGAGATCCCACCGATGATAGCTTTGAGATATATGACACATCTTTGAGATATGTGACATCATCTTTGGGATATGTGACATCATCTTTGGAGAAAGCATCTTTGAGACTTCTTTGAGATCCCACCGATGATAGCTTTGAGATATGTGACACATCTTTGAGATATGTGACATCATCTTTGGGATATGTGACATCATCTTTGGAGAAAGCATCTTTGAGACTTCTTTGAGATCCCACCGAAATTGGACTTCCATTGGTGGGATTCTTTGGCCGAAACAAAGAGAGATTTCGGTGGAGATATGTCCACCGATGTGTGAGAACACCATCGGTGGACAATGACTTGTATGTGTTGAGAAAAGATCTTTCACTTCCACAATGAGAGAATCTTTAATCTTGACTTTGGTTGATCTTTGACTTCACCAAACATTTGCTATCTTGTACAAGTCATTACAAAGAACCATGCGTCCAAAATTTCTCTAAGTATAAAATGTTTTTCAAAGTATAAAAGGAGATCATGAGGTCATCTTCAAATCTTGATGACCCAACAATCTCCCCCTATTTGATGATGACATCCATACTTAGAAAAACATGAGTAAGACAATGAATAATGCATGTTGACCCTTCTTTACTCTTTTGGGTTCTTTTTCACACAGTCCATTTTTTTTTTGTGTGTGTGTGTATGTATCTATGATATTTACATATAAGAAAAAATAAAAAGGTATAGCTGTACAAATAATCGAAAGGAAAAGGAAAGAAGTATAAACAGAATGAATATTACTTGCATCTTTGGAGGGACGAGTTGAAACTTGTGTCTGGCTTGAGGATTCTTCATTTTTATCAGCAGCCTTAGGATGCTTCTGCCCATCTGTTGCATCTTGGCATCTTCAGCTTTTCCTGTTTAGCATCAGCATCCTTTGTCTTTGTTTTGCTCCCCCTCAGTAGATTAGTCGGTTTTGTGTTTCTCCCCCTCAGTTAGATCCGCCCGGACTGATGTGCTCCCCCTTGACTGGTCCGTCGATTTCCTCATTTTTTCAAGTTGGTCGTTGGATATGAGTACTGTGGGTTGAAGTTGCTCCCCCTCAGATGAATTCTCCCCCTAAGCGGCCGACGCAGGAAAAACACCAAGAGAAAATGAAAAATCGGCCATAACCAAGACTACTACCACTTTTTTTTGGCTCAAAACCACCGAATTTGGGGGCACACCACCGAAATTTCGGTGGTGTGGTCGGTGGTATGAATTTTTTTTTTATTATATTTTTTTTTGGATTTTTTTTTTGCTTCTTCATCGAAAATTAAGAGGATCCCACTGAAAATTGGCTAATTTCGGTAGGATTTTTGGTAGGAAAATCGGTAGGATTTTTTTTTTTTTGCTTCCCCACCGAAAATTAAGAGGATCCCACTGAAAATTGGCTAATTTCGGTAGGATTTTCGGTAGGAAAATCGGTAGGATTTTTTTATTTTTTTAAATTTATCATTCCCACCGAAATTTTGCAAGAGTTTGACAAAATCTGCTAAGGCATCAGGGAGAAAATCTTCAAGGTGAGGAAAAAATTGGAATTTCATCTTCCAATTTTTGATGACCCACAAAGATTGAGTTTGAGGAGTTTTTTAGTGGAAGGATTTGGGATGATATCTGTGGAAGAGTTTGTAGTATGTGGGTTTTGAGAAAAGGAGAGTTGGGAGTGAAAAATGATGGAAGAAGGAATGGGATGAGGAGATGACACATAGAAAGTTGGTTCTGGTGAGAGGTAGATTGGTGAGATGAGATCATGGTGATGACATCATTAAAAGGAAAAGGTGTCTACCATGCATGGGGGTGATATCATTTGGAGGGGTTCTTTCCTATCTAGATACACAGGAAATGAGATTTGTGAGAGAAGAATAGTGTCCACCAATGAGAATTCGGTGGAAACTTAGGACACATAGTTATTGATTATTGCACATGCCAAGATGACTTATTATGTTGCAAGATAATCTTGAAGATTTCTTCAAATTTCTCACTTTGATATTCTTGCACATAGATCCATCTGTCCATCTCAAAATCTGCAATCACAAAGAATTTATTTTCTAGGTACCCATTTTATGGTGGGTCCTTTTGGGTTAGAAGGAAAAGAATTGGAGTCACTTAGATCAATTCTTTCTTTCAGACAGTCTTTGGCAAAATGAGAAACATCGCCACATATATCATTTTCTATAAAGAAAGATCTTTTTAGAATTGTGATATTTTTCCTTATTTTTCCTTTTAAAAAATGTCCTCAAAGAATTTGATGAGGAATCAAAGATTTGGGGTGCAGCACCTAAAATTCCTTTTTCAAATTGTGGGAGGACCAAAATCTTTTCCCTTGAATTGGACATTTTGAGACACACAAATCTGGGAAGAAAATCGGTAGAGGAAGTCACACAGGTAATTTTTAGAAGGATTTGAAGAATTTATTTTCAAGAAAGAATCAGCACCCAGAGACTAGCCTTTAAAAAATATTCCATATTTTAAGTCTTCAGATGTGTCGGCAGAATTCATGGACACATATCCAAAAGAATTTGAAATAGGAGGATTCATAAAAAGATGAAACACATAGTATGTACCTGTGAAGAGTAGGAAAAGCACTTAGCTGATACAAGAGCAGTTGAGGAGTCATTCGCTTTCAGATGTGGGTTCATCTGCCAAATCTTGAGTTTTAGCAGGCAGACCCTTTGCTTTTCTGACAAGTTTTTCATTTCTTTCCTTTTCTCTCTTGTATTTCTCCTTGTATCTTTCAGCCCTGTCAGAATCTGCAGAAGAGAAAGATTGGTTGAACTTTTGGGAATCATATTTGGATCTTCCCGATTTTGAGGAAAATCGGTCTGAGGAAGAGGTTCTGGTTCTATCAACATGTTTACTTCTACACTCAGAAGCAAAATGACCCTTTTTACCACAGTTAAAACATTCCTCATTAGATTTGTCCAAAGAAGAGTGTTTGGAGAGAGACTTAGATTTTCTAGAAGGGTGGTAGGATTTGGATTTAGAATACCCATCCAACATGGCCATTTCATCAGATAATTTATCAATTGAAGTTTCCTCACATTCATACTCAGCATCACTAAGATATGCCTCCGAATGATCATTGGGATCTTCTTGACTATCATGATCAGAGTCAGATGGGTAGGTGATTCTTGGAATACACTTAGTCCTTTTGGAAGAGTCACTTAGGAGAGCTAGAGAAGAGCTCTTTATATACCTTTGCAGCTTCGTTTGCTCATAGTTGAAAAGAGTTCCATAAAGAACAGTAAGAGGCATATGATCAAGATCCTTGGTTGCCTTTATACAAGTACAGATGTTTTCCCAAAAATCAGGAAGACAGTCCATAAATTTGCACAAGATTTCCTCATTGTCATACACTCTACGTAACAGATTTAAATCATTAAGAAGACTGTTAAAGCAGTTATAGTAGTTGGAGAGAGATTCTTCTTTCTCATAAGAAAAGAGTTCAAATTTTCTAACAAGACTAATCTTTCTGCTCTTTTTAACTTCATTTGTACCTTCGTACAAAACACATAGAGTGGACCACATCTCTTTGGCAGTAGAGAGATTTACCAGAGAGTGGTACACTTCATCAGGAAGAGATAGAGCAATGATGGTTCTAACTTTAGAATCAAGAGACACAAGTCGTTTTTCCTCATCAGTGTATTTCTTAGGATTTTTAAGAATGTAACGACCAGTAGCAGCAGATTTTTCTTCATCAGATGAATAATCAGAATCATCTTTGCCAACAACTTCCTTGCCAGATTTTTTGCTTTCATAGCGAGACCAGACTCTAGGAACTATGGGTCCCTCACTTAGAATGGTTGGATATCTACTATCCATTCCTTCCATGAAAAGCATCATCCGGCTTTTCCACAAAGAAAAGTTGTTGAAATTAAACTTGGGAGGTTTGGCTATAGAGCCGTTTTTTCAGAAAAGGTGTTTTGAGAAAAAGCTTCATTTTTGGAAGAAGAAGCAGCCATTGCAGATCAAGTTTATGAATTAAACTTCCTGCTCTGATACCACTTGTTAGTCCCAGATGGCTATAACAAGTATTGTAGAAGGGGGGGGGGGGGGGGGGGTTGAATACAATACTCAAAAGTTTCACAATTTTAATTCTATTATTGAAAATCTTTCAAAAAGAATTACACATAGAAAACTTAAGACTGTTGTCGAAAAGAACAGATAAACTATTCTAACAATCTCACACAGAGTATACTAACAAAATAACTAAGAACACTTAGAACAAAGCTATAAAGTTTTTCAAGCAAACTAGAAATTCTTGCACTGAGAGAAATCTTCCAGTTTGCGTAGAATATCTAGGAGCACACAGTAATCTTCAAGTCTCTCAAGACGTTAGTTATCTTCTGCATGGAGAGGTCTTCCTTTTATAGTGACAAGGAGTGTGCAAGTATTGAATGCTTGGGACACTTGTCATCTTCACACTTGCTGAGGATGTTGACTTCTGGAGAGTTGTGAAGTCCTTGTCACCTTTTACAAGGTACAGTCAGAAGAGCCCATGCAGAAGAAAAGGACTTTGCATGGTAATGGATAATAAGACAAAATGTCACTTTATTCATGTAGAAAATATCTTCTCAATTTGTCTTCTAAAGATTACACCACCGAAGGAAGCTTTGAGATATGTGACATCTTTGAATTAAAAACATCTTTGAGATATGTGTCACATCTTTGAAGAAAAAGCATCTTTGAGATATGTGTCACATCTTTGAAGAAAATCATCTTTGACTTCGGTGACACATCTTTGAATAAAACATCTTTGACTTCGGTGACACATCTTTGAGATATGTGACACATCTTTGAAGAAAGCATCTTTGAAACTTCTTTGAGATCCCACCGATGATAGCTTTGAGATATATGACACATCTTTGAGATATGTGACATCATCTTTGGAGAAAGCATCTTTGAGACTTCTTTGAGATCCCACCGATGATAGCTTTGAGATATATGACACATCTTTGAGATATGTGACATCATCTTTGGGATATGTGACATCATCTTTGGAGAAAGCATCTTTGAGACTTCTTTGAGATCCCATCGATGATAGCTTTGAGATATGTGACACATCTTTGAGATATGTGACATCATCTTTGGGATATGTGACATCATCTTTGGAGAAAGCATCTTTGAGACTTCTTTGAGATCCCACCGAAATTGGACTTCCATTGGTGGGATTCTTTGGCCGAAACAAAGAGAGATTTCGGTGGAGATATGTCCACCGATGTGTGAGAACACCATCGGTGGACAATGACTTGTATGTGTTGAGAAAAGATCTTTCACTTCCACAATGAGAGAATATTTAATCTTGACTTTGGTTGATCTTTGACTTCACCAAACATTTGCTATCTTGTACAAGTCGTTACAAAGAACCATGCGTCCAAAATTTCTCTAAGTATAAAATGTTTTTCAAAGTATAAAAGGAGATCATGAGGTCATCTTCAAATCTTGATGACCCAACACAGAGTGATAGAGGGTGGCTACCCAATTGAGAAACCAAGTGTTATGAGTGTAAGAGTCGCTTAGTAAGCATGTTTTGGAATCACTAGAACTTTAAAGGAAGATGAGAAATGGATCGGTCAGAATGTGTTGTAGTAAACGCTAGAACTTTAAAGAACGTGAAATGTTTCGTATGCGAGAGGGAATGACCCTAGTAAGAGACAGTTAGAGATATGGTTAAAGTTTAACGTTTGGCATGATGATGTTTATAGGTCGAAATGGTAATGTAAGCATTAATTGATTGGAAATGTCCTGTTAGATGTGTAAGCTTTGGGTTGGTTGATTAAAATTTTATGGATTTGTTAAGTAATGACATTTATTTGTTATTACAGAATGCTTTATGATTCTATCGAAATCTTTACTAAGAATTGATAAGGGATAGTTGATATGTTAGGGTGAGAAGTTAATGATAGTAAGATGGAATAAGTAATTTTCATTCTATTTTGTAAATGGTGAATGATTGAGTTTCTTAGTGGAGTTGTTAGTTAAGAAATCAGTTTTGACTGGCGGATTTTGTAAATACCAGTCTAACGAGACGTTGATGCTAAGTTATGATACATGACTTTTTGGGGCTAGAAAAGAATGATTCGCACCTCATTTGGAGTCGTTTGAAACAAGTTGATAATTACGATTGAAATGAGTTAGTCAAGTTAATGTTGCTAGTGATAAAGAGAAGGAATTGTCTTGTTTTTGCACTAGTCGAGAAAGGCAGTTGAGTTCTGAAACTGTTATAGTGGTCGCGAATCAGATAAGGATAATTAGAGAGTGGTAAGCTTTGAGATGCTTATAACCTGTGCTCTCATGTTATGATTTATAAGATGGATTACGAGAGTTCGTGGGAAAGTGTCACTGAGATTAAAACACTGATCGTTAAGGAATTGTTTAAAGTAATCTAAGTAAGGAAGCCAGGATGACTTTAGTTATGTCTATCTGATTTTAGGGTCGTTGTGGTTAAACGAAAGAATCTTAGAACCCGAGTTCCATGGAGTTCCTGAAGTATTGCATTGTTTGAAAGATGAAGAAAATAAGATGGAGGTGTTTTTACTGTTAAACAGGGATTTTAGGGTTTTATCAGGGTTGCGCAAGGAATGCGTAGATTTGTGTTGTTACTGTTCTGTTATTAGAAAGACCTTTTTTTCAGGAGTTGAAATTTAAGTTTGTTAATCAATAAACAATGGTTATTTTGGAAGGAATTCTGGGACGGAATTCTGTTAAGGAGGAGAGGTTGTAATAACCCAAAGTGAGCACTTTATTTTAATGGAAAGTTTGGTATGAAAATGTTTAATATGAAAAGGTTGGAGGGTAAAAACTGAAAATTTGGCAATTAAATCTTCTCCCTTTTACGCAGCTTTTGCTGGAATGTTTAAAAAGCCTTTTTATTTGTTTAGGGTTAGTGTTGTGTGGGTGGCTGCATACCGAGAAAGGCCCAAAGAGAGAAAGAAGGAAACGAGTTTGTATGGGTGTCCTGTGTGTGTGCGCCGGGAGTAAACAGCAGAAGACCGCCGGCAAGAGAGAGAGAGAGAGACAGCCGGCGAGAGAGAGAGAGAGAGACAGCCAGCCAGAGAGAGAGAGAGAGAGAGGCAGCCGACGAGAGAGAGAGACAGTCGACGAGAGGGAGAGAGACGACGGAGGAGAGAGAGAGGCGACGAGAGAAAGAAGCTGTGTTTTGGGCAGTTTTGGTGGTCGCCGGCAGTGGTGACTGCCGGTGGTGGTCCGACGGTGGTGGCGAGGTTTGGCAGCGGGTTTCCCATTTCGTGAGGGTTCTTTCGGGTAAGAAACCATCTCCTTGTGTTCTCTCTTTTGCAAGTAATGACTAGAATTGTTAGGTTCTAGTTGGTCTCAGTTTTGTAAGTTGAGAAGACAAATGAGAGTATTAATATGGAGTTTAATTCTAATCTTTATATGATATTGTTAAAATTAACTCAAGTGTCGATTGTGGAAATGGGTTAAGAGTATAAATGGGGATAACACTAATCAGATGCCTTAAATAACTGATTTAGATTTAAATTGGAAAGTATGAGGTCGAGGTCATTGCATGCTAATTCTGGTAAGAGATTGTTAGAAAAATCATTTTATCGTTAGGCCGATTAAATTGAAGTAAAAAGGTTATGTTCGAAATCGCAATTACCGGTATTTGTTTTGGTTTACCGGTACTTGTAATTTTGGTTTACCGGGACGTGCAAGATTCCACCGGTATGGTTTGTTGGGCCGAACATGAATCTTTAGTGAACCGTAATATAAACAATGAAATGGAATGTTTGAAGCTAGGTTTAATGAAATTATTGGTCACCTCATTCAATTAAAGTGTTGCGTCGAAATATAAATAGATGGGCTGGAAGATTAATTCTTTCTTTTGGGCTTAGTTGTTTATTGAAGTCTATAATTATATAATAAGGGGTGATAGTCTATTTATTAATTTGGGTCATATTATTAGTATCATGATCCGATTTTGATATTTAGAATCCGGTGTTATTATTACTATTATGTTGAGAATCTAGAGTTGGGTAAATTAATGGATCCGGTATAGCATTTCACTTGGATGGATAAGCAAAGACCACTAACTATGATTTTTGGACTAGAAGTGGAACCTACCAACTTAGATAAGTTTGGGTTAAGCTCGGGAATAAACTCACGAAATAAATGAACGAGTTATGACGTACACTCCTAATATAATAGGTGTTCCGCCTAGAGATCGGAGGTGTAAGTGAGAAGCTTGGAAGCGAGCAAGCCAGGTGAGTTTTCCTAACCAAAATACGTGCTCTTACGTGTTTTCTCAATGAAAGTGATAATATGTAAATGCCCTGTTATTTTACATGACTTTTACGTAAATGAAAGATTTATACTTTACTGATCAGGGTACGTGCACGATCATGATTTAATTACGGGCTTTTACGAATGTTATCCCATGAAAATAATGCTTTACTAAAAAGATTGTTCCAGTCTGATGAAATGGATTTTTTAAATATTATACAGAGTTCATGTTTTACGTTTATGATGAACTATGTGTATGCTATGTGGAGTCGGTCTGCACTGTGGGATCAGAGATAGATCATCGGGTTCTGATGATCCCTTGGATATGTATGACAGACTGGTAGGTTGGAATCCATTTCCTCCTATTTCGAGTAGAGGGGAGTCTGCGTAGGTTCCGGGAAGGGGAGTCTACGTAGGCTCCAAAGAAAGGGCGAAAGGGGAGTCTGCTTGGGCCCCGATCGCGAAATGTTTATGTGATCCATTACACAGTGTAGTACCATGAATGATGTTTATGTGAAAAATGTGAACTGTTTTATGAATGACTTTTATAATGATGATGTACACTATTTATGGAGGGAACTCACTAGACCTCATGGTCTAACCCTCGCTTTTCAAAACTAAAACCTTTTCAGGTAAGCTTTTAGTAGGAGGCTCAGGTAAGTGGGCAAGCGCAGGATAGAGTACTGGTGCAGTTAGAGATAATGCCGGTGCCACTTAGTAGTTTTTCTCAGTTGTGAATAGGTTGTTTCCGCCAACCTTAGTTTTAGATTGATGTAATGGAAATTTTTGGGACCCAGATTTGTAAATGTTATGTTTTAATGCTATGTTTGTTCTATTATATTTTTGGGATGTTACATTCTCATCACTAATAAACCCGACCTGCAAATTACGTAAATCCTTATATGGTCTAAAGCAAGCATCCCGACAATGGTATGCGAAATTTGCAAACTTTATGACACAAGAAGGGTTTGAACAGTCCAAAGCAGACTATTCCCTCTTCTATAGAGGCTCCAGGTCAACGTATATTGCCTTGTTGATATATGTTGACGATATAGTACTAACGGGCGCATCCATAAATGAGATTAATCTAGTAAAAACGAAGATCAGTCAGCAATTCAAACTCAAAGATTTGGGCTCCTTGAGGTACTTTTTAGGATTAGAAATTTCCAGATCAAGAGATGGAATTCTTATGTCTCAATGGAAGTACACATTACAATTGCTTGAAGATTCAGGGTTGTTAGGATCTAAACCAAGAAAATGTCCAATGGACCCTACAACACGCCTGTCAAGTGATGAAGGAGAACTACTTTCGGATCCATCACAATACAGGAGACTGGTTGGTCGATTAATCTACTTGACTATAACCAGACCTGACATCACATTCTCGGTTCATAAATTAAGTCAATTCATGAGTTCTCCTAGAACCCCACATCTACGTGCAGCACAATCTCTTCTACGATACCTCAAGCTTCATCCTGGTCAAGGGATATTCTTTTCTGCTCAATCAACGATGCAGCTGAGAGCTTTTTGCGATGGCGGTTTAGCCCCTAAGACACAACTCAAAGCCTTTTCTGACTCAGATTGGGCAACGTGCCCAGACACTCGACGATCGATCACAGGATATTGCATATTTCTTGGTGATTCTTTAATTTCTTGGCGATCTAAGAAACAGACCGTGGTAGCTCGCTCTTCAACAGAAGCGGAGTATCGAGCTATGGCATCGACTATATGTGAACTCGTATGGCTATAACACTTACTTCATGATTTGGGCATGTCACATAATGGACATGTGTTAATGTTTTGTGACAATACATTAACAATACAGCTGGCTTCTAAGCCGGCATTCCACGAACGCACTAAACATATAGAGGTAGATTGTCACTTCATACGTGATAAGGTTATTGATAACACGGTCAAATTGCTTCCAATTCGTACTCACAATCAGTTAGCCGACATGTTTACCAAGCCTCTGCCTCAATACAAGCTTCTCCCTTTAATGGCCAAGATGGCTCTCAAAGATGTATTTGCAGGCTCATCTTGAGGGGGGTTTTAAATTTTTAGATAAGTATTATTCACAGGGGCATATATGTCTTTCTATAGTCTCCTACCTTTATTTGTATTCTTCTTCTTTCTTTTCTATCCACGCAACTAGCTATATATAAAGCTGCTATGTACATCAAAAGGGGTATAAGAGAAAAAGCACATGTAATGCTTTCCATAAAGTTTCTTTGTTTCCTTTTCATTGTGTTCAGATTTGTTTACAAGTTTTGATATGATTGAATGCTCTTTGATTTGGGTGCAACTCTGATCCTGTCTATATCATGAAGCACATACAACTTCACTCCCCCGTCAGGTACATCCTCCAAGACGATTGTTCATCAGATACAACCTCCAAGATGACGATTCCGCCTCTCAAGACGTCATATTCAATGTCTCGGGTACTTTCTGTTGTTTCTTCTTTATACGATTCACAAGGTTCATATCCATGATCTCCATTTCTTCTTATCGCTCCTCTCAGTTTCGTCTTCTTCACATCGATGTCGTCTGGTGTATCTCATGAAATTGTGAGTTTGATTTTGCATCAATTATGAGTTTGATTTTGCATCAAATGCATCAATTTTCAGCTTGATTTTGTTAAAGTGTGTAACACCTCGAAATTTCCATTATTATTGTATATTATGGGATTTTCCTTGATTTTGTTACTGAACGTTTATCTAATGAGAAAATGTTATTTTATACAAAATGTACGATTTATATGTTGAAGTGTAATTGACCAAAGTATTAAGCGATTCGTGAAATTTTGAATGTTGAGGGTTGATTTTGTTTTTTTGGCAATAGTTGATTGGGTATAAAAGATGGGAGTCGGCTACATTTGAGATTTTGTCTCAATTTTGTGTTGTGTGAAGTCGATTCCCTGAAGCAGTGAAAGAGAAGAAGAAATTGAGCAATTCTAGTTCTTTTGGTAAGGGTTTTCAATCATCTTATCTGATTAATTGTTGTAGAGTCTGGTAATCTCAAGTTGAATCATCTTTCAATTAGGTTATCGGACCAGTGGGTGAGAAGGATTTGAATTCTGGATTGTGGCTTTGGGTCGAAGTCTCGCCAGGTGAGTTCATCTTCTTCTAAATGATTTCTATTGAAATTGAATGTTATATTTGATAGCAAACTATATGAATCACTTGGTAAATATATATTGAGATGAAATCGACCAAGAAATTGAATTTAGACGAGCTTTTAGAGTAAAATTGATGTACAGATCGAAGTCCCGGTTTCGTGAGATCCGGTATTGGGATCCGGTTTATTTGAGATCCGGTATTGGGATCTAGTTCATTTGAGATCCGGTATTGGGATCCGGTTCATTTGAGACCCGGTATTGGGATCCGGTTTATTTAGGATCCGGTATGAGATCCAGTTCCAGTTTGGGATCCGGTTTCAATTTAGGATCCGGTTTCGATTTGAGTTCCGGACTTGGAAATGAATTTCGGATGGTTCCGGACTTTGAATCCGGAATACCTTTTCGGATAAGTTTTCCGGATATAGTTTCCGGATGTGTTATCTGGTTAAGTTTTTCTAAAATTTTCTGGGAGCGCTGCCCCCAGACCCCGCAAGGGCGTTGCCCCTTGACCCCATCCGCTAACCGGGTAGCGGAACCCCCGTACTAAGTCGTCGAAGAGGGACAATTGAGAATAAGGGTATGATATTATTTGGAATTCTCATCTTTGAGAATATAATATGAAATGTTTGTGCATTCGAATAAATATGCACGTATGCTAGTAAGTGTAATGGATACATAGGCACTAGCATTAAGTGAAACATGGAATAGGCATAAAGTAATTTGTAATTCCCGTTGACCTGAAATGTGGAATAGGCATAAAGTAAATTGTAATTCCCATTTCGTAAGGTGATGTGAAATAAGGAATAGGCATAAAGTAAATTGTAATTCCTATTTCATAGTGTGACGTGAAACGTGGAATAGGCATAAAGTAATTTGTAATTCTCGTTTACGTGGAAATGAGGAATAGGCATAGAGTAAAATGTAATTCTCATTTCGTATTGTGATGAGAAATCTAGGAATAGGCGAGAGTTAATCGTAATTCATGATTTCTATGGGAAGGTAAGAGATAGGCATAAAGTAAATTGTAATCTCTACTTCCACTCCAAGAAATAGGCATAAAGTAAATTGTAATTTCTTGGACATGAGCTACGATCTTGAATCTGTGATGATTCGTAGTAGGCTCTCGAACGTGATGATATGACTTACGAAGTATTAGTCATATTCATGGAATCGGGTATGTTCCCGTCATCGCAAGATGAGTATTTGTACGGTAAGAATGGTGGCAAACCAGGTTTGTTTATATGCTTTGTTTACATTGGTTTCCAAAGCTTATAAAGTTTTAATTTGAAATTGGATGTTCTCACTAGGCGTAAACCTAATCGTTTCAAATTAAATTTTCTTACCAGGTACGAGCTCGGGGAAGTAACGGGAAGAGGGACGAGGGATTTTTGGTATTCAACTTTTGGTGATAAGTGGAGAAGTTAGCATATACGAGGATGTTTTGGAGAATGATCCAAACACCTAGAATAATCTGATCTTATTGTTCAGGATTAAATTAGTAGGTTGTTTTGATAAGCTCAATTTGTATATATGTGAACCCTCATAGCTAATTCTCTATTTATGTATAAAAGTTTAGATTAAAGTATGGATAACCTTGTTAAATTTTAAGGTTTAAGTTTGTCTAGGTTTTTGGACGTTTCACTGTGAGTTTGATTTTGCAATAACTTTGACTGTGATTTTACATCAATTTGCTTTTACCGTGATTTGTTGCAGGATTGGGACTCGAGTATAAGGATCAACTTTCTTTTACTGTGTGGTGTCTCGATTGTTTGAAGTTGTATAATACGCGGTGGGAAATTAGAAGATATATCCCTCTCATCTCCAGATGAGTAATATGCGGTGGGAAATTTGGCTTTTGGTCAATTCGTTATATATAACATGTTTTTCTTATATGAATCTTTTAGTTTAAAGTAATCAACAAAACCATTGGATCAAACTAAATACCTTTGGACCTTGAAAATTTTGGGAAAATTGATCAAAATTTTATATTAATAAGTATCCTTGATTCAACCATCAATTTGATGATCTTTAAATATTTTATCAAGTAATTTGTTTGAAATTTTTAATAGATGTTGTTTTAACAGACACATGGGTATTATTAAAAAATAGCAACTTATATTTTCGTAGTTGACTATTTATTTGATGTTAAAGTTAAAAAAGTTGTAAATTATCAAGGTGTAATTTGTTTGAAATTTTTAATAGATGATTAGGATGGAGTTGAACTAGATTGTAGAAAAGGTTGACTACCAAGTAAGAACTCTTAATTGGCATCCTTTGTTTGCTGTTTGTTATGGTCCATCTAAGATTGGGATTTGAAGTAACTGTCTAACTGATAAGGTTACTTCTATAACCATAATGCAATATGATTTTTGCAACTGTTGTAGCGGCTGTAAAATGAAATTCTGTTTTCCATTTTGGAGTCGTTAAATATTCCTGTAGGCGTAAAAAATAATAGAAATAAAAAAGTCGATAATAGTTTCACTACTTGAACCTATGTTGTTAATCGCGGTGCTATAGTGGTGGTATTGCGGTTAGCGGTCATGGGACAAATATCGGTATGAAATAGCAAACCCGCGATTAGCGGCGCTATCGAGTGCTAAATTACCGCATTTTGAATGCAAAAAGGCATCCGCATAACCGCTATTTGTAGATAGGCTATTTTGGTGTTAAAAAGTTGTGGGCTTTTATTTAGGATTTGCATTCGGTTTTATTTTAGTCCAATAATATCAAAGCTTTATTATTCTTATTTTCTTGGACGAGGACACCATTATTTTTATTTTTTTGAACTTGGACACCTTTATTCTTATTTTTTTGGATTCGGACACCATCACCTTTATTCTTATTTTTTTGGTTCGATCAATGGATGGAAGTTAACGCGGTGGTAGTACAATGGTTGCCTTCGTTCTCCAGTTCGGTCTGCTACAACTCATTGCACTTCAAGAAATGTCGAGTTTGGACGCCTTCCATTTATCGATTCCTTTATACATAGCCAGATCTTGCTTCTTTGTTTAATTATCTTCTTTGTTTTTTTATCGGCGTTCCCTTGTTATCGCATGCTTACGATCATTATTGAACTTATAGTTCTTTGTCGTTATCTAAGAGATCTCGAGTTCCTATAGTTGTAATCGTTTATGATGTTGCTTTATATGTAAATTCAATTGTTGTAAATGAAGCATTTTGGGCATATTTGCCCCTTTAATCATATCAAACACTACAAAACAGACCCATATTTCAGGCGGAAAAATTCGTCGGAAATCCGCCGAAAATAGGTTATTTCGGCGGATACGGGCGTCGGAAAAAAGGGCGCCGAGATTGACCATTTTCGGCGGAAGCCAGTTTTCGGCGGATATGGCCGCCGAAAATCCGTCGGAAAAAAATCGGTGTACTTAATCAACATCTGATTAACAAGATAATTAAAAAATACATTTTCGGCGGATTTCAGGCGGAATATTCCGCCGAAAATAATTTAAATTATTTAAAAATTATTTTTTTATTAATTTAGAATTTATTTTTATTTTTTATTTTTTATTTTTTATTGTTTTCGGCGGATTTCAGGCGGAATATTCCGCCGAAAATAATTTAAATTATTAAAAAAAAATTATTAATTTAGAATTTATATTTTTTTATTATTTTTTATTGTTTTCGGCGGATTTCAGGCGGAATATTCCGCCGAAAATAATTTAAATTATTTTTTTAGAATCAGCTGAAAACTGCAAAAACCTATTTTTTTATTCTAAAAACTGTCAAATCTGCTAAAATGCTAAATATCATAAATTAAAATGACAAATACATTGTTCGGGCCAAAACGACCAAATGGTTGTTCCAAATTGTTTCAAATCCGTTCAAATAAACAAAATACAATTATAAAAGTTTCACATCATTGCGGAGGCGGTGGCGGAGGCGGCGTACTTTGACTGAGGCGGGTTACCAATGCGCACATCTCTTCATATTGTGCTCGAAATCTCACTTGCTCTGCCTCACGTTCCTCCTCTCGCTGCTTCAACTCTTTCACTTCGTTCATTAAGTTCTCAACGATGTTCTACAAAATAAAAAAGACGTTAGATTATTTAATATGAATTATAAATCAAATTGATGAACATCATTTAATGAAAAAAAATTGGTACACACCTGCTGGGAGGAAGACGCATCACCTGACGATGATGACCCATCCAAGATCGCATTGGGATCTGCATGGTACCCAAACCCAAACGAACGACCTTTCTTCGTTCCCCCGGTCACTTCATGCCACAACTGGGTATCAAGTGGCGGATGATTGGCAAGGTCCACGACGTATCTCTCTGTGACGCCAGCCCGATACCCAACCTGTGGTTTTTACAAAAGTATACAAGTCAATTTCGACAGCATAACGGCTGTAAATGGGACATTTCCATTTTCCTCTTAAACACTCCTAACGTTTGCCCAACAAATGGCAACCCAAACTAGATAGATATTAACGACAAGATATATAGCAAAACAATTATAAAGCTTAAAGTTAAACAATAAAGTGCATGTCGTATATATAACAATCTTAACGTTTGCCCAACAAATGGTGTAACATCCTAAAAACATGGTTAATTTAAACCTTAAATTATAATAAGATTTAAACATAAATTTTCTAAACTTTATACATAAGCAAAGATTCAACCTTGAGGATCATATTTACATATATAGAGTTCTTCAAATAACCTATTAATCAAATCATGTCACTATAATTAGATTAACTAGGTTATCTAAGTGATCTATTCAAAACCTCAGTATTCAAAACTTCTTTGCTAATCCAAAAGCTCTCGTCCCACATCCCTTTATCTTCCCGAACTAGTACCTGGTAAGAAAACATCATTTGAAACGATTAGGCTAATGCCTAGTGAGAACATTCAGTTTCAAAATAATATTTAATCAAATTACTGTAAACAAGGCATAACCAACCTGGTTTACCTTTTTCTTACCACCATGTGAAACCATCCTTTACCACGGGTTAAACCCGGTTCCATGACTACGATCTGACATTACATCAATCATTTCGCATGGTCCAGAGCCACACTACGAATCCTCACAGATTCTAGATAATTGCTCTAATCCAATAAATTGCAATAACACATGCCCATTTATTGACAAGGAAGTAGAGATTACAAATTCTTATGTCAATCCCTTTTTCTTCCTTAAAAAACAGGAATTACGTTTATTCCGCGATCTCTCACACACATCAGAATAATGATTAATCTTCATCTATTCCACGTGTACATAACCACTAGTGCCTATGGATCCATATCACCTATTTGTATTCATACAGGTTCTTGCTTAATTATAAATCATTTTCAACCAATGAGTTTAAGCAAAACCATTAATTTAAAGTATTCAATTTTACTCTATAAATCATCCCAAAACAGTTTATTTATAAATATACCTTACCGTACTTTAAAACATTTATAAAAGGGTAAGGTAAGAATGAACTCACCTGTTATTAGATGCGACACTCTTTCTTTGATTCCGTCACTAACTCCCCAAAGATCTGAAATACCATATATATAATATACTAGTATAAATCCACTGCACATGATTCTCTAACGACTAGAAATCCTTAATATCTAAAAAGTCTCGTCTCTTATCGCAACCCCTATTGCGATATCTCCTTATGTCGCAACCACTGTTGAGACATGGCGCGAAGTCGCAACCAACTGTTGAGACTTGGTCACGAAGTCGCAACCAACTGTTGAGACTTGGTCACGAAGTCGTGATAACGCCACTTTTGGCGTTATTTTCGGTTCTCAAACCAACGAGATTGGCTTGTATTCAAGTAAAATGGCGTGTACTTTACGGTTTATCGAGTGAATTATGCAGGTTAGCTAAAAGGCGGCATTTCTCGAGAAAGAAGCTAAAAAGAGCCCAAAACGAGTCAAAACGAAGCCTAACGGGAGCCCAAAAGCCAAGCCCAAGACCCGTGAACGAACCAGGACCCGACCCGCGAACCAGAAACAGACCCAGACTGCATAAAGAAGACGTGCGACCTGCCACGCGACTTGCAAGTCGCGCAGCAAGTCGCGTAAGGGTCTGTTTGGTCGATTTCAGTTTTATAATTCGGGGTTTAGGTCACTTTTTCGGTATCATTCGGACGGCAGACGATCCAGAGCAGTTCCGGGGCGATTTTGGGCGATTTTTCGAAGTCCTCGAGGTCACGACACAGAGCCGATCACGATTACATTCAAGACGGAGCGTAGAGACGAACACGAGAGGGAGTTTTCATCACTTGTTACCACGATTTCACTTTTACATTTGATCATGTTTACATTCACTTTTGAATACTTTTCTCTTATGTTTGAATCCACCACCGACATGAACTAACCGGTTCGTGTTGGGGGTTGGAATGAATTCGGTTTTTAAGCATGTAACGAATTGATTTGAACTTTTATCAGTTTTTCCTTATTAATTGAAGCATGTGATTTTGTTCTTAACGCTTTTGTGAATTTGGCCAGTTTACAATTGATTTGTTGATTAGCAATTAAGTTCGTGAGAATTAACTGCTATTTAGACTTAGGAATTGCATGCCTAAAGCCCAAAAAGGTGATAGAGATATACCAAGTAAGCTTTAGTCCCATTTAAACCGTTAGGTTATTATCGAGAGATAAAATCTAGCCAATTTAACATAAATCGAGTACTTAATGTGTTTTGAAATCCATGGGAGAGATCGAGAGATTGAACCTATCCTTTTCAGAATAAAATCCGTTGTTATTCGAAAGAAAGCAATGGTGATCTTTAAAAGATTTGGGAGTCATTAAGAGGATTAACTGGTAACTGTTTTGAGTCAATTATTTGCATGTGTAGAATTTGAGGATTTCCAACCCTCAACTTTCTCTCTATCGAAGTCTTTAAAGCTGTTCTGTTTGTCTTGTGTTTGTGTTGATTTTGTTTATTGCAAGTAACTGGTATAAAACCAATCCTCAAATTTCGACAGTTCAATTAATAGTTCTTATAGTAATTGTGATATTTAGTTCCTAGTTCCCGTGGATTCGATACTCGTACTTCCGTACGTTATTACTTGATTCGACACCATACACTTGCGGTTAGATTTTAGGGGGGTTAAACCCTCCTATCAAGTCACAACCAACTGTTGAGACTTGGTCACGAAGTCGCAACCAACTAAGTTCATACATGTCTCAACCAACTAAAAACGTAAAAACCCAGAAATTGAAGATTTAAGCTATGCATGTTGCTATAAACTTCCAGATATGTTTAACATTACTATTCTAACATATCTATTAACCCAAATTTCCCAAAACATTCCAGAATCATCAAAACCCATTTTATCCTTATAAAAGCTTATGAACACAATATTCATATTTCGATACTATGTATGTTTCTAGAAATCTGCAGATATGTCTTGGACCATTAACATAACATATTTATCAATTTCATAATTATCATAATCATCCATATCATCAAAACCCATCTAAAATCCCATATAAACTCTTAAATAAAAAGTGAAGACTTTTAGATAGTAATCATACCTTTTATTTCCACAAATTGTACTCTAATTGTCAACAAATACTTGTCCTTCTTCTTTTCTTTCTTGCTGCCGAGAGTAAACCCCAAGAACCAAAAGTAAACCAAATAATTACCCTTTCACTTTTCTCTCTTTTTGTTCTTAGCCGAGTAAACACACGCACGCACCAAAACTCAGTAAAAGAAATGAGGACACCTCCTCATAAATTCTACTTTTGACATAAGATTGACACCTCACCCAATTATTACCAAACAACCCTCAAACTTTCATCCTTTGACAAGTTCCATCCCTATAGTTATGAATTAATTTAAAGTTTATCCCATACTTAATATTTCATAAAACACATAAAAATCATAGCTTTAACAATAAAACCCATCTTAATATTTTTATACCAAAAATCGAGATGTTACAAATGGCAACCCAAACTAGATAGATATTAACGGCAAGATATATAGCAAAACAATTATAAAGCTTAAAGTTAAATAATAAAGTGCATGTCGTATATATAACAATCCTAACGTTTGCCCAACAAATGGCAACCCAAACTAGATATATAAGATAGCTAGCTACCTAGTCTTGGTCAAAAAAAATACTTACCGCAAAACGGATACACCGCGATGTCACATACTCCCCGGATTCGGAAGATGTGCTATCAGTTCCCGACCGCCGCTTCTTATGGGTATGGTCGAAGAGCTCAATACCCGACGGTGGCACGCCTCCTTTTGCTCTCGTCTGCAAAGATCAAATAATACAAACATAGGCGAATTATAACATGTTAAGCAACCAACAAACTAGTAACGCAATTGGTTAATAATAACATATGAAGGTCATACCAATCTTGCAGTTGTCTCCCCGAAAGAGATCGATCCATTTGTGTGCTTCGATATTTCACCATCAATCTCTGTCATTCGGTTCGAACGCGCCCCCACTGAAACCGACTTCCAATGATCGTTGTTCCATAAATCGAATATTGCATTCCACTTATTCGCATCTAACCAGTTGGGATTGAAGGGGCGCAACAAGTCCATATCTCTATTCGGGTCGTCGTCGTCATAAGGCCGACCATTTTGGTTGCTCAAACGGGCGGCTCTACTTCGTGCGCTTGAAAGATTGTCGTTGTAGGATTTCCCACATTTCTTCTCCCATATTTGACGAATCCGAGCATCCAACGCCGGGTCCCATGTGTAGTATTGTTGAACATACATGTTTAGTTATTTTTAAGTTTACAAGAATACTACCAAAGATTTAATTACTTAAATATACACTACGAACCTGGAACCGCTCAAACATTTGGTTGCGAGAAGAAAGAGGGATGTGAGACCAACTGCGATGTCCCCCGGTAAAGTATAGCCGATTGATGTTCGTCGCAGCTCGGCTTATTTAGCCATCATTAAACCTACATAATGAAATGAATTAATATCGATATAAGGAACAATTAACTTGATCAAAAAGTTAATAGAAATGAATTTACTCCATTGAATCCTCAGAGCGTGGTGCAATCCTCGTCCTCTGCGATGGCGCCGGGACCTGCGGAATACCACTGGCACGGTTCTGATATCCAGACTCCGCCTCTGGATGTGCTGAGCCGCTACTAGAGGCTCCGCCAGTACCTCGGCTAGGAGTAGCTCGGCCGGATGCCGGGGTACGCGACATTGTCTACAAAGCAACGTTAGAAAACATAGAACAGTAATTCAAGTTTACAACACAATTAGACAAAGTTTACTAAGTCTAAGATTAACAGATAACAAAACATGGAAACAATTAGACAAAGTTTACTAAGTCTAAGATTAACAGTTAGCAAAACATGGAAACAATTAGACAAAGTTTACTAAGTCTAAGATTAACAGATAGCAAAACATGGAAACAATTAGACAAAGTTTACTAAGTCTAAGATTAACATAGTATTTATTCATCAGATGAGTGATCAGATAAGTCAGGTTCTCTTTCGACATACTAAGTTGCTTCAACATCTTCTTTGTCTCGTAAAAGCTACCAACCAATTGTTCACCTTTAGGTAGCATTTCTTTCACCATAGCAATGTTACGATTGTAGGTTGTCTCTAGTACATTGCAATCTGACTTCCAGTTCAAAAACCTTGCCGCTGCCTCTAACTTTGAAAAGTTCTAGCATCCCTCCCACAAAGGCTGGTCTGAAGCTTCTAACATCTCATAGAAACGTCGTGCATGTTGATTCGGTTATTGCTCCTCCCACATACTTGATGTACCGGGAATATTTTGGTCCATCACCATTTGTTGAACACCGTCAACCTCGGAATAATCTTCGTCTACTATTGCCTGTTGAACTAAGGGTTCTATTTCGCCGTGTGCATACTAGTGAGTATAAGAAAGCATGAATCCTATTCTTAATAAGTCTAAATGAACCTCATCTCTAATTTTATACTTTGTAAGTTTACATTTCTTACAAGGACATTTTGTAAATAATGTTACCCCCTCATCTATGCCTCTCGGTAGAATAGATTGCTCATATGTGAAGGCAAAATCCAAAAATCGTTCTACTTCACATCTAAAAACATGATTTATTTCACCACTCCTATTTACTCGTTTGTACATCTATCCTCTATCTGTATTATTCGACATAGCTACAAACACATAATATATACACATATTAGAAAAAAAGTCCATTTATAACTTACATTTTATATACATATAATATATACACATATTAGAAAAAAGTCCATCTATAACTTACATTTTATATACACTTAATATATACACATTACATACATACATACATACATACATACATACATACATACATACATACATACATACATACATACATACATCAAGATTAAACAATTTAACCCATCTTGGACAATCTTTTTGATTTGTAACATTGATTAAACAATTTAACCCAAATGTACTTGGACTATCTTTTTAACCCAATTTTGATTAAACATACATCAAGATTAAACATACATCAAGATTAAACAATTTAACCCAAATGTACTTGGACAATCTTTTTAACCCAATTTTGATTTGTAACATTGATAGGAGTAAACTAAATAATCAAACATCACATACATACATACATACATACATATATACTTACATTTTATATACACTTAATATATACACATTACATACATACATACATACGTACATACATACGTACATACATACATCAAGATTAAACAATTTAACCCATCTTGGACAATCTTTTTGATTTGTAACATTGATTAAACAATTTAACCCAAATGTACTTGGACAATCTTTTTAACCCAATTTTGATTAAACATACATCAAGATTAAACAATTTTGATTAAACATACATCAAGATTAAACATACATCAAGATTAAACAATTTAACCCAAATGTACTTGGACAATCTTTTTAACCCAATTTTGATTTGTAACTGTTGGGAACTGAAAATGAGCTAAGTATGGATAGTGCTGCTAGTCCATAATTTCTACTGCTAAGTCTACATTAATACTGCCAGAAGAAAGTTAATACTGCTGGGCAAGATTACTACTGCGTAGACATGGTTAGTACTGCTAGACCAAATTACTACTGCAAGACATGGTTAGTACTGCTAGACCAAATTACTACTGCAAGACATGGTTAGTACTGCTAGACCAAATTACTACTGCAAGACATGGTTAGTACTGCTGAGCTGAGATACTACTGCTAGAAGACTGTGAAGGTTAATACTGCTGAAGGTCGTTAATGCTGCTAAGTCAAAACATTGTTAATACTGCTGAGTAGATATGTATGGTATGAGAAGATAAAGAAGGAAAGCTGAAGATAAGCATGGAAGTATATTTTGAAGATTGTTTTATTCTTAGTAGTTATCTTGTACTTATTCTGTTATAAATAGTATTGATAGATAGCTATTAGAATATAGATGATAGACGAGTTAATATACGTGTGAAATAGAATTCGATATTTATTCAAGAGTGAATAAACCTCAAGGGTAAGAACCCTATTTCTAGAGAAGTAGAAGTCGTCTTGTTGAGCCTGTTCAACAAGATTGAGGTTTGGTTGTTGATATTGTGATTCAAAACAGTGAATACAAAATTGTGAATTTTCTGTTACATTGTTCTTGATTGTGAGAATTAAAGTTCTTTTCCGCAGATTCTTTAATTCTGAATTCTAAGTGTTTATTGTCTTGTTAAGATTCGATCCTGACAAGTGGTATCAGAGCAAGTGTTTCTTAGAATTCTACAGTCATTATGGAAAATTCTTTTGAATCAAACAGTACTCTTGTTTCAAAGGTTCCCATGCTCAAACCCAATGAATTTGACATGTGGAAACTGAGAATCAAGCAGTACATTCTTCTTACTGATTATGCAATATGGGACATCATTGAGAATGGTCCATGTGCTGAAGGAAGAGTAGGAGCAGATGGCAAAAGACCTCCTCCCAAGACAGATGCTGAAAAGAAAGTCAGACAAACAGAGATGAAGGCCTTAAGCACTCTGCTTTTGGCTATTCCTAATGAGTACCAACATCAATTCCAACACTGCACAGATGCACAGATGTTGTGGAATGCTCTGGAGAAAAGATTTACTGGCACAAAGAGCACAAAGAGAAACCAAAAGGCTATTCTCAGGCAACAATATGAGAATTTCATATCTGCAAAGAATGAGTCTATGACTCAAACTTTTGACAGATTTAACAAGTTGATTGGAGAATTAGCTACTGTGGGTGTACACATGGATGCTGATGATGTCAATAGAAAGTTCCTTAGATCATTGGGAGAATAATGGACCATGTACACAGTCTCATTCAGACAGAATGACCAATTGGAGGACAAAGAGCTAGATGACCTCTACAATGATCTGAGAGTATTTGAGGCTGAAGTTGAAGCCAAGAAAAGGCCATCTGGATTTGTTTATAATGCTGCTTTATTATCTTCATCCTCTGATAATGCTGCTAACCCTGATTCTGTTAATACTGCAGGTTCTGTTAATGCTGCTGGTGGAACTAATCAAGAGAAGACTACAGATTCTGTACTAGAAGCATTCTTTTCTAGTCATGTTCACTCTTCTCTAATCAATGATGATTTAGAGCAGATTAATGCTGATGATCTGGAAGAGATGGACATCAAGTGGCAGATGGCTATGCTATCAATGAGGGTGAAGAAATTCATCAAAAGGACTGGGAGAAACAACTTTTCCCAGAGAAGAGAAGATGGTGCAGGCTTTGACAAGTCCAAGGTTGAGTGTTATAAGTGTCACAAGATGGGACACTTTGCCAGAGAATGCAGAAGTGGAGGATCACATCAACAGGCTCAAAATGGAAACCAAAACAGAAGCTCCTCTCAAGCCCTTGTTTCTCAACAAGGAATGGGATTTGATTGGAGTGATCAAGCTGAGGAAGCCTGTCAGAATCAAGCTCTTATGGCAGAAGTATCTGATATTCCCACTGAGGTACAATCTAAACTCTGTTCTCAAGCTTGCATTGATGCTGTTAAAAGATATAGGGATCACAATCAGGGTATGTGTGATAACCTTAAGAGGCTAGAGAAAGATGTGAAAGATTATGTTAGGATTGTAGAAAGGTTTGAGGAACAGATTAGAGCTTTTCAAGCTAATGAACTTCAACACTCCTATGATACTAACTATTGGAAGTGGGAGAAGAATGAGTATGAGATTAAGCTGAAAGTGTCTGGGGAGGAGAATGAGAAATTAAAAGAAGAGCTTAAGAAGGTTAAACTTGATGTTGAAAAGTTTACCTGTGCTTCTAAAACCATGGATACCATCATTAAGGCTCAAATCCATGACAAGATGAAAGTAGGGATAGGGTACAATGCCACACCTCCACCCTACAATAACAACTACATACCTCCTAAGTCTGATTTGTTAGAGACCAAGGATAGGAAGGATCCTGAATTAAAAATCAATATAGATCCTTGTGAAGAAGAAGTAGTAGTTAAGGATAAAACAGAGAAGGAAGAATCTAAGAAGAATAAGAGTGTTAGTAGTAAGGTTCCCTTAGACAATGAAATTGTGACCAATGAGAAAGATGGACATCCTTGGGGAAAGAACAATGAGATAAAAAGGACTGAAACAGAAAAGGGAGTCCATTACACACAGACCACAGTTGTGGCTCCCAATACCTGTAAACATTGTTCTTGTAAGAAATCTCAAGAGCTTAAGCCCCAAAAACATGATAACAAAAGGGGTAATCAAAGAAATTGGAATAACCAGTGGGCTATGAGACAAGGAGTTGATCTGAACAGAATTAACAGGCCAAAACCTTGTTTCATCTGTGGTAAGCTAAATCATTTAGCCAAACACTGTTATTTCAATCCTGTTAACCAAAGGTTTAATGCTCAAAGATCTTTTCAAAAACCTGGTGGTTACAGAAAGAATGGTGGCTATAAAAAGCCTGCAAAGAAAAATGTGGCCAAGAAACAAGATAAACCTAAAAGCCACATAAAGAAAACGACTGAAAAGGAATGTGGTACTATGTGGGTTCCAAAAGGCACTAAAAACAATACTGCTGCTAGCAGTGTTAGTACTGCTTCAAAAGTTGGTGCTGCTAGCAGTGTTAATACTGCTAGTAATCATTCCAAAGTTAGTGCTGCTAGCAATGTTAGTGCTGCTAACACTTTTAGTGCTTCTTCTTCAGATAGTACTGCTGCTAGCAGTGTTAACTCTGTTAATACTGCTTCTAGCAGTGTTAACTCTGTTAATACTGCTACCTCTGTCAGTACTGCTGATACTGCTGCTCCCAGTAAGAGTACTGCTAGCACTGTTAGTACTTCTGAGGTTAATACTGCTTCTAGTACTGCTACACCAATAATTTTGACAAAGTACTCCAGTACTGCAGTACCTAAATTTGAAAATCTCATCAAAACCAAGTGCAAGTACTTTGATGAGCAAGGGAGACCCAAGACCACTTCGGCTTGGGTTCCCAACAAAACTAACTGATTTATCTTAATGTGCAGGGTAACCAACAGCTCAAGGGGAAGAGCATTTGGCATGTTGATAGTGGTTGCTCCAGGCACATGACAGGTAACATGGCCTGCCTCAAAAATTTCAAAAAGATTGATGGAGGACATGTTGCATTTGGGGATAATCCTGCTGGTGGAAATATAAGTGGTAAGGGTGATGTTTCAAAGGGTAAGATGACCTTTGAAGATGTGTACTATGTTGAACAATTGAGATACAACCTGTTAAGTGTATCACAGGTTTGTGACAAGAAGCATAGCATATTGTTTACTGATTCTGAATGTATTATCCTTGCTCCTGGATACAAAGTGGTTGATGAAAACATGATACTTCTGAGAACTCCTAGGAAGGATAATGTTTATTGTTTAGATTTGGAAAGTGTATCATCTGATTCATCCCTAAATTGTTTAGTTTCAAAAGCTTCTTTGGATGAATCATCACTTTGGCACAGAAGGATGTGTCACATGAACTTTAAAACAATGAATAAACTTGTTAAGAATAACCTTGTAAGAGGTTTGCCATCCAAAGTCTATTCATGTGATGATCATTGTGTTGCTTGTCTCAAAGGAAAACAACACAAAACTTCTCATAAGTCCAAAGAGATAAACACTATCTCAAATCCTCTTCAACTGTTACATATGGATCTGTTTGGTCCTACTAATGTGATGAGTATTGGCAAGAAATCATACTGCTTAGTTATTGTTGATGATTATTCTAGATTTACTTGGGTATATTTTCTGAGAACTAAAGATGAGACAAGTGGACTGATCAAATCTTTTATTCTCAAAATTGAAAACCAATCAAATCAAAGAGTGAAAGTCATTAGATCAGATAATGGAACTGAGTTTAAAAATTTTGATCTAAACACCTTTTGTGAAGAAAAAGGAATTGAGAGACAATACAGTGCTCCTAGGACTCCACAACAAAATGGTGTTGCTGAGAGAAGGAATAGGACACTAATTGAGGCTGCTAGATCTCTGTTAACTGATTCAAAGTTACCAATTACTTTTTGGGCAGAAGCAGTTAATACTGCCTGCTATGTTCAAAACAGAGTTTTAGTGGTAAAGCCTAAAAACAAGACACCTTATGAGCTTTTCAATAAAAAGAAACCATATATTGGATTTTTCAAACCATTTGGATGTCCTTGTACCATTCTCAATACCAAATCTCACTTAGGTAAGTTTGATAGCAAAGCAGATGATGGTTTTCTTGTTGGGTATTCATCTCAGAGTAAGGCCTACAGAGTTTTTAATACCTCTTCAAGAATAATTGAAGAAAGTGACAATGTCAAATGCAATGAGAACACACCAAATCCTATTGGTTCAGGTCCTAATTGGCTATTTGACATTGATTCACTCACTAATTCTTTGGGTTTCAGTAGTGATGTATATGCAGGACAAAGGGATACACCATCATCAGAACACAGAATTCAATCTGTGATATTTCCACTCCCTTCCATTGATCCTGTTGAATTCTGTGAACACCAAGAGGAGACTGAACCTATTCAGAATGAAGAAGAGAGGAGAGCAGAGGAAAATCAGTCTTCAGGTCCAAATTACAGAGAATCTGAGGTGACTGAAGAAGCAGAAACAAATCCAGAATTAAATGAGTCAAATCTGGATGAGAACATACAAGAGGAAGCTGGTCATCCAACAAGAACTCAGAAAAATCATCCTTCTGAGTTGGTGATTGGAGATATTGCATCTCCCATGATGACTAGAAAGCAAAGCAGACTCCAAGAGTTGCAAGAGCAGCAAAATACAGTTAACACTGTTCTTACTTGCTTTCTGTCCCAGATTGAGCCCAAAAAGGCTTATGATGCTATGAAAGACCCAAGCTGGATAGAGGCAATGCAAGAATAGCTGCTACAGTTCAAATTACAGGATGTTTGGGACTTGGTAGACCTTCCAAAAGGTCATAGAGCAATTGGCACCAAGTGGATTTTCAGGAACAAGAAGGATGACAGAGGGATTGTGATCAGAAACAAAGCTAGACTGGTTGCACAAGGGTACACTCAGGAAGAAGGAATAGATTATGAGGAAGTCTTTGCTCCTGTGGCAAGGATTGAAGCAATCAGGTTATTTCTAGCCTATGCCTCATACATGAAGTTCAAAGTGTACCAAATGGATGTCAAAAGTGCATTTCTGTATGGAAGTATTGAGGAAGAAGTATATGTCTGTCAACCCCCTGGATTTGAGAATCCATTGCACCCTGACAGAGTATACAAGCTGAAGAAGGCTCTTTATGGTTTGCATCAAGCCCCAAGAGCATGGTATGACACTCTGTCTACCTATCTCTTGAAAAATGACTTTGAAAGAGGAGTAATTGACAAGACCCTTGTTGGTGCAAGTGTACCACATCTCTATATATTTATATATATTTATTTTGATGATTACAAACACACCGCATTATTGTTTATCTAACAATTTAATCCAAGTGTGCAGTTGTTGAAGAACACGAAGATTTAATCTGAAGGGTTCAAGACGGAAGTGTTTACGTCGTCATCATTGTTTATAACTAATAATGATAAACACCCTAAAATAATATACCACTTGGATATTTCTAAAAACCTTTTAAATAATATTTTAAATAAGAAATTTTGGTTCTAGAAGTATCTGCCATGCGTACTGTTTCTGCAACCACTTTCTGACGCAGGTATACCGCGAAGGTAGAGCCGGTATTCCGCGGTGGTACGGCCGGTATACCGCGGGTGTTCAGCCGGTATACCGCGGCAGGCGTGGTGTTTGTTTCTGATTGGTTGGAAGTACTTTTTCTGACGGCGGTATACCGCGAGTCCTAGCCGGTATACCGCGGGTACGTATTCCAGAAGTCAACTTTGCATGAGAGCCGTTGAGTGTCAGTGTACTTTTGTCTGCACGGTATACCGCGTGCATTTGGCGGTATACCGCGGATTGCATGTTTCCGTTGGAGATGCTGATATATAAAGAAGCATGCTGGTGATGAAGAAGACAGACCACACAAACAGCAACAACAACAATCCAAACTCTCAGCTCTCTCACTCTCACTTATTTTATATATATATATTTTATAAAACATTTTTTATAAAATATCCAAGTGTGATTATTATACAAGAGTGATTACCCATTGTGAGTTATACTCTTCTTGTAAGTATTTGAATAACGGGTGTGTGATCCTGTTTATCTCATAGCAGAGGCTTGAGAAACTATTACAAATTCCTTTGTATTTGGTTTGTGTTCTACCGTAAAGAATACATTTATTGGATCGTGTCGAGAAGTGTCTCGGCTGCTGGTTTATCACAGTTGGTGGTAAATCAGTAAATCTCCGTGTCAAGTATCTCTTACCTTTATCTCTTTATTTATTCCGATGTGCTTTATTATATTTGTTTATATAAACTGCTTTGCATTTATATTTATTTATATAATCTCTGTGTATTTGTTTATGTTTACACTCTTCTTTATTATTTGTATACTCTGATTTATTTTTACTGTTTCAGTACTGTATTTATTTATAAAAGAATTTTTGAAAGTAAAAGATTTTAAATACAACCTTACCCCCCCCCCCCTAGGTTGTCTAACATTTGGTATCAGAGCGGGTCTTTCAAAAATTTTCTGTTTAAATATTTTTTTAAATGGCTCAACAAACTAATTTTGTGTTTTCTAAACCTCCTTTGATAGATACTGAAAAGTTTGGCATTTGGGCCGAGCTATTTGAATGTCACGTTCGTGGCAAAAGTCAAAAAATTTGGGATATTATAGAAAATGGGAATTTTAGACCAACCAAAGTTGAAAATGATCTTATTGTTGATAAACCCATAAAAGATTGGACTCCCGCTGAAGAATCTCATTATTGTTTAAATTTTGAAGCTAAAAATATATTATATGCTGCTTTAACCTCTGATGAAATTGAAAGAGTTTATACTTATAAAACTGCTAATCAAATCTGGCAAAGCTTGAGCGACACTCATCGTGGAAATACTCAAGTTAAAAGCTCTAAAATAAATATTCTTGTTCATGATTATGAATTATTTGAAATGTCAAAAGATGAGTCAATCGACTCAATGTTTAAACGTTTTAACCTCATTATGACTACTTTGAAGGGATTAGGTCGTACTTATCCTAATGAGGATTATGTAAGGAAAATTCTTCGAGCACTTCCTTCGGAGTGGATGGCAAAAATCACATCCTTGGAAGACTCCCGAGATCTCGCAACTATGAAGCTCGATGATCTCATCGGCAATCTTAAAGTGCACGAAATTGCACTAAGAAGAAATCAAGTCCGGGAGCAAGTCAAAAAGAAATCCATAGCTTTAAAAGTCATTGCCTCAAAAGAAGAGGAAAAGGAAGAGGAGGAAGAAGCCAGCTCATCCGATGACGAACCCGAAAATCTTGATGATTTAGTCAAGTTGGTAAGAAAACTTTCTAAACTTTTATCTAACAGAAAGTTTGCCAAAAATGATAGGTTTCAAGAAAATGGAGACTACCGTCGTGGTGGTAAAAACCAAAGTCGCAACGTCCATAAAAGTGAAGACAAATATGACGAATCTAGCGACGATGAAAAAGCCAATAAAAAGAAAGGCTTTTGCTATGTGTGTGGTGACAAGGATCACTATGCAAGTGTGTGTCCGAATCGAGCAAAACAAATCAACACACCAAAAGCTTTAGTTGGAGGCGCGATGAGCGCAAGCATAAATGAGGCCAAAAATTTTTGTTTCATGGCCGACCATGATAATGAGGTATCTTCATCATATTCTTCTAAAAATAATTGTGATAATTATTATAGTGACGATGAAAATAATCTTGACGAATTATATAAATCATTTCATGATATGGCCGCTCTTGCAAATAGGTATAAAGATGAAATCTCTAATTTAAAAGAAACCGTATCCGCATATAAAAAAGAAATAGATGACGGTAAACAAAAATCTGCTTATGATTTAGATGTTATCACTAAATTAGAAAATAAATTAAGTGAAAAAGATATTTGTAAATCTTGTGTTATTTTAAATGATAAAATTGCATGCTTAAATAAAAAGACACATGAAGATATTGCATGTACAAAATGCGAGTCTCTTGAAAATGAAATTGCATGTTTAAATGCTAAATGTAAATCGCATGAGAAAAATGACTTATTAGCAAATGCTTTTAATAGTAGCAATGATAAAGTGCTTAAAATGCTAAATATGCCTAATCGTATAAATTGTCGTAAAGGCATTGGTTCCGATACATGTGTTGATAAATGTTCGTGTAAACCCATTAAAAGATTTTTTGCATCTCCTAAAGTTGATACGAGAAAACCTCCGTATGTATCCAAAATGAATAATGTGAATTATATGCCGAGGAAACCGTATGCTTGCATGTATAATAGCAAATTTTCTAGACCAAAGAATAATATAAATTTGCATGCTTCATTTTACGTCTATGATAAATACGATCGTAAAATAAAAATGGTTAGAAAATGGATTCCGAAAGGAATGTTTAATGTTGACAATCCCGGTGGGATGCGTTTGTGGTTTTAAACAAATTTTTGTGGATTGTATGTTGTCGTATTTTATTTTATGTCGACAACATGTTCTTTATTTATTTTTGCAGTTTATGTTTTATACTAACTGTTAAAAGGACCCATATGAAAAGGGTACCACGAAAATTTTCTTTACCTTTTGTAGGTGTTTCCTGCCGAGGATATAATACGTGTTTCCTGACGAGGTTATAATACGTGGTTACCTGCCGAGGTTATAATACGTGGTTACCTGCCGAGGTTATAATACGTGGTTACCTGCCGAGGTTATAATACGTGGTTACCTGCCGAGGTTATAATACGTGGTTACCTGCCGAGGTTATAATACGTGGTTACCTGCCGAGGTCATAATACGTGGTAATTTTTTTTTGCTCACATAAAATTAACCGAAAAATCGAAGCCTTAAGATCCTTTTTTTTTGGTGCAAGTGTTTCTTTTTGGTTATTCTGTTTCATGTCAATTATATGCGTATTTTTTTTTATGCATATTTTTATCCCTCAAATTTTATAAAATCAAATTGATATCGTTATTAATTTGAGGGGGAGCGTTTTATTATCTTTTAACCATGAGATTATGCTCTCTCAAATATATGCATATTTTGAGGGGGAGCATCTCTCGAGGGGGAGCATACCGTCTTTCTTAACCCTTTTTGCTTCGACAAACGGGGGAGAGAAACCGCATATGCTCATGCTTAGCGGTTGTGTTTGTCATCATCAAAAAGGGGGAGATTGTTGGTGCAAGTGTACCACATCTCTATATATTTATATATATTTATTTTGATGATTACAAACACACCGCATTATTGTTTATCTAACAATTTAATCCAAGTGTGCAGTTGTTGAAGAACACGAAGATTTAATCTGAAGGGTTCAAGACGGAAGTGTTTACGTCGTCATCATTGTTTATAACTAATAATGATAAACACCCTAAAATAATATACCACTTGGATATTTCTAAAAACCTTTTAAATAATATTTTAAATAAGAAATTTTGGTTCTAGAAGTATCTGCCATGCGTACTGTTTCTGCAACCACTTTCTGACGCAGGTATACCGCGAAGGTAGAGCCGGTATTCCGCGGTGGTACGGCCGGTATACCGCGGGTGTTCAGCCGGTATACCGCGGCAGGCGTGGTGTTTGTTTCTGATTGGTTGGAAGTACTTTTTCTGACGGCGGTATACCGCGAGTCCTAGCCGGTATACCGCGGGTACGTATTCCAGAAGTCAACTTTGCATGAGAGCCGTTGAGTGTCAGTGTACTTTTGTCTGCACGGTATACCGCGTGCATTTGGCGGTATACCGCGGATTGCATGTTTCCGTTGGAGATGCTGATATATAAAGAAGCATGCTGGTGATGAAGAAGACAGACCACACAAACAGCAACAACAACAATCCAAACTCTCAGCTCTCTCACTCTCACTTATTTTATATATATATATTTTATAAAACATTTTTTATAAAATATCCAAGTGTGATTATTATACAAGAGTGATTACCCATTGTGAGTTATACTCCTCTTGTAAGTATTTGAATAACGGGTGTGTGATCCTGTTTATCTCATAGCAGAGGCTTGAGAAACTATTACAAATTCCTTTGTATTTGGTTTGTGTTCTACCGTAAAGAATACATTTATTGGATCGTGTCGAGAAGTGTCTCGGCTGCTGGTTTATCACAGTTGGTGGTAAATCAGTAAATCTCCGTGTCAAGTATCTCTTACCTTTATCTCTTTATTTATTCCGCTGTGCTTTATTATATTTGTTTATATAAACTGCTTTGCATTTATATTTATTTATATAATCTCTGTGTATTTGTTTATGTTTACACTCTTCTTTATTATTTGTATACTCTGATTTATTTTTACTGTTTCAGTACTGTATTTATTTATAAAAGAATTTTTGAAAGTAAAAGATTTTAAATACAACCTTCCCCCCCCCCCCCCCCCTAGGTTGTCTAACATTTGTTTATCAAGAGGAGAAAGAGAGGTACATTACTTGTTCAGATCTATGTGGATGACATCATCTTTGGATCCACCAATGATCAAATGTGTAAAGAGTTTGAAGAATTGATGCACAAAAGCTTCAAGATGAGTTCCATGGGAGAACTTACATTCTTTCTTGGGCTTCAGGTAAAACAAAGGAAAGATGGGATTTTTATTAGCCAATCCAAGTATGTGAAAGACATCCTGGACAAGTTTGGTTTATCAGACTCAAAGCCAGCAAGCACACCTATGGAGACACACAAACAGCTCACTGCTGATCTTGAGGGGGAGGATGTGGATGTCCATCATTACAGATCAATGATTGGATCTCTCATGTATCTCACAGCCTCTAGACCAGATATTATGTTTTCAGTCTGTGTTTGTGCCAAATTTCAAGTTACACCAAAGCAATCTCATCTTCATGCAGTCAAGAGAATTTTCAGATACCTAAGAGGGCAACCTAGACTAGGTCTCTGGTATCCTTATGAATCATCTTTTGACTTGCTTGCATACTCAGATAGTGACTTGGGTGGAGCTACCATGGATAGAAAGTCTACTTCAGGTGGATGTCAGTTTTTGGGTACAAGACTAGTATCTTGGCAGTGTAAGAAACAAACCACAGTGTCCTTATCTACCACAGAGGCTGAGTACATAGATGCTGCAAGCTGCTGCTCTCAGGTTCTATGGATTCAGAATCAGATGTTGGACTATGGGGTAACATTTCTTCACACTCCAATCTTCATTGATAACAACAGTGCTATTAGCATTGTTAATAATCCAGTCAAACACTCAAAAACAAAGCATATAGAGATAAGGTATCACTTTATAAGAGATTGCAATGAAAAGAAATTAATTCAGGTTGCTAAAGTTCATACAAATGACCAGTTTGCTGATCTATTCACAAAAGCTTTTGATGTGGGTATGTTGGTCCCGAAAGGCTTAAACAAGTTTGTAGAAGGGGGGGGTTGAATACAAACACACTATTTTACTTTTCTAAATTGTTTATTGATAAATCATTAACAATTTACAGCTTGTTGCGGAAACAAGATTAAGGATAAACCTAAATCTAAACAAGTTGGAACACTAAGGTTTTCTTGCACTAAGAAAGATGAGGAGATTACTAATAAAATCCTATCTTGAGAGATTTGAACTTGTCCAGAGTTAGCAAGTTGCTTCAAATGAAGTGAGTTCATATCTTTATATACTGCATGCATTTAATGCAATCCAGTATATACTTTACACGTGTCATCAGCGGATTGGTTGCATGTCATTGACCTTTGATGACAACCTTAGTAGCCGCATGAATGAACAGTGTAGTATCAGAGTGGTTGTACGATTTCAGATTTTTCGGAGGTTCTTTTCTGACATTTCGTACGGTGGCGTGCAAGGGAGGTTAAGACAAAAGTACTTTGTATGGAGGACTTCATGATCAGCTTTCGTTGATTCAGCGATTATCATTTACTATTCAGCAGATGATAAAGTTCAGCGAAAGCTGAAGTCTTGTACTTGATACTTCACGTTGAGTGGACAAATCTGAGTCTTCGCTGATCCGCATCAGTTCATTAGGAGACTTGTCGCTGGTTCTTGAGCTTGATCTTCGACTTCAGCGTAGAACCTTTGTTGACGTGAATCTTGTCTTCAGGGATCATAAGTAAACAACTAACTTATCAGCGATCACCATAAGGACTGAACAGACTCAGCGATATGGTGAACAGTGTTCGCTGAATGTTTAATTTAAAAGTGCGAGAGTTCCTATCAGCAGTACTGTAAGATCTTAGTACTTATCAGCGATAGTGAAACTCTGATACATATTGTTTACTTACAATTTTCACTAAGTATTTAAGATAGGGTCATTATCAAATCACTGAGGGTTTGGATCAACAATCTCCCCCTATTTGATTATGACATAGCAACAGAGAAAATTGCTATTTAATGAAAACATAAGGATAAAAAGAACTCATAAAATATTTGTCCCTTTTACTGTTTTCTGGGATCTTTTCAGTACTGATGGAGTAAAGTACATTCGCTGAAATCTTTCTTTAAATCTTTGAATCAGGTTACAATATGAATAAGAAAGATTATAAGTACAAGCGAAATAAATTACAAGTACTGAAGGATGACTGATACAATAGAGAAAAATGGTGATTGTTGTCAGCCTTCAAAGGGTTCTTCCTTAATGAGAAGTTCATCAAGGGTTGTCTTTTCAGTTGGAATCATCCAGTCAGGAACCTTTTCTCCTTTATTCTTTAGCTTCAGAGCAGCTTCAAAAATCAAGGGTTTTAGGTGTCGTGCCTGAATGTCTTTTCTGAAGTCGCACCAGTAGATGAGATCTTTGAGCTGTTCGATTGGAGTGATTGGAAGCTCAGCGATCCGTTGAAAGCATTTACGTCCGTCGTAGTCAAGAAAGAATATTCCATAAGGATTACTAATGACTTTACCAGGGACGAAAAGTTCACATGGTGGCAAAGAGATGTCAAGGGCAGATAGATCAGGATCAGGACCAAGTACTTCAGCGCGAGAGAAACCAATTCCAGTTTCATTTCGTATGACAGGACCTGAGTTTGAATCTTGACGTTTCTTCCTTGGAGAGCCCTTTTTTCTTTTCGGCTTTAAATCAGGAACAGGAGGAATATCCACACAAGAAGATATCAAATCGATCTGTCTGTTTATCAGCTTTTCGAAATGATCCTTGTACTTAGATTTTGATGGTTGGATAGCTAACCTCATCTCCAGCCATTCAGAGAGACCATACCTTTTTACAGTGTCAGCACGAAAGGTTTCAGATGAGTCATCTTCTCTGAACAGTTTGATGTCAACAATAGGTACTCCGATGGAGGTTCTTCCAGAGATGAATACTTTGTTGATCTTCGCTGGACGATATCTGAAGTGGATTTTCTCTTTACACCAGATCAGGGTGGTCTGAGAAACTTCAGCTTTCTTTTCCACGATCTTCTGGGCTTGTTCCCAAAGCTTTCGTTGGATTTGAATGGGAATACGCTTCAGCTTGGGGTCTTTGACAGATTCTTGAGTGAGCTTGATGGCGTATTCTCTGTCTTTATCTTCAGCTTCCTTCCTTTCAGCGATGAGGCGTTCAGCTCTGAGATGATCCTGGTATTCAGCTTTTGAAATTCTGAATTTAGGAGGAACTGAAGGTAGTTGATCGCGCCTTAGGATGATTCGCTGATCCTCGAATCGCTTTATCATTTCTTCTCTCCTCTTTTGAGGAACTGAGGAGGGTCTGTTTCTGTGCGAGAGAGGTTGTTCTTCTGATTCATCAGTCTCAGAGATTAAATCTAAGACTGGGATTATGTCTTCAGCGGTAGCTGGAATTATTGGTGAAGTCGCAATAGAAGATCTTTCAGCGATATCCTCAAACAGGGGAGAGGACTAGCTGAAACGCAGCGATCTTACAAATAAGAACTGGGTAGAAGAACTTGGGTAGAAAAGATAGAAAAAAATGTGGATGTGTAGGTGTTTGTGGAATGGATAACTGATTTTTCAGAGATGATCAGGGAAGGAAAAGTAAGTTTAGTGTACCTGACAAATCGGCTTTGCAAGTAGGATCGCCAGATTATCATCTTCAGCGATGCCTTTGTCTTTGCTTTTCTCAGCGCCAGAGGCTGAGTGCTTTGTCTTTGTCTTCTCCCCTGAAGGTTCTTTTATTGAAATACCTTTAAGAGCTTTGGTTCGAGGAGCAGGTTTGACAACAAAGAAATCATCGTCATCTTCATCATCATCATCATCGTTCCTTGGAGAGGAGGATGGTTCAGCTTCAGGGATGTCGAAGTCTTCGTCTTCTTCTGCTTCAGATTCCTCAGCATCTTCTTCGAGTTTCTCCCCCTCAGATACAGAGGCGAGGTTCTCGGTTCCCTCAGGGTTTTCATCTCCCTGAGGTCCAGTAATCCGATCTTCATTACCCTCTCCCCTGATAGATTCATCATGGGAAAGGTCTTCAGCGCTCTTATTTTGATCTTCAGCGCTCTTCTCCTGTTCAGCGCTCTTCTCCCCCTCTTTCTCATGATGGGCGGGGGAGGAATGGGTAGATTCAGCATTGGTGTTGTCTCTGTCTTCTGGGCCAGAGACTTTCACACAATCTTCAAGCTTAGCTATTCTGTCTTCTAGGCCAGAAATAGCAGGCGTGATTTTCTTCAGCTCTTGGCGATCCTCTGCGGTGAATGAGTCCAAAACAGGTGCAGGGGCCGGAGCAGGAGCTGGATTATTTGCCTTGTTCACCAGCGTCTCGATCATTGTCTTGACAGAACTAAGATCGGTCTTCACTGAGCCCAAGTCGGTCTTGACCACTGACATATCACCTTCGAGTGTACCAACCGATTTCTTCAGCGTTGTAACCTCGCTGGAAACGGTGGAAACTGATGATTTGAGGTTGGTGTAGTCAGTGTAGATGTCGGAGAGCACTTTGGCAAAGTCGGCGAGAGTTTTATCAAGGTATTTGATGTCATCAGAGGAGGCCTTCTTGTCCACCACAGTAGTCAGCTTCGTCAGATTCTCTCCAGCGTTTGTTACAGCTGTAGAGTTATTTGATAGACCGGTGGTGAGATCCGCAAGTTTCATCTCCATAGACTTCAGAGACTGGTTGATGTCTCCCAAAAAAGGACCTGTAACATATAAGTACTTGTGAACAAAGGAAAGCTCAGAAGTTTCAGGTTTAGTTACAGTGTTTAAGGTGGGATCTGTACCTGCAGGAGCGTTGACGAACTCATCAAAGTTTCGAGTCCCTCCATAGTGTTCCATATCTCCCTCAAAAGTTCCGTGAGGGATGGAGATCTCTGCAGGTCCTTTCTTCGTCATTTGCTGAGAAGTTTCAACGGCTTCTTGAATGATGGCATCTCCAGTTTTGACTGGAGGAGTGTCCAAAGAAGTAGAGGGAGGAGCGAAGGATAAGAATTGGGGTTGGGTTTCAAGTTCAGCGTTGGATTCGCTGAGAAGTACTTCATCAGTCTTTTGAGAGACTGACGAAGGTTGGGTAGATTCCAAAGTTCTAACCTCAGCGTTTAAGGACGCTGAAGTAGGTTTAGAAGGGATGGCTTGAATTGGTGTGGCAGAGCGTACCACGGAACTTTCCTTCAGCTCTTCAGAATGAGCTGAGGAGTCTTCAGCATGGAGTTGCTGGGGTTGCTCCTTGGTTTTCTTGATCCTTTTGGAATCAAGAGGGGTAAGAGATTGTTTCCTTTTCTTAGAAGGAATGGATTTTGTGGCCTGGGAATCAGCGAGGGGTATAGTCGCTGAAGGAGCCACAGAAAGCGGAGAATTAAGTAGAGTGAGAAGGGTAGAGAGACGTACCTCGTTGGCGACAGGCTTGAAGTCGAGAACTTTAGGGCCAATCTGAGAGAGTTTCAGATCACCCTCTTCAGGATAGCTGTCCTTCAGGCCATATTGAAAGATGGCGCTGATGAATCGCGGGTAAGGAACCCATGCTGGTCGGTCAGCGGCAGAATCAACACGTTGAATGAGGTCTTCATAGATGATGGAGGCCCAGTCAATGTTGAGACCTTTCAGCAGTGCGTAACCCATGGCCTGCTGAGGTTGAGCGGCTTGATCAGAAGATCCGGATTTCGCTGTCATGCAGCTGATCAGGTGAGCGAAGATGAAGTTCATCTCGCTGGGCATCTTGGATTTCTTTATCAGCGTCAGCTTCTTCTCAGGTAGCTTGTCTCTTCCAGTCTCCCAGATGTAACCCATCGCATCAAGGAAAGCAATGATTTCTTCCCTGTCAGCGTGCTTCTTGTGGTCAGGAAATGGAATGAAAGGATTTTCTGAGGTAGCGTTAGGGAATTTCAGAGCTTTGCGGATTATAGCGGGGGTTATCTTGATGGTGCCATACTCAGTATCGCTGAGTATGCAGTCGATGGTTTTAGATGGATCTTTGGCTGAGGGTAGGTTGGTGTGTCTGGCAGAGTACCAGAATTGGGATAATAGACGCTGACTGGCAGGAGGTGTGATTGTCAGTGCTGTGTAGATGGGGCTATTCTTCAAAAAATTTACAGCGTCGTCTAGATGGGATACCTGCTTCCGAGGAGGAAACTCGAGAAGCGCTGAAAGGTTGTTTGCCTTTGTCCAGTCTAGTTGATCCAGCTCAAACTTAACCTGAGGAGCTTTGGTGATTTCCAGTTCCTCAGAATCAGTGGAGATGGACTCAGCGGTAACATTCAGCTTTGAAGTTGCCATTTCACTGTATTATCAGTTCAACCAAAGATGTTAACAAATAAGAAATATCTTAATGTGGAAAGAAAATTTCCATTAAGATTTTTCGAATTTTGTCCATTTCATTCAGACAAAAAAGTCTTAATGAAGATTAGGGTTTTTTTCTTGTTTTTTTTTAAAAAAAACGAATATAACACCTATAAGCCTTGTATTCCAGTTTAAAAAATGGATACGAAAGAAGAACAAGTTTAAGATTTTAGATTTAAAACTTGAAGAACAACCATGAAATTTTGGTTGTGTTTATAAAACCATGAAAGAAAATGATTTTATTTTTGAGTTCTTTTGTTTGATCTTGTGTAAAACAATGATAAGATCGAAAACAAGTTATTTGCATTTGATAATAGATAAGAACATATTAACCTTGAGTTTGATGAAGAAGATGATGAACAGTTCTTGAAGATTGAGAGCACAAAATGCAACAGTGTTCTTTTCTTGCGGAGAAAGATTGACTCGCATAAAGGACAAATATAAACTTTGAGAGTGTTTATATAGGAAGAGAGTAGAGAGAGAAAAACTTGAGCGGGAAAGTTTTTCATCATGACACGGACACGTGTTTGCATTTGATTGGATAGACAACGAAACGTGCAAACGTGTGTCAGAAAAAGAGCGTGCCTGGTGTTATCCGTTGCAATGACGTCACAACTGTCCTTTCACATTCTTTCGTTGTCTCTGAGGTTTTGAAAGAAAAACTCAGGGACTCTTTGGAAAATATGAAGCACTGAATAGAAATATCAGTGAGGGTTTTAAGAAATTTCAAAATATTATTCAGCGATGAAAGAATTTGAAATCTTGCATTTTCATGCGTTTTGTCAGAGAAAACATACCTTGATATCAGTTTAACCCAATTTATTCAGAGAGAAGATGATGAAATGGATTGTACAAGTTTATTTTATCCAGAGCCTATACAAGAATGTATAAACGTATCGCTGATTTAAATGTGAACCGCTGAAGATTTATCCTTCAAAGTTCAGCATTCCAAGCTCGCTGATGAGAAAGTTGAATCTTGTCTCATCAAGAGGTTTGGTAAACAAATCAGCTAACTGATAATCAGTTGGGATAAAATGAAGTTCTATATCACCATTCATCACATGATCTCTGATAAAATGATATCTGATTTCTATGTGTTTTGTCTTTGAGTGTAGCACTGGATTGTTTGCTATAGCGATGGCACTTGTGCTGTCGCAATAGATTGGAATTTTGGAGAGCTGAAGATCATAGTCTAGTAGTTGATTTCTCATCCACAAGACTTGAGAACAGCAGCTTCCAGCGGCTACATACTCAGCTTCAGCTGTGGAAGTGGACACCGAGTTTTGCTTCTTACTTGTCCAACTTACCAGCTTTCCACCCAAGAGCTGACATCCTCCTGTGGTGCTTTTCCTATCCATTTTGCAACCTGCAAAATCACTGTCTGAATAGGCGGTTAGATCGAATCCTGAATCTTTGGGATACCAAAGACCTAGATTCGTTGTACCCTTAAGATATCGAAAGATTCGCTTTACAGCTTTCATATGAGATATCTTAGGTTCAGCTTGATATCGTGCGCACAGACATGTTGCAAACATAATATCGGGTCGGCTAGCTGTAAGATACAGTAGTGAGCCGATCATCCCACGGTACAGCGTGACATTGACAGGAACACCCTTTGTGTCCTTATCAAGTATCAGCGGTGGTGCCATAGGGGTTTTCATAGCTGAACTTTCAGTTAAGTCGAATTTTTTCAGCATATCTTTAACATACTTTCCCTGATTTATAAAAGTTCCTTTTTCAGTTTGCTTAATCTGAAGACCAAGGAAATATGTTAGTTCACCCATCATACTCATTTTATACTCATCTTTCATTCTATCAGCGAAACGAGTACAAAGCTCAGGGTTAGTAGAACCAAATATAATGTCATCAACATATATTTGAACTAAAATGATATGACCTTTTATTTTTCTAAAAAACAAAGTTTTGTCAATCTTACCTCTCTCAAATTTTTCAAGGTGGAGATAAGTAGAAAGAGTGTCATACCATGCACGAGGAGCTTGCTTCAAGCCATAAAGTGCCTTATCCAGCTTATAAACATAACCTGGACCCTTAGGATCTGAGAATCCTGGAGGTTGTTCCACATAAACTTCTTCATTCAGCTTTCCATTTAGAAACGCTGACTTAACATCCATTTGATGTACAGTGAAGTTTTTGTGTACAGCATATGCTAAGAAAAGACGAATAGATTCAAGTCTTGCTACAGGAGCAAAGGTTTCGTCATAATCTATACCTTCCTCTTGTCTGTATCCCTGAGCAACAAGACGAGCTTTGTTGCGAGTTACAGTTCCATGTTCGTCCAACTTGTTTCGATAGACCCATTTAGTGCCTATCACTGTTTTGTCAGTTGGTCTCCGAACAAGTTTCCAAACTTTGTTTCTTTCGAATTCAGTCAGCTCTTCTTGCATAGCGCTGACCCAGTTTGGATCTCTGAGGGCATCATCTATTTTCTTTGGTTCAGTTAGAGAAATAAAGTTAACAAATAAACAAATATTACCTGCACTTCTACGAGTCTGAATACCAGCGTTGGGATCACCAAGAATTTGATCGATTGGGTGATTTACAGTCCATCGCTGAGCCGGAGCATGCGTCGCTGACTCAGTCTGAACTGGAGAAACTGAAGATGAGGCTTCAGCTACTTCTGGATAATCAGCTAAGAGAGGAATGCTTGCATTTGTCACTTCATTCACTGATTGCTGAGAAATAGATGGAATTTCTGAGACATTTGGATCAACTGCGGGTATAGTATTTATAGGAACAGCTGAGACCCAAGATGTTTCAGCTTCACTATTCTGCATATTGGGAATGATAGTAGGACCATCATTTTCAGTTGTATGAGTATGAGTAGTGGGAACATCTTCTGAATCACCAAGATGAGAAAACATCCATTGATTCAGTTCTTCTGTATCAGCGTTCGGTTTAGAGTTCGCTGAACGGGATTCGTCAAACGTGACGTGAATAGTTTCTTCTACAGTTTGTCTTCTTCGGTTGAAGACTCTGAAGGCTTTGGAAACTGAGGAGTATCCAAGAAAGATTCCATCATCAGCCTTAGGATCAAACTTTCCAAGGGCATCTCTGTTGTTCAGTATGAAACACTGACAACCAAAGATGTGAAGAAAGCTGATTGAAGGCTTTCTCCCATGAAAAAGTTCATAGGCTGTCTTTTTGAATCTTTTGACTATCAGCGACCTGTTTTGCGTAAAACAAGCCGTGTTGACAGCTTCTGCCCAAAACTGAGTAGGCAGGTGAGAATCGCTGAGCATTGAACGTGCAGCTTCAATAATTGTTCTATTTCTTCTTTCAGCGACTCCGTTTTGTTGTGGTGTTCTCACTGACGAAAAGTTGTGAGAAATACCCTTGCTCTCAAGGAAGGAATCAAGAGAACTGTTTTTGAATTCAGTTCCATGATCACTCCTTATTGAGCGAACAGTCATATTGTTCAGAGTTTCCATCTTCCGAACAAAGGTGATGAGTTCTTCAGGGGTGTCACTTTTAGAACGGAGAAACATTACCCATGTATAACGAGAGAATTCATCAACTATGACCAGCGTATATTTCTTTCCAGCGATGGATTGTTTGTTAACGGGGCCAAACAAATCCATATGGAGTAGTTGAAGAGGAGATGACACTGAGGAAACTTGCTTGGACTTAAAGCTTGCCTTGGTATGCTTCCCTTTTTCACACGCTGAACATAAGGACTCTTTGGTGTATGAATGTTGAGGTAGACCAGTGACTAACTCTTTGGATGAAACAGTATTCAGTGTCTTGAAGTTGAGATGTGAAAGCCTCTTGTGCCATAGCCAGTTGACATCAGAAGATGCCTTTGAGAAGAAACAGGAGTTCTCAGTGGTTGTTGAGTCCATGTTTATAACGTAAACATTTTCCAAACGATAACCGCTGAGAGCTATCTTCTCCTTTTTGTCAGAGACAAAGCAGGATTCCTTGGTGAAAATCACTTTGTTATCCATGTCGCAAAGCTGACTGATGCTCAGAAGATTATGCTTCAGCCCTTCAACATATGCGACTCTTCTGAAGGATGTTGTACCATTTGAAAGTACACCATACCCTCGGGTGTGTCCTTTTCCATTTCCACCGAAAGTCACAGAGGGACCCTTCTCTTCCTTGTATTCAGCGAGCAGGCTTTTCTTTCCAGTCATGTGTCTAGAGCATCCGCTATCGAGATACCAGATACCCTTCTTAACCTGCAATACAAAGGAAGATTAGTTTTGCTTGGGTACCCACTTCACCATGTATACGCGTTTGTCAGTGGAAGTGGTTGGAATGGGTTCAGCAGTCTTCGCAGCATTTGAAGATTCAGCTTTGTCTTTCTTCACTTTGGTCAATTTCTTGACCTCAGCGGTAGGAGTTACCTTGACCTGACTTGCAACTGGTTTGGTCTTCTTTGGTGCTATCTTCACCTTAGCTATCTTATCAGCTTTGGTGGCTGTGGGACACTTACTTGCAATATGATCGGTAAGTCCACAGTGATAACATTTCCTATAACTAAAATTAGTTCTAGGACCACTTGTGTGCTGAGCTTTTAATTTGGAATTAGAAGTGCCAGCACCAAGTACACTATTGGTTTTTGAAATAGGACGAACATTCAGTTCTTCAGATTTCTTACCAAGGATATCTACTCTGAGTCTAGGAGTAGGTCGCTGAACTGATCCAGAGGTCTGATTTCTAGAACCAGACGAGTGAATCACTAAGGCTTTGGAAGCATTCAGCTTAGGTACTAAAGTACCCTTCTGAGGATTTTGATAAATTACAATTCCTTTACCTTTATCTTTAGAGACAGAGGTAGGTTTTGAATAAACCATTTTCTCCTTGCCTTTTGAGGAGGTAGGAGTTTCCTCAGGGATTGGTGTAATCGACGAGGAGTACTGAGATGAAGAAGTGTCAGCTACTGAGGATACGAACGTTCCAAATTTAAGCATTGAACGTTCAGTGGTTGGTATTGGAGTATCATATTTATAACCCAAACCACGTTTATCACTCAGAGGAATCTGAGCCTTAATTATCTCAGTGATCTTTGTTGAAGAATTACACCATCCTTCAACAGTAGCTTGTTCAGCTTTTAATGCAGCGATAGCTTCCGCTCGTTCAATTTTGACTAGCTGATTTAAATGGACTTGATCTTTAAAATCTTCTTCAAATTTAGAAAGCTTTTCTATTTGAAGGTGGCAATTTTTAAGCTTTTCAGCGAGATCAAGATTTTGGTTTTCAACCACAGCTTTGCCGTTCATGGCTTCGTATAAGCTTCTAGTCAGTAGTTCGATTTTACGGAGACTATCAGCTTCATCAATATTTACAATATTGGTAAAGAAGGAGGGTGATACCTGAATGGCAGATGTTGAAGTGGAGGGAATGTCTGAACTTTCTTCCTCTTCTTCAATCTTGGCCATGAGACATTGATTTGCTTCATTATATTCAGAATCAGATGATGAGGTTTCTTCATCAGAAGCAGCCCAATCATAGTCAGCCATTAGGCCTTTTCCCTTCTTCTTAAAGCTTTTCAGCTTTGCATACTTCTCCTTCAGCTTTAAGTATTTGTCGTCTTTATTCCTTGGAACAAAGGATTTCTTTGTAAAGGCTGAAGGTCTCATAATTTTCTTTGACCTGCACTCGTTAGCGAAATGACCTGTCTTTTCGCAGTTAAAACAAGTAGCAGTAGCCTTATCAACAAAAGCTGATGACTTAGGCTTGTCAGCTATAGAAAGAGTTTTGTTCTTTCTAAACATTTTCTTCTTGGCGAATCTCCTGAACTTTTTAGTTAGGAGAGCCAAGGATTCATCATCTGAAGAATCAGAATCTGATGATCTTTCAGAGTTACTTTCTAACTCAGTGATAGTGACCACGGGTCGCTGAGTAGAAGGTTCCTCTGAGATTAAAGCAACAGGGGTGCTTTTGGAATCTTTTACAAGATTCTTCTTAAGATGGCTAGATTGCTCATGATTCAGCAATGTGCCATATAAGGTAGCAAGTGTCATTGATCTTAGATCTTTTAACAGCTTGAGACACATGGAATAATTGTCCCAGCTTTCAGGTAAACATTCTAAAAACTTTGTCAGAACTTCAAAGTTAGAATATTCCTTACCAACCGTTTTAAGATCTATAATTAAGCAATTAAAACGTTGATGTACTTCAGAGAGAGTTTCATTCTTACCAGAGATGAAACTTTCGTATTGTCTTACCAGGTTGATCTTTCTTGAATCCTGGACTTCAGACGTTCCTTCATACTGAACACATATTGTGTCCCACATGGCTTTTGAGGATTTCAGGTTCATGACGGAATGGTAGACTTCGTCAGGAAGGGCCATGGATAGTATGGATCTGGCTTTTGTATCTATAGCCACTTTCTTCTTGTCTTCATCGGTCCAATGATGGATTTCCTTTGGAATCAGCCTTTCTGGAATAGCAGCTCTAGTTGCAGTGGCTGGAACGGCAGGATCAATCGTTACAGGGATGTGTGGACCGTTTTCAAGATAGTAAGGTATAGTAGGGTCTACACCTTCTAAGAAGAGTGTCATCCTATTTTTCCATAAGTTGAAGTTGTCTCTGGAAAATCTAGGGGGTTTTGCAAGAGAACCATTGTCGATATAGTGAGTGTTTGTGTTTGAGTTGGCCATTTTCAGATAATAGCAAGGAAGAGAAATATCTTAGATTAGATCTTGTTTATGAGATTAAACAAATCTGCTCTGATACCACTTGTTGGTCCCGAAAGGCTTAAACAAGTTTGTAGAAGGGGGGGGGGGGGGTTGAATACAAACACACTATTTTACTTTTCTAAATTGTTTATTGATAAATCATTAACAATTTACAGCTTGTTGCGGAAACAAGATTAAGGATAAACCTAAATCTAAACAAGTTGGAACACTAAGGTTTTCTTGCACTAAGAAAGATGAGGAAATTACTAATAAAATCCTATCTTGAGAGATTTGAACTTGTCCAGAGTTAGCAAGTTGCTTCAAATGAAGTGAGTTCATCTCTTTATATACTGCATGCATTTAATGCAATCCAGTATATACTTTACACGTGTCATCAGCGGATTGGTTGCATGTCATTGACCTTTGATGACAACCTTAGTAGCCGCATGAATGAACAGTGTAGTATCAGAGTGGTTGTACGATTTCAGATTTTTCGGAGGTTCTTTTCTGACATTTCGTACGGTGGCGTGCAAGGGAGGTTAAGACAAAAGTACTTTGTATGGAGGACTTCATGATCAGCTTTCGTTGATTCAGCGATTATCATTTACTATTCAGCAGATGATAAAGTTCAGCGAAAGCTGAAGTCTTGTACTTGATACTTCACGTTGAGTGGACAAATCTGAGTCTTCGCTGATCCGCATCAGTTCATTAGGAGACTTGTCGCTGGTTCTTGAGCTTGATCTTCGACTTCAGCGTAGAACCTTTGTTGACGTGAATCTTGTCTTCAGGGATCATAAGTAAACAACTAACTTATCAGCGATCACCATAAGGACTGAACAGACTCAGCGATATGGTGAACAGTGTTCGCTGAATGTTTAATTTAAAAGTGCGAGAGTTCCTATCAGCAGTACTGTAAGATCTTAGTACTTATCAGCGATAGTGAAACTCTGATACATATTGTTTACTTACAATTTTCACTAAGTATTTAAGATAGGGTCATTATCAAATCACTGAGGGTTTGGATCAACAGGGTAGATTCACCTTTTTGGTAACAAGTGTGGGCATGATCAACCTAGAATAAATTCATGACTTTCTGTTTTTATACCTGTATTTCTTCATATATTTGGTGCTACTAACTCTCTTTCTCAGGATCCTCTGTTTCCCTCAGATTACCAAGTGCAGAAAAATGTAAGTGTAGTTACTACTGCTAATGCAGAGTTACTACTGCCAGTGCAGAGTTTCTACTGCTAGTGCACAGTTAATACTGCCAGTGTTCAAGTAGTTAATACTGCTTGTGTAGTTAATACTGCCCTTGTGGTTAATACTGCTTGTGTAGTTAATACTACCCTTGTGGTTAGTACTGCTTTGCAGTTAATACTGCTCAGTAGTTAATACTGCTAGTGCACAGTTAATACTGCTTGTGTAGTTAATACTGCTAGTGCACAGTTAATACTGCCTGTGTAGTTAATACTGCTCAGTAGTTAATACTGCTTGTGTAGTTAATACTGCTCAGTAGTTAATACTGCTTGTGTAGTTAATACTGCTCAATCGTTAATACTGCTTGTGTAGTTAATACTGCCTCGCAGTTAATACTGCTTATGTCGTTAATACTGCTTTTGTTAATTCTAGGGTTAATACTGCGTATAAATACCCTGTAAGCCCGCCTTCGCTCATAACGTCTCTTTCAACTCGATTCTCTCTCACTCTCTTTCTAACCTATTCTCCCCAGAATCTTTGTGTTTTTCTTTCAAGAATCCTCAGGAATCATGGAGTTTGTTGATGAGCACAATGAAATAGCCATGCTTCAGAAGCCGAAACAAGCTGTGGGATTCCACGATATCGTCGATTTTCTTAAATCCTCGCACATCTCCTATGCCCTAACGGTGAGCCCAACCATCTATATCGAACATCAGACGCAATTTTGGGAGAATGCCACTGTTAGTCTCGAAGAAGGGCAGAAAACCATTCGAACAAGGGTTTGTGATAAACCCTTGAAAGTCACAGAGGAGGTTATTCGCATCTCTCTTCACTTGGATGATGCCTCAGGTATAACCTCTCTATCTTCTGATGACCTATATTCGACTTTACAAAGAATGGGGTATGAAGGTCCCATTGGTGTTTTTAAATTCTACAAGTCAAAATTTTTCAACCAATGGAGATTTCTTGTTCATACCCTGATGCACTGTATTTCCAAGAAAACTACTGGATGGAGTGAGTTTAGCAGTCCCATTGCATATGCCTTGGTCTGCTTATCCACTGCCAGAAAGTACAATTTTTCAGCTATGATCTTTAATGATCTTGTATCAAACCTGGAATCCAAAAAGCGATTTTATATGTATCCAAGGTTTGTTCAAGAAGTGATAACTAAGGAATTGACGGACTTACCTCAGTTTGATGAGGTATATGTACCCAAATCCCCTAAAGGGAAGGTTTTTTCAAATATGAAAAGACTTCCTAGGGACTCGGAAGGAGTTGACACACCATTGTTCTCTACAATGATGGTTGTGTCCCACACAATTGAAGGTATGGCATCAGGGTCAAGGCCCTCATTAGACACACCCACTGATGACCAATCCCAACCTTCCATCTCAAAAGACATCCCTCAGTCCATTCTTGAACGACCCACTCCCACAATCACCAAAAGGTTTCAAAGAAGAAAGGTGCACAAGGTTCCTTCCTTTGATGTACCTACTCAGAGCCCTAAGCCTTTAAGCCCTTAGTTGGAGCATTCTCCAATTGAGAATATCAACAGGGAAACCACAGGGGTGTCTCCCAACCCCAAGAAGGTGCTCTCTAAGGAGAAGGATGAGCATATAGGTGCTAAGGCTGCCACTACTTCTGCTAGCACAGAGAAGGACAGTGGTAACATAAATAAGACCTTCCCCATGGCAACTCTAAATGAGAAATCATTAGGAGGACCCAGGTGCCAAGAAACCAAGGGGGCAGTTAGTGCTTCTGCTAGGCAGAAGGCTTCTGCTAAAACTTCCAGTGATCCTTTAAAGAAGGTAAACACTTCTAAACAAGGTGAGGATAGATATAACTATGATGAATTGATGGAAACCATTGGGAATGTCAACTTGGATGTTATGGCACAGAAGAAGGAGATTGAGCAACTGAAGACTGTGGTCACCTACCAACAGTCTCAAATTGAGAAGCTCAAGAAGATGGTCACCAAGTTGTTGCACAGAAAGAAAAAGGCAAGATTTGTGCTGAGAAGAAGAATTCCAACTGATGATGCTCCCAAAAAGGGGGAGTCAGAATCAGAAGCAGAACTGAATATGAAGGGTCTACAAGTTGAGGGGGAGACAGTTCAGATGGAGACTGAGATGGAAATTGATAATGCACAGTTTAAGGGGGAGTCCAGTGCACAGAATAAGGGGGAGACAGAAAAGGTGGAAGAGCTTGTTAAAGAAGCAGAAACTGTTAATGCTGCAAATGTTCATGAAGCAGCAGAAATCATACAAGAAGTAGTAACAGAAATCTTGAAAACAGCAGTAACAGAGAAAGAACCTGAAACTGAAGTAGCAGCAGAAACTGTTAATGCTGCTAACTCTAAGCAAGCAGCAGAAACAGTTAATGCTGTTCAATCTACAAAGAAAGCAGTAACAGAAACAGAAGCTGAAACAGTAACAGAGAAGCTTACAGTAGAAGAAGTGGAGGTTGCAGAGGCTTTAATCAAAGCCAAACATGATACACCTCCAACTGCCAAGAAACAGGAAGAAACTAAGGATGCAAAGATGGTTTTCAGCAGAAAGAGAGCAAAGTCCTTGGCTACTAAAAAGAAGTGTGTAAAGAAGCAAAGGGTAGAACATGTTGAGAAACCAGTGGTAGAAGAGAAAGAAAAGGAAGAAGTTGCCCAGGATGAAGGACAAGGAGATAGAAAGACAGGTCAATCCAGTAATGCACAATCACTTAGCAATGAACAATGTGACTTGTACATCACTATGGTTGATACTGAACCAATCAAAGTGACTCCATTAGATTCAAAACCTCCTGAAATCAGTCACTGGGATACTTTGATAGATGGAAGAAAGGAGTATATCAGACTCAAGAGAGCTGATGGGCAGTTTGAAGTCTACAGAACATGGGGACAATTTATAAGAAGATGCTCAAGATCTGACTTAGAAGAGATGTTCAAAGTAGGCATGCAGATCTATGGTAACATGTTGACAGAAAGAGGTATGTCTATCACAAAGATGGTGTTAGAATACCTATGCCTAATGTTCAGACCAGAAGTAGTTCAGCACATAACAGCAAGACCTTTTCAAGCAGTAACCCACTGGATGCTCTATGAAAATTGTGGAGTGTATGTTATATCAATTGACAACACATATCAGGAGTATTATCTGGTGGATGAAATCTACAAACACTGCATGAAAAGACTGAAAGGGATGTTACATGTAAAATTGGTCTGCAACAAAGACTCTGCTATGGGAAGATTCTTGGTAAGAAGGATTGTAAATCAGAGTCTAGGTTTAAGTCCTGATCTATGCTTATATGATGACTAAGTTTTGGTAGCATCATTTGAAGAACTTGACTTCTTTTCCTAAAAGTCAAGTTAGGGGGAGATTGTTGGGAACTGAAAATGAGCTAAGTATGGATAGTGCTGCTAGTCCATAATTTCTACTGCTAAGTCTACATTAATACTGCCAGAAGAAAGTTAATACTGCTGGGCAAGATTACTACTGCGTAGACATGGTTAGTACTGCACCAAATTACTACTGCAAGACATGGTTAGTACTGCTAGACCAAATTACTACTGCAAGACATGGTTAGTACTGCTGAGCTGAGATACTACTGCTAGAAGACTGTGAAGGTTAATACTGCTGAAGGTCGTTAATGCTGCTAAGTCAAAACATTGTTAATACTGCTGAGTAGATATGTATGGTATGAGAAGATAAAGAAGGAAAGCTGAAGATAAGCATGGAAGTATATTTTGAAGATTGTTTTATTCTTAGTAGTTATCTTGTACTTATTCTGTTATAAATAGTATTGATAGATAGCTATTAGAATATAGATGATAGACGAGTTAATATACGTGTGAAATAGAATTCGATATTTATTCAAGAGTGAATAAACCTCAAGGGTAAGAACCCTATTTCTAGAGAAGTAGAAGTCGTCTTGTTGAGCCTGTTCAACAAGATTGAGGTTTGGTTGTTGATATTGTGATTCAAAACAGTGAATACAAAATTGTGAATTTTCTGTTACATTGTTCTTGATTGTGAGAATTAAAGTTCTTTTCCGCAGATTCTTTAATTCTGAATTCTAAGTGTTTATTGTCTTGTTAAGATTCGATCCTGACAGTAACATTGATAGGAGTAAACTAAATAATCAAACATCACATACATACATACATACATACATACATACTTACATTTTATATACACTTAATATATAAACATTACATACATACATACATACATACATACATACATACATACATACATACTTACATTTTATATACACTTAATATACACACATTACATACATACATACATACATACATACATACACATACATTGTAATTCTTGAGAAAAAAAAAATCAAATCTTTTTACCCAAATGTGTAGAAATTGACTGGAGAAAGAGGCGAGAGTCGGAGAGAAGATGAGCGAGTGACGACCGGCGGTTGGTGGCGGTCCGACGGGTGTTCGGTGGCTGTTTGGTGGCGATCGACGGGTGTATTTCGGCTGGAAGAAACGAAGTGTATGTGTGTGTCGCGGCTGGAAGAAACGAAGTGAAGAAGTAGAGAAAAACAAAAAATGCCTAAGTGTGTGTGTGTCGGCTGGAAGTGAAGAAGTAGAGCAGCCCGATTTTAGGCGGAATTCCGACGGCTTATTCCGCCGGAAATTAATTTATTTAAATATTAATATATTGTTATTATTCTTATATTATTTATTAATATATTATTAATATGTATTAGTTATTAATATATTATTATTATTAATATATATTATTTATTTATTATTATTAATATATATTATTTATTTATAAATTATTATTAATATTTATTATGAAATATATTATTTATTAATATATTATTATTATTATTAAGCCCATAACAGTCTATTAAGCTCATAACGGTCCATTGAAGCCTAGATGATCCATTAACGGTCATTTGGATTCAATAAACCCATGTTGAACTCGTTAACGACCATTTGGATCCAATAAACCCCTGTTGGACTCGTTAACGACCATTTGGATCCAATAAACCGCTGTCAGATCCATTTGGCAGCTCAATACGGTTCATTAAAGCCAAAATCGTTCCATAAGCCCAAAATGGTCAATTAAAGCCCAATACGTCCCATTAAATCCCATAACGGTCTATTAAGCCCATAACGGTCTATTAAGCCCATAACGGTCCATTGAAGCCCAGATGATCCATTAACGGCCATTTGAATCCAATAAACCCCTGTTGGACTCGTTAACGACCATTTGGATCCAATAAACCCCTGTCAGATCTATTTGACAGCCCAATACGGTTCATTAAAGCCAAAACCGTTCCATAAGCCCATAATGGTCAATTAAAGTCCAATACGTCCCATTATAACCCATAACGATCTATTAAGCCCATAACGGTACATTGAAGCCCAAATGATCAATTAAAGGCCAATACGGTCCATTAAGGCACAATAGGATCCATAAAGGCCCAATACGATCCATTAAAGCCCAAATCGTTCCATAAGCCCAAAATGGTCCATTAAAGCCCAATACGGTCCATTATAACACAATAAGATCCATTAAAGCTTACAAGAATATATTAAACCCCATTAAAGTTCAATTGAGTTGATTAAACATCTAGTAGATCACTGAAACCCCAAGATGATCCATTAACGGCCATTTAGGTCCAATAAACCCCTGTTGGACTCGTTAACGACCATTTGGATCCAATAAACCCCTGTTGGACTCGTTAACGACCATTTGCATCCAATAAACCGCCGTCAGATCCATTTGGCAGCCCAAAACGGTCCATTAAAGCCAAAACCGTTCCATAAGCCCATAATGTTCAATTAAAGTCCAATACGATTCATTAAAGCCCAATACATCCCATTAAAGCCCATAACGGTCTATTAAGCCCATAACGGTACATTGAAGCCCATATGATCAATTAAAGGCCAATACGATCCATTAAAGCACTTTAATTGATCCATAAAGGCCCAATACGATCCATTAACGCCCAAACCGTTCCATAAGCCCAAAATGGTCCGTTAAAGCCCATAACAGTCCATTGAAGCACAATACAATCCATTATAGCACAGTACGATCCATTATAACACAATAAGATCCATTAAAACTTAAAATAATATATTAAACCACAAATAAACCCATTAAAGTTCAATTGAGTTGATTAAACATCTAGTAGATCACTGAAACCTCAATATGATCCATTAACGGCCATTTGGATCCAATAAACCCCTGTTGGACTCGTTAACGACCATTTGGATCCAATAAACCCCTGTCAAATCCATTTGGCAACCCAATACGGTCCATTAAAGCTAAAACCGTTCCATAAGCCATAATGGTCAATTAAAGCCTGATACGATTCATTAAAGCCCAATACGTCCCATTAAAGCCCATAACGATCTATTAAGCCCACAACGGTACATTGAAGCCCAGATGATCAATTAAAGGCTAATATGATCCATTAAAGCAAACTAGGATCCATAAAGGCCCAATACGATCCATTAAAGCCCAAACTGGTCCATTAAAACTGTGTATTCACCGATATGTTCTACAATAAAGTAAATTAGGTTTGATTTATCATTAAAATTTAATTTTCTTTAATATTTATAAAATTAAAATTAATTTTAAAAAATATTTTCGGCGGATTTTAAAAATTTATTTTTTTAAAAATATTTTCGGCGGATTCTTAAAAAAAATAATTTAAATTTAAATTTATGAGATTTAACGTTTCGGCGGATTTTAAAATTTTATTTTTTTAAAAATATTTTCGGCGGATTCTTAAAAAAATTAATTTTAATTTAAATATATGAGATTTAACGTTTCGGCGGATTTTAAAAATTATTTTTTTATTTTTTTTTTAAAATATTTTCGGCGGATTTTTGGCGGATTCTTAAAAAAATTAATTTTAACTTAAATTTATGAGATTTAACGTTTCGGCGGATTTTCGGCGTATTTTAAAAATCATTTTTTTATTTTTTTTTAAAAAAAATTCGGCGGATTCTTAAAAAAAATATTTTCTTAATTAATTAAAATATTTTCGGCGGATTTCCGACGGACCGTAATTTTAAAAATAATTAATTAAATTCCGCCGAAAATATGTCGAGCATTTAAAAAAAATATTTTTTTTGGGATTTTCGGCGGAAGTCAACGGGTTTTGACTTTTTTAATTTCCGTCGGAAATCCGCCGGAAAGGTTCAGGCGGAAAATCCGTCGGAAAAATCCGCCGAAAATTTGTGTTTGTTTAGTAGTGAAAATTTGGTTGTCTGTTCATTTCTTGATGTGTAAAATTGAGCTTATATAGATCTAGAATTTATGCGTTCAAATAATATCGAGGGATTTAATCGTTCAAAATATTGAAGTTTGTTGGGTTTCTCCAAATTTTTTCATTATTTTATACCATAACCGGAGGTTAGAAGGACCTATTTGATAAGTTTTACGATGTCTAATGATTTATTTGTTCAAAGTTTGTCCAATGATTTAATCACCCAAAATCACAAAAGTCCATTCAGATTTTATGGACCTTTTCCCTATTTTGTATGTATGTAAACAATTTTGTGATAATATCATTTAAATTATATCATGGTATTATAATTTCTTTATCATTCGAAATTTCTATTGAATACAATTGTTAAATAGTTATTTTTTTCAATATCTAGAGATCTATGATAAAAAAAGAAATACCGCAAAATATGGAATGAGTATGCCCCTATAATTAAGTGCAAGAATCAAGGATCTATGACTTGTTTTACAATATGTTTTACCTCCCGTCGCCATTGCACGGATATTCAACTAGTAGATTACTAAATTGTAGTTTCTACAATGATACAAATAGTTAATAAAAATGAAAATGAAATATAAAAAGACAATATTACTTTTCTAACTTTATTAATGTTATATATAGACAAGATGTTTGATGGCATGATCTTAAATTATATTGGCTAGATTGTACTTTTAATAACAAAATATACTAACAACTCAAGGGTTTGGATTTCGATGAAAAGTTGAGTTAACGTGAAAAACGTGAGAACTGGTTATTAACAGTTTGATACATATTAGTATGAGATGTACGGAGATAAGATGGATCGAGATACACCGAATCAATTCCCATATCAAGCGAGATTCATGGACGGAGTAGAGATTAAATTTCATCAAGCGTTAATATCCACTTTTTATGTTACTCAAGTTTCTCACGTTAACTCAACTTCTCACACGATCTTTTGCAAACATCTCAAATCATAAAATTTATATTTTGATTATAAACGAAAAACAAGATATATTCAATTACGAATTAACCTTCCTGCAGTTCTTCCTGATCTCGCCATTAGACCCGGTGAGAGGACGGATATCAGCCATCTTCAGCATGGAGTCTACAAAATCCACGTAGAAACTTCCGGCGTCTTTGCTATATTTCTCCACCAAGGAATCAGTGGAGCCACCGCTGTACAGCTGCTGGTCTGACCCGAGAAGACCCTTTTGGCTGATCAGGTTCTTATAGTAACTGTTGTCGAAATAGTTTGGGGATTTAACGTCAAGGGGTGCAAGGTTGTTGTCGCCGGAGCCCGCCGGAAGTGGGCAGTTTGATCGCCGTAACTTACCAAATGAAGCATCGATGTTGGTGTCGTTGTAAACATGTGCTTTGAAAGTTGTACAACGTGCTTGTCCGACGGTATGTGCACCGGAGAGCACCACCAGGTCTTTGGCGGAGAGACCCACCGCTTGGAACCTGTTGATGAGGTCGTTGAGGGTGGCCGGTGGTGGAAGACCGCCGCCGTTGGCTGCGTAAAGGCTGGCGGATGTGGAGTCTCTTCTACCTAGTTTAACCTTCCATGAGGGCCCTCCTAACTAATTAAAAATCAAAATATAGTTTTATAAAAAAAACGAGATGTGTCATGTGAATAAAAAATGAAATTTATGGTATTATTTTTTTATTGAAAAAGATTGTAAAAAAATCGAGATATTTGAATAAAAATGGGACTTGGAATAATATTTTTTCAAATAAAAAAATTATGTGTCGTGTCACCATTTTAAATTTATTTTTATAATTAAAACTATAATATGGAATCTTAGTTGGCAAAAAAAAAAGGATGATATCATCATTAGCGGCTCAACAAGTTAATCAGGTCTTTAAATAAACATAAAGTTTGGTCCAAACCCTTAAATAACGATTTTAAAAGTTGATTCTCCAAAATAGAAAATAAGTGAAAGTTGGTTCTATTTTCATGCAATTTTTCCTTTTTATTATTCAAAATATTATTTATATTATTAAAATATTCAATACAGTTAATAAAATGATACTTTTTTATCAAGGAAAAAAGTTAATTTCATATATCTACATAGGAAAAATAAAAAATAAATTTTCTCTTCAAATTAATCATTTCTGAAAAAATTCTCCAAAATTTAAATAATTCACATCTATTTTGATGAAAGTTTTGGATGATCTGAAAAAAAATATTAGCTAAAATATTCATAAAAATTTATTGGAGATGCTCTGAATCAAAGTTGACCACACATTATCGTTATGTTGATTTAGATGGCAAAATGTTGACCAAATTGTAAACATAGTTTGCCAGTGTTACAATTGATCCTTTTTTTTAAGTATATATTATTTATATACGGCAAATGCAACAAATAAACTCACACACTTTCCTCATCTTTAGTGAGTTTGAACTCCTGACCTCCTAGGAGGAAAGAGGTTCGGATACCGCTAGGCCAAATTAAGGCCGTTTGGTTACAATTGGTCCTTTACTTTATGAAGCAAAGGAAATCAAAAGGTATTGTCCATTTTATCGAAGGTAAGAATTACTAGTTCGTAGGCTTGACGGATCGAAAATGGTTTGAGTCTAAAGTATTATGGTTGCACAACTTACAACATTAACCGATTCAAGAGCAGAAATTGCTATTATGTCAGCACATGACACAACACCTGGGCAAACTTTTTCCAACTTTGACTTGATATCGTCGATCACATTATAACCCCTAACCGAGTTCTTATTCGGTACCGCAGTTTTTTCTCCTGTAAATGAAGACGTGTCGTCCAGGAGGATTGACGCATCGCACCCCTACAATAAAAAATTGCACTTTATTAACTTTTTTTGTACAAAAGGTTGATACCGGCAACTCCAACCGGCCCACAATCGGCTGCCTATCCATAATGTGGGGCATACCTGACTCACTCAGCGGTTGTGGCTATGGGGTGTCTTGGGTTCGAACCCGAGACATTCTGCTTTTTGTACAAAGATGACCCCACCCATTACCAACTGAGCTACACGCCATTGGCTGCACTTGATTAACTTTGACTTTTAAGATCAAATACACAACAATATAAAACTCTGTATATAATTATATTTTCAGGGAGATAATGAAAAACACACTATACATATATACATACGTTAACAAAGCAATCATGGAATTGGAGTCGAAGAAGAGATGCACCCATCCGCTTCTCCTTGGATACAACAGAACGAATCACCGAGGCTATTATCTCCAAGACCTGTGGACAAGTCTTGATGTAGAAGTTTGGTGTGAGTTGAGCAGTGGAAGTACTGGTTGTGAAGCTAAAGGTACAAGCAAGCATTGCAAATGAGATAACCACATATGAAGAAGAAGAAGCCATTTTGTTTGTTACATTGACGCTGGAAGAATAAAATGTTACTACTATATATAGCACTCTGGACTAAATTGCAACAAATATTAAAAACTTATCAATATGAGTACGAATTTGTCAAAAGTAGGGTCCTTTTATGAAATTTTCAATTATATTATTTGGATATGCATCAATAAGGTACAAGTGACAATGCATGCTGAACAAGTGTGATAATTGGCATGAAATAATTTAAAAAAAGTAGTGTGCCCTCTTCCCAAAATAATGTTGAATTGATTATTATTGATCTAGACACCTAGTTGACCAACAGATTACGACATATTTCTTCAAAGTAGAAAAAATAAAGTTTTGTTAAAGGAAAGAAGAAACAGAACACAATAGAATGGAGAGAATGAATCGCAATTCTCATTAATCATAAGCCCTTTATATAGGGATGAGTTACAAGTAGATAGCTACAAGATATTTCAATTCTAATCTATCTCTATCCCTATCTCTATCGTCATATCCTTTAGACGATGACACATTTTTCCTACAACACTCCCCCTTGTGCCGAGTCAAAGGAGTGAAGGTGCACAATTGTTGCCTCGTTAAAACCTTACGCCAAAATAAAAACCCAGTGGGAAAAATAAAATATGACGAAGGAAAGAGTACAACGCACTAGCTTATTTTCAATACATAGACTTTTCCTTTAGTCTAGTTTTCTCTTAGATTCGTACATTAATCGTGAGAGTTAAGAAAGCATGATGGTATATAAACGGTTGTCTCACTAAAACCTTACACCAAGGAACAAAACTCAATGGGAAAAATAAAACATTGGTTGAAGGAAAGAGCACAACATACCAATATTACATATATAGTAGACTCTCCCTTTTGTCTACTACTCCCCCTGATTTGTGCATTAATCAAAGGAGGTTTAAAACATTTTCATTTTAATACTTTCTACATGTTTCCCAAATATGGTTTTACGTATTGATTTGGTAAACAAACATTCCACATTTTCCTCGCATCTTATTCAGTTCACTTGAATCTTGAGGATAATTGATTATATGAAAACTTAAGCAAAGTATGCTTTGTGTTATAACCCTTGATATATCTTACTTTCATTTCTTTGATTCATGATGCATTATTTCCATACATGCAGGTTGTATAGTGGTTAAACTCAAAATTACCAGCTCCTCTTATATGTGTAATAATAGTCCTTAACCATATACACTCTTGAATAGTCTCATGGAGAGTAAGATTGTTGATAATATAAGAAGATAGCTATTAAGGGTTTGCTTAGTTTACTTCCAAGCAATCGGCATGTTCCATATGATAATTCCTTATTCAGTTTGGGTACAACCTTTATATCAGTCAAACATATACCTAATATCAGTAAATGTATACTAAGGCATTGTTTGGTGTTTTTCTATAAGGGCCAGTACTTTTGCCGCTCACAATCTAAGTAGGTATTGAAGTTTCATTATCAATCCACTTTTCTCCGTAGGGAAATTATAAGCCCACGTCAATGGTGCCAAAAGATTAATTTGAAATCATTCCAATGACGTTGCGTTGGCGCTGAGCTAAATCTAGCTGACAAGTTCAGTGAGAAGTACAATATACGGTCAAGTGTATTATGTTGAGTACAATAATGCGCCTATTGTACTTAGGTATGGAATTCCAGCTCCTAACACCTCTTCGTCCTCATCCTTTAGACGAAATGGATCTTTCCTTATTGTAACAACCCAAATTCTAGTGGGTTTTAGAGTTAGTGGTCAAAGTGGAATAAATGAAAGTTAACTTGAGGGACTAGAGTGTAAAATTTTGAAGTGTATATGAAGACTCCAATCCCTAGGGCAGCCTCCATTTGCTGAAATCAGTAATTGTGGGAGTGCTCTTGGTGTTGGTGGCTAGGGAAGAAAGAAAGAGAGAAAGGAATAAGGTTTGAGAAGAAATCAAGAGAGAAAGGAAGAATCAAGCTAAAATCTGCAAAGGTATTACATCCTAATTCGTTCATCTGATTAGGATAATGCTCCTCCTTCTTATTGTTATGAATCCTTAGGACTGATGTTGATGATTTCTTGAGTTTCACCATTTTCCTTGAAAATGAAGTTTTATGGGTTTTGTCTTAATGAATCGATTTTAAGAGATTAAAGTGGGATTAATTGGGTGTTTGGGGTTGGTGGATGAACCCTTATGGTTATCTAATCAACTAATGGCTAAAATCGGGTTAGAAATCACTTTTAAGAAGTTTATTTCCGGACAGCAGCCGTACCCGAACACCTTCAGTTCTTGATGATATGGTGGTTTCCGGATACGGATGCTAGTTTCCGGGTAAAGCTCTATGGTAGTTTCCGGGTGGGTGTTCTTCCGGGTAGATCGAGTTACCGGGTGTGGTATCCGGACAAGTATGGCATCCGGACAAGTGTGGTATCCGGACAAGTGTGGTATCTGGACAGGTTGGTATCCGGACAAGGGTGTGTTGGACAGTAGGTCTGAGTTGTTTATCTGATGCGAATCTATTGCCTTAGGTGTTCGTTTGGGTTAGCTTGGAAGTATTTAAGAAGCGCGTTGTACGTCAAGCAAGGTGAGTTCCCTAAACCCTTTTTACGACTTAAAGTGTTAAATGATTTTGACTGATTATGGTTTCATTACGAGCATGAAATGTTTATAACCGTTACGCATGTTTTCCATGAAATACCTGTTTTACCTGAGAAAATGTATTGTACTTGATGAGCTGAGAATGACGATTTACTAAGGTTTTAAAGGTGCAAGTTTTATGAAATGAATGACGTGCTATGTGGAGTCGGTCTACACTGTAGGATCAGAGATAGATCCTCGGGGTCTGATGATCCCTTGGATGTTTATGACAGACTGGTAGGTTGGAATCCGTTTCCTCCTATTTCGAGTAGAAAGGGGGGTCTGCGTAAGCTCCGGGAAGGGGAGTTTGCGTAGGCTCCGGTTGAGGGCGAGAGGGTAACCCATTGGGCCCCGATCGCAGAATGTTTATGTGATCCTATATACAGTGTAGTACCATGCCTGATGTTATGTTATGGTTTACGATGATATTTTCATAAATGTTTTATACTGGTTACATGTTGTTTTAGGAGGGAATTCACTAGACCTTTTGATCTAACCCTCGCTTTCAAAACTAAACCATTTTCAGGTAAGTATGTTAAAGGTTCTTCAAGTAAGAACTGTGTGATGGCAGGAAGGATTTGGAACTTAGAGCGACTCCAAGTCTTTTGGCTGATGTTTAGATAGAGATCTCGGCTGTGGATTAGAGACTTCCGCTGTCAATTTTGCTTAGCTTAGTGAAAAGAATGTTTATGAACAAGATAATAATGTAATCTGAATGCTATATTCTAGATAAATTCTTGTTATGAAAATTGGGACGTTACACTTATATCCATCACTTTGACCGATCATGGGAGTGCTAATCGGATGCGCTTTGTCCATATTAGGTCGCCTGATCATTTTCTAGACATATGCGGATCGGTGGATTAATATTCCACAAACTCGGTGTCGTAGCTCAAGTATCTAGACAAAACCAAGTTTTCCCACGATCTTTCATCTCAAATTCAGATTTCAAGTAGCTTGTGTTTTCTCTTATTTCATCAAGAGTGTCTATTATGTTTATAACATCGACATATAGAGCTACTATGAAAATTTGGGACTTGTTTTCTTATATAAATACGCAAGGACACAGTTCATCGTTCTTATTTATCATTTCCCAATCAAGTATTCACTCAGGCGGGTATACCACATCCGCATAGATTGCTTTAATCTATAAAGTGAGTGTTTCAATTTTATTGTAAACGCATTTCATGGTTTAGAGTTACTTGATATTGGTATAATGTCATCAAGAACTTTTATATATCTCTGAATTTAGATCCCCATAGAGATATGTAGTAACTACATCATTGAGCTGCAGTTTCCAGTCATTCGAAAACTACTTGGCTAATTAATTAGCAGAACGTTCTCCGTCACGAGAGAGTAAGTCTTATTGTGGTCAATCCAGTGCGTTGTGAGAAACCTTGCGCCAAAGGAGAGCCTTATATATTATGACTTAATTATTCTCACTACGCTTCCCTGACAAATGATTTATCTATGTCCTACAGGCTTTACACTTGGTCGGTTAGCACTACCGAACCAAATACCTGTTCATTTGTCAAATAATTAACCTGGATGGCTTCTTTTCATTTAGGCCAATTTGCTCTTTGTTGACATTCTTCAACTGAGCATGGTTCGATGACATCGTGCTCTATTATCTCACAAGCAACGACATATGCAAATATATCATCATTTAGTATTTATGATCTGTCCATCGACTCATATTCATTTGAGATTTCTTTGATCTCTGGAATCAGTATAACTTCGGAGCGTCCTCCAGTAATGATTCATAGACATAGATTTAATTAGAGATAATCTCATGTATTGATGATATATGGTTGTGCCATACTCTTCTCTTCCTTTAGATGAGTATCTATCGAATCAAGTAGCTTCCCCCATTTCCTTTTGGGAGCTACGACCTCAACCACACCTCCACCATGTGTGATTGCAACGTACTTCCAGCGACGTTGTGCCCTTGTTTGGGGACTTTTGACCTTGCGAGTATGTTTGCAGCTCGTATATGTGATCTTGTCACTCTAGATAATATTAAACATATCAGGTATCGAGTCTGATTCGCTTGACTTCAACTTTACATTGTGAAGTTTTTGGGGATCAAAATGAGACACAATTGAAATATTCAATGACACTTCCTGTCGTTCCCATGGAAAATCCTTTTTCCTATCTCCCCCTAACGACAGGAAGGTTGTCTCATCAAAGTGACAACCCGCAAATCTAGCGGTAAAGGGAAGGGTTCTAATTAGCGGATAATTGTTGGGGGTTCATATCCAACATTTGATGACTCGTCTTTAAGACCCATTTTGGTACGCTGTGGGGGCGTAATTGGCATATATACACCACAACCAAACATACGTAAATGTAAAATATCAGGCTTATATCCAGTTACCAAGTTACCAACTGGTACGCATAAGTTTGGTTGGTTGGTTGTGGGTCTAAACACGAACAAGTAAAGTTGCATGTAATATTGCATTACCCCATGCAGATGTGGATAAATTGGTGCGCATAACCAATGGCCTATCTACCATCTAAATTCTTTTGATGACAACTTTTATCATTCTACGAGACCATTTTATATATACGCATGCGGTACAAATGCAATAATCATCAGATCCTTATGATGTAAATTCTCTAGCATTCTAGGTCATGTGGACTTGATGAGAAAAATCAGGGTGGTGAGTCCTTAAACGTATAATTAATGTAGGAGTGCAACATTTCATGTGGACTATAATACGACACGTGTTCATCGTGTCAAAACCATAACCATAAAGTACTTTAATGGCCCGCATTCTGGATGTTTATGTCCATAAATATCACCTTGTAATCGTTGTAAGGCCATCCGCAGCGCATAACTAAAAGCCCTCAAGCCCTCAACGCCACATCAGCGCCACATCAGCTTTTCTCCTAACCCTCTCCTTACCCTAAAATGGTTTACCGGGTACCCGATGCTATTATGGAACCCGCAACCCACCCCACCCTCACCCTCCTCTCACATACACCCTCGGGTTCAGCGGGTTTTCAAGCCCGGAAGCTAAGCCCGAAGGTGAACCCGCAGATCCCCGCACCACTACCCGATCAAGCCCTGGGAACCCGAAGGTGAACCCGCAGCCAAGCCCGAAGGCGCTGCGGGTGGCCTAAGAATGAAATATTTTTTATATTATGTCCTTAGCTTTAGGATGGTCTCATTCCTGTTTTGGCTAAGGATCAGGGTATAAAAGTTCTAGGTATTAGAGAGGGCATATTATGATGGTGGTGTTGCTTCTTGTGCAGTAGAAATCAACAGTTGCAATTTGGTTAATTCCCTCGTTTTGTATTTCACTCGAAAGAAAATGTATCTAAGTGTATTTTGCGATACATGGATCACTATGTCATGACCATGGTGTCCCACGTGGTCATGCAGAAAGATATATGTGTCATTGTCCCAAAGTTCTTTATTGGTAACAAAATATGATTTAATGACATAGATAATTCATTAATTTGATACATTAATTTATCTAACGTATGTTGCTTTCATATCATTAGAGTTTATGTACATATACCCATTTCCATTCTTATAATATGATTTCTCATTGATACGAATATCTTAACAAAGTTCCTATTAATATAGTGTTTGATCTTGTGTCATTAAGCAACAAGTGACAGTCCATCGTCTAAGTATTTGGAGGAATTAAAAATTATTAATTCAATGAATAACAATCTATTTCTTATGATTGTATGATATGTCACAAAAACAATCAAGTTCTCCTCGATACATTCCTACATGGAACGAAGAACGTTGAGAGTTTTGCATTTGTTTTTGATGTGATTATTTGCATCTATAACAACTATAAACTCATGTGTATATATACGCAAATGCAATTAATTTGATAGTTAAAGTGTATTCAAATAAACTTGTACTTAACCAATCTTAGATATGACATAGTTCATTTATAACTTGTCCCATTTTCTATTTGGAGTTCGTTCCCGACTCTTGCCATGAATTTGACCCTTTCCACAACCTTGTCCATATGGTACATATTTATCATATGTGTGTGGATTAATATGTTCAACTCACTATCCTTTGGAGTTCTTTCCACCTCCAACGCTTGCCTTATTAACCCCAAGAATTTTCTTTATCCGGGTATGTCTAGCGTTGTTAAAAAACATTGCTACAACTCTTAACCACTTGCATTAAGTTAATGAGTTTGTTAAAAGTTATATTGCAGCTTATACTGTTTCATTAGTATGATTGGTGATATAGGAAAGATGAAAAGGTGTTATGATTCGCATAATCTTTTGTGAGTTCTTTGCCACAAAGATTGAGATGCATTTTGAGATATGACATTTCTTTGTCAAAATCAGTTACCTTCTTGTAATCATGTAAGTAGGTTTCTTTCCACTGTATGATTAGTTTGAGAAGTATATGGTACTGATATTCCCGAATTTCCTTTTTGGGACTACCCACGATTCTTGGGGGTTTCTAGTTATTCTCTCTGAAGGTTGTGACTGATGTATCGTCTCAAAAATTTTAAAGTATTTAATTGTATCTTAACATCTAGTGTTTTTTTTTCTTTAGGGTCAAAATGGTTCGATGACTTTTGCGTGTTTTCTTGTGTTTTTCGAACCTATCTTATCGTAATCAAATCCTTCTGATTCAAGATGTAGAAAATGGGGAATATATTATTTTTCTAGAATAGTGAATTATGGTTTATACTTATTATGTTATGCATGAAATTTCATTATCATAATAGTATTGGATTTTTGTATTCTTACATTTTATTGATCATACTTCATCAATATTTCAATTTTCGAATAAAAACCACTCAATCTATTGGATCTCCAGGTAGTAGGGGAATCACGTGGATTTCTTAAGTCCCTACAAACCTTAGGATTATTTACACCCGTTTGACAAAATCCAAATCGATATCTTGCGATTTAATTAATTTGAATATAACATTGTTAATTATAGAACTTTTGGCAAGAGGCCAAAATGAATATGAGTTTGGCATATGAAGCCAATTTTAAAGTTTTAATATCTTAATAGTATTTTTAGAGATTTTGCCATTAAACAAATCAATATTAATTTTAACATAAAGTCAAATTCAAACTCTTAACAACTTAATGGTATTTCTGGATCTTTTGGTAAAATCAAATATTAGGGGGTTGGAAGTGTAACATCCAAAAGTTATTTATAAGATTGGAATTAATGAGTAGGAACTCATGATCAAGATAAACATTTGATTAATATTTTAACATTTTCATGTCATTTTTGGAGCTTTTGGTAAAATACCAAAATATATGGAGGTGGAAGTGTAACTTCCAAATTTATATATAAGATTGGAAAAGATGAGTAGGAACTCATGTCAAGATAAACATTTAAGTTATAAATTATAAGTTAAGATAAACATTAAATAAGATAAAACATTTTGTAATAAATAAAACTAATGTAAATAAATAATATTAACAATTAAATTAAACACGTTCAATACGATAAACTAACAAATAGCATTTATAAAGCTATAAGTGAATTGTAATATATCAATTGAAATTAAAAAAGCAGATAATAAAGAAAACAAATCGATCTTTATTTAATTAAATATATAAGCCCCTATCAAATACGGAAGTTCCCATTTAATTCCTTTTACCAGGTAAAAAAATATATAGTTTTTTATTTATTTATTTTAGTTTGGATAATTACATCAAAACACAATAAATCCCATATGAATTTAAATAATTACATTAGAATGAAAGTATACACTTTATATATTTAGGCAAGTAATTATAATAATTTTAAAGCCTAAAACATATTAAACTGAATTTAATTTTTTTTCACACATCGACCCTCAAAAGATGCAAAATAAAAGCCTTAAAATATAATCTATTACATCTATAAACAAATCCCAAAAAAATATATTAACAGGTTTAATATGCAAATGTCATTAAATTAACCGGTCTAACTATTTTTATGTAAAAGAAATTGATCCAATTTAATTAATATTAGCAATTAAAAACAATAATATCCAAAATTAAACGTAATTGGATCAAATTTAAATCTGCTAATTAATCATGAAATAAATTAACAAGAAAAGATAAATGAATCAAATCTGAAATTTAATTAATGTATTCATATCAATATATATATTAAAACAAAAACCACATGTGATGACGTGGAACCTTCTCATTCTTAGAATCTCTTCTTTCTTTTTGCTCAAATTTTTCATTTTTTCTAATTTTTAATACTTTTTAATCTATTTAATTGATTTCATAATGTGATTTATTTATTAGGGTCATTATTTAAAACATAAATTTTGCAACTTTTCATTCACCCTTTAAACCTCTCAACTTATTATCCATCAAATCATCAAATACATATTGCAATCAAATTGTAAGCTATTATTAGATGAGTCATTTTGGTTTTTTTGTTGAGTTTGTTAACAATCGTGTGTGGATCTATTTGCGTGATTCATCCAATTGTAAGCTATTATTAGATGTCCCGTTAAAATGGAAGCTACTGTTTTCCCCCCGCAAATTTACCAGGTAACAACTTTTAATGTTTTATTTCATGTTTTGTAGAAGTTATATATTGTTGTTGATGTTTGTGTATATGTTTTCTTCAAAATTTGTTTTTTCCTCGATTGTGTTTTGCTCATATTATTGCAGTTTCTCAAATTTTGTTTCCTTTTGTTTTCAGGTTACAACAACTAGTCTTTGGCTCGCGCCTTGCGCGACGATTAATTTGTGTTTTATATTAATTATTTAATGTTTAATAGTTGTGAAATCATTTTGAGACATGTTGATAAAAAGAAAACAAAAATTCAATAAAAAAGAAATATTACATTGAAGATAAAAATATGTCTATTAAGTTTGACATCTATTATAATCAGTACTAAATGAATAAAATTATCAAACAAATATATAATAATTAACTGTTCAAAGTTCAAATGAAATTAAAATACATTCAAAATTATTGATGTTTCTTTTTAGAACAAATGTATCCACATAATAGATCAAGAATATGCAATGTTATTGATATCAACATCGATCTTTAATTATGATTTTAAATTTTGAATTAACAGCTCAACAACTTTCCAAACACGCAACAACTTTAAATATTTCTGGATTGTTTTAACAAATGCTTGAACTTGGACACCATATTCCTCATTATTGTTGTAGCCATTAGGGTTACTTTAAAAAAATAAAGAATAAGGTAAGTCACTATAAACTCATTATATAATATTGTAATTTAAACTTTTGACTATATATTGATTCATGTTACAAACACAAACATATGTTAACATCTAATAATCATTTACGCCTTTCAAATATTTCAACTTTACATAATTAATTAGCAAGAAAAAAATACAAACAATAAAACCTCCCTATTTCTCTATAAATACACCTCACTTCATATGAATAAACAACATAATTTTCTTCAAAAGAAACAAAAAATAAATGGTTACAAAAATGGTAATAAACGGTGTTTATGAATGTAAGTTAGATAATCAAAGAAAAACATAAAGTATATAGAAGAAAGAATAAAGTTTGTTTTAATATGACACATAACTTCAAAATAGTAATTCAAACATAGGTAGAGTGGACATAAGATAACTCCCAGTTTGGCTTAACAAAACATCCTCAAAAATGTCAGCTTAACTTTATAAACAATGACAATATTATAGTTGTCAAAGCCTTTAATGCACGAAAGTTTTAGTTGTTACCTTGAAACAAACAAAAAACACCCAACTCATCAAGATAAATCATAATACATGGTTCATGATGCAACCGAAACACAACATCAATAGAAAAAACATTTCAGCGTTCATCAAATGAAATGAACCTAACACCATGATTCATCAAAAACATAAATTACAGTTTCTAATTTTTCAAAAGAACAAAACCTTGAAGGATGTTGTTAAAGTCCCTAGCATGTATTCTTGAAGGTCATTAAAGCCTTTACTATGCATATATTTTAGTTATTAATTCCAAACAAACAAAAACAATCAACTCATCGTATTATCAAATCATAATACACAAAAACATATCAAATTTTATCAAACAAAACAAACCCAGGATCATGATTTGTCAAAATAACAAACTATAATTTGTAATTGTACATGACCCATTTGCGAAAAACAATGTAATACTTGAAAAAAACAATACACAAATATTCTTTTAGCTTGTGGGTTATGCTCCTGAGAAAATATATAGAAATGAAAGTTAGGGTAATAATATATAATGAAATTTTATAGACAAAATCAAAATAGATTGTAATAAAGGAGTAGTGGAATGAAAGACTTACATGTAGTAATGTATATGTATACCATGATGATGAAGCTTTACACATTTGGTGATCTTTAGAGCTTGTTTTTCCTTCTGTCACTTACTACAAACAAAAACATAAAGATCATATGAAATCAAACAATATCAAAGAACTTAACTATAAACAAAAGTCCATATCTTATGAGAGATAATGTGTTAGAAAGGAAAGAATGAGAGGTAGTTTGTTGTATGACAAAGAAGTAAAAAAACCAATAACATAACAAAAAAAATGTTTGTGCTTAAATAAGGGCAAATGAGTGATTAATAAAATAGTGAGGAAATATGAATGGTTAATAACCTAAAGAATTGAAAATAAATGATTTATTAACATAAATTGCAATAAAACAAATGATTAATATAGGAAGATGAATGGTTTAGGTATTGAATGTTAATTAAAGTTGTGCCAAATTACCAAATTACCCTTCTTTAAGTGAAAAAGACATTTTTCATAGAAGGACATTAAGGTCTTTAACATATCAAATATTTTAAAAACCCAAAAATCTAAGAAAAAAGAAAGGTAGACATATAGTGTTTAGGTGATGTCACATCATTGGCTTTGGTTTTTGCTTTAATATATATATTGATATGAGTTTGTTAACAATCGTGTGTGGATCTATTTACATGATTGATCCAATTGTAAGCTATTATTATATGTCCCGTTAAAATGGAAGCTACTGTTCTTCCTCCGCAAATTTTCCAGGTAACAACTTTTTATGTTTTATTTCATGTTTTGTAGAAGTTATATATTGTTGTTGATGTTTGTGTATATGTTTTCATCAAAATTTGTTTTTTCCTCGATTGTGTTTTGCTCATATTATTGCAGTTTCTCAAATTTTGTTTCTTTTTGTTTTCAGGTTACAACAATCATGTTATAAGATATGATTTATGTAAGCTTTTTAATAGATGAGTTATTTGTGTTTTTTTGTTGCGCTTGTTAATAGTATATCTATCTGTCATATTTGTATATATTTAACTGTATTGAAGAAACAACCACATCCAATCATGTGGCACAATGGTGTAGTAATTTTCTCAAATTTTTTTGTCAATGTTATGATAATTTATGATGTCTATGAATTCAATACTAAATAAAATGAAATCCTATAAATTGTTTTGGTAGGGGATGAAGAAGATGAAAGTTGAAGAAGACATGAAAGATTTTAATTAGGTATGTATAAATTCTAATCTCCAAAAAAAATTATTTGTTATTACATATTTTTTTCTTTTACATATTGTTGGATTTGTTGTTATCCTACAACAATTGTGTTTACGTTTAAATTAGATACATTCAAATAGAATTTTGATATTTTGTGATTACATGATCAAATAGTTTTTTTTTTCAAATTTAAGCTACATTGACATTAACCATTTATACGTCATTGATAATTGCGTTAAATTTTGACTATTTCAAAAAAATCTCAAAAAATTCATCAAAGTTCTTTTCACTGTCAATTGTCGATATATTTTTTTTATTGAAAAGTTTCTTAGATTTATTTTGTAAAAAGCTAAAAGTTTTTTATTTATAGATTTTCATTTTAACTTACGCATTTTTATTTATAAGGTTTAAAAAAATAGTTTTACGTTTTATTTTTTCATAGATGATATTGCATTTTGAGAGAATTTGAAATATTATTTATTATTTTCTTCAACTTATGAATTAATTTAAATTAAAAATATATCATTAATAAATATACTTTCATTTTCTAAACTCAACACATTGATTACTATTTTTTTTTAATTTACATAATAAATATGAATAAAACTTTTTACTGTTTTTTTATTAATTAACATGTAACGTTTATTTACCCTTATTTTTAATTTACAACAATCAGTATAATTAAAAACTATTTTTATTTTATATGAATTTGTTTATTTACAGTTTAATTTATTATTTTAACAATCAATGTAATTAAAAAAATACTTTATTACCATTCATATTTTATTTACACAACAATCAATACATAAATATATTATTATAAGGCCTTCGGTACCCGGCTCGGGATGAAGGCGGGATGGGGCTCGGGATGGTGCGGGATGGGCTACGGTTGATGCGGGGTTGGCGGGGCGGGATGGATTCCGGGGATGGGGTCCCGATTCATCCCGAAGCTTTATTAAAAAAAAATTATTTAATTTTTAAAAATAATGCCGTTGAACGGCTCTTTGTAAAAAAAAATCTCAATTTAATCCCACTATATATTTAACCCTCAACCTCTTATTTCTCACACCTCTCAAATTCTCTCAACCTCTTATTTCTCATACCTATCAAACTCTCTAAAATTCTCTCAACCTCTTATTTCTCACACCTCTCAAACTCTCTCAAATTCTCTCAACCTCTTATTTTTCACACCGATTTGAGAAAGACTTCGAGTTTTTCATGACCCCACATGATCACCTTACGGGAAAAGCTTTGAGGGTTACTTTAGCGAGAAAAGAGCAAATTCAAAAATTTCATGATTGGTAGTGTTTTGTATTTTGTAATTTTTATTTTTAATGAATGGTATGAATTTTAATTTTTATTATTTATCTTATTTTTATTTATTAAAAAATATATAAATATTTTTATTTTGTTAAATAATTAAATGTATAAATAAAAGAATTAAAATAAATGAGGTGGCAAAAGAGTTTGAGGGAATGTGGTAAGGGTGTTTAGGCCATCCGTACCCCATCCCTCCTATCTGTGAAAGATTCCCCTCCACATCATCGCCACATCAGCTTTTCTTCCATCCCTCACTCCATCCCTCACGATCCCTAAACATCCGTACCCCATTCCCTCAAACCCCTTTGCCACCTCATTTATTTTAATTCTTTTATTTATACATTTAATTATTTAACAAAATAAATATATATATATATATATATATATTTAATAAATAAAAATAAGATAAATAATAAAAATTAAAATTCATATCATTCATTAAAAAATTAAAAATTACAAAATAAATTTAAAAATCTACTCGTCGTCATTGTTGGGAACTTGGATACGCCAAATATGTTCGACCAAATCCGACCGAAGGTTATTATGAGTTTCCCGGTTTATGACTTCTCGAACATTTGCCGCGCGTTGTGTCTCACTGATTTGGCTTTCGATATCATTCGTGAAAAAGTCGTTTTCCACGTCACCACAAATAGCATGGTTTTCGTCTTCGAGTATCATATTGTGTAATATGACACAAGCGTACATAATGTTTCTCAATATTGCCGGTTCCCATCCGCGTGCCGGGTTATGAAGTATATGCCAACGTTGTTTAAGCACGCCAAAAGCTCGTTCAACATCTTTACGTGCGGATTCTTGCGCGGACTTGAACTTTTGTCGTTTAGAGTCTTGTGGGCACGTAAATGATTTTACGAAAGTAGCCCATTCCGGATATATCCCATCCGTTAGATAATATCCATGCTTGTAGGTGGCTCCATTCACCTCAAAAGGGCAGTCGGGTGCTTTTCCATCATATACATCGTTGAAGATGGGCGACTGATTGAGAACATTGATGTCATTGTTGGAACCGGCAACACCAAAGTATGCGTGCCAGATCCATAGATCTTGAGAGGCCACTGCTTCTAGCATGATTGTCGGGTGCTCATGATCACCTCTCATGAATTGACCTCGCCATGCATTCGGACAATTTGCCCACGCCCAATGAGTACAGTCTATGCTGCCGAGCATGCCGGGAAATCCGTGTTTAGCTTCATGCGCGGCGTACAACTTCTGAATATCAATAAAAGTAGGCCTGCGTAAATATTTTTGACCATACAGTTCAATAATACCTGTGCAGAATTTGTACAGACAATCTCGTGACGTTTTCTCTCCCATACGGATGTACTCGTCAAGTGCGTCAGCAGCTACTCCATACGCCAATTGCCGAATAGCGGAAGTACACTTTTGTATCGGAGAAAAACCTTGTTTGCCTAACCCGTCAAACTGAAGTCTAAAATACGGATACCCTACTTCTAAATCTTCAACTATTCGTTCGAATAGTTGTCTGCTCATCCTGAACCGCCGCCTAAACATATCCGGTGTATAAATCGGGTTGACGCCAAAGTAGTCCCGCATAAGCCGCTCGTTTGCAGTTACTCGACCTCTTTCAATGTTTGCGGCCCTCTCTCTTGTTGACGATGAGGCGGTGCTACCATACAGCGATTGTGCAGCATGTCGAAAAATTTCCCTTTGTAGATTCAACAACTCGTCGGTGTCTACGGATGATGATGATGCGGTTGGTGAACCGGGTTGTGGCGAATCCATATTGTTTAATATATAGAGGTTGAGAAAATTTGAGAGAGTTTGAGAGGTGTGAGAAATAAGAGGTTGAGAGAATAAGAGGTTGAGAGGTGTGAGAAATAAGAGGTTGAGAGGTGTGAGAAATAAGAGGTTGAGGGTTAAATATATAGTGGGATTAAATTGAGATTTTTTTTTTTAAGAAAGAGCCGTTCAACGGTTATTTTTTTAAAAATTTAATTAATTTTTTTTTTTTTTTTATAAAACCCTCGGGATGGCTCGGGAACCCAACCCCGCCCCGCAACTCCATCCCGGGCCGTAGCCCAACCCCGCCCTCACCCCGCTGCCACATCCCCCATCCCGAGCCCCTTCCCCGCTGGGGTACGGAAGGCCTTAGGGATTGTTAGGGATTGAGTGAGGGATGGGAGAAAAGCTGATGTGGCGCTGATGTGGAGCTGGAATCTTTGAAAGATCCTCTCATGGGGTACTGATGGCATAAGCTAAAAGAATATTTATTGGCATTTTAAAAATGTTTTGATGATTGTTTTTATTTTTATCCAATTTTTAGTTTTTTAAATCTATATATCTTATTAATTGGTTAAATTTTTCATGTATGTTATGATTATTATAATATAATTATACATCATTAATTGATCTAACTATTCAAATTCTTCTTTTATTTCTTATGAATCAATATACATAAATGAAACACTTATGACAGCTAATACTTTAAATTAATATATATATATATATATATGATAATATTTATATTTTTTTCCTCTTATTTTGATTTATTTTTAATCTAAACTCAACACATTAATTTCTAAAACTTTTCAATTTCACATTTTATTACATAACAATCAATATCATTTTTTAAAACTTTTATTATACTTTATTTCAATGACAATCAATATAATCAAAACTATTAGTATTGTGATAAAACATATTCTGAATTATTTTCTCATTAATTGAAGAAACTTATCATTAATGGCAATAAAAACATTATTTTATTGATAATAATATATTAAGCAAAGTTAAACCCGAAGTTTAATGAGATAATATTGTTGTTAGAAAATATATAATTAAGTTTATATTAAATTAGGCCAATCGTTCAATTCTACCGTTAATAACAAAAAAACCTATCATGTATGTGTGTGTGTATATAAATATATGTTATAGTTCCACTAACTAAATTCTAATGATTTATACAAATAATTTGTATAAAGTTTGTTGATTATCATATTTAACAATTAACATCTATCATATGAACAATCTCCATATTGCTACCTAGGTTATTCACACTACCGCGCAACGCGCGGTTTGCAACACTAGTTTATCCTTAATGCAATATAAACATCATTACTAAAAAATTAAATAACCCATATCATTGAATTAAATAAATTATCGTATCCTAAATTAGCTTGTTATAAAACAATACCAAATTACCAATATGATAAAATTGTATATCGAAGGAATATATAAACAAATCTATTAATAATTTGATTAACCTAAATATAATAATATTGATTTTCATATTGACATGTATATTTTAGAAGGCTTTCAAAAGAAATAATAATGACCATAAAAATTCATGGTTGGGGTTTTGTATTTTTTATTTAATAAACAAATAATTTTTATTTAGTTATTATTATTAAGCAAGAATAGTTATTCAAAAACATGTACACAAGCAACAATAAAGTTCTAGTATATAGAATTTCCTATAAATATGTCAAAAAAAAACTATAACAAACAAATTAAATAAGCGTACAATGAATTATCATGGCTAAAAGAGTTGATTACGATTGATGATAATTCATAAACAAAAAAGAAAATTGTAAGTTTTTTCATAAAGATACTTACTTGGATTGCAATACTTTGCGGATACAACAACCTTTTAGTAGCGGCGGAAACAGCGTGAGCTTACGTGCTGATAACGTGTTAAAGGAAAGAAGAAACAGAACACAATAGAATGGAGAGAATGAATCGTAATTCTCATTAATCATAAGCTCTTTATATAGGGATGAGTTACAAGTAGATAGCTACAAGATAATTCAATTCTAATTTATCTCTATCCCTATCTCTATCGTCATATCCTTTAGACGATGATACATTTATCCTACAACAAGTTTATATTTTTTATTTGATTTAACAAATATTTCTTATATTATTTTCTAAAAAATAGGAAAATTCAAATTTAAAGATTTAAGAAACTTGATGCGAGTAGAAAGGAATGTTTTCTAAATAATTCCATTAATGAGATTAGAAGGGTAATTGCGTAATTCAGTGTGATATATCTTGATTTTAATTTTTTGTTTTACTTTTTATCATTGTCGATTTTATAAAACGATTTTGTATAGTTTTGAGAAAATTATAATATATTTTTTTATAAATTTGTACAAAGAATGACACTTTTTGAAGGGTTCATGATTTGAGGATTTGAAAGAGATTAAAAGATAAGGATTAATTAGGTAACTAATGAGGATTAAAGAATGATGCTTTTTTAAGGGTTTACCATTTGAGAATTTGTAGGGAGTTAGAGATAAGGACTAAAAGAAAGAAGTTAGAGATAAAGATTAATCAAGTAATTTTCATTAACAGTGGTACATAAAGTTTCGTTAGTTGTTTTTAAGAGATTTTTAGTAATCAACATTAATTAGCAGTACATAAGATTTTATGGACTGTTTTTAAGAGTTTTCCATAAATGCTTTATAATATAGTATAGATTAAATTATTATTATACATTAGAAATGTATTCGTGTAATATAGCATGATATATTTTGAATTTAATCTTTCATTTTATTTTTTGTCTTTGTCGATTATCTAATATGTTTTTATGTGGTTTTAAAAACCAATAATGCTTTTTTTAACTTTGTTTAATTTAATTTAGGTTTAATAATAATGTAATTTATTTCAGGATTTAATAATATAGTTTTTTGATAAAAAAATATAATTAAAATTCAATGATTATCCTAATTATATTTTAGATTTTTCAGTGATGTTTATCATATATTTGATTATTTTATCAATTAGTTATGAATTCAGACATGCAAAATTAAAAAATTGTACCATGTATTATTTAGCTGTAAATTGAAAATAAGTAATTTAGCATTAAAAAATAGTGCATAGTAATACTTAACAAATTATTTTTAAGACTTTGAACCAAATGAGGGGTTTGAAAAATATATATTAGAATCTAAAATTTATAAAATGTTGTAGGATAAATGTGTCATCGTCTAAAGGATATGACGATAGAGATAGATTAGAATTGAAATGTCTTGTAGTTGTCTACTTGTAACTCATCCCTATATAAAGGGCTTATGATTAATGAGAATTACGATTCATTCTGACCATTCTATTGTGTTCTATTTAGCTTTCCCTTTAACACGTTATCAGCACGTTGCTCGTCGTCTATCTGCTAGTTCATCAATCAATTATTCTACAACTACTGCTATTCAAGTAAGCATGATTTGCTAACTGTTTTTGTTCAATTTTTATTCATGCTTCTACATTCTTTTTGGTTGTTGTAATGTTTATTTTATCGTTGTTTAAGTTGTGTTTCGATACAACAATATATGTTGCAACCTACATACCATTTAGTATTTTTTTTCATGCTTTCTAGTTAAAAAGAAAAAAAGGTACATAAATGCATGTTAGTAGGCCGTTGTAAAGCAAGAGAGAAAGAGATGAATTAATAAAAATCCTCTAAGAAAAAAGACATGCATATCCTGTTCTTCATATTTATTTATTAAAATCTAAAGTTCAATATTTTCTTCATCTATTTATTATTTAAATAAGCAACTTTACATAATCGTATGCTAAAAATTAGAATATGATTAAACGTTAATTAATTATAAAATTTCTATTGTTATATATTTATATAGACTTCTCATAAAGCTATGGTTTTATTATTTTAAATTGATCTTCCCACAATTATAAGAAAAAAATTATATTAAATATCAAGCCCTTATTACCATAATTCTCATATTTTATAAAGTAAAATTCCTCAAATAACAACATTCAAATATATCTTAATTATAATTGTTATTTTATGAAATCGCTGGACATTTTTTGGATTGCTTAGTTGGTCAATTTTAATTGATCCATATTATTTATTTATGTTGACCAATTATTTACTTTAAAGCCTATTGTTGAAATTAATTTTTGATGTTTCACTTTATTCACCTGTAAGTTTACATGCTATTTTTGTGGGATTAATCATTGTATTTATTAAATAATGTTAATTTAGTTTAATTAGAGCATCTCCAACAGATTTTCCAAAATTTCTCCAAAATGGAGAACCAAAAGGTAAAATCCCTAAAAAAAATTACATTCATCTCCAACAGATTCTCCATTTTGGAGAAAAAACTGATTATAATATTAAAATACTTCATTCATCTATTAAAATATTATTTCTCTCTCTAAATAATTTGTTTTCAAAGATTTCTATTGGCCCTTTTATGTAGTAATGATTTTTGGGGTTATCTCCATATTTGGAGAAAAACTCATTCTCTCTCCTACTTTCTCCATTTTGGGGATAGTTTTGGAGAAGCTGTTAGAGCAAAAATCAAGCCCAAAATCTCCATATTCTCCATTTTCTCCAAAATGGGGAAGCTGTTGGAGATGCTCTTACGGTTTTATTTTGAATTAATTAGAAAAAAAATTGCATGTTTATCTTAGTTTTTATATTTCAAATATTTATCTTAATCCAAAATAGTTATAATTAAATTCAAATGTTTATCTTGACATGAGTTCCTACTCATTTTTCTCAATCTTATAATTAAATTTGGAAGTTACACTTCCACCCCCATATATTTTGGTATTTTACCAAAAGCTCAAAAAATAACATGAAAATGTTAAAATATTAATCAAATGTTTATCTTGATCATGAGTTCCTACTCATTAATTCCAATCTTATAAATAACTTTTGGATGTTACACTTCCAACCCCCTAATATTTGGTCTTTTACCAAAAGATCCATAAATACCAATAAGATGTTATAAGTTTGAATTTGACTTTATGTCAAAACTAATATTGATTTGTCTAATGGCAAAATCTCTAAAAATACTATTAAGATATTAAAACATTGAAATTGGCTTCATATGCCAAACCCTTATTCTTTTCGGCCTCCTGCCAAAAGCTTTATAATTAACAATGTTATATTCAAATTAATTAAATCGCAAGATATCGATTTGGATTTTGTCGAACGGGTGTAAATAGTCCTAAGGTTTATAGGGACATAAGAAATCCATGTGATTCCCCTAATATCTGGAGATCCAATAGATTGAGTGATTTTTATTCGCAAATTGAAATATTGATGAAATATTATCAATAAAATGTAAGAGTACAAAAATCCAATACTATTATGATAATGAAATTTCATGCATAACATAATAAGTATAAACCATAATTCACTATTTTAGAAAATAATATGTTCTCCATTTTCTACGACATCTTTAAATCAAAAGTACTTGATTACCATAAGATAAGTTCGGAAAAACACAAGAAAATACGTAAAAGTCATCGAACCATTTTGACCCTAAAGAAAAAAAACACTAGATGTTAAGATACAATTAAATACTTTAAATTTTTTGAGACGATACATCAGTCACAACCTTCAGAGAGAATAACTAGAAACCCCCAAGAACCGTGGGTAGTCCCAAAAAGGAAATTCGGGAATATTCAGTACCATATACTTCTCAAACTAATCATACAGTGGAAAGAAACCTACTTACTTGATTACAAGAAGGTAACTCATTTTGACAAAGAAAGATCATGTCTCAAAATGCATCTCAATCTTTGTGGCAAGGAACTCACAAAAGATTATGCGAATCATAACATCTTTTCATTTTTCCTATATCACCAATCATACTAATGAAACAGTATAAGCTGCAATATAACCTTTAACAGACTCATTAACTTAATGCAAGTGGTTAAGAGTTGTAGCAATGTTTTTTAACAACGCTAGACATACCCGGATAAAGAAAATTCTTAGGGTTAATAAGGCAAGCGTTGGAGGTGGAAAGAACTCCAAAGGATAGTGAGTTGAACATATTAATCCACACACATATGCTAAATATGTACCATATGGACAAGGTTGTGGAAAGGGTCAAATTCATGGCAAGAGTCGGGAACGAACTCCTAATAGAAAATGGGACAAGTTATAAATGAAATATGTCATATCTAAGATTGGTTAAGTACCAGTTTATTTGAATACACTTTAACTATCAAATTAATTGCATTTGTGTATATATACACATGAGTTTATAACCATTAGAGATGTAAATGATCACATCAAAAACAAATGCAAAACTCTCAACGTTCTTCGTTCCATGTAGGAATGTATCGAGGAGAACTTGATTGTTTTTGTGACATATCATACAATCATAAGAAATAGATTGTTATTCATTGAATTAATAATTTTTAATTCCTCCAAACACTTAGACGATGGACTGTCACTTGTTGCTTAATGACACAAGATCAATCACTAAAGCACTATATTAATAGAAACCTTGTTAAAATATTCGTACCAATGGAAAATCATATTATAATAATGGAAATGGGTATTTGTACATCAACTCTAATGATATGAAAGCAAACTATATTACAGAAATTAGTGTATCAAATTAATGGATTATCTATGTTAGTAAATCATATTTTGTCACTAATAAAGAACTTTGGAACAATGACACACATATGTTTCGGCATGACCACGTGGGACACCATGGTCATGACATAGTGATCTATGTATTGCAAAATACACTTAGATACATTCTCTTTCGAGTGAAAGATAAAACGAGGGAATTAACCAAATTGTAATTGTTGACTTCTACTGCACAAGAAGCAACACCACCATCATAACATGCCCTCTCTAATACCTAGAACTTTTATATACCCTGATCCTTAGCCAAATCAGGAATGAGACCATCCTAAAGCTAAGGACATGATATAAAAATATTTCATTCTTACAACGAATACAAGGTGATATTTATAGACATAAACATCCAGAATGCGGGCTGTTGGTCCCGAAGGGTTATACAAGTTTGTAGAAAAGGGGGGGGGGGGGGTTGAATACAAACACACGTTTTTACTTTTCTAAATTGTTTATTGATAAATCAAGACAATTTACAACTTGTTGCGGAACAAGATTAAGGATAAACCTAATCTAAACAAGTCTTGAGAAACACTAAGTTTCTTGCACTAGAAAGAGTTAAAGAAATTACGAATAATAACTTAACAATAAGAGAGAAATAAGAAGATGGTTCGAGCACACTTCATTTCTGAAGTAAGGTTCTTCTTATATACTGCATGCATATAATGCATGGCAGTATGGCTTTACACGTGGCAGCAGCTGAGTGGTTGCATGTCATTGACCTTTGTAGACAACCTTAGTAGCCGCATGGTGCACAGTGTAGAATCAGAGTTGTTGTACGATTACAGACATAAGGGATGTCCGTTCTGACAGTTCGTACGGAGACGTGCAAGGGAGGTAAGACAATAGTAATATGCAGGGAGACTTCATGATCAGCTTTCGTTGAGTCAGATCTTTATCAGTGAATGATAAAGTTCAGCGATTGCTGAAGTCTTCTACTTGATACTTCACGTTGAATGAACAGGTCTTGCTTCGCTGATATCCGCATCAGTTCATGAGTAGACTTGTCGCTGGTTCTTGAGCTTGATCTTTGACTTCAGCGTAGAACATATGTTGACGTGAAACTTGTCTTCAGGGATTATAGGTAAACAACTAACTTATCAGCGATCATCTCATAGACTGAACAAACTCAGAGCTATATGATGATGAACAGTGTTCGCTGAATATCTAATAAAAAGAGTGAGAGTTCCTATCAGCGGTACTGTAAAGTCTTAGTACTTATCAGCGATAGTGAAACTCTAATACATATTGTTTACTTACAATTTTCACTAAGTGTTTAAGAGAGGGTCATTATCAAATCACAGAAGGTTTGGATCAACAATCTCCCCCTATTTGATTATGACATAGCAACAAAGAAAATTGCTATTTAATGAAAACATAAGGATAAAAAGAACTTATAAAATATTTGTCCCTTTTACTGTTTTCTGGGATCTTTTCAGTACTGATGGAGTAAAGTACATTCGCTGAAATTTTTCTTTAAACTTCGTAAAGATTACAGAGGGAAGTGGAAAAATTACAAGTACATCAAATAAAATTACAAGTACAGAAGATGTAGACAGATAAGGATAGAAAGAATTACAAGGCGATCCTATCCGTCAAAAGGTTCTTCCTTAATGAGAAGTTCATCAAGGGTCTTTGATGTGGGAATCATCCAGTCAGGGACTGTTACACCTTGATCCTTTTTGTTCTTTGCTTCTTCAAAGATCAAGGGTTTGAGGTGTCGTGCCTGAATGTCGTGTCTGACTTCACACCAGTATATGAGGTCTATGAGCTGTTCGATGGGAGTGATTGGAAGCTCAGAGATGCGTTGAAAGTGTTGATTTCCATGGAAGTCTAGAAAGAATATACCAAAGGGATCACTTAGGACTTTGCCAGGGATGAAAGTTTTACCAGGTGGTAGGGAGGTGTCAAGCGCTGAGAGGTCAGCATCGGGACCAAGAACTTCAGCACGAGAGAAATCAATACCTGTTTCATTCCGTATAGGAGGACCTGAGTCTGAGGTTTTCTTTTCCTTTGCAGAGGCTCTTCTTTGTTGAGGAGGAAGAAGAGTGGAATGAGGAATATCCACAACAGAAGAAACCAAGTCGATCTGAGAATTTAAAATTTTCTCGACATGGCTCTTGAACTTTGAGCGAGATCGCTGAATGGCTAATTTCACTTCCAACCATTCAGAGAAACCAAACTTCTCTAAAGTAGTAGCGTAGAAGGTTTGCTTGGTTTTGTCTTCTATGAATACGTCAATTTCAACCACAGGAACGTCTACAAACGTTTTTCCTCTGATATTTGCCTTGATGATTTTGGATGGTCGAGATCGATAGTTCAGCATTTCTTTACACCATTCCAAAGTCGAATCAGATACCTTAGTCTTTTCTTCAACGATCCTTTGGGCATCATCCCATAGCTGACGTTGAACATCAATGGGAGTTCTTTTCAGCGCGGGGTCTTTCACCGATTGTTGGACAAGCTGGATGGCGAGAGCCTTATCTTTTTCTTCAACTTCCTTCTTTTCGGCGAGTAATCTTTCAGCTCTTAGATGATCCTCGTATTCTTTCCTTGATATCCTGAACTTTTTAGGAGCAGGGATTTTGTCACGAGGAAGAATGATTCGCTGATCTTCAAGCTGTTTGATCATTGCATCTCTCTTTTCTTGTTCCTCTTCACTTAGCCTTTGAGGAGCCAAGGAAGGTCTGTTTTTGTGAGAGAGCAGCTGTTCTTCAGGTTCATCAGTCTTAGTGGTTAAATCCAAGACTGAGATTATTTCTTCAGCTCTTGTGGCTGGGACTATTTCTGGTGTAGTCGTGGGAGCTTCAGCGGGATCCTCAAACAGGGGAGAGGACTAGCTGAAACACAGCGATCGTTTAAGTAAGAAAAGTGGGGAAGAAGGAGAAAAGAATAGGGTCAAGTGTATAGAGGTTTTATGGAGAGAAGGATTGAGATTGAGAAGGGATAGAGGAGGGATGCAGTGTAAGGGAATAGAAGGTAGTGTACATGACAAACTGGCTTTTGAAGCAAGATCGTCACATTGTCTTCTTCATCGAGGCCTTTGTTTTTGCCTTTGTCAGCTTCAGACGCTGCAGGCTTTGTCTTGGTCCGCTCCCCTAATGGTTTTTTTTATCTGGATCCCTTTTTTAGCTGGGGCTTTTGCAACAAGCTGGACGTAGAAGAAGTCATCATCATCATCATCATCGTCATCATCATCATCTTTGGGGGATGATGATGGTTCTTCATCCGAGATGTCGACAGGTTCATCATCTTCAGTTTATTCTTCAGACTCGACCTCTTCAGCATAAGGTTCGGCCACATCAGCAGCAACTTCCTTAAGTTGCTCATCGAGTTGCTCCCCCTCAGATACAGAGGGAGGTTTCTCGGTTTCCTCAGGGTTTTCAACTCCCTGAGATTGTGAAGTAGAAGTAGCAGCAGCATCAGTTTCAATACCCTCCCCCTCAGCATTATGGGGAAGGTCTTCTTTAGTCTTCTCCCCCCTCTTCCACATTATGGTTGGGGGAGGTAACAGATTGTTCAGCAGCAGCAGTGTGGTCTCTGTCTTCTAGGCCAGAGATCCCAACATAGTTTTCAATCTTTGCTAATCTGACTTCCATGCCAGTTATAGCAGGATTGATCTTTTGAAGAACCTCTCGATTGACCTGAGTAAAATGAGAAGTTGGGGTGTTCAGGCGATCGAGTACTTTCAGAACAATTTCTTTGACGACGGAGACCTCAGCCTTGATCGTGGAGACTTCACCCTTAAGAGAACCAACCTCTGTCTTCAATGATGTGACTTCATTGGACAGAGTGGTGAAGTTTGTTGAAAGAGAGGTGGTGGCGGTTGAATTGTCAGCGAGGGTGGTAGCAAATTGAGCAATGCTACCATCCACCTTCTCCAGATCAGTTTGGAGGCTTTCGTATCAACGAGCTCGGTCAACTTTTTGAGTTTCTCTCCAGCGTCTGTAACCACTGAAGAGTTCGTGGAGAGAATGGTGTTGTAATTTTCCACCTTCGTTTCCAGGGCCTTCAGGGAGGTGTTGATATCCCCCAAATTAGGACCTGAAACAGTTATTAACTTATGAATAGAGGAAAGCTCAGAAGTTTGGGGTAGAGAGAGAGGAGTGTTTGGGATAATGTGTATACCTGTAGGCAGGTTGACGAAGTTGTCGAACCCTTTGTGTCCTGAATTTTATTCCATGTCGCCTTCAAAAGTACCTTGGCGCATGGAGGTGCCTGCAGATCATAAGTTTGCATCCAACATTGTATTTAGAGTGTCTGCAGCTGAGTCATGTACGATGAAGGGTGTCCCTGAAAAAGTTGGGAAAATTTGTGGAGAGACCAAAGATTGAGCAGGAGGAATGAGGGATGAGAATGATGGTTGTGTGCGAGGTTCAGCGTTGGATCCGCTGTCAATCACTTCAGTCTGTAGAGAGGCTGAAGGAGGTGGGTTCATTTCCAAGTTTATAACTTCAGCGTTTAGAGACGCTGAAGCTGGGATGGAAGGGGTGACTTGATCAGCTGTGGCAGAGCGTACCACTGAACTTTCCATCAACTCTTCAAGATGAGTTGTGGAGTCTTTAGCGTGTGAATGCTGGGGGGTTGCTCCTTGGTTTTCTTGATTCTTTTGGAACCAAGTTGGGAAGTTGATTGTTTCCTTTTTCGAGAAGGAGTGGAGGGTGCAGCATGGGTATCAACGGTTGGGATTTCCACTGAATGAGCTGCAGAAGTAGAAGAAGGAGGATTGAGAAGAGATAAGAGAGTAGAAAGACGTACCTCGTTTTCCAGTGGCTTGAAGTCGAGCACCTTAGGGCCAACCTGAGAGAGTCTCAGATCACCCTCTGTTGGGTACCTTTCGCCAAGTCCTTGTTGAAAGACGACGCTGATGAATCTGGGATAAGGAACCCATGAAGGTCTTTCAGCCATATACACTATGAACGCAAGGTCGTCGTAGATGATTGAGGCCCAGTCAACATTTAGACCTTTGAGCAATGCATAGCCCATTGCTTGCTGAGGTTGAGCAGCTTGATCAGAGGAGCCACTTTTCACTGTCATGCAGCTTATTAGATGTGCGAAGATGAAGTTCATCTCGCTGGGCATTTTGGACTTCTTGATCAAAGTCAGTTTCTTCTCAGGCTTCTTGTCCCTTCCAGTGTCCCATGCGTAACCCATTGCATCGAAGAATGCAGTGATGGCTTCCCTATCAGCATGGTTTTTGTGGTTTGGGAGAGGGACAAAGCGGTTTTCTTTGGTAGAGGTAGGAAGACTCAGTGCTTTCCTAATAATAGCAGGGTTGATTTTGGTGGTGCCAAATTTGGTGTCACACAGAATGTAGTCAACGATCTTCGTTGGGTCTTTGGCATGGGGTACCTGAGCTCTTCTGGCAGTATAACAGAACTGAGATAGTAGGAATTGATGAAGATTAGGGTTTTCTTGTTTAAAAAATAAACCCAGTAAAAGTCTTGTTTTCCATTTTCCTTTAGAAGAGGATTCTGGAAAAACGAATGAAGAACAAGTTTAAGATTTTAAGTTTTAAACTTGAAGAACAACCATGAAAAGGTTGTGTTCATAAAACCATGAAAGAAATGATTTCATTTTAGAAAGGTTTCTTTTGTTTGATCTGTTAAAAACAACAAGAAGATCAAAGACAAGTTATGCAGGTAAATAATAAGAATATTAACCTGGTAATCGAAGAAGAAGATGAACAGATTTCTGGAAATAAGCAACAGTAAATCTTTTCTTGTTTGGAGGAGAAGTTCGCGTAAAGAAAAAATATAAACTTGAAATAGTTTATATAGAGAGATTTGAGAGAGAGAAAAACTCGAGCGGGAAAGTTTTTCATCATGACACGGACACGTGTTTGCATTTGATTGGAAGGTACACGAAATGTGCAAACGTGTGTCAGAAAAAGAACGTGTCAGGGTTTATCCGTTGTGATGATGTCACAAACGTCCTTTCATATTTTAGGATGTCTCTGAGGTTTAGAAAGCTCAGGGACTATTTTGAAAAACATGAAGCACTGAATAGAAATATCAGTGTTAGTTTTAGAAATTTCAAAGTATCGTTGTTAAGGAAGAGATATTTAGCGATGCAATTTGTTTTGAAAACCTGATTTTGATATGTTTGGTCTTTGAGTGTCGCACTGGATTGTTGGCTATAGCGATGGCACTTGTGCTGTCGCAATAGATTGGAATTTTCGAGAGCTGAAGGTCATAGTCTAGTAGTTGATTTCTCATCCACAAGGCCTGAGAACAATAGCTTCCAGCGGCTACATACTCAGCTTCAGCAGTTGAGGTGGACATTGAGTTTTGCTTTTTACTTGTCCAACTCACCAGCTTTCCACCCAGGAGCTGACAGCCTCCTGTGGTGCTTTTCCTATCCAATTTGCAACCTGCAAAATCACTATCTGAATAGGCGATTAGATCAAACCCTGAGTCTTTGGGATACCAAAGACCTAGGTTCATAGTACCCTTAAGGTAACAAAAGATTCGCTTTACAACGATCATATGAGATTCCTTAGGTTCAGCTTGATATCGTGCACACAAACAAGTTGCGTACATAATATCGGGTCGGCTAGCTGTAAGATACAAGAGAGACCCGATCATCCCACAGTACAGCGTGACATTAACAGGTATTCCATTTGAATCCTTGTTTAGTGTCAGTGGTGGTGCCATAGGGGTTTTCATAGCTGAACTCTGAGTTAAATCGAATTTCTTCAGGATATCTTTAACATACTTTCCCTGATTAATGAAAGTTCCTTTTTCATTTTGTTTGATCTGAAGACCAAGGAAATATGTTAGCTCACCCATCATGCTCATTTTATACTCTTCTTTCATTCTATCAGCGAAACGAGTACAAAGGTCAGGGTTAGTAGAACCAAATATAATGTCATCAACATATATCTGAACAAGAATGATATGACCTTTCACTATTCTGAAAAATAGAGTTTTGTCGATTTTACCCCGCTCAAAATTTTAAATTAGGAGATAAGAGGATAGAGTGTCATACCATGCACGTGGAGCTTGCTTTAAGCCATAAAGTGCCTTATCCAGTTTATAAACATAACCTGGACGCTTAGGATCTGAGAATCCTGGAGGGTTGTTCCACATAGACTTCTTCATTCAACTTTCCATTTAGGAATGCTGACTTAACATCCATTTGATATACTTTGAAGTCTTTGTGTACAGCGTATGCTAAGAATAGATGAATAGATTCTAGTCTTGCTACTGGGCAAAAGTTTCGTCGTAATCTATGCCTTCCTCTTGTCTGTATCCCTGAGCAACAAGTCGAGCCTTGTTGCGGGTTACAGTTCCATGTTCGTCCAACTTGTTTCGATAGACCCATTTAGTGCCTATCACTGTCTTGTCGGTTGGTCTTCGAACAAGATTCCAAACTTTGTTTCTTTCGAATTCAGTCAGCTCTTCTTGCATGGCGCTGACCCAGTTTGGATCTTTGAGGGCATCATCTACTTTCTTTGGTTCAATTAGAGAAATAAAGTTAACAAATAAACAAATATTACCTGCACTTCGTCGAGTCTGAACACCAGCGTTTGGATCTCCAAGAATTTGATCAATTGGGTGATTTACAGTCCATCGCTGAGCCGGAGCATAAGTCGCTGACTCAAATTGAACTGGAGGAGCTGAAGATGAGGCTTCAGCAACTTCTGGAATATCAGCCAAGAGAGGAGTAGGTGCAGATATCATCTCATTTACTGATTGCTGAGAAGTAGATGGAATGTCTGAGACATTTGGTTCAGAAGCAGGCATAGTGTTTAAAGGAACAGCAGAGACCCATGACGTTTCAGCTTCACTATTTTGCATGTTTGGGATGATAGTAGGACTATCATCTTCAATAGTATGAGTATGAGGAGTGGGAATATCTTCTGAATCACCAAGATGAGAAAACATCCACTGATTCAGTTCTTCAGTATCAGCAGAAGGTCGAGAATTCGCTGAACGGGATTCGTCAAAAGTGACGTGAATAGTTTCTTCAACAGTTTGTCTTCTTCGATTGAAGACTCTGAAGGCTTTGGAGATTGAAGAATAACCAAGAAAGATTCCATCATCAGCCTTAGGATCAAACTTTCCAAGGGCATCTCTGTTGTTCAGTATGAAACACTGATATCCAAAGATGTGAAGAAAGCTAATTGAAGGCTTTCTCCCATGAAAAAGTTCATAGACTGTTTTATTAAATCTTTTGACTATCAGCGACCTGTTTTGCGTAAAACAAGCAGTGTTGACAGCTTCTGCCCAAAACTGAGTAGGTAAATGAGAATCGCTGAACATTGAACGTGCAACTTCAATAATAGTTCTATTTCTTCTTTCAGCGACTCCGTTTTGTTGCGGTGTTCTCACTGAAGAAAAGTTGTGAGAAATACCCTTACTCTCAAAGAAGGAATCTAGAGAACTGTTTTTGAATTCAGTCCCATGAGCACACCTTATTGAGCGAACGGTCAAGTTGTTCAGGACTTCCATTTTTCTGACAAAGGTGATGAGTTCTTCAGGGGTGTCACTCTTGGAACGGAGAAACATAACCCATGTATATCGAGAGAATTCATCAACTATGATCAGTGTATATTTCTTTCCAGCGATGGATTGTTTGTTAACAGGGCCAAACAAATCCATATGGAGAAGTTGTAGAGGAGATGACACTAAGGAAACTTGCTTAGACTTAAAGCTTGCTTTGGTCTGCTTCCCTTTCTCACACGCTGAACATAAGGACTCTTTGGTGTATGAGTGTTGAGGTAGACCAGTGACTAACTCTTTAGAAGAAAGAGTGTTCAGTGTCTTGAAGTTGAGATGAGAGAGCCTCTTATGCCATAACCAGTTGACATCAGATGAGGCTTTTGAGAAGAAACAGGAGCTCTCAGTGGTTGTTGAGTCCATGTTTATTACATAAACATTTTCCAAACGATAACCGCTGAGAGCTATCTTCTCCTTTTTGTCAGCGACAAAGCAGGATTCCTTAGTAAAGATTACTTTGTTATCCTTGTCGCAAAGCTGACTGATGATTAGAAGATTATGCTTCAGCCCTTCAACATATGCGACTCTTCTGAAGGTTGTTGTACCATTAGAGAGTATACCAAACCCTCGGGTATGTCCTTTTCCATTTCCACCGAAAGTTACAGAGGGACCCTTCTCTTCTTTGTACTCAGTGAGCAGGTTCTTCATACCAGTCATGTGTCTAGAGCATCCGCTATCGAGATACCAGATACCCTTTTTAACCTGCATTACAAAGGAAGATTAGTTTGTCTTGGGTACCCACTTAACCATGTGTACACACTTGTCAGTGGGGGTAGAAGAGGAAGTGGAAGGTTCAGCATTCTTCGCAGCATTTGAAGATTCATCTTTGTCAGTCTTCACTTTGGTTAATTTCTTAACCTTAGTGGTCTTCTTTGCCTTGGGGGCAATGATCTTCACCTTAGCTATCTTTTCAGCTTGGGTGGCTGTGGGGCACTTACTAGCAATATTATTGGTAAGTCCACAGTGATAACATTTCCTATAACTAAAAGTAGTTCTAGGACCATTTGCATGCTGAGCTTTTGATTTTGAATTAGAAGGACCAGCACCAAGTAAACTATTGGCTTCTGAAATGGGAGGAACATTCAGTTCTTCGGATTTCTTACCAATAATTTCCACTTTGATTCTAGGAGTAGATTGTTGAATAGATCCACGCTGAATAAATCCAGGGATCTTATTCTTTGAACCAGAGGGATAAGTCATTGAAGCTTTAGAAGCATTCAGCTTTGGTACAAAGGTACCCTTCTGAGGATTTTGGTTAAAAGCAATTCCTTTACCTTTGTTTTTAAAGACTGAGGTAGGTTTAGGATAAACAACTTTTTCTTTACCTTTAGAAGTTAAGGTAGAGATTTCCTCAGGGATAGGAGGTTTAGAAGAGGAACACTGAGATGAGAAAGTGTCAGGGATAGAGGATACGAACATTCCAAACTTAAGCATGGAACGGTCAGTGGTTGGTTCTAAAGTATCAGCTTTGTAACCAAGACCACGTTTATCACTTAGGGGAATCTGAGACTTAATTATCTCAGTGATCTTTGTTGAGGAATTATACCATCCATCAACAGTAGCTTTTTCAGCTTTTAATGCAGCGATAGCTTCTTCGCGCTCGATTTTGACTAGCTGATTTAGGTGAACTTGATCTTTAAAATCTTCTTCAATTTTAGAAAGATTTTCTATTTGAAGGTGACAGTTTTTAAGCTGTTCAGCGAGATCAAGGTTTTGATTTTCAACCACAGTTTTGCCATTCATGGCTTCATATAAACTTCTAGTCAAGAGATCGATCTTTCGAACACTATCAGCTTCATCAATATTTAAAATATTGGTAAAGAAGGAAGGTCATACCTTAGTAGTAGAGGTTGAAGTAGAGGGAATGTCAGAATTTTCTTCCTCATCTTCAAGTTTGGCCATGAGACATAGATTGGCTTCATCATCATCTTCAGAGTCAGATGATTCTTCTTCGTCAGAGGCAGCCCAATCATAGTCAGCCATAAGGCCTTTGCCTTTCTTCTTAAAGGTTTTCAGCTTTGAATACCTTTCTTTCAGCTTTTTGTATTTTTCATCTCTAGTCCTGTGAGTAAAGTTTTTCTTGGGAAAAGCTGAGGGTCTAGAGACTTTTTTTGACCTGCACTCGCTAGCAAAATGTCCTATCTTTTCACAGTTATAGCAAGTAGCAGTAGCCTTATCAACAGAGGTTGATGATCTTGGCTTGTCAGTAATAGCAAGAGGTTTGTTTTTCTTGAAATTACTCTTTCTAGCAAATCTCCTGAACTTATTAGCCAGGAATGCCAGAGTTTCATCATTATCTGAAACGTCAGAGTCTGATGATCTTTCAGAGTTAGTTTCCAACTCAGTGACAGTGATAGTCGATCGCCGAGTGGAAGGTGACTCTGAGATTAAAGCAATAGGGGTGCTTTTGGAATCTTTTACAAGATTCTTCTTAAGATGACTCGATTGCTCATGATTCAGCATCGTGCCATATAAGGTAGAAAGGGTCATTGATTTTAGATCCTTTGACAGCTTGAGACACATAGAATAACTGTCCCAGCTTTCAAGTAAACATTCTAAGAACTTTGTCAGTACCTCAAAGTTAGAATATTCCTTACCAACAGTTTTCAGATCTATTATTAAGCAGTTAAAACGTTGGTGTACTTCAGAGAGAGTTTCATTCTTACCACAAATGAAGCTTTCGTACTGTCTTACCAGGTTGATCTTTCGAGAGTCCTGGACTTCAGAAGTACCTTCAAACTGAACACAGATTGTGTCCCACATAGCTTTTGAGGTTTTCAGGTTCATGACGGAATGGTAGACTTCGTCAGGAAGAGCCATGGAGAGTATGGATCTGGCTTTGGTGTCGATAGCCACTTTCTTCTTATCTTCATCAGTTCACATATGAATTTCCTTGGGAATCAGCCTTTCTGGAATAGCAGGTCTATTCTCAGCGGCTGGAACTGCAGCATCAATTCTTATAGGAATATATGGGCCGTTTTCAAGATAGTAAGGCATAGTAGGGTCTACACCTTCTAAGAAGAGAGTCATCCTATTTTTCCATAGATTAAAATTATCTCTGGAGAATCTAGGGGGTTTTGCAAGAGAACCATTGTCAATATAGTTGGTGTTTGTGTTGGTAGCCATTTTAAGAAATAGCAAGGAAGAGAAATCTTAGTATAGATCAGATCTTGTTTATGAGATTAAACAAATGTGCTCTGATACCACTTGTTGGTCCCGAAGGGTTATACAAGTTTGTAGAAGGAGGGTTTGAATACAAACACACGTTTTTACTATTCTAAATTGTTTATTGATAAATCAAGACAATTTACAACTTGTTGCGGAACAAGATCAAGGATATACCTAATCTAAACAAGTCTTGAGAAACACTAAGTTTCTTGCACTAGAAAGAGTTAAAGAAATTACGAATAATAACTTAACAATAAGAGAGAAATAAGAAGATGGTTCGAGCACACTTCATTTCTGAAGTAAGGTTCTTCTTATATACTACATGCATATAATGCATGGCAGTATGGCTTTACACGTGGCAACAGCTGAGTGGTTGCATGTCATTGACCTTTGTAGACAACCTTAGTAGCCGCATGGTGCACAGTGTAGAATCAGAGTTGTTGTACGATTACAAACAAAAGGAATGTCCGTTCTGACAGTTCGTACGGAGACGTGCAAGGGAGGTAAGACAATAGTAATATGCATGGAGACTTCATGATCAGCTTTCGTTGAGTCAGATCTTTATCAGCGAATGATAAAGTTCAGCGATTGCTGAAGTCTTCTACTTGATACTTCACGTTGAATGAACAAGTCTTGCTTCGCTGATATCCGCATCAGTTCATGAGTAGACTTGTCGCTGGTTCTTGAGCTTGATCTTTGACTTCATCGTAGAACATATGTTGACGTGAAACTTGTCTTCAGGGATTATAGGTAAACAACTAACTTATCAGCGATCATCTCATAGACTGAACAGGCTCAGAGCTATATGATGATGAACAGTGTTCGCTGAATATCTAATAAAAAGAGTGAGAGTTCCTATCAGCGGTACTGTAAAGTCTTAGTACTTATCAGCGATAGTGAAACTCTAATACATATTGTTTACTTACAATTTTCACTAAGTGTTTAAGATAGGGTCATTATCAAATCACAGAGAGTTTGGATCAACACGGGCCATTAAAGTACTTTATGGTTCTGGTTTTGACACGATGAACACGTGTCGTATTATAGTCCACATGAAATGTTGCACTCATACATTAAGGACTCACCACCCTGATTTTTTTTCATCAAGTCTACATGACTTAGAATGCTGGAGAATTTACATCATAAGGATTTGATGATTATTGCATTTGTACCGCATATGTGTATATAAAATGGTCTCGTAAAATGATAAAAGTTGTCATCAAAAGAATATAGATGGTAGCTAGGGCATTGGTTATGCGCACCAGTTTATCCACATCTGCATGGGGTAATGCAATATTACATGCAACTTTACTTATTCGTGTTTAGACCCACAACCAGCCAACCAATCTTGTGCGTACCAGTTGGTAACTGGATATAAGCCTGATGTTTTACATTTACGTATGTTTGGTTGTGTTGTATATGTGCCAATTACGCCCCCACAGCGTACCAAAATGGGTCTTAAAGACGAGTCATCAAATGTTGGATATGAACCCCCAACAATTATCCGCTAAATAGAACCCTTGACGAGTGATCCCTTTACCGCTAGATTTGCGGGCTGTCACTTTGATGAGACTACCTTCCTGTCGTTAGGGGGAGATAGGAAAAAGGATTTTCCAAGGGAACGACAGGAAGTGCCATTGAATATTTCAATTGTGTCTCATTTTGATCCCCAAAAACTTCACAATGTAAAGTTGAAGTCAAACGAATCAGACTCGATACCTGATATGTTTAATATTATCTAGAGTGACAAGATCACATATACGAGCTGCAAACATACTCGCAAGGTCAAAAGTCCCCAAACAAGGGCACAACGTCGCTGGAAGTACGTTGCAATCACACATGGTGGAGGTGTGGTTGAGGTCGTAGCTCCCAAAAGAAAATGGGGGAAGCTACTTGGTTCGATAGATACTCATCTAAAGGAAGAGAAGAGTAAGGCACAACCATATATCATCAATACATGAGATTATCTCTGATTAAATCTATGTCTATGAATCATTACTGGAGGACGCTCCGAAGTTATACTGATTCCAGAGATCAAAGAAATCTCAAATGAATATGAGTCGGTGGACATATTATAAATACTAAATGATGATATATTTGCATATATCGTTGCTTATGAGATAATAGAGCACGATGTCATCGAACCATGCTTAGTTGAAGAATGTCAACAAAGAGAAAATTGGCCTAAAGAAGCAATCCATGATAATTATTTGACAAATGAACAGGTATTTGTTTCGGTAGTGCTAACCGACCAAGTGTAAAGCCTGTAGGACATAGATAAATCATTTGTCAGGGAAGCGTAATGAGAATAATTAAGTCATAATATATAAGGCTCTCCTTTGGCGCAAGGTTTCTCAAAACGCACTGGATTGACCACAATAAGACTTACTCTCTTGTGATGGACAACGTTCTGCTAATTAAATTAGCCAAGTAGTTTCCGAAGGACTGGAAATTGCAGCTCAACGATGTAGTTACTACATATCTCTATGGGGATCTAAATTCAGAGATATAAAAGTGCTTGATGGCATTATACCAATATCAAATAACTTTAAACTATGAAATGCGATTACAATAAATATGAAACACTCACTTTATAGCTTAAAACAATCTATGCGGATGTGGTATACTCGCCTGAGTGAATACTTGATTGGGAAACGATAAATAAGAACGATGAACTGTGCCCTTGCGTATTTATATAAGAAAACAAGTCCCAGATTTTCATAGTAGCTCTATATGTCGATGTTATAGACACTCTTGATGAAATAAGAGAAAACACAAGCTACTTAAAATCTGAATTTGAGATGAAAGATCGTGGGAAAACTTGGTTTGGTCTAGATACTTGAGCTACTGTTAATGCCAAAAATCGCACCAAATGGACAACTTAAGGTCGATGTGGACTTAATCAACTAAAGAAAGGATCTTTCGACAAGACGTGCGACGAGGGAAAAATAAACAAGACAAGGGATTTGATGACGCAGGAAAAACCTCAATCGAGGAAAAAACCTGCGGACGACAGTGGGTGTCGTCGCTGCACTATGGTCGCCAATCAAGGGCGACGTCCTTGGTACTGGCGTCGGTCGTACGATGATTACAATACAAATAAAGGAAATACTTCGAAATGTAAAGTACAAGTGTTTGAATGTAAAAACAAGTGTTTGTCGTGTGTGAATACAAAGTGTGAACTTCTGATCGAGGGCTGTTTGTCGTGCGTCGGGAGCGATACTTGAGCTTTCCTTCGAGTGTTCTTGAGTTCGCAGTAGGGTTCTGGCTTTCAGTACTTGACCTCCAGAGTTTGAATGTTCTTTGCTATGAGTTTGAATGATTTTCTCTGCTGTTAATGGCTTTGACTCCTGCATTAAATACTTGACAAACGTAACAGTCAGGGTTAACGTTAGCTTTGGTCGAAGTTACAATGATCTTACGCGGTGGTCGTACGGGACGGGCGATGCTATGGTCGTGCGTCATGGGCGACGTACGACTTACCTTTTACGGGAGACGACGGATGTTTTATGGGTTCTTGTCGAGACCTTATCTTAATACAAGATTTGGATTATAACGTGTGTCTTACCTGCTCTGGTCGTGGTCGTACGACGTGATTTTTTGCCCAAACAGTTTGCCCCCAAAATTTGAATGTCAAATTTAAGTTTTAAATTTTGTCAATCAGACGCATAGGAAATAAGACAAGAATTAGAAATTACCTCAATCGCCTTGGAGCTAGACTGGTCCTTTTCTAACTGAATGAGAAGTTGAAAAGGGAACGAGGTCGTGACGTCATACTGAGACACGATGATGCTTACTAGCTGTCGAGGACAGGTGTCGAAGATCCGGACGGATATACTAAAGGACACGGACGCGGGGAAATCATCCAGGGATTCGACTTGATGCGATCGTTTGTATAAATAAAGATCACGACAGATCTTTTCTTGCTATACTTCTGAAGTGTTTTGGGAAGATATTTCGCCTTGATTCCTTTCCATTCTTCGTCCGAACTTACTCGAATCGTTGTTGTTGGTGCAAGTGTACCCATCTTTAATATTGTGATATATTTTTGGTACACATAAAATCACATCTCCATATCTATTTTGATGATTACAAAACACACCGCGTTATTTGTTATCTAATATTTTATTCAAGTGTGTAGCTCCTAAAGAATAAAGAGCAACATCTCAGTCAATTGAGTAACACGAAGATCTTATCTGAAGAGTCCAAGACTGGTGTTTTACGTCATCATTATTTATATATTTTTTATAATGATAAACACCCTAAAATAATATACCACTTGGATATTTCTAAAACCTATCCCAATATTTTTTTTTGAAATAATTAATATTTAATATTTAATATATATATATATATATTCAAAAGCTTTTTATATTATATATATATATATAAGTACCTTTGACTTTATATATTATATTATATATATACTCTTTCATGCAATCTATCGACTCATATATATATATATATATATATATATATATATATATATTACTATTCATCATCTCTTTTCTTCAAATATTATTACTATTCATCTGGGTTTTTTTTATTTATGGAAGAGAAGAAAGCTGGATATGGAGATTACACAAATGTGAAATGGGTTATGTTTGGCTACTACTTATTTTTTTTTATGGCTGTTGTTATTTATTGACAATGAAAGACACAAAGTCTCACATGGTGTGATCTTCAATGGTGATGGTGATGGATCATGTGGATGTTTACAAAGTCTTCAAGATGCTACTGATTTATGTTGACAATGCATGGCAAAGGAAGTCTTTCATGGAAGAAGAAACTGAAATCTGCACACTGCAGATAAATCACTTTCTTTTTTCCTCTTCAGTTCACGCATGGAGTTTTTGAACAGTGTTTCTTTTGTGACTATAAATAGAGGCACCAGCTGAAGGATCAAACACCCAAAAAAAAAAACTCCCAGCATTTGATCAATACTCTGCTGCTTCTTCTCTCATTTAAATCACTTATTAAATTTATAAAATATTTTTGAGCAAGAAATCTTGAGTTGATAGCAGATTAAAATCTCTCGATTAGTTGAATCAGCAACACAACTCAAGTGATCAAACTCTCTAAAAATATCCAAGTGATAAACATTATACAAGAGTGATTATCATATTAAAATTATACACCTCTTGTAAGTGTTTGAATAGAGTGAGTGATCCATAAAAATCTCATCAACTGAAGTAGAGATATCCGTGATTATTTTTTTGTACTAAGGTTTGTGTTCTACCGTAAAGAACACGTTCTTATTGGATCTCCGAGAAGTGTTTTCTCGAGGTGGACTAGCCAACCACGTGATTGGTGAACCACTTTAAATATCGGTGTCAAGTATTCTCTTTCCCTTATCTCTTTACATTTCCGCTGTGCATTTAATTATATATGTTTATATAATTGTTGTATATTTATTCGTTTATACTCTGCTGTATTTTTACTGTATTTTATACCGCATTTATTTATAAAAAGAATTTTTGAAAGTAAAAGATTTAAATACAACCTTACCCCCCCCCCCCCCCCCCCCCTAGGTTGTCTAACATTTGGTATCAGAGCAGGGCTTTCAAAAAATTTCTGTTTAATTTTTTTTAAATGGCTCAACAAACTAATATTGTGTTTTCAAAACCTCCTATGATAGATACTGAAAAGTTTGGCATTTGGGCCGAACTATTTGAATGTCACGTTCGTGGCAAAAATCAAAGAATTTGGGATATTATAGAAAATGGGAATTTTAAACCTACTATTGTAAAAGATGATCTTATTGTTGATAAACCTTTAAAAGATTGGACTCCCGCTGAAGAATCTCATGTCTGTTTAAATTTTGAAGCTAAGAATATATTATATGCTGCTTTAACTACTGATGAAATTGAAAGAGTGTATACATATAAAACTGCTAATCAAATCTGGGAAAGTTTAAACGACACTCATCGTGGAAACACGCAAGTTAAATCTAGTAAAGTAAATATATTAGTTCACGATTATGAACTGTTTGAAATGAATCAAGATGAGTCAATTGACTCAATGTTTAAAAGATTTAACCTTATCATGACTACTGTTGGTGCAAGTGTACCACATCTCTATATATTTATATATATTTATTTTGATGATTACAAACACACCGTATTATTGTTTATCTAACAATTCTATCCAAGTGTACAGTTCTTGAAGAACACGAAGATTTTATCTGAAGAGTTCAAGACGGAAGATTTACGTTGTCATTAGTGTTTATAATTTATAATGATAAACACCCTAAAATAATATACCACTTGGATATTTCTAAAAACCATAAATGATTTTAATTAAATAAGGTTTTTGAGAAACTGTCCTTTTCTGACGCAGGTATACCGCGAGGTTCAGCAGGTATACCGCGGCGGCTTACTGTAGATCTCTGATTGATTGATCGTACTTTTGTCTGGGCGGTATACCGCGGTGTTTAGCCGGTATACCGCGGGTACATATTCTGACGCAGGTATACCGCGAAGAATGCCCGGTATACCGCGGTAGGCGTGGTGTACAATTCTGATTGGTTGGAAGCTACTTTATTACTGCACGGTATACCGCGTGCTTTTGGCGGTATACCGCGAATGCACATATCCGTTGGAGATGCTGATATATAAAGAAGCATGCTGGTGATGAAGAAAAAAGACCACACCAACAGCAACATCAACAATCCAAACTCTCAGCTCTCTCACTCTCACTTATTTTATATATATATATTTTATAAAACATTTTTTATAAAATATCCAAGTGTGAGATATTATACAAGAGTGATTACCCATTGTGAGTTATACTCCTCTTGTAAGTATTTGAATAACGGGTGTGTGATCCTGTTTATCTCATAGCAGAGGCTTGAGAAACTATTACAAATTCCTTTGTATTTGGTTTGTGTTCTACCGTAAAGAATACATTTATTGGATCGTGTCGAGAAGTGTCTCGGCTGCTGGTTTATCACAGTTGGTGGTAAATCAGTAAATCTCCGTGTCAAGTATCTCTTACCTTTATCTCTTTATTTATTCCGCTGTGCTTTATTATATTTGTTTATATAAACTGCTTTGCATTTATATTTATTTATATAATCTCTGTGTATTTGTTTATATTTACACTCTTCTTTATTATTTGTATACTCTGATTTATTTTTACTGTTTCAGTACTGTATTTATTTATAAAAGAATTTTTGAAAGTAAAAGATTTTAAATACAACCTTACCCCCCCCTAGGTTGTCTAACATTTGGTATCAGAGCAGGGCTTTCAAAAATCGTCTATTTAATTTTTTTTTAAAATCCGTTTTTGTTATGGCTCAACAAAATGCTTGGTTTTCTAAATCTCTTCTTATTGATTTCGAAAATTTTGATCTTTGGGCAAATTCTTTTGAACGTTATGTTCGTGGGATAAATCAAAAAATTTGGGATATTATTATTAAAGGAAATTTCAAACCCACAAAATTTCAAAACAACAAAGTTGTTGAAAAACCTAGCTCGGAATGGTCCGACGAAGATGAGGCTAATTATTGTTTAAATTATGAAGCCAAAAATTTTCTCTTTTCGGTTCTTACTAACGATGATATTGAGCGTGTTTATCTCTTTGAAACTGCTCGTGATATTTGGGAGAACTTGAACATCACCTATGGTGGAAACTCAAAAGAAAAGAGAGACGAAACCCGAGATCAAAGAAATGAAGAAACGTGTCTCATCGTCGACTGCGAGAAAGAGGTATGTACTTCATACTCAAGTTATTCTAGTTGTAGTGATAACGATGATGATATTGATATGTTAAATGTCTCTTTTCAAAAATTGATTGTTCTCGTAAATAGTTATAAAAATGAGAATGCTAAATTAAAAGAAGAATTATTATTATGTCAAAATGAGTTGAATAATTGTAAACAAACCATTGCATGTGATAATAAAATCAAAAATGAGTTAAATGATAAAGTTATCACTTTAGAAAAGAAAGCATGCGAAAATATTGTTTGCAAATCTTGCATTGTCTTAAATGATAAAATTGCATGTTTAGAGAAAATAACATGTGAAAAAGTTGTATGTGGTAAATGCAATATTCTTGAAGATGAAATTGCTTGTTTAAAAGCAAAATGTAAATCGCATGAGAAAGATAATTTATTAGCAAATGCTTTTCAAAATAGCAATGATAAAGTGCTTAAAATGCTAAATATGCCTAATCGTATAAATTGTCGTAAAGGCATTGGTTCCGATACATGTGTTGATAAATGTTCGTGTAAACCCATTAAAAGATTTTTTGCATCTCCTAAAGTTGATACGAGAAAACCTCCATATATGTCAAAAATAAAAAATGTGAATTATGGAAGGAAACCGTATGCTCGTATGTATAATGGTAATTTTTCTAGACCTAAAAATAATGCGAATATAAATGCTTCATTTTATGTGTATGATAAATACAATCGCAAAATTAAAATGGTTAGAAAATGGATTCCGAAAGGAATGTTTAATGTTGACAATCCCGGTGGGATGCGTTTATGGTTTTAAACCATTTTTATGGTTTTATATGTTGTCGTATTTTATTTTATGTCGACAACATGTTCTTTATTTATTTGCAGTTTATGTTTTATACTAACTGTTAAAAGGACCCATAAGAAAAGGGTACCACGAAAAATTTTCTTTGCCTTTTGTAGGTGGTTACCTGCCGAGGTTATAATACGTGTTTCCTGACGAGGTTATAATACGTGGTTACCTGCCGAGGTTATAATACGTGGTTACCTGCCGAGGTTATAATACGTGGTTACCTGCCGAGGTTATAATACGTGTTTCCTGACGAGGTTATAATACGTGGTTACCTGCCGAGGTTATAATACGTGGTTACCTGCCGAGGTTATAATACGTGGTTACCTGCCGAGGTTATAATACGTGGTTACCTGACGAGGTCATAATACGTGGTGATTTTTTTTTTCACATAAAATTAACCGAAAAATCGAAGCCTTAAGATCCTTTTTTTTTGGTGCAAGTGTTTCTTTTTGGTTATTTTGTTTTATGTCTATTATATGCTTTTTTTTATGCATATTTTATTGTCCCTCAAATTTTATAAAATCTTCAATTTGATATCGTTATTAATTTGAGGGGGAGCGTTTTAGCTCTTTTACCCATGAGTTTATGCTCTCTCAATTATATGCATATTTTGAGGGGGAGCATCTCTCGAGGGGAAGCATACCGTCTTTCTTGACCCTTTTTGTTTCGACAAACGGGGGAGAGAAACCGCACATGCTCTTGCTTAGCGGTTGTGTTTGTCATCATCAAAAAGGGGGAGATTGTTGGTGCAAGTGTACCACATCTCTATATATTTATATATATTTATTTTGATGATTACAAACACACCGTATTATTGTTTATCTAACAATTCTATCCAAGTGTACAGTTCTTGAAGAACACGAAGATTTTATCTGAAGAGTTCAAGACGGAAGATTTACGTTGTCATTAGTGTTTATAATTTATAATGATAAACACCCTAAAATAATATACAACTTGGATATTTCTAAAAACCATAAATGATTTTAATTAAATAAGGTTTTTGAGAAACTGTCCTTTTCTGACGCAGGTATACCGCGAGGTTCAGCAGGTATACCGCGGCGGCTTACTGTAGATCTCTGATTGATTGATCGTACTTTTGTCTGGGCGGTATACCGCGGTGTTTAGCCGGTATACCGCGGGTACATATTCTGACGCAGGTATACCGCGAAGAATGCCCGGTATACCGCGGTAGGCGTGGTGTACAATTCTGATTGGTTGGAAGCTACTTTATTACTGCACGGTATACCGCGTGCTTTTGGCGGTATACCGCGAATGCACATATCCGTTGGAGATGCTGATATATAAAGAAGCATGCTGGTGATGAAGAAAAAAGACCACACCAACAGCAACATCAACAATCCAAACTCTCAGCTCTCTCACTCTCACTTATTTTATATATATATATTTTATAAAACATTTTTTATAAAATATCCAAGTGTGAGATATTATACAAGAGTGATTACCCATTGTGAGTTATACTCCTCTTGTAAGTATTTGAATAACGGGTGTGTGATCCTGTTTATCTCATAGCAGAGGCTTGAGAAACTATTACAAATTCCTTTGTATTTGGTTTGTGTTCTACCGTAAAGAATACATTTATTGGATCGTGTCGAGAAGTGTCTCGGCTGCTGGTTTATCACAGTTGGTGGTAAATCAGTAAATCTCCGTGTCAAGTATCTCTTACCTTTATCTCTTTATTTATTCCGCTGTGCTTTATTATATTTGTTTATATAAACTGCTTTGCATTTATATTTATTTATATAATCTCTGTGTATTTGTTTATATTTACACTCTTCTTTATTATTTGTATACTCTGATTTATTTTTACTGTTTCAGTACTGTATTTATTTATAAAAGAATTTTTGAAAGTAAAAGATTTTAAATACAACCTTACCCCCCCCCTAGGTTGTCTAACAACTACCTTGAAAGGACTAGGTCGCACATATCCTAACGAAGACTACGTAAGGAAAATCCTTCGAGCACTTCCTTCGGAGTGGATGCAAAAGATTACATCTTTGGAAGACTCCCGTGACCTCTCCCTAATGAAGCTAGATGATTTAATCGGTAATCTTAAAGTGCATGAAATTGCACTTAAAAGAAACAAAGATCGGGAGCAAGTCAAAAAGAAGTCGATCGCTCTTAATGTCTCAACTCCAAATGACAAGAAGAAAAAGGAGGAAGCTAGCACTTCAAAAGATCAATCCGATAAACTCGACGAAGTCGCTATGTTGGTAAGAAACTTCTCTAAATTTTTTACTAACAATAAATTTTCTAAAAATAGCAGATTTCAAAGAAACGGTAACTACCGTCGTGGCGGTGAAAACCGGAGTCGCAACTTCCATAAAAGAGAAGATAAAGTGAAGAAAAATGACGACTCGAGTGAAGACGAAAAAGCCAAACCAAAGAGAGGTTATTGCTACTCATGTGGTGATAAAGACCACTATGCCAATGAGTGTCCTAAAAAGAACAAATTTCAAAATAAAAAGGATAAAGCCTTCGTTGGAGGCTCGTGGAGTGGAAGCGAAGAAGAAGACGAATATCAAGCTATTTGTCTTATGGCCGAAAGCGACGACGAGGTAAAATCTTGTTACTCAGATTACGCTAGTGATTATGATAATGAAAATGGAAATAATCTTGACGAATTATATGAATCATTCCATGACATGGCCGCTCTTGCAAATAGGTATCAAGATGAAATTTCTAAATTAAAAGAAACCGTATCTACATGTAAAAAGGAAATCAATGACGGTAAACAAAAATCTGCAAATGATATGGATATAATTGCTAAATTAGAAACTAAATTAGGTGAAAAGGATTTTTGTAAATCTTGTGATATTCTAAATAAAAAAAATTGCATGTTTAAATAAAAAGACACATGAAGATATTATATGTGCAAAATGTGATATTCTTAAAAATGAAAATGCATGTTTAAAAGCTAAATGCGATTCATATGAAAAGGACAATCTATTAGCAAAAGCATTTCAAAGTAGTAATGAAAAAGTTCTTAACATGCTAAATATGTCTAACCATATAAAATGTAGAAAAGGTATTGGTTCCGATACTTGCAAAAACAAATGTTCGTGTGTACCTATTAAAAGATGTTATGAATCACCTAAAGTAAATACAAGAAATCGATATGTGCAAAAATCTCCGTATGTACCCAAAATAAATAATATGAATAATATACCGAGAAAACCGTATGCTCGCATGTACCATGATAAAGATTCTAGACCTAAAAATAATGCGAATATAAATGCTTCTTTTTATGTGTGTGATAAATACAATCGCAAAATTAAAATGGTAAATAAATGGATTCCGAAAGGAATGTTTAGTAATGACAATCCAGGTGGTATGCGTTTGTGGTTTTAATTTACTCTATAGTTACATGTTTTATTTATATAGATAAATATATATTTTACTTAATTATTATATATATACTTTCGTACTACATACATATATATATTCTGTTTACTTTTATTGTTTGATTCGTTTTATATATATATATATATATAATGTTTGTTTCCTTTTTAGATATATATTCTGTTTAAATCTTTATATATATATATATACCATATATACGTATATCATAAATATATATTTATATATATCCTGCTTAATTTTTTATTGAATTCTATATGTTTGCGTATTCTTTTTATATTTATATATTTTGCTTGAATTCCTTTTATATAATTGTCTAAGTCCTTTGGATATATATATACATATATATGCATATTGGTTGTCATCTTGAAACTAATTTACAAGGACCCACGAGAAATGGGAACCATAAAAGTTACATCCTTATTATTGTAGATAAACCTCGATATGGACTGGATTCTCGATAGTGGTTGCACACGTCACATGACCGGAAACAGCAATCTCTTTTCATCATATGAGTCATGTGATGGTGGACAGGTAATTTTTGGAGGAAACTCAAAAGGAAAGATTATTGGGAGAGGTATAGTTTCTTGCAATAATGTTAAATTTCTTGATGTTAATCATGTTGATAATTTAAAATTTAACTTGCTAAGTGTTCGTCAACTTTGTAAAAATGGTATAATCGTTATCTTCGAAGAAGATTCTTGTAAAATCTTGAAAAATGGCAAAGTTCTTTTAACGGGTCTTGTAAAAGGAAATTTATACATTTGTAAAACTCTTGTAAATAAAAATGTTTGTTTATCGTCTCTTTATGATAATTCTACTTTATGGCATAGACGTTTGGGTCACGCTAATCTTAGATTAATTCAAAGTTTAAAAAATAAGGAGCTTGTGAGTGACCTTCCAAAATTAAAGTTTGATAATCATTTTTGTGATGCTTGTCGTGTCGGCAAACAACATCACGTTTCTCATAAATCAAAAAATGTGATTTCAACTCAAAGAGTTTTAGAACTTTTACATATGGATCTTTTTGGCCCTATGGCAATTCAAAGTTTTGGAGGAAATTTTTACACTTTGGTTATTGTGGATGATTATTCCCGTTATACTTGGACTTTATTTTTGAGACATAAAAATGAGGCTTTTGAAAAGTTTAAAATTTTGGGAAAACGAATTCAAAACCAACAAGGTTGTACGATTGTTTCCATACGTACGGACCATGGACGAGAATTCGATAATGATGTCCAATTTGGTGCCTTTTGTGATAAACATGGTATAACTCATAATTTTTCGGCTCCTCGAACACCTCAATCTAACGGGGTTGTTGAAAGGAAAAATAGAACGTTACAAGAAATGAGTAGAACCATGCTAAACGAACATCAAGTTCCCCAAAAGTTTTGGTGTGATGCCGTTGCTACCGCGACCTATGTGCTTAACCGTGTCCTAATTAGAAGTATCCTAAATAAGACACCCTATGAACTTTACCGTGGTAGAAAACCCTCCCTAGCCCACCTAAAAGTTTTTGGATGTAAGTGTTTCATTTTAAACACCAAATCCTATCTAACCAAATTCGACGCCAAAGCCTATGAGGGAGTGTTCCTAGGTTATTCTTGGAATAGCAAAGCCTATAGAATCCTAAATAAGGAGACCATGGTTGTAGAAGAATCCCTAAATGTTAGCTTTGACGAGAGTCCTCCCAAACCGAGTGCACCCTTAGCAAATGACAATATCCGTGAGGGAGATGTCTTAGCCCAACAACTTAGCAACTTGGATTTAGGTGCCCAACCTTCCACAAATAATATTGAATCTAGTGATGCCCCCTTGTGCTTTATTCCACAAGGTGTAGATGATCCTAACCTTAGAACCACTCGAGGCCATCCCGTAGATCAAATTATAGGTGACCTAAACCAAAGGACAACTAGATCACAAATCCATACCCATTGTGCTTTCCATGCCTTTATCTCAACCATAGAACCTAAAACCATAGATGAAGCTTTAGGTGATGAGGATTGGATAATGGCCATGCAAGAAGAGTTGAACCAATTTACTAGGAATGATGTGTGGGACTTAGTTCCTTGCCCTAGTAGTCAAACCATTATTGGCACAAGATGGGTCTTCCGTAACAAGGTAGACGAGAACGGTGGAGTCACACGAAACAAGGCACGTTTAGTTGCCAAGGGGTACAATCAACAAGAAGGTATAGATTATGATGAAACCTTTGCACCGGTTGCAAGGTTGGAGTCTATTCGAATGCTTCTCGCTTTTGCAAATGCTAAAGATTTTAAATTATTTCAAATGGATGTTAAAAGTGCTTTCTTAAATGGTGTTATAAATGAGGAGGTATACGTTTCTCAACCTCCCGGTTTTGAAAATTTTGAAAATCCGACACATGTTTATAAATTGAAAAAGGCGCTTTATGGTTTAAAGCAAGCTCTGCGTGCGTGGTATGATCGATTAAAAACCTTCTTAATTAAAAGTGATTATATTATGGGTAAAATAGATAATACTTTATTTGTGAAATATGATCAAAATGATATTGTGGTTGTGCAAGTATATGTTGATGATATTATTTTTGGTTCCACTAATGAAAATCTGTGTAATGAATTTTCTGCGAAAATGACAAACGAGTTTGAAATGAGCATGATGGGAGAGTTAAAATACTTCTTAGGATTGCAAATCAAACAATGTGAAACTGGCATTTTTATTAGTCAATCTAAATATTGTAAAGATATGTTGAAAAAGTTTAACTTTGAAAATGTCAAATCCGTTGAAACTCCAATGACCACAAACTTAAAATTATCAAGTGACGAGGAGGGAAACGATTTTAATGAAAAGATTTATCGTGGTATGATTGGTAGCTTATTGTATTTAACTGCTAGTAGACCAGATATTATGTATAGTGTATGTTTATGTGCTCGTTTTCAATCCTCACCTAAACAAACTCACTATGAAGCAGTCAAGCGTATTTTTCGATATCTACGAGGTACTACTAATCTTGGCTTATGGTATGCAAAGAAACCCGAGTTAGAAGTAACGTGTTTCACCGATTCCGACCTTGGTGGATCTATTGTTGACCGAAAAAGCACTAGTGGGGTATGTGCCTTTATAGGTCTCTCACTTGTGTCTTGGTTCTCCAAGAAACAACAATCCGTAGCGTTGTCTACCACCGAAGCGGAATATGTAGCCGTCGCAAGAGCGTGTGCTCAAGTCCTTTGGATGAAACACACACTTACCGACCTTGAGGTACATCTAAACAAGATTCCTATTATGTGTGATAACTCAAGTACCATAAACTTAAGCAAAAATCCAATTTTACATTCTCGTACCAAACATATTGAATTACGACATCATTTTTTACGAGATAATGTTCAAAAAGGCCAAATCGTGCTTGAAAAAGTCGATTCCGAAGATAATTTGGCCGATATTTTTACTAAAGCTCTAAACAAAAATGCGTTTTTTAAACTAAGACTTGGTTTAGGCATGCTTGAGTATAACCCTTGAGAAAATGCTAACTCTCAAATATTTCATATCTTGAGGGGGAGCATCTTTCAAGGGGGAGCGTAGCGTCTTTCCTAACCCTTTTTGCTTTGACAAAAGGGGGAGAGAAACCGAGTATGCTCTCCTGTTTAACGTTGTGTTTGTCATCATCAAAAAGGGGGAGATTGTTGGTGCAAGTGTACCCAGCTTTAATATTGTGATATATTTTTGGTACACATAAAATCACATCTCCATATCTATTTTGATGATTACAAAACACACCGCGTTATTTGTTATCTAATATTTTATTCAAGTGTGTAGCTCCTAAAGAATAAAGAGCAACATCTCAGTCAATTGAGTAACACGAAGATCTTATCTGAAGAGTCCAAGACTGGTGTTTTACGTCATCATTATTTATATATTTTTTATAATGATAAACACCCTAAAATAATATACCACTTGGATATTTCTAAAACCTATCCCAATATTTTTTTTTGAAATAATTAATATTTAATATTTAATATATATATATATATATATATATATATATATATATATATTCAAAAGCTTTTTATATTATATATATATAAGTACCTTTGACTTTATATATTATATTATATATATACTCTTTCATGCAATCTATCGACTCATATATATATATATATATATATATATATATATATATATATATATATATATATATATATATATATATATATATATATATATATATATATATATATATTACTATTCATTATTACTATTCATCATCTCTTTTCTTCAAATATTATTACTATTCATCTGGGTTTTTTTTATTTATGGAAGAGAAGAAAGCTGGATATGGAGATTACACAAATGTGAAATGGGTTATGTTTGGCTGCTACTTATTTTTTTTTATGGCTGTTGTTATTTATTGACAATGAAAGACACAAAGTCTCACATGGTGTGATCTTCAATGGTGATGGTGATGGATCATGTGGATGTTTACAAAGTCTTCAAGATGCTACTGATTTATGTTGACAATGCATGGCAAAGGAAGTCTTTCATGGAAGAAGAAACTGAAATCTGCACACTGCAGATAAATCACTTTCTTTTTTCCTCTTCAGTTCACGCATGGAGTTTTTGAACAGTGTTTCTTTTGTGACTATAAATAGAGGCACCAGCTGAAGGATCAAACACCCAAAAAAAAAAACTCCCAGCATTTGATCAATACTCTGCTGCTTCTTCTCTCATTTAAATCACTTATTAAATTTATAAAATATTTTTGAGCAAGAAATCTTGAGTTGATAGCAGATTAAAATCTCTCGATTAGTTGAATCAGCAACACAACTCAAGTGATCAAACTCTCTAAAAATATCCAAGTGATAAACATTATACAAGAGTGATTATCATATTAAAATTATACACCTCTTGTAAGTGTTTGAATAGAGTGAGTGATCCATAGAAATCTCATCAACTGAAGTAGAGATATCCGTGATTATTTTTTTGTACTAAGGTTTGTGTTCTACCGTAAAGAACACGTTCTTATTGGATCTCCGAGAAGTGTTTTCTCGAGGTGGACTAGCCAACCACGTGATTGGTGAACCACTTTAAATATCGGTGTCAAGTATTCTCTTTCCCTTATCTCTTTACATTTCCGCTGTGCATTTAATTATATCTGTTTATATAATTGTTGTATATTTATTCGTTTATACTCTGCTGTATTTTTACTGTATTTTATACCGCATTTATTTATAAAAAGAATTTTTGAAAGTAAAAGATTTAAATACAACCTTACCCCCCCCCCTAGGTTGTCTAACAGTTGCAAATCTTCAAACCGCAGTTGAGAGCGTTTATATAAGACCTTGTTCTGTCCTTTGATTCACAATGCCGACGGAACCTGCTAGTCTTATCATGGATCACATAGACTTAGATGCTTTTAGGAGTTTAGCAAAAATTCCTGCAAATGTAGAGTTGCGGTGTTCGGGGATTGTTCGTTCTAAGGATTGCCCTGAGGGATATCTTGTTTTGTACGAGTATCCTTTTAAGATAGGGTTTCAATGGCCGTTTTCTGGTTTAGCCAAGTCGTTCATGCAGGATTTCGATGTGTCGCCGGGACAATTGATGCCCCAACTTTGGCGAGATTTGCTGGTTATTGAGCGAGCTCCCTTGAAATGGGAGTCTCCTATGATCATGAATGATTTCTTGGCGGCGTACCAAGTTAAAAAGGATAAGAACTGGCGTTATAGTCCATATTCTAAGTTCAAGGGTGATCGTGCCTTGGTTTTGGGAACTGGCGTCAATGATCGTGGGTGGAAGTCGAGGTATGTATTTGTTCTTACCGAGTCGTTGGATTCCAACAGCAATTGGATGCGGTCAGACTGGAATAAGACAGGTATGCTCCGTTTGTTTCTGAATTTTATTTATTTTTACGACTTCTATTTATCATTCTCCTCTTGTCGCCTTCAGAGATTCGGTTTGACGAAGTGAGACCGACTGCAGATTCTCAGGCTAAGATCAACAAGTTCTTGAGTCTTAGCGTTGATGACCGATCTTTCGTTTCGTGGCAATCGGCGGTAGAGGACGAGGATGAGGACGTGATAGAAGAAGGAGATGAAGACGTACAGGAAGAGGCGACTGGTAAGTGTACCATAGTTTATTTTATTTCGTTTACTCTATCTGTCTGACGCTTCATGTGTTTCCTGATCAGTGCCGACCGAGAGGAAATCGGTCTCTAGGGCGAGAGGGAAGCAGGTTATGCATGCCCTTCGGGGTGAAAATGTTTCGACAGTTGGGTCGAGCGAAAAGAGAACCAAGAGGACAGTCCTGAGGGAACCGTCGTCAAGGGTTGATAACTCACCGGGAGTTGTTCGGCCTAAGAAGGCGAGGGCGTCATCTAGCCGTCCTGGCGTGATGGACGCGACACCAGCAAGTTCTGCGCTTCCGACGACAGTGACGAAACCGGTGTCTCAAGTGTCGATCCCAATGTCTGCCGACAGGGGCGAGGGATCATCGGCCGAAGTTATGACGGTCAATTTAACATTTCCGTCTGACTTTATGGCGGATGGTGTCCTAGACGGGACGACGTCGTTTCCTCATCTGGGGAAGTATTTGCTCCCGTCTTTCGGGGAGCGTTTTCACGGAGTTCCGGCCGGAGAGATGAGATCTCGAGTTGCCAGTCTGGCGTTCACGGTGAGTGTCAATCTTTCATGACTTGTGTAATCTTTGTCGAATGTTCTTGAATGCACCTTTTATTTTTCACAGACGTTCCAGTCTTCCTTGGCGTTACATGCTGAGACGTCAAGAGTTGAAGATCTAGTGGCGTCTGCTCTTGAGAGGGAAGCTGCAGCGTTGGAAAGGGAGAGAGCGGCTTTAGATAGGGAGAAGTTGGCCATGGCGCGTGCCGATGAGCTGGCCGTCCAACTTTTCGATGCTCAATATGAATTGCAGGAGATTCGTGCGGTAGGAGTGGCAGATGGAGGCCCTCAGGTCGGGACTTCGAGCGGGGATACGACCAATGTTCCTCCTGCCGTCTAGAATTTTTTCTTTCCTTGTTCTTTTCGCCACTTGACCTATCGGGGGTTGAGTATGTATATGATGGTTTATTTAATGAATATATATATTTTTTGCTTATGCTTTGTTCGAATCACGTTTGATTATAAAGTCGAACATAAGATACATATGAAATCATGCGACTAAGGCACTCATTGTAATACGATGACAAGAACGTAAAACAAATATAAAAACACGCGATTAAAGCATTTTCTAAGTTAAGAGACTTAGGGGTAAAATCGTTTAGACTCTGCGATCGTACGACCAGATCGTACAGTAAGTTTGTATCGTATGCCCCTATGGAGGGATGATCAAGTCATAGACCTGATCATGTATGTCGTGCGTCCCTGAAAATTTAAAGTCATATAGTAGACTTAGTGATTATTGTCATGCGATCCTGCGATAAAATGATGTCGAGGGTTGGTCATTGGCTCACCAACGACCCTCCGATGCTTAAGTCAGTAGACGTTTTGTGAGAAAAAATCATATGAGAAAGAGCTGGAAAGAGCTAGAGAACGTACCATTTCAGACTCTCTCTATTTGCCCCCTGTCATTTAGTACCGTATCCTTTTTGGGAGGAAAAGATAGGTTTTAAATGACAGAATGACGCGGAGAAATATTGTCATGCGGTCGACTATGTTGTCGTGCGACGAGGCACCATAGTAGATTTATCCCTGTGGAAAAGATATTAATTTAGGGATAGAAGAAACAAACCTGTCAAGAGCCTGATCCTGTGACTTTAGTTTACTTTCGCGGCTTCAAGGTAGACTTGTAGCACTCACGAGCGACTTTTGGCTCACTCTTGATCTCCTGGATTCCCCATGGCGTCGGGAATTTCAACATTTGATGATACGTCGAAGGAACAACTTTCATATCATGGATCCATGGTCGTCCTAAGATGATGTTATAGGCTGACGCACAATCGATGACACTGAAATTGGTCTGCTTGTTGACTCCTCCAGCGTAGACGGGCAAGATTATCTCTCCAAAGGTGCTCGTCGCTTCTCCATTGAAACCGACCAAAGTCGTCGAACGTCGGGTGTTTTCCGAGCGATCGATTCCCATGGCTCTGATAGTGTTGAGAAAAATGACATTTGCTAAGTTGCCCCCGTCGATCAAGACTCGACGCGTTAGACAGTTGTCGACTGTGAGCTGAATGATCAACCCGTCGTGATGCTTCTGATACGAGTCGCCAAGGTCGACGTGGTTGAACACAATCTTCATGGCTTCTAGCTCCAAATCTCCTTTGGGTCTGAACGAGCGAGGAATAGGCCGATCATCGGGCACCTGACTGGCATGACGCTTGGCCGCGGAATACGTCAGTCCACATACGTCTAAACCACCGGTGATGCAATTGACGACTTTTGCGTGCTCGGGGGTCGATGGTCGATGTCCGTTAGCTGAAATAGCGATATCGTCGATGATATCTTTAAGATTTCCTTTCAGAAAATGATATGCTAGTTCCTTCTTCAATGCGATACAGTCGTCTGTCGCATGACCATGATCGGCATGGAAGTCGCACCACTTTGATTTGTCTTTCTTAGCATCGTCCAGGTCGGACTTCTTTGGCCATCGGATGGTAGCTTGGGTACCTTTCAGAGCTTCGACTAATTCCTTAGTAGATCCTTTGAATCCCTAAGAGGATATCTTGGGGTACTGAGTGAACTTAGTCGCGGTCTTGGCCTCTGCTTTCGTCTTGAAGCGAAAATTTGAAATTTGGCGCGCTGGCTCTATTCTGGAAACAGCCTTTGTCTTGAATTCTGGCTTTCTGACGCCTAACGACTTCTTGTCGTTAGTGTGTTTGCGACGAAAGGCTGCATCGTCTTCGACCCTCATATATGCTAAGGTTTGAGCTCGGACGTCTTCGAAAGTCTTTGGGGGATACTTGGTCAGATCGATATATAGACCTGAACTATCGTCTAGACCCCGCTTATAGGCTTCGATCGCGGTTTTGACGTCGCAATTGCGGATGCTGATCATTTCGGCATTGAATCTATTGAAATAACTTCGAATAGACTCATTAGCTTTCTGCACGATGTAATATAGGTCGTTGGTCTGCTTCTCCATCTTACGACTGCTGGCGAATTGCTGGGAGAACTGGTTAACCAACTCAGCAAATGACCCGATGGACTTGGGTTTGAGATTGATTAACTATTGGAGAGCTGGACCAGTGAGAGTTGCTCCGAAACTCTTACACATGCATACTTCCTGGTACATAAATGGGATCGAGATCGTCCACATGAGCTGCTTGTACTACGCGACATGCTCAGTCGGATCAGTCACACCAGAATATTTGGGAGTGAAGGCAGGAATGTTATACTTCTTTGGGACCTCGACGGTGGCAATCTCATCGATGAAGGGCGACGCCTGATACCCCGAGCGAGGTTCGACGTCGACAGGCACGGCTGCCCCAGGCAACTTGGCGATCAAGGACAGGACGCGCTCATTTTGGTCTTCTAACATCTTCAAACACTGGGCGACGGGATCGTTAAGATCAGCATTTGCCCTTGTCGAGGGATTGGTCCCTGGACTAGTACCATTACCATGCGACGAACCATTGGTGTCCCCGTTGAACGGGACAAAATATTGCTGCGACCCATAGTGGAATTGCTGCGATCCATTCTGAAACGGCTGCGATCCTTGCTGGAAAGGCTGCGATCCGCCGTGGAGTGGCTGAGACCCACCTTGAGGTCCATTCTGAAATGGCTGCTGAAATGGTTGCGACCCCTGCTGGAAAGGCTGCGACCCTTGTAATGGCTGAGACCCATTATTCACGGGTGGTGGCCTTATGTGCTGAGGATTTGGGTTGAACGTCCCTGGCTGTTGATTCTGCATGAATGGGCCTAGATGCCGATTCTGCGCGGATGAACCTGGATTCGGGACAAATGGTCTAGGGCCATTCTGGTCGAACGATCTTGGAATTGGGTTCTGCACGAACGTCCTAGGACCATTTTGAGGCCCAAGAGGATTTCTTAACCGCGCATTCTCCTCAGCTACTCTGCGATTCTGCTCTGCCATTGCATTGAGCTGATTCCTGGCGACTTCGAGCTCCTGATACATCTGAGCAACAGTTTGCTGCGGATTTCCAGGAGCTGCCATTGTTCCTGTAATAGAGAGCAGGGAAAAAACTCCAAGAAACTGTTAGTAGGGTGCACGTTCGTCGAAGATTTTCTCTAGATGAGGTCCCACGGATGGCGCCAAACTGTTAATGCCAAAAATCGCACCAAAGGGACAACTTAAGGTCGATGTGGACTTAATCAACTAAAGAAAGGATCTTTCGACGAGACGTGCGACGAGGGAAAAAAATAAACAAGACAAGGGATTTGATGACGCAGGAAAAACCTCAATCGAGGAAAAAACCTGCGGACGACAGTGGGTGTCATCGCTGCACTATGGTCGCCAATCAGGGGCGACGTCCTTGGTACTGGCGTCGGTCGTACGATGATTACAATACAAATGAAGGAAATACTTCGAAATGTAAAATACAAGTGTTTGAATGTAAAAACAAGTGTTTGTCGTGTGTGAATACAAAGTGTGAACTTCTGATCGAGGGTTGTTTGTCGTGCGTCGGGAGCGATACTTGAGCTTTCCTTCGAGTGTTCTTGAGTTCGCAGTAGGGTTCTGGCTTTCAGTACTTGACCTCCAGAGTTTGAATGTTCTTTGCTATGAGTTTGGATGATTTTCTCTGCTGTTTGGTGATGTTCGCTGATGGATGTTAACTGATGTCCTTTGATGTGAAGACTTAGCTTGGTATTTATAGTCTTTGCGTCATTAATTAGCTCCATTAGTGCTTTGATCAACGGCTGGAAACTGTCGCCGGAGTGATTATCCATAATGCTCTTCGTCCGTTACGGATGCTTGCTGTTAATGGCTTTGACTCCTGCATTAAATACTTGACAAACGTAACAGTCAGGGTTAACGTTAGCTTTGGTCGAAGTTACAATGATCTTATGCGGTGGTCGTACGGGACGGGCGATGCTATGGTCGTGCGTCATGGGCGACGTACGACTTACCTTTTACGGGAGACGACGGATGTTTTATGGGTTCTTGTCGAGACCTTATCTTAATACAAGATTTGGATTATAACGTGTGTCTTACCTGCTCTGGTCGTGGTCGTACGACGTGATTTTTTGCCCAAACAGCTACGACACCGAGTTTGTGGAATATTAATCCACCGATCCGCATATGTCTAGAAAATGATCAGGCGACCTAATATGGACAAAGCGCATCCGATTAGCACTCCCATGATCGGTCAAAGTGTTGGATATAAGGAAAGATCCATTTCGTCTAAAGGATGAGGACGAAGAGGTGTTAGGAGCTGGAATTCCATACCTAAGTATAATAGGCGCATTATTGTACTCAATATAATACACTTGACCGTATATTGTACTTCTCACTGAACTTGTCAGCTAGATTTAGCTCAGCGCCTACGCAACGTCATTGAAATGGTTTCAAATTAATCATTTGGCACCATTGACGTGGGCTTATAATTTCCCTACGGAGATAAATGGATTGATAATGAAACTTCAATACCTACTTAGATTGTGAGCGGCAAAAGTACTGGCTCTTATAGAAAAACACCAAACAATGCCTTGGTATATATTTGCTGATATTAGGTATATGTTTGATTGATATAAAGGTTGTTCCCAAACTGGATAAGGAATTATCATATGGAACATGCCGATTGCTTGGAAGTAAACTAAGCAAACCCTTAATAGCTATCTTCTTATATTATCAACAATCTTACTCCCCATGAGACTATTCAAGTGTGTATATGGTTAAGGACTATCATTACACATATAAGATGAACTAGTAATTTTGATTTTGATCACTATACAACTTGCATGTATGGAAATAATGCATCATGTATCGAATAAATGAAAGTAAGATATATCAAGGGTTATAACACAAAGCATATTTTGCTTAAGTTTTTATATAATCAATTCTCCTCAAGATTCAAGTGAACTGAATAAGATGTGAGGAAAATGTGACATGTTTGCTTACCAAATCAATACTTAAAACCATATTTGGGAAACATGTAGAAAGTATTAAAATGGAAATGTTTTAAACCTCCTTTGATTAATGCACGAATCAGGGGGAGTGGTAGACAAAAGGGGGAGTCTACTATATATGTAATATTTGTAACAACCCAATCCAAGACATGCCAAAACAAGACATATATAATAATATATCGCCCAAAACTTGGCCCAAGGTTCATACCATCAAAATTCTGCACTCGAGTTTGCGGAATAAACCCGAATTACAACTGAGAGTTTCTAACAACAAAATGTAAAGGAAGTCCGCTAATGCCAAGCCACACCCGCTCTCACGCCTTCTCTTTACCACTAGAGGAACTGCCCTTAATCTGCTTACCTGAAAAGGGTTTCAGTTTTGAAAATGCGAGGGTTAGACCACAAGGTCTAGTGAGGTCCCTCAGTTACATCCACACCATATATAGCATTTAAGGAGTTTTGCGAAACATAAATCAATATAAAGTTTGGCAAATAATATATGGGACACACCCCCCATAAGCATCACACTATGACAGATGGGACACACCCCCCATAAGCGTCATACCATAACATATGGGACACCCCCCCCATAAGCATCACACTATTACGCATGGGACACCCCCCCATATACATCACACATTACGTATGGGACACACCCCCCATATACATCACATCATGCATAAGTAAGTCATATGCAACATACATTAAGTAAACACGCATGTACGAGTAAATGAACAAGTACCATCAAGCTGTAGTTAGAAAAACTCACCTGTTACGCTTACGTTCCTTTCTTATTCTGGTATGCACCTCCAAATGATCTACCTGGCGAAAGGATAAAGTCATAAGCAGATCATCTCAACTCCCCGGACGACATTCTATTCCGGACAGCACACTTACCCGGACAACACCCCTATCCGGACAACATACCTATCCGGACAACACCCCTATCCGGACAACACCCTTATCCGGACAACACCCCTATCCGGACAACACTCTATCCGAACAACACCCTATCCGGACAACACTCTATCCGGAATCTTCTATCATCCGGACACACACATGCGACTATCAGACACCTACCCGGAAACCTTCAACTGATCAACGTGTCCGGACGTCCAGGAAGCTTTCCGGACGTCGACCTGACCTTTAATTGGACCGAGAAATCACAGGTACGACCGAAATCTCACAGATAAAGATTAACAACGACATTAGGGTCATTAAACTCAACAACTACTGAAATATCTGTTGCAATAGATAAGATTTGACACCTAACTTCTTCCATTTAGTTCCAACCCCAACTTTTAACAAAAAACCCCAAATAACTCAAACAATGGCAAAATCAGAGATTAGAGAAATGAAGAAGGGATTACCTGGTTGAATCCAAAAGAAGCACACCTTCTATTCCTCCCCAACAAATCCGAATTTGATCCTCCTTGCTTGACTTTGCCCTCTTTCTTCTTCTTTCTCCTTTCTCCTTCTTGCTCTCTCTCTATCTACTCTCACAGCCGCCCATCACACACACAAGATCAGTAGGAGAATGTTTCTCCTAGGGTTTTGTGTCATTTATACTTACCTAACAATTACCAACTAGCCCCTCAATTTTTAGCATTTAAATAAACTCCTCCCCAACACTTGAAATTCTTTCATTTTGGTCACGGTCACTACAACACTCCCCCCTCAAAAGAATTCCGTCCCCGGAATTCCATTCTCAAAAAGGTGAGGGTACCTGGACGCCATAACTGATTCCACTTCCCACGTTGCCTCTCGTCCCTTGTGATACTTCCACGGGACTTTAACCAGACGAACCTCCCTATTCCTCGACTTCCGAACCTTACTGTCCACAATCTCTATTGGTTCCTCTTCGTATGTCAATTTCTCGTCTATACGGACATCTTCCAACGGAATAGCCACATCCGACTCGGCCAAACATTTCTTCAGGTTTGACACAGAAAACGTCGAATGAATTCTGCTTAACTCTTCTGGCAATTCCAACCTGTACGCCACCTCTCCCACACACTTGGTGATGGCGAAAGGTCCAACATACCTGGGTATTGATTCTCCTTCCTCTCCAACGCACAACGTCCTTTCACGACTAATTATAAGTATTGCACTGTCTCCCACACAGAATTCGATCAAGCTCTTCCTTCTTCTTACACCCTGTGGCGATCTCGAGCCACGCTTAACTTCTCACGAAACGCATGAGCTATTGGTGGTCAACCACACGACCTTCGGTCTCACCCAAAATCATTCACACCTCTAGACTCACGGTTTTTTTTTTTAAAACGCGTCACACTAAGGGTTTCACACAAATCTTACCTTCTTAAAAGAACGCCTTCTACCGAAAATTAACGCCACACATCCCGAACCCTTATAAAATAACGACGCTCAAATCGCCAACTGATCGCCGGATCCACCTTGACTATCACCTTAACCCGCAGTTAAAATTTTCCTCCACAGGCTATACACAACTCTACAATTACTTTTCTAACACAAAATACGTCTAAGGCAGATAACACCTTCTTGCATTAATTATACCGACTACAACCCATCAATAACAATCAATTCACACACCTTTACTACAACGTCACTCCCATACCACTATCAAGTCCAACCCGACGGTCCTTCATCCGAGCACTACATTCGACTACTTTCTTCCACCTCCTTCTCAAACATAAAACACATTTCCAGCGAATAAATCACTAGAAGATACACACTCTTGATCACTCACGCAAGTTAGCTTTCCTCCACGCTTAAACCACTCACATACACACAAATTTCAACGGTTACTATGTCTAATCCCATAGTTTCACCACATCTCATACGAGAAATTCGACCAAGTCAAACCGGAACTCCACTCTATGTTCGAAGCGACCACACACTTCTCGCTCCTCAAACGATATTAACTCACTCCTTTGCATTCCTTTACACACAAGGATTAGTTCAACTTTCTCAGAGATTTCATATCTACTACAAGATATCATGAACTAAACAATCCCACATCTTCACAATTATTACAACGATACAAGGCAAACGCACTCATCAATCAACTCGAGAGTACACAATTTTCTTCTTATCTAGTCACCCATTGCCACCCCATTCTTTTATTTTCGGGTAACAATATCATATGCCACCTAGACATCCATGCAACTCCACACATAATTTTGTCATATCTGTACAACTTATGAGCAACCCCGAGCAAAGATCTCCACCTATGCTCATCCCATATCAACACTAGTCCACCACTTAACCTCACAACAATACATCCCCACCATGCTTCACATGCCCACTAAATATAAGTTACCACCAACTTATCCACACAACCCCCCCCCCACACACACACACACACCAGAGGTTCAATCATCACGATCATTTGCACACACACCAGGCCACACTTTCTTCACAACAAACACAACATTTATATAAAAGAGTATACGAAACAATATGCAATAGCTAGTTTGCAATTCATCCCCTCACACAAATAACGGGAATTCCTGTCTGGTCACTACACACTTGTGGCCTGATCTAGGGCTCACACCCGCCCTTGGGAATAGACCAAGTTCGTTCGACTAATCCATATGGGACACACCCCCCATAAACATCTCACCAAGTCCTATGCAATTTATATGCAACTACACATTTAAATAAGCACACTTTAAAAAGTGACAATCACCTTTTGACACCTGCTACTGGCACACGCTATAGTCACACACACCGTGACAGCGCCAAAGAGCACACTCGCTATATATGAAACAAATTTATATATATAATTAATATGGGACACACACCCCATTTTCTCGACAACGCCAGAGCACAATGTATAAACAATATGGGACACACCCCCCATTTTTCGACAATGCTAGAGCACGATGCATAATTAAAGCATGCATTCTACCACACACTTGTTCATAGCTTCATACTTAAGCAGTTGGAAACACGCAAATAGATAACAACCACACCACACACTTAATCGTCGCTTTGCAATAAATGCAACTGAGAAGCACACAGTTATATAATAACTCTGTCACAATTGTATGAAATTTAGGTTCAGAAAGACTCACAACCTTGTCTTTCTCCCATCTAGATGAATCACAAATTATGACCGTCTACTACACTCGATCGAGTCCTTATTCCCGACCGACTCTTCGGGTCCACTTGGGGCACGCTCAAATAAATCAAACTATAAGACACATCCTCGCAAACCAACATAGTCTACATGTCCCACATGAGTTGGGCTAACTACCTCGTAAATCGTAATTGACATAACAGTCACAAGGAAGAATCACTTATCCAACTAACACATCTCCACCTTCAGGATACTCACCAAAAAGGCGGTCCACCCTCTGGGCAGATACACACGTATCCCAACCGACCTCTTATCTCCGCGCACGCACTCGACAAAATAATCACACTAAAGTTAACCTTTCAAAATTTCAAATCTCCCGACAACAAATTCATCCCCGTCGTTGACTTCAACCTCAATACCCGAAAATTAGCCTAAAGGCAGGTTCACCACGACTCCGGCTCCACCCCGATACCGATTCATCCACATACCACAACGTTACCTTCAAAGTATCTTGCCTACTTCGAAATCACCGTCGACGGTCATATGTCAACTTACCAAATAAGAGCAAGAACTACCATCACACAATCATTTCCACAGTCAAAGCCTGAGACTACAGGTAGACACTGCCCTCCCTATACTGTAACACTAAGGTCACAAATCAACCATCGACGACTCAACCACATTTTCCACTCCCGGAACTTCGCATATTCTCAGGTACGGTATCTCTTACTACCTAGCGATTTCATAGCCTTCATGCATGACAACACAATGATTTAAATTGCTTTACACACTCAAAATATCCCACAAAACAAGGTTTTGATATGCATGCCACGATACTCCCATAAGTTACCACCACACACACCGATCTCAAAGATCGCTCACACGCAACCTTGTTCATCATTTGAAAGTGCATTCACTGAAACTTTCCTTGTGCAAAAATTTTAAAAGAAAACACAGCAATATCACCCATACTGGAACAGTCGACCGACTTCCACACTTGTTGATATGTCAACCACGTTTTCATATCGTTTTCATCCATAAAACCATGCGATCAAATATTGTTACGATTTTTACAACAAGGCTTAACTCACTCGCAAAAGAAGTGAAGTAACTCACTATTTCTCCAAGTTCGAAATTTATTACACCATGTAAACAAATTTATCTTTTCCTTCCAGCACACACTTGCACACGTCAACTCATTTTCAAAATCAGAAGTTTACAAGACACACGCACACACTCACACATTTTGACATGGGGACATATGTAACCGGTTTGAAAACGTAATGCATGACTCGCTTTACATTGAAGGCTATTCGCTCAAACAGGGTTTACCTTTTTGCAGTTACAACAAATCAACGCCGACACCCTACTTCCCACTACACCATCAGGTTCATTACATTTGAAACAACCTTCGGTACCGATACTTCCCCACATACTTGGATGCTCCAACCTCACAGTCACCACCTGACTATTAATTTGTAAAATAAACGGCTTCACCTCGGTCCTAAATTGGTTAACCGACACCAATGTTACCAATCCATACATCTATCACTTTTCAACCACTCTTGCTACTCTTCCACTAGCTAGAGAGTAAGAAAGCACATCTCCACTATCCGATCCTTGAGTCGAAACTCTCAAGATCTCAATTCACCGACATCAGGAACTCCCAGAATAAAGACTCATAAGAGATTAGGAGCTCACCTTCAATCAATTATTTCCTTAAGAACCCTAAAGGTTCTACTTCACACGGACACTCGCACCAAACATTCAAACAACGCTTCTTCTAGAAAGAATCATCACTCATACCACGAATAATCTATACAACACACTAAACCGTTGCCATCATGACAAGGTAAAACTTTACACACTACTGATAATCTCCACACTCTGGCCACCACAGTCTGGGTAGCCGCACGTCGGGGTGCTCTTCCCCAATCCCTTCCACGACCTTCGCCCCTCCCGCGGGTAGCCGGTTGCCTCAGAGGACTCACTGGTCCATCCTTCAGACTCCCCTCCACGCGGATTTCCCCCGCTAAAGGCAAAGCCTCCACAACTGGTACAGACCTACTCCTCAAACTTCGTCCTGACATTCACAACTACCGAAACATTACACAAAATATAGATTAACAACCGTCCCAAAATAACAAGGCAAGAATGATCACCGTCATGCACCTGTAAATTCACAATTACACTGGCCAGGTGTAATTCCAAACTTACCTTACATGATAGTTCTTACTAACCTATTATTCACACTCCCCAGTGAGGTCTTCCTAGGCCTTCCTACATTCTCAGTTGTACTCCTACAGTTTAAGTTTAGGCCCATTCGGTCACCTAAATCCCTTAAACTATGGCTCTGATACCATTTGTAACAACCCAATCCAAGACATGCCAAAACAAGACATATATAATAATATATCGCCCAAAACTTGGCCCAAGGTTCATACCATCAAAATTCTGCACTCGAGTTTGCGGAATAAACCCGAATTACAATTGAGAGTTTCTAACAACAAAATGTAAAGGAAGTCCGCTAATGCCAAGCCACACCCGCTCTCACGCCTTCTCTTTACCACTAGAGGAACTGCCCTTAATCTGCTTACCTGAAAAGGGTTTCAGTTTTGAAAATGCGAGGGTTAGACCACAAGGTCTAGTGAGGTCCCTCAGTTACATCCACACCATATATAGCATTTAAGGAGTTTTGCGAAACATAAATCAATATAAAGTTTGGCAAATAATATATGGGACACACCCCCCATAAGCATCACACTTTGACAGATGGGACACACCCCCCATAAGCGTCATACCATAACATATGGGACACACCCCCCATAAGCATCACACTATTACGCATGGGACACACCCCCCATATACATCACACATTACGTATGGGACACACCCCCCCATATACATCACATCATGCATAAGTAAGTCATATGCAACATACATTAAGTAAACACGCATGTACGAGTAAATGAACAAGTACCATCAAGCTGTAGTTAGAAAAACTCACCTGTTACGCTTACGTTCCTTTCTTATTCTGGTATGCACCTCCAAATGATCTACCTGGCGAAAGGATAAACTCATAAGCAGATCATCTCAACTCCTCGGACGACATTCTATTCCGGACAGCACACTTACCCGGACAACACCCCTATCCGGACAACACACCTATCCGGACAACACACCTATCCGGACAACACCCCTATCCGGACAACACCCTTATCCGGACAACACACCTATCCGGACAACACTCTATCCGAACAACACCCTATCCGGACAACACTCTATCCGGAATCTTCTATCATCCGGACACACACATACGACTATCAGACACCTACCCGGAAACCTTCAACTGATCAACGTGTCCGGACGTCCAGGAAGCTTTCCGGACGTCGACCTGACCTTTAATTGGACCGAGAAATCACAGGTACGACCGAAATCTCACAGATAAAGATTAACAACGACATTAGGGTCATTAAACTCAACTACTACTGAAATATCTGTTGCAATAGATAATATTTGACACCTAACTTCTTCCATTTAGTTCCAAACCCAACTTTTAACAAAAAACCCCAAATAACTCAAACAATGGCAAAATCAGAGATTAGAGAAATGGAGAAGGGATTACCTGGTTGAATGCAAAAGAAGCACACCTTCTATTCCTCCCCAACAAATCCGAATTTGATCCTCCTTGCTTGACTTTGCCCTCTTTCTTCTTCTTTCTCCTTTCTCCTTCTTGCTCTCTCTCTATCTACTCTCACAGCCGCCCATCACACACACAAGATCAGTAGGAGAATGTTTCTCCTAGGGTTTTGTGTCATTTATACTTACCTAACAATTACCAACAAGCCCCTCAATTTTTAGCATTTAAATAAACTCCTCCCCAACACTTGAAATTCTTTCATTTTGGTCACGGTCACTACAATATTGGTATGTTGTGCTCTTTCCTTCAACCAAAGTTTTATTTTTCCCATTGAGTTTTGTTCTTTGGTGTAAGGTTTTAGTGAGGCAACAATTTATATACCATCATATTTTCTTAACTCTCATGATTAATGTACGAATCTAAGAGAAAATTAGACTAAAGTAAAAGTCTGTGTATTGTAAAGAGACTGGTGCGTTGTACTCTTTCCTTCGTCCTATTTTTGTTTTTTCTCACTGGGTTTTTATTTGGGCGTAAGGTTTTAACGAGGCAACTATTGTGCACCTTCACTCATTTGACTCGGCACAAGGGGGAGTGTTGTAGGATAAATGTGCCATCGTCTAAAGGATATGACGATAGAGATAGGGATAGAGATAGATTAGAATTGAAATATTTTGTAGTTATAATTAATGAGAATTACGATTAATTCTGTCCATTATATTGTGTTCTATTCACTTTTCTGTTGATTATAAAATACTTTAATACTATAATTAGTTGGGTGTATATAGTAATTAATGCATAATATACAAACGCAAAGTTGACTAAATTAAGTTGAGGTGGTCCGGGATCTAACGCATGGATGAGAAGGCTTGCTTTCTCGATCAAATTTGTCATGGTTGTCGACAAAATATGACCTTATCATAACCATTATTGATAACTAGAAGTCTATTCGTGCAATACAACGGTACATAATATATCTCGATTTTAATGTTCTAATTTATTTTAATATGTGGTTTTGAGAAAATGGTCAAAGTTTTTTTACAAATTTGTTTAAATAATGACGTTTTTTGAGAAGTTCATGATTTGAAGATTTGAAAGTGGTTAGAGATAAGGATTAATTAATAAGAGTCCACGATTTAAGGATTTGAAGATTGTTAGAGATAAATATTAATCAAGTAATTAGCATTAAAAGCGGTACATAAAGCTTCATTAGTTGTTTTTAAGAGATTTTAAGTAATTAGCATTAAATAGCGGTACATGAAGCTATAGGGGTTGTTTTTAAGAGTTTTTCATAAATGCTTTATAATATAGTATATATAAACAGTCTTTTGTGTATAGCTTATTTGGTAAAAGGGAAAGAATAATTTTGTCTAAATACAAAATATGTCTAAAAGAGGAGGGGTTAGTCTCGAACATTGAGTGAGCCAAAAAAAAGTCGTTCATATTGATGTTGTCGGAGGATGGTTCCTTGTGGGACCTATTGGGGTTGCCGACAATCTACTTTTGTCCTAATTAGTTATAATAAACACCTTGTGAGTGAGTGAAGCATAAAAAAGTTGAGTTCAGCTTCTATGGGTTTTATATGTTTTATAATGAAAATTAATTACCGTGGATAGCAGTTTCATGAGGTGTTGGGGAAATTGGACTAAATATTTTCTTGAATAAAAATGTTGATTATGATGTAGTCTATGAGATTGTACAAATAACTTGAACAAAAACAAACCCATATGGTGAGAAAGGAGATCGAGAGATGATACAACTCGAGAAAGGACAACGATTGATAGTGATGGATCGCTACCTGAAACTAACTCGGAATGGATGATATAGTGAGAAGGGGGAACAAAGATAGACCGAGCATTTTTAGGCCTGGTTGAAAAATGGTTCGATCGGGCTCTTTTATGTCAATCGTTTTTTGGCTTAACCGAGGTTTTTTAGATTGAACTTTTTTTAGCCGGGCCTGCCCCCACAATTTAAGCCTGATTGACTTTTGTTGCCTAGCCTGGACCGGGCTTTAGGCTCACTAAGCTCAAGCGTTTTCAGGTCAAGTTCGGGCCTTTGAACCAAATTTCAGGCTTGAATTTTTTATGCATCTTTAATTTGCTATTAAACTCGTCACAATTGCTGGGCATAGCCATAAGGCCATCCGCAGCGCCCACGGGCTCGGGCTCGGGCTCGCTGCGGGCTCCCTCGGGTAGTGGTGGGGGTCTTGCGGGCTTCGGCTGCGGGCTCGGCCTCCGGGCTTTCAAACCCGAGGAACCCGATTGCCTCCAATGGCTACTTATGTATTTTTTTTTTAAATCTTGAAAATAAATAAATTCAACGGCTACTTTTATAAAAAAAAAATTAATTTTTTTTCAATTTAATCACACTATATATATTTAACCCTCAACCTCTTATTTTTTCACACCAACAATCTCTCAAACTCTCTCAAATTTCATCATGACCTCGCATGATCACCTTACGGGAGACGTTTTGAGGGTTACTTTAAAGAGAAAAGAGCAAATTAAAAAATTTCATAATTGGTAGTGTTTTGTAATTTGTAATTTTTATTTTTAATGAATGATATGAATTTTTATTTTTATTATTTATCTTATTTTTATTTATTAAAAAATATATAAATATTTTTATTTTGTTAAATAATTAAATGTATAAATAAAAGAATTAAAAAAATGAGGTGGCAAGAGGGCTTTTAGTTATGCGCTGGGGGTCTTTAGGGCTTGAGGGCTTGAGGAGAAAAGCTGATGTGGCGCTGATGTGGCATTGAGGGCTTGAGGACTTTTATCTATGCGTTGTGGATGGCGTAATGGGTGAACTACAATACTTATAATTAATATATAACTTCATCGTTATTGTGAATTTATTAGTTGTTTTAAAATTCTCTTGCCAAATTAACTCATAGATGTCCCAATAACTGTATGAAACGAATTTAGGGGTTGTTTACTAATAGCTTAATGAGCTTAATGGTTTGGACGGATTAATTATTCACTTAGCCATACATGGGGTGTTTTTTACAGCTTAATCGGTAAGTCATTAAGGGGCTGTTTACCAAACGCTTACCCGGGTAAGCGCTTACCAAGTCACATTACCGGCCGGATTAATATGGCAAGAACCCAAAATCTTACCAGGTAAGAGCGAATGCAAGAACCGAGAGTTTTACCCGGTAAGTGAGGGCGACGACTCTTACCACGGTTAGTGTTTACCGGGTGAATTGTTGCATACGGAATCGATTTGATAGACTAAAATCTTACCCGGTAAGTAAGTGATAGTGTTGAACTTTACTAGTAAGCACTTACCCGGGTAAGCGTTTGGTAAACGGCCCCTAAGCTAAAATGACTATATAGAATAAGCCATAACCCCTCGCTTCTTAAACCACCTCAAACAAATTAATATCAGACCTGCTAAGAAATATTCAACTCTTTTTTTGCCTCCTTCAAACCCATTATCGGCAGACAACTTAACTCATGCAGAGCTTAATGTAAAATAAAGTAAACGAGTCCTTATTATTCCCCAAAAAAAAAGTTGTTTGATTGCATGAAACAAATCACATTTTACCAAAATATTAATTTAAAAAACAAAATACACCAAGAACCCTAATCATAAAATCCACACGTATCATAAACAGATAGAACACAAAAGTTTCCAACCAATTAATTACGAATTAACCTTCCTGCAGTTCTTTCTGATCTCGCCATTAGAACCGGTGAGGGGACGGATATCACCCATCTTGATCATGGCGGCCGCAAAATCCGCGTTGAAACTTCCGGCGTTTTTGCTGTATTGCTCCACCAACGAATCGGTGGATCCACCGTTGTGCAGCACCTGGTCTGACCGGAGAAGACCCTGTTGGCTGATCAGGTTCTTATAGTAATTGTTGTCGAAATAGGTTGGGGTTTTAACGTCAAGGGGTGCAAGGTTGTTGTCGCCGGAGCCCGCCGGAAGTGGGCAGTTTGACTGCCGTGACTTTGCAAATGAAGCATCGATGTTGGAGTCGTTGTAAATACGTGCTCTGAAAGTTGTACAACGTGCTTGTCCGATTGTATGTGAACCTGAGAGCGCCACCATGTCTTTGGCGGAGAGACCCACTGCTTGGAATCGGTTGATGAGGTTGTTGAGGGTGGAGGACGGTGGTGGAATAACGCCGCTGTTGGCGGCGGAAAGGCTGGCTGATTTCGAGTCTCTTCTTCCTAATTTAACCTTCCACGAGGGTCCCCCTAACTGTTCAAACAATTTAGCGATAGTTAGCATGCACTACAAGTCAAAGTTGACCACTAAAAAAATAAAAAATAGCGACGGAAATGTTCGTCGCGAAAAATATTTTCAAAATTGTCATGTTAACATATTGAATGTTTAAGTATTTTCTATGAACAGGGGTGGATTGGGTTGACTGTATTGGTTTGATTGATCGGATTTTGAAGACGCCTAAATTCGAGTGTTTGCTATATGAATCATATTTTGGTCAATATAGAACATCGAAATTGTAAAATAATAATTTGATTTTAATGTGCTTGGAAAAAAAATTCAGTAAAGAATTTAAATAGCATTTATAGCAGTAGTGGATCCAGAATTTTGCCGAACGGCTGCACCTTTAGGGTGTGTTTGGTATGCAGACAGGATAGGACAAGACAGGACAGGACAGGACATGACAGAACATTGTTCCACGTTTGGTAAGACAGAACTGGACAGAACAGAACAAATAACATTAACCAATTTACCCTTACTAAGTCGTTTATATATTTTGATTAATTATGTAGGTTATTAAATTATAATGAAATAATTATTTTTCATAACAATATAAATGAATAGAAAGTTTCTTCAAGACGATTAAAATGACAAAAAAATAAAAAAAATATGTAGTTTCCTATTTTTATTTTCTAACATTTTCTATATTTTTTTTACTATTAGTATTTAATAGTTTACATATAAATCAAAACATAGAAACTATGTGAAAATAATATTTTGAAGAAAATAAAGTAAATGTTTAAAGAGCATAAATACAATAAATAAAATTTAAAGAATGAATAAAATATGAAATAAAATGTTTATTTGATGTTTTAGAAGAGAATTAGATTTTATTTTGAGATTATATTGGTAAAACATAAGTCTGTTCCAGCTTGTTCCATGGGGTGGGGGTGGAACAGGCTTGTTCCAGTTTGTTCCACCTTGTTCCAGTCTGTTCCACATAAAAATCCTACCAAACATGGGACAGTGGACACTATTATGTTCTGTTCTATCATGTCCAGTGTACCAAACGCACCCTTAAGGTGGATCAAAGCCCTGTAAAGATGTGTTTTTAATTAAATTCCATTATTTTAATTTCATAATATCTTTTTAGTTTTTTGGTTGATTTCGAGACTTTTTTTTGTTCTTTTGTTAATGTTCCTTGTATTTATTATACTTCGGAGTGCCTTTCACAGTTTAGCGGGAGCAGCTTTATTATCCAAAATAATTACATATGAAAATAAGTTGATAAGTTGAACGAATGCACAAGACCCCAGTCAAGATTTAATTGGCCCGCCCCTGTTCTAGAGGAGGTTCATTTAAAATCATTGGACTAAAGTCGTCAGAAAAGGGTGACCCCACAAGTCCACACCTAAGCACGTGTGGTTATGTTGATTTGGATGATAAGTTATTTTGATAATTTTACAAACCAAATTAATAAGTCCCGTAGATTAGATTGGTCAAAAGTGGTTTGAAGCAATAGTTTTGCGATAGTCCTACTTACAGCAAGAGTAGATTCGAGAGCTGAAATTGCTAGAATGTCAGCACACGACACTACACCAGGGCAAACTTTTTCCACGCTCTTCTTGATATCATCAATCACATTAAAACCCCTAACCGAGTTTGCATTCGGCCCTGCAGTTTTCTCTCCGGTGAACGAGGACGTATCATCCAACAAGATTGACCCGTCACACCCCTGCAACAAAAAACCATCCGTAACTTTGACTTTTACTGACAAACACACATCAATGTCATATTCTATCTATATCATATAACTAGTTACTTAGACAAAAAGAAAAGCACATACGTTAACAAAGCAGTCATGGAAATGCAGTCGAAGAAGAGATGCACCCATACGCTTCTCCTTGGACACAGCAGACCGAACCACTGAGCTCACAGTCTCGAAAACCTTCGGGCAACTCTTGGAATAAAAGTTGTGTGAGAGTTGAGCTGAGGAAGTATTGCCCATCAAGCACAAGGTACAAGCAAACAATGCAAACGAGATGATCATAGAAGAAGAAGCCATTTTAGTTGAATTAAATATGGTAAAAAGTGATTAGTAGTGAGTGTGTTTGGAAGAACAAAGGATTACTATATATAGTAAGAGGTCGAGGTTCTATAGGGGTTTTGGGCGGGAGCAGCTAACCTAATAACTTGGACTAAATTGCAACAAAAATTAAATTAATTGGGTTTATTTGAGAACACGTTAACGTGATAGGATATATGTACGAATTTGTCAAAAGTGGGGTCCTTGCATGCAATTCTTCTATTTTTTATTTATATTGTGCATGGCCTGATGGCCATATGGAATTCGTTAAATAAAAAATAATATAAATAATAGAAGACGTCATGAAGGGAAACAAAACTTGGTCCAGTCTACCGTTATGTGTGTTAAGGCCACCCGCACCGCCTCGGGCTCGAGCTCGGGCTCGGCTGCGGGCTTGGGGTGCGGGTTTGAAAACCCGAGGAACCCGAAGCATATTTTGTTTATTTTTTTTTTTATTCAAACGGCTATTTTAAAACGGCTACTTTTTTTTAATTTTTTTTTTCAATTTAATCACACTATATATATTAACCCTCAACCTCTTATTTTTTCACACCAACAATCTCTCAAACTCTTTCATTCTCTATATTTTAAACAATATGGATTCGCCACAACCCGGTTCACCGACCGCATCATCATCATCCGTAGACACCAACGAGTTGTTGAATCTACAAAGAGAAGTTTTTCGACATGCTGCACAATGGATTTATGGTAGCACCGCCTCGTCGTCAACAACAGAGAGGGCCGCGAACATAGAAAGAGGTCGAGTAGCTGCAAACGAGCGGCTTATGCGGGACTACTTTGGCAACAACCCGGTTTATACACCGGATATGTTTAGGCGGCGGTTCAGGATGAGCAGGCAACTATTCGAACGAATAGTTGAAGATTTAGCAGGAGAGTATCTGTATTTTACACTTCGGGTGGACGGCAGACGCAAACAAGGTTTTTCTCCGATACAAAAGTGTATTTCCGCTATTCGGCAATTGGCGTATGGAGTAAGTGCTGACGCACTTGACGAATAGATCCGTATGGGAGAGACAACGTCACGAAATTGTCTGTACAAATTCTGCACAGGTATTATTGAACTGTATGGTCAAAAATATTTACGCAAGCCTACTTTTATTGATATTCAGAAGTTGTACGCCGCACATGAAGCTAAACACGGATTTCCCGGCATGCTCGGCAGCATAGACTGTACTCATTGGGCGTGGGCAAATTGTCCGAATGCATGGCGAGGTCAATTCATGAGAGGTGATCATGAGCACCCGACAATCATGCTAGAAGCAGTGGCCTCTCAAGATCTATGGATCTGGCACGCATACTTTGGTGTTGCCGGTTCCAACAACGACATCAATGTTCTCAATCAGTCGCCCATCTTCAACGATGTATATGATGGAAAAGCACCCGACTGCCCTTTTGAGGTGAATGGAGCCACCTACGAGCACGGATATTATCTAGCGGATGGGATATATCCGGAATGGGCTACTTTCGTAAAATCATTTACGTGCCCACGGGACCCTAAACGACAAAAATTCAAGTCCGCGCAAGAATCGGCACGTAAAGATGTTGAACGAGCTTTTGGCGTGCTTAAACAACGTTGGCATATACTTCATAACCCGGCACGCGGATGGAAACTCTCAAGATTGGGAAACATTATGTACGCTTGTGTCATATTACACAATATGATACTCGAAGACGAATACCATGCTATTTGTGGTGGCGATGAAAACGGCATTTTCACGGATGATAACGAAACCCAAATCAGTGAGGAACAACGCGCGGCAAATGTTCGAGAAGTCAAAAACCGGGCCACTCATAATAACCTTCGGTCGGATTTGGTCGAACATATTTGGCGTATCCAAGTTCCCAACAATGACGACGAGTAGCTTTTTAAATTTATTTTGTAATTTTTAAATTTATTTTGTAATTTTTAATTTTTTAATGAATGATATGAATTTTTATTTTTATTATTTATCTTATTTTTATTTATTCAAAAATATATAAATATTTTTATTTTGTTAAATAATTAAATGTATAAATAAAATAATTAAAAAAATGATGTGGCGCTGATGTGGCATTGAGGGCTTGAGGGCTTTTAGTTATGCGATGGGGGTGTTTAGGGTTTGAGGGCTTAGCTGATGTGGCGCTGATGTGGCGTTGAGGGCTTGAGGGCTTGCGTTGCGGAAGGCCTAATAGTAGACTTCTATTTCTTAGAGCATCTATAACAGATTTAAAAAAAAAATTAAAATAGAGAATCAAAAGTTAAAATCTCTAAAAAAATTACATTCATTTGCAACAGATTCTCCATTTTAGACAAACAAACATTGATTATAATATTAAAATATTTCATTCATCTATTAAAATATTATTTCTCTCTCTAAATATTTATTTTCAAAGATTCCATTGGTGCTCTCATCTAGTAATCATTTTTTGGGTTATCTCCATATTTGGAGAAAAACTCTTTCTTTCTCCTACTTTCTCCATTTTGAGGATAGTTTTGGGGAAACCGGAAAACTGTTGGAGCAAAATTATAGTTCAAAATTATCATATTCTTCATTTTCTTCAAAATGGGGTTTTTGGGTTATCTCCATATTTTGAGAAAAACTCTTTTTCTCTCCTATTTTCTCTATTTTGAGGATAGTTTTAGGAAAACCGGAAAACTGTTGGAACAAAATTATAGTTCAAAATTCTCATATTCTTCATTTTCTTCAAAATGAGGAAGCTGTTGGAGATGCTCATAGTAATCGACAAAATTTTAATATACAAGTGATAATGTACCAATGTATTGCAGAAAGCATAATTGATCACCTTAAATAAGTTGAAAAATAGGACACTTTTTACTAAAGTTATATAGAACATTTGAACGAGATTGTGACTCGCTTTCGAAGTAGTTACCAATTAATGATTAATAATACAGTTAGGTACAAGTGATATGCATAACATACAAACTTTAGTACCGAACGCAAAATTGACCTAAAGTAAGTTAAAAATTATGAGTTTTTCTACGTTAGGTGTGGTATGTGATTTAATGAATTATTAGAAGGTTTTCATCGAAGGCTTTTGTTGGGTCATCAAAGATTTGAAGATGACCTGATCTCCTTGCATACTTTGAAAAACATCTTTTATACTTAGAGAAATTTTATATGGTTCTTTGTAATAGCTTAGTCATACTGTCAAAGTTCGATGAAGTCAAAGATCAGCCGAAATCAAGAAGAAGGAAATCTACCAATGCGGATTGAAGATGGACTTCTCAACCCAAACTAAGTCGTCTCACCGATTATCTCCATGAAAATCGGTGAGATCCTCAAACAGGAGAATTCTCCCTTATCTCCTTTCCTAAGAAGACTTTCATCATAAGAGGTCATGTTTGCCATCCCACCGATTCTCTCCATGAAAATCGGTGAGATCCTCAAACAGGAGAATTCTCCCTTATCTCCTTTCCTAAGAAGACTTTCATCATAAGAGGTCATGTTTGCCATCCCACCGATTCTCTCCATGAGAAATCGGTGGGATCTTCAAAATAGGAGGATCCTCACATAACTCCTTCCTAAGAAGACTCTCACCTATATTGTTCATGACAAATCGGTGGGATCCTCAAATAGGAGGATCCTCCCTTGTGTCTTTGCTAAAAGATTTTCTCATCAAAGAAGGAATGTCTGAGTATGAAAGAAAGGTGCAGTTGTCCCTTTTTCCATTCTTATATATTGTCACCATCAAACCTTTCTAGCATCATAGGAAAAGACACATCAACTTTTGAGAGTCAAACCTATCCTTCAAATGACAACGTGACAAGTGTCACATGCATCACTTGTTCATGACACTATATAAAGATGAAGACTTCTCCATGCAGAACAACGAACTCTTGATGATTTCTCTGTGCTCAAGACATTCTGCTCATTTCTCTCTTTGAACTTTATAGCTTTCAATCTTTGTGTTTTAGAAGTTGTTTAGTTTTCAGTATTACTTTGTGAAGATTGTTAGAATAGATTTTATCTGTTTTTTCCACAACAATCTAATTGTTCTATGTGTTCTATGTGTAATTCTTGATTTGAATATTTTCAATAAAAGAATTAATTAAAGTGAAAAAATTGTGTATTGTTTTCAACCCCCCTTCCTACAATACCTGTTCTTAGATTTTCTTCATCAAATTTGTCAAAAACGCCTGACAAAATAAGTCTATATAACACTATTTTATTAAATAAAGCTATTAAATCCTATTTAAGGTTTTGTTATAATCAAATTGGAAAAAATCTTAAAAAAACCCAACAAAGTATCTGATTTTGAATTGTTAAGTTCTTAAACTATTTTTTTAAATGATAAAACCCTTAAACTTTCTAAAATCGGTTAAATACATCCTTGTAACCTGTAAAAACATGTTAATGCTATACAAATTTGAGAAAAGTCTAAAAAACTCAGCAAACTATCTGATTTTGAATGATTAAGTCCTGGATTTTTTTAACAAATTAATTTCTAAACTTTTTTTCTTCTATTTTTTTACCAAATATATTTTTGAACCTTTTTTGACAAATAAATTCCAAACTTTTTTAATAAACAAAATCATGAACTTAATTTTGAACAAATAAATCCGAAACTTTTTTTATCAAAAAATAAAGTAATCCTTTACTGTAACGACCCGTCCCAAACATACAACATATAACATATTTTTCATATCATAGTTTCATAACAAAAGGTACATCATAAGTCACGTACGGTCCCTTAGTCTCAAAACTATACAATACATATTCGAGTATTAACTTCTCGCTAAAAATTTACAATACATTTCATAGTATCATCCATACAAAACAAAACATAATCACTTCGTAATCTCAGTCAGCTATCAACCGCATACTACACCTTATCCTTTCCTTTGCTATTAAAAGTTCCTCGACCTGGAATACATATTTTTTTAAACAAAATGAGGGTTAGACCTATTGGTCTAAGTGAGAAAATCCCTGTTAGTGTATAATCATTTGCAAACACACAATATATATAACACATATTTGAATACCAATCATGACCCATATGCATTGTGTACAATCCTTCCTCATGGCCATATTAGTTGGTTGCAAGCCAACTAATCATTTTACTCCGATGCACTAACATACAGCCAACTTCGCTGTCCCTCCGTACAGCCAAACTCCACCGGTCCTAAGTCCGACCAACGTGCACTCGTGTAGTGTAATGCTCATATAAATACAATATACATCTCAATATATTATATTTCAATCATAAGCATATAATCACACTATATATCACATTCCCAATCAATATATGTATTCCAGTTTGAAAATGGTTTAAAGTAAAACTCACCTGATTGCTTATCAAAAACCCTTCCAAGCTTTTCTCAAGCAATCCAATCTTTCACCCAAAAATTCACAGAATCTGAAACAAATTAAATACAAATATCTCTTTACTAATCAAACACATAATACTTACCAGCAAGCTAAGAACTCTAGATAAACCTATCTAATTCTTACCCTCAAATGATTCCCTTAAAGACTAAGAATCTTAAATAATCCAAAATTCTCGACTCTTATCGCAACCAACTAGATGCGATAACCCCTTGTCGCAATACACAGTACTTGTCGCAATCAACTACTGCGACACAGTATTTTATCGCAACCCACTGTTGTGATATCCCTTCTTATCGCAACCAACTGTTGCGATACAATTCTTGTCGCAACCAACTGTTGCGATACCAAAGAGTTCGTCGCAACCCAAGGTTGCGATACTCATAACTGTCGCAAACATCATAACTATCGCAATGCACTACTGCGATATTCATAACTATCTCAACCCACTGAATTCATACTTAACCCATAAATCTATAGTTTTAAACCATGAATGTTTCTGTAATTATGCAGTTATGTTTAATACTACTAATAGAACATTATCACCAGCCCAGATTTCTCATATCCTTCTAAACTTATCAAGACCCATTTCTAAACTCATAGAAAACTTTAGCTACATAAAATGAAGAATTCAAGTAAAATGAATACCTTTTTGTTTTCACATATTGATCTTTAACTTTCCAGCTGAAGTAATTTATTTCTTCTTCTTCTTTCTTTCTTTTTCCTTTTCGGCTCTCTCTCTCTCTCTCTTTTGCCGTGAAAACACACACACCCAACAAGATAACAAAATGATATTATCTCTTTGTGCCACCTAGATGAATGCTAAAGAATGAGGCGGTGGAAGTGTTTAACTTTCACCAACTCAACCAATCTAACCCCACACTTCCATTAGTTGGCAAAACATACCCTCAAACTTCTAAATTAAAATTAAAGTTTACCCCTTAACTTATAACTCCATAAAACTATTAACAAAACTTATAAAACTAACTCAAACCTACCTTAAACTAAAAATAATAAAATTAAATAAACCAACAACGTACCTGGTTATTACATTTACCGAAAACAAATTAAGCTGAGAAAAAGCATACTATTTTCATTACTAATTTTAAATCATTCAAGAGTTATACATAAAACATTCATAGAAACATAAAAAAACACTATACCCGTCCGACCATCCCTTTACAGAAAATACCAAGAAAACACTCATATTTTTCACAAAATATATCAAAAAACGCATATCCTTTCACAAATATACCAAAAATGCCCAAAAGATATGTTCATCTCACTAACAGGAATATTCCAAAAGTTATGTCATTTGTATGTATGTGTTTCCTTCATTTGGTTGACGGTGTACATGAAAGTCATTCGATTGATGAGACTCTTACTTTAGATTAAGCATCACTTTATTATTGCAAACAACATAACTTTTATTATATTTAGGCATTGTTGGCAAAAAAAGAAAACTAGCTTATAAGCTAACTTTTTTCCTGGATACATGTTTGGATGACCATAAGTTAGCTTTTTGAAACGCTACTTGGAGTAGCTTTTGAGTAGTTTTTTGTGAATATTTCAATATTGTCATTATTAATATTAATTATTATTTATTAACTATTATTATAAATAAATATTAATTTTTTAAATTTAATTCTTTTAATTAACATGTTATATTATTTAATTTTTTTTCTTTACTGTATTGGTTGTATTAATTAACATGTTATATTGCTATAAATTTGTTTTAATTATATAATTAAATATTGTAATTGATAATGTTTTTTAAGATCTCCGTTTTGGTCATTTTACATGTCTATAAGTTATTTTTGTCAAACATGACTTCTTCATCAGTTACCAGCTAGCTTAGGGGTCAACAGTTAGCTTATCATCTATCAGCTAGTTCGCCAAACATAGCTTTATGTTAGCGGGATGAACATATCTTTTAGACGTTTTTTGGTATATTTGTTCAAAAAAAAGTTTCAGATTTATTTTTTCACAATTAAGTTCATTATTTTGTTTATTCAAGAAAAAAAGTTTTTTTTTTCAAAAAAGTTCAAGAGTTTATTTGGTAAAAAAAACCTAGGAAAAAGTTTAAAGATTTATTTGTTAATTTGTTTAGGGAAAATGTAAAGATTTATTTGTTAACAAAATCAAGGACTTAATCATTCAAAATCAGATAATTTATTGAGTTTTGTTAGACATTTTTCAAATTTATATAACATTAACCCGTTTTTATAGGTCACAAGAATGTATTTAACCGATTTTAGAAAGTTTAAAGGTTTTTTCATTCAATAATATAGTTTAAAGATTTAATCATTTAAATCAGATAGTTCGTTGATTTTTTTAGACTTTTCTCTAACGAAATTATAAAAACATTACGTTTAAACTGTGACAAATGGACCGAATTGGGAGGTGGGGTGATGATCAATCTTAATAATTTTAGAGTTTGATATAAATTAGGTCGGAGTGGGTAACAGAAACAATTATATTTTCAAAATTATGATGACATTTATTTTTTAAATAAAATTATTAGTACATGTTTCAGATATTTAGAATTAAAAAAAGGCATTATGTGTTGAAACTATTTAGAAGCTTTGGGATCAGTTATTTGGTCAAATGAACATGAAGTTGTGGGGCCATTTCATCAAAACTTAATCTTTATTAGTTGATGTTTCCTTATCTTGAAATTAAAATCTAATTTTGACTTTTTATTTTTAAGTTCAGTAAATAGGTCTAATATTAAACTTATTTGAATCTTGATTTTTTTTAATCACCTGTCCCGCCTAACAACCATCACTCATTTATCCTTTTGATCCGATAATACAAAGGAAGACAATATTTATTGAAGATCGCAGAATTGGACAACCTCTACCCCACCTCTCGGTGCCCTTCGAAGACACAAATCTCAACACCCTAATTCCAAACGAGACTTGAAATTCGCTAATTTATCCAATTCTAAAGCATAAACTCTAAGAAATTGAGTTTTAAAAAAGACTCCCCAAGGCCCAAGCCAAGCATCATCCCAAAACGCGGTCAAAGGTTTTTGTTATGGTTTTCATTATAAAATTAAGGTTTTTGTCTAGTCACATGTTCTTATAATGAATTATATTAATATCCCATTCTATAGAAGCTACGTGAGTGAGGTAAGGGGGTAAGAAACAGGTGGTATGTGAGCATGGATATAAATAACTAGTTGTGGCACTGAGGCTTGGTTTCGCCGCCATGTTAACCCCTTATGTGTAACACCCTCGAATTGGGGAAGAGCAACTAAATAAAAATTTCGATAATACATCCAAAATAATAGAATTTCTTTCTATAAACCAATACGAGGAATACCTCAAACAATTATAATCCCAGTCTTATTACAAAGGCTAAGATCAAATCGGGTGTTACTTAACCCAAATACAAGTTGCTAATCCCAAAGATAAATGAGGAAGACTTTACTTAGCCAATTCACCTCTCGAGCACACTACTAGCACTCGACATTTCACAGTGTCACTAGAACTACTCCCAACCTGAACTTGTTGCACATGCCGACAAATAAAAAGGGTTAGGCCAACGCCTAGTGAGTTCAAGAGTTTATAACATGATTTAAATAATTCTTAGATGAAAGTTTACGACATAGATCATGATTTCCAAAAGAGTTTATGAGAAGGATGTAAATGACTCATTTTCCAACGCAACCAAAATCTATGAGAAAAGTTCCCAAAATGTATAAAGCGTTTTTCCAAAATGAATTCTAATCCCAACTCACTCAAAACGTGAATAAATCCATATTATACGAAACCTTCAAACACGGTTGATGACATAACACTCAACCCATAAATCATGGAAGAATAGTCCATATAAATAAAATACTTCACCAAAAACATGATACGAACCAATACTCACGCGAACGTAAAATGTAATGAAGTCCAAATACCATAAATATGGAAATGACCTGCTTCATTTAAACTTTAATATACATGGAGGGGAATCCAATATTAAAGTCATCAATTGCAGTCAATCGTACAAGACCAACGATAATAAAATGGACATTATAAAATCCCAAGTAAGGTTGGCCGACGACGGGGGAGACCTGTATCCATTGAGAGTGGAGGAACACAAAAGTATGTCACTCATACAACGTTAATCGTACGACACTTCACGACATAAAAGCCCAAGTGTCTCATACGACGCCTTTCAAGACACACCCAAAGAGACAGCTGACCTTAGTGGAATATTACCAAGAATACCACCAAAGGCTCGGCACAAACGGGGATACAACCATGGCATTGCCCCGACATGGCGAAGGTCATAAACTCCCGTCAATCATACCTGACAGCTCAACCGGACTCGGTCCTCCTAGTGTACCCTTGAAAAGTAAAGGTCATAAAACATGGGGCCGGTCAAATCCCGCGACACCCAGTAGACCATCCAATAAAGACTGACTTACGTGCCTATGGATCCAATGCAACACAGTCTACAATAACATGCCCATCCCAGAATGACTAAAGCACCTGAGCATGTAAATATCAATAATGTGCAATAATATGCAATATGTTGCAATAAATGCAAACCATAAATAAGACTCCACATTAAGCCATCAAAACCGGACAAAATGTCCCCAAGACTTTCTTAAAGTCAAAACGAGCAAAATGCTCAAAACCCATTAGACCCATAAATGACGGTCCTCAAAATATGAAATGCATTAAACATTGTTTAGGTAAACATATACCACAAAATCGTCATTAACCCAAAACTCGTCACGGATTAATATAAATGGGTTTCCCAAAATGGACTCATACTCTTATAATTCTCAAAACGACTCATGACACGAAAACGTGCATTTTTCCCAAATGGTTTACGAAAATCAATTACACCAACATGATTAAACCATTGAATAAGCTCTAATTAAACAATAAATCATTTAAGGACATATTTATGATTTCTACATATCACAATATCCCCAAATCCCAAATATGGGTGTTTTACACAATTTATAAAGTTAAACACTTCAAAAGGGTTAAACTCATCAAATAACTCAACAATTGGTAATTTCAAGTAAAACACACAAATACTTGGAAAATAACATTTTTGGCATGTACAACTTAAATCTAGATTTTCTCCAATCTTGAGCTTCCTTGGTTAAGGCTTTAGATCCATAAACATCTATCACTAGAAATCTTGTTTAGGTCATAAACAACCTAAAATACACCAAGAGTAACTCCCCAAAATCAGATCCATGCAAATATTTGCCAAAATCTCAAATCTCCCAAAATACCCAAAATACCCAAAATAGGTCAAAACCCATTATATGAGAGATACATCAAGAGATGTGTTCTATAGGATTAAAATGAAAGGTTTTAACAATAACAAAGGTTTAGAAGTGGTTATAATGACTTACCAATGGGTTTCTAAGAAAACCCCAAAATATGGTCAACAATGGTGAGAAGATGATGAGGATGATCTTCCACCCACAAAGCTTGAGTATTTAGCTATTAATATTCTAGATGAACTTAGAGATTTTGATTTGGTGAAATGGGAGGGTTTGGACCAAGTTGGAAGAGAGGAGATAGGGTTTGGTGAAGAGAACAAATGAATAAAGTGGCTAAAAATCGGCTTTAAGAGAACCAGACACGTGCCCGACCGGGTTTAGTCTTTCCCGACTGGGCCATTCTAACCCATAGCTCAACATATTGCTGTCTTCCTCGACTGGACCAGTCTGGCCTGGTGGCGGTCGAGAAGGGCAGAAATTGCTTTTCTCCTCCCATTTCTTAATCGTTTCCATAACCAATCACATATAATCCATAATTTACTTGGTAAGACTATAGTAATGACGAAATTTGCATATAACTTAGAATCTTACTTGCATAGGATTTTCCGGGTGTTACATTCTGGCTCCACGCTAGGTTTTTGACTTTCGTTGTAACGTTCATGTCTATTAAAATTGGGGTTTTTCGTTGTTACATTGGTGACGCGAGAAAAACCTCAACGAGGAAAAAACCCGCGGACGACAGTGATGATGTCGTCGCTGCACTATGGTCGCCAAACAGGGGCGGTGTCCTTATGTTCCAGGTGTCGAGAGTACAAAGATTACAATACAAATGAAGGAAAGACTTTAAATGTAAAGTAACAAGTGTATCGAATGTAAAAAACAACGTGTCGTGCGTAGAAATCGTGCGTCGAGAGCGATCTGTTGAGAGAGAGTATTCTTTGTTCTTGCAGTGAGTATTCCTTAGAGTTCAGTTCAGTTGAGTTGAGTTGTCCGCAAATGAGGCTGAAGACTTTGTATTTATAGTCTTCGCAGCTTTGAATGACCCTCATGAATGTAACAGTCGTAACGGTCGATGTGGTTAATGCTCATAATTGCCTTGTCGGTTATGTCCGTTGGCCATTTAATGGTGTTGACCCTGCATTAAACAAAGAAATCGTAACAGTTGTGTTGGGTCACCAAGGATTTGAAATTGACTCACCGATGTTTTCCCTAAAACTCCTACTTAGAATATTTTAGTTCAGTTCTTTGAATGACTTGTACAAGATAGCAAATGTTCGGTGAAGTCGAAGATCAACCGAAACCAAGCTTGAAGACTCTCTACTTGTGGAAAATAGAAGACTCTCGGCAACTTTCAAACAAGTCATCACCACCGAAATCCCTTGACATTTCGGTGGCCTTCTCTCCACCGAAGTTATAGGACATCTTCGGTGGCCTTCTCCCACCGATGACTCTTTCGGTGCTCCTCTCACCACCGAAATATACATGTAACTTCGGTGGTCCTCTCACCACCGAAATATACATGTAACTTCGGTGGTCCTCTCACCACCGAAATATACATGTAACTTCGGTGGTCCTCTCACCACCGAAATATACTTGTAATTTCGGTGGTCCTCTCACCACCGAAACATGCTCGTAATTTCGGTGGACTAGTTACCACCGAATCCTGCTTGCAACTTCGGTGGACTAGTCTTCTTTCCACCGAAGACTTGTCAAATCTCGGTGGAAACCACTTCGGTGCTAAAGGCTCAAGACAGAAGATCATTTATTATGGGACAATATCCTCCAGCAGAGAAAAGTGACAGTTTGTCTTTTTATCCACCTTCAGCTAAGGTCCCTATTATCTGCTCAAGCTACTCTGTCTGCACCTAGTGAAAAGTGACAAGGACTTCACAGTTCTCCTGAAGTCAACATTATCAGCATATGTGAAGATGACAAGTGTCCCAAGCATTTAATGCTTGGGCACTCCTTGGCACTATAAAAGGAGAAGTGCTCTTCATGCAATTCTCACGCTTTTAAAAGAAATTCTCTCAGTGCAAGAAACCTTCTTTTAAGCCTTAAAACTCAATAGCTTTGCTCTTAGTGTTCTTAGTTGTTTTGTTGTATACTTTGTGTAAGATTGTTAGAATAGTTTATCTGTTCTTTTCCGCAACAATCTTAAGTTTTCTGTGTGTAATTCTTTTGAAAGTTTTTCAAATATAAGAATTAAAATTGTGAAATTTTTGTGTATTGTATTCAACCCCCCCTTCTACAATACTTGTTAAGCCATCTGGGACTAACAAGTGGTATCAGAGCAGAAAGTTTAATTCCATAAACTTGATCTGCGATGGCTGCCTCTTCTTCTTCTACTGTTGAAAACTCTTTTCAAAATAACTTCTCTGAAAACGGCTCTATTTCAAAACCTCCTAAGTTCAATCCCAACAACTTCTCTTTGTGGAAAAGCCGCATGATGCTATTCATGGAAGGAGTGGATACTAGATATCCAACCATTCTCAACGAGGGACCCATTATCCCCAGAGTTTGGGCTCGCTATGACACGCAGAGGCCAGGCAAAGAGGCCTTTGAAAAGGAAATCTCAAGTGATTCTGATGAGGAAAAATCCAGTGCTACTGGTCGGTATATTCTCAAAAATCCTAAAAAGTATACTGATGAGGAGAAACGTTTAGTTTTTCTTGACTCCAAGGTAAGAGCTATTATTGCTCTCTCTCTTCCTGATGAGGTCTACCACTCTTTGGTGAACTTTGAAACTGCCAAAGAAATGTGGACCACTCTATGTGTTTTGTACGAAGGTACAGAGGAAGTCAAGAAATGCAAAAAGATTGGTCTTATCAGAAAGTATGAACTATTTTCTTTTGAAAAAGGAGAATCTCTTCCTAGTTTCTATAACCGCTTCAACTCTCTTTTAAATGATCTTAAGTTGTTGGGCAGAGTCTATGATAATGAGGAAGTCTTGTGCAAGTTCATGGATTGTCTCCCAGATTTTTGGGAAAATATATGTACTTGCATCAAAACTACCAAGGACCTTGAGTTCATGCCCTTAACCGTATTATATGGTACTCTTTTCAACTTTGAGCAAACCAAGCTTCAACGGAAATCTTTCATCAAGGAAATAAAGAGCTCCTCTATAGCTCTTGTTAGTGAAAGTTCCAAGAATTCTCAAAATCTTCCTAGAATCACCTATCCTTCATCTGACTCTGACAATGACAGCCAAACAAATGTAACCCACCAAACGGAAGCATATCTTAGTGATGCTGATGATGAAGGTGAGGATATCATGGTTGAACAGTTGTCGGATGAGATGGCAATGATGGCCGGTTCTAAACACAAGTTTCGTCCCTTCAACAAATCTCGAAGTCTTAGAAAAACTTCATCTTTCAAAACTTCTTCTGACAAGTCCAATGAGGAATGCTACAACTGTGGCAAGAAAGGACATTTTGCATCTGAGTGTAGAAGCAAGCGTATCTCCAAGTCCAAATTTACTTCTTCTGACAATCCCTCTTCAAAAAGGGAAAAATCCAAACACATGCCTTTCAAATCAACCTTTCCCAAAAAGGAGTCCCCACCATCCTTCTTAAATCATCAGGAGCGTGCCGAGAAATATAAGGCCAAGTACAAGAAAGAGAAGGAAAGGAGTGAGGGTCTAGAGAGAAAAGGGAAGGGTCTCATGGCAGAAACCCACGATTGGGACGACGAAGACACCTCCGACAGTGATTCTCAGAATAGATGCTTCGTGGCCATCTCAGAAGAAATGGAAGTTTCCGAAAGTGCCACTTCACCTATGGCTCTAGTGGCAACTGGGTGCTCCACAGCCTACGCTCAGGTACATCCCTTCAATAATATGTCTGATATTGAAAAGATCAATGCCTATGAATCTTTAACTCAAGATTTTTATTCTGTTAAAGACAGTAAGAATAGAAAATCTGTTCAAGTGAAAGAGCTCAAAGCTGAACTTGAAATTTGCATGTCTAAGCTTAAAAGGTTTGAGGAAATAAAAATTGAGCTTGAGGACTTGAAAACAATAAATCATGTGATCTCAAAAGAAAAGAACTCTCTATTTAAGAAACTAAAAAGGGAACAAGAAGTCATCAAAAAATGGTCAAGCTCTTCCAAAAATCTTGAACAAATCTTTCAAAGTCAAATCTGTAGTTCAAACAAGTTCGGTCTAGGATTTGGAAAAACTGATGTTTGTGAGTCCACTCTTGCTCTTGTTCCCCCCACCAATGCTTGTGATGATCTCTCTGATTCCAGCTCTTGTGATTCCATCTCTTTGAACTCGTTAGATCTGTGTGAAGCCTTAAAGTATGGGATATCCTTAAAGGCCAAAGACTCCTCATTGCAAATTATTGAGAAGCAAGATTCAAATGACGTTTCCAAACCCATCCATGATCAGCTCAAATTTTCAGTCATGGATGAAGCCTCCTCCTCAAACTCTGCAAAAGCTAATCCTTCCAAAAGATCTAAACCCACCGATCTCATCTCCTTTGTGCCCACCGATCCCACAATCTATGACCCTCCAATTCCTCTTCATGAAGTGTTGAAATCTATTCACATAGATACCTACACCGAACCTAAGCCCTCAAAGATCCCCAAAAGAGAAACTCCTGTTCACTCAAAAAGGATTTCCTGTGCTGACAAAGGAAAATCGGTAGTCAACTGCATGGCAAGCTCTCATCCCAAAAGTTCTACCCCAAACATTCCCTCTTACAACACCTATGTACCTAGATCTGTGCTTTTAAGAAAATCAACTTCCAAAGATTTATCCAAAGGAATCCTTGGGTCCAAGCCCCCTGCTCTGTTCTCCTCTAACAAGGTTATAAGAACAAATGATAAAAGCCAAAACATGAAAAATGCTAAAAAGGTTTTTATCTATAGAAAATGCTATAACTGTGGTGACACTTTTCATATGGCTAAGGACTGTCCCAAGGATAGGATTGATAGATCCAAGCTTAAGGAATCAAGCTCTTCTAACCCCAAAGGACCCATTACAAAATGGGTACCAAAGAACTAATATGTGTTTGCATACAGGCTTTTGAGCACCATCAAATTTGGTATTTAGACAGCGGGTGCTCACGCCATATGACGGGAAACAAGTCTCTTCTCATCAACTATGTGCCGGGAAAAGGTCCATCTGTAACCTTTGGTGATAATTCTAAGGCTTACACCAAAGGATACAGGACTCTCTCTAACGGATCTGTAACCTTCAACAAAGTGGCTTTTGTGGACGGCCTCATGCATAACCTTCTCAGCATTAGCCAACTGTGTGATCTTGGATACAAAGTTATCTTTGAACTTTGTGTCTGCTCCGTGGTAGACAAACAATTCAATGTGGTATTATCGGGAAGACGGATGGAAAATGTCTACGTCATAGATATGGGGCAATCCAATTCTTCTTCAAATGTCTGCTTTGTGTCAAATGATGCATCCAAAAGAAACTGGTTGTGGCACAAACGTCTTTCTCATCTAAACTTCAAGACCTTGCATAAAATTTCCAACAAAGAGCTGGTGACGGGCATGCCAAAGTTGAACTTTGTCAAAGAGAAGCTGTGTGATGCATGTGAAAAGGGAAAGCTCACCAAAACATCCTTCAAGACGAAACAATGCTCTTCCATCACTCTTCCTCTTCAATTGCTGCACATGGATCTATGTGGACCAGTCAGCACTCCAAGTCTTGGAGGCAAAAGGTATATTCTTGTTATTGTTGATGAATTTACCAGATATACTTGGGTGTTCTTTCTCAGGTACAAAAGTGATGCTACTGAAGAAATCATCAACTTTGTCAAGAAAAATGAAGTTCTCAATGGCCAGCTTGTCCGCTCGGTAAGAAGTGACAATGGCACTGAATTCAGAAATAGTGCTCTTGAAGACTTCTTCACCGAGAAAGGGATCTCTCAGAACTTCTCCGCTGTTCGTACTCCTCAGCAAAATGGAGTGGTGGAAAGGAAAAACAGAACACTGTGTGAGGCCGCTAGATCCATGCTGAGCGAATCAAATCTCCCCACCTATTTTTGGGCCGAAGCTGTGAATACTGCCTGCTTCACTCAAAACAGGTCAGTAATATCCAAAAGACATGATAAAACCCCGTATGAAGTTTTTCATGGTAGAAAACCAAATATTGGCTTTCTTCATGTCTTTGGGTGTATCTGCTTTATTCTTAATGATCGTGAAAATCTTGGGAAGTTTGATCCCAAGGCAGATGAGGGAATATTTGTTGGATACTCCTTATCCTCCAAAGCTTATAGGGTGTACAATCTCAGAAGAAAAAGCATTGATGAGTCCATCCATGTCAAGTTTGATGATCTCAGATGTTCCTCACTTTCAAGTGATGAGGATGATTTACACAGATGGATTTCATCATGTATTGGTGATACCCCCTTAGTCACTTCCACCGATATCTCCTCTATTCCCTCAAATCCATCCATCTCAAAAAACCCAGCTGGATCACTCTCTCCCACCGAAATTGATCAACCCATTTCTCACACCAATTTCCCTATTTCCACCGAAACTCTACACCGAAGCCCTTCTTCCATCCCTAATCCCACCGAAAATCACATGGCTTCCACTACCGAAAATCCCATTTTACACCAAACCTCTGATCCCACTACTCCATTTCACTCTACTCCTCATACCCCATCACCTTTACCCCCTGCTCTAAAATGGACCAAAGATCACCCCATAGATCAAATTATTGGTGATCAACAAGCAGGTGTCCAAACCCGCAGAGGAGTTGGAAATATTTGTCTCTATGTGAATTTCCTCTCTCTCTCTGAACCCAAGAAAGTGGATGAAGCTCTATCAGATCCTTGTTGGATCACTGCCATGCAAGAAGAACTTTCTCAGTTCCAAAGAAATAAAGTTTGGAGATTGGTTCCCAAACCCAGAAACAAGACAATCATTGGAACCAAGTGGGTATTCAGGAACAAAATGGATGAAGATGGTACTGTGATCAGGAACAAGGCCCGATTAGTAGCTCAAGGATACAGACAGGAAGAAGGCATTGGCTATGATGAAACATTTGCCCCTGTTGCAAGACTTGAAGCTATAAGGATCTTTCTGGCTCATGCTGCCTACCGAAATTTTAGGGTCTTTCAAATGGATGTTAAAAGTGCCTTTCTCAACGGGGAACTTGCAGAAGAAGTCTACGTGAAACAACCTCCTGGCTTTGAAGACCCATCTCATCCAAACTTTGTGTACAGACTTGACAAAGCTTTGTATGGTCTCAAGCAAGCTCCACGTGCTTGGTATGACACTCTTGCCAACTTTCTTCTCAAGCATGGATATTCCAGAGGTAAAATTGACAATACTCTCTTCATCAAAGAAACCTCAGGTAATATCATTCTTGTTCAAATCTATGTTGATGACATCATTTTTGGTGCCACTGATGAATGCCTATGTGATGAGTTTGCCTCTCTCATGATGAGTGAATATGAGATGAGCATGATGGGAGAGCTTACATTTTTCTTGGGCCTTCAAGTCAAACAATCTTCAGAAGGAATTTTTATAAATCAAAGCAAATATATTCGGGACCTTCTGAAGAAATTTAACTTTCTAGATAGCTCTCCTATGAAAACTCCCATGGCACCTCCCTTGAAATTGTGTGCCGATCTAAAAGGTGAATCTGTGGATGTTACGCTTTACCGAGGTATGATAGGCTCTCTTCTTTACCTAACTGCTAGCAGACCGGATATTATGTTTGCTACCTGTCTATGTGCTCGTTATCAGGCCAATCCTAAAGTATCACATTTAAAGGCTGTAAAACGAATTTTTCGGTATCTTAAGGGCACACTGCACTTGGGTCTTTGGTATCCCAAAGACTCGAGTTTTGAACTAATTGGTTATTCAGATTCAGACTTTGCAGGTTCCCAGATTGATAGAAAGAGTACTACAGGAAGCTGTCAGCTCCTTGGGGGAAAATTAGTAAGTTGGTCCAGCAAGAAACAAAACTCTGTATCAACCTCTACTGCTGAGGCTGAATATGTAGCTGCTGGGAGCTGCTGTGCTCAGATTCTATGGATGAGAAACCAACTAAGGGACTATAATCAATTCTTTTCTAAAGTCCCAATTCTGTGTGATAATTCCAGTGCTATAGCTATAGCAAATAATCCTGTTCTTCATTCTAGATCTAAACACATCGATATCAGGTATCACTTCATCAGAGATCACATTTCCAAAGGTGACATTGAACTACACTTCATTCCCACCGATTTGCAGCTTGCTGATATTTTCACCAAACCTCTTGATGAAACCAGGTTCAACTTTCTCATCAGTGAACTTGGGATGTGCAATTTCCAAGAATAAATATGTGTTCATGCTCCACCGATCTCACATCGGTGGACACCTTCGTATCTACTTCTCTCTCTCCACCGATCTCTCATCGGTGGACAAACCTATGTGTCGAATCTTTTCTATCTCTTTTCCATTTCGGTAATAATCTCGAGTATCGGTGAAGCGTGCCTACCACCGAAGCACATTTCGGTGAAAATTTTCAGAATCGGTGGAAATCTGTCCACCACCGAAATCTCATTTCGGTGGTCATCTCAAATCGGTGAAAACTGTCCACCACCGAAGTCTCAAATCGGTGGTCATCTCAAATCGGTGAAAACTGTCCACCACCGAAGTCTCAAATCGGTGATCATCTCATTTCGGTGGTACTATCCAAATTCGGTGAACCTTTCTATCACCGAAGTCTCATTTCGGTGGTACTATCCAAATCGGTGAAACCTTTCTACCACCGAAGTCCCACCGAACTTCCACCGATCGTCCACCGAGCGAACACCGAATCCTCCACCGAAGCTTCACCGAGTCTACACCGATTCACACGGTTCCCAAAGCCCACTTGTGACCACTCAATTGCTTTTGCGTCAGACCCTTCGCCTATCCGCCGCTCCTTGTCCCGATTTCCAATAACCCTTTCACCTCAAGAGCCGCATGTCCCCTCTTCCCATACAAAATCATCATCACAGTGCCTTATCATTTCCCTATATATACACATACCTCCCTTCATTTCTTCCCCACTCCTTCTCACAATTCAAACCTGCAACTCTCTATCCTCCAAACATATCTCTCTCATGGCATCCTCTCGATATCCAATTCCTACACGTTTTGAAGACCTCCGCTTCAACCAATGCAATCACGTTGCCCGCCTTGAATCCGATCCCGCTCATCCCGAGTTCTCTACTATCGCTAAATTTCTGTCTCGCTCTCCTCTTCTTCATGCCTTCTCATGCAACCCCAGGATGAGCAAAATGCTCATTAGTCAATTCTGGCTATCCTCCGTGTACGATCCCTCCAATGAGGCCATTCACGCCTCCATCTTCACCAATGCCGAAGGTGATCACGACCTCACTTTTGGGGTCGATGATGTTCGTCTAGCTCTCAAGATCGACGCCTTTTCCGACTATGAAGACATGTATTTGGATACCATCCATGAAGACATTGTTCTTACCACCGGTTATGTGCTCGACGACTCCTCCAAAAGCTCCAAAGGCCCCGGTACTCTTCTTCGCAGCAAAATGGGAGGCATTTGGAATTTCTTCTTCGCTCACGTTATCCATTGCCTCTCACGCAAAACAAGTGGGCATGACCAATCGCCCTCACACGTCAACAAACTCGCTCATGCCCTCATCTTCCAAAGGAAAGTTGACTTCGCCCAATATTTCTTCTCAGAGCTTGTCGAGGTCATCAAAACTCCCAAGAAGTGTTACGTTGCTTTTCCCCGCTTCATCTCCATGATCTTACAACACAAGCTTTCCAAAGCTTTGGAAACCGATCGCCGCTCTTCCTCGCCCCGGTTCTCGTATGAATGGTCATCTCCCGTTGTGGGCACCAAAACCCTCAACGTCAAGCCGCTCGCCACCGATCGCCCATTACGCCCAGGTATGATTTCCTTCGCTCTATCTCCCGAACTTCGTTGGGGTGACGCGGAAATTCCCGGGTTTCGCCACCTGGAAATTCCCGAGGTCACTCCAAATGTTGTGGTCCCTTCTCCCCGGTCCCGAGTGACGTCGGGTGGCACTCAAAAGAAACGACAAAAGGCCACCGGCACCTCCGCTCCCGCTTCTCGAACCACGTCACCGAGAGATCCCTCGGAGACTTCCCCGGTTCACACCCCTTCTCACAAGCGGAGGCACTCACCCTCCCCTTCGGGATCTCTTCCAAAGAGGTCTCGGAAACCATCGGCCCAACCGACTCATCCAACCGTCGATTCTCCAAAATCGCCGGTTGTTGAACTTCATCCCTCCGGGCCAAGGGTACCCGCTACACACCCCACCGTCTCCTCTGTTGCCTCTCGAAAGGCCTCAGTTACATTTCAGGAGAACCCCCCACATACCTCCCCACTCGACTCCTTGGGTGGTGGGGATGACCTCGAGATCTCTCCGCTCGAGGGTTCTGACTTCACACTACACAACTTTACACCCGATCAGTTTTCGATCGAAGACATTGCACAACCCTCTAAGGGTTCCCCCCCAATTGCACCCTTTGATTTTTTTGATTTTCTTTTAGCGGACACTGGTTCTCCCCAAACCATCCCGTCCACCGAAGAACATCACACCGAGTCTCCCTCGTCCTCACACCAATCACCCCCCCGATCGCCTACTCCCCCCCGATCGCCTTCTCCCCCCCGATCACCTGCTCCCCCCCGAATGCTACAAACCGACGACTTGGTGCCTTACCTCCATATTCCCATTCCCGAACCTGACCCCCACCGACTACTCTTCCAGTTTCCCGAAATCGGTGGCCAAACTTCCCCGCACATTGACCGCACCTCTACCTTTCTTAAATCTACCATCACCTTAATCTCCCAAGCCAATTCCCGCATCTCTACCCTCGAGTCTCAGCTACCGCATCTTCTTCTTGATGCCATCACCGAAGCTCTACGCCCCATTCAAGAAAAATTATTTGCCCTTTCTACCACAGTGGAGTCCCTCTCCAAACCTTCCACCGACTCACCCAGTCCTGAACGTTCCCAGTGGGAAATGGATCTCGGTGATTTTGCCTTGGTTCCCCATACCACCGAAACGAGTCTGGCCTTCCTACACTCCAAGTTTGATAAGGCCTTCTATGAGTTAGGTTTCAAGTTGCCGGCTGTTCCTGAGGGGGAGAAAACCACGGCTCCACCGAAACTTCCATACATAAAGAAACTTTCCAGTAACCAGCCTCCACCGAAACCCTCTCCACCGAAATCATCCTCACCACCGAAACCATCCTCATCACCGAAACCTTTTTCTCCACCGAAACCCTCTTCTTCACCGAAACATGTCTCACTCTCACCGACCAATACTGGCTCCACCGAAGCTCTTGACCTTAATGCATCAGTTGAGGGGGAGCAGTCCAGCAATGCTTCCGAAGACAAAGGGAAAAGAATTCTTTCGGCCGAAGAATTGGCCAGAGAAGCAAAGAAGAAAAAGGATCTGACAAAATATGGGGCTTGACCGAAGGACGCTGAAACTCTCAAACTCAAGCCTGCTTCTCAACCAATCACCACCGAACTTGGCCTCTCTGCTCAAGAAATTGAGGAAGCAAGAATAGCTCAAATCGACTTAGACAAATCCAGAGATCTTTCTCTCAAAGCTGCCACAGAAGAAGCTTCAAAAGTCAAGTCCACCGATGCCATCCAAACACAGAAATCGGTGCTCAGTGCCTTGGAACAACAAAAGAATGAAGAAATTAATTGGTACAAAAAGACCATGCACCACCGGAGCTATAGGTCACAAATTTCTTCAGTAAAGATTGCCACCTCCAAGGCAAATCCTCAAGACATCAGATTGATTATTAACTGGGAAGATGGTTCTATGAAGAGTGTGAAAGAAAGCCATCTCCAACTCTTCGGTCTCTCGGAATGGTATGAAATCACTCAACACCTCGTCAGGAGTCCAAATCCAAGGAAAGACATCTTTGTCAAATACATTGATGGTCTAATGAATAAGATGAAGGAGATCAAAAGAAAACATAACATCATTCTCTCCACCGAAGAAAGAGCCAAACTGCTGTCTCTGAAAGAGAAGATCATCCTCCCCAAAGTCAAAAATCCTCCTGACTCAGTCTTCAAGGAAATGGCAAGAGAAGGTAAAATCCCAAATGTAAGCAATCTTAACCTTACCATTCCCACCTCTGTTCCCTATCCTTCCACAACCTTGAGCCTCTCACCAATACCAGGATTATTCTTCAACGACGGTCTCGGTCGTCGGGCATTCTTCAGATTTGCCCAGATGTCCATAGCCGATACCATATTTCTGGAAGGCATTCACAACCTCTTTCCGAACATCCCCGAAGCTCAACCGTTCTATAGAAACTTACTGGATGAAATCAAGCGCCGCAAAACCTCAAAGAAGTAAGTTCTCTCCATTTAGTACTTGTAAAAGTTAATTTCTCTTTTTGTAAAAATTGTACGAGAACTTATCTTAATACAAGTATCTCTATTTGAATTTTATTTCCGTACATACTTCATTTTTTTCGTTACCTGTAAATACTGTACATAGTATACATACACATACAAAAGAAAAAGGTCAAAAAGATCAAAAAGAATGGTCTATGTGAAAAGAACCCAAAAGAGTAAAAAGGGTCAAAAACGCACTTGCTTTTATTTACTCTTGAATATTCTAAGATAAGGAGCTCAAATTCAAATAGGGGGAGATTGTTGGGTCACCAAGGATTTGAAATTGACTCACCGATGTTTTCCCTAAAACTCCTACTTAGAATATTTTAGTTCAGTTCTTTGAATGACTTGTACAAGATAGCAAATGTTCGGTGAAGTCGAAGATCAACCGAAACCAAGCTTGAAGACTCTCTACTTGTGGAAAATAGAAGACTCTCGGCAACTTTCAAACAAGTCATCACCACCGAAATCCCTTGACATTTCGGTGGCCTTCTCTCCACCGAAGTTATAGGACATCTTCGGTGGCCTTCTCCCACCGATGACTCTTTCGGTGCTCCTCTCACCACCGAAATATACATGTAACTTCGGTGGTCCTCTCACCACCGAAATATACATGTAACTTCGGTGGTCCTCTCACCACCGAAATATACATGTAACTTCGGTGGTCCTCTCACCACCGAAATATACTTGTAATTTCGGTGGTCCTCTCACCACCGAAACATGCTCGTAATTTCGGTGGACTAGTTACCACCGAATCCTGCTTGCAACTTCGGTGGACTAGTCTTCTTTCCACCGAAGACTTGTCAAATCTCGGTGGAAACCACTTCGGTGCTAAAGGCTCAAGACAGAAGATCATTTATTATGGGACAATATCCTCCAGCAGAGAAAAGTGACAGTTTGTCTTTTTATCCACCTTCAGCTAAGGTCCCTATTATCTGCTCAAGCTACTCTGTCTGCACCTAGTGAAAAGTGACAAGGACTTCACAGTTCTCCTGAAGTCAACATTATCAGCATATGTGAAGATGACAAGTGTCCCAAGCATTTAATGCTTGGGCACTCCTTGGCACTATAAAAGGAGAAGTGCTCTTCATGCAATTCTCACGCTTTTAAAAGAAATTCTCTCAGTGCAAGAAACCTTCTTTTAAGCCTTAAAACTCAATAGCTTTGCTCTTAGTGTTCTTAGTTGTTTTGTTGTATACTTTGTGTAAGATTGTTAGAATAGTTTATCTGTTCTTTTCCGCAACAATCTTAAGTTTTCTGTGTGTAATTCTTTTGAAATTTTTTCAAATATAAGAATTAAAATTGTGAAATTTTTGTGTATTGTATTCAACCCCCCCTTCTACAATACTTGTTAAGCCATCTGGGACTAACAAGTTGTCATACGTTAGTCGGTCGAGGTCGTAAGGTTCCTTACGACGGTCGAGTGTCGTGAGCAACTTTCGATTTTAACTTTAGTCGGACGATAAAGTGCTTATGATTTGACCTCATTATAGAAAAGTGTAATAAATGTTTTTCCTTCTTTGGTCGTGGTCGAGTCTAGTGAAAATTTTACCCAAACATAAACAATAACTCTAAATAATTAAAAATTAATATCAATATATAATTAAAATTTAATTTAATAATTTTCATAAAAAATGTTAATTAATTTTTATTAATTAATAATAATTAAATTTAAAAATTAATATTTATCTATAATAATAGTTAATAAATAATAATTAATATTAATAAGAGCAATATTGGAATATTTATGAAAAACTACTTCAAGTAGCATTTCAAAAAGCTAATTTATGGTAATCCAAACATGTAAAAAAAAGGTAGCTTATGAGCTAGATTTTTTTTGACAAACGATGCCTAAGAGCATCCACATGCGCTTGCAAACACAATTGCAAAACCAATTGCAAAAGCAATTTTCATGCCAACTAGGATTTGTGATTGCAAATGTTGCAAGTGGAATTGCAAGCCACTTGGCATACACATCGACATCTCCACCTTTTTTCTTTTGTATTGTTTATATAAATTATTTTCTATATAAAACAATATATTATTATGAATAAAAATCAATGTTAATATTAAATATATTAAACAAAAATATTAAATTATAAAATAGTTATATTATATTTTTACATCTTTATTTGAAATTAATGTTTATATTTTAATTAACATTAAGTTAAAATAAAGAATTATATATATTATGTTGTATTAATTAAAAAATAAAATGTATATAATAATTTATAAAGTAATTAATAAATGTTATAGTGGGACCACTTTTGAAAGTGTAGGTGGATTGCACGTGTGTGGAAGATAATTGCAAAAGCTAATGTGGCACAATTGAAAGTGTAAATGAATTGCAGGGATGTGGATGGTCTAAGTAGTAATCTATTCTACTATATAAAAAGAATAGTAGGGTACTAGGGTTTAACGGTTTTTTTTAACACTCCTCACTTTCTAAACTTTCACTTATTTTCAACAGGTTTCCCTACTTCCCATCCCACGATCCCTCCAGTTCCTCCAAGAACGCCCTAATTTCTCTCCTCCACTCCTCCTACTTCATCATCGTCGTTTCTTTTTAATCATGAATCATAGCATCATCAAATTCTCCTTCTTACCAGATGAAGATCGAACCAGAGAGGCAAAATCGACTGCTTGAATTGCTGTTGAATGATTGATTCATTACACGTTTTTCCGGCGGTTTCTTCTTGGTGGCGATGTGGTTGACAAACATATCCCAGTTTTCTTTATACTTTTTGGTTCAATGCATCAAAGCAGAGAGCAAAAAAGGGTTCAATACTTGTTGATACTTTTTATCTTGTAATTTTTGCTTTGAAAACCTAGGGTTTTTATGAATGATTGGGGTTCAATGTCGATTATTTTAGATGGTCGTTGAAAGGGATAAAGTCGTTCGCCATGGGTGAATTGGTTTCGATTTTATGCTATGTTGTTCAACCAAGTTCATCTATGGTTTCGATTTTATGCTCTGTTGTTTAACCAAGTTCGATTCTAGGCATGGGATCGTTCGACCTGCGACGGAGGTTTATGCTGATGAAGCGATTGATGATTTAAAAGATGATGGACCCTTGGTCGTCGGGCTCACACCTCAAAAGAAACTTTCCATATCGGTCCTCTAGAAGACAGTGAGAGACATGTAAATCAATGGCCTTCTGAAGGTATTAACATTATTGTATCATTTCTTGAGCTCCATTCTTTCTTACTAAATCTACAAGGAAATTGATTGTAGACTTGTTACCTTGTTGGAGATTTGTACCGGAGAAGTACTACAAACAAGTATTGTAAGTGTTGTTGGTTTTATTTGTTCTGGGTCTATTTGGCAGCTTATATCTAGATCTATGACCCTTCATTCTCTTTAATATTAGATCAGTGTCTTTGTAGATTTGAGCATATATGTTTGTTTCTCTTTCCATCCAAGGATAATGGACATGTAAGTTTTGACTTTTTAGGTCAAACTTATTCCTTTTCAAAATCAAAAGTTGATTTGGATTCTTTTAATGTTCAATGCCGATATCCTTTTTCATTTGTAATATCTTTTTTCCTAAAATTCATTGTAACCACCAATTGTGTGGGAAAAGCGTGATAGTTAAATCATTTGATCTTTGCAATTCTCTCTTTTTAACACCAATGGTTTATTAAAACCGAACTATGTCACGATCAAATTGTTCCTCTTTTTATACTCTGTTTATCTTTTTAACACCAATGCTAATTGTTTTTTGGTTCAAGCAAGAGGGTAATGTGAAAACATAGTTTCATAAGAGACCGTATCACTGCTGCTTATTCAGGTCGATAACGGTCTAATCAGGTACCATATATGTATTGTATTTTTAGAAACTACAATAATATCCCGTAGGAGGTATTTTAAAAGCTATGCCTATGTATATACTTTTCTCTAAAAATCAATATATGTATTTAGGTTGATAAGCTACCATATGTATCTTAAACTGGTGTTACTTTGCATTTATATCAAGTTTTAAGATTATATTGTACAAATATTGAATAGTCGGTTATCATAATGCATATGCGAAATGGTAGAAAAGTTTTAAATGTTCTTTTGGATAGAAATCTGGTCTTGCAAATTCAAATTCAAATCATTTTTGAGATAGACCAGTATTAAGTTGCTAAACTAATACTATCTGAAAAAATGTTACTTTTGTTCGTATAACTTGACTTTTTACAATGTTAGTAACATTTCCACCTAAATACACCAGAAACATGGATGTTATTTAGAATCCTGAATTTCAGCATATTTACTCTTGAGTATTCTCAAATATACACACTAACCTATCTAAAGTCATGTTTACGAAAAAGAGAGAACAGTATTTGAGGCTAATCTTTTTAAACTATTGTTGCAGGAACGTGATCAAAGACTTATCAATTGGGCTTAGCATTGAAAGCTCAAACATAGAGTGTCTAAATCTGCAGGCTTCTTGCCACCATGTTGTTGGAGAATATAAAGAAGTTGTATGATACTGTTTACTTCTTTCTGTCACGGATTTGTTTTTGTAAAGGTGTTGTATAGGCATTTTATTTCTTTTTGTATATCTATTTTATGATGATCTTTGGTTTATGCAACAGGTGAAGGATTATGATGCTGCTTTGGATTTGGAACTTGACTCGATGGACAAATTTGTTCTTCAGTGCCTGGCCTTCTATCAGGTTTGGTTCACATTTTCACATAAAGGTTCCACATCAGATGTTCACACACTGTTAACAATATGAAACTGATAAATGTTAAGGTCAACCTATATTGCCTGGTATCTGTCTGTGTTTACTCATTTGCTATTTGACAACATGCCATGTGCAACTATGTGTTGGAAGTTGGAACAAGTTAATGCAATAGAAAATTTGATAGAATCTTAGAATGTATGATTTGATTCACTGATTGATTACCATGGCCGATATTTTAAATTTTCATGCAGAAAAAATTGCCTTGTATACTTCTGCGAAGATCAATAGCGAATTTTGCTGGTTTGATATAGATGGCGACATTGACCCCTTGTTTAAGGTATGTGAGAACATTTTTAGTTTTAGTATACAATGTATTTGTTTTTCCTTTGAACTTGAATACTTCCCTATGATCGATGTTTTAATCTTTTATAGGCATCCATTAATTTCCGTTGTCTTAATCTGGCTACTCATTGATCATAGGAACTAAGAGCATCTCCAATAGATTCCTAAAAATTTCTCCAAAATGGAGAACCAAAAATCAAAATCTCCAAAAAAAAAGTTACATCCATCTCCAACAGATTCCCCATTTTGGAGAAAGAAACATTGATTATAATATTAAAATATTTCATTCATCTATTAATACATTATTCTCTCTCTAAATATCTATTTTCAAAGATTTCTGTTGGTGGTCTCATATAGTAATCATTTTTGGGGTTATCTCCATTTTTGGAGAAAAACTCATTCTCTCTCCTACTTTCTTCATTTTGGAGATAGCTTTGGGGAAGCTGTTGGAGCAAAATTATAGCTCAAATCCCAATATTCTCCATTTTCTCCATAATAGAGAAGCTGTTGGAGATGCTCTAATTTTTGGTTGAAGAGGTGTACCTAATTTTTAATCTTTACAGGAATATTGGTGCAAAAGATTGCATCCTAAAAATGTATGTGAAAAAGTTTACAGGCAGCCTCCTCTAAGAAAAGCAAAGTTGAGGAAGCAAGATTTTACTTTAATTAAGCCAAAGATTGCACTTCTGCATGCTGCTGATCGAATCGGAAAAACAATCCAAAAGCTATAAAATTTTACAGACAGAGACCCTGTGTTGAGTAGTAAAGTATGAAGTATTTTTTATTGTTGGTTGCAGGGCGTTCATTGTTAATGTTGGTGACATGATGGAGAGATGGAGTAATTGTCTGTTCCGGTAAAATCGCATCCTGTCATGTTATGTTGTTGGGGTTTTTTATTTGACAAATGTATATTGCAGATCAACGCTACATGCCTACATCGAGTAATGCCTACCGGGAAGGAGCGATATTCTGTAATTACTCCTCCTCCTAAACTATTCCCTTTTGTTTATTCAATAATTGTTTAGAAAGAAAAAAAAGATTAAACAAATAATATGATATGATATGATATGATATGGGTAAATAGCCCCCAAGTTGAACTCAATTGAAAATGGCTCTAAATGGAAAATCTGTGAAATGACACAAATCCTGTTATTATCAAAATAGATGCCAAAGTTTGGGTTTTTAGAAATTGAATATGATTTTACCATATTCATGCCATGCTTCTTACACCAAATTATTCATACAGGAGTTTTTACAGAAAAATCATGAAAATGCTAGCAGCAGGTAGCTTAGTATGTAAAACAATCATCTTAACAGTTTTTAATCGAGGTACATTAATCGACCTTATGGATTTTTGTATTACCTTCTTTACAACTTGAGGGTCTATGGATAAAGGAGTTTGATTAACAGTTGTGCATTTATAAAGGATTTTATAAGTTAACATAACCAAAGTAGTCAATATATGAGTGAATGAGAGAGAGAGAAAGGGGGGGGGGGGATATATTTGTAGTGAATTGTGATATTTAACTATTCAAGGATTTGGTCTCTTGCATGCATTGTTTTCAACTACTGTTCAATGTTCTCTCTAACCATACATTTGTGTTTTGTTTATTTGCAGAAACAGAAATGAATGGGAGTTGTTTTGGCCAGCATTGTTATCAAGCAAGCATTAGGACCTGGTGACTATTTAAGTTGTGTTTAAGTAGTATTTATTTAGTACTTAAAATTGTGTATGGGGATTGGGTATGTGTAGCCCTTGTTTTCTATGATTATTAGATGACTGTTTTAATATACTATTTATGATACATCTACTTAGATGATAAATGATGCTACTTGAGGAACCGAGAGTTGATTTTGTGTGCTGATTGGGGTTGTGGCGGAAGATTATTGTGAAACCCACCGTCTTAGGGTCAAGTGGCAACCTCGAATCATTGTGTGGTTGCAATGCCAATGGACCGAACCTAGGTGTTTTTTACTACACACTTCTTGCCTTTTACCCGGGTAAGTGCTTATTAAGTTACATTAGTTTATCGGCTGAATATGGCAAGGACTAAGAATCTTATCCGGTAAGAGCGGAAGCAAGGACCGAGAGTCTTACCCGGTAAGTGAGTGCGACGGCTCTTACCACGGTTAGCGCTTACCGGCTAAATTGTTGCATACGATGCCATTTTGGTGGACTAAAATCTACCCGGAAAGTAAGTGATAGTGTTGAATTTTACCCGTAAGCACTTACTCGGGTAAGTGATTAGGTAAACGGCCCCTTAGTCAAAGAGGATGGTCATTACTAACAATTTTAGTGTGCCATTCGGCCAACCGGTAGTTACACTTAGGTTTCCTCCAATACTGAGTATATATATATATATATATATGTGAGTGTGTGTGTGTGTGTGTGTCTAATGTGAGTTTGTTATACGGATGATAGTTACACTTAGGTTTCCTCCAATCCTGATCGGAGACTACCTGAGATACCGTATCAATGTGCTTATTCAGGTCGATAACGGTCTAATCAGGTACCAATCAGGTACCATATATGTATTGTATTTTTAGAAACTACAATACAATATCCCGTAGGAGGTATTTTAAAAGCTATGCCTATGTATATACTTTTCTTTAAAAATCAATATATGTGTTTAGGTTGATAAGCTATCGTATGTATCTTAAACTGGTGTTACTTTGCATTTATATCAAGTTTTAAGATTACAAACCATTAATAAAAAATTTAATATTGATTGTGCAAGGATTTGTTTCTTGATATTCAACATTATTTAATTTTATTTTTTTTACCCAGATACCCAAAAACCTGAGGCAGACAATGATAACGATAAGGTGAAAGATAAAAAATTTAAATTAGTGTAAAATAAATGGATCTTAAAGATAATAACGGTGAGGATAAAGTAGATATGATAATGTTTTTAATTATATCCGTTTTTTTCATGTCTTGTACTGTATATGTTATTTTAATTCTTTATCGTTGATTATTTACTAAATTTAAGATAATCTATAATTGTACCAACTAAAATCCTTGTCGGGTAGATTACCTCATATGACTACACCGAATAGAGAAGAGTGCATTATCATGTGACTTACAATTTTATGCAACTATTGTATAACTTTGATTTTTCTCTTAATATTTTTATATAAATAGCCCAATTTTGCAAAACCCTTTCACAAGGACTCTTGTTTTATTTTGTGTTAGTAAAATCTTACGATATATTCTTTTAAGTCTTTACTAATGGTATAAAAGTAGAAACATTATCCTAAGATGGTTTCATCCTAAAGTTCGATTGGACATGGTTTAAAATATAGGCATATAACTAATGTCTAATTATTACTTATTTAAACATTTTATAAAAAATGTAAAATAAATTAATTGTGTTGACTAAAATCGTTGTTGTCAATACTTTTACCGATTTCTAATAAACAGAAAATGCAAGTTTGATTGAGACTTTCGATAGGATAAACTTTGCATTCTTTAGGGTTTAGGGTTTAATACAAACGTTATATACAAAAATCTTGATTGACTTAACAACGCAGTACTATTTGTGCATGTAAAGTGTAAACAATTGGTAGATGAAGCAAACAATCAAATCCTATGTAAAATTTTATAGCTTTTGAAAGTTTATACTTTACATTAGAGACTTCAGTTAGCAGGTTCACGAGTGTAGTCGACAAACTCATAACAAGATAATTTTGTGAAATCAACATGTCATCCTTGAGGCATTAATAAAACGAAGACCCGATGATGGCAAATCCGGTACTCACTTAAGCAGTTAAGCAAGCAAGGTGACGAAGGTCCTACACATGGACAGACAATTCACAAGACCAATATAGTTCATTGGATCTTTTACAGGAAGAAAAGAGTCGGCCATGGTAAAAAATAGACATTGGTTGGTTTATAGCTGTGTTGTTTTGTAATAGTTGAACACATTTTGAATCAAAGCCCTGGCTTTTAACCCAATGAATCGTATTAACCGGATTTGTTCTATCGTTTGGTCTTAGATATTCTTCTTGGGTTTAAAGTTCCTTAGCTTTGATAATGCATTTGGGATATACCAATAAGCTGGATACCGTAAAGACAAAGGCAAAATTTATCACCCGCCGCATCGCGCGAGTATACTGACTAGTAATTTTATGAAGGAAAAAGATATGGAATATGAGGCTTCTGTAGGTTTCTCCGTTACAAATGCTGTAATTATATATTAGTTTTTGTAGATCTGATTTTATTATAAATTAAGAATGACTAATATTAATTAGGTAATAAGTTAATTAAATATTATTGATTATTATAAAAGTATGTATTAAAAGTCCACAAAAACCGGTACTTGACTAGTCTGGACCGTTTCATAAGAGTTATTAACCTAAATAACTATTTCATATATTCATCTTCAACTTTTAACCACACAGCTTAATTTTTTATAAAAATAACCAAGATCCCGCAAGCCTGACACCGCAAGGTAACTTTTACTTGCGGTGTCAGACTTTTTCTGACACACTCCAAAAAATAGAATTTTTTTTTAAAAAATGACAAAACCACAAGCCACCGCAAGCCACGTGTCACCATCTCCTATACCGCAAGTGTTGAGGTTTTGCCAAAAAGAGACACGTGTAAGGGATAAAGAAGACCGCAAGCCATTTAAGTAAACCGCAAGCCGGTAGCATAGAAAGTTAGAAACCACAAGCAATGTATTGGGATGTGGAAAAGGACACGTGTCATCATCTTATAAAACCGCAACTTGCGGGTTTTGATAAAACCGCCACTTGCGTGTCATAATTTCATTGGACCACAACCATTAAAATAAGAAACTCTTTAATTACTTTATTTAATTTTTACATTAATTACCATCTCTCCCTCTTCCACGGTTAAAATTTTAGGGTTTTACCCCCTCTCCCCCCTCTCTCTCTCTCTCTCATCGGCTCCACAACGTCGGCCACCTTCTTGAAGAACTACTCCTGCGACCTTCTTTCACCTACCCCGACCACCTTCTTTAGCCTACTCCGACCACCTTCTCCGACCACTTCTTTCACCGGCGAGTCGCTACCTCGTTTTCAATCTTTTATCGCTCACACATGTACTGTAAATTAGTAGTAATTGATCTTCGCTTTATGTTCTTGAATACAAAAAGTAGCGAAAATCACCTCTTGAATCAGCTTGTAACTAAATCATTGGAGTGTATTTATTATTTTTAAATAATTTCTTTCACATACAGAGTAGAGAGAAATTCACACTCATTCCCTTCCTTCCTTGCGTAAAAGTGACAACAAATCAAATATATATATTTTTATTTTAATAAAGTTTGAGAAAGTGCAGATGGTTTTGTTTCTCTTACAAATCCCAAGTTTTACTTTCATTCAATGTCTCTTTTAAAAATTAATTCAACTTTATTTATATACTAGTAATATATAACCAATTGTTGTAGGATAAATGTGTCATCGTCTAAAGGATATGACGATAGAGATAGAGATAGAGATAGATTAGAATTGAAATATCTTGTAGTTATCTACTTGTAACTCATCCCTATATAAAGGGCTTATGATTAATGAGAATTACGATTCATTCTCTCCATTCTATTATGTTCTATTTAGCTATCCCTTTAACACGTTATCAGCACGATGCTCTCCAAAGAAATAATTTTTAATGTCCAAGACCTCACATACAAGAAGAAGAAAGAAAGAACATCACCACGTTTGTAAGTTCCATCAAGACCCCGGGTATTTCATGTAACGTCCCAAAAGTACCATAGAACAAACATAGCAATTAAGCATGAAATTTACAAATCTGGGTCCCAAAATTTCTTACATAGGTCTCCAAAATCTAGGTTGGCGGAAACAACCTATACACAACTGAGAATAGTCTAACTTCTAAAAGAGGTACTGGTACAGCCTCTAGCTGCGTCTGCACCCTATCTTGCTCTTGCTCACTTACCTGAGCCTTCCACTAAAAGCTTACCTGAAAATGGTTTAGTTTTGAAAAGCGAGGGTTAGACCAAAAGGTCTAGTGAATTCCCTCCATAAAACAACATGTATAAACAATATAAAATCATTTGTTAAAATGCATCATAAGTCATCACATATGGTACTGCACTGTGTAATGGATCACTTAACCATTCGCGATCGGGGCCGAAGCAGACTCCCCTTTCGCCCTCTCGTATCGGGGCCCAAGCAGACTCCCCGATACCCGCCTAGGAGGAAACGAATTCCAACCCACCGTCTCGTCATACATATGCAAGGGATCATCAGATCCCGAGGCTCATTGATCCCACAGTACAGACCGACATCACATAACATGCACATACGTTTCATAAAAGCATTTGACTCTTTATAAATCATGCGCATCATTTCGACATATCAAACATTTCTTTCCTTCCATGCATATCAGTTCATAAATATTTCATGTTTGTTAAAACCATAATCAGTAAAAGAATCATTTAACCTTTACATCGTAAGAGAGGTTTAGGGAACTCACCTGGTAGCAAGCTTCTTTCTAACCTTCCGTCTCGTCCCGACCGTAAACCTAATTATTTAATTATATAAAAGAATAATTAGTCTTACTAATCCTTTAAACCTGGACCACCCTCCCTTCTCTCAATCCTAGCATGGGCATACGTCATCTCGGTAAAACCACTAAGGGAAGATCGCGCTGGACAGAGAATCTCGCAACCCTCTATGGCGAGATACTGGCTTTGCGCAACAGGCGCTTGCGCAATACTCCACTTTGCGCAACAGGCGCTTTCGCAATATTCCACTTTGCGCAACCAAGGCTTGCGCAATGTAGACTACGTGCGACTACTGTTCATTGTCTTCTTCATTTCGGACCACGGTCAAAACTCATCCCAAAACTCATTTTCTTTACCAGTTCTAAATACAAAAAGATTAGGGACATTTCTACTTAAACATCGTTTCTTAACAGCCCCGAAAAATCTGAATGGTTTCCTTAAAAACACAGGCCTGCCATTTATTTCCCAAAGTCTCAAGAACACAATGCACTTAAACTCTTCTTGCCAATAAATTCGGGTTCAATACTAACACATTCTGTTCGAAAATCCGAATATATATATATATATATATATATATATATATATATATATCAGAAGCTTAAGACATTCGATAATGGCAAAACTAGGTGGAAATTCCATCTGGTTCCACCCATCCCGATTTCAGACATGAAACCACAGAGAAGAGGAAGTTTGGATTCAATAAAGTCTTGAGAGTGTGAAAGATTACCTGAAATGATCTTCTTCCTTGCACAAAATCCTCCACAGCGTTTTCTTCTTTCTTCTTGTTTCCTCTTACTGCCGCCAACACCCAAGGCAAATGAAGAAAATACTGATTTAAGAATTAACACTGCCCTAGGGATTTGGGCCCAATAAAAGCCATATACACATTTTTAATAAGGCCCCTTAAGAGAACTTTTATTTCTTTAAATTTGGCCACCAAGCCTTTCTTTGATGCAGAAATTGGGTTATTACATTTCATAATTTCAAGTTTTTCTATTTTTTGTTCATCATTCTGCATGAGTATTATCTTCTCTGCTTGGTAATGTACGAACATAATAAATGATATATATATATATATATATATATTGATACAGAACAATTAAGCCCATAAAATCACTAGTGCTATCTACCCTAATGCGCCAATGGTAATGCATCACTATCTGCTATTGAATCACCACGATGATAATGCATATAAGTTTCTATTTTTCTTTTTCTTCTTGGTTTTGTTGGGCTGGAGTTGGGCAATAAGTAAGGGATGACTATTTTTTCCTTTTTAGTGATAGCCAATTTATTTATTGAAGCCAAGTTTTAGTGTTTTTATCTATTAATTATTTATTGGTTCGTCTATCAAGTATATAACTTTGCTTATTAGTACAATATGTTTGAATGGATTAAATTTCTGTTTAACATGCATTTTAAAATTTTAATTGAAAAATATATCTTAGACATTATACTAGGCATTATTAGTTAATTTAATATATGTTTCCCATCAAGAATTTGACCATTATATATGTTTATTTATTATTAAATATGAAATCTTTTTTTTAATATCTCGTGTAAATTAAAAAGGTCCATCCAATCTTTTTTTTTATTGCAATTCAAATACATTTTATTGCATCATATGTGAATATGTCATCTTAATTATGCATGTTAATCATATTTAATTATTTATTTATTATGACCGATTTAAGTTTACATGCTATTTTTTTAGGATTACTCATTGTATTTATTAAATAATGTTAATTTAGTTTAATTACGGTTTTATTTTGAATTAATTATCTATAAACATAAAAAAACATTTGCATGTTTATCTTCGAGTATAATTTCTTTTTTATATTTCAAATATGTATCTTAATTCAAAATAGTTATAATTAAATTCAAATGCTTATCAAATTAGATTACAATAAAGTTAAAATGAGTTTAGACGAAATATTATAAATTGTGAAAATTAAACAATTCATATTCATATGTTTTGTTTGGATTTTGGTTTAGTAACGTGGATCCTTTAATTAACTTGACCATGATTTAGGTCAATATTTGCTCTTCTTTTTAGTTAAAAATAATTATAATAGCTATTTGCTTACAATTATATTCTTGAATGATAAATATCTATACATATAATAAATAAGTAACTACATTGACACGTGTCGTCGTCTGGTGAGCCGGTTTTATTGTTTTCCCGCCTAAACATGTATCTGGATGTCTTTACATTATAAGTTCAATTAACACACCTACATTCACTCCTTAAATCTCTCATTAATTAAATTTTTAATAATTATAACTTACATTTACTACTCTTATAATTACCTATGTAGTTTACTTTTAATCCATTATTTTTCTTATTTTTCATTCTAGACTCTTATTATATAAACATAAATAATGTATATGAACTAAAATTCATTAAAAAAACATTTCTATTTTTTACAAATTATACCATTGTAATCGTTTCGTCAATACATTCGAAATAAGCCCAATATTGAATATTTTTATACATACGTACATATCCATACTTATAATAAATTCAAAAAAATCTTCATAGTGTATAGTAATCCCAAAAATCTATACATATAATAAATGAGTAACTAGCATGCCACGTGTCGTCTTCTGGTGAGCCGACTTCAGTATTTTCCCGCCTAAACATGTATCTGGACGCAGTTTACATTATAAGTTCAATTAACACACCCACATTCACTCCTCCTTAATTCAATTTTTTTTTAATTTGTACGTTACATTTACTACTCTTATAATTAGGTATGTAGTTTACTTTTAATCCCTTATTGTTTTGTTTTTCATTTTAGACTCTTATCATATAAACATAAATAATTTATATGAACTAAAATGCATTAAAAAAACATTTCTATTTTTTACAAATTATACCATTGTAATCGCTTTGTCAATACCTTCGAAATGAGCCCAATATTGAATATATTTGGATTTAATTATATTATTAAATATCATAAATATATACGAATTAATGTGTCGTGATTAATATGAGATTTGATACAAATAATCACTAAACTGTCATGATTTTCTTTTTGCAATTTCATATCAATTTTTACTTCAAAGTCGAATTATTTCGACGAATTACAATTCTATCAAATTTCATTTTGTCAACGAAACACCCTTAGAATTATCATAAGAGATTTAATTACTTGGAAAAAAAGATATCACTTATCAACTGACTTTTGGATTATGAGTTCGAACATTTTTCAAAAATATAAATATGCAATTATTGTGTATTCGTTTGATAAATGCATTTAGTAACGACATTTATAATAGGTATCAAACTTAATAGACATATTTTTATCTTCAAAATAATATTCCCTACTTGTGGAATTTTTGTTTTCTTTTTATCAATTATTGTATGTGTCACAAAATTATTCAACAACTATTAAACACCAAATAATTAACTTAAAACACAAATTTGATCGTCGCGCAACGGGCGAGCCAAAGACCAGTATGATATAAATAAAGATATTCATGTCAATTAAAATTTTCATTATAATCTCTTCTTTATATGCAAATGTATGGTATCTATATGTTGCATCTGCCAACAACAACTTCATGTATATATTAATTTTATTAAAACATGCGTAATTATTTGATTTAACTATTAAATTAGACTAATTTATTTAATCATATTGAATTTTATTTAAACTGTTTGTTGTTTTACTCGATTATTTGAGTATTCAATTATTTTATTTAAATATTTATTTAATTGTGAGTTCCTACTCATAATTTTCAACTTTACAATTAATTTTTGGAAGTTACACTTCCAACCCCCATATATTTTGGTATTTTACCAAAAGCTCCAAAAATAACATGAAAATGTTAAAATTGTTGTAGGATAAATGTGTCATCGTCTAAAGAATATGACGATAGAGATAGAGATAGAGATAGATTAGAATTGAAATGTCTTGTAGTTATCTACTTGTAACTCATCCCTATATAAAGGGCTTATGATTAATGAGAATTACGATTCATTCTCTCTACTCATTGTTGTTCTATTTCTCTTTTACTTTAACACGTTATCAGCACGTAAGCTCAGTCGGCTAGTTCATCGATTGATTTTCGGCTTCCAACCTCATCAATCAATTCATCTATTACTATCGCAATCCAAGTAAGAATTTCTACACTTTATGTTCTTAATATTGTCAATAGATCTACCTTTACTGTATATAGATATATATACACCTTGTCAAAGCATATAAATTCAGTTTGTTTTGAAATTATTTGAGATAATTCATTAGCTATCTAGTGGGAATTGGAGTTAATCGTAGATTCAAATCCGTCGTAAGACTTAGGCATCGATCAATTTTCTTTTGTGGGTTAAAAGTAAAGCCCTTTGAGAAGTAAAGTCAGGATTTGATTCGAACCACAACTTCTCGTTTTCTCGTTATGACGATAGAAGAAAAAGAAGAAAAAAGCATGATTTAAGGTTCTTAGGCTAATTGACGCCAGCCCCTTTTCTTGATAAAATACTTTGTTTGTTGTTTGATTTTTTTTGTTTATTAAATAACCTTTAACTCTTTTAATTATTTATTTATATATTAAATATATACACTTTCACTTTGGTATTGACGTCGTAAATTTATGTCATATGTTTATTAGTTAATTTTTGTTAATATTATATTTAGACCAATCATATTGTTATATTTAATCTATTTTGAATTAATTAATATTTATCTTGATACATGATTATTTTATATTTCGATTCATGTTTAATTTAAATTCATAGTTTTAAGATTGATTATTTTATTCAAGTAACTATCAATTTAATTATCAATTTATGAATTACAAATTGCAATTAAGATAAGAATTTAAAAGTTATATTTGTGATTAGGAACCATATGATCATTAAAATGTTGTATATTTATCCAATTTATTTATTACATATATATCATGTTGATATAAATTAATTTAGAAATTAATTCAACCGATTAAAGTCTAACTGCTTATATATCTCTGCTTTATTAAATATTTATAAATTATGTGATTACCATTATTTTATATATCCTTTATTGTAACTCTGCGATTATTACCGTAACATAATGTCACATAGATATTTTTATTAAATATTTATAAATTATTTTTGAATCATATATTCGTATATTTATTTGTACACGACCTCAATAGTCGCCCATAATTTTTTTTTACCATATGCCTAACGATACCAATGAAATATGTAGTGTTATGATAGTTTTATGTATTGTTCAGATTTAGTATCTTCTTTCATGTTTGTATGCTCTTATTATTATGCATGTATATTACTCGTTTCCACAAATAAGTTGCGAGCACTTAGCTTTTTTTTAATTGATTTCTTTATATAATTTTATGATGTTTATCTTGCTTATGAGTTCCTACTCATTATCTTCAATCTTTATAACTAAATTTTGGAAGTTACACTTCCAACCTCATATATTTTGGTCTTTTACCAAAAGCTCAAAAAATAACATGAAAATGTTAAAATATTAATCAAATGTTTATCTTGATCATGAGTTCCTACTCATTAATTCCAATCTTATAAATAATTTTTTTAAGTTACACTTCCAACCTCTATATATTTTGTTTTTTACCAAAAGATCTATAAATACCATTAAGTTGTTAAGAGTTTGAATTTATGTCAAAACTAATATTGATTTGTCTAATGACAAAATCTCTAAAAATACTATTAAGATATTAAAACATTGAAATTGGCTTCATATGCCAAACCCTTATTCTTTTCGACCTCCTGCCAAAAGCTTTATAATTAACAATGTTATATTCAAATTAATTAAATCGCAAGATATCGATTTGAATTTTGTCGAACGGGTGTAAATAGCCCTAAGGTTTATAGGGACTTAAGAAATCCATGTGATTCCCCTACTATCTGGAGATCCAATAGATTGAGTGATTTTTATTCGTAAATTGAAATATTGATGAAATATTATCAATAAAATGTAAGAGTACAAAAATTCAATATTATTATGATAATGAAATTTCATGCATAACATAATAAGTATAAACCATAATTCACTATTTTAGAAAATAATATGTTCTCCATTTTCTACGACATCTTTGAATCAAAAGTACTTGATTACCATACAATAGGTTCGAAAAAACACAAGAAAATATGCAAAAATCATCGAACCCCTTTGACCCAGAAAAAAACTAGATGTTAAGATACAACTAAATACTTTGAAATTTTTGAGACGATACATCAGTCACAACCTTCAGAGAGAATAACTAGAAACCCTCAAGAACCGTGGATAGTCCCAAAAAGGAAATTCAGGAATATTCAGTACCATATACTTCTCAAACTAATCATACAGTGGAAAGAAACCTACTTACTTGATTACAAGAAGGTAACTGATTTTGACAAAGAAATGTCATGTCTCAAAATGCATCTCAATCTTTGTGGCAAGGAACTCACAAAAGATTATGCGAATCATAACATCTTTTCATCTTCCCTATATCACCAATCATACTAATGAAACAATATAAGCTGCAATATAACCTTTAACAAACTCATTAACTTAATGCAAGTGGTTAAGAGTTGTAGCAATGTTTTTTTAACAACGCTAGACATACCCGGATAAAGAAAATTCTTGGGGTTAATAAGGCAAGCGTTGGAGGTGGAAAGAACTCCAAAGGATAGCGAGTTGAACATATTAATCCACGCACATAAGTACCATATGGACAAGGTTGTGGAAAGGGTAAAATTCATGGCAAGAGTCAGGAGCGAACTCCCAATAGAAAATGGAACAAGTTATAAATGAGCTATGTCATATCTAATATTGGTTAAGTATAAGTTTATTTAAATATAATTTAACTATCAAATCAATTGCATTTGTGTATATATACACCTGAGTTTATAACCATTAGAGATGTAAATGATCACATAAAAAACAAATGCAAAACTCTCAACGTTCTTCGTTCCATGTAGGAATGTATCGAGGAGAACTTGATTGTTTTTGTGGCATCTCATACAATCTTAAGAAATAAATTATTTTCTTTTTAATTCCCCTAAACACTTAGACGATGGACAGTCACTTGTTGCTAGAGCACTATATCAATATGAACCTTGTTAAAATATTCGTACCAATCATATTATAAGAATGGAAATGGGTATATGTACATCAACTCTAACGATATGAAAGCAAAATATATTAGAGAAATTAATGTATCAGATTAATGGATTATCTATGTTAGTAAATCATATTTTGTAACCAATAAAGAACTTTGGAACAATGACACATATATGTTTCGGCATGACCACGTGGGACACCATGGTCATGACATAGTGATCTATGTATTGCAAAATACACTTAGATACATTCTCTTTCGAGTGAAAGATAAAACGAGGGAATTAACCCAATTGTAACTGTTGACTTCTACTGCACAAGAAGTAACACCACCATCATAATATGCCCTCTCTAAAACCTAGAACTTTTATACTGTTGGTGCAAGTGTACCCAGCTTTAAATATTGTGATATATTTTTGGTACACATAAAATCACATCTCCATATTTATTTTGATGATTACAAAACACACCGCATTTTTTTATCTAATATTTTATCTGAGTGTGCAGATATTTAAATGATCTCGATAATTTTTTATCTGAAGAATCCAAGTCTGAAGAGTTTCGTCATTTTATTTTAAAATGATAAACACCCTAAAATATTTTATCACTTGGATATTTCGTATCTATATAAATATATTTGAATCAAATATATATATACAATATTTTTTTATATATTAAATCACTTGATATATATATATATATATGCTGTTTGCTACTGTTCATCATCCATTGCAAGAAGTGTGATCAGCCGAAAGTAACCCTGCGTTGCCATGCTCTCATTGGACAATATTTCAGGCGGTATACCGCCAAGGTCATCGCGGTATACCGCGTCACTATTCACCCGTCAGTTCTTCTGCATATGAAGCTTCCCATGTCAGAACTTTTTTCAGGCGGTATACCGCCATGTGCAACGCGGTATACCGCGGGTACACAATTCCGTTTGTTTTTGCAGGGTTGACCTTCTCCTTGCAGTGTCCTTTTTCTGACGCAGGTATACCGCGATGGTTTGGCGGTATACCGCGAAATCCTCAAGACTGTTGATCATCCAGTATAAATACATGCATCCAGCAGCATTCAAGTCTACACCAACTTCAGCAATAAATTCTCCCTCAGCATTTGATTATTATTCTGCTGCTTTCTTACTCACACTAAATCACTTAAACTGATAAAATTAATTTTTGAGCAAGAAATCTTGAGTTGATAGCAGATTAAAATCTCTCGATTAGTTGAATCAGCAACACAACTCAAGTGATCAAACTCTCTAAAAATATCCAAGTGATAAACCTTATTCAAGAGTGATTATTCATATTAAAATTTATACCCTCTTGTAAGTGTTTGAATTAGAGTGAGTGATCCACATTAATCTCTCAAAGAAGAGTGTTTCGCGTTTGTTGTATTAAGGTTTGTGTTTCTACCGTAAAGAACACGTTTCGTATTGGATCTCCAAGAAGTGTTATTTTCTCGAGGTGGACTAGCCAACTTTGTGTTTGGTGAACCACTTTAAAAATATCGTTGTCAAGTATTCTCTTTCCCTTATCTATTTACATTTCCGCTGTGCATTTAAATTATATCTGTTTATATAATTGTTGTATATTTACTTGTTTATACTCTGCTTTATTTTTACTGTATTGTTTGTACTGTATTTATTTGTTCAAAGATTTTTTGAAAGAAAAAGATTTTAAATACAACCTTACCCCCCCCTTAGGTTGTCCAACATTTGGTATCAGAGCGGGTCTTTCAAAAATATTCTGCATAATTTTCTCTTATTCTTCTAAATGGCTCAACAAACTAATATCGTGTTTTCAAAACCTCCTTTGATAGATACTGAAAAGTTTGGCATTTGGGCCGAGCTATTTGAATGTCACGTGCGTGGCAAAAATCAAAAGATTTGGAATATTATAGAAAAAGGGAATTTTAAACCCACCATTGTGAAAGATGATGTTTATATTGATAAACCTATAGATGACTGGACTACTTCTGATGAAGCTCATTTTTGTTTAAACTTTGAAGCTAAGAATATATTATATGCTGCTTTAACAACTGATGAGATTGAAAGAGTATATACATATAAAACTGCAAATCAAATATGGGAAAGTTTAAATAATACTCATCGTGGAAACACGGAGGTTAAATCTAGTAAAGTAAATATTTTAGTTCACGATTATGAACTATTCGAAATGAAACAAGATGAGTCAATTGACTCAATGTTTAAAAGATTTAACCTTATTGTGACTACTTTGAAAGGTTTGGATCGCACTTATCCTAACGAGGACTATATAAGGAAAATCCTACGAGCCCTTCCTTCGGAGTGGATGCAAAAGATAACATCCTTAGAAGACTCCCGTGACCTTTCCATAATGAAGATAGATGACTTGATCGGTAATCTTAAAGTGCATGAAATTGCACTTAAAAGAAACAAAGATCGGGAGCAAGTTAAAAAGAAATCAATCGCTCTCAATGTCTCAACACCAAAAGATGAGAAGAAAAAGGAGAAAGCTAGCTCCTCGAAAGATCCATCCGAAACTCTCGATGAAGTCGCCATGTTGGTAAGAAACTTTTCCAAATTTCTTAATAATAATAATAAATTTTCTAACAATGGCAGATTTCAAAGAAACGGTAACTACCGTCGTGGTGGTGAAAATCGAAGTCGTAAGTTCCATAAACGAGACGAAAAAGTTAAGAAAAATGGCGACTCGAGTGAAGACGATAAAGCTAAGCCAAAGAGAGGCTTTTGCTACTCATGTGGTGACAAAGACCACTACGCCAATGAATGTCCGAAAAAGAACAAGTTCCAAAAGAAGAAGGAGAAAGCCTTCATTGGAGGCGCGTGGAGCGAGAGTGAAGAAGAAGATGACTATCAAGCCATTTGTCTTATGGCCGAAAGCGACGACGAGGTAAAATCTTCTTACTCGGATTACGATAGTGATTATGAAAGTGATAATGAAAATAATCTTGAAGAATTATATGAATCTTTTCATAAAATGGCCGCTCTTGCAAATCGTTACCAAGATGAGAATGCTATGTTAAAAGAAACTGTAAATACATGTAAAAAGGAAATAAAAAATGTTAAACAAAAATCTGAAAATGATATGGATATAATTGCTAAATTAGAAACTAAATTAGGAGAAAAAGATTTTTGTAAATCTTGTGATGTTTTAAATAAAGAAATTGCATGCTTGAATAAAAAATCACATGAAAATATTATTTGTACAAAATGTGATATTCTTGATAATGAGATTACATGTTTAAAGGCTAAATGTGCTTCATATGAAAAAGATAACATGCTAGCTAAAGCCTTTGAAAGTAGCAATGAGAAAGTTCTTAACATGCTTAATATGCCTAACCGTATAAAATGTAGAAAAGGCATTGGTTCCAATACTTGTGTTGATAAATGTTCATGTATACCCATCAAAAGATTCTATGAATCACCTAAAGTAAATAAAAGAAATCAATATGTGCAAAAACCTCCGTATGTGCGTAAAATAAATAATGTAAATTATAATACGAGAAAACCGTATGCTCGCATGTACCATGATAAATATTCTAAACCTAATAATAATGCGAATGTAAATACTTGTTTTTATGTGTATGATAAATATAATCGCAAAATTAAAATGGTAAATAAATGGATTCCAAAAGGAATGTTTAGTAATGATAATCCCGGTGGTATGCGTTTATGGTTTTAAATGTGTTATGTATATGTGTTATATATTATATATAAGTAAAACATTGTTATTTATATTTTTTATACTATTCATATATATATATACCTACGTACTGCACATATATATATACATTTTATTTAATTCTTTTAATTCTTATATATATATATTATGTTTGTGTAATGTATTATATATATATATATATTGTTTGACTTTATATATATGCATATTGGTTGACATTGAAACTAATTGTCAAGGACCCACAAGAAATGGGGACCATAAAAGTTACATCTTCATTATTGTAGATTGACCTTGATATGGACTGGATACTCGATAGTGGTTGCACACGTCACATGACCGGAAACAATAATCTCTTTTCTTCATATAAGTCATGTGATGGTGGACAGGTAATTTTTGGAGGAAACTCCAAAGGAAATATAATTGGTAGAGGTACAGTTTCTTGCAATAATGTTCAATTTCTTAATGTTAATCATGTTGATAATTTACATTTTAATTTGTTAAGTGTTCGCCAATTGTGTAAAAATAATACAACTGTTGTCTTCGAAGAAGATTCTTGTAAAATCATAAAAAATGGCAAAGTTCTTTTAAATGGCTTTGTAAAAGGAAATTTATATATTTGTAAAACTGTTGTATCTGATAATGTATGCTTATCTTCTATTAATGATGTTTCTACTTTATGGCATAGGCGTTTAGGTCACGCTAATCTAAGATTAATGCAAAACTTAAAAAATAAGGAGCTTGTGAGTGACCTGCCAAAATTAAAGTTTGATAATCATTTTTGTGATGCTTGTCGTGTCGGCAAACAACATCACGTTTCTCATAAATCAAAAAATGTTATTTCTACTCAAAGAGTTTTAGAACTTTTACATATGGATCTTTTTGGCCCGATGGCTATTCAAAGTTTTGGAGGAAACTTTTATACTTTGGTTATTGTGGATGATTATTCCCGTTATACTTGGACTTTATTTTTGAGACATAAAAATGAGGCTTTTGAAAAGTTTAAAATTTTGGGAAAACGAATTCAAAACCAACAAGGTTGTACGATTGTTTCCATACGTACGGACCATGGACGAGAATTCGATAATGATGTACAATTTGGTGCCTTTTGTGATAAACATGGTATAACTCATAACTTTTCGGCTCCTCGAACTCCTCAATCTAACGGGGTTGTTGAAAGGAAAAATCGAACGTTGCAAGAAATGAGTAGAACTATGCTAAACGAACATCAAGTTCCCCAAAAGTTTTGGTGTGATGCCGTTGCTACCGCGACCTATGTGCTTAACCGTGTCCTAATTAGAGGTATCCTAAATAAGACACCCTATGAACTTTACCGAGGTAGAAAACCTTCCCTAGCTCACCTAAAAGTTTTTGGTTGTAAATGTTTCATTTTAAACACCAAATCCTACCTAACCAAATTTGACCCCAAAGCCTATGAGGGAGTTTTCCTAGGTTATTCTTGGAATAGCAAAGCCTATAGAATCCTAAATAAGGAGACCATGGTAGTAGAAGAATCCTTAAATGTTAGCTTTGACGAGAGTCCTCCCAAACCGAGTGCACCCTTAGCAAATGACAATGTTTGTGAAGGAGATGTCTTAGCCCAACGACTTAGTACCTTGGATTTAGGTACCCAACCTTCCACAAATAATATTGAATCTAGTGATGCCCCTTCGTGCTTTATTCCACAAGGTATAGATGATCCTAACCTTAGAACCGCTCGAGGCCATCCCGTAGATCAAATTATAGGTGACCTAAACCAAAGGACAACTAGATCACAAATCCATACCCATTGTGCTTTCCATGCCTTTATCTCAACCATAGAACCTAAAACCATAGATGAAGCTTTAGGTGATGAGGATTGGATATTGGCCATGCAAGAAGAGTTAAACCAATTTACTAGGAATGATGTGTGGGACTTAGTACCCAGCCCTAGTAGTCAAACCATTATTGGCACAAGATGGGTCTTCCGAAATAAGGTAGACGAGAACGGTGGAGTCACACGAAACAAGGCACGTTTAGTTGCCAAGGGGTACAGTCAACAAGAAGGTATAGATTATGACGAAACCTTTGCACCGGTTGCAAGGTTGGAGTCTATTCGAATGCTTCTCGCTTTTGCAAATGCTAAAGATTTTAAGTTATTTCAAATGGATGTTAAAAGTGCTTTCTTAAATGGTATTATAAATGAGGAGGTATACGTTTCTCAACCTCCCGGTTTTGAAAGTTTTGAAAACCCGACACATGTTTATAAATTAAAAAAGGCGCTTTATGGTTTAAAGCAGGCTCCGCGTGCGTGGTATGATAGATTAAAAACCTTTTTAATTGTTAGTGGTTATATTATGGGTAAAATTGATAACACTTTATTTGTGAAATATGTTCAAAATGATATTGTGGTTGTGCAAGTATATGTTGATGATATTATTTTTGGTTCCACTAATGAAAAACTGTGTAATGAATTTTCTGCGAAAATGACAAGCGAGTTTGAAATGAGCATGATGGGAGAGTTAAAATACTTCTTAGGATTGCAAATAAAACAATGTGAAACTGGTATTTTTATTAGTCAATCTAAATATTGTAAAGATATGTTGAAAAAGTTTAACTTTGAAAATGTCAAACCCGTTGAAACTCCAATGACCACAAATTTGCAATTATCTCGTGACGAGGAGGGAAACGATTTTAATGAAAAGATTTATCGTGGTATGATTGGTAGTTTATTATATTTAACTGCTAGTAGACCTGATATTATGTTTAGTGTATGTTTATGTGCTCGTTTTCAATCTTCACCTAAACAATCTCACTATGAAGCTGTCAAGCGTATTTTTCGATATTTACGAGGTACTACTAATCTTGGCTTATGGTACGCAAAGAAACCCGAGTTAGAAGTAACGTGTTTTGCCGATTCCGATCTTGGTGGATCTATTGTTGACCGAAAAAGTACTAGTGGGGTATGTGCCTTTATAGGTCTCTCACTTGTATCTTGGTTCTCTAAGAAACAACAATCCGTAGCTTTGTCTACCACCGAAGCGGAATATGTAGCCGCCGCAAGAGCATGTGCTCAAGTCCTATGGATGAAACACACACTTACCGATTTTGAGGTACACCTAACCAAAATTCCAATTATGTGTGATAACTCAAGTGCCATAAACTTAAGTAAAAATCCCGTTTTGCATTCTCGTACCAAACATATTGAATTGAGACATCATTTTTTACGAGATAATGTTCAAAAAGGCAAAATCGTGCTTGAAAAGGTTGATTCGGAAGATAATTTGGCCGATATTTTCACAAAGGCTCTTAACAAAAAAGCGTTCTTTAAATTAAGACTTGGTTTAGGCATGCTTGAGTATAACCCTTGATAAATACTAACTCTCAAATATTTCATATTTTGAGGGGGAGCATCTTTCGAGGGGGAGCATAAGCGACTTTCTTAAACCCTTTTTGCTTCGACAAAAGGGGGAGAGAAACCGAGTATGCTCTCGTGTTTAGCGTTGTGTTTGTCATCATCAAAAAGGGGGAGATTGTTGGTGCAAGTGTACCCAGCTTTAAATATTGTGATATATTTTTGGTACACATAAAATCACATCTCCATATTTATTTTGATGATTACAAAACACACCGCATTTTTTTATCTAATATTTTATCTGAGTGTGCAGATATTTAAATGATCTCGATAATTTTTTATCTGAAGAATCCAAGTCTGAAGAGTTTCGTCATTTTATTTTAAAATGATAAACACCCTAAAATATTTTATCACTTGGATATTTCGTATCTATATAAATATATTTGAATCAAATATATATATACAATATTTTTTTATATATTAAATCACTTGATATATATATATATATATGCTGTTTGCTACTGTTCATCATCCATTGCAAGAAGTGTGATCAGCCGAAAGTAACCCTGCGTTGCCATGCTCTCATTGGACAATATTTCAGGCGGTATACCGCCAAGGTCATCGCGGTATACCGCGTCACTATTCACCCGTCAGTTCTTCTGCATATGAAGCTTCCCATGTCAGAACTTTTTTCAGGCGGTATACCGCCATGTGCAACGCGGTATACCGCGGGTACACAATTCCGTTTGTTTTTGCAGGGTTGACCTTCTCCTTGCAGTGTCCTTTTTCTGACGCAGGTATACCGCGATGGTTTGGCGGTATACCGCGAAATCCTCAAGACTGTTGATCATCCAGTATAAATACATGCATCCAGCAGCATTCAAGTCTACACCAACTTCAGCAATAAATTCTCCCTCAGCATTTGATTATTATTCTGCTGCTTTCTTACTCACACTAAATCACTTAAACTGATAAAATTAATTTTTGAGCAAGAAATCTTGAGTTGATAGCAGATTAAAATCTCTCGATTAGTTGAATCAGCAACACAACTCAAGTGATCAAACTCTCTAAAAATATCCAAGTGATAAACCTTATTCAAGAGTGATTATTCATATTAAAATTTATACCCTCTTGTAAGTGTTTGAATTAGAGTGAGTGATCCACATTAATCTCTCAAAGAAGAGTGTTTCGCGTTTGTTGTATTAAGGTTTGTGTTTCTACCGTAAAGAACACGTTTCGTATTGGATCTCCGAGAAGTGTTATTTTCTCGAGGTGGACTAGCCAACTTTGTGTTTGGTGAACCACTTTAAAAATATCGTTGTCAAGTATTCTCTTTCCCTTATCTATTTACATTTCCGCTGTGCATTTAAATTATATCTGTTTATATAATTGTTGTATATTTACTTGTTTATACTCTGCTTTATTTTTACTGTATTGTTTGTACTGTATTTATTTGTTCAAAGATTTTTTGAAAGAAAAAGATTTTAAATACAACCTTACCCCCCCCTTAGGTTGTCCAACATATACCCTGATCCTTAGCCAAAACAGGAATGAGACCATCCTAAAGCTAAGACATAATATAAAAAATATTTCATTCTTACAACGAATACAAGGTGATATTTATGGACAAAAACATCCAGAATGCGGGCCATTAAAGTACTTGATGGTTCTGGTTTTGACACGATGAACACGTGTAGTATTATAGTCCACATGAAATGTTGCACTCCTACATTAATTATACGTTTAAGGACTCGCCACCCTAATTTTTCTCATCAAGTCCACATGACTTAGAATGCTGGAGAATTTACATCATAAGGATCTGATGATTATTGCATTTGTACCGCATGCGTATATATAAAATGGTCTCGTAGAATGATAAAAGTTGTCATCAAAAGAATTTAGATGGTAGCTAGGGCATTGGTTATGCGCACCAATTTATCCACATCTGCATGGGGTAATGCAATATTACATGCAACTTTACTTATTCGTGTTTAGACCCACAACCAACCAACCAAACTTATGCGTACCAGTTGGTAACTGGATATAAGCCTGATATTTTACATTTACGTATGTTTGGTTGTGTTGTATATGTGCCAATTACGCCCCCACATCGTACCAAAATGGGTCTTAAAGACGAGTCATCAAATGTTGGATATGAACCCCCAACAATTATCCGCTAATTAGAACCCTTGACGAGTGATCCCTTTACCGCTAGATTTGCGGGTTGTCACTTTGATGAGACAACCTTCCTGTCGTTAGGAGGAGATAGGAAAAAGGATTTTCCATGGGAACGACAGGAAGTGTCATTGAATATTTCAATTGTGTCTCATTTTGATCCCTAAAAAACTTCACAATGTAAAGTTGAAGTCAAACGAATCAGACTCGATACCTGATATGCTTAATATTATCTAGAGTGACAAGATCACATATACGAGCTGCAAACATACTCGCAAGGTCAAAAGTCCCCAAACAAGGGCATAACGTCACTGGAAGTACGTTGCAATCACACATGGTGGAGGTGTGGTTGAAGTCGTAGCTCCCAAAAGGAAATGGGGGAAGCTACTTGGTTCGATAGATACTCATCTAAAGGAAGAGAAGAGTAGGGCACAACCATATATCATCAATACATGAGATTATCTCTGATTAAATCTATGTCTATGAATCATTACTGGAGGACGCTCCGAAGTTAATACTGATTCCAGAGATCAAATAAATCTCAATTGAATATGAGTCGATGGACAGATCATACATACTCAATGATGATATATTTGCATATACCGTTGCTTATGAGATAACAGAGCACGATGTCATCGAACCATGCTCAGTTGAAGAATGTCAACAAAGAGAAAATTGGCCTAAATGAAAAGAAGCAATCCAGGATAATTATTTGACAAATGAACAGGTATTTGGTTCGGTAGTGCTAACCGACCAAGTGTAAAGCCTGTAGGACATAGATAAATCATTTGTCAGGGAAGCGTAATGAGAATAATTAAGTCATAATATATAAGGCTCTCCTTTGGCGCAAGGTTTCTCACAACGCACTGGATTGACCACAATAAGACTTACTCTCTTGTGATGGACAACGTTCTGCTAATTAAATTAGCCAAGTAGTTTCCGAAGGACTGGAAATTGCAGCTCAACGATGTAGTTACTACATATCTCTATGGGGATCTAAATTCAGAGATATATAAAAGTGCTTAATGGCATTATACCAATATCAAGTAACTTTAAACTATGAAATGCGATTACAATAAATATGAAACACTCACTTTATAGATTAAAGCAATCTATGCGGATGTGGTATACCCGCCTGAGTGAATACTTGATTGGGAAACGATAAATAAGAACGATGAACTGTGCCCTTGCGTATTTATATAAGAAAACAAGTCCCAGATTTTCATAGTAGCTCTATGTTGGTTCCCGTTTTGCTTAGACAAGATTAACAGATCTATTAGTTCGAGTTTATGTTTGATGCAGAAGCGTATTTGAAGAACTAACAGATAAGTTTGTATAGAAACAATACAGAATATCAAATAAACAGTATATGAAGAACAGATGAATATCTCAAAGTTTTCCTGTATTTGATGAAGAACACTAATAATAGATTTGACGTTAATTGTGTGTGTGTTTTTCTTGTATATCAACTGGTAAGGAAGAACTCAACATGAGTCTTCCTTTTATACTACTACAAAAGAACTATTCTAGACAAAAGGACTAATGCTACAGGAAAGAAGGGATGGCATGAACAGTTGGAAATCTGCATGCATTAAATGCGCTAATATCAACTTGCAAGGATTCCTATCAGAGTTTGACACGTGTTTGTTGTCGGACTATGCCTTATACAAGTTGATGAACGGACCCTGGAACAGTAGCAAGATATTTCTGTAACAGTGGTAAGATATTTCTTCAACAGTGGCAAGATATTATAAATATCTTCCAAGTCTTTAATCTGAACCGCAGAGGTTCTGTCAAGGGTGACAGAGGTTCTGCGGCTCGGTCCTTGGTGAGCATTCTTCTGTAGATCCTTCTTTGGTCCTTTGTAAGTAGTCTTCTGTAGATTCTTCTTGAGACTTGGTGTTCCTTGAATGATCGTTTGCTTCGGCAGAGCTTCTGTGGAACACCGCAGAGCTTCTGTGGAACTCTTTCATACTTAGCCTATTTTTCAATACTTCTAATATTACGAATATTTGGAGCTAACAATCTCCCCCTAAGTATTGAAAAATGAAAATTTGACTTTATGCATAATTAGGCTAAGTAAAGTAGACAGAGGTTAAACAATACATCAAAAGTTTCATTTCATTTCTTTTTTACTATTACAGAGATATGTAAAAGAGATTTAGACATTTGCATCTTTGAAGTCATTGAAACTTCTGTTGTCGAATCCTACTTCTCTGAGCTCGTGATAGAAATTGATGTAGAGTTCTCTCAAGCCGATTGTAGCATCTATTTCTCTGATCATTCTTTCTGCTGATTCTTGATCCATAAGCTCAGTACCCCTGTTCTCTTGTAAGATTGATCTGAACTTGTTCAGAGTACTAGTTGCATACTTCTGACAGTCCATTTCCACAAAAAGTCTCACTTGACCAGCAGGATCCTTATACACTAACCCGTACCTTGGTGTTGTTATGATTGAGTTGGGTATTGCAGAAGGTGGGTAGTGATCCTCTGGTGGTCTCAGACTCAGGTTTATGACTCCAAGATCTCTTCCTAGTTGAAAGTCTATCATGCTATACAGTAGAAGCTTTTCTCTCATTGCTTTCCTGAACACTTGATTGGCCCTTCTGTTAGCATCGTTGTCGAAGTTTTCTTTCGTTCAAAGTAGAAGATCTGGCAGATCGTAGGGGTTCAAGTTCCTTATATCGGCATCTGCAAATTGATTTTCGGACTTGTTCTCCCTTTTGACTTTGTAAATGTTGTACCTGATCTTTGGAAAGGTTCTCGTTTGAGAGAATTTGCAGTATATTACCTTTTCTATTTTGGACTCTGAGAAGACTTCTGCCCTTGATTTTGGCTTTGTTCTGCTGAAGGTGTTGTCAAGGTCAGCTCTGAGTTGAGGATCTTCGATGTGTGGTATAGGGTTGTTCTGATATTGCTGTTTGTAAAGGTACCTATACACCACCTCTTCCATTTCTGCATGTCGTGTATCTGGTGGTGGTATTGGTCTTCGCAGAGCATCCATTTGTCGTTTTATCTCTGCAACCCTACCCTCTGTTGCCCAGTCGTCTTCAGGTTTAGGAGTGACAAAGGCATCGAATGAGCTCTTCATCAACTTCTCTGTCGTCTGTGGCTTTTGCTTTTTCTTCTGTGGTTCTTCTGTCATGATTCCTTTACCTTTATCTTTGGTTTGGGAAGGCTCAGAACCTATTGTCTGCTTTGGACTCTGTGGGATTGCTTCTGTTGGTTTGGGTGTTGAGGTTTCTGTGGGTATGATGGGGATTGCCTCTGTAGTTTTTGATACTTCAGTTTCTGAGGACTTTGGTGGGGATGGTTCTGTTGGTTTGATTGGGGATTTGGGTTCTGTTGATGTTTCTTTTGAGGATGAAGATGTCAGTATTTGAACTTCAGGGACATCTTTTTCAAAGATAGAGGTGGTTTCCACAGAGGCTGGTGTTTCCTCTGTGGGTCTCTGTTGTGTTTTCTGAGTTTGGGTTTGGGTTGGTGGTGCAGAGGAAATTGGTTCTGCAGATATTGGAGGATTGTTTGCAGTTGTTTCTCTTTGATTCTCCCCTTGTTTCTCCCCCTCAGGATGATCTGATGAATCATCATCATCAGAATCATCCTGACCCTTATCTTTGTTTCCTTCTGCTCTGCAAGTAGTGTCAGGTTTCTTTTCCCCAGCTGCCATCATTTTGGCACATAGATCATCACAAAGACCAAGAAGAGTTTGAACTTCGGCCTCTGTGTTGAACCGCATCTTTCCCACACTAGCCTTGAAGTCTTTTACGTAAGAAGCGTTGGCTATTGTGAAAGCTCTGGTAAATTCTGTCATTTGGTTCAAGATGCTTTGCCCAAGTTCTGTCAACTGTGCTCTGGTCATGTAGTCGGTAGGCTTCATGGATAGAGTAGCTTCTGTTGTTTGTTGTAAAGCCCGTATCCCGGTATGTAATCTCTTGTTATAAATCCTTTTGTTTTAATTTTATTTTTTGTGGTTTCCGTTAACGGGGTTAGACGAATTGGACCTAATCGTTAAAAATGTCGGAATTTTGGTTAGTTGCGAAAAGGTTTTTAGTTGAGGGACCATTTGTGTCAAGGGCCAAAACATACCTTGGTTTCGGTCCATGCAACCAAGAACCGAAACCCATATTATTTTGAGGGTGGGTGTCGTGAATTAGAAGCAAAGAAGAAGTAAGATTAGAAAAAAGAAAACCCTACGGCTTCTTCTTCCCCCCTTCCCTTTTGTTGTCGCCGGCCGGAGAAAGAAAGAGAGAGAGAGAGAGAGAGAGAGAGAACCCGAGAGAGAAAGAGAGCGAGAGTGGAGAGGAGGAGGAAGGAGGTCGCCGGCGTGAGAGAACCACCGTCGTTTCGGTCGGAAAAGTAGAGGAAGAAGGTCGCGTCAAGGTAAGTATTCCATTCGTTTTATTTAAGGTTTTCTCGTCGGAAAATGGTAAACCGCCACCACCACCGCCGCAGCCACGGCTGCCGGAGGTGGGGCTGCCGCTGCACGCCGCCGGGTGACGGCAGGGGGGGTGCGTGTATGTGCGGGTGTGTGGTTGTGTGCGGGTGTGAGACTGCGGGTGAGTCGGGATGGACGGTGTTGAGAGGTTTCGCCGGAAGGGTTACCATAACCATCGTCGCCGCCGCCAACCACCACCGCTGCCGGAGGCGGATGTGGGTGGTGCTCGGTGGTTGTCCAGCCTAGCATGACCTTTCTCCAGTAAGCTTGTAGGCTGTTCGGGTCTGTTTGGGTTAAGCTATGGCTTAATGGGTTAATAAGCATTATTTGTCATTTCATGTGAATTACACAGTTTCTGCCACTGTTTTGGGAAAGCCATAACTTTTTATAGGAACGTCGTATTGGGGTGAAACTAGTGCCAAAAGCTCCCATTCTGAGTCTAGTAAGTTTCTTATGTTTTACGGAAAAACCAGTTCGGACCATAGCTAGTGTCAAATTGCTCCTTTGTACTGAAAGGTACTGTTTTTCACTGTGCTGCAAGTCGGTTTTGTAAAATCCATAGTAAATTGTAGAAAAATCGTTAGAGCGCGTGCGATATGTCCCTGGAACCCTAAGACATGGGACTTTGTGATTATGGAAAAATATTTCTGGATTTATCAGTTTATAAGTGGTTAAACAGGTCCCCGAACAGACCTGTGTGTTGAGAGTAAAAAACTGGAAAATGTATTTTTAAATTTAGTAGTCGTGGCTTTGGTTTGGGGCGTCACTTTGACAATTGTTAACACTTATTTAGGTGGAAAAAGGTGAACTGGTGTTGGCCGGTTCGTGTTGCTGTTGAGGTCATAAGCTTTGCGTTTGAGGTGAGTTCTCTCACTAAATAGGATGAGAATTATATTTGTGTTACTATAGCTCGAGTGTGATAGCTATGATTGTTTGCTGATATTATTGTGTTATGGGGTATATATAATTGTGTATATATATTGAACTGTGATTGATGTACTTCTTGATGGTTGTTCCAAGAGGTATATGTGTTTGTATAATAAGTTGCGATTATATCTTTTTGATGGTCGTTCCAAGGAGTATAAGGCTTATTGTTAATGGTGATATATTTTCTTGATGGTTGTTCCAAGAGGTATATGTGTTTCTATAATAAGTTGCGATTATATCTTCTTGATGGTCGTTCCAAGGAGTATAAGGCTTATTGTTAATGGTGATATATTTTCTTGATGGTTGTTCCAAGAAGTATATGTGTTTGTATAATGAGTTGCGATTATATCTTCTTGATGGTCGTTCCAAGAAGTATAAGGCTTATTATTAATCGTGATATATTTTCTTGATGGATGTTCCAAGAAAAATATGTGCGGGTATATTTGGTGTATTTGGTATATATAAATTTGGGTGCAAGACGTGATTGCATGGTATGAGTTGGTTGCGATAACTAGCTGTTTAAGGGTGATGTTGATATAATTGCGATTCTATTTATGGTTTGAATTCACTAAGCTTCATGCTTACCCCTTCCCAATATCTTATGATTTCAGGTGCGAGTAGTAGTCGAGCATGACAGTACACACAGGCGCAAGGCGAAGACTGTTTAAGTTAAATTTTTATTAAATGGGGATTTAATTATATAACTTTTCCGCTGCTTAACTTTGTCTGACGGTTTAAATCAACGACGTTTATTTTTATTGTAATGGGATTTGTTAACTTGTGGTTTGATTATAGTGAAATGCATTATTTTTGAAAATTTAAATTCCTTGTAATTTTTGGGACGTTACATTTGTTCCTGAACTTGTCGTAGAGCCTTCTGCAGTTCTTCTGGAGTAATAACTTTTGATGACACTTGTTCTTTCATCTTTTCCAGATATATGTTGATCGAGTTGTTGAAGGCAGAAGTTGCAGCTTTTTCAAGATCAGCAGCAGCAGAGGTAGGTGTGGTGGCAGAAGTTGTGGCAGCAGTCTTTATAGATTGCACCTCTGTGGACAAGTTGTCCATTTTGGTGTTTAGTTCTGAGAGGGCCTTGGATGCAACTTCTGCAAAAGATTTGAAAGAGCTTTTAAACTCTTCCAATGTTTGGTTCACAGAGGTGACAAGGGTTTGGAACTCACCCCTTGATACGTGTGAACTCGTGGTAACCTCTGGAGGAACACATTCGTCTCCAGAGTTTGTCCTTGTTCCTTGGACACCTTCTTTCACCCTTGTTTGTACAATGAGAGTGGAAGGATTTCCTTCTGATCCTCGAGGAGAAATATGAGTTTCAACCTCTACAGAAGTTCTGTGAAGAACTTTGTCCAAATCCACTCCAGAGGTGGGTATTGGAATATCCTTCTGTTGACTTGGAGACTTGTCTAGAGTCTCTTCGTCTCTGTGCTCTCTAATCCCCTCTGAAGGGATGTTGGGCCCTATTGTGGTGTGCGTGACAGAGGAAACGAATTCCTCTGCTAGGATGTCATATGTGATTTGGGGCAATAAATTACGAACTATGGGTGAGTCCTTTCGAGAGGACTCCCCATGAATGGTTTCCCCGGTTTTATTAGGCACAGAGGTTGAAAGAGTAACCTCTGGCTGGCTGGGAGGGGTTGGTATCGAGCTGTGCTGCTCTATTTCAATGATACCTTCTGCCGCTAGACCGGCGGTATCAGAAATGTGGGTTGCACTAGGAGGGGGTTTGGGATGTGTGCCATCTTCTTCTTCGGCATCTTTTTCTGCAGAACCCTCTGCTGTTTCTATCCTAACCTCTTCCTCTATTTCTATGTTTATCTCTTCTTCTGAGGTTTCCTCTGTAGGCGCTACAGTTTCTGCCGCTTCTCTTAAGGAATCATAAATGAAGTGAGATCCTATGAGTTGTCGTATGTGAGGGTGCATGGTTTGTGTACCTTGAGCAGCATAAATGACTTCTGTTGTGTGCATTATGCTGATCCAATGGTTCTGCGACCCATCCTGATGGATCTAAGGTTTGAGCAATATCGGGATTGTTGAGGAAGGCATTGAAATCTCCGTGTTGATCTGTATAAGCTATTGGGGAGGGAGATTTCAGATGTATAGCCTGGTCTTCCTCTTCTTGTTCGACATCCTCTGTGATGACCTGCAGAGGTGAACTTGGTTTCTTTTTCTTTTACTTTCTCTTCTTTGGCTTAGGAGCTCCCTTTCCTGTGGATTTGAATTTCCTTTTCTTTTGTTTTGGAGGTGAAGGAGGTGCAGAAGTTCTTGTCTCTGTAGTAAGTGGTGAAATGGTGTGAACTGCAGAGGTTGTAGTTTCCTCTGTGGGTTTTCTTTTCTTTATCTTCTTCTTGGGTGTTGCTGCAGAGGTTTTTCTTTTCGAAGAAGAGGGGTAAATGCTTTCTCTTTGAGCTTTGAATCGGTCTTGTACTGAATAGTGTTTCTCCAAAGCTTTAGCCCATTCCTCTTATGTCATCCTCTCAACTATATCTACACCTATGGGGGATCCTAGACGCGGGGGTGTCACAGGACTTGGTTCTGGAGTCCTGTGGACGCGTATATACTCTAATTTCCTATTCTCATCAGTTGCATAAGCCAGAAGGTTTTTTGACAGAGGTCTGCAGTGGGGGTAACGGTCTTCATGCTCTGTAGGAGTATTTTTATTCATCGGGTAAAGCTTTACAGATGGCCCTTCCATTGGCCACTTCTGCATTTGAAGTAGAGGCTCGAAAATGACTCCTATAATTCTTTGGTATTGCAGAGGAGGTAGATACCCTGGTGTGTTCCTCTTAGACTTTTGAGTTGCGAGCTTTCTGTTGATTGTGTTCACTAATTCCTGCATCATGATGGTCGCATAGTCAAGTGGAATATCGTAATAGATTCCATACATAATGGTCAGGATCTGGAATGAGCTTTGGTCAGGACTACCGGTTTTTCCTGTGAGGCAACGATTCAAGATGGAGAACAGGGTATTCCACAGAGGTGGTAGTCTGCCTCTGCGGAAATCATTGCGTTTCCTCAGGGTTATGTTATATCCTAACATTTCGACGAATCGACAGAGCTCCTCGTCTGTAGGAACCTCAACATATTTCTTGATTCCAAGAAGACCTCTGGTTGGTAGGTTGAACTCCAGTGAGAACATGGTTCTGTTAAACATGAGTTCTAGGTAGTCAGACTTGTCTGGTTTTGAAATGTAGCCCTTTATCAAAGAATCATCTGAATCAAAACGGCAACTTTGCCAAAATTGATTCAGATATCGTGCAGGGATTTTGGTTGGGGTTTTGGAAAGGAGAGGGTATAGGAAATGATTTTCTAGGATATTTAGGAGAAGAGCATGCGCTTCGCCGAAAGCTGTTGGTGAGGGTACGAGGTAACAGTTGTTGGATTTTAAAGGTAGAACATCCTCAAAATGTTCTTTGTTCAGAAAGTGTTGAAGGTTGGTGGTTGGTGCAAAGTTTGCAGAGTCGCCGGAGTTTTCTTTTTCAGCATTTGCGGCGATGTTAGGGTTTTGGGAGTGCTCTGAATGCACTGGAGAGTGTTGAGGAGAGTTCGCCGGAGAGTTTTTAGTAGCGTGGGAACTGGAAGCCATTTTGCACAGTAAAATGATGATTTGAATATAGTTGCAGGTTCGTCGGAGAAGAGAGTGAGTAAAGTTTTTGTGAGGGAAGGTAACTTGGGTTTTATACTGAGTTTATGGCCGTAGAATCTGAAAGGGTTAATATTTTGAGGTTAATATTATTTGGGGTCCGCACTTGAGTCGTTACGGCGGGTTCAACTTTCCATAGGAACGTGTTGCATGTAGGTCCAATGAAAAGATGACACGTCCTCTGTGTCAGTTATGACGAGACGTCGTGGGCGGCCTTATTAAATGCTAGGCGCGTGGGCCTCTTTACCTCCACATGATTCTCACTCGCAGAAAAGTTACCGTTACTGTTATAGAAATGCCTAATGTAAACACTGACAGAGGCTCTGTGATTTGAGAATCTTATTTTTCTTGCCTCTGTAGTTTGTACCTCTAAGAAGAGTTTGAAAAACAAATCCATGGAGAGGATCGATAAATTATGTATAGAAATTCCTTTACAGAGGTTTTTGGACCTCTGTCAGAGCCAGTAGAGGTTTTGAGACAAGAAATTTTGTATAACTAATAATTATAAACATTTTTTATCATCCAAGTTTTTGATTGTTTTTAACAATGTTTTTATGACCTTTTTGAAATCTGGTGTCCTAGAAAATTGTTTTTGATAAAAGGTTTTGTGCAGCAAAAAGTCATTTTAAAACAAGTGTTGGTCTACAGAAGTTCTTTCTTGTGGAGAGAACTCTGTAACCTATGACTTCTTCTGCAGTGTTTGTATGCTATGATTCTTTTTGATTTTGATACCTAAAAAGATTTACAGAGTTTCCAAGAATTATTGATTTAAGATCAGAGCTTTTGCCTGCAGAACCTCTGTTGGACTCAGCAGAGGCTCTGTGACCTTAAATTTCTAATAATGGAAAACTCAACATTTTTTTTGATCAAATTTTATTTGGAACGTGTTTAATAATGTTTCTAGAACATATTTAGAAATTTGTGTCCTAGAAAATTATTTTCAAAAAGAATTTGTTCGAGATACTAACCTTTTTGTTCTTCTTTGTCAAGCAAAGTTCTTTTCTTCTGTTGTTTTCATCTCTTCCTCTGCTCCCCCTTGACTTATAAATCTATGTAGATTAAGAAAGGTTTCCTTTTGCTCCCCCTTGATCTAATCATCCTCTGTTGATCAAGTTCGTTTTCCTCTGCTCCCCCTTGATCTAATCATCCTCTGTAGATCAAGTTCGTTTTCCTCTGCTCCCCCTTGATCTAATCATCCTCTGTAGATCAAGTTCGTTTTCCTCTGCTCCCCCTTGACCTATGCTTGGTTCAAATAATTAGAAGTGAATGTATATAACATAGGTCGTGTATCAGAGGTTCTGAGGAGATTTACAGAATCTCTGTTGCTTTTCAGAAAGGAGTTTAGTAGAATTTACATACAAAGTAATAAACAAAACCGAAAATATACATATTGTATAATATAAAGATAAAGATACTTACAGAGGTTAATCCATATTTATCATTCCTAATTTACCCACCAAGTAAAGGAATCTTTTCTCATCAAGTGCTTTGGTGAATAAATCAGCAAGCTGAAATTCTGTTGGTACAAAATGCATCTCGATGGTTTGATTTTCCACATGATATTTCAGAAAGTGATACCTGATATCTATGTGCTTTGTTTTTGAATGCTGTACTGGATTTGCAGAGATGGCAATCGCACTTTTGGAATCACAGAAGATGGGGATTTTGCAGATGATGTGACCAAAGTCTTTCAGCTGAGTTTTCATCCACAGAACTTGAGAGCAACAGCTAGCAGCAGCAACGCATTCAGCTTCTGCCGTAGATGTTGAGACACAATTCTGTTTCTTTGAAGTCCAGCTTACTAATTTCCCACCTAGGAATTGACAACTCCCAGAGGTACTCTTTCTGTCGAGTTTGCATCCACCATAATCTGAATCTGTGTATGCCTTTAGTCCAAAACCAGAGTTCTGCGGATACCAGAGGCCAAGATTTTTGGTCCCTCTGAGATATCTGAAGATTCTCTTTACAGCAATATAATGTGTCTTTTTAGGATTAGCTTGATATCTTGCACAAAGACATGTGGCATGCATTATGTCAGGTCTACTTGCTGTTAAGTATAATAAAGACCCAATCATTCCTCTGTAAAGTGTGCACTCGACAGAGATGCCATTTGGATCTGAAAAAAGTTTATTTCCAGTGGCCATTGGGGTTTTCATGACAGAGGCATCAGAGAGGCTGTATTTTTCAAGTATGTTTGAGACATATTTTGATTGATTTATGAAAATTCCTTCTGATGTTTGTTTGACTTGAAGTCCGAGGAAGAAGGTTAATTCTCCCATCATACTCATTTCAAACTCACTCTGCATGAGTTTTTCAAAATCTTTACATTTTTGTGTATTTGTAGACCCAAAAATAATATCATCTACATATATTTGTACAAGAATAAGCTCATTTCCTTCACCTTTAAAGAATTGAGTTGTATCAGTGGTACCTCTGTTGTAGCCGTTATTGAGAAGAAAAGTGGAAAGTCTTTCGTACCATGCTCTTGGAGCCTGTTTCAGTCCATATAGAGCTTTGTCGAGGTGATAGACATACCTTGGGTATTTTGAGCTTTCAAATCCTGGTGGTTGTTGGACGTATACTTCTTCTTGAATTTCACCATTGAGAAAGGCAGATTTTACATCCATTTGATATACTTTAAAACCTCTGTGGGCTGCGAAGGCTAAGAAAATTCTTATTGCTTCGAGCCGTGCAACAGGGGCAAAACTTTCATCGTAATCGATGCCCTCTTTTTGGCGATATCCCTTGGCCACCAGTCTTGCTTTATTTCGAATGATCACTCCATCTTCATCCTTTTTGTTTCTAAAGATCCACTTAGTCCCTATGGCCTGTTTCCCTCGTGGCAGAGGTACTAGAGTTTAGACTTTGTTTCGTTCAAACTACAGAAGCTCTTCTTGCATAGCATCTACCCAGTTTGGGTCGTCCAGGGCCTCAGAAATCTTTTTCGGTTCGATCACACTAATAAAGTTGGTAAAGAAACAAAAATTTGCAGAAGCTGATCTTGTTTTTACCTTATCAGAGGGATTACCGATGATTTGTGTTTGAGGATGGCTTTTTGTTCATTGAGTTGTTCGTGGAAGATGATCATTTGAGTCATCAAGTTGAACTTCTGTAGTTGAAGTGGTTGATGGTTCAGCTTCTGTAGGAATGGGTATCACGGTTGGGATTTCCTTCTCTGTAGGTATTGTGGTTTCATCTTCACTTCCCTCTAGCGTTCCTTCTGTTGTTGCTTCCTCTGTTGGATTTAAAATTTGGATAACCTCTGTTGTTGAATCTTTTGTCGTCGTATCTTCTGTTAGATTTTCAGTACCTGTAGAATTTGTAGTAGAGGATGAGGGATTAAATGGATCAGACATATAGATACTTACTTCGTTTACAGGTGATTCTGCAGAGGTGCTTTTTGTTCCAGAGGCGCTTTTTGTTCCAGAGGTGCTTTTTGTTCCAGCAGAGGGATCAACGTCGTTGTTGAACATTTCTTGAAATAGAAGACTTAAATCTTCATTTGTTTTTGAGATGCCAGAGGTTTCCATGTTTAGCCCGAGTTCTGAACTGAGTTGTTCAGAAGTCTTCTGGAAAGAGTCATCAAATGACACATTTATGCTTTCTACTATCGTGCGTGACTTCAGAAGGTAAACTCTGTAGGCTTTGGAAGCGGCAGAGTACCCGATGAACTTGCCTTTGTCAGCCTTTTCTTCAAACTTTCCTCTTGAGTCTCTATCGTTTAATACAAAGCATTTGCATCCAAACACATGGAGAAACTTGATGTTTGGTCGTCGTTTGTTGATCAGTTCATAAGGAGTTTTGATGTGTCTTTTCAGGATTGTTGAACGACTTTGGGTATAGCAAGCTGTTGAAATTGCTTCTGCCCAAAAGGTCATTGGTAATCCACATGCAGAAAGCATGGTTCTTGCAGCCTCCACTAGCGTGCGGTTCTTTCGTTCGACCACGCCATTCTGTTATGGGGTGCGAGCGGCAGAGAAGTTCTGGGATATTTCTTCTTCTGTGAGATAGGCTTCAATGACAGAGTTTTTGAATTCTATGCCATTGTCACTTCGTAACTTCAGAATTCTGCACTCATAAAGAACTTGGATTCTTTTCATTAGATTAATCAAGATGTAAGGAACATCTGATTTCTTTTTGACAAATTCAACCCATATAAAACGTGAAAACTCATCAATTAAGACAAGTATATATTTCTTGCCACCTAGGCTCTGTATAGCGATTGGACCGCAGAGGTCAACGTGAAGCATGTACAGAGGTCTAGGACAAGACACATCAGTTTTGCCTTTGTGGGAAGCTCTTTTGAGTTTTCCCATTTCATAGGCAGAGCATAAATGATCCTTAGTGAACTTAACATTTGGTAAGCCTTTGACCAGATCAAGTTTTACTAGTTTATCTAGAGTGTGAAAGTTTAAGTGACAGAACCTGTTGTGCCATAGCCAGGCTTCTTCACTTTTGCTTGCAACAAGACAAATGTTGTCCTTGTTTTTGGCATTGAAGTTCATTAGATACAGATCACCTTTTCTTTTGGCTCGCAGAAGTTCAATTCCTGTGTATTCACTTAGTAGAGAGCAGAATGTTCTTTTGAACAATACATCGAATCCTGTGTCACAAAGTTGGCTTACACTGGGTAGGTTGTGTTTTAGGCCATCCACATATGCAACTTTGTGTACTGTGATATTCTCTTTCTTATGACTCCATAGCCTTTGATATGTCCCTTTTGTTATCTCCAAAAGTCACTGATCCACCATCTTGTTTTTCTTGGAATGTGGATAGAAGACTTCTGTTGCCAGTCATGTGCCTTGAGCATCCGGAGTCTAGATACCATATTGGCACAAACTGCTTCTGCAAAACAATCACAGAGATTTAGGTACCCATATCCACATGGGTCCAGTTTCGTCAGAATTTTTCAAGTTTGCCTTGGCATTCTTGAAATACATTTTATTTTTTGTTGAAGAATGAGTTTGTTTCTCTTTCATATTTGATTTAGCTGCAGAGAGAAAACAATTTGAACTACAGAAATGATTATTTAACCTGAACATTAGATCAAAGCAATGACAATATTGAACATCAGAAGTGATTTGCTTGAAATTTTTATTGAAAGCTTTAAACTGGGCCACAGAGGCATTACATTCTATTCTAGCATATGGCTTCCTATTACAAGAAGATTTATGTAGATTAGATTGTTGGCAAAAATCTTTGTTTGTAGCAGCCTTCTGTGAGTCCCTTCTGTGGTGAACTTCTGTTGATTTCACTGTCACAGATGAAAAAGATTTGTTAGGTTTTGTCCATTTACCCTTTTGTTGCCATGTTGGTTTTTCTTTTGTTTTTAAGGGTTTTAAAAATGTTGAATCTTTTAAATTTTGAGAGGACATTAACTTCTTTTGTTTCAGCTTTTCAAGCTCAATAGAGGTTTTGGCTTGTATGCACATATTCATTAAGTCAGGACAGATAGGAATTCCAGTGATTTTCTCTTTTGGAGAAATAGTTCTGTTAAGAACTTCAGGGGTTTGTTTAACAACCTCTGTGTCACAAGGAAAATTTTCTATTCTGTCAGCCTCTGATTCGTCAGATGATGAATCGTCCTCATATACAGAGGTTGAGTCATCAATATTTCTTTCGACAGAGACTGGACTTTCCGAGCATGTGTCATACTTGCTTTCTTCCTCTGAAAGATTACTTTCTAAGTCAACAGAGGTGTCTGATAAGATCTCTTCAGAGAGTTTTTGATCTACAGAAGGTGTATATGAATTTTTTAATGTATCTATTTTCCCAATTTCCATAATTTCCTTTTCAATTATATTTCTTAGTTTTTCTTCTGAAAGGTTTGGTTTAAACTCAAGTGCTTCTGCAGATAATTTCTTTTCAGAATATATTGTGCAGACAAAGGCAACTTGAGTTTGAGTCTCTGGTTTACCAAACTTAAAGATTTCTATCTGATCTTGAGTTTTCAGATATCTCTTTGGTTTGGATCCTCTTTTGACAGAGGTTGAAGGTGATAAGTCTGTGTTTTCATACCACACATTTATCATCTTCATGGGTTTCCTTAAGTGAGGTTCCCCAGAGATTTTTACTCTCTTACTTACAGAGATTAAGTTTGGAAAATTTGGTTTGTTGACTTTTCCTACTGAAAATAGAGATGACAGAGGTTTATTTTTCTTGTTTTCTGTACCCTGATTAATATCACTGTACCCAATACCTCGCCTTCCTATTTGAGTATTTATTTTCTCATACACCTTTTGAGCATCACGATAATTTTTAATTAAAACATCTCTTCTAAGTAGATCTTGCCAAAGGACTTCTCTTTCTTTTTGAAAATATTCTTTAAGAGCTAAAATGTTAAGCCTGTCGCTCTCAGAATCTGAAAGTTCTTTTGTTTTGGATTTTAACGATGTATTTAATTCAGAAATTTTCTCTTTTAAAGGAAAAAGATTATTGTTCCAGTGTGCTTCTAAGTCTTCCTTTTCTTTGAAAATCTTTGCTTTTTCTTCAGTGAGAAGTCTAGCTTCTCTTTCATAAAAAGTGAGCTTTTTTTGAATATCATCACAAGTCTTTTTCAGTTTAACATTTTCAGTTTTAAATATAAGCAAATCAACTTCTGTAGTACTAGAGATGGAGTTTGAAGTAGATACCTCAGTGTCAGAGTCGGAGCTGATGTCTGCCATGCCACAGAACAAGGCATTTTTGGTGAATTCTTCATCAGAGGTTGTATCTGACTCCCAATCTTCCTTGTTCACCACTTTGTTCGCCATGAGTGATTTTTGAGCATAATACTCGGCTTTCTTTTTGTAAAAAGTTGAGTCCTTCTGTGGGCGATTTGATCTGCTTCTACATTCATTGGCAAAGTGGCCTGGCTTCCCACAGTTGTAGCAACCTTGGTTCTGGGAGTTATTACCCGCACGATCGTCAGTCTTCTGTCGGTCACCACCTTTTCCGATCTGCATTCATTTGCATAATGACCAGGCTTGCCACACTTGTAGCATTCTTGTGGTGTGTAGCTTGTCTTGTCATCTGACCTCTGTCGGTCATTTCCTCTGTTGTATCTTTCACTCGACCTCTGTTGGTCGTTACTCCTGTCGTCTGACCTCTGTCGGTCAGTTGATTCTTCTTTTTTTCCTTGATCCCTTCTATTCCAATCTTCTCTTCTCTCTCTGCCATATCTATCATTTCCAGAATTCTTTTGGTTTCCTCTGAATTCTCTTGTCAATAGAGCTAAGGATGTAGCTATTGATGCCAGAGTAGTTTCCCCTTCTTCCACAATCTCTTCATCTTCGCTGTCAACCACTATTATATTTTTCTTTTTCTCATTTTTCTTTTCTTCTGTAGTTCTTTCTTTCCTCGGCCTCTCTGTATCTTCTGTAGTTTTGCCAACCAAAGCAAGAGGTGCAGTGGTCAGTGTCTTTGTTTGTGCGATTTGAGGCTCTTGACCAGCTAATGTTCCGTAGAGGTCTGAAAGAGTCCAGGAGTCTAAATCTTGATTGGTTTGTAAAGACATAGATAGTTGGAGCCATTCTTCGTTCAGACTTTTGAGAAACATGACATTATTCTCTTCAGAAGTTATGTGGATGCCGAACTTTTTGCAGTTATTGATCAAAGAGTTGAACCTGTCGTATGTTGTCTGTAGATATTCATTTGTCAGGGCTTTAAAAGCGTAATACTCGTTTATGTATTGAGCCCTTCGGTTTTTCTGAGTTTTAGCTCCCCCTTCAAGTTGTTTTTCCAGTTCTTTCCAAAGATCATACGAGGATTCGCATGCATCTAAAGACTGGAAGAGTTCGTTGGGGATTGCCATAATCAGAATTCTTTTTGTTTTCTGCGCGAGTTCATCTTTTATTTTGTCTTGATCTGGCCAACCATCCCTGGTTTTAGGTTTTTGATGCTCAGGGATTTCAGGAGTGTCAACTGTCGCTGGTACACGAGGTACTATTAACATAGGAACATGAGGAGGATTATAAAGGTATTGTACGAGCTCTTTATCAGTACCCTCAAAGAAGTGGATCATTCTTATTTTCCACTGAGGATACTCATTTCTTAGAAGAGAAGGTGGTTTGGTTAATGAACCAGCTGTGAAGAAGTTTTGTGTGCTTGTCATTTTAAGAGTGAAAAGATTCAGAATGAAGATATGACACGAAAAGTACGAGAGAATAAACTGGAAGTATTTTCTGGGTTTGGAAGTTCTTAACAATGCACTTTTATGGAGTTTTTCACGCATCGCCTTTCTGAGAACTCGATAAGACCTTTGGTGGCAGTCGTCATTGAAGTTGTCTTTCGTCCATTGTAGAAGGTCAGGTAAGTCATAGGGATTGAGGTTTCGGATATCAGCATCAGAGAATTGATTCTCTGATCTGTCAGACCTTTTGACTTTCCAGATTGTATACATCGTATGAGGATAGGTTCTCATTTTAGAGTATTTACAATAGATTACCTTCTTTATTTTGTGAATGGAGTAAACTTGGTTGACCGGTTTTGACTTTGTAGTGGTGAAGATGGCATCGAATTCCTTTCTGAGCTTCTGATCTCGGACATGAGCTGGCAGATCGTTCTGGAAGTGCTGTCTGTAGAGATAATTGTAAACTTGCTCTTCCATTTGTTCAATGGTTGGAGTAGTTCTTGGAATTTGTCTCCTTAGCTCATCCATCTGTCGAGTGATGTCTGCTACTTTACTTTCTGTTACTTTAGCTGTGGGATCCAGGGTTGGGTTTTCTGACAGAGGATTCAATTTGAATGCCCAGTCTTCCTCTTCGGGTTTAGGAGTGACGAAGGCATTAAAGGCACCTTTCATCAACTTCTCTGTAGCAACTGGCATCTTCTTCTTTGGCTCTTCTTCTGTCATTTTTCCCTTGCCTTTATCTTTTGGTTTTGAGGTTTCAGAGGTTGGGTTTGGATTTGTGTGGGTGGAACCTCTGTAGATTTATCAGTGAGAGGTTCTTTGGGTTTTGGGGTTGGATGCTCTGATGTTTTGGTTGTTTCCTCTGAAGGTTTTGATACTTCGGGTTGTGAGGACTCTGTTGGTGAGGACTCTTCAGGTCTTGGAGGTGGGATGTCAAAACGCTTTGCTGATTTGAAAGCAGATACAAATTCCATTCTGCGAAGAACGTACTCTGCAGTGCGTTTTGGTCTTTGGGGTTTTCTAGCTATGGATTTTACTCTAGTTTTGCGCGGGATTTGTGAGTTTGGTGTTGGTTCTTTGGGTGAGAGTGGGGTTTGTTCTGAGGATGAGGATGCAAAAGTGATTACTTGAGGTTCTGTGGTTGGTGCATCCTCTCCAACGATATTTTGCCTCTTTTGAGTTCCTTGTTGTGGAGTTTCCTTCGGAGTTTCTGTAGTAGAGGGTTCTGCGGTTTTCTCTGTTGTTTTTGCAGCAGCAGTCTCTGTTGTTTCCTTTGTTATCTCCCCCTCAGGATGACCAGATGCACCATCATCATGATCATCCTGCCTTCTTTTAGCAACAACTTCTGTTCTGCAGGTGTCTTGTGTTGCTTGCCTTGCTGCTTGTTTCTTCATTGTTTCAAAGTAGATTGCGATCGAAGTTTTGAAGGCTTTGGTCGCACTTTTCTCGAACTCTGCAGCGGTTGTTTTGGCAATGTCAGTGGCAGAGGTGATGGCAGCAGCAGCAGAAGTTTCTGTAGTTGACTTCATTTCTGCAAGGGCTGCTTTAACCTCTGTGGATAAGGTATCCACTTTGGTATTTAATCCTGTAAGCGCGCCTGAAGTCGAATCTGTAAAAGTCTTGAATGAGCTTTGCAACTTATTCAATGTTTGAGTTACAGAGGTTACAAAGACTTGGAACTCATCCTTCGTAACATGTTCCTCTTGGGTAACCTCTGGAGGAACAACCCCTTCTCCAGAGTGAGTCCCTGTTCCTGGGACACACAAGAACACATAGCTTATGCACATTTAGAGTCATATCTGTTTAAAGCTTTGCATACTCACTGTTCTTAAATCTGTTCTTGCTATATATTGAAACTCAGTAAACTTTGAGATATCATATTCTGATCACTGTTTCTTTATATTGTGTGTTCAAATCTATCAAACATATCTGTTAGTTCTTCAAATACGCTTCCGCATCAAACATAAACTCGAACTAATAGATCTGTTAATCTTGTCTAAGCAAAACGGGAACCAACACTCTATATGTCGATGTTATGAACATAATAGACACTCTTGACGAAATAAGAGAAAACACAAGCTATTTGAAATCTGAATTTGAGATAAAAGATCTTGGGAAAACTTTGTTTTGTCTAGATACTTGAGCTACGCCACCAAGTTTGTGGAATATTGATCCACCGATCCGCATATGTCTAGAATATGATCAGGCGACCTAATATGGACAAAGCGCATCCGATTAGCACCCCCATGATCGGTCAAAGTGTTGGATATAAGGAAAGATCCATTACGTCTAAAGTTTGAGGACGAAGAGGTGTTAGGAGCTGGAATTCCATACCTAAGTACAATAGGTGCATTATTGTACTCAACATAATACACTTGACCGTATATTGTACTTCTCACTGAACTTGTCAGCTAGATTTAGCTCAGCGCCAACGCAACGTCATTGGAATGATTTCAAATTAATCTTTTGGCACCATTGACGTGGGCTTATAATTTCCCTACGGAGATAAATGGATTGATAATGAAACTTCAATACCTACTTAGATTATGAGCGACAAAAGTACTGGCTCTTATAGAAAAACACCAAACAATGCCTTGGTTTATATTTGTTGATATTAGGTATATGTTTGACTGATATAAAGGTTGTTCCCAAACTGGATAAGGAATTATCATATGGAACATGCCGATTGCTTGGAAGTAAACTAAGCAAACCCTTAATAGCTATCTTCTTATATTATCAACAATCTTACTCTCCATGAGACTATTCAAGAGTGTATATGGTTAAGGACTATCATTACACATATAAGAGGAACTAGTAATTTTGATTTTGATCACTATACAACTTGTATGTATGGAAATAATGCATCATGTATCGAAGAAATGAAAGTAAGATATATATTAAGGTTATAACACAAAGCATACTTTGCTTAAGTTTTCATATAATCAAATATCCTCAAGATTCAAGTGAACTGAATAAGATGCGAGGAAAATGTGACATGTTTGCTTACCAAATCAATACTTAAAACCATATTTGGGAAACATGTAGAAAGTATTAAAATGAAAAGGTTTTAAACCTCCTTTGATTAATGCACGAATCAGGGGGACTGGTAGAAAAAAGGGGGAGTCTACTATATATGTAATATTGGTATGTTGTGCTCTTTCCTTCAACCAAGGTTTTATTTTTCCCATTGGGTTTTGTTCCTTGGTGTAAGGTTTTAGTGAGGCAACGGTTTATATACCATCATGTTTTCTTAACTCTCATGATTAATGTACGAATCTAAGAGAAACTAGACTAAAGGAAAAGTCTATGTATTGCAAAGAAGCTAGTGCATTGTACTCTTTCCTTCGGCATATTTTTATTTTTTCCCACTGGGTTTTTATTTTGGCGTAAGGTTTTAACGAGGCAGCAATTGTGCACCTTCACTCCTTTGACTCGGCACAAGGGGGAGTGTTGTAGGATAAATGTGTCATCGTCTAAAGGATATGACGATAGAGATAGGGATAAAGATAGATTAGAATTAAAATATCTTGTAGTTATCTACTTGTAACTCATCCCTATATAAAGGGCTTATGATTAATGAGAATTACGATTCATTCTCTCCATTCTATTATGTTCTATTTAGCTATCCCTTTAACACCAATATGATTGTTGGTGACTCTTCAGCCATCCAATTGAGAACACAGACTCAATTAATTTTTTTTACATATGCTCATATGCTATTTAATAATAAAAAGGATAAATTACGTTCAAAAGAAGTCTATGTTCATTTTATTGTTATTCTGGATAATAAAATATTTATTTGTAGGTGTATATATTGAATTTGATGCCTTCCTTAGTTCCTTTAATAAAAAAATAGTAGTGTTGCATTATTAGGTGTTGACGAATATTCTATATCTTTGTATTTATAAGGCATCAAATTCAATATGAATGATAAATTTTATTTCTAATATTTTCTATATTAACATTCAAGAATAATTAGACAATATTACTCCCTAACAGAAAGTGAATTTGAGTGATATTTTAATAGGAATTATATCAATCTCTTATTTGCATTGTAATTTAAGATGCTATTTTTTTAATTGTCTTTAGGAATTCGTCAAATGAAATAACTTTATTTCTTATTGCAATAAAACAACTTCAATCTCCTTTGTCTAATTTGCTTTATTGTTGTTTAAATCTCCTTTATAATTATAAAATTTGTCTATATAAAATGTATATGATGATAGTGTTATTTAGTTTATTTGCCAACAATTTTATAAAACAATTTTATATCTTGGTGCAGTGAGGGTGATGGATTAGGAGCTTCTTTCTAAGGAGGGAAAACAAATCTTCATAAATGGCGGATTCTCGAAGTAATATCGTAAGATTTACATATTTGTATTGAAGAAATGTTTATTCAAGAAATTTAAATGCATATGTATGTTATTTGTTTTTAAGAAATGTTTATTTGTACATTTGTAATTTTGTATATTTGTGTTTTCTGTTTTAGGAAATGTTGTATATGTTTTGTTGGGAAATTATTCCGTATTGACATTTACATAGAAAATGTATATTTGCTTTATTTTCGTTCAAATCTCATTTGTAATTGTAATATTTTGTCTAATTTGTAATATTTGTCTAATTTGTAATATTTGACCATAAAAATGATTCAATTAAATGGTATAATAATCTTATTGACCCTATTAACGATCGGAAATGAGTCAACCGGATGTGCAATCGGAAAGTTTGGAAGCCTCGCTTCTACGGCTTGTCAATGATCATCAGAATACCGATATCCGACTCAGAGAACGCACAGGTAAATGGAATTTGTTTCGTTTTTGTTATTCCAGGAATTGTCGTTTTGAGGAATTCGGTTTTTTTGTTGCTTAATTTAAAAAATACACAGAGAAATCGAAGAAAGAGGCGATCAAGAGCGCTTCTCGTGTATCGGATCTGTTAGTGGATGCTGTTAATGGAGGTGTTGAAGAGTGTTTCGTGAACGAGAAGCGAATAGAAGTCGAAATTAGAGCATTGAAGGCTACTATTCTGCGATTTGCAAAACAGACCGATCAGTGGCTTGCTTCTACTCATGCTATTAACAATGCTATCAAGGTTCACTTTCCTTTTTGTCTATCGCACTGTCTGCCCTCAGTGACGAATCATTACTGGTGTGAATTATATTCAGATGTTAGAACTCGTAGATGATTATACTTTCTATGAGTTTTGATACTTGTGTTTACTTGTTCAATTATAAATTGAAGTTAAGCTATAGTTTTCAAATGTGTGGTAGTAAGTTTTACAGAAAAAAAACCTAAAGTTTAGCAAAGCAAATTATTTTCTGCACAGAAAAATGCCTAACCTAAGACTATGCATCAATATTTTCAAAACAATGAACTTTATGTAGATGTTAGTTTTCAGCATTATGACTTCTCAAGGATAATTCTGAAAGCTATAGTTAGGGCACTTCCAATGGGAGGTTCTTTGATCCATGTGGCATCCATGTAAAAGGTCCATAAAAAATGAATGTCATTGTGAACTTGACAGCATGGCAAACCGCTCCATGTATGTAACGTCCCAAAAATTACAAGGAATTTAAAATTTTTAAAACCATCCATTTCATTATAATCAAACCAAGAGTTAACGAATCACGTTACAATAAGGAATAACATCGTTAATTAAAATCGTCAACCAAGTTTAAGCAGCGGAAAAGTATATAAATCAACCCCATTTATTAAAAGTTAAACCAAACTATCTTCGCTTTGCGCCCGTGTGTACCGTCACGCCCGACTGCTACTCGCACCTGAAATCATAAGAATTTGGGAAGGGGTAAGCACGAAGCTTAGTGAATTCGACCACCATAATTAACACAGTTATTCCACACTACCCTTAAAACAGATAGTTGCATATAAACAAGCATACAAGTCTACGAACAAATCATAAACATGCATACCTACACCATCCCACCCAAAAAGGCATACGTCGGTCCCACCGACCACACGATAACCGTGCAAGCATTACCCGGTCCCACCGAGTTCCTACGCCACCCGCGTATACAATTTCGGCCCCACCGAGTTCCTACGCCACCCGCGTATACAAATTTCGGCCCCACCGAGTTCCTACGTCACCCGCGTATACATAACAATAAAGGTCCCACTAGACACCCCACTATCTAGTCCCACATCACAATTAAATAAAGCTACCACACACGTGCTATCGTAATGTAAAAGTAACCGATATTAAAAATAGTGAGAGAACTCACCTCGTAAGCGCGCCTAGCTCACAAACAATAATTCAAGCTCCACAAATCCAAGATCACTTCCCGACACCTAAACGAACGTTAAAACGTATCAATACGAGGCCCGGACCCTAAAACATGACGCACGATTAAACTGTCGCTAAAACGACTTTTTGGCTTAGAAAACCAGGTCTGTTCGGGACCTGTTTAACCCCTCAAAAACTGATCAAACCAGAAAGATTTTTCCATAAACACAAATTCCCATGTCTTAGGGTTCCAGGGACATATCGCACGCGCTCTAACGATTTTTCTACAATTTATTATGGATTTTACAAAACCGGTTAACTGCACAGCGAAAAACAGCACCTTTCATTACAAAACAGAGGTTTGACACTAGCTACGGTCCGAACTGGTTTTTCCGCAAAACATAAGAAACTTACTAGACTCATAAAGGGAACTTTTGGCACTGGTTTCACTCCAATACGACGTTCCTATAAAAGGTTATGGCTTTCCCAAAACAGTGGCAGAAACTGTGACTTTTAAAACGGAACGCGATCTGCTACATCCGGACCTGCTGTATAAACAGCCAATTTACGCCTAGCTAGAGGCCGAACCGGACTTCCGCTAAAACACGAAAAGTGTGTCCGGCACAGAATGCGAACCGTGGGCACCGGATTCGCCTCAATCCGAGCTACGACGGAAACGTTATGGCCGTCGCAAAACAGTGGCAGACAAACGTTTTCACATAAAATGACAAATATTGTTTATAAACCCATTAAGACATAGCTTAACCCAAACAGACCCGAACAGCCTACAAGCTTACTGGAAAGGGCTGTACTACGCTGGACAACCACCGAGCACCACTCACTTCCGCCTCCGGCAGCGGTGATGGTTGGCGGCGGCGACAAGGGTTACGGTAACACTCTCCGGCGAGACCTCCCAACGTCACCCACTCCCGACACACTCGCAAAACGTACCCGCACCCTGCACCCCTGCACCCACCCCTCTGCCGCCACCACGGCGGCGTGCAGCGGCGGCCCCACCGCCGGCAGCCGTGGCTGCGGCGGTGGTAGCGGCGGTTCACGGCAGAAAAATGGCAAACGGCACTAACGAAAAGGGAGATACACTTACCTCGACGAACCCTTCTTCCTCGTCTTTTCCGGCAGCAAGACGATGGCGTTACCCTTCTTTTTCTCTCTCGGCTTCTCTCTTTCGCTCTCTCTCTCTCTTCTCCGGCCGGCGACAACGAACGGAAAAAAAAATGGGGAAGAAGCCGTAGGGTTGGTTTTGCTAATCTTTTTCTTTCTCTTGTGAATCACGGCACCCCAAAACAACAAAAAAAAGAGGAGGGTTCGTTTTATGCAAAGCTTGGGCCGAAAACTTAAACAAGTTTTGGCCCTTTGACACTAATGGCCCCTCAACTAAAAACCTTCTCGCAATTAACCAAAATTCTAACATATTTAACGATTAGGTCCAACTCGACTAACCCCGTTAACGGAAACCACATAAAATAAAACCTAAAAGAAAAGAATTAATACTAATAAATTACATACCGGGACACGGGCTTTACAACTCTCCCCCACTTGGATTAGACTTCGTCCTCGAAGTCTAGACCGGCAAATACTCGGAATAGTTCTCGCTCATCTCAACCTCAGGTTCCTAAGTCCACTTGAAATCCCTTCTAAAACTTCTCGAACACTTTTCTAACTAACGTACTCCTTCTAGGACACTGGGATTATGATCGGCAGAACACCCCAACAATTGGAATCATTCCTAGCCAAGCGACTTCGGTTGTCCCCCAACCTTAGATATTCCATACATCCCGAGTCAAATCTCAAGCTATAACCACTCTAAAGTTGCCCACCAGTTCACCCAACTGGATACTCGGATCCGATCATTCCTACCATTAACCATCGATTAACTCCTACGAGTTCTAATAGACTCCCAAAACTTACCTTACACGCATCATCAAACCAGTAAATTTATAATCACCCATGAAGGTCATTCCACCACAACTATTCATCACAAGTAGGCATCTCAGGGTTACTACTACCATCACCATAATTATTGTAAAAATCGGCTACAAATCTCCGATTACACTAAAGGTGTTTGGCCTCAAGACCAAAAGTCGACACTTAAACATACTACTTATTTCAAAAAAGTTACTGCGCATTTATTCTCTTAATTACAAAGGGCATCATTCCCTTAACCGACATTATTCGGCCTACGTTACCAACACGCGTGGAATACCCACCCTTCCACCGTCTACTTATCCTCCACACTCGCTCTACGAAGCCTAGTTACACCGTATCAAGATACGCCTTAACGCCCACCTCCCAGGTACGTCTCAAGGCCCGGCACATTGGAACTACCTCTCAGGTAAGTGTCCAAGACTATATCCTCCCAGTGCCTACTGGAAAGTCAAGGTCATAACACATGAGTACCGGGGTCCCACCCCGAAATACTCAACCGACCATTACCAACGACTGACTGACATGACCAAGGATCCAATGCAAAACAGTCTACCAACAACATGCCTATCCCAGAATGACTCACTCACCCAACATGTAAATACGCAACGTGCAATAAGTGCAAGACTGTGCAACAAAACAACCCATCAACAAAACTTCACATCGAGCCATTAAAAACCGTGCAATTGACCCACGACTATCTCAAAGTCAAAACCGAGCAAAATGCTCCACGCTTGCTAGACCCATAAGTCGGTCAAAAACGCGTTTAAATAAAGTTTAAGCAAGCAATGCGCTAAAATCAACATTAGTCCCAACCTCGACACGGGTTAAACCAAAGAGTTTTCCAAAAGGACTCACACCCTTAAAATTCTCAAAATGACACATAACACTTATAAGCGCACTTCCTAAATGGTTTACAAAATCATTTACAAAATATTTTCAACTTCAAGATTTTTCATTTCAAAAAGACCGTAAGCAATAAAACTACTATTACCAGGTCGGTAGTTACGCAAAAATGGACACGCTCGTCCCACATATGAAAATCATGTTGAAAATGATTTCATTGCAGCTTAGTTAACTCACAAAACGTAAGCGAAATAAATAATTTCTTTGAAAATGAACCTTCACGGTTCTAGTATGAATTGATTCATGACATGCATTTAAAGTAACCGCTCGACCTTACACCGGGTGCGACAAAAATGTGCACATAATTTCAAAATCAGTTCCACGACATTTGACCCCAAAATTCCTCTTTTTCCAACATAAAATGTCGTGGCACAGGGTTCACCAACAAATCTTACGCGCGTCGGCTAGTCATACAAAACGATGAAACGGTTTACAAATATACTTTTGTTAAAACACAACTGTCTCGTGTAAGTTTCAAACTTAAAAATAAAAACCAATCTGTTTTCATCATTTGAAAATATCGACTAAAACCTCATAAAATCTCAAAAGGTGGGGTTCTTTAAATTGATTTCCAAGATTTCCCCAAATGGTCACATAAACAAATAAGATATGCACCTCGTGAAATTAAACCCACACGACTCAACACGCCGTAAAATAAAACTTATTTTAACCAAATCACTCAAATAGCTTTATACAGACATCGTAGAATGTAACTTTCCGTCTCAACTCTAACATATGTGGAGGAGTTCCAATGTTAAAGTCACAAGCCGTAGTCACTTGCCCAACATTTTAAATACCACAAAACACGGATATCATCTTACCCGAAAGAACCGTTGGAAAAATAACGAAATGAGACAAATTCTAACAAGGTTTGCACTCCCGTGATAAAACGATTTCATACACTTTCAAAACCATACTTCAAAATCTTGTGTGTGTGCTGAACATTTCCCAAAATTCCAAAACACCATCCATAAAATGATTTGAAACACAAGAATTTGTTAATGCAATCTATTTAAAAATCAAACTTTGTGCATGACTCAGTCGGCATTCTACGCCTCGACTCCTACTCCTCCAAATCTCTCCGATCCACTAACGTCATTCGGACATTTAAACCTCTTAGGCAAGTTGGGAAATTACGTCAAATAATCCCTACGATTTTTCCTCAAATCAAAGTCGGCTCTATAAGCCTATGATTCTAGCACCATCATCCATCTTGGCCCGAAACAAACATCATCCTCATCGTCACTCCAAGTGATTAATACTAGAATCGTCCTTTTATTCCAACGACTACTAATTTATAACCTTCGTCACTACCCCAACGATCATCACCTCAAGCAAAACAAGTACCCATCTGTACTAGTAGGTTTACTATTGTTGTTCCTCCTTGTGATGGCTATTCTGGGTAGATATTACAACGAGTTATTAGCACATAATAACTTGCACTAACAACGTTCACGCTCAACTCCTTGGATTCCTCGTGATTTTCCCTGACTCGAGCATTGATCCTGTGTTTCCGATAGTAGGAGCTCTACTACTACCTTCCACACCTATCATCACTCGTTCCGAGTTCCATCCGATGGGTCCAAGTAGTTTCTCGCCGATAACTACACACATATGCCCGCACCGGCATATGTACACGCTCTTCCTAGCTCCCTAGGAATAATCATAATACCCCACTACCCTTGCTAGGGCGGAGCCCCCACTAACCCTGACGAGTCGCCTCGTAAACGCACAGTCGTATACAGTGGAAACCAGATAGACATTCGAATATAAGATTCTATCCTACAACGGTTGGACTCAAACAAGAGCTGCGCAATAGAACTAAATCCAACATTCTAAGGCTATTCGGTTCCTACCGCATACAACCTATAGTGCATTCGCTTAACAACCTATCAAAGTTAGCATAATTTCCTAATAGCAAGTAACAACCATACAATACAGTGTATTAAGCACCAAGCAATCTAGCATACATACTCCTATGTTCTAGAAAGCAATTTTGCATACGTACTCATATGTAAACACTATTCCCAGCTCACTAGGAATTTCATCTCATCCCACTACCCTTGCTACCACGGAATCCCTATTAGCCATAACGAGTTGCCTCGCGAATACCCAGTCGCATGCAGCGTGAATCAAATAGACATTCGAATACAAAATTCTATCCTAGAACGGTTGGACTCAAACAAGAGCTGCGCAATAGAATTAAATCAAATATTCTAAGGCTATATGATTCTTACTGCATACAACCTATAGGGCCTTCACTTAACAACCTACTATAACTAGCATTGATTTCTACTAGCAAGCAATCATCATACAGTACAGTGTAAACAACATAGGCAATCTAGCATGCATACCCTATGCCTAGAAAGCAATAAATACACTAAGCACTGTACCTTTCCACATAGCGTCGGCTGACTGTACACACTGCGCCCCCGCTCACCGTTTCCCAAACGGGTTTTCCTTTTTCCTTTATTCTCAAAGATTTTAGTAAAAAGTTTAAAACTTCATAGCCGCAACTTGAGACCAAACACACCGAGATGTGTTTGATTCACTCAAGCTGTGCTCTGATACCAAGTTGTAACGTCCCAAAAATTACAAAGAATTTAAAATTTTTAAAACCATTTCATTATAATCAAACCAAGAGTTAACGAATCACGTTACAATAAGGAATAACATCGTTAATTAAAATCGTCAACCAAGTTTAAGCAGCGGAAAAGTATATAAATCAACCCCATTTATTAAAAGTTAAACCAAACTATCTTCGCCTTGCGCCCGTGTGTACCGTCACGCCCGACTGCTACTCGCACCTGAAATCATAAGAATTTGGGAAGGGGTAAGCACGAAGCTTAGTGAATTCGACCACCATAATTAACACAATTATTCCACACTACCCTTAAAACAGATAGTTGCATATAAACAAGCATACAAGTCTACGAACAAATCATAAACATGCATACCTACACCATCCCACCCAAAAAGGCATACGTCGGTCCCACCGACCACACGATAACCGTGCAAGCATTACCCGGTCCCACCGAGTTCCTACGCCACCCGCGTATACAATTTCGGCCCCACCGAGTTCCTACGCCACCCGCGTATACAAATTTCGGCCCCACCGAGTTCCTACGCCACCCGCGTATACAAATTTCGGCCCCACCGAGTTCCTACGCCACCCGCGTATACATAACAATAAAGGTCCCACTAGACACCCCACTATCTAGTCCCACATCACAATTAAATAAAGCTACCACACACGTGCAATCGTAATGTAAAAGTAACCGATATTAAAAATAGTGAGAGAACTCACCTCGTAAGCGCGCCTAGCTCACAAACAATAATTCAAGCTCCACAAATCCAAGATCACTTCCCGAAACCTAAACGAACGTTAAAACGTATCAATACGAGGCCCGGACCCTAAAACATGACGCACGATTAAACTGTCGCTAAAACGACTTTTTGGCTTAGAAAACCAGGTCTGTTCGGGACCTGTTTAACCCCTCAAAAACTGATCAAACCAGAAATGTTTTTCCATAAACACAAAGTCCCATGTCTTAGGGTTCCAGGGACATATCGCACGCTCTCTAACGATTTTTCTACAATTTATTAGGGATTTTACAAAACCGGTTAACTGCACAGCGAAAACAGCACCTTTCATTACAAAACAGCGGTTTGACACTAGCTACGGTCCGAACTGGTTTTTCCGCAAAACATAAGAAACTTACTAGACTCATAAAGGGAACTTTTGGCACTGGTTTCACTCCAATACGACGTTCCTATAAAAAGTTATGGCTTTCCCAAAACAGTGGCAGAAACTGTGACTTTTAAAACGGAACGCGATCTGCTACATCCGGACCTGCTGTATAAACAGCCAATTTACGCCTAGCTAGAGGCCGAACCGGACTTCCGCTAAAACACGAAAAGTGTGTCCGGCACAGAATGCGAACCGTGGGCACCGGATTCGCCTCAATCCGAGCTACGACGGAAACGTTATGGCCGTCGCAAAACAGTGGCAGACAAACGTTTTCACATAAAATGACAAATATTGTTTATAAACCCATTAAGACATAGCTTAACCCAAACAGACCCGAACAGCCTACAAGCTTACTGGAAAGGGCTGTACTACGCTGGACAACCACCGAGCACCACCCACTTCCGCCTCGGGCAGCGGTGATGGTTGGCGGCGGCGACAAGGGTTACGGTAACACTCTCCGGCGAGACCTCCCAACGTCACCCACTCCCGCCACACTCGCAAAACGTACCCGCACCCTGCACCCACCCCTCTGCCGCCACCACGGCGGCGTGCAGCGGCGGCCCCACCACCGGCAGCCGTGGCTGCGGCGGTGGTGGCGGCGGTTCACGGCAGAAAAATGGCAAACGGCACTAACGAAAAGGGAGATACACTTACCTCGACGAACCCTTCTTCCTCGTCTTTTCCGGCAGCAAGACGATGGCGTTACCCTTCTTTTTCTCTCCCGGCTTCTCTCTTTCCCTCTCTCTCTCTCTCTCTCTTCTCCGGCCGGCGACAACGAACGAAAAAAAAAATGGGGAAGAAGCCGTAGGGTTGGTTTTGCTAATCTTTTTCTTTCTCTTGTGAATCACGGCACCCCAAAACAACAAAAAAAAGAGGAGGGTTCGTTTTATGCAAAGCTTGGGCCGAAAACTTAAACAAGTTTTGGCCCTTTGACACTAATGGCCCCTCAACTAAAAACCTTCTCGCAATTAACCAAAATTCTGACATATTTAACGATTAGGTCCAACTCGACTAACCCCGTTAACGGAAACCACATAAAATAAAACCTAAAAGAAAAGATTTAATACTAATAAATTACATACCGGGACACGGGCTTTACAATGTAGATGGAGCGGTCCATGCCTTAGCCACCTCACCAAAAGATAACAATCCATCACCTAAAAATCTTTTTCTCAAGTCAAAATATCCTTCCCGTGCATTTATTTTAAAAAGAAATTTATTTTATTTACAATATAATAATGGATTAAAAAATAATTTAATAAAATAAATAGTTTTTAATTTTTTTACCTACACAAATTAATTACAACTTTTACCAACACAAATTAATTACACAATTTAATTACTAACTTCCAACTACACAAATTAATTACCAATTTTTACCTATAAAAAACTTACGTACATCATTTTAAATTACATCTTCAAATCTTCAACTCTTTCAATTTTTTACTCTCTTCCAATATGGATCCTAACCACACAAACTATTTTATGAGTTTGTTGAACTCACCCGTCAATGATACGAGTTCACCAAATACAACAAATAGACAAGGTCAACCGAATTTTCTACCATATCCATTTTCACCGCTTTACGCACACACTCAAGATTCTTCTCACGGTACGTCAAAAGTCGTTTTTTATTTCCGCCAAAAACTCAATATTCTATGTTCACACTAAATCCATATATGCCTACATTTCTATCACAACCCACAACGAATGCACCGAATGATTTTTCTGAAATTCCACCATTTTCTACCCAAGAAAGTTTAGAAAATAAAGAGCTTGACAAAAATAATCATTCGAAAGCATTAAATAAAGAAAAATGGAGCCACAAGGAAGATGAATTAATGATAAGTGTTTGGCTCGTTATTTCCACTGATAGCGTGGTTGGCACCAATCAACAAAGCAAAGATTTTTGGAAAAGAATTGCGGAGTATTATAATACTCATCGCGCTTCTTTCATCGAAAGAAAAACAAATGTTTTGAAATCTCATTATTATAGGATAAATCCTCAAGTAAATGACTTCAATCAAGGTTTTATTCGATTAAAAATAAACATCATAGTGGGTGATCATGGGGTGTCGACAATTATGTTGGGAAGCAGTTGCATCTCAAGACCTTTGGATTTGGCATGCTTTTTTTGGTGTTGCAGGTTCTAACAATGATATAAATGTCCTAAATCACTCTCCTTTGTTTAATAATGTATTACAAGGTTATGCTCCACAGGTACAATTTGTTGTGAATGGAACAGAATATAATAAGGGATATTATCTTGGTGACGGCATATATCCGGAGTGGGCTACGATCGTGAAAAGCTTTTCACATCCATCAGACCCTAAAAGAAAAAAGTTCAAAGAAATGCAAGAGGCGGCTAGAAAAGATGTAGAACGAGCGTTTGGTGTTCTTCAATCTCGTTGGGCAATTATAAGAGGACCAGCAAGATTTTGGCAAATCAAAATAATGAGTGACATCATTTATACATGCATCATATTACATAATATGATTATAGAAAACGAAGGGACTTCAGCAACTAGTTGGTCCGAAGACAATGTAGATCCTCCAATACCCGTATCTCAAGGAACTGTTCAACAATTTCAACAATACCTTCAAATGAATGCTGGAATACGTGACCGTTCAGTACATCATCAATTTCGAGCAGATTTGATCGAACATATTTGGCAACGATTTACAGAAGATTGATGTATGTTTATTAAAATTGTTTTTTAGTTATTGTAATTTTTAATTATTGTCTTTTAATTATTATAAGTATATTTTAGTTATTGTCTTTTAATTATATAATAGTAAAAAAAATTATTATATAAATCATGAACCGGTCCATGATTGGAGGTGAAAGGTTTATAAAATGAATAGGAAAGAGAAAACTGATGTGACAGAGAGAGAAAACTGATGTGGCAAAGTCATGAACCTCTGAAGAGGTTCATGACTGCAGATGCTCTTACTGAAATAATGTGGAGAGTAGGAAGTCTGCAATTTGTGAAGGAATTCTAGGGGTGGTCTGAATTTAAAGAATTATGAATTGAGTTGCATTGATATGAATATGTTCGATTGTCCAAACTTTGAAGAACATAAGATTCTTTCTCATGAACAATTCTTTTAATCAATATCTCTTCATGTTTATGACACACTTTCTTCTGAAATGTAAGCTGATATAGTTCATTGAATGTGTATTTAAGGAATGCTGTTGAACACTGCGTAAGAAGAATTGGCGCCACTTCAAAGCTCTCTCGAAAATCTGTGTAGGATATAGTTCACTTTTCATTAATCACACTTCTAGTTTGATCATGATTGCATAAACTAATAACTGGATTATCTTCACATTATCACAAAAAGCCATAAAATGAAAAAGATACGAATGAAAGCATGTCTGGAAATATTTTAAGGTTATATTGGTAAAACATAAGTTTATTCCATCTTGTTCCATGGGGTGGGGGTGAAACAAGATTGTTCCACTTTATTTCACTCTATTCCTGTTTGTTCCACATAAAAGCCCCGTCAAACGTGAAACAGTGATCCTTGTTCTGTTATGTCATGTCCGGTGTACCAAACGCACCCTAAGTGATCAGATCTATGCCGATCTGAATTTAGATGACTAGTTTCAAATTTCAATTCAGGAGTATATATAGGACCAAAATCTACCATAGTCTATTTGAGGAGATATTATTTGTGCCAGCAGCAGTAGTTATTATTTTGACATAATGAATTGCTGCTAGATCAAGAGAAAAGCTGAGATATTTTAGGGGACGTTCACCAAGCGCTTACCCGGGTAAACGTTACTGGTAAAATTCAACACTATCACTTACTTACCGGGTAAGATTTTAGTCCACCAAAACGGTATCGTTTGCAACAATTTTCCTGGTAAGCACTAACCGTGGTAAGAGTTTCGCCCTCACTTATCGGGTAAGACTTTCGGTCCTTGTCATAGCTCTTACCGGGTATGATTCTTGGTCCTTGCCATATTTATCCGGTAAGGTAATGTGATGGTTTTTATAATCATAAGTTATTGTAGTTTTTTCTAGAATTTGTTTTAACAAATTCAAAATTTGTAGTATATATATAATAGATTGTAAATTCTTTTAATTAATATATTATATTATTTACTTTTTCTTTATTCTATTATATAGAATTGTTTTAATTATATTATGAAATATCGTAATTGATTATTTTTCCAATATGTCTTTTTTGGACATGTTACATGTTTATCAGCTAGTTTTTGCCAAACATGACTTATTTATAAGCTATGAGCTAGTTTGCCAAACATAGCCTCAATATACTCGGTTTGTATTGTTTGTTTGAATATTTTTATTCCAACAATGATTTCAGAATTGTGTGGTTTTTAGATAATTAAGTAAAAAAAATATTTTGTCATGAAATTAGAAAAGTTTAAAACCCCGTGGTAAAATATAAAAATAGTTAATTGGAGTAAATTACTGTTTTGGTCCCTAAGGTATGTCAAAAATTACGAAACTGGTCCTTTAACTTCAAAAATTATAGTTTTGGTACCTCATGTATGCAGTTTGTTACGAAATTGGTCCCTCGAGCTGACGGCCGTCTATTTTCTCCGTTAAGCTCGAGGGTAAAATGGTCTTTTTACCCTTTTTCATTTATTTTACCATTTTTTAATTAATTATAGAGAAAATTACAGTTTCGGTCCCTTAACATTTATATTTATATTTTATTTTATTTTTCTTAAATCTTCATCTTCTCCGAAAACATGAAGAACACCATTTTTAGTTCTTTATTTCTTCTCTTTCTTTCTTTCTTCTCTGCAAATCAGATCTGTTTTTTATAAACAAATCAGATCCGTTTTTTATAAACAAATCAGAAAAACCATCATCAACCCACCACCACCATATTTCTTTCTTCTCTTCTTCTTTCTTTATATATACACACACAGATACAATATATATATATATATATATATATACATACACACATCATCACCATCATCAACCCACCACCACCATCTTTCTTTCTTCTCTCATTTCTTCTGTTTCTTTCTTTATACACACACACACACGGATACAATATATATATATATATATATATATATATACACACACACCACCCACGACCACCATCGTCAACCCACCACCTTCTCATTACATTTCTCCATCTTCTTTCACCATCCACCATGAAAAAGAAAGTTGCAGAGAAGAAAGAAAGAAAGAGAAGAAAAAAAGAAATAAAAATGGTGTTCTTCATGGTGTTCTTCATGTTCTTGGAGAAGATGAAGATTCAAGAAAAAAAATTAAAAAAAATATATAAATGGTATAATTAAGGGACCAAAACTGTAATTTACTCTATAATTAATTAAAAAATGTTAAAAGAAATAAAAATATATAAAAAGACCATTTTACCATCGAGCTTAACGGAGGAAATAGACGGCCGTCCGCTCGAGGGACCAATTTCGTAACAAACTGCATACGTCAGGTACCAAAATGGTAATTTTTTAAGTTAAAGGACTAGTTTCGTAATTTTTGACATACCTTAGAGACCAAAACAGTAATTTACTCTAGTTAATTGTGTGGTTCTAAAAAATATAAGAGTAAATTACGTTTTTCGTCCCTGTAGTTTGCTAAAAATTGCGGATTTCATACCTATGGTTTCAAAATTTCGTTTTTTGTCCCTATGGTTTGCAATTCATTTCTATTTTGGTCCCTAAGTCCAAAATACTACTTTTAAGTATGAAGGATTAAAATAGAAAAGTATTACAAACCATAGGGATGAAAATAGCAATAGAATTTAAACCATAAGGACAAAAAAGATGATGAATTATAAACCATAGGGATGAAAATTGCAATTTTAAAAGCATAAGGACGAAAATAGAAATTTTCAACAAACCATACGGACTAAAAATGTAATTTACTCAAAATATAATCATTTGGTCTAATGAAAAAAAAAGATAATCTTATTCGAATGATACTTAACAACTTTCACTTGAACGATGTAAATAGTAGAAGGACGATTAGTTTACTCTTTATATTCCTCACGTTTTTATTTTACACCTTTTTTTTGGGAAGGGTGTCCTAGAGCCTAGGCTATGCCTAGACTAATCCCTTGACAAATTATGACTGTAGTACATCAGTCATTCAACCCTGATTAAACCTCAGTGGCTACAATTGTTGTGTACGCCTGGATTAGAACTTTATTTTACACCTTTATCATATTAAAAATATATAATCATATGATTTTCATTAATTCATATTGTTTATAATTTATTAGATTAAGAAACTATGTTATAGATTTACAAAAAGAAGGGCATGTTACGTTTGATTACTGTCCCTATTTTTATTGTTCATATTCATGGTAACACACTCAACCAAATCCATTTACAAGCAACAATGGAAGAAGATAACGTAACTTAGTGGCTTTTCCATCAAACAAGTCATTTATGATGAGAAAATAGACATTTTATGGGTTTTAAACAAATATCTAAGAATTCTGCTCAACAGGAATTCGTCAACCAACCATGCGTTGACACATGGATTTTGTCAAATGTCTCCACCTAATCCAAACTGGCAAAATTTTGAATTTTTGTAATACGTGATCTGTGTAGCTTTTCTACTGATTGACGGAATTTATGCTAAGAGTGGATGGATAGTCACCAATTTTATAGTGCAAGTTATTTGGAACCTTTTGATATAATTAACATATCTTGTTATAAAACTTATTGTAATGCACGGAATTTTCGGTAATTAATCATCACCCGTATGTTTTTGCAACGTGTTAATGATAGGATTTATGTTAGGTAATCATTGCTTTGAGCCCCTAAGAGTATCAAGAGTGTTGGCGTTGAAAAAGTCGAGTTTCGAAGCTTGGTACAGGCTTGGCTACAACGCCCGGCGACTATAGTCGCACCTGTCATTGTAGCAGCAAAGGAACAGTCACCCCAACGACTATGCCACTGGCAATGTCGCCTGGCAATGTCACCAAGACAGGTTTAAATCGCGATTTTCAGCTATTTGGCTCATTTCCCTTCATCCTATCAACTATACTCTCTCCCCAAAACCTCCCAAATTGTTCCTACATCATTTATTGCTATCCTAGGGCATTTAAGACCAAATCCTTGGGCATAAGTGATGGATCTTCATCTAGACAAGTGTGGAAGAGTGTGGAAGCTAGGGAACAAAGCTCACCATCTCTATCTCCACTTTCAAGCAACATCTAGGGTTTTATAGGTTTTCTTACAAAACCTACATTGTGAGTTCATCCATACTCCTACACTCTTTACATGTTAAATCTTTAAGTTGTAACCTTCTAAACTTCTCTTTTAACTTGTTATTTCTTGGATTTATGGATATTAACCCAAAAACCTATTTTGGAGATTTTTGGGGTTTTGAATTGGTTGGAAATGTTTGGGAAGATGAATACATGATACTTGAGGGTGCATTTATGATTCTTATGTGAGTGAGTTACATTTCTTTCACATTTATGAGTTTAAGAACCTAGGTCAAAATCTAGGGTTTTGAATTACTTGGTGATTTTAGCAAGGAAATGATGGATGTTGGTTTTCCATGTTGAAGTGATGTTTAAAATGATATTGGGTGAATTTTGGGAATTTATACCTAAGTGATACTTTGTGGCTAAGTCTAATTATTGGAAAGTTTCTCTATTGTTATGATGACATTGAACTCCCTCCTTTTTGTGGGTGAAATAGACTTTTGATTTCATCAATGATTGGCATTTGGTATTCGATTTATATTGTGTATTAATGAGTCATGAAGTGTCTACATTGTTATGTTTATGAGATGAATTTTCCTACGGAATAATGGAACTAAAGACTTGGAAAGAGTTGATGTTCGAGGTGACTAGAGATCCGATTTGGGTTGATGTCTTAATAGACTAAAGACCCGGTTTGGGTTGATGTCCCAATAGACTAAAGACCCGGTTTGGGTTGATGTCCCAATAGACTAAAGACCCGGTTTGGGTTAATGTCTCAATAGACTAAAGACCCGGTTTGGGTTGATGTCTCTATAGATTAAAGACCCAGTTTGGGTTGATGTCCAAGATTGACTAAAGACCTGGTTTGGGTTGACATCCCGAATGAAATTATGTGCGAAGGACTATTATATGGCAATGGGTGAAAGTCATATTTTATAATTCTTGCTTTATTTATTTCACTTATCAATTGTTTGTTCTCACTAGGCTTTAGCCTAACACTTCTTCTTGGAATGACATGTTTAGCGGAATAGCGGGTCTTTCTAGAGGTGGGACTTATCGGGTTTGAAGGAAGTGTAAAGAGAGGAGGTGATTGCATTTTTGGTAAAGAGGGATAGCGACGTACATTTGTTCTAGCCAAACATTCATTTGGAAGTGAGATAACAACACCTGTCTGTAATATAAGTTGTCGTGTTTAGATTAGTAGGTTGTTGAGTTGTATCTCATTTATTAACAGATTTTGTAAACGCCATACTATTTCCCCTTTTGGGTAATTTGTTTACGATAGTTTGGTTAATTTTCGCAATTATTCAGGATTAAATTTACCCCAATTTTTAAGGTGTTACACATATATAGTATCAACTTGATATAATAGAGAATTTTATTCCATTTAAATATAACTGATTGATTATGAAGACATGATTAACTTATTTGATCAAAATGTCAAACATCATGATTACAAAAAAAAGGTAATCATGAAGTTAAAACCAATCCAATCTTAATTTACAAAAGTTATATATTTAAGAGTAAATTATGGATTTGGTCCTTAAGGTATGTTAAAGATTACGGATTTTGTCTCTAAGGTATGTCAAAAATTACGGATTTGGTCCCTAAGGTATGTCAAAAATTACAGATTGGTCCTTTAACTTCATTGATTACATGATAACCCTCCAGGTATGCAATTTGTTATGGATTTGGTCCCTCGAGTAAACGACCGTCTATTTTGTCCTTTAAGTGTGAGGGTAAATTAGTCATTTTATCTTTTTATTTTATTTTACCATTTTTTCAAATCATAAAAACAAAATCTATAATAAACTCAAAATTTTGTATCAGATCATCATGAAACCCAAAATTTTTTAGAAGCAAAACGTAACCCTCAAATCTAGATCTGGACAATACTGAGAGAGAGAGAGAGAGAGAGAGAGAGAGAGAGAGAGAGAGAGAGAGAGAAGACGTCGGGATCTGGAAACGCCGGAGACGATGGAGAAGACGTCTGGATCTGGAGAAGACACCGGAGACGATGGAGAAGACGTCTGGATCTGGAGAAGACACCGGAGACGATGGAGAAACATCGGAGAAACGTTTGAGAAGACGTCGGGATCTGGAAACGCCGGAGACGATGCTGGAATCAGGAAATGTCGGAGACGATGCTGGGATATGGTTCGAACTCACAGACTTGCGGATCTCGTCGTGATCACCTTCATCGTTGGACTCCACATGGGCTTCCACATGGGCGATGTAAACCAGACGGGATCTGCTAATAAGTCTGCTCATTTCTGATTTGCTTTTCCTCGATCTGTTGCACCTCTCTCTCTTATTTTTGTGTCTTTGATCTAGGTCCTGAATTCGTTCCTGAATACTGTTCAATAATGTTTTTTAGGGTTTCCGTTTATAGTTTGATATAGATTTTAGATTTGGGATTTTGAAACACTTTTAGATTGGGAATTTGAAAGAGGTTTTGGTTTTGATTTTGATTTGGGATTGGAATTGGATTTGGAATTTGTTAAATATTCTTCGTGTTCTTGGAATTGGATATGGATTTAAGGTTTTATTTTTGGTGTTATTGGTGTGTTTTTTGTCTCCGTGTTCTTTGTGGTTTTCGTGATGTTTGTGGTGTTCATCATGATGTTCATGGGGAAGATGACTATTCAAGAGAAAAATCTGGGTTATGGTTTGATTTAGGTTTTTAAAATCTGGGTTGGTCTTGGTGTTCTTGGTATGGTATTCTTTAAAAATATGAAGATTCAATAAAATACAACAAAAAAAATAATAAAATAATAAAAAAATAATTAAAATAGAAGAAAATGATAAAGGGACAGAATACCCTTGGAGCTAATAGAGAATTCTAATTGGTGTTTGCTCGAGGAACCAAATTCGTAACAAATTGCATATTTGGAGGGTTATCATGTAATAAATGAATTTAAAAGACCAAATCCGTAATTGACTATATAACTAAATATGATAACCGGGTGAACAAGGAATATGAATAACTTTTTTGTGTACATCTTGTATCGTACTCCATCATGTATGTTTTTTTTTAATACACGTGCTATTTCTAAGTTCTAAGAGCATCTCTAACAGCTATTTAAAATGGAAAAAGTGAGATTTTAGCATTTTTGTTGCTCCAACAACTATGCTATCTTCCATGTTAAAATAGAGAAAAGAGGAGAGAGATTGTAAAAATGTCTAAATTTAGAGACATTTCTAAATAGATGGTTTCCTCTCAAAACTAATTATTACCCTAAAAAGAAAACTTTTTTCCTCCAAACATTCCATATATTGAATATTTTAATAAGATAATTAACACTAGAGTTGCTAAAATAACAGAGCTGTTAATGCAATTTTTTTTAGAGTGACTCGCGACTATGACACAGGGCACAGTCGCCGTGTCATAGTCGCCGTCAGGGTCCAGGGTTATAAAAACCACCTCCTATCCGAATTTTAGCTACTTTTCCTCCACTTCATCTTAGGGCTTCGTTGGCGATTTTCCTCCTCTTGTGGCCTCTATCTTCATTTATTACTCTTCAAGAATCAAACTTGGTGCATTCAAGGCCATTTGCTAGTGGTTGGGGAGCTTCTCATCTCAAGTGTTCTTCCCTACTTTCTAGGGTTTCCTCTATTTTTCTAGGTTTTGCTAGAAAACCTAAGTATTCAAACTCTTGATAACCCTATTTGCATGCCTTATACTTGTTCTTTTACTTGTTATCTAACATTTCTCTTGAAAAGCTCCATATTATGCTATTAAGCTCATTTCTCCATACATAGGGGATTTGATGTTTAATGAAGAAGAAAAAGGTTATGTGGAAGTGTTTCCTACTTGACTTTGCATTTTTCATGATGGTAACTATTGTGGGAAGGTTTTGTCTTATTTTAGGGTTTTGGGCTTAATGACTTGGCTTATGGCTTAATGAGTAATTACATGGCTTAATGATGATACTCCGTCTTAAAATAAGTATTGCCTTATGTATTGTTACATTTGATGCCATACCCCATGGTTATACATGTCTATATATGATAATATGCTTTGGAAGTATGTATGTATGGAACCTAAGTGCTTAATCGACATGTGATTGAGATGTTAATATTACCATGTGGAAATACATGTTAATGAGATGGGTGGACCATGTTCTTTGGGAAGGTTATACATTGATGTATATGTACTACTTGGAGTAGTTGTTTGATGGTATTTATATTTTGGATGAATCATCAAGTAGGCACTAGGAGGATATAGTTTTGGGTGCCATCTTGGAGGTATGTGCCTAGATCTCCGCCTTTGGGGCAATGCCTTGGAGGTAGTCCCCAATGTGCCGGGCCTTGAGGTGTTACTCATTGGAGTAGACACTAAGGTATATTGTCTCTTGAGGTGTAACTTGATTTGGTGTTTTGGGTCTCCCCCATTGATTCCAATTTATAAATGACCATGTGTATGAATTGTATATATGAAATACTGCATGCTATATTATCTGTTCGTCTCACTGGGCTTTTTGGCCTAACACTTGTTTGGTGTTTTATGTGTATCGCAGATCTTAGCGGAGCCGCCTCTAAGGAGGATTAGGCGAGAGTGTGAGCCTGGGAGTACTTTTGGGATGCCGTTGTTAGGAGGCTATCAGACTAGAGATGACACCCTTTTTGTAATCTTATTTCTACGTTTGAAAAATAGATTAGTCGGTTGTGTCGTGTCACCAAGATTTGAAATTGACTCACCGATGTTCCTCCTTATATCTTACTTAGAATATTTTAGCATGGTTCTTTAAATGGCTTGTACAAGATAACAACTGTTCGGTGAAGTCGAAGATCAACCGAAACCAAGTTTGAAGAAATTCTCATTGTGGAAATAAGAAGATTCTTCTCAAGATATATACAAGTCATTGTCCGCCGATTGTGTCTGCACACATCGGTGGATATCCTCTCCACCAATTGTGTCTTCACACATTGGTGGACATACTCTCCACCGATTGTGTCTTCACACATCGGTGGACATCCTCCCCACCGATTGTGTCTTCACACGTCGGCCAGATTTATCCCACCGATAAGGATGCTCAAATCGGTGGGATCTTTGTATGAATGGTTTTCTTTGAAGATTGTTTTAAAGACTCAAGTCAAATATATCGGTGGAACTCCATCGGTGTGATTGTCTTGGAATACACATCAAGAAGATCATGGGACAATATCATCCTTTGCCAGATAAAAGTGATTGTTTGTCCTTTTATCCATTATCAGTTAAAGTCCCTTTCTGTAACGACCCGATTTCCAAATAGATAACAAATAACATACATTATCTAACATCGTTACATAACAAAGATACATCATATATCAAATAAGGTCCCTTAGTCTTTACAATCCAAAATAAGATAATTCATTACAAACTTTTTCCTAGTTACATTACATCATAACTACAAAACATGTCATGATCTTCAAAAATATACACCTTCTCCAAAGTTATTCACCGATTACCCTGCTTACTTGTCCTTACTTGATCCACGACCTGGAATACATATTTTAAAAACAAAATGAGGGTTAGACCTAAAGGTCTAGTGAGAAAATCCATGTTTCTTTGAAAATCCTTTGCACACTACCATTCACATAATACAAACACAATTACCAATTATGACTCAATCATCATGTATTTTCCCACCTCATTCTCTTGGCCATATTAGTTGGTTGCAAGCCAACTAATAAATTAACTTCACTGTACGACAATTACAGCCAACAACGTTGTACGAATATTACAGCCAACACACCGGTCCTAAGCCCGGACACGTATCCTCGTATCGTAGAATACTCATGTAAATACAATATCTCAATATATTATATTACATACATAAACGCATAAGCATACCATCTATCACATTCCCAATCTACGCATATATGTATTCCAGTTTCAAAACGTTTTAAAGTAAAACTCACCTGTTTGTCTTATCAAAACGTTCTCCAAGCTTTTCTTAAACAATTCAGCTTCACTTTAATTTCACAGAATCTGAAACAATCATATACAAGTATTGTTTTACCACTTTGAACACATAAGACTTGCTAGGACTAAGAGCTTTAGATAACTCTATCTAACTCTTATTCTCAATTATCTTCCCCAAGCCCGAACTTATGTCAAGTCCATAGTATTTTAGTCCTCATTCATATTCTATCCAAAAGTCAACAAAACACAAGCTACTGGATACTCAAAAGTATTTAAACTCTCCAAAATGACCAAACAGCAAAAGTATCCGGATATCATAAGTTATCCGGACAATACAACTTTTCCGGACAGCACATGTATTCCGGACAACTAAAACAATCAGGACACCAAAGAAATCCGGATACCATCCGGTATCCAATTCTTATTCGGAAAACATAGGAAAAAGGAACTTACCCGGATAAAACCCCCGTCCGGACACCTTTAGAACATTACCCGGACACCACCAACAAAACTACCCGGACACCTTCGTTTCATCCGGACACCTCTGTCGGTTTACCCCAATTTTACCCAGATTTGACAGATTTTAACCTCAGGCCCGAATTTAATGATTCTACTCCGATAGGAACTATTAACTAGCAATTATAGACATAATTTACAAAGGAAACATACCTTAATTCACTTCCAAGCACACCAAATGAATCCCTAGCTTTACTTCTTCTCTTTTCTTCTTTTGCTCTCAATACACACACACACACACACTAAAATTCTGTTTTTGTGAAATATCTGAATTGTCTAAGTGATAATATCTACTAAATTTACAATCTTAACCCCTAAACTATTTATTAATGACTAAGACACCTTTATCCTAAAAATTAACCCAAACCTACCCTAAACCTTAACTTTTAAAGTTGACTAAATTTAACGGAAAGAGGATTTAACTAACGAACTTACCTGGGGTATTACATCATCTCCCCCTTAAAAGAATTCCGTGCCGGAATTCGGTTAGGCAAAAAGATACGGGTACTTAGTTCTCATTTCGGATTCTGATTCCCAAGTAGCATCCTGACCTCTATGATGTCGCCACTGTACTTTCACTTGTCTGATCTCCTTATTCCGCAAAACTTTAACTTTACGGTCTACAATGGCTTCTGGTTCTTCTGCATAATTTAGCTTTTCATCAACTTGTATATCGGGTAGAGACACTGCCTGATTTGGCGTAACTAGACACTTTCGAAAATTCGATACATTAAACGCGTTGTGAATCCTGCTTAACTCTGACGGAAGATCCAACCTGTATGCTACTTCACCGATCCTTTCTGTAATTGCAAACGGTCCAATGTACCTCGGACTAAGTTTACCCTGCTTCCCAAACCGAATGACTCCTTTCCAAGGTGAGACTTTTAACATTACAAAATCTCCAACTTGGAATTCTAACGGTTTCCGGCGTCGGTCGGCGTAGCTTTTCTGTCTATCTTGAGCCACTTTCAATCTCCCCCACTTCGTTCCAACACAAAGGAGTTCGACATTTTCTACCATATAAAACTTCAAACGGTGCCACTTGAATGCTGGAATGATAACTGTTATTGTAGGCAAATTCGATCAATGGCAAATGCTTATCCCACGATCCCCCAAAGTCAACAATGCAAGCCCGAAGCATATCTTCTAATGTCTGAATCGTTCGTTCACTCTGACCGTCAGTTTGAGGATGATACGCTGTGCTTAATTTTATCTGCGTCCCCATTTCCTTTTGAAACTTCTCCAGAATCTGGAAGTAAAACGACTATCACGATCAGAAATGATCGAGATTGGAACTCCATGTCGAGTTACTATTTCGTCAATGTACAATTTGGCTAATCGTTCCAATGAATCAGTTTCCTTTATCGGTAAAAAGTGTGCAGACTTCGTCAACCTGTCGACTATCACCCAAATAGAATCAAATCCCTTCGGAGTCCTTGGTAGCTTTGTGATGAAATCTGTAGTAATCTGTTCCCATTTCCACATCGGTATTTCCAATCGTTGTAACTGACCAAACGGCTTTTGATGTTCAATCTTTACCTTCTTGCACGTAGTACAACCTTCCACATGTTGAGCAATACTTCTTTTTATTCCCGGCCACCAATAGAATTGTTTTAGATCCTTGTACATCTTGTTCGTACCTGGATGAATAGAGAAACGAGATTGATGAGCTTCTTGTAGTACACGATCATGTAATCCACCCATACGAGGCACCCAAATTCTGTTCCCCAGACACAACAACCCACGGTCATCTTTTACTAGCAATGCTGACAGCCCCACTAACCGTTCTGATTTCAAATGTTCTTCTTGATAGGCTTCTATTTGACACTTCAGCAATTCGTCAAAGATGTTAGGTAGAAGCTCAGTTCGTAGTGCAATAGCTTTTATTGTTCCACTTCTTTCTTGACGACTCAGCGCATCAGCTACCACGTTCGCCTTTCCCGGATGATAAAGAATTTCACAGTCGTAATCATTCACCAATTCTAGCCATCTTCTTTGCCTCATATTTAATTCCTTCTGATCAAAAAGATGTCGGAGACTCTTATGATCGGTATAAATTTGACATTTAGAGCCGTAAAGATAATGTCTCCAAATCTTCAACGCGAATACAACTGCTGCCAGTTCCATTTCATGTGTAGGATACTGTCTTTCATGATCTTTTAACTGACGAGAAGCATAAGCAATAACCTTTCCACGCTGCATAAGTACACATCCCAATCCCAGTTTGGAAGCATCACTATAAACAACAAAGTCCTCGGAACCTTCCGGTAGTGACAAAATCGGCGCGCTGCAAAGTTTCTCTTTCAAAATTCTGAATGCTTCATCCTGTTCCGCTTTCCATTCAAACTTTAGATTCTTCCGAGTCAGCTTGGTCAACGGCGTAGCGATACGAGAGAAGTCCTTTATAAACTTTCGATAGTAGCCGGCTAAACCCAGAAAACTACGTACTTCAGTTGGCGTTCTCGGCGGTTCCCACTTTTCAATCGCTTCCACTTTCATCGGATCCACTTGAATGCCTTTCTCGGAAACTACATGCCCCAGAAACTGAACTTCTCGTAGCCAGAATTCACATTTCGAAAATTTAGCATACAACTTTTCTTTCTTCAATAACTCCAAAATCAAACGAAGATGTTGTGCGTGCTTCTCTTTGGACCGGGAATAGACAAGTATATCATCGATAAATACAATAACAAATTTATCGAGATACGGCTTACATACCCGATTCATTAAATCCATAAAGGCAGCTGGAGCGTTCGTCAGTCCAAACGGCATCACTAAGAATTCATAATGACCATACCTTGTGCGAAAAGCAGTCTTCTTTAACCTTCAGCTGATGATAACCAGATCTTAGATCAATCTTGGAGAAATAATAAGCTCCAACTAATTGATCGAAGAGGTCATCAATTCTGGGAAGCGGATACTTGTTCTTGATCGTGCGCTTATTCAGTTCCCGGTAGTCAATACACATTCTCATCGAACCATCCTTCTTTTTCACAAACAAAACTGGTGCACCCCACGACGAAGAACTGGGTCTGATGAATCCTTTATCGGAAAGATCTTGCAGTTGCGTCATCATTTCTTTCATCTCTGGTGGCGCTAAACGATACGGTGCACAGGCTATAGGAGCGGCTCCAGGAATCAGATATATACCAAACTCTACTTGTCTAACGGGCGAAAGACTATTCAAGTCTTCAGGGAATACTTCCGAAAATTCACTAACAATAGGAATATCTTCCAACTTATTCTTTTCTGGTTTAATATCTATCACATAAGCTAAATAACTCGAGCAACCTTTATTAACACACTTACGGGCTTTTATCATAGATATAAGACAAGACTGATGATTTCTACGATCACCATAAATCACTACCGGTCCCTTCTCAGGTAATACAACATTTATTAATTTCTTATCACAAACTATGTTAGCCTGATTCTCGGCTAACCAATCCATCCCCACTACCACATCGAACTCGATCAAGGCTATAGGAAATAATTGTATCGGTACTCCACACCCCTCTATATTTATCACACAACTATCAAAAACTTCTTTAACCGATACCTGATTATCATTTGCAGTATCTACCATTAAAGCATGATCTAACACTTTAGGCTTTAAACACAGATAAGCAGCAAATGAAGGAGACACGAATGATCGGTTTGCACCGGAGTCAAATAACACTTTAGCACGTGTAGAGTTTATTAAAAATGTACCTGTAACCACATCCGGAGTTTCCTCCGCTTCTTGTGCTGTCATCAAAAATGCACTACCCCTTGTTCTTGGTGGCTCTAGTCTTGGTACTACCGGTCTGACAACCGTTGGTTTCCCTGATGTACCCCCTTGCTGTATTCTTCCCCTCGGACAATCAGACTGAATGTGATCCGTAGAATTACATGAGAAACAAAACCGCATCACTCGACAGTCTTTAACAACATGCCCGGTCTTCCCACACCTATAACAAACCCGAGAATCAACTTGAAAATTTCCTTGGTGGATACGGTTGCATTTCGGACAAGGTCTTTCCGCTGGTCGGAAAGGTGGACGGTTATCAAATCGCTGAAACCTGGACTTCCTCGGATCATACTGCGGTCCTTCCCACTTTCTTTTCCCCGTACCTTTATCACTAATACTTCTCCCTTTATCCTGCTCCACGGTTTCCGCGGCGTCTACTGCGGCGGAGAAAGTTTTTGGTCCTTTAGCAATCACAAAACTTCTAACTTCCGCATTCAATCCGAAGATAAACCTTTCAATCTTCATTGCCTCCGTGGCAACGTAGTATTCCGCGAAACGAGACTTTTCCAAAAAACGAGCGGTGTAGTCACGAACTGATAAGTTCCCTTGCTGCAAGTTCATAAACTCTCCTTCCAATTGTTTAACTGCTGCTTGGGGACAAAACTGTTTCCTGAAAGCTATCACGAATTCTTCCCAAGAGTAAGCAGAATATATATCAGATCCTCCCGAGGAAATATGAGCTTCCCACCAGTATAGGGCATCACCTTTCAACATTGCAGCTCCATAGAGTACTCTATCCTCTTCAGCGCATTTACTAGTCTTGAAGATAGCTTCTATTTCCTTGAGCCACTTCATAGCTTTCACTGGATCCCGATCTCCTGAGTAAGTTGGAGGCTTACAACTTAAGAACATTTTATAGTCACACTTCCTTAGTACTGGTGTGATTGTAGGTGTAATAGGCATCTCGTCTTCCTGACCAGGATATGGTGTATCGGCTTCATTATGACGAGTTCGATCAAACATGGCTTGTATACTGGCCTGCAGTCTTCCCATTTCGGCTGTTAAATCGCCCTAGTAACAAATTCATTACCTCTCGGCGGAGCTCCACTCCCAGTTCTACCCCCAATTCTGCCTCCAATTCTGCCTCTACCTCTTTCTCCCCCTCTTCCCCTTCCTCCGGCGGTTGGGTTTGTTCTATTCGGATTTCCTCCTTCTTCCCGATCCGTTTGTCTAGTACCACTTGCCATTATGTTGATTCAGACAAGGTTAATATACACACAAGCACATACCCCATATAACAAAGTATTCCAGTTCAAACATGTACCTGTAAGATCACAATTACACTGGCCAGGTGTAAAAATGAAATTACCTTACATGATGTTCCTTCTACCTTTTTATATTTAACACCCCAAGGTTCTACAACAATAGGGACATCCTACTTCACATGCAGTTTAAGTCTAGGTGCAGATACTAATACCTAAATCCCTTAAACTAGGGCTCTGATACCATCTGTAACGACCCGATTTCCAAATAGATAACAAATAACATACATTATCTAACATCGTTACATAACAAAGATACATCATATATCAAATAAGGTCCCTTAGTCTTTACAATCCAAAATAAGATAATTCATTACAAACTTTTTCCTAGTTACATTACATCATAACTAAAAAACATGTCATGATCTTCAAAAATATACACCTTCTCCAAAGTTATTCACCGATTACCCTGCTTACTTGTCCTTACTTGATCGACGACCTGGAATACATATTTTAAAAACAAAATGAGGGTTAGACCTAAAGGTCTAGTGAGAAAATCCCTGTTTCTTTGAAAATCCTTTGCACACTACCATTCACATAATACAAACACAATTACCAATTATGACTCAATCATCATGTATTTTCCCATCTCATTCTCTTGGCCATACTAGTTGGTTGCAAGCCAACTAATAAATTAACTTCACTGTACGACAATTACAGCCAACAACGTTGTACGAATATTACAGCCAACACACTGGTCCTAAGCCCGGCCACGTATTCTCGTATCGTAGAATACTCATGTAAATACAATATCTCAATATATTATATTACATACATAAACACATAAGCATACCTTCTATTACATTCCCAATCTACGCATATATGTATTCCAATTTCAAAACGTTTTAAAGTAAAACTCACCTGTTTGTCTTATCAAAACGTTCTTCAAGCTTTTCTCAAACAATTCAGCTTCACTTTAATTTCACAGAATCTAAAACAATCATATACAAGTATTGTTTTACCACTTTGAACACATAAGACTTGCTAAGACTAAGAGGTTTAGATAACTCTATCTAACACTTATTCTCAATTGTCTTCCCCAAGCCCGAACTTATGTCAAGTCCATAGTATTTTAGTCCTCATTCATATTCTATCCAAAAGTCAACAAAACACAGGCTACTGGATACTCAAAAGTATTTAAACTCTCCAAAATGACCAAACAGCAAAAGTATCCGGATATCATAAGTTATCCGGACAATACAACTTTTCCGGACATCACAGGTATTCCGGACAACTAAAACAATCCGGACACCAAAGAAATCCGGATACCATCCGGTATCTAATTCTTATTCGGAAAACATAGGAAAAAGGAACTTACTCGGATAAAACCCCCGTCCGGACACCTTTAGAACATTACCCGGACACCACCAACAAAACTACCTGGACACCTTCGTTTCATCCGGACACCTCTGTCGGTTTACCCCAATTTTACCCAGATTTGACAGATTTTAACCTCATGCCCGAATTTAATGATTCTACTCCGATAGGAACTATTAACTAGCAATTATAGACATAATTTACAAAGTAAACATACCTTAATTCACTTCCAAGCACACTAAATGAATCCCTAGCTTTACTTCTTCTCTTTTCTTCTTTTGCTCTCAATACACACACACACTGAAATTCTGTTTTTGTGAAATATCTGAATTGTCTAAGTGATAATATCAACTAAATTTACAATCTTAACCCCTAAACTATTTATTAATGACCAAGACACCTTTATCCTAAAAATTAACCCAAACCTACCCTAAACCTTAACTTTTAAAGTTAACTAAATTTAACGGAAAGAGGATTTAACTAACGAACTTACCCGGGGTATTACACTTTCAGCATGGGTTCTATTCCTTGTACCAAGGAAAAGGTGATAATGACATATCAACTTTTCAAAAGTCTACTGGTACGAAGCAAGTCCCCTGAAGACAGGTGTCCCAAGCTTTCTGGAAATCTCTCTCAGTGCAAGAAATCTCCATATTGCTTAAAAACTTCATAGCTTTGTTCTAAGTGTTCTTAGTTGTTTTGTTTAGTATACTTTGTGAAAGATTGTTAGAATAGTTTATCTGTTCTTTTCCGCAACAGTCTTTAGTTTCTATGTGTAATTTTTGTTGAAAGTTTTTCAATAATAGAATTAAAATTGTGAAATTTTTGAGTATTGTATTCAACCCCCCCTTCTACAATACTTGTTAAGCCATTTGGGACTAACAAGTGGTATCAGAGCAGAAATTTTAACTCATAAACTTGATCTGCGATGGCTGCCTCTTTATCTTCAAATGCTGAAAATGCTCTTCAAAACAACTCTTATGAAAATGGTTCCATTACCAAACCTCCTAAGTTTAATCCTAACAACTTTTCTCTTTGGAAAAGTCGTATGATGCTGTTCATGGAAGGAGTGGATACTAGATATCCAACCATTCTCAAAGAGGGACCTATTATCCCTAGAGTCTGGGCTCGCTATGAAACGCAGAGGGCTGGAAAAGAAACCATCGATAAGGAGGAATCTAGTGACTCCGATGATTCTGATGAACCGTCTAACAAAGAGAAAGCCAAAGGTACTGGACGTTATATTCTCAAAAATCCAAAGAAATATACTGATGAGGAAAAACGTCTGGTTACTCTTGATTCAAAGCTTAGAGCAATCATTGCTCTCTCACTTCCTGATGAAGCCTATCATTCTCTAGTTAACTTTGAATCTGCTAAAGAGATGTGGACCACACTGTGTGTTCTGTACGAAGGTACAGAGGAAGTGAAGAAATGCAAAAAGATCTCTCTCATCAGAAAGTATGAGCTTTTCACTCATGAAAAAGGTGAATCTCTTCCTAGCTACTATAATCGTTTTAAGTCTCTTCTGAATGATCTGAAGTTACTAGGCAGAGTCTATGATAATGAGGAAGTTCTAAGCAAGTTCATGGATTGTCTCCCTGATTTTTGGGAGAACATATGCACTTGTATCAAAACTTCCAAGGACCTTGAGTACATGCCTTTAACTGTTTTATATGGAACTCTCTTCAACTTTGAACAAACCAAGTTACAAAGGAAATCTTTCATTAAAGAGATAAAGGGCACTTCTATTGCCCTTGTCAGTGAAAATTCCAAGAAATCTCAAAGTGTTCCACGCATCACCTATCCTTCATCAGATTCTGACCATGAAAGCCAAAGCAACTCTTCTCACCAATCGGAGGCATATCTAAGTGATGCCGATGATGAAGGTGAAGAAATCTCGGTTAAGCAGTTGTCTGATGAACTAGCCATGTTAGCTGGTTTCAAAAACAAATCTCGTTTTTCGAACAAATCCAAATCATTCAGAAAACCCTTCTCTTCTACAAAAACTCCCACGTCTGATAAAACAAATGAGGAATGTTTTAATTGTGGAAAGAAAGGACACTTTGCAGCTGAATGTAGAAGTAAGCGCATGATGAACTCTAGAAATTCATCTTCTGACAAGTTTTCCTCCAAGTATGAAAAACCCAAAAACATCTCTTTCAAATCAAACCTTGCCAAGAAAGATACTCAATCTTCTTCCAAAGATCATCAAAAAGGGGCTGAGAAGTACAAAGCCAAATACAAGAAAGAAAAGGAAAGAAATGAGGGTCTCCTTAGAAAAGGAAAGGGCCTCATGGCCGAAATACATGATTGGGAAGAAGAGACCTCTGATAGTGACAACAACTCTCCCAACAAGTGCTTTATGGCCATCTCAGAAGATGTGGAAGATTCTGAAAAAGCTACCTCTCCAATGGCTTTGGTGTCAACTGGGTGCTCGACATCATACTCTCAGGTACATCCCTTTAATGATATGAGTGACAGTGAAAAGATTGATGCTTATGAATCCTTAACTAAAGATTTTTATTCTATCAAGGATGGTAAGAAAAGAAAATCTGATCAAGTTAAAAATCTCACCTCTCAACTTGAAATATGTATGTCTAAACTTGAAAAGTTTGAGGAAATCAAAGCTGAGCTTGAGGATCTGAAAACCATAAATCATGTGATCTCAAAAGAGAAAAACAAACTTTTTAAGAAATTAAAAAGAGAACAAGAGACTGTTAAGAAATGGACGAGTTCTTCAAAGAATCTTGAGCAAATCTTTAAAGATCAAATTTCTATTAACAACAAATTTGGTTTAGGCTATGGAAAAACCATTTCTGACGTCTCTTCTCAAACTCTTGATCCTACCTCTAGTGTATGGGATGATGCCTCAGAGTCAAGTTCTTGTGACTCTATTTCCTTAAACTCTTTAGATCTAGGTGAAGCTTTAAAGTTTGGAATGTTCATAAAAGCTAAAGAATCTTCGTCTGTTCAAAACATGGAAAAAGAAGACTCCAACGATTTTTCAAAACCCATCCATGATCTTTTAAAAGATTTAGCGATTGATGAATATGTTCCTCCTTCTGATCTTTCAAAATCAAAGTCCCTCAAAAGAGCTAAATCTGACTTCACCGATCCCGCTTTAAAAGGAAAATCCTCAGACCTTGGGAAAGAACTTTTCAAAAACACTTCAAGAAATCTTTCCAAATTCGCTTCCACCTCAAGCAATGGGACTTTAAGTTTTCCTCCTCACTCCTCATCTTTTGTCTCTAAAGCTACTCAAGTCAATGTCATAGGAAAAGGAAAAGAAAAATTACAAAAACCTAAAAAGATCTTTGTTTATAGAAAGTGTTATAACTGTGGTGACACTTTTCATCTTGCAAAGGATTGTCCAAAGGAAAGAATTGAAAGAATCAAACCTAAGGACTCTTCCTCTTCTAACCCCAAAGGACCCACCACCAAATGGGTACCTAAGAACTAATCTGTGTATGCATGCAGGTCTTTGAGCACCATCAAATATGGTATCTGGATGGTGGGTGCTCACGCCACATGACAGGAAATAAATATCTTCTCATCAACTATGTGCCTGGAAAAGGTCCATCTGTAACTTTTGGTGACAACTCTAAAGGTTACACCAAAGGATATGGAACTCTCACTAATGGATCTGTCACCTTCAATAAAGTGGTATTTGTTGAAGGCCTCATGCATAATCTTCTCAGCATTAGCCAACTGTGTGATCTAGGATATAAAGTTATCTTTGAACTTTGTATCTGTACTTTTGTGGACAAGAACATGAAAGTGGTGTTATCCGAAAAAAGGATGGAAAATGTCTATATCATTGATATGGGACAAGACAATAATTCTTCCAACGTGTGCTTTGTGTCAGATGACACGGCCAAAAGGAACTGGCTGTGGCATAAACGTCTTTCTCATCTAAATTTCAAAACTCTCCATAAAATATCCAACAAAGAACTGGTAACTGGGATGCCAAAGTTAAACTTTGTCAAAGAGAAGCTGTGTGATGCATGTGAAAAAGGGAAGCTCACCAAAACTTCTTTCAAGACCAAGCAATGCTCTTCCATCACTCTTCCCCTCCAGATGCTGCACATGGATCTATGTGGACCAGTCAGCACTCCCAATCTAGGAGGCAAAAGGTACATTCTTGTAATTGTTGATGAATTTACTAGATATACTTGGGTGTCTTTTCTCAGGTATAAAAGTGATGCAACTGAAGAAATCATCAACTTTGTCAAGAAAAATGAAGTTCTTAATGGACAACTTGTACGTTCGGTGAGGAGTGACAATGGCACTTAATTCAAAAACAGTGCTCTGGAAGACTTCTTCAATGAGAAAGGAATTTCTCAAAACTTCTCTGCTGTCAGAACTCCTCAGCAAAATGGAGTGGTGGAAAGGAAAAACAGAACTCTGTGTGAGGCTGCTAGATCCATGCTAAGTGAATCAAACCTACCTACCTATTTCTGGGCTGAAGCTGTTAATACTGCATGTTTTACCCAAAATAGGTCGGTGATTTCTAAAAGACATGATAAGACCCCATATGAAGTTTTCCATGGCAGAAAACCAAATATTGGCTTTCTTCATGTTTTTGGCTGTGTGTGCTTTATTCTAAATGATCGTGACAATCTTGGGAAGTTTGATCCCAAAGCTGATGAAGGAATCTTTGTTGGATACTCTCTATCCTCCAATGCTTATCGTGTGTACAATCTCAGGAGAAAATGCATTGATGAGTCTATTCATGTCAAATTCGATGATTTAAGATCATCATCTTTTTCAAATGATGATGATGAATTACATAGATGGATCTCTTCATGCATAGGTGATGCTCCTATTGTCATTCCTACCGATGCATCCCCCACCCCTTCAAATCTATCTAATTTCAATAACCAAGTTGGGTCACCCTCTATAGTTCCTGACCCTTCTTCTACCGAAATTGACCATTCTCCCACCGATGTACATTCTCCCACCGATCCTATACCTACCACCGATAATTATGTTTCTCACCGAACCTCTGATCCCACTACATCAACCCACTCCATACAAACTATTCCATCACCTTTACCCCCTGCCACTAAATGGACCAAAGATCACCCCATTGATCAAATTATTGGTGATCAACAAGCTGGTGTCCAAACACGCAGAGGAGTTGGAAATATTTGTCTCTATGTGAACTTTCTATCTCTCATTGAACCCAAGAAGGTTGATGAAGCTCTAGCAGACCCCTGTTGGATCACTGCCATGCAAGAGGAGCTTTCTCAATTTCAGAGAAATAAAGTTTGGAGATTGGTTCCCAGACCTCCAAGGAAGACAATCATTGGAACCAAATGGATATTCAGAAACAAAATGGATGAAGAAGGTACAGTGATCAGAAACAAGGCCAGATTGGTGGCTCAAGGATACCGACAGGAAGAAGGCATTGACTATGATGAAACATTTGCCCATGTTGCAAGACTTGAAGCCATAAGAATCTTTATGGCTCATGCTGCCTACCGAAACTTCGGGGTCTTTCAGATGGATGTCAAAAGTGCCTTCCTCAATGGGGAACTTGCAGAGGAAGTCTATGTGAAACAACCACCTGGCTTTGAAGACCCAGCTCATCCAGACTATGTGTACAGACTAGACAAGGCCCTCTATGGCCTCAAGCAAGCTCCACGTGCTTGGTATGACACTCTTGCTGTCTTTCTTCTAAAGAATGGATACTCCAGAGGTAAAATTGACAACACTCTCTTTATAAAGAAGACCTCATGTAACATCATTCTTGTCCAAATCTATGTAGATGACATCATCTTTGGTGCCACTGATGAATCACTATGTGATGAGTTTGCTTCTCTCCTGATGAGTGAATATGAGATGAGTATGATGGGAGAGCTTACATTCTTTTTAGGCCTTCAGGTCAAACAATCTTCAGAAGGGATTTTTATAAATCAAAGTAAATATATTCGTGACCTTCTGAAGAAATTCAACTTTTTAGATAGCTCTCCTATGAAAACTCCCATGGCACCACCTTTGAAACTTCATGTTGATCTGAATGGTGAATCTATGGATGTTACCAATTTTCGAGGGATGATTGGTTCTCTTCTTTATTTAACTGCCAGCAGACCGGATATTATGTTTGCTACTTGTCTTTGTTCCCGTTATCAAGCCAATCCAAAAGCAACTCATTTGGCCGCTGTAAAACGGATTTTCCGGTATCTCAAAGGTACATTGCATCTGGGTCTTTGGTATCCCAAAGACTCAGGTTTTGAACTAATTGGGTATTCAGATTTAGATTATGCAGGTTCCCAGATTGATAGAAAGAGTACCACAGGTAGCTGCCAACTCCTTGGTGGAAAATTAGTCAGCTGGTCAAGCAAGAAACAGAACTCAGTCTCAACATCAACTGTTGAGGCTGAATATGTTGCTGCTGGAAGTTGTTGTGCCCAGATCCTGTGGATGAAAAATCAATTAAGGGACTACAATCAAATCTACTCAAAGATTCCCATTCTGTGTGACAATTCAAGTGCAATAGCTATTGCAAACAATCCTGTTCTTCACTCCAGATCAAAACACATAGACATCAGATATCACTTCATCAGGGATCACATCTCAAAAGGTGACATTGAGCTACACTTCATTCGTACTGATCTACAGCTTGCTGATTTGTTCACCAAACCCTTAGATGAAGCCAGGTTCAACTTCCTAATAAGTGAACTTGGTATGTGCAACCTTCAGTGACTTTCTTCACCGATATCTCATCGGTACCCACTCTTCTTCTTCTCACCGACGCATTTACTCTAAGCTCATCTCTCTCCTATCCCTCTACCGACATCTCTCACCAAATTTTTCGGCATGACCCTACTAATGTCCTAGCTTCCTATCTAGAAAATAAAACCCTCCATCGGTGGCATTGCTCTACACCGAAATGCACTTCGGTCTTCTCCACTAAAGTTGCACTCCACACCGACCTCTTCATCGATGTCCTTCCTCTCCACTGAATCCAAATCGGTGTGGCATCTATCTTTCACATACCTAAGTCCACCGACGCCTCTGACACATCCTCTATCGATGCCCTTTCCACCGATAAACTCTTTTGCCTTCTCACTTCTCATCGGTAGAACAATCCACACCGACGTGATCCTCACACTCATATGTCGTTAAGTCATATCGGTGGACTCTCTCTCTCTCTCTCTCTTGTATACCCTAAAGTCCACCGACACCACCAATTTATACCAATCGGTGAGGATTCCCCACCGAAATCTACCATCGATTCCTCGAAGCTTATCGCATACGATTCCCCATGCACCCATGCTCACATCACTCCTAATCACCCTAGGTGTCAGTGATGCTTGACCCTTCCGCTTCCATGTAAAAACCTTTTGACCACACGTTCCCATAACCCTCATCATTACTTCTTTTAAACACTATTATTTTATTTATGCCTATCCTCTCACATCTCATAACCGTTCCCTCTTAATTTTTGAATTGATAACCCCTCTCGTTTTCCCATATAAATACACCACTTCATCTTCTTCACTCATCTCATTTCCAAACCCATACCCTCTCTCTCTCTAAACCTGAAACCTTTTCACTCTTTCATGGCTCCCAAGATAGTGAAAAACATTCCTACTAGTTTTGAAGATCTCATATTCAACCCTTGCAATCACGTCGCAAGGTTCGAATCCGATCCTGCACATCCCGAGTTCCACACAATCGCAAAGTTCTTAACCCGCTCACCTTTTCTCCATGCTTTCACATGCAACCCGAAGATGAGCAAGGTGCTCATTGGCAAGTTTTGGCTCTCTTGTGTGTATGATATATCTAATGAAGCCATTCATGCCTCTATCTTTTCTGACGAGGAAGGTGATCATGATCTTACCTTCGGAGTAGATGATGTTCGCAATGCTCTCCGGATCGAAGCCTTTTCTGAATATGAAGACATGCACGTAAAAAACTTTCATGAAGCTGTTGTCAACACCCTTGGCTATACCCATCAATCTGATGACAAAGCATCCAAGTCTTCAAAAGGCCCAGGTACTCTCACTCGCAACAAAATGGGTGGCGTGTGGAACTTCTTTTTCGCACACGTGATTCATTGTCTTTCTCGTAAGACAAGTGGTTAGGATCAATCCCCCTCGTATATCACAAAGTTGGCCCATGCACTCATTTTTCAACGAAAAATCGATTTCGCTCAGTACTTCTTTACTGAGTTGACTGAAGTGATTAAAAACCCAAAACGATGCCATGTAGCATATCCTCGTTTCATCTCCATGATTCTTCAACAAAAGCTTGGCTCGGCTTTGGACTCGGATCGCAAGTCTCAATCTCCTCGTTTCTCTTATGACTGGTCATCCCCCATTGTTGGCCAAAAGACACTCAATGTTGGCCGCCTCGCTACTGATCGCCCTCTACGCCAAGGTATGATCTCTTTTGCTCTTTCTCCCAATCTTCACTGGGGTGAGGCGGAGGCTCCCGGGTTTCAACACCCGAAAGTTCCCGAGGAACCCCAAGATGTAGTGGCCCCGTCTCCCCGTACTCGAGTGAAGTCGGGTGGAGCTCAAAAGAAACAACGAAAGGCCACCGACACCTCAGCACCCGCTTCTCGAACCACGCCACCGAGAAATCCCTCGGAGGCTTCCCTGGTTCAAATCCCATCTCATAAGCGGAGGCACTCTTCATCCCCTTTGAGATCTCCTTTAGAGAGGTCTCGAAAGACTTCGGCCCCACCGACTAAGCCAACTGTCGATTCTCAAAAATCGCCAGTTGTTGAACTTCAACCCTCCGGGACAAGGGAATCCGTTATCACCCCAACCGAACCCTCCGTTGCCTCTCCAAAGGCTTCAGTTGTACATTTGGAGGAACCACAACGTACCTCCCCACTCGCTTCTTTGGGTGGTGGAGATGACCTCGGGGTCTCTCCCCTCGAGGGTTCTGATTTTTCACTACACAACCTTTCACCCGATCTTTATGAGATCGATGATGCACAACCCGCCGAGGGTTCCCCCCACAAAAATCCCCCCCAAGGGACTTCTTTGATTTTTTATTAGAAGACACCGGTTCTCCCCGAACAACGATTCCCACCGACGAGATAACTCACACCGATCCACCATCCCCACCGACGGTGTCTATACCAAAAATACCCACCCCGATTGTCTCTCCTCACCGATCCCCAAAACCCCACCGATCTGAGGATAACTCTTCCTCATATCACCAACGTCCACCCTCTCCCCCACCGATGCCGCCCTCTCCCCGACAAAGGTTTCTTTACCCCGAACCTTCATGGGCTCAGCCAACCTCATCAAATTTTATTGAGGAGAAAATACTACCTCATTCTAGTTTATCACCACAAGATCCCCGATTCTAATTACACGAAGATCGTGCTCCTCCCATTACAGGTATTCGGCTACCGAGTGAATTAATTGCAGAAGTTCAAGAAAGTGCTCGTCAGTGTAGATTGGTTGGTACTCAATTCGAATCACTCAAACAAGCCACGGTCTCCTTCATAGCTCAAAACAATGATCGGGTATCTGTACTCGAGTCTCGGCAACCGCAACTCTTGGCAGATGCTCTTCGGGAAGCTCTTAGACCAGTCTCTGATAACTTGGCCTTATTATCCAACAGGGTGGAATCCTTGACCTCTTCTCATTCCGACATTGCAATTTCTTTCGGTGCCTTCAAAGCCTCAACCACAGTTAAAGATGCTGAGCTCTTTCGTCTTAATAGTGAGGCCCGTCGGCATCAGAATCTTCGGACCCGTCTCTCTGAGTCCCTTGAATCACTTCATCAAAAGGTGGATCTACTTGAAAAGAGCCTGGATTGGGATCTAGATTTGGGTGATTTGACCTTGACGAGTGTTAATCCTCCAAGTATCAAACTTCTGCATCTGAAACTTGATCAGGTATGTACTCTGTTGGGGTTGACAGTTAAGAGTGAGAAGGCTGTTGCTGAGGGGGAGAAAACTGAACCACCACCGAAAATGCCCTCGGTTAAACGAACAAACATCAATCAGCCTTAACATTCCACCGATCAACCACATATCCGCATCTCCAAGAAAACCACCGATCTTCCAGGTACCGCCTCAACTCCTTCCAAACAACCATCGGTGGAAAGCACACCACCGAAACCATTTGGCACTTCTTCCTCTCCTCAACAATCGGTGGAAAGATCCTCACCGAATCGCACTCCACATAACTCACCTCCACCGAAATCATCACCTCCACCAAAATCTTCACCACCACCGACCCGATCTCCATCGGTGGAGAAAACCCCTGCAAAGTCTGAGGGGGAGCAAATAAGCAAGGCTCCCAAAGACAAAGGCAAGAAAATCCTATCTACCGAAGAAGAAGCAAAAGAAGAAAAGAAAAAGAAGGAGCTAGCCAAGTATGGGGCCCGACCTGTGGGTGCCCAAACTCTAAAACTCAAACCTCCATCTCAAGCAAGCAACCACCACCGATCTCGGTCTATCTCCTCAAGAAATTGAGGAGGCTAGACTTGCTCAAAAGGCCATTTATGACTCAAAGGCTCTCTCTCTCTCTAAAAGTTGCCAAGGAGGAAGCCGCAAAAGCAAAATCCACCGATCCCATCAAAATCCAAGAATCTGTCTTGGGTGCCATAACAGAAGAAAAGAATGAGGAAATATCTTGGTACAAAAAGGCAATGCACTACCGATCACACAGGTCTCCAATCACAGGTATCAAGATTTCCACTTCTAAAGCCAATCCTGCCGACATAAGGTTAATCGTTGAAAGAGAAGATGGTCTTTCTAGAAGTATTAGAGATTATCACCTGAAACAATTCGGCCTCTCCGAATGGTTTGAACTCTCCAAAATTCTAGTAAAGAGCATAAACCCAAAGAAGGACGTATTCATCAAGTGCATCAATGACTTGTTGGATAAAATGAAAGAAGTAAAAAGGAAACACAACATCGTCCTCTCCACCGATGAAAGAGCCAAACTCCAATCACTCAAGGAAGACATCCGCCTACCGAATACCAAGGATCACAAGGTCACCGACAAAATCTTCAAAGACTTGGCCGCGAGAAGAAGGATTCCCTATGTGGACAATCTAAATTTGTCTCAAATCCCCTTGGCCGACATAATTCTTCTTGAAGGCATATCCAATCTGATGCCGAACATCCCCGAAGCTCAATCTTTCTATCGAAACATCCTTACCGAGATCCAGCGCCGACAGAAAATGAGAAAATGATCTATGTGTTTTCATTTTCATTTTGCAAGTACTTGTAAAATTTTCTTCATCTCCCAATGTATGAAAATTTCGGTAATGCAAGTACTTTTCTATTTGAATTTCTGTGTTGCACATAGTTATTTTACTTGTAAATATTGCCTATAGTATACATACTCATACAAAAGAAAAAAAGATAAAAAAAATGGTCTATGTGAAAAGAACCCAAAAAGAGTAAAAAGGGTCAAAATGCATTTTACTTTTAGTCACTCTTAAATATTCTAAGTATAGAGCTCAAATTCAAATAGAGGGAGATTGTTGGGTCACCAAGATTTGAAATTGACTCACCGATTTTCCTCCTTATATCTTACTTAGAATATTTTAGCATGGTTCTTTAAATGGCTTGTACAAGATAGCAACTGTTCGGTGAAGTCGAAGATCAACCAAAACCAAGCTTGAAGAAATTCTCATTGTGGAAATAAGAAGATTCTTCTCAAGATATATACAAGTCATTGTCCGCCGATTGTGTCTGCTCACATCGGTGGACATCCTCTCCACCGACTGTGTCTTCACACATTGGTGGACATCCTCCCCACCGATTGTGTCTTCACACGTCGGCCAGATTTATCCCACCTATAAGGATGCTCAAATCGGTGGGATCTTTGTGTGAATGGTTTTCTTTGAAGATTGTTTTAAAGACTCAAGTCAAATATATCGGTGGAACTCCATCGGTGTGATTGTCTTGGAATACACATCAAGAAGATCATTTATTATGGGACAATATCCTTTGCCAGATAAAAGTGACTGTTTGTCCTTTTATCCATTATTAGTTAAAGTCCCTTTCAGCATGGGTTCTATTCCTTGTACCAAGGAAAAGGTGATAATGACATATCAACTTTTCAAAAGTCTACTGGTACGAAGCAAGTCCCCTGAAGACAGGTGTCCCAAGCATTTAATGCTCACCTCACTATAAAAGGAAGTAGAAGGCTCCCATGCAAACCACGCTTTCTGGAAATCTCTCTCAGTGCAAGAAATCTCCATATTGCTTAAAAACTTCATAGCTTTGTTCTAAGTGTTCTTAGTTGTTTTGTTTAGTATACTTTGTGAAAGATTGTTAGAATAGTTTATCTGTTCTTTTCCGCAACAGTCTTTAGTTTCTATGTGTAATTCTTGTTGAAAGTTTTTCAATAATAGAATTAAAATTGGGAAATTTTTTAGTATTGTATTCAAACCCCCTTCTACAATACTTGTTAATCCATCTGGGACTAACAGGTTGTCATTTACTTTCCGATATTATACATTTGTAATTAAACAGGCATTTGTATGTTCCCTTTTTTTGGTAAGCTCGTGCTAAAGCTTTATATACCACTCTTCTGTTTTATTGGAGTTTTTGTTTACCCCTATTTTTAGGGTGTTACATAAGCAGTTTTATAGAAAAGCATAAGTTGTTTTAAATAAGCAATCCCAAACACCCCTTATTATATATGTTTTTATTTTAATTTGTTTTTTACTTAATAAATCTTTAGCTAACTAAGCGTATACAGAAAGTCATCTGATTCAATTAGAAAAGGCCAACCATACTTGGATATCCAATTATAATCCGATTAGATCGATCCAAAATTTCAATTTTCAAATTGGATGGGTCGGTTCTTGGATAGCAATCCGGAATCCAATAAAACTGAACCGATCCAACAAAATACTATACATATAATTATTAACCTTTTAGGATATTGTTTTGTAGTTGATGCTTATACGTAGTGGTTTTTAATAAATTAAGAAAATATATGAATAATTGGTTGCAATTTGTATATTGAATGGATCCAGTCCGATCCAATGGATAACCAGTAGTAAGATGCAATGGATCGAACCAATATGATCCAATCATCCATTGGATTTGATTGGATGGGATGTCCAATATTTATTGGATTGGATCAAATGACAAAATTCAACATCCATTAAATAATTGGATCTAATCCACTTAAATCCATTAAAATTCAATCGATGAAACACCTCTAATCACAACTTCTAAAACTACACTTACGAATGTAAAATTGTTGAAATATAAAAAGACTTGAGAACATACTAGCAAACCTTTAATGATATCAGATCAAAAATGTATTTACAGATTCATCTACATGTTACTTTGTAACACCCGTAATTTTCATGTAAGTATAACTTCAAGTTAGTGTAGAAATCGATCTTTCAAGAAAAATAGAAGAAATAGGATTTTGGATTGAATTCTAGATTATATAGTCTTGTTGGATGGAGAATTCAAATACGAATCCAACGGGCCTTTCCGGAGCAAAATCGGAGCTAAAATGAAGAAGTTAGGGACAAAACAACTTTGGGTACAACCTCGGCTGAAGTGACCGGCGAAAGTGACAATTGTCACAATCTCATGTCACTCTCGCTGGTTTTGTACCGAGAGTCACGGGACCACGACGAGAGTGTCCAGCGAAAGTGACAATTTTCACTCTCACACGTCACTTTAGTCGACGGACACCTAGAGTATAAAACGTGATTTTCCCCATTTTCACTTCACCCACTTCGTTTTTCTCTCCCAAGAACCGAACCTTAACGTCCTAAACCATGTTTTTGAGCATTCTTGGTGCTTTTCCTTGTGGTGTAAGGTGATCCTTCTCAATCTAGAAGACATTTGGTAGCAATTTGTGTTAAACTTCCCCTTTCATCTCATATGAAGGTTCCAACTTTTAGGGTTCACCCCCCCCCTCTCTAAACCCTTTCCTACCTTATGAAGAAATGAAGATTGAAATTCATCTTAGCAACCCTATAGGTGCTTTGTTGGTGGATTCAAGTTGTGGGTAAGGTTTTTAGAAGTTTGGTTTGAAAATGCAAGTTTCTTCTAAGGAGCTCAAGTTTGGCGAAAATCTAGATTTAGCCTAAAGCTAGCAAGGTGAGTTCAAGTTGATTTGTGAAAATGTTGTACATGCCAAAATGTTTATTTTAAAGTGTTTATATGTTTTACATAACATTATCAATTGTTGAGTCATTTAGTGGGTTTTGATTATTTGAAGTGTTGGGCTTTACAAATCTTGTAAAACACCCACATTTGGGAGTTTTGAGTAATTGACAAATAAATCACGAATGGAAGAGTTTTGTTAATTTATTGCATAAGTGGAAGTTGTTTGGTCAAAATACATTTTTAGTGTTTGTAGAGATTATGCAAAGTTTACGAGATGATACATTTTGAAAATGTGAACGTGTGAGTTGAGGATTTTTTGTCAATCTCGACCTTACGAACGTTTTGGGAATTGTAAGCCTTTTAAGTTTGGGTCGAATGCCAATTGTGATTTAAGAGACAAGGATTTTGGGTAAATATGTATTTTGGTTTATATAACCGTGTGGCTTGCGTATTTAGCCAAACGTTTATTTTGCCTTTAAGGGCTTGATTTATACTCAAATGGGTCTCTCAGGGGTGTTTGCCAATTTTAGTAGCTCGAGATGGATCTTTGGATGTGTTATGCACTTAATTGCGTTTAATTTTAGAATATGCCCTTTTGAGTGTTTTATCTCATAAGTGAATACCATTTGACATTTATGTACTCTTGGTACTTTTTGGGTTTATAAACCATTGCGAATTATATACATTATCAAGTTATAAGGTATTTAAGTATATAGGTATATATGGTTTGACTTCATTGGAAAGTGACAATGAAAGGGTTTTGAGCTAGTCATGCCTTGGAGCATGTATTTGCATAATGTGGGTTAGTTACACTTCATTTGCATATGTTGACTTTTAACAAATGGTCATTTGATCTTTTAAGCTTATGGCTCGGTATTTGACTCAGTTGGGTCTTGAGGACATTTGTCCGATTTTGCTAGCTCGATGTAGAGCTTTGGTTATGATTTGCATGTATTGCATCTTATTTGGGAATTACATGATTTGAATGCGTTGGTTATTCTTTTGGAGTCATGTGTAAATTTCTAAATTAAACAAGCTTGTTTTAGATGGTGAGATCCCAAGGTAAAGATCCGGTTTAGGTTGAACTTGGTGGTTTTAGGATAAAGATCTGGTTTGGGTTGATGCCTCAATAGACTAAAGATCTGGTTGAGTTGATGTCTCTATGGACTAAAGATCCGGTTTGGGTTGATGTCTCACTGGGCTAGAGATCCGGTTTGGGTTGATGCCTCGCTTGACTAAAGATCTGGTTTGGGTTGATGTCACAATAGACTAAAGATTCAGTTTCATTGATGTCTCCTTAGACTAAAGACTCGGTTAGAGTTGATGTATCCATGGACTAAAGATCCGGTTTGGGTTGATATCCAAGATTGACTAAAGACCTGGATAGGGTTGATGTCATAGGCTTTTCCATCAATGAAACATGCTTGTAACTTATAATTGTGGTTTAACTTGTGTATCCGCCACATTCGATGAAATCGGGTCTTCTTCGTCACCGAAAGGTGTTGTTTTGGGTATTTTTTTATCCATGTTGTCGGTGACGTATTATATTTATATGAATGGTTTTCCATGATTTATAGGCGGTATATTATGCCTCATCCTTGTTTGGATGTTTCGATTAATGGAGCTTTATTCACGTTGATATTATTTGGAAATTTAATATTTACTGTCGTCTTGAGTGAGTTTTGGAGTTGAGTCCATTGTTGAGAAATGTTTTACATTGGAACTTTCGTCACAAAATTTGTGTGCGTTTGGAAAATGGGTTGTTGTTATATTTAATACAAATCATTTTTGGAAATCATGATTTAAGTTGCATCCTTTTGTCTAACGAATTATTTAATCATGATTTAAACTCTTGAACTCACTAGGCGTTAGCCTAACCTTTTTATTTGTCGGCATGTGCAACATGTTCAGATTGGGAATAGTGACACTGTGAAGAGATGAGCGCTAGTAGTGTGCTCGAGAGATGAATTACTTAGTGAAGTCTTCCACATTTATTTGGGAAAATAGCAACATGTATTTGGGTTGATCATCACCCGACCTTTTGTAGTCTTGGCGTATGACTTAGGATATTGAATTGTTGAAGTTATTATGTTGCTCTTTACAATTTTAAGGGTCTTACATACTTCGAAAAACTAAGATTGTTGAGGTTGCACAAATCAAACCGGTCAAACCAAGACTAATATACTATTGTCAAGTCGTTCAATGATCGACTCTAATTAAACAAACATCGTTGGCACTTTACATCTTATTACTTCATTTCTAAATTGAAATAACTTCGATGGACAAATACCATATCTATACTATATTATAAAACATTTAAGAAAAAAAACTCTTAAAAACTATTTTTTATGCATTAACTATTGTTTATTGATACATATTACTTAAAATTCAAGATTACAAGCAAATGATACACGAGTACTACTTTTTAAAACTGCATGTTTGAAAAATGTTAAACATTCCATTTTAAATATAAAAAATTTTAAATATAATTAGAATAATCATTGAATCCTAACATAATACTTAATTATTATTTTATAAACAATATTATGTTATTAAATCTAAAATAAATTACATCATTATTTAGCCTAAATCGACAAAATCGTATTATAAAATTGAAGAACACATATGTCAAAAAAATATTAAATTCAAGATTATCAAAATATATATATATTGAGGGCATGGCTACTTCTGGAATTACTACAAAATAAAATTCTTATCGCCGTAATCCTATATTCCTATCCCTAACCTTCTACATAGCCCATTTACGCATTTAAGATAAAAATCATTAATTGGTGTATATATTTAATTTTAAGTGATAATGTAAATGAAATGTCTTTATCTCTTTACATATCTTGGGTTGGGTTCATGTGAGACCAACACGTTTTCGTAAGACCGTGAGACCACAAAATAACACTAAACCTTCACAGCGATTCATTGTGAAGGTAAGAGAAAGAGCGAACCTTCACAACGAAAACACTGTGAAGGTTTACCTTCACAATACCTTCACAGTCTTTTGCTGTGAAGGTTTAGTGTTATTTTTGTGGTTTTACGGGTCTCACGGAAATAGCTTGGTCTCACGTGATCTCAAGTCTACATATCTTTACACGATTTATAGATTTTGAAACTAAATCATTTTTTTTTGGTAACTGTGGGTTTCCGGGCCAGCTTACGCGCATCGACTAATTCCCGGACGACCACGAGTGACATGGAGTCATCGCAAGTGAACCTCTATGGCCACAAGAGCTTTGACAGTGCATGGATTTGAACAATGAGTAGATGAGCTTCCACTACATCCCCCAAGGGCTTTACCAGTACACCACAACCCAAGTGCGAATATTGTTTTCGATGTTGATAAACAATTTCCATTTTGGTATTGTATTTTGATGTGCGACATTTGTGATGAATGTTTTTTTTAATTGACGTTATTAATACCAAATTTGTAATGAGAGTGGTTTAGATTGAAGATAATACCACACTTAAATAATGAGTTAAAAACCAAAAATATCAATTAACTTTGGTCTAATTTTTATTCTAATTATTCCAGAAAATTATCAATAAATGTATGAACTTGACAAAAAGTTTAATGTAAGTTGTATATAATATTTAACCCCATGTCCCCATTAATGTTTGCAAACAAAGTTTATGGGTCGTCTACCAGACACTTAACGATCAAGTACTTACTGACAAAAGTCATCACACTTACACACCTTTATGAATAACATTTTCAGCCATCAAAATGGATTGGTGGTAAACGCTAATAAGGTAAAAATCTTCTTTCTCATTGACGGTGTAAAATTTTTGGTTCCAACTATATCTCTTTTCGAATAAGATTCATGGTACTTGTTTGGTTCACTCGATAAAATAAGTAACACCCCGTAATTGTTTTATAAATGACCCTTTAGTTAATATAGACAAGGAAATAATCCCAAAGTATAAAAATAATATTCAGTTGGAGGACTGAAAGTAGAAAAATACAAGTTAAATGGTAACACATGCAAATTGGTGAATACTACGAGGACCATTTTTATAATTAGCACAAAAGAAACAATAAAGGACAAAATGGTAATTCGTCATCTTCGCTGACAATTAGGGGTAGATTAGTCAATTTCCCCTCCAGTAGTTGCCGATTTATACGAGAGAGATCTGATCTGAATATGGTGAATAAGATAAATGCTAGATCCAGCAATGGAATTGCTTCCGCCACTCTCATCCCCTACAATATCTTCAATCTCATCCTCCGATCTCGACACTGAGTCAACTGGGTCGTTCTTCCATGACCGTAGCACAAGCTTAGGAACTCTAATGGGCGTCGCAACCACGTTTCCGACCATCACATTCCGTGTTCCCTCCCAGCGTCGCGACGGCACGCCCACTGTCACTCTCGGATCGGCGCCGAGTGATAGTGATTCCGTCGGATTTGGTGGACGGAGAAGGAGGAACAATGCCGCGGATATGGTGTCTGAACGGCGGCGGAAGAGGTTGAGGCGGAGGAGGAGGTGGTGGTGGTTGTGCAGTGGTGAGGATTTGAAGCCGTCGTCGCTTGGGGAGTTTCTGGAGGTCGAGCGGAGGTTTGGGGAAGAAGCATTGTTTGATGGTGAAACCGTGATGAATATGGAGGTAGATCATCGTCATAGGGATCATAATGACGGAACGTTATTCGCCGATGGTAGGGTTTTACCGCCACCACAACCGCCGTCGTCTGACGTTGACGACGGGACGACTTCTGTTTGTTCTATTTGTAGGTTTTCAGTTTTGCTGGCCGGAATCTGCAGCGGTGGTGCTGGATAAGAACTTCACCGGTAGATTTTAGTAGATTTGTTGGTCAAATGTATGTATGTAGGAAAATAGGACATTGTAGCCTCTGATTCAATCAATAAATTGACTGATTGCTGATTTGCTCCGCCCTTAGAACATCCCCAACATTCAGACGGTTCACAATCACAGATTCATAGCGATTTCCAAGGAGTATGTTCATTATTGATGCCTATGCAATTGCTTTTCTCTTATAATTGTGAATATCTGATGAACATACAGAATTAGGGAAAGATTTTAGGGTTTTCATTTGATATGCGTAGTTTAATAATTTAATTAATCTTGTATGATCTCCCCTACTCTTGTTCCACATAATTGCATGAATTATGGAAGATTTTAGGGTTTTAATTTGATATGGGTAGTTTAGTAATTTACCAATCTTGTGTCATCTTTTGAATCTTGTTCCACCTTCTAATGTTGTGCCAATCGTGGAACAAGAAGTTCTTTTGAATAAACTTATTCGGATCACTGGGAATTGAAATCATAATACATATTTGCTTGAGCTTTTGATCATGCATCTAACCATAAGTTTATTCACTGTTTCTTGTTAATGCTTTATCTTCCTGAGAGTGTCAAAGATTTGCATTGTGCTATGAAAGGCGGGATACGTGTGTTATCGATGGTTCTTGCTTCTAATGGCTGCTTAAACTGCAACAAAAAAGCTGGAAGAAAACAGTGTTAGTGAAGGTAAAACCAGAGAATCTTTTTGTAATTTGATTTGAACTTTTATGAATGAAGATATCTCAATCATCTTTGTTATTGACAGGATAATTTCGCAAGTTGGCATTTATGGGAAGAAGTTGATTTAAAGATGAATGTAGATGGTTCGTTCGGAGATCAAAAACGCTCAACCATTTCAGCTTTTTCTAAGCATTTTGAAAGAGGTTCACTTGAGGCTGAAACGAATGTCCTATCCTCAGGTAATCTGATTGCCTTCAATTTGGCTGCGTTTGGTACATGGAACTAACTGGACTTAACAGAACAAAACACAATGTCCACGTTTAGTGTGCATGGGACAAAACAAAACTTAAATAGGTGGAACAAGATGGGAAAATAATGAGATAGAACCAAATAATTACCAATCTACTTTCATTTGATATAATACCGTAATATGGTATTTTGGTTTAATGGCCACCACGCCCATTGCTGCCACCACTACCCCCATCAACCACCTCTCTCCACCAGTACCACAGTACCACCACCCACCACTACCTCTTCCTCCACCATATCGGCCACTACCACCTCCTCCATCATTGTCGACCCCAAGCACCACCACTGTCCACCATCTTCACGTCCTCGACAGTCACCGTTGTCCACCCGCCACCATTGCCTCTACCTCCATCTCCACTTCCACCACTACCACCGCCGTCCACCTCCATCTCCACTTCCAGCACCACTGGTAACAACCATATCAGTCACCACCGCCTCTATATCAACCACCACCACCACCTCTTTCAGTGGCCGCCATATCCACTATTGTCACTACAACAACCTCCACTGTTGCCTCCACTAATTCATAAGGATCTTCTCAACCGAATAAAACACATGTTTCCTATATATGAACCGGTTTTTTTTATCTACCATCAATTATATCCAATTTTCCTATATGTATGTATTTACGTATATGAAAATTGTATAAAAATATTTATATATTAAATTATTTAAATATCTACTTGATTTATGTGTTTATAACTATGATATGATATATGAAATCATCAAACAACTTTTTTTAGCCAATTTGTCCGGTCCTAATCATACTAAACACTAACAAACATTTCGTTCTGTCCTGTGCATCCTGTCCAATCATGTCGAGTTTTGTCCTGTCCAATCCAATCATACCAAACACTACCTTTAGGTTACAACAAACTTATGCTTGGATATGCTTCTCTTATGGTTGTTGATATCTAGGGGTGCTCAAAAACCACACCGACCCGGCCACCCAACCCAACGTAAAATAACACAACCTGAAACAACCCGATGTCTAACCGAGTTGTAAAATTTTCAAACCGTAGGTTTGGGTTGGAATTGGGTTACGGTCATTTGAACCCAACCCGATGAACCCGATATCCTTTTAGCTCTTGGATTTAGTATGATTATTAAGTCCCTATAAATATGTACATTTGACAATTACACCATCACGTACCATCTTGATATACATATATTTTCAATTTCCTCTACATCTCTATATAACTCCTTTGTATATATGTTCCAATAACTGTCGGCATATATATGCAAATAGAGAAAAATAGTTAATGTGTTATCCTTGAGAATGATAAGTTGTATGGTTGTACCAAATGATTAATGATGAAAAAGAATTATAAGTAGAGAAACAACATATTCAAGGTTAAGATAATATTTTGATGTACCAAAGTATAAATCCGACTAACCGGGTTGGACCTTGGTTTGGGTTGGACCTTGGTTTGGGTTGGGTTGAGATTTTATGAACCGCAAACATTGAGTTGGGTTGTTCAAATGCCTTCAACCTGATCAACCCAAGCCATGAGCACCCCTGTTGATATCCTTAAAGGGTGCGTTTGGTAAGCGGGCAAGACTAGAGGTGGGTGAAAGAATTGTGGATGGTTTTAGGGTTTTAATTTGACATAACCAATTTAGCTCTTTTAGGGTGTGTTTGGTACATTGGACATGACAGAACATAACAGGGATTACTGTGCCACGTTTGTAGGACTTTTATGTAGAGTAGACGGAACAGTGTGGAACCAGCCTGTTCCACCCCTACCCCATGGAACAAGGTGGAACATACTTATGTTTTACCAATATAACATCAAAATAAAATATAATTCTTTTCTAAAACATCAAATATGTGTTTCTCTTTTATATTTTATTCATTCTTTAAATCTTATTTATCGTATTTTATGCTCTTTAAATTTTCACTTTACTTTCCTTAAAATATTATTTTTATATGGTTTCTATTAGGGGTGTACAGAATACCGTCAACCCGCGAAACCCGCCTAACCCAAATCACTAACAACCCAATTAAACCCAAACCGCTAAACCGCCAACCGCCAAACCGCCAATTAAGAGGGTTGAAATTGGGTTAGGCTTAACTCAACCCGCCCAACCCGCCAACCCGCCGCTATTATATAATTTTTATAAAGTTTTATATATATATATATATATATATATAATATAAACCCAATCCTACATGCGCCCCTCCGCGGAAACCGCGCCCTCTGCCTTGGCCACGGCCACGCGCGTGTGCGTTGCACTTCTTTGAAACCCCCACCATAAGTCCTTTAACTCATTCAAACACTACTTGAGAGAAAAGGCTTATAAGGTTCTCATATTTTCCTATTTCCTTCTATGTGGGATGGAAGGAAACTTCCAACCTCCACAATTATTTCCAACAACCCCCCACCAGATTTGAAAGTTTTCTGACATTCTTACAAGACAATGTCACAGTGGTGTCACTAAGATTAAACCCTGTTTTATGCATGTATACAAAAAGAGATCAATTCAGCGGTATCCTTAGGATTTAAACCTTGAATCTTAAGATTGCTTCGGCTTACTTACACACATCATCTTATTTCTTTTGCTTTCTCACTCAGCGCGAATATGGCCATGCGCTAAATCCTTTTCGTGACCTTTTAGAAGAGGAACCACTACTCTTCAATTGAGGCGACACCACCTCTTGGTCATATAGGCAAAGTTCTATATCATCTTCGTTGCTAAGATGCCTTCAAACTTTGTTCAGAGATCAAACTCATCCTCGTTCTCGGCAACGACGTACTATCAAATACCTTACATGAGTCCGTCAGTTGAATGACTTGTTATTACCCATTAAACTTAGAAGATAGGAGCACTAAATCCAAGTTGGGTTTCCATCACTAACCGATTCTGCGTGGTTTCAGACCCATGTATCTGGTAGTTATCCTACTAAGTCTCTCGTCAGAGGCTTTGTTAATGGATCTGCCAAGTTTCCACACGACTTGACATACACAATACTTATGGTACCATTCTCTATCAGTTGTCTCACATAATTATGTCGGAGACCTATGTGTCGCGACTTCCCATTATACACAGCGTTGTATACTTTTGACAGTGTGGCCTCACTGTCACAATACATAGGAATCGAAGGAGTTGGCCGGGGCCATAAATGGATATCTGACAGCAGATCTCTAATCCATTTGGCCTCTTTGCCCGCAGTAGCTAGGGCAATAAATCCGGCTTCCATAGTTGAATGAGCGATACATGTTTGTTTCTTGCTCGCCCAAGATATCGCTCCACCATCAAGTGTATAAATCCATCCGCTTGTGGATTTAGAGTCACTTGAGTGATCTATCCAACTGGCATCAGAATATCCTTCCATGATTCCTGGATGCGTCGTGTACGTCAACTCTAGATCACTTGTTCATTTCAAGTATCCAAATACTCTACTGATTGCCTTCCAGTGATCTGGACCCGGATTGCTTGTATATTGACTTAGTCTACTCACAGCAAAAGCAATATCCTGTCTAGTGGTAAGGCCCTGGGGGGAAAGTGCATGGTATGCCTTTCTACCAGGGTTCGAACCCTGGGGGACACACTTCGGCGATATCCCAGACCTTGGGTCGGCCTTCGGGTCGGTTCGGGTCCAGGTACCGGGCATGCCAGTCTATGGGCATGCGGGTTCGGCCATAGGCCGGGCTTAGTCGTGCCTGGGCGGGTCCAGTCCAATTGTGCTGGGCCGGGTCGCCGCGGATTAGTCGGTGCTGCCCAACTGGATGCCCGGATACCGCGGGAACGTGTGTGTGAGTCTTTGCCGTTCAAAAAAAAATATACTGTCTAGTGCAATGCATTGCATACATCATGCAACGTATTGCACTAGCATACTCTAATTGAGCCATCGCTCTACCAGAGTTCTTGTCAAGTTTCACACTTGAATCAAATGGAGTATCGAACTCCTTTATGTTCAAATGTTGAAACTTAGTCAGTATCTTCTCTATGTAGTGGGATTGACTAAGAGAAATTTGAGATTCTGACCTTTTGATTTTAATCCCAAGAATTGTATCTACTTCTCCAAGATCTTTCATCTTAAAGTTCGAGGATAAGTAGTTTTTCGTCTCACAAATCCCTTCTAGATTGGTCCCGATGATCAACATATCATCAACATACAGACAGACTATAACAGTGGACTCTTTCGTACATTTTGAGTAAATACACCGATCAACTCCATTATGCCGGAACCCGAAAAAGGTGATAGTAGTATCAAATCTTTCATGCCACTGTTTGGGGGCTTGTTTTAAACCGTACAGAGATTTGATAAGTCTACACACTTTGTTCTCTTGTTCGGGTACCACAAACCATTCGGGTTTCTCCATATAAACCTCCTTGTTTAAATAACCATTCAAAAAGACTGTTTTCACATCCATTTGATGAATGTACAGTCCTTTTATGGCCGAGATTGCTATAAGAGTTCGGATAGAACTAATTCTAGCAACCGGAGCATAGGTGTCAAAATAATCGATACCCTCTTTCTGTCTATATCCTTTGGCTACCAATCTAGCTTTAAATGTTGAGATTGAACCATCAGGGTGCAACTTTCTTTTGAATTCCCACTTGGAACCTATGGGTTTTGATCCCTTGGGTAAATCAACTAATTCCCAAGTTCCATTTCCCATAATAGAGTCCATTTCACCATTTATTGCTTCTTTCCATAGTGGAGCATCCCTTGAAGACATTGCCTCTTTGTAAGTCTTAGGATTATCATCAATGTTAATTGAGAAAATGACCTATCTCGTCACCTTCTTTTGTGTCCCTTCTACTAAGTATGAAAGAAAATCATCTCCTAGATTTTTCTCTTTTCTACTCTAGTACTTCTACGTGGTTCGTCAACCTTGTTAGAGGTTTTCAAACTATCACGAGATGTACTATGAAGATTCAGAGCCAATGTTCTTTCTGAGTTTTCAGCATCTTCTGAAAACTTGTCTTCAAAGAATTCCACATCTCTGGATTCTACTATTACTTCTGTTTCTTTATCCAATAATCTATAAGCCTTGTTATTTCTAGCATATCCTACGAATATACTTTTAATAGCACGGGCTCCCAGTTTGGATCGTTTTGGATCAGGAGTTTGATAGTAGGCAACACAACCCCAGACTCTAAAATAATTCAAGTTAGGTTTCCTTCCTTTTCATAGCTCATATGGGCTTGTTGGGATCACACGACTAGTGATTCGATTGTGAATGTAGGAAGTCGTCAGTAAAGCTTCTCTCCACAGATTGGTTGGTAGACCCGATTGGTTCAACATACAGTTGACCATTTCAACGAGAGTTTGGTTCTTACGTTCCGCCAAACCATTCTGTTGAGGAGTAAAGGGTGAGGTGCGTTCATGTTTGATACCATTCTCTTCGCAGAATGTATCAAATTCTCTATTGAAGTATTCACCTCCTCTGTCTGATCGTAGGATTTTTATTCGTTTGTCAAGTTGATTTTCCACTTCAGCTTTATAAATTTTAAACGCATCAAAAGCTTCATCTTTTGAGTGTAAGAAGAAAACGTGTAAAAAGCGGCTGAAGTCGTCACAAAAAGTAATGAAATACCTCTTACCTCCGCGAGTAAGTATTCCATTCAATTCACAAATGTCGGTATGAATCAACTCTAAAATTGATGTTTCCCTTTTAACGGATGGAAAATGTTTCTTTGTAAATTTAGATTTTACACAAGTTTTACATTTTCCAAAATCTTTATCGTTAATATTGATTAATCCTTTACTTTGCAATTTTTCAATATTCTTTATGTTTGTATGTGCTAAACGTTTATGCCATAAAGAAATAGAACAAGCGAAATAATCAAAATTAATTCATTGAATCAAGGATTACATCAAATGCACAAACTGAAAAACCATCAGACTGATCAGACACAGACAAGGCATTACTAGCTGTTGACTCACTAGTACTAGCCTCAGAATCATTGTCGCCCTCATTCAAATTTAGGCGATACATACCATAATGACGATATGCCTTGCCTATGAAGTGACGTCTCTTATGGAACACAATCTTTCCATCTTCGAGGGCCAGCCCGATTCCATTCTCATCAAGCTTGCTTAGAGACACCAGACACTTGCAGATTGAGGGCACGTGTAGCACATTCTTTAGTGTTAAAGTTTTGCCAGAAGAAAACTTTAACAACACCGTCCCGATTCCAGCGATGTCAGCTTTACCGTGGTTGGCAGTCATAATCTGTTTTCCGGCCGCTACCGGATTATTGAGAAAATTTGGATTCGGAGTCACAAACATGGATCGTGGCTCCAGAATCCAAATACCAGCCGACTCTTCCGGCCGTCGCCGTCACCCTGGTTGACGCCTCAACTATCATATCAATCTCTTCCATCAGGTGCAGATTGGCTACAAGGTGCTCAATGTCGACAACCGCATTTGCTACCGGTGGAGGACCAGATTTCCTCATTTTGCACTCCCTCGCATAGTGCCCTGCCTCTTCGCAGACATGGCACTTACCTGTTCTCTTGGGCCCCTCTCCGCAGACATGGCACTTACCTGTTCTCTTGGGCCCTTGACGAGGATTGACCAGACTTCTTGAAGTTTTTCTTTTGGGGACCCAAGTTCCACTTTTTAGTGGGTCCACCAGATTTAAACTTCCCTTTGCCACTAGCCTGCACGCTGTTGGCACTTAAGATAGTCTTGCCCCTCTTGTCCCTATTACGTACCTCTTTCTCTATCCTGATATGTTTTATCAAATCATCCAAAGAATAATATTCGGATTTGTGCATCATGCGTTTTTGAAAATCTTTCCAAGATGGGGGCAATTTATCAACAACTGCCCCTACTTGGAAAATATCAGGAAGAGTAATGTTAAGAACTTTCATTTTATTAACCAATACTTGAAGTTCATGAAGCTGTTCAAGTATTGGTTTGTCATCTACCATATTGAACCTCAAGTAGCGAGACACAGGTACCTATTGGTACCAATAGGTACCTTGTGTCTGATAGGTACCAAGAGGAAGGTACCTATACCTTGTGTCTCGCTACTTGAGGTTTAATATGGTAGATGACAAACCAATACTTGAACAACTTCATGAACTTCAAGTATTGGTTAATAAATTGAAAGTTCTTAACATTACTCTTCCTGATATTTTCCAAGTAGAGGTAGATGTTGATAAATTGCCCCCATCTTGGAAAGATTTTCAAAAACGCATGATGCACAAATTCGAAAATTATTCTTTGGATGATTTGATAAAACATATCAGGATAGAGGAAGAGGTACGTAATAGGGACAAGAGGGGCAAGACTATCTTAAGTGCCAACAGCGTGCAGGCTGGTGGCAAAGGGAAGTTTAAATCTGGTGGACCCACTAAAAAGTGGAACTTTAGGTCCCAAAGGAAAAACTTCAAGAAGTCTGGTCAAGTCTCTAGTCAAGGGCCGAAGAGAACAGGTAAGTGCCATGTCTGCGGAGAGGCAGGGCACTATGCGAGGGAGTACAAAATGAGGAAATCTGGTCCTCCACCGACAGCAAATGCGTTGTCGACATTGAGCACCTTGTGGCCAATCTGCACCTGATGGAAGAGATTGATATTATAACTAAGGCGTCAACCAGGGTGACGGCTGACGGCTGGAAGAGGCGATTGGTATTTGGATTCTTGAGCCACGGTCCATGTTTGTGACTCCGAATCCAAATTTGCTCAATATAACCCGGTAGCGGCCGGAAAACAGATTATGACTGCCAACCGCGGTAAAGCTGACATCGCTGGAATCGGGACGGTGCTGTTAAAGTTTTCTTCTGGCAAAACTTTAACACTAAAGAATGTGCTACACGTGCCCTCAATCTGCAAGTGTCTGGTGTCTCTAAGCAAGCTTGATGAGAATGGAATCGGGCTGGCCCTCGAAGATGGAAAGATTGTGTTCCATAAGAGACGTCACTTCATAGGCAAGGCATATCGTCATTATGGTATGTATCGCCTAAATTTGAATGAGGGCGGCAATGATTCTGAGGCTAGTACTAGTGAGTCAACAACTAGTAATGCCTTGTCTGTGTCTGATCAGTCTGATGGTTTTTCAGTTTGTGCTTTTGATGTAATCCCTGATTCAATGAATAAAGTTAATTTTGATTATTTCGCTTGTTCTATTTCTTTATGGCATAAACGTTTAGCACATACAAATATAAAGAATATTGAAAAATTGCAAAGTAAAGGATTAATCAATATTAACGATAAAGATTTTGGAAAATGTGAAACTTGTGTAAAATCTAAATTTACAAAGAAACCTTTTCCATCCGTTAAAAGGGAAACATAAATTTTAGAGTTGATTCATACCGACATTTGTGATATGAATGGAATACTTACTCGCGGAGCTAAGAGGTATTTCATTACTTTTTGTGACGACTTCAGCCGCTTTTTACATGTTTTCTTCTTACACTCAAAAGATGAAGCTTTTGATGCATTTAAAATTTATAAAGCTGAAGTGAAAAATCAACTTGACAAACGAATAAAAATCCTACGATCAGACAGAGGAGGTGAATACTTCAATAGAGAATTTGATACATTCTGTGAAGAGAATGATATCAAACATGAACGCACCTCACCCTTTACTCCTCAACAGAATGGTTTGGCGGAACGTAAGAACCGAACTCTCGTTGAAATGGTCAACTGTATGTTGAACCAATCGGGTCTACCAACCAATCTGTGGGGAGAAGCTTTACTGACGGCTTGCCACATTCACAATTGAATCACTAGTCGTGTGATCCCAACCAACCCATATGAGCTATGGAAAGGAAGGAAACTTAACTTGAATTATTTTAGAGTTTGGGGTTGTGTTGCCTACTATCGAACTCCTGATCCAAAACGATCCAAACTGGGAGCCCGTGCTATTAAAAGTATATTCGTAGGATATGCTAGAAATAGCAAGGCTTATAGATTATTGGATAAAGAAACATGAGTAATAGTAGAATCGAGAGATGTGGAATTCTTTGAAGACAAGTTTTTAGAAGATGCTGAAAACTCAGAAAGAACATTGGCTCCGAATCTTCATAGTACATCCCGTGATAGTTCGAAAACCTCTAACAAGGTTGACGAACCACGTAGAAGTACTAGAGTAAGAAAAGAGAAAAGTCTAGGAGATGATTTCCTTTCATACTTAGTAGAAGGGACACAAAAGAAGGTGACGAGAGAGGTCATTTTCTCAATTAACATTGATGATAATCCTAAGACTTACAAAGAGGCAATGTCTTCAAGGGATGCTCCACTATGGAAAGAAGCAATAAATGATGAAATGGACTCTATTATGGGAAATGGAACTTGGGAATTAGCTGATTTACCCAAGGGATCAAAACCCATACGTTCCAAGTGGGTATTCAAAAGAAAGTTGCACCGTGATGGTTCAATCTCAACATTTAAAGCTAGATTGGTAGCCAAAGGATATAGACAGAAAGAGGGTATCGATTATTTTGACACCTATGCTGCGGTTGCTAGAATTAGTTCTATCTGAACTCTTATAGCAATCTCGGCCATAAAAGGACTGTACATTCATCAAATGGATGTGAAAACAGCCTTTTTGAATGGTTATTTAAACGAGGAGGCTTATATGGAGCAACCCGAAAGGTTTGTGGTACCCGGACAAGAGAACAAAGTGTGTAGACTTATCAAATCTCTGTACGGTTTAAAACAAGCCCCCAAACAGTGGCATGAAAGATTTGATACTACTATCACCTCTTTCGGGTTCCGACATAATGGAGATGATCGGTGTATTTACTCAAAATGTACGAAAGAGTCCACTGTTATAGTCTGTCTGTATGTTGATGATATGTTGATCATCGGGACCAATCTAGAAGGGATTTGTGAGATGAAAAACTACTTATCCTCGAACTTTAAGATGAAAGATCTTGGAGAAGTAGATACAATTCTTGGGATTAAAATCAAAAGGGCAGGATCTCAAATTTCTCTTAGTCAATCCCACTACATAGAGAAGATACTGACTAAGTTTCAACATTTGAACATAAAGGAGTTCGATACTCCTTTTGATTCAAGTGTGAAACTTGACAAGAACTCTGGTAGAGCGGTGGCTCAATTAGAGTATGCTAGTGCAATAGGTTGCATGATGTATGTAATGCATTGCACTAGACCGGATATTGCTTTTGCTGTGAGTAGACTAAGTCAATATACAAGCAATCCGTGTCCAGATCACTGGAAGGCAAACAGTAGAGTATTTGGATACTTGAAAAGAACAAGTGATCTAGAGTTGACGTACACGACTCATCCAGGAATCATGGAAGGATATTCTTATGCCAGTTGGATAGATCACTCAAGTGACTCTAAATCCACAAGCGGGTGGATTTATACACTTGGTGGTGGAGCGATATCTTGGGCGAGCAAGAAACAAACATGTATCACTCATTCAACTATGGAAGCCGAATTTATTGCCCTAGCTGATGCGGGCAAATAGGCCGAATGGATTAGAGATCTGCTGTCAGATATCCATTTATGGCCCCGGCCAACTCCTTCGATTCCTATGTATTGTACAATGGGGCCACACTGTCAAAAGTATACAACAATGTGTATAATGGGCAGTCGCGACACATAGGTCTCCGACATAATTATGTGAGACAACTGATAGAGAATGGTACCATAAGTATTGTGTATGTCAAGTCGTGTGGAAACTTGGCAGATCCATTAACAAAGCCTCTGACGAGAGACTTAGTAGGATCAACTACCAGAGACATGGGTCTGAAACCACGCAGAATCGGTTAGTGATGGAAACCCAACTTAGATTTAGTGCTCCTATCTTCTAAGTTTAATGAGTAATAACAAGTCATTCAACCGATAGAAGGTACTATCAATTAAGATAGACTCATGTAAGGTAAATGATAGTACGTCGTTGCCGAGAACGAGGATGAGTTTGATCTCTTAACAAAGTTTGAAGGCATCTTTGCAACGAAGATGATATAGAACTTTGCCTATATCACCAAGAGGTGGTGCCGGCTCAATTGAAGAGTAGTGGTTCCTCTTCTAAAAGGTCACGAAAAGGATTTAGCGCATGGCCATATTCGCGCTCAGTGAGAAAGCAAAAGAAACAAGATGATGTGTGTAAGTAAGCCGAAGCGATCTTAAGATTCAAGGTTTAAATCCTAAGGATACCGCTGAATTGATCTCTTTTTGTATACATGCATAAAACAGGGTTTAATCTTAGTGACACCACTGTGACATTGTCTTATAAGAATGTCAGAAAACTTTCCAACCTGGTGGGGGATTGTTGGAAATAATTGTGGAGGTTGGAAGTTTCCTTCCATCCCACATAGAATGAAATGGGAAAATATGAGAACCTTATAAGCCTTTTCTCTCAAGTAGTGTTTGAATGAGTTAAAGGACTTATGGTGGGGGTTTCAAAGAAGTGCAACACACACGCGAGCGAGCGTGGCCGTGGCCGAGGGCGCGGGCACGGTTTTCGCGGAGGGGCGCGTGGAGGCGCACTTTGCACTTCGCACACTCGCATCGGAGTTGAGCCCCAAGCTCCCGAGTTTTTTTTTATAGAAACTGAAAGAAGAAAACGATGATTAATTTTTAATCAGTTTGAGGATAACAGTTTAGCGGCCGTTTATTTAAATTTGAAGTTATTAAAATCAGTTTTATTCTTTAAACACGTTTTTATTTAATTGAAGATTGAGTCTTCAAAACCCTAAGTGGGCCCCGGTTTTTAGGGGGTTGTTGAGCCCATGCAGCTAGGGTTTCACCGGTATAAATACTGGTTGCAACCCTCACTTTTAATCACACCAAAAACCGAATACTCTCGGCTCTCTCTCTCTTTTCTCGTTTTCTCTCTTCCACGGCAGTCCCTTCCGTCTAAAATTCTGCATCACGATTTGCTTTATAATTTCGATTATTAGTGCTGTTTATAATCTAAAAGACTGCATCAAATCCTGGGCTTTGCGGTCTGACACTCACAGCATTCTAGAATGACCGTATAAAACCTTTAAGGACAGGTTTTCATACCGTGCAACTTCTCTACGCTTTGATCGACGAAAACAACTTCTCTACATAATTTTTTTATTTTTAGTTTTGGTGTCACTTTAATCGTTTTCAAGAAAATTTTCTAATTATTTATTTTGTTATAAAAAATATTTATTTGATTATAATTTAATAAATTACATAATAATCAAAATATATAAAATATATAAACAACTTATTAAAGGTAAATTGGTCAATGTTATCTATTATGTTATGTCCAGTTCTGTCTTACCAAACACTGAACAACTGTTTTATCCCGCCGTGTCGTGTTCTATCATGTCTGCATACCGAACACATCCTTACCAATCTTATCACATCTCCCTTATCTTGTTCCACCTATTCTGGTGGGACAAAAAAAAACATTTTTGTCTCCTTCAAGTTATGTCCTCTCCCGGTCTAATGTCGTACCAAACGTGGGGCAGAAAGTTTTTGTATTATCCTGTCCTATAGAATATAGTTGGCTTGCTCATTAATTAGAGGCTGACATCTGTATTCTCTAAGGACCTCAGACTCCACAAGAAGCTTGGAAGTTCCAAATCACATGAGAAAGATCATAGCAGCAGAAGGAAAGATGGTAAGGTTTAATTTCTACCCATTCAAGCTGTAGTTTCCTGTTAGAATTTATAATAGTTTTCCTCTCCTTTGATTGAAGGCTTTTCTATCTTTCTAATATGTTTGCATCTTTGATCAAGATTCATGATCTATTTGAGCCATTCACTTGTGAATACCAACACCATGTTTACGCTAACTCGCTAAGGTTCCCAAGTGATTCACTACTTTTTTTGGAAATGGGTGATCCCAGGCTTCGCATAGACTAATCCAATGACAAGTTGCCACTGAGGGGGAGGTGAAAGTGACTCACTACTTGTCGGTAGGGTGTTCGAAAAGAAAAGGCTAAACCCTTTTTAGGTGAACAAAATATGTTCTTCGTTGACCTCATGAAAGGCCAAAAGCGGGTTCAGATGTTAAGTGTAGGAGTATCTCCAACAGATTCTCTAAAATGAAGATTTTAAATTAAGCTTTTTGCTCCAATAGATTCTTCGAAATGGAGCGTGAAATTCTCCAAATTTGGAGAACTCACGTAAAATGATTACCACTAGAGAGAAACAATTTTTTTAATCATATTTCAATCAATAAGAGCATCTTCGATATATTCTCCAAGATGGTGCATCAAAAGTCAAAATTATCAAAAAAAAATAGGTTCATCTTGAATAATTGCTCCATTTTGGAGATTACGATGTTATTTATAATATTAACATATTCAATACAATTCGTAAAATATTATTTCACTCTTCAAAAATTTAATTTCAAGGATTCTCATTTGTGGGAAAATAAAAATTACTTAGATCTCCAAATTTGGAGATTTTCATCATTTTTTTCTACTTTCTCCATTTTAGAGAAGGTTTTGAATGATCTGTTTTAGCAAAAAATCTCCAACATCTCCATTTTGGAGAGTCTGTTGTCTTCAACAGCTTCTTCAAAATGTAGAAAATGAGGATTTTGAGCTAATATTTTGCTCTAACAGCTTCTCTAAAACTACCTCCAAAATTTAGAAAACACGAGAGAGGGTTTTTTCTCCAAATATGGAGATCACCCAAAAAATCATTACCAAGTGAAAGGAACAATAGGAAACTTTGAAAATAAATATGTACAATGACAAGTAATATTTTAATATATGAATGGAATATTTTAATATTTTATTAAAGTTGGATTTTCCAAATAGGGAATTTGTGGGAGATGAATGTATTTTTTTTTGGGAGATTTTGACTTTTGGTTATACTTTTTAGAGAAATTTTGGGAATATGTTGGAGACGCTCTAAGAAACCTTGAAATTAACTGTTTAAAAGAGAATAATATTTTATTAAATGCATAAAATATTTTATAATAATATAATCAATGTTTTTAATTTCAAAACGGAGAAACTGTTGGAGTTAAATGTAGTTTTTTTTGAAGATTTTGAATTTTAATTCTCTATAGGTAGAGAAATTTTGAAGAACCTGTTAGAAAGGCAAAAGCTCGATGTACCGTCTCAGAATAATATTGTTGCCTCCTTTCCATTGTGTCATTAGGATAACTAACAAGTAACAACACTAGTTCAAATTGGGTATTACTTTTCTCATAGTTCAGTGTTGTATCTATTTTTTTATAAGGTTCATCTAGGCTTTGCCTAGACTACATCCTTAGCAATTTGGAAACAAACATACAAAGCGGCCGTCTGAGACTAAGCCTGACCACAGAATGCTGACGCCTGGACTCGAACCCGGGGTGGATGGGATATTCCACCACATCCCCCAAGCCCTTGCCAACACGCCACCACCCTTGTGGTTAAAACGGATCACCTGTTTAAGGAATATCAGCGTTGTATCTAATTCTCATGCTTTTGACACACTACCTTTTCTTTTCCCAACTAAAGCTTAATTAAAATCCTAAAACTTCTATAATTCTTTTATCTTCCTACATCACTTCTTGCCCGGTAAGAGACGGTCCACAATTAGTAAAAAATGTTGGTTGCTAGAACTCCAGATTCCCAAATCGGTCACTTGTCGTGTTTCAATTTTTTACGAGAAGGTGTACTTATGTTGCATAGAAGGAACAATGCCAATGTAGGATCATGCCGACGGACGTCCTTAATCATGGGTCTTTGTCTTTCTAATCCCTTCATTTAGCTTTATAACCTTCACCCCTATCCAAAGCAACATATGCATCACTTATCTTGTCTATCTATCAAGCATCTTGAACTACACTCTTCTTACTTTTAACTTTTTAACGAGTTACAATTGTAAAGTTTACGGGTCTCGTGTACAAATCTTATAGATTCTATTAGCTCCGTGAACAATACTGGACAAGACAAGACAAGACTAGACGGACAATGCCAAAGTAGGATCATGGCTACAGACGTCCTTAATCATGGGTCTTTGTCTTTCTAATCCCTTCATTTAGCTTTATTGACCTCCACCCCTATCCAAAGCAACATATGCATCACTTATCGTGTCTATCTATCAAGCATCTTGAACTACACTCTTCTTACTTTTAACTTTTTAACGAGTTACAATTGTAAAGTTTACGGGTCTCGTGTACAAATCTTATAGATTCTATTAGCTCCGTGAACAATACTGGACAAGACAAGACAAGACTAGACGGACAATGCCAAAGTAGGATCATGGCTACAGACGTCCTTAATCATGGGTCTTTGTCTTTCTAATCCCTTCATTTAGCTTTATTGACATCCACCCCTATCCAAAGCAACATATGCATCACTTATCTTGTCTATCTATCAAGCATCTTGAACTACACTCTTCTTACTTTTAACTTTTTAACGAGTTACAATTGTAAAGTTTACGGGTCTCGTGTACAAATCTTATAGGTTCTATTAGCTCCGTGAACAATACTGGACAAGACAAGACTACACGGACAAGAGTGAGGTGTGTGGCTGAAAGAATTGTTGAAGGTTTTATGCCTTTAATTTGACATCGGTAATTTACAATCTTGTTTTGTCTCCTCGGTTGTTGTTCCACCTATTTTGGTGGGACAAAAAAATGCCCTAATTCTTATCGGTGTTCACACAGCAAAACCAGGCTAGCCCACTTCTAACTTTTTTTTGTCCTGTTAGATTTTATCTTTAATATTATTATTTCTTCTAACAATTATTTCGAATTAAATTATAAATAGAAAAATAAAAAAATCATTAAAGAAAATTGACTGTATATAATTTCATAACAAATTAAAAATACATAATTTTATAAATTAAAAAACATAAACTAATACATAAATTAAAAATACAAGTAAAACAATATAGATTGATACATATTAAACAATACAAACTAACACAAGCCAATTTTTCAGTTTGAATTTAATTTCTTCTAACAAGAGCTTCATTAGTTTTGGTTATGGTTTTTTTTGAAACGAAACAAATAGATTAATGATCAAGAGCAGTACAATAGGACATCAAGTCCTCGTCCAACCAATTTGGAGAGCCGATCCCCAAGACGGGATCAACAAAGAATTGAGATCGTCTAGCTAGCTTATGAGCAACCTCATTTCTACTTCTCCTAACAAATTTAACCTTAAAAGACGACACATCGTCTAAAATTGTGTTACAAGCATTAACCATGTCCCCAAACTCTGTGCAATCCTCCTCTCCATGAGTTAGCGCAGTGACTAAGGTTTGGGAATCGGTTTCGAATATGACATTCTCGTGCCCCATATCCCGAACCCACACCAAAGCCTCAAACAAGGCGATTGACTCGCATTCCTTTACATTCGGGATGCCTTGTCGTTGAGCCATCCGAAAAGCAATAAATCTCCCCTCGCCATCCCGAAGCACCATCCCCGATCCCATTGCACCTCTATCAACAAAAACAGCGGCATCGCTATTACATTTTAAGAAAGGATCTGGTGGTGGATGCCACCGGTTACAAGTCACTCGTCCATGTTGGTGTCGCGTTTGAGATCTCTCCATGCGTGCCCTCTTCCAATCTTCTACCATTTCCAGACCGTAAGCCACGACCACCGGAGGGGGCTTAGCTATCCGCTGCCAAACTCGTTGATTTCTCTCTCGCCAGATACTACATAAAACAGCAGCTATCTTTTCTTTAACATAATCACTAGCCAACCCCATCATTTTGAAGAACCAATCTTTAAAAGATATAGCATCCATAGTGGTACATTGTGCTTCCGAGCGAAGCCCAACCTGCGTCCAACAATCCTTGGCAAAAGAGCATGTAAGAAACACGTGCCAAGTATCCTCTACCGGGCCTGCACAACACCCACAGCTTCCAGAGACCGGGACCCCCCGATTCTGCAGGGCATTCCTGGTAGGCAGAGCTCCTCTCACCGCCTGCCAAACAAAAGTTTTGATCTTCGGCGGAACCCGAAGACGCCATATACTTTTCCAGTCCCCATGGTCCCGTAGGTGGGACTTATTCATCATATCATCCATAACCACCCGGTACGCAGATCGCACAGTGTACTCACCATGTCTACTAAGGTGCCAAATACGAATATCTTTTGTCCTTCTTGGCCATAATGGAATTCTAGAAATGGCCTCAACGTCGCGAGGCATGAACATTTCCATCAACTTATCAACATCCCACCGTGCACCACTAGGATCGAATAAATCACACACTTTTACCCGGTGACTACCCACCGATTTTACCGTCTCTATGAATCGGTTACTCATATCCTGCAACCAAGGGTCCTCCCACACATCGATATCATTTCCATCCCCGATCCGCCACCTATATCCACCTCTTACCACCTCTCGAGAGCTCCAGATGCTACGCCATATATAACTCGAGTTGCTTCCAAGATCCGAGTTTACAAAATCCCCACGAGGAAAGTATTTAGCTTTGTAGATTCTTGTGACTAGTGCATCCGGGTTGGTGAAAAGCTTCCAACCTTGTTTCCCAAACATGGCAAGATTAAACCCATGAAAATCTCTAAACCCATCCCGCCAAATTCTTTCTGCATACTCATTTTCTCCCACCGCAGCCAATTAATTCCTTTCCCCCCACTTCGTTTTGAACCCCACCAAAACGAGTTTATCATGCGTTATATTTCCTCGGTTAAAGTGGTTGGTAATAGAAACACATTGAAGCAATAAACCGGGATCGCCTGCGCCACAACTTTAATCAGAATTTCCCGGCCACCTCTCGAAAGAGGCTTGTTCCTCCAAGTTTGAATACGACGCCAAGTACGATCCTTGAGGCCATTAAAGATGGATTTTTTGTTTCTTCCCACCAAAGAAGGCAAGCCGAGATACCGACCAGTATTCAAAGGATTATTTACATCCAAAATTGCCGAAATACCTTCCTGTAACATCATGTGAGTGTTCTTGCTAAAACATATACCAGACTTTTGAAAGTTTATAGATTGTCCCGAGGCAGCCGCAAAAGTCTCAAGTATTCGTTTCACCCGCCTAGCCTCCTCTATGTTGGCTCTGAAAAAGAGAAAACTGTCGTCGGCGAACCGAAGGTGAGATATGGATGGGGCTCCTCGACAGATACGGGCTCCGTGGATTTGCCCATCCAAAACAGCCTTTCTAAGCAAAGCTGATAGCCCCTCAGTACATAAGATGAAAAGGTAAGGAGATAGTGGACAACCTTGCCGTAAGCCACGACCGGGGTTAATCGGACCTACAAGGCTATCGTTCACTATCACATGAAAAGAAACCGACGTCACACACATGATCATCCATGAAACCCACACACTGCTAAAACCCAGCTTCACAAGAACAGCTTCAAGATACCTCCAATCAACTCGGTCATAAGCTTTAGAAATGTCAATTTTCAAGGCAGTAACTCCTTCTCTTGCCTTATACTTCGTTTTCATATTATGAAGGACCTCAAAAGAAATCATCACATTATCAATAATTGATCTTCCTTTGACAAAAGCCGATTGCTCAACCCCAATAATTCTATCCATCAAAGGACGGAGTCTATTGGCAAGGACTTTTGCAAGAATCCTATACAAGACGTTACATAAGGAAATCGGCCTTACACAAGGACGGAGTTTTGGTTATAGTTTTGTTTATTCTTTTTACTAGCCTTAACTAGTTTTCAAGGTGATTGTATATTGAAGATTTGCTTTTGTTTTTTTTACACTGATTGGTTTTTGATAATTCGTTCATATTAGACTACACACTTACAGATTCTTCCCCCTATTCCACACCTGCACATTTGATTGTTCAAAAAATTACAGCAAACAATGCTCCTCCTGTTGATTATGTCATCAAAGGAAAATCATATATGGGTTATTATTTAGCTAATGACATATATTCAAAATAGGACACTCAGGGACGGACCCCATGAGGGGCACGTGCCACGGTAAGAATTTTCCGACGAAGGGTAAAAATTTTTGTTTTTGTGAAGGTGCCACCGTATCGATTTCGGAGGTGCTACCGTATTCATTTGAAACTACAAGGGGTGCACCTAAACTGGGAAAAAGACCCAAATCTTATACCCATTCAACCAAAAAAAGCGAAAAAAAACTCTTGAAATCAACAAAAAATGTCGAAAAAATCTCTCGAAATTTATAAAAAACTTAAAAATTCCCCGAAATCAAGCAAAAAACGTTAAAAATCTCTCAGAACGCCGAAATTTGGCTAAAAACACATCAAACGATAAAAAGATGAAAGACACTTCGATAAAACTGTATTAAAAAATATGGTGCCACCGTATGAAAAATTGTCTAGGTCCGTCTCTAAGGACACTCTTGTTCAAACAATTAATGATTCACATGGCCCAATTTTTTCTGCAATGAAATTGGAAGCATGCAGAAAAGACGTTAAACATGCATTTGGCATATTGCAGTCCATATTTGCAATCGTGATAAGACCCGGCCGATAGAGTTGGCTAGGCCCCCTGCCATGTAGAAAACATTAAAATGCTTAAAGACTTATTGACGGGGACCCCGCTACTTCCCATGAGTTACGCATTAAATCTTGTTTAATCCCCAAACGGATCATTTCAAGATTGACTCTGAACGGACGGTCAGGGTGGAAGTTGTGTCTTTACAGTAACTCTCCTCTTATGTTTTGCTATAGAATGACGACTTCTACTCTGGTAGGTCCAACCTTCTTTTATCCATACATCTTCGATCCAATCCATTCATGGGGCCAAATAAAAACAAAAAAGGATATGTCAGTGACCTACCATGGCAAAGCACTCTCCAAGGACATGGTTATGGAGAAAAGAAATATTGCATAATATAATGACTTCATGTATGATATATATATATATATATATATATATATATATATATATATATATATATATATATATATATATAGAGGCGGGTTCAAACGAGGAGCGTACCAATTTAAGAGAACGTGATGAGCAATTGATAGTTATGAATCACATGTGATTGGCAGTTGTGGATCACATGTGATTCACAACTGATCTGGATGAGAATCGACAGTCATGGATCACATGTGATTGGCAGTTGTGGATCATTAATGATCCGCGACTTGCACGCGTCGCGAACCAAGTCGCGCTACTTTTGCGCGAAAATTCGATTATGTCCGATTTTTTAGCGTTGTAAATCATATGTGATCAGAAGCATGTGAGTGCTCCTCACGTTCTCTTAAATTGGTACGCTCCTCGTTTGAACCTTCCTCTATATATATATATATATATATATATATATATATATATAGAGGCAGTTTCATGTAGAAACCTCTCTTATTTTGAAAACTATGAAACCCATCCTAACACCATAGATCAAATCATCTACGACTAGGATGAATCTAAGATATTTATGGAATTACTGATTTTTTAATATTATTTTTTATTCAACGAAATTGGTAGCGGAGGGTATATTGGTAAGTTCATCTGATTAACACGATTAAGGTAACTGTATCAATTCCATCATCTTCGCTTGATCACTGAATAATCGGAGAAAACTTATTCTGAGAATCATCAACCCGATTTCAGCGCAAATCCATCGCCATGATTCGACTTCCAGGAGGTATATTTCATCGATCGATTTCATTATTTTCACAATAAAAACCCTAGATTGAACGTTTCCTATTAAACCCGACAGGTAGAAAGCGAAGTGAACGCATCATGAAGAACACAACATTCTACAATTTCACCAACACTCCCGATAACCCACTAGATGAAAACGGTGATGAAGTTAAGGACTCAGTGAGAGACACGCCTAACGCGAAAAGAAGAATGGTGAATCGAAAAACAAAAAACGACCCAGACATTGGTAATGCATCTCATTCGTCAGTCAAACCTTCTTAACATAAAATGTGTTTCATTGTTTAACTGAATTCGAAAACTATCGCATGGGTTAGGGTTTGTTGATCTTTTAAAGAAAGGGGTTTTAATGAGATCGTGTTTTTTTTGTCATTTTTCGAAATATAATATTAATAACTCTACCTGTTTAGTAGTTTCATTTGCCATCCACATAAAAATAATAGTACCTGTTCTATTAAGTTAACCTACACATTTCATTTATATGTTCTCAAATCATATATGAATGCACGGGTTTCGTTGTTCCATAAATTATCTGTAGGATGTATTGTTTCAGCGTTAAATTATCTGAATGATTTGTTTGATTTTATTTGTTTTTTTTATCTGTAGGATGTAAGGTTTATTATTTGATTGGTTGGATCCGTCAGTTTCATTGTTTGATTCTTTCACCTCTGTTGGTTTCATTGTTACATACAACATATAACACATTGTTTCATTGGATTCATATAATATATAAAACATTGTCTCTTTCATTTCACTGTTTCATTATGTGAATTGTTTCATTGTTTCATCAGATGCATTGTTACACCTGTTGGTTATAAATTGTTTCATTGTTCAAATCTTCAATGTTTCATTATTCAAATCTTCAATGTTTCATTGTTTCATTATACGCATTGTAACATCTGTTCAAATCTTCAATGTTCAAATTGTTTCATTGTTTCATCAGATGCATTATTACAACTGTAGGTTATAAATTGTTTCATTGTTTCATTGTTCAAATCTTCAATGTTTCATTGTTTCATTATTGATCCAGTTTTACAAATCTTCAGTGTTTCATTGTTTCATTGTTTGATTGTTTCGTTACACATATACCATTTTTTATGACTGTTTTTTAGAATCTAACGAATTCCCCCGACTGATTAGTAATGGCAGACTCAATTGCAAATGATATTGTTATGTTGGATGCTTCACATAATGTTGATGATAAAACAAAGGGTTTGAAGCAAGTAGTGATCGAGGTTGGGTCCTCATCCGTGCGCTGTGTAAGGAAGAGTAAGTATAACATTCCTTTAGGGGACAAAGTTGGTACTAGTTTCATTAATGTGAATAAATTTAAATCTAACGAGCACTTTTTATTTAAAAGGAAAAGAATCAAAAGAAGAGTTATCACCAACACGTATCACAATGAAAGTTGTTGAAGAAATTCATGATGTCAGTGTGGATGAAGGTAATACACAAAATGTAATTTCATTGAATTAAGTTACAAGGTAACTAGTTACTCGTTAAATTTCGCAGAGTTGGACCCAAGGCTGAATGCGCGACGAAGTTCATTGAGAAATAGTAACCGACATGAATCAAGTGTTAAAGTTAAAGGAGATGGAGTTATAAAAGATTTGGAGGCGTTAAGTCTAAATGAAGGTATAAGACTGTAAAAATCATTTATTTACATTCAACTACATGATACAATATAATATTAAGCTCAACTCAAATGTCTGATGTAGATCGAGCTGAAACGTCTTCGAAAAATGGATTGCGAAAGGAGAAAGCAACGCATACTGGAAACGGCAAGGAATGCATACGTGAACCATTTGAAACTAACGCTGGAGTGGGGGGCATACGGGTACCTGCTAGGTCAGAAAGAGTGTGCAGGCAACCTTTAAGAGATGGTGTGTTAAGGACAAGGACGTCTCCTAGAGCGCTACATGAAACAATACAAAAGCTTTCAAACGCGCAACGTAATGCAGTGCGTAGCATGGGGTTTGGACATCTATTGGATTTAAAGACTGGAGGTATTCCATCTAGGCTCGGTTTTTATGTTGTTGACAACCTAGATACTACTACGATGACATTGGGAGTTAGGAATGGATCAATACCTATAACGCTAGAATCGGTTCATCAAATGTTAGGATTGCCATTAGGTGGTATTGATTTGTTGGAAGTTGACCCTTCACCTGAATCACTAACTATATTTGATAACTTTAGAACTCAATTTGACAAAAACAAATGAGACCGATGGATATAAAGGACCTGATTGAAAACTCAAGGGACTGTGGTTTGATGTTTAAAATCAATTTTTTGGTGTTGACGGTAAACATATTAGCCGAATGCAACCGTGCGGGATGTTGTAATCTCAATTTTCTAACGGGAATAAGAAATGATGAAATGATACCTCAAATCAACTGGTGCAAATACGTTTTTGATATGCTGCAGATGAGCAAAGACAGCTGGGATAGAAACAGTACCATATGTTTCTACGCCGGTCCATTGACATACTTGACGGTAACTTCTTGATCATTATGTTTGTTATTTACGCGAATTATTTATACTGAAAAACTGCATTGCGATTCAGTTTCATTAGTTATTACACTATCAACTAATTCATCTTCATTTTGAAAGCTATTGTATGTCGAATCTACGGAATGGCCGAAAGTAAAGGTTGAACGTAAGCGACCAGCAATTATATCTTGTACGTGTGAGCAACTGAAGAAAAGGGAAATCACTGAAATAGAAGGTGGAGGACTGGGTAGTGCAACAATTTCATTGAGGGATACTATAAAGGAAAGGGAGGTATAAGACACAATTTTTCGCACCCTGACAAATAATGTTTCATTACACTTATGTATTCAGGAAACAATTTACGAAATGACGTTTATCATTTGTGTTGATCCAAATTCTCAGTGATTTGATAATGACCCTTTCTTAAACACTTAGTGAAAATTGTAAGTAAACAATATGTATCAGAGTTTCACTATCGCTGATAAGTACTAAGACTTTACAGTACCGCTGATAGGAACTCTCACTCTTTAGATTAGATATTCAGCGAACACTGTTCATCATCATATAACTCTGAGTCTGTTCAGTCTATGAGATGATCGCTGATAAGTTAGTTGTTTACTTATGATCCCTGAAGACAAGTTTCACGTCAACCAAAGTTCTACGCTGAATTCGAAGATCAAGCTCAAGAACCAGCGACAAGTCTACTCATGAATTGATGCGGATATCAACGAAGCAAGACCTGTCCATTCAACGTGAAGTATCAAGTAGAAGAATTCATGAGTAGACCTGTCTATGAGATGATCGCTGATAAGTTAGTTGTTTACTTATGATCCCTGAAGACAAGTTTCACGTCAACCAAAGTTCTACGCTGAAGTCGAAGATCAAGCTCAAGAACCAGCGACAAGTCTACTCATGAATTGATGCGGATATCAACGAAGCAAGACCTGTCCATTCAACGTGAAGTATCAAGTAGAAGACTTCAGCAATCGCTGAACTTTATCATTCGCTGATAAAGATCTGACTCAATGAAAGCTGATCATGAAGTCTCCTTGTATGTTACTATTGTCTTACCTCCCTTGCACGTCTCCGTACGAACTGTCAGAACGGACATCCCTTTTGTCTGTAATCGTACAACAACTCTGATTCTACACTGTGCACCATGCGGCTACTAAGGTTGTCTACAAAGGTCAATGACATGCAACCACTCAGCTGCTGCCACGTGTAAAGCCATACTGCCATGCATTAAATGCATGCAGTATATAAGAAGAACCTTACTTCAGTTTTGAAGTGTGCTCGGACCATCTTCTTATTTCTTATTGTTAAGTTATTATTCGTAATTTCTTTAACTCTTTCTAGTGCAAGAAACTTAGTGTTTCTCAAGACTTGTTTAGATTAGGTTTATCCTTAATCTTGTTCCGCAACAAGTTGTAAATTGTTTTGATTTATCAATAAACAATTTAGAAAAGTAAAAACGTGTGTTTGTATTCAACCCCCTCCCCCCACCCCCTTCTACAAACTTGTATAGCCCTTAGGGACCAACAAGTGGTATCAGAGCAGATTTGTTTAATCTCATAAACAAGATCTGATCTATACTAAGATTTCTCTTCCTAGCTATTTCTTAAAATGGCTACCAACACAAACACAAACTATATTGACAACGGTTCTCTTGCAAAACACCCTAGATTCTCCAGAGATAATTTTAATCTATGGAAAAATAGGATGATTCTCTTCTTAGAAGGTGTAGACCCTACTATGCCTTATTATCTTGAAAACGGCCCATATATTCCTGTAAGAATTGATGTTGCAGTTCCAGCCGCTGAGAATAGACCTGCTATTCCAGAAAGGCTGATTCCTAAGGAAATTCATATGTGGACTGATGAAGATAAGAATAAAGTGGCTATCGACACCAAAGCCAGATCCATACTCTCCATGGCTCTTCCTGACGAAGTCTACCATTCCGTCATGAACCTGAAAACCTCAAAAGCTATGTGGGACACAATCTGTGTTCAGTATGAAGGTACTTCTGAAGTCCAGGACTCTCGAAAGATCAACCTGGTAAGACAGTATGAAAGCTTCATTTGTGGTAAGAATGAAACTCTCTCTGAAGTACACCAACGTTTTAACTGCTTAATAATAGATCTAAAAACTGTTGGTAAGGAATATTCTAACTTTGAAGTACTGACAAAGTTCTTAGAATGTTTACCTGAAAGCTGGGACAGTTATTCTATGTGTCTCAAGCTGTCAAAGGATCTAAAATCAATGACCCTTTCTACCTTATATGGCACGATGCTGAATCATGAGCAATCGAGTCATCTTAAGAAGAATCTTGTAAAATATTCCAAAAGCACCCCTGTTGCTTTAATCTCAGAGTCACCTTCCACTCAGCGATCGACTATCACTGTCACTGAGTTGGAAACTAACTCTGAAAGATCATCAGACTCTGACGTTTCAGATAATGATGAAACTCTGGCATTCCTGGCTAATAAGTTCAGGAGATTTGCTAGAAAGAGTAATTTCAAGAAGAATAAACCTTTTGCTATTACTGACAAGCCAAGATCATCAACCCCTATTGATAAGGCTACTGCTACTTGCTATAACTGTGAAAAGATAGGACATTTTGCTAGTGAGTGTAGGTCAAGGAAAGTCTCTAGACCCTCAGCTTTTCCCAAGAAAAACTTTATTCCCAGGAATAGAGATGAAAAATATAAAAAGCTGAAAGAAAGGTATGCAAAGCTGAAAACCTTTAAGAAGAAAGGCAAAGGCCTCATGGCTGACAATGACTGGGCTGCCTCTGACGAAGAAGAATCATCTGACTCTGAAGATGATGATGAAGCCAATATATGTCTCATGGCCAAACTTGAAAATGAGGAAGACAATTCTGACATTCCCTCTACTTCAACCTCTGCAACTCAGGTATCACCTTCCTTCTTTACCAATATTGCAAATATTGATGAAGCTGATAGTCTTCGAAAGATCGATCTCTTGACTAGAAGTTTATATGAAGCCATGAATGGCAAAACTGTAGTTGAAAATCAAAACCTTGATCTCGCTGAACAACTTAAAAATTGTCACCTTCAAATAGAAAATCTTTCTAAAATTGAAGAAGATTTTAAAGATCAAGTTCACCTAAATCAGCTAGTCAAAATCGAGCGCGAAGAAGCTATCGCTGCATTAAAAGCTGAAAAAATTACTGTTGATGGATGGTATAATTCCTCAACAAAGATCACTGAGATAATTAAGTCTCAGATTCCCCTGAGTGATAAACGTGGTCTTGGTTACAAAGCTGATACTCTAGAACCAACCACTGATCGTTCCATGCTCTTATTTGGAACTTTCGTATCCTCAGTCGCTGATACTTCATCTTCTCAGTGTTCCTCTTCTAAACCGCCTATCCCTGAGGAAATCTCTACCTTAACTTCTAAAGGTAAAGAAAAAGTTATTTATCCAAAACCTACCTCAGTCTTTAAAAACAAAGGTAAATGAATTGCTTTTAACCAAAATCCTCAGAAGGGTACCTCTGTACCAAAGCTGAACGCTTCTAAAGCTTCAGTGACTTATCCCTCTAATTCAAAGAATAAGATCTCTGGATTTATTCAGCGTGGATCTATTCAGCGATCTACTCCTAGAATCAAAGTGGAAATCATTGGTAAGAAATCCGAAGAACTAAATGTTCCTCCCATTTCAAAAACCAATAGCTTACTTGGTGCTGGTCCTTCTAATTTAAAATCTAAAGCTCAGCATGCAAATGGTCCTAGAACTACTTTTGGTTATAGGAAATGTTATCATTGTGGACTTACAAATCATCTAGTAAGTGCCCCACAACCACCCAAGCTGAAAGGATATCTAAGGTGAAGATCATTGCCCCCAAGGCAAAGAAGACCACTGAGGTTAAGAAATTAACCAAAGTGAAGACTGACAAAGCTAAATCTTCAAATGCTGCGAAGACTGCTGAACCTTCCACCTCTTCTTCTAACCCCACTGACAAGTGTGTACACATGGTTAAGTGGGTACCCAAGAAAAACTAATCTTCCTTTGTAATGCAGGTTAAGAAGGGTATCTGGTATCTCGATAGCGGATGCTCTAGACACATGACTGGTATGAAGAACCTGCTCACTGAGTACAAAGAAGAGAAGGGTCCCTCTGTAACTTTCGGTGGAAATGGAAAAGGACATACCCGAGGGTTTGGTGTACTATCTAATGGTACAACAACCTTCAGAAGAGTCGCATATGTTGAAGGGCTGAAGTATAATCTTCTAAGCATCAGTCAGCTTTGAGACAAGGATAACAAAGTAATCTTTACTAAGGAATCCTGCTTTGTCGCTGACAAAAAGGAGAAGATAGCTCTCAACGGTTATCATTTGGAAAATGTTTATGTAATAAACATGGACTCAACAACCACTGAGAACTCCTGTTTCTTCTCAAAAGCCTCATCTGATGTCAACTGGCTATGGCATAAGAGGGTCTCTCATCTAAACTTCAAGACACTGAACACTCTTTCCTCAAAAGAGTTAGTCATTGGTCTACCTCAGCACTCATACGCCAAAGAATCCTTATGTTCAGCGTGTGAGAAAGGCAAACAGACCAAAGCAAGCTTTAAGTCAAAGCAAGTTTCCTCAGTATCATCTCCTCTACAACTTCTCCATATGGATTTGTTTGGCCCTGTTAACAAACAATCCATCGCTGGAAAGAAATATACACTGGTCATAGTTGATGAATTCTCTCGATATATATGGGTTATGTTTCTCCGTTCTAAGAGTGACACCCCTGAAGAACTCATCACCTTTGTTCGGAAAATGGAAACCCTGAACAACTTGATCGTTCGCTCAATAAGGAGTGATCATGGGACTGAATTCAAAAATAGTTCTCTTGATTCCTTCTTTGAGAGTAAGGGTATTTCTCACAACTTTTCTTCAGTGAGAACACCGCAACAAAACGGAGTCGCTGAAAGAAGAAATAGAACTATTATTGAAGCTGCACGTTCAATGCTCAGCGATTCTCACCTGCCTACTCAGTTTTGGGCAGAAGCTGTCAACACTGCTTGTTTTACGCAAAACAGGTCGCTGATAGTCAAAAGATTTAATAAAACAGCCTATGAACCTTTTCATGGGAGAAAGCCTTCAATTAGCTTTCTTCACATCTTTGGATGTCAGTGTTTCATACTGAACAACAGAGATGCCCTTGGAAAGTTTGATCCTAAGGCTGATGATGGAATCTTTCTTGGATATTCTTCAATCTCCAAAGCCTTTAGAGTCTTCAATCGAAGAAGACAAGCTGTTGAAGAAACTATTCACGTCACTTTTGACGAATCCCGTTCAGCGAATTCTCGACCTTCTGCTGATACTGAAGAACTAAATCAATGGATGTTTTCTCATCTTGGTGATTCAGAAGATATTCCCACTCCTCATACTCATACAGTTGAAGATGATAGTCCTACTATCATCCCAAACATGCAGAATAGTGAAGCTGAAACATCATGGGTCTCAGCAGTTCCTTTAAACACTATACCTGCTTCTGAACCAAATGTCTCAGACAATCCATCTACTTCTCCTTAATCAGTAAATGAGATGACATCTGCACCTACTCCTCTCTTGGCTGATTTTCCAGAAGCTGCTGAAACTTCATCTTCAGCTCCTCCAGTTCAATTTGAGTCAGCGACTTATGCTCCTGCTCAGCGATGGACTGTAAATCACCCAATTGACCAAATTCTTGGTGATCCAAACGCTGGTGTTCAGACTCGACGAAGTGCAGGTAATATTTGTTTATTTGTTAACTTTATTTCTCTGATTGAACCAAAGAAAATAGATGATGCCCTCAAAGATCTAAACTGGGTCAGCGCCATGCAAAAAGAGCTGACTGAATTCGAAAGAAACAAAGTTTGGAAACTTGTTCGAAGACCAACTGACAAAACAGTGATAGGCACTAAATGGGTCTATCGAAACAAGTTGGACGAACATGGAACTATAACCCGCAACAAGGCTCGTCTTGTTGCTCAGGGATACAGACAAGAGGAAGGCATAGATTACGACGAAACATTTGCTCCAGTAGCAAGACTAGAATCTATTCGTCTATTCTTAGCATACGCTGTACACAAAGACTTCAAAGTATATCAGATGGCTGTTAAGTCAGCATTTCTAAATGGAAAGCTGAATGAAGAAGTCTATGTGGAACAACCTCCAGGATTCGCAGATCCTAAGCGTCCAGGTTATGTTTATAAACTGGATAACACACTTTATGGCTTAAAGCAAGCTCCTCGTGCATGGTATGTGTAACACCCCGCTTACCACGACACAATATTGTCCGCTTTGCCCCACTGGCTCACGGCTTTGTTTTTGGCGACCTGGCGAGGACTTCCCAGGGGGTCACCCATCCTGGTACTACTCCCACCCAAGCACGCTTAACCACAGAGTTCCCAAGGAACCCGCATGCTTGTGGCCCCAAAACGCGTTGTGTCTGGTAAGGCCAAAGTTTACTAATATACCCAGCATCTCTCCTGTCCACGGCCGATGTGGGATATGCCTAAGGTGTTACACACACCCCCCCTTAGGGACTCATCGTCCTCGATGAGGTTTGCCCCACCATCCCGAACGGCACAGGAGTGGCTCTGATACCATTTGTAACACCCCGACTTAGCCAATTTACATCTCAAACAATGTATGCATACATCCCATTTAAAACTGTAAACAACTTTCATGCAATCAATAAGCATAAGAATAAAACATGACATTTTTCATCATGTACTTGCTTTAGAAAACACATTAAAACTCACGCAACCGGACTGGTGTGCTAGCGAGGACGCTGGGCTCCCAAGGGGGGTGGATTGTAAGATCCCACATTGGTTGGGGAGGAGAACAAAGGTTGCCTTATAAGAGGAACTTGATACCTCCCCTATCAGACGTGTTTTAAAACCGTGAGTCCGGGTGTGTGGACAAAGCGGACAATAATTGGTACGGTTGGTCTGAGATGTTACAGATGGTATCAGAGCCGGGAACCGGACTGGTGTGCCAGCGAGGACGCTGGGCTCCCAAGGGGGGTGGATTGTAAGATCCCATATTGGTTGGGGAGGGGAACAAATGTTGTCTTATAAGATGAACTTGATACCTCCCCTATTAGACGCGTTTTAAAACCGTGAGTCCAGGTGTGCGGACAAAGCGGACATTATCTGGTACGGTTGGTCTGGGATGTTACAGTATGACACTCTCTCTACTTATCTCCATATTGAACAATTTGAGTGTGGTAAAATCGATAAGACTCTATTCTTCAGGAAAGTAAAAGGTCATATTATTCTTGTTCAGATATATGTTGATGACATTATATTTGGTTCTACTAACCCTGACCTTTGTACCTGTTTCGCTGATAGAATGAAAGAAGAGTATAAAATGAGCATGATGGGTGAGCTAACATATTTCCTTGGTCTTCAGATAAAGCAAAATGAAAAAGGAACTTTCATTAATCAGGGAAAATATGTTAAAGATATGCTGAAGAAATTCGATTTAACTCAGAGTTCAGCTATGAAAACCCCTATGGCACCACCGCTGACACAAGACAAGGATTCAAATGGAATACCTGTTAATGTCACGCTGTACCGTGGGATGATCGGCTCTCTCTTGTATCTTACAGCTAGCCGACCCAATATTATGTACACAACCTGTTTGTGTGCACGATATCAAGTTGAACCTAAGGAATCTCATATGATCGCTGTAAAGCGAATCTTTCGTTACCTTAAGGGTACTATGAACCTAGGTATTTGGTATCCCAAAGATTCAGGGTTTGATCTAATCGCCTATTCAGATAGTGATTTTGCAGGTTGCAAGTTGGATAGGAAAAGCACCATAGGAGGCTGTCAGCTCCTGGGTGAAAAGCTGGTGAGTTGGACAAGTAAAAAAGCAAAACTCAGTGTCCACCTCAACTACTGAAGCTAAGTATGTAGCTGCTGGAAGCTGTTGTTCTCAGGTCTTGTGGATGAGAAATCAACTACTAGACTATGACCTTCAGCTCTCGAAAATTCCAATCTATTGCGACAGCACAAGTGCCATCGCTATAGCCAACAATCCAGTGCTACACTCAAAGACAAAACACATCGAAATCACGTATCATTTTATCAGAGATCATGTGATGAATGGTGATATAGAACTTCATTTTATCCCAACTGACTATCAGTTAGCTGATCTGTTCACCAAACCTCTTGATGAGACAAGATTCAACTTTCTCATCAGCGAGCTTGGAATGCTGAACTTTGAAGAGTAAAATCTTCAGCGGTTCACATTTGATCAGCGATAGGATAAAATCAACTTGTATAACCCATTCTATCATTCTCTCTCTGAACATAATTGATTCGCTGATGTCAAGGTATGTTTTCTCTCTTACTCGCTGACATTCGCATGTGAATGTAAGATTTCAAAACAAATTGCATCGCTGAATATCTGTTCCTTAACAGCGATACTTTGAAATTTCTTAAAACCAACACTGATATTTCTATTCAGTGCTTCATATTTTCAAAAGTGTCCCTGAGCTTTCAAAACCTCAGAGACATCCTAAAATATGAAAGGACAGTTGTGACGTCATCGCAACGGATAAGCCCTGGCACGTTCTTTTTCTGACACACGATTGCACGTTTCGTTTACCTTCCAATCAAATGCAAACACGTGTCCGTGTCATGATGAAAATCTTTTCCCGCTCAAGATTTTCTCTCTCTCTACTCTCTCTATATAAACCAGTTTGGGTTTATATTTTTCTCTTTACGCGAAAAAAACTTCTCCTCCAAGCAAGAAAAGGATTTACTGTTGCATTTTGAGCTCTCAAAATTTCCAGAAACTGTGCATCTTCTTCTTTGACGAACCAGGTTAATACTCTTATTATTTACCTACATTACTTGTTTATGATCTTATTCTTTGCTTTTAATAGATCAAACAAAAGAACTTTTATAAAATGAAATCATTTTCTGTTCATGATTTTATGAATACAACCTTCATGGTTGTTCTTCATATGTTTTTCCATAATTCCTTCTTCAAACGAAAACTGGAAAACACATAATCTCTACGTTTTGTAACTCTTTCTCAAAACAAGAAAAACCCTAATCTTTCTCAAAGGGATTTTTGGCTGAATGAAATGGACAAAATTCAAAAACATCTTATTGGAAAATATTTCCACATTAAGACTATTTGTTTTGTTGATCTTTGGTTGAGCTGATTACAGAAATGGCTGCTCCTTCTACTGGTATTCCAACTGCTGAGAACACTGCTGCTGCTGAGGAACTTGAAATCACCAAGGCTCCCCAGGTCAAGTTCAAAATTGAGGATATCTCTTTTACAAAATCAAACAACCTCCATGCGCTGTTCGATTTTCCTCCGAAGAAACAAGTCAAACATCTAGACGACGCTGTGAATTTTTTGAAAACCTGTTGCCTCTCTACAGCCTTGACCATAACACCCCCTGCTCATCAGTTACTATTATCTCAATTTTGGTATATCGCCAGACACACTCAGCTACCATCATCCAAAGACCCTACCAAACTACTTGATGTCATCCTCTATGACACTGATTTTGGCACCATCAAAATCAACCCTGCTATCATTCGAAAAGCACTGAATCTCCCTGTTGCCACCAAAGATAAACCATTTGTTCCTTTTCCTGATCCCAAGAGACATGCTGATAGAGAAACACTCATTGCATTCTTTGATGCAATGAAGTACGTTTGGGATCAAGGGAGAGATGAAAAATCCGAGAAGAAACTGACTGAAATCAAGAAGTCAAAAATGCCCAGCGAGATGAACTTCATCTACGCACACCTGATAAGCTGCATGACAGCGAAGAGTAGCTCCTCTGATCAAGTTGCTCAACCTCAGCAAGCCATGGGCTATGGACTGCTGAAGGGTCTCCATGTTGACTGGGCCTCGATAATCTACGACGATCTTGCGCTCAGAGTAGATTTTGCTGATAGACCATCATGGGTTCCATACCCAAGATTCCTCAGCGCCATCTTCCAAACCGGCCTTAAGGATAACTACCCAAAAGTAGGAGACCTGAAACTCTCTCAGGTTGGCCCTAAGGTGCTCGACTTCAAGCCCCTGCCAAACGAGGTACGTCTCCCTACTCTCTTATCTATTCTCAATCCTCCTTCTTCTACTTCTGCGGCTCATTCAGTGGAAATCCCCACCACTGATACCCCAGCTGCAACCTCCACTCCTTCTAGAAAAAGGAAACAATCTACTACCCAACTTGGTTCCAAAAGAATCAAGAACACCAAGGAGCAACCCCCCAGCATTTACATGCTGAAGACTCCTCAGCTCATCTTGAAGAGCTGATGGAAATTTCAGTGGTACGCTCTGTCACAGCTGAACAAACCACCCCTTCCATCCCAGCTTCAGCGTCTCTAAACGCTGAAGTTATAAACTTAGAAATGAACCCACCTCCTTCAGCCTCTCTACAGACTGAAGTTATTCTCAGCGGATCCAACGCTGAACCCCGCACCCAACCATCATTCTCATCCTCCATTCCTCTCACCTTTTCTTTGGTCACTCAATCTATTCCCCTATTCTCCTCAACAACCGTCATCCTCAGCGACACTACTGCTGAACATTTTCAGAGGATGATAGGACACACCACAGGACCTGCAGGTACTTCCAGTCGTCTAGGAAATATTGAAGACGACTACGAAACTTTTTCAGGACATCGAGGTTTCGACAACTTCGCCAACCCGCCTGCAGGTATACACAAAATCCCACACACTTCTCTCTCTCAACCCCAAACTTTTGAGCTTTCCTCTGTTCATAAGTTTATAACTTTTTCAGGTCCTAATTTGGGGGATATCAACACCTCCCTGATGGCCCTGGAAACAAAGATGGAGTCTTTCAACAAAACTCTAACTGCCAACTCTTCAGCGGTGACAAACGCTGGAGAGAACTTGAAGACTTTGACCACTGGGGTCGAAAAGAAAGCCTCCAAAGCTGATCTGGAGAAGGTGGATGGTAGCATTGCTAAATTTGCTACCACCCTCGCTGAAAACTCAACCGCCACAACCACTCTCTCAACAAACTTCACCTCTCTGTCCAATGAAGTCACATCATTGAAGACAGAGGTTGGTTCTCTTAAGAGTGAAGTTTCCACGATCAAGACTGAAGTCTCTACGGTCAAAGAGATTGTTCAGAAAGTGCTCGATCGCCTGAACACCCCAACTTCTCATTTCACTCAGGCCGATCGAGACGATCTCAAAAAGATCAGTCCTGCTATTACTGGCCTAGAAGACAGAGTAGCAGCGATTGAAAACTGCATAAGAATTACTGGCCAAGAAGACAGTAATCCTATTGATGTTGTTGTTGCTGAAAAGTCCGTTACCTCCCCCAACCATGATGTGGAAGAGGGGGAGAAGCCTAAAGAAGACCTTCCCCATAATGATGAGGGGGTGAAGAAAAATAAAGAAGACCTTCCCCATAATGATGAGGGGGTGAAGAAAAATAAAGAAGACCTTCCCCATGCTGAGTGGGAGGGTATTGAGACTGAAGCTGATGCTACTTCTTCAAAACCTCAGGGAGTTGAAAACCCTGAGGGAACCGAGAAACCTTCCTCTGTATCTGAGGGGGGGCAACTCGAAGAGCAGAACATTGAAGCTGTTGCTGATGTAACCTCACCCTACGCTGAAGAAGTTGAATCTGATGAAGACGAAGCTGAAGACGATGAAGCTGTCGACATCTCCGATGATGAACCATCTTCTTCTCCAAAGAATGATGATGATGACGATGATGATGATGATGATGATGACTCCTTTATCGTCAAGCCTGTTCAGAAGACTACAGCTCTCAAAGGGATTTCGATAAACGAACCTTCAGGGGAGCGGACCAAGACAAAGCCTGCAGCGTCTGAAGCTGACAAAGGCAAAAATAAAGGCCTTGCTGCAGAAGACAATCTGATGATCTTGCTTCAAAAGCCAGTTTGTCAGGTACACTACCTCCTATTCCCTTACAGTGCATCCCTCCTCTATCCCTTCTCAATCTCAATCCTTCTATCCATAAAACCTCTATACACTTAACCACATTCTTTTCTCTATCTCTTTCTTCCCCAACTCTGCTTACTTAAACGATCGCTGTGTTTCAGCTAGTCCTCTCCCCTGTTTGAGGATCCCGCTGAAGCTCCTTCGACTACACCAGGAATAATCCCAGCCACAAGAGCTGAAGAAATAATCCCAGTCTTGGATTTAACCACTGAGACTGATGAACCTGAAGAACAGCTGCTCTCTCACCAAAACAGACCTTCCTTGGCTCCTCAAAAGCTGAGTGAAGAGGATCAAGAAAAGAGAGATGCAATGATCAAGAGATTCGAAGATCAGCGAATCATCCTGAAGCGTGATCAATTTCCTTCTATTCCTCCAAAGTTCAAACTTTCACAAAAGGAATACCAGGATCACCTAAGAGCTGAAAGGTTAATCGCTGAAAGAAGGGAAGCTGAAGAAAAAGACAGAGAACTCGCCATCCAGCTTGTCCAACAATCGGTGAAAGACCCCGCGCTGAAAAGAACTCCCATTGATGTCCAACGTCAGCTATGGGATGATGCCCAAAGGATCGTTGAAGAAAAGATGAAAGTATATGATACGACTTTGAAATGGTGTAAAGAAATGCTGAATTATCGATCTCGACCATCCAAAATCATCAAAGTAAACATCAGAGGAAGACTGTTCGTTGACGTTCCTGTTGTTGAAATTGATGTTTTCAGAGAAGACAAAACCAAGCAAACCTTCTATGCTACTACTTTAGAGAAGTTTGGTTTCTCTGAATGGTTGGAAGTGAAATTAGCCATTCAGGGATCGCGCTCAAAGTTCAAGAGCCATGTCGAGAAAATTTTAAATACTCAGATCGACTTGGTTTCTTCTGCTGTGGATATTCCTCCTTCCACTCTTCTTCCTCCTCAACAAAGAAGCGTCTCTGCAAAGGAAAAGAAAGTCTCAGACTCAGGTCCTCCTATACGAAATAAAACAGGTATTGGTTTCTCTCGTGCTGAAGTTCTTGGCCCTGATGCTGATCTCTCAGCGCTTGACACCTCCCTACCACCTGGAGAAACTTTCATTCCTGGCAAAGTTGTAAGTGATCCTTATGGTATATTCTTTCTAGACTACCAAGGAAATCATCACTTTCAACGCATCTCTGAGCTTCCAATCACTCCCATCGAACAACTCAGAGATCTCATATACTGGTGTAAAGTCAGACGCGACATTAAAGTTAGACACCTGAAGCCCTTGATTTTTTAAGAAGCTCTAAACAAAAAGAATCAAGGAGTAAATGTCCCTGACTGGATGATTCCCACATCAAAGACCCTCGATGAACTTCTCATCAAGGAAGAACCTTTTGACGGATAGGATCGCCTTGTAATTCTTTCTATCCTTATCTGTCTACATCTTTTGTACTTGTAATTTTATTTGTTGTACTTGTAATTTTTCCACTTCCCTATGTAATCTTTACGAAGTTTAAAGAAAAATTTCAGCGAATGTACTTTACTACATCAGTACTGAAAAGATCCCAGAAAACAGTAAAAGGGACAAATATTTTATGAGTTCTTTTTATCCTTATGTTTTCATTAAATAGCAATTTTCTCTGTTGCTATGTCATAATCAAATAGGGGGAGATTGTTGATCGAAACCCTCAGTGATTTGATAATGACCCTCTCTTAAACACTTAGTGAAAATTGTAAGTAAACAATATGTATCAGAGTTTCACTATCGCTGATAAGTACTAAGACTTTACAGTACCGCTGATAGGAACTCTCACTCTTTAGATTAGATATTCAGCGAACACTGTTCATCATCATATAGCTCTGAGCCTATTCAGTCTATGAGATGATCGCTGATAAGTTAGTTGTTTACTTATGATCCTTGAAGACAAGTTTCACGTCAACCAAAGTTCTACGCTGAAGTCGAAGATCAAGCTCAAGAACCAGCGACAAGTCTACTCATGAACTGATGCGGATATCAGCGAAGCAAGACCTGTCCATTCAACGTGAAGTATCAAGTAGAAGACTTCAGCAATCGCTGAACTTTATCATTCGCTGATAAAGATCTGACTCAACGAAAGCTGATCATGAAGTCTACCTGTATGTTACTATTGTCTTACCCCCTTGCACGTCTCCATACAAAAATGTCAGAATATGACATCCCTTTTGTTCAGAATCGTACAACGAACTCTGATTCTACACTGTTCATCATGCGGCTACTAGGTTGTCTACAAAGGTCAAACCATGCAACCACTCAGCTGCTGCCACGTGTAAAGCCATACTGCCATGCATTAAATGCATGCAGTATATAAGAAGAACCTTACTTCAGTTTTGAAGTGTGCTCGGACCATCTTCTTTTTTCTTATTGTTAAGTTATTATTCGTAATTTCTTTAACTCTTTCTAGTGCAAGAAACTTAGTGTTTCTCAAGACTTGTTTAGATTAGGTTTATCCTTAATCTTGTTCCGCAACAAGTTGTAAATTGTATTGATTTATCAATAAACAATTTAGAAAAGTAAAAACGTGTGTTTGTGTTGGGAACTGAAGATATTTGCTAAGTATGGATAATACTGCCAGAACAAAGTTAGTACTGCCAGGGCATAATTACTACTGCAAGTGGACATTACTACTGCCAGAACAACATTAGTGCTGCCAGACAAAGTTAGTACTGCTTATGCAATAGTTACTACTGCAAAACATGGTTAGTACTGCTAGTCAAGTTAGTACTGCTAGTCAAGTTAGTACTGCTAGTCAAGTTAGTACTGCTGGAACAAGTTAATGCTGCTGGAATGAGTTAATACTGCTGAAATGAATTAGTGCTGCTGGAGAATATTAGTACTGCTCATGCTGAATGTAGATTAATACTGCTGATGTGATAAGTTTGGTATGCGAAGAGATTGGAGATAAAGATGGAATAGATGAAGATATGCTTAAAGAAGATTCAGAAGATCAATTTATTTTTGATAGTTATCTTGTACTTATTGTGTATAAATAGATGTTTATAGATAGCTATTGATAGTGAGAAAATATACAAGTGATATACGTGAGATACAATTCGATTTTGTTTAGAGAGAGAATTAACCTCAAGGTTCAGAACCCTATTTCTAGAGAAGTAGAAGTCGTCTTGATTGAGCCTGTTCATCAAGATTGAGGTTTGGTTGTAAGCGTGTGAGTCGAATTAGTGAATACAAACAGCTGTGTGTTTTCTGATATATTGTTCATTGATTGTGAGAATTAAAGTTCTATTCCGCAGATTCTTTAATTCTGAATTCTAGGTATTATTAGTCTTGTTAAGATTCGATCCTGACAAGTGGTATCAGAGCTTGTGTTTCTTAGAATTCTACAATCAAGCAGAAGAGGCTATCCAAAATCAAGCACTTATGGCTGAAGTTTCAGATCTTCCCACTGAGGTAAAATCTAATCTCTTTACTCAAGCTTGTATATACACTGTTAAAAGGTATAGAGATCACAATCAGGGAATGTGTGATGACCTTAAGAGATTAGAAAAGGACAGAAAAGACTATGTAGTAATTGTTGAGAAGTTTGAAGAACAGATTAGGGCTTTTCAAGCCAATGAACTTCAACACTCCTATGATACAAACTACTGGAAATGGGAAAAGGGTGGTCTAGAGTTCCAGCTTAAAGAATCCAGGGAAGAGTGTGAGAAACTAAAAGGAGAGCTTGAGAAAGTTAAACTTGATATAGAAAAGTTTAATTGTGCCTCTAAAGTCATGGACAACATAATCAACTCTCAAATCCATAGTAAGTTGAAACCAGGCATAGGGTACAATGCCACACCCCCACCCTACAACAACAACTACATCCCTCCTAGGTCAGACCTGTTAGAAACCAAGGATAAAAAGGACTTACCTGAAGGAGCTACTAAAATAGATCCATTAGATGAAGTTGTTGTGGAGGATAAGACTGAAAAAGAAGGATCTGATGAGGAATGTGTAAGTCCATGTGTTAAGAACAATGAGATGAAAAGGACTGGAAAGGGAAAGGGAGTTCATTATACACAGACCACTGTTGTGAACTCTAATACTTGTGAACATTGTTATTGCAAGAAATCTCAAGAGAATAAGCCCCAAAAACATGATAAAAGGAGAGGAAATCAAAGAAATTGGAATAACAAGTGGGCACAAAATCAAGGAGTTGATCTGCTAAGGATTAACAGACCAAAACCTTGTTTTATTTGTGGCAAATTGAATCATCTTGCCAAATACTGTTATTTCAATCCTATTAACCAAAAGAAAAGTTTTCACAGGAGTTTTAAAAAATCTTCTGGTTATAGGAAGCCTGCAAGGAACCATGTGGCTAAGAAACAAGCTAAATCCAAAAGCCACATGAGAAAACAGACTGAAAAGGAATGTGTCAATATGTGGGTCCCCAAAAGCACTAATGTCAGTACTGATACCTCAGATAGTACTGCTAACAAGGATAGTGCTGCTAGAAGCAATACTACTGCCAATACTGCTGCTAGCAGTGTTAGTGCTGCTAACTCTGTTAGTGCTGCTAACTCTGTTAGTGCTGCTAACTATGTTAGTGCTGCTAACTCTGTTAGTGCTGCTAACTCTGTTAGTGCTGCTAACTCTGTTAGTACTTCTTCTAAGGTTAATACTGCTTCCAGTTTTTGTGCTGCTAGACCAATCATATTGACAAAGTTTTCCAGTTCTGCAGTACCTAAGTTTGAAAATCTCATCAAAACACAGTGCAAGTACTTTGATGAGCAAGGGAGACCCAAGACCACTTCGGCTTGGGTTCCCAATAAAACTAACTGATTTATCTGATGTGCAGGGCAACCAACAGCTCAAGGAGAAGAGCATCTGGCATGTTGATAGTGGTTGCTCCAGGCACATGACAGGTAACATGTCCTGCCTCAAGAATTTCAAAAGAATTGATGGAGGACGTGTTGCTTTTGGGAATAATCCTGCAGGAGGTAAGATAAGTGGTAAAGGTGATGTATCAAAAGGTAAGATGACATTTGACAAGTGCTGCAAAGTGCAAGTAGAGTTACTACTGCTAGTACATATTTTCTACTGCCAATGTATAGTTAATACTGCTTTGTAGTTAATACTGCTTAGTAGTTAATACTGTATGAGTAGTTAATACTGCTTTAAAGTTAATACTGCTTAGTAGTTAATACTGCTTTGAAGTTAATACTGCTTAGTAGTTAATACTGCTTTGAAGTTAATACTGCTTAGTAGTTAATACTGCTTTGAAGTTAATACTGCTTAGTAGTTAATACTGCTTTGAAGTTAATACTGCTTAGTAGTTAATACTGCTTGGTAGTTAATACTGCTTGGGTAGTTAATACTGCTGTGTAGTTAATACTGCTCAGTCGTTAATACTGCTAAGTAGTTAATACTGCTGTGTAGTTAATACTGTTTTGCAGTTAATACTGCTCAGTCGTTAATACTGCTAAGTCGTTAATACTGCTTTTGAAGAAAATCAGGGTTAGTACTGCTATAAATACTCTTTCAGCCCGCCAAAGTTCATAACGTTTTTTTTTCAATTCATCTCTTTCTAACCTTTTCTCCCTAGAATCTCTGTGTTTTCTATCCAAATCCTCAGGAAGAATGACGACAATGGAGTTTGTCGATGAGCACAATGAGATTGCGATGCTTCAGAAGCCGAAGCAGGCCGCAGGATTTCATGAGATTGTGGATTTTCTCAAGTCCTCACACATCTCTCATGCCCTAACAGTGTGCCCAACAATATACATCGAACATCAAAAGCAATTTTGGGAGAATGCCACTGTTGTATTTGAAGATGGGCAGAAGATCATTCGCACAAGGGTTTGTGAAAAACCCTTGAAGGTCACAGAGGAGGTTATTCGCATTACTCTTCACTTTGATGATGCCTCAGGTATAACCTCTATATCTAATGATGAACTCTACTCGACCTTACAAAGAATGGGGTATGAAGGTCCCATTGGAGTTTTTAAATTCTACAAGTCAAAATTTTACACCCAATGGCGATTTCTTGTTCATACTCTTATGCACTGTATTTCAAAGAAAACAACTGGATGGAGTGAGTTTAGCAGTACCATTGCTTATGCCTTGGTCTGCTTAGCCACTGCCAGAAGGTTCAATTTTTCAGCAATGATTTTTAATGATCTTGTGGCAAACCTAGAATCCAAAAAGAAATTTTATATGTATCCTAGGTTTGTCCAAGAAGTTATTAACCATGAATTGACGGATTTACCTCAGTCTGCTGAGGTATATGTGCCAAAATCCCCTAAAGGGAAGGTTTTCTCAAATATGAGAAGACTTCCTAGGGACTCGGAAGGAGTTGACACACCATTGTTCTCTACAATGATGGTTGTGTCCCACACCATTGAAGGTATGGCATCAGGGTCAAGGCCCACATTAGACACACCCACTGATGACCAATCCCAACCTTCCATCACAAAAGTAATCCCTCAGTCCATTCTTGTACGACCCACTCCCAAAATAACCAAAAAGTTTGAAAGAAGAAAGGTACACAAGGTTCCTTCCCTTGATGTATCTCCTAAGAGCCCAAAGCCTTTAAGCCCTCTAGTGGAGCATTCTCCATTAGAGAATATCGAAAGGGAAACCACAGGGGTGTCTCCCAACCCCAAGAAGGTGCTCTCTAAGGAGAAGGATGAGCATGTGTGCTGCAAGGCTGCCACTACTTCTGCTAGCAAAGAGAAGGACAGTGGTAACATCAATAAGACCTTCCCCACGGCAACTCAGAATGTGAAAACATTCAGAGGACCCAGGCGCCAAGAAACCATGGGAGTAGGCAGTGCTTTTGCTAGGCAAAAGACAACTACTAAAATTTCCAGTGATCCTTTAACGGAGGTAAAAACTCCTAAACAGGGTGAGGATAGATATACGTACGAGGAATTGATGGAAACCATTGCCAACATCAACATTGAGGTCATGGATCAGCAGAAGGAGATTGATGAGCTTAAGAAGGTGGTTCTTCATCAAAACACCAAGATAGAAAAGAATAAGAAGCTGATCACCAAACTGCTACAAAGAAGGAAGAAAGCTCAGTATGTTCTGAGAAGGAGAGGATCAACCTCTGATGCTTCCAAAAAGGGGGAGTTAGACTCTGATCTACACATGGAGGATGCAAAGATTGAGGGGGAGTATGAGTATAAGGTTGAGGGGGAGTCTGAGCAGGCTGCAGATATTACAAAGGAAGCAGAAACAGAAAAAGCAGCAGAAACGGTTACTGATGCTGATATTACAAAGGAAGCAGAAACAGAAAAAGCAGCAGAAACGGTTACTGCTGCTGATATTACAAAGGAAGCAGAAACAGAACCAGCAGTAGAAACAGTTAATGCTGCTGAGATTGAGAAAGAAGTAGAAACTGACCAAGCAGTAGAAACAGATAATGCTGCAGTGTCTGAGACTGAAGCAGCAGTAACTGAAATTTTGAAGAATCTTGTGGAGGCAGCAGTATCTGAAAGTGAGAAGGAAGCAGTACCTGCAACTAAATCCAAGATTGATGCAGAGATATTTTGGATTGTGAAGGATAGTGTTGAAGCAGCAGCATTAAAGGTTATAAAAGAAGCAGTAACAGCTATAGCAGTAGAAATGGTTACTGCTGCTGAAAAACATAAGGCAGCAGAAACCATCCCGGAAGCAGCAGAAACAAAGGAAACAGCTGAAATCATTCCTGAAGCTGTTAAAACTTTCAAAAGAACAAAGATGAGGTCAACCAAAAGGCCAAGAACAAAGTCCATAGCTTCAAAGAAGAAAGATGTAAAGAAGCCAAGGGTGGAACCAACTGTAGAAGAAGCCCAGGAGGAAGCAGTGAAAGAGAAATCTGATCCAAAAGTTGCTGAAGAAGAAGTGGCAACTCCCTCAGGTCAACCAAGCAATGTACAATCACTGCCAAATGCTCAATGTGATATGTATATTACTGTGGTTGATACCAATCCAATCAAAGCTAAACCATTAGCTTCTATGGCTCCTGAAATCATCTTCTGGGATACTTTGAAAGATCAGAGAAAGGAGTACATTAGAGTAAAAAGAGCAGATGGGAAGTTTGAGGTCAGTTCTACATGGGGAAAACTTTTAAGGATGTGCTCTAGATCAGACTTGGAAGAAATGTTCAAAGTGGGAATAAAACTTTATGGAAATATGCTGACTGAGAATGGAATGTCTATCACCAAAATGGTACTTGAATTCTTGTGTCTAATGTTCAATACAGAAGCAGTTAAGTATTTGACAGAAAGGCAATTTCAAGTTGTTACCAAATGGATGCTTATTGAAAACTGTGGTGTGTATGTCATAACTCTTGACAATACATATCATGAGTATTATTTGGTGGATAAAATATACGAGCACAACATGACAAGGTTGAAAGGAATGCTAAAAACTAAGTTGGTGAGTAACAAAGATTCTAAGATGGCAAGATACCTGGTAAGAAGGATCTTAAATCAAAGTTTGGGATTGAATCCTGACTTGTGTGTTCAAGATTAAGTTTTGGAAGCATCATCTGAAGAACTTGACTTCTCTTCCTGAAAAGTCAAGTTAGGGGGAGATTGTTGGGAACTGAAGATATTTGCTAAGTATGGATAATACTGCCAGAACAAAGTTAGTACTGCCAGGGCATAATTACTACTGCAAGTGGACATTACTACTGCCAGAACAACATTAGTGCTGCCAGACAAAGTTAGTACTGCTTATGCAATAGTTACTACTGCAAAACAAGGTTAGTACTGCTAGTCAAGTTAGTACTGCTAGTCAAGTTAGTACTGCTGGAACAAGTTAATGCTGCTGGAATGAGTTAATACTGCTGAAATGAATTAGTGCTGCTGGAGAATATTAGTACTGCTCATGCTGAATGAAGATTAATATTGCTGATGTGATAAGTTTGGTATGCGAAGAGATTGGAGATAAAGATGGAATAGATGAAGATATGCTTAAAGAAGATTCAGAAGATCAATTTATTTTTGATAGTTATCTTGTACTTATTGTGTATAAATAGATGTTTATAGATAGCTATTGATAGTGAGAAAATATACAAGTGATATACGTGAGATACAATTCGATTTTGTTTAGAGAGAGAATTAACCTCAAGGTTCAGAACCCTATTTCTAGAGAAGTAGAAGTCGTCTTGATTGAGCCTGTTCATCAAGATTGAGGTTTGGTTGTAAGCTTGTGAGTCGAATTAGTGAATACAAACAGCTGTGTGTTTTCTGATATATTGTTCATTGATTGTGAGAATTAAAGTTCTATTCCGCAGATTCTTTAATTCTGAATTCTAGGTATTATTAGTCTTGTTAAGATTCGATCCTGACAGTTTGTATTCAACCCCCCCCCCCTTTCTACAAACTTGTATAGCCCTTCGGGACCAACAACTTGTCGGGACGATTGCGGTCGTCGTGCCTGACCATCTTCTTGCAAATCCTACACATACGCTTTTGCTTCTTGGCCGCTTTTTCGGATGAACTAACGAGACGTTTCCCGGTGCCACAACCTTTATTCCTTATACCTGAAGGGGGTTCAACTTCGACTGCATCAGGCTGGGAAGCACCAACTAACTCCTCGATATCATTCTGCTTCTCCCGGTGGCTTGATACGATAGGTGTGTTCATCGACATTTGTTCACACAAATCTTCTAATTGTTCAACAAATGATGCCAAAGAATCCTTGTCATTCCTAGCCATAGCAATAAGACGGTCAAAAAATGTCACGGCCTTGTTGATCAACCCTTGTTTCTCCACATCAATTTCCCTGTAACGAGCTCGGGCCGGCATAGTCTCAACCGGCACTAAACCACGCCTCCAACGACGAAGGATATACTTTTGAGGGATCGCCGTAACTTTCTCATGTATCATCACACTAAACACATGCCGACAAAGGATTTCGTTCCTTACGAAGTGATTACAGCTGCAATCAAAGGTTTCATCCGCTGGAATACGAACCACCTTTAAGCATATTATTTTAAATTAGACCAACTGTATAGACAATTACAAAAGGATAAAACATTGACAAATGAAATTTAACAATAAACTCGTCAACATACCGTGTATTTGTTCTTTAGTTCATCTTGCTTGTTGTAGTGACAGATTTCGTACACCTTCTTTTCAGCTCCATCATCAACACATTTTAGTGTACAAAACCACGTTGCTTTGTTCATTTCCTTCTGAATATCTAAAAAAATAGTACGCGTATATGTATCACGAACCTGAGCCTCAAGTTTGGATGGAGATAACATGCGAGGAATGGTTGTCCGAGTCTCAACCTCTAACTCACAGTGCTTACGTCGTTGCTTATCGATCGCGAGATCAAACATACCAATAAAAAAAAGCAAATCATCCCAAAACTTTGCATAGACTCTAAAAAAAGCGTTTATACTCTCGGACCTAGACGTGGTTTTCATGAGTCCAGACATGAATGAGTCCTTGTAGTATGCCAAAATCCAAGACTCCCTTATTTGGTACATATCTTCCCACCATGCATCCCCACGCAGCCCATATAAATCCATCAGTTCATTCCATTTCACCTCAAATTCTTCTGGTTCGATATGGACATCCCATACAAGCTTGTTTATCTCAGACTTGAACGGTGTAGCATTCGCAATATGTGAGCTCACCTGAACATAAAAATTATACAACTATTTATAGACAATACTTATATATAGAATTAGCATAGGCTGTTCAACACTTACCTTATCATTAAACTTTTTAGTAATATGCCACATACATAAACGGTGTTTCGCTTCAGGAAAGGCAACCGGTATCGCTTGTTTCATTGATGCACATTGGTCAGTAATAACAAACTTCGGCTGCTTTCCATGACATCTCATGAATGACATCAAAACCCAAGTAAAGTTAGGAACTGTCTCGGAAGCAATTAATGAAGCACCAACCACAACGGATTTCTTGTGGTTATCAACGGCTACAAACGGTACAAATATCATTGCGTGCCTGGATATCAACAATGTAATTAATATACAATGTGATAACAATTGTATATATTAACCTAAAGTAAAACGGTAAGAAGATAAATTACTTGTTTGTACGATACGTAGCATCAAATGAAATCGTATCACCAAATTCACCATAATTCCGCCTGGCAGTTTCATCGGCCCAAAATATTGCAACCAACTCCTTCCCTTCAACCTTGTACTCGAAAAAATACTCCGGGCAATACTCATGCCTTTTATTCAACCTGTTGATCAACATCTACGCGTCTTTGTTTCCGACAAAATGAACAACATCCCTCTTAAAGTTTATATGATCCCTTGCAGTACCACCCGAGGTCTCTATACCACCCATAATGGACTCATTCATTCTGTGATTTTGGGTGATGCCGACTTTCGAGGCACATGCATGTAAAACATTCCTACGTTGTATGAACCCAAGTTTCCTCTTAGACCGCGAAAACATCCTATCTTCGGGTAGGAACAACATATGGTTGTGCCTTTCAACAAACTTATACACCTCATACTCTCCAGTCTCCTTAACAAATCGAACCTTTAGACTAGCTAAACACCCAGTCCTCTTATAACTAGACCTCCGTTTCTTTTTTTCATCGGGAGCAACCTCAAATGAATCAAACTCCCTCTTATTTGGTATCCCTTGTTTACTACAAAAAAAGTAACGAGTAGATATCCTACCTGCTTTGTTGCTTTTTTTATTTGCTAACCGTACATCAAATCCAGCAATCTCCGCGTATTTCCTATAACTTAATTCAGCACTATGTATGGAACGGAATCTATCACCAACACTTATAGACACATTTTGGCCTACGATGGGATACCAAAATTTCGTCCCTGCAGTAGACTCAACCATGTGTTGGTTCACTGTCGACACAATTAACAAGATAATGAAGATAATTTAATAACAGTTTAAAAAACATAACATAAAAAATATGAATGAACTATATCATTTTGTTTTCACAACGTGCATTGAATGTGAAAAATATGAATACCATATGTTTCTTCAATGTTGCCATCATCGACAGGGACATCATGAACTGCTTCGTTGCCGGGTAACGATTCATCAACACGAGGAGGAAGGATTGATGAAATAAATGTATCATCGTTGTGCAATACATCTTGAACATTAATCTCGTTGAGAGATAATAGTTCATCATCCGATTTCGACATCAATAACTACTCAAGAACTAAGAATTCTTCTTTTTCACTCTTGACGATTTGGTTAGAATGAATGATGGTGAATAATGTGTAAACCGTATAAATTGGATATGGATCACCATAATCTTCATAAAAACCGTCGTTGATTTCATCAAGCAAAATTGATCAAAAATCGACTTTCCCTAATTACTCGGATTATTATCATTAATTACGGGATATGATAAATTCAAATAAAATTTTAATTAACAGCCGATTTACATAATGACATAATTACCCTCCTAATTACAATTATGGAATAATTATTAAGAAAAATTGTGATTGGTTGATGGGGGTTTTCAAAGTTTTCAAACATAGGTAGGTTTTCATAATAACGCTCGCCTATATATATATATATAGGGGTTAAATCTAGTGAGAACCAAAAAAAGTTAAGGACTTGAGGACTAATCTAATTCATTGATTAGAATAGATCAAGGGTCATTAAAAGAAAAGCATATTAGTAATAAAAGCATAAAATAAGGGTAGATTTGTCAATTTTCAAGAACATGGAAAGGGTATTATGGACATTTTATATTAAAATTAAATCAAAAGTAAATTGTGGATGTCAAATAACTTTTCAAATCAGTTAAATGTTTTCATCTTCATCTTCTTCAATACGTATCTGATGGACATTGCAACCCCTCCTTCTTTCTCTCTTAATTTAATCAGTTACCACAACGTCGGTGGTACGAATCTTTAGTCGGAGGCTTCGATAAGGAAAAAAGAACCGTTTTCTTCTAATTCACCATCGTCACGGCCATCAATCTTTACTCGAACTATGTACAGAGAAAACACAGTTCATATATCGTCGTCGGAATCAGATCTATATCTATCATTTTGGAAACGGACTAGGTTCACCATGGTGTTACTCGCGACAACGTTATTGTTCTTCCGCGTCACTATTTTTGTTCCCAAACTCCGGAGAAACACCGACTATGGAGATATCCTGAACACCATTGAACACCGACCACAGAGCCGGTACTCGATGGAAACCCTATGTTTATCGCTCATTCGATCACGATCTTTAGTCACCGAAGTCACCAAAACAAGATTTACGGTTTGATGATCAATGGTCAACTAGGTTTTTGGTCTCTGTATCAAAGAATAGGATTTTTGTTTCCAGTTCTTCTATATCCATTTATATTAAGTCAAATAACTCAGATTTCTCACTTGTTATCAATTAAAGGTTTCCACTAAAATTGTGTTTTATTTCATCAGTTGAATAGGATGGTGAGTCTTTGTTTCATATGGTGAATGTGTTTCATATGATAAATATGTGTGTTTCATATGGTGAATGTGTATGTTTCGTATGGAAAAGCATTGTGTTTCATCTGGTGAATAATGTGTTTCATATGGTGAATCTATATGTTTCATCTGAAAAATCATTGTGTTTCATCTGGTAAATTGTGTGCTTTATATGGTGAATCTATATGTTTCATCTAATTTTTTTTGTATTTCATCTGGTGAATTATGTATTTCATATAGTGAATCTATATGTTTCATCTAGAAAATCATTGTATTTCATATGGTAAATTGTGTGTTTCATATGGTGAATCTACATGTTTCATCTAAAAAAAATTTGTATTTCATCTGGTGAACTGTGTGTTTCATATGGTGAATTGTGTGTTTCATATGGTGAATGTGTGTTTCATCTGATGACATTCATCGGATGAATGAATTTGTATGTTTCATATGGTGAATCTTGTTACCAATATGACGATTATACCCCTTTTTAATTAAAAACAACTTTCACTTAAAACCATCAGATCAAAACCAAATTAAAGGTGAGATCGGTCCTCACGGTTCTCAACCTTTTTGTGGTTCTCATTTGATTACCGTCCTATATATATAGGGTCAGGTTCAAGGGAAAACCTAAAAAAACGGAAAAGTGAAGAACACCCTACGGGCCCTTCATCTGGACGGTATGCACTTGTGTATACAGGTAATTTGTAACATTCACACATGAATATGATATTATACATAAATGGTATAACATATGTTAGATGAGGTTCATTATATTCACCAATTATCTACTTTTGTGTGTTTAACAAAATTGTCCTCTCACCGTAAGTCCATAGTTACTTCAATGGAAACTACACCTTTCAATCAACCTCAACAAATGTGCTTTTTTGTTACAAATGAGCCTTATAAAGAGGGTGCAATTGAAATGAAAATTCATCTTCTTATTTACAGTACCCAAAGTAGCTTAGTGCATAAACATTAAACTGATGCCAACACAAGAATCTCCACAATGGGAGCCTCTAATCCCTATGAAAACATTTTCCTTTTGGTTGATTTGTAGTCCTCACATTAGCAAACGTGTGTGTGTGTGTATATATTGATTTGTGTTGGGAGTTTTACAAATGGTTTGAGGAGTAGTACCATTCCATAACACAAGATATTGGAAAAGTATCCAATGGTTCCATGGCCTCTCTCTCTCTCTCTCTCTTGTAATGTATACTTGAGTTTTTCAATGGTTCCATTTCTTTTTTGTACAGCCTCATCATTTGCAATCGATTTGGTTTTTATCATGTCGTTGATTTCGGGTTTGTTTATTGTTTAACATGTTGTGCTTTGATGTAGTTTCTGTATACTTAGTTTTTTTGTATGGCTTTTGATGATTGATTGCTTGTGCTTTCCCCCTGTATTTTATTTGCTTCACTGATGTGTTTTTTTTGCTGCTATTATGTGGATCAAATATTGTTTTTTTGCATGTATCAAATGATATGCTGATAGATCCAATATCAGTGGTATATCGGTCAGGGTCCGATGATATATCGCAAGCAATAGGTTCGGCATTCGAGTCAACATCGTCGAATATCGGTAAATATCGGCAAAATTTGTCGATATTATCGGCTTCGATTTTGCTAGCGATTTTTTGCCAAGGTCTGATATTCGAGATATATCGCCGATATTAACAGCATAGATCAAATGTTGCTTGATGTTTTTTTGTTGTTATTTATATGTCATGATGCTGCTGATGTTGAATAAATAAATGAGTTAATATCAACTTCTTTTCACATATGTGACATGGATGAGCTCAATGGATTTAGCCTATCTTTACCGAGATCTGAAAACGTTGAGTTCAAACGTTTAATAACATTTCGTTGTAATTTTGGTTTTGGCTATATCTAATTTACACTTGATTCTTTCATTCTCTATTACAATGCTTTTGTTTTATTTATCAGACAATTCCATGGTTCCAAGTTGTGAGAGAGTTGTTAACCAGTTAAAACATCATCATTTGCAGACCATCAACAATAGTAGAGGTTGTGGGAGAGCGACGTAAAGCTAAAACCATATTGGATGGTCGATGAACTCTCCATCTCTTTCATATGATGTGGTTCTAACCACGATTTCTCGACCTCAACTCTCCCACCTTATTTGATTTATTTCTATATAACCTAATTTTAATTTCTTAGTTATTTAATCTCATTCTGTTCATTATCATCTGCAGGTTATCCGTACCCGATAAAGCAACCAAGGGCCATGCTTTTATAACCAAATGTAATCCTTTGGTGGTTTTATACAACCCTGGTCAAAATCAGATCATCCTATTTTCGATTTTAAAAATAGTTTGACATCCGTTCATCCTATTTCCGATTTTAAAAAAGCCTTGACATCCATTTGTCTTTTTTCCATTTAAAAAAAGTTGACATCCCGCCGCACTGCGCGGATACTCAACTAGTTTATAAATTATAAATATTGTATTTAAAATGGTTTACTAATAATGAAATATGTTTTTGTATGGGTCCGAGTTTCGTGTTATTTTAAAATATGATTGGAGTTGATTTTTTCTTTTTGGTGTTAAGGAGTCTGACCTGTTTTAGTGTTTTTGGTGTTTTTTTTAATGTTGTGGCCTGAAATTGATATAATCTTACACAAAAAATTGGAGAATAGGTTTTTATTTTGTCGTGTCTTGCCATATGCTACATACCAAAACAGGGAAATTGGCTCAAATAATTAGTCGTTTCTCTCCCAATTTTACCCAAATGTCACTATTTCTGCAATATTTGCAGACCTAGCTTAAAAACACAAAAAGTACGAATTTGGTCGATTTTAAAAAAAATGTATACATATTGAGGATCTGGGTCAACTTTTTCAATGTTTTAAGGATAATTGATAAGGTTCGTACCTTTTTATGTTTTTGAGTTAGGTCCGCAATATTGCGGAAGTAGTGACATTTAGGTAAAAATATGAAGAAAAAAAATATACTAACGCTGTGTTCTCTAATCAGGAGAGAAAAGAAAAGAAAAGAAAAGAAATGGATGGAAAAAAAGGAGGGAAAGAAAAGGAAAGTATTTTTTTAGAGTAATTACACTTTTGGTACACTTTTCATCTACTATCAAGTGTAGTCCCTATTTCAAACTAATTACATTTTTTGTCATTGTAGTTGACATTCCTTTTCAATGTTGGTCCCTTAAACTAACTTTTGTAAATAAATCTATTAACTTAGGGATATTTTTGTCTTTTTAAAATTCATTTCATATTCCTTTAAAAATTAAAGTTAAAAAATATATTATAATATTAATATATCATAAGTTATATACATTAAAACCTTGGGTCAAAGCTACAAAAACCTCCGGTGATCCACCCTTTGAAAACACTCCTCCGGCAACACTATTCATCGGCGATCTCGACCCTATTGATCTCCACCCTCGAAGATCTCCCCCTCTCCACCTTTTATCCTAGTGGTCACACCTTTTTGAAGAGGAGCAACTTCCAGGGGAAGGGAAGAAACCCACTTCCTGGGAGCCTCCTCTCACTACCCTATTTCTCTCAAGTTTTATCCTTTTTTATCAAAACCCCTTTTTGTATTTCATCAAAAAAATTCAAAACTATTTAACAATAAAAGATCTTGAAAAGTAGGGGGTTGTTTTTGTTTTCAAGATGAAAAAAAATATGAAATTGGAAAATGGGAATCGATTGATTGATTGATCGATCAAAAGATCAAGAAATCTTGGAAAAAGAAAGGTTGGGAATTAGGGTTTGATTGAGTAAGGATGGAATTAAGAGAGGGGGAGAAACATGAGGAGATCGGTTTGATTTGGGTGTTTTTTAGGGATTTACAAAACACAATAGAAAGAAGAAGATGAAGAAGAAGACACACTTTTTCTATCGTGTCTCTCGTCTTAATTTCTTGGTATCGTTATTGTACGTATAATGATCGTTGTGTATATATAAATGTATTCAAAATTATTATAAACACACAAAAAATATACACTTAGGGTGTGTTTACTTGTGACTTATTGGGCTTAATAGACAAAACGGCTTATTCGTGCAGACAAAATTGAGTGTTTACTTACGACTTAATGGGGCAGAAACCAACTTATTCGCACAGCAAGATTATGGCTCTTGTCCCCATTCGGACAAAAAGTTGACCATATCACCCCCTTAGAAAAGAACGTCTAAAACCTAAATTCTAATTTCTCCTATTCTCTATATCATTCTATCGCCTCCTCCAACAGTCAGCTCTCTCTCCCACTAAATTCTTCTCCGGCGACACCTTGTTTCTCCGGCGGCAGCAGCAACTTTCTTCTCCGGCGACACCTTCTTTCTCCGGCGGCAGCAGCAGCTTTCTTCTCGGCGACGACTTTCTTCTCCGGCTCGCTATTTGCTTCTGATTTTCTCCGGCAAGGCGGGTTGTACCAAGAGCGCCCGTGGGCGGACAAATTGTTGTGTGAAACATGGCGGAGGGAGGCGGTGCAAATTCGAGAAGTGTACAAAGAGCGCCCAAGGGAGCACTGATTTCTGCAAGGCTCATGGCGGTGGGAAGCGGTGCATTTGGGGGGCGGAGGTGGTCAGAGCAGAAGGAAGGTAAGAATGGTGGTTTGAAGGTGGTGGTTCCGGAGGGTCGATGTGATTTGATGGGATCTAATTGAAGTTTTAAGATTTCCATTGTAGCCACTGTTTGATTTGATGAAGATTTTGATTTTGTTGTTTGTGTATAAAAAAAATTGAGAAAGACAATCCAAATGTAAAAAGGTTCAAATAAGTCATCCAACTTTTGAAATTTGTATAATTTATGTCAAATTCTGTAAACAACTTTGGATTATATCAATGAATCTATGAATTTATATTTTGATGATTAAATAAATTTGTGTTTCAGATATATAATTTGGCTTAAAAAATAAACATAATATATAAAACAGCTTATAATTCATACTCAGGGGTAAATCGGTCATTTCTGCTATTCAGACTGTTGATTCAGATAAAAAAGTAAAGATAAAAAAGTAAACAACAGCAACAATTTATCCAGACAGAAAAATTTAACCAGACAGACACATTTATCCATACAGGACTTAATGAAAATTTTGGTAAACAGCCCCTTAAAAATATATCTTTTATAATAAAAGATCGGGTAGTTTTGTAATTTTAATAATTTTAGTAATTTTTTTAAATGTTTTTAATTTCTTTCCTGTACTTTCCTTCCATTTCCTCCCACATTTAGGAGGAAAGTTTTGGAAAAAAACTTATCATTATTTTCCTTCCGTTTCTTTTCCTTTTTCTCCTAAAAAAGTTTCGAGAACACGATTTTTTTTCCTCCTCTTTCCCTCCCTTTGCTTTCATTTCCTTCGTAAAATGAGTTTTGAAAACACAGCGTAAGAGACCAATTTTCATTGATGAAATGGTTATTTAATTCAATTTCCCCCCAAAACATCCTAATAGAAGTGGTTTCACCTTCGTATGGGTTCAATTGTCGGTAAACCATAGCTAGAGTTCGCTTGCATTTGATGTTGACTTCTTGTAATTAGAAATTCTTAGAGATATTTGGGTTGCAACATGGTTCGTGTCATTAATTCTAATAACACAAATTTAAAAAAATAAATATTACATATAATGACACATGAAGTTATTATATCATATCAATGACGGATTCAAGATTTTTCCCTACTGGGGTCCCCTTTAAGATAGCTTAAATGTCCATAAAATTGTCCGATATATTTTTAGACTAAATCCAACGTTTCTAGAGCTTTTTAAAGTTTTTTGGTTTACTTTAAGAGATTTTTAGATTTTTTTATCGATTTCGAAAGACTTTTTTTGGTTTTTTAGTCTATTTTGAGAGTAGTTTGGGTTTTTTGGTTGATTTCGACACATTGTTTTTGATTGATGGGTCCCGGACAAGTAATTACTAGGGGACATTAAGGTAGAAAGTTGAAAAATCTATGTTTTTAATCTCAAATTTTTTAAAAAAAAACTCTACCACTGATCATACAATATTTCGTTCCTCCATAACTATGGAGGGCTTGCCACGATTGCAAATCTGAACTGTAAGAGCATCTCCAACAGCTTCCCCATTTTGGAGAAAATGGGGAATATGGGGATTTTGGTCCTAAACTCATCTCCAACAGCTTTCCCAAACCCTTCTCCATTTTGGAGAAAGTTGGAGATTCCCTAAAATTTTCTCCATATTTGAAGAATACCCTAAAACTAGAAATCCCTAAAATGGGAAATCTGTTGGAGATGGAATTAATTTTTTTGGGGGATTTTGACTTTTGCTTCCCCATTTTGGAAAAAATTTAGGAAAGCTGTTGGAGATGCTCTAATATGTCAAATGCTCACTTGACTTTTTTTGCATGCTTCCTATTTCATTGCAAAAAGCTTCTAAATTAAAAAATGGGAAATTAATTAAAATGCCAAAAGTTTGACCATTTGTTACCAAAATGCCACAAATCTCTCCTATCTTACCGAAATGCCACAAAAAACCGCGGTGGGTCCCGCGATCGCGGGCCCCAGGCCCACGTGTCACCCAGGTTTGCCCACTTTGCCCGCGTTGGTCCCTCAAGAATGCCCGCGGCCCAGCTTTCCCCCCTCAAGAATGCCCGTGTTGGCAGTTTTGGTCCCTACCCGCGTTGGGCCCCCGCGATCGCGGGCTAACCTGCTACTTTTCGAATTTACAGTTTGGTCCCTGAAGTTTGTTGCAAATTTAAAAAAACATTAATGGTCCCTATAGTTTTTAGGTTATCATTTTATGTGGTTTTTAATGTATTGTTTCCTTTCCATTTTAATGTTTTTAATATAGAAATTCACTTAAGTTATTTAACAAGGAAAATAATTAACAACATCATATAAAAATTATTGCAAATCATCTTCCCAACCGAAACGGATACAGTTCATGTAAACAAAGAAATCTATTACTGGAAGGCGTCCTGGAGTCTTGTGATCAAGTTAACCTTTTCCTTGATCACGTCCTCCATTCCTATGTAGTCCGATTCGAGTTCTTCTAGTTCCTCTTCAGCTTCCTTAATCTCTCGTTGCATCTGTCGAACGTGAGCCCTAGTCATGGCCAGTTCTCGTTTCTTCTCCGCTAGATACTCCATTTTCCCTTGCTGAATCCCCCTGTTATGGTTCCACATACCTTTTACCTTTTCGATGTCGGCGTTCGCCTCATCAATGGCTTTTTGCACTGCGGGAGTAATTCGTTGACTTTGTCGAAGACCCGTCGGCATAAAATCATACATTGGTGGGGTTCTCATGCCATTATCGAAGTAGTAATTGTCGGATGCCATCTCCCAGTCTGCTTCCTCCTCGGGCGTGAATGGAAAATCGGCCGCAGTTCGCCCACAGTTTGTCCACTCCTCCTCTGTTTCTGGTACCTTCCAGGTACTCCGGCGACCTCCATCGTTCAGTGGTTGGTAGGCTCCCGAACGTGAAGTTCCAGCCACATTCGCCGACATGTTCCCCCTTGATCTTGAACCTCCAGCCATGGTTCGTCTGAATAGTTCACTGCATGATTCGTCTGAATAGTTCACTACAAGATTCGTTTGAAAAGAGCCTGTAAGATTCGACTGAAAAAGTAATTGCAATATTCGTCTGCTCTTGAATAAAGGTCTTTCATTAGACAGAAAATTAGTCTTTAAGTAGTCAAACATAGCTAATTAATGAGAATTTAGATCAGATTTATATGGTACTGTCAAATGCAAGTTTCTATAATATAGATACTGTTCTACATTACATAATACCAATTTTTGCATCAGAAGGAAGACACCAAATGGCCGGGATGATATTTTTAAGCATTCCAACCAAAGAAAACTCGGCTTCGAGAATAAGAATTCCATTTAACAAAAACCCCTTCGCCGGTTCATTGAGTTCACTCAGTAGCATATATATATATATATGGGTTTTACAAAACTTTGGACACATTTAAATATATATATATATATATATATATATATATATATATGTTATATATAACTAACTCTTAGTAGGTTTATGTTCTCCTATATGAGAGCTTCGAAACGATATATAATGCGTCCAAAATGGAGTATGTGTGAAAGAGATATCGATACTCAAAGTTGAGTAATTGGATGAAATTAGCAAAAACCAAATGAAGTAAACACTAAGTCAATCACAATACTTTAACAAAACAAGTTAATACTAAAAATAACAATTATTTAATGTTACATAAACAACCTAACTTTGCTTTATTTGACAATGTGAATAAATGGACTCCGCCATATGTATGCGAAATGCATTGGCCTCGGCCACGGTGTGGTCAGGGTGTACAAATACCACATCGTTATTTATCAACATGTTGGCATTACGGCATACCCAGACACCGCAATCCGCATTCATCCCGGCCTGCTGGGGTGTATTCTTGGCGAACTTATGGCGAAAGAGCTCTGACCTATCGCGACGCCTCGTGTCCTTGACCCGACAAAAGAAGTCAAATAGCACATCTTTAAACCTTCTCATCTGGTCTTCCAATTGGTCTTTGAAGAGACTGACACTGTCGCTGTCATATATGGTCATGGTCATAGCGTCAAGCTCAAACACTCCAAGCAGCCAATGTTTGGGATGAATGCATATTGGGATGTACACCTGAAATATTACAATATTAGACAACTTAGTTAGCAACAAAACAACTTAAATAAAATAAGAGTAAAACGATTTACATACCACATCGAGGAGAGCCCAAGAAACCCCTTCCACGCCATTGCATGAGTTGGCCACGGAGGCGGGACCTTGATGGGGGAGCACCAGGTAGGGAAAGAAAATATTGTACATCATGGTCCACCTCGTGTCTGTTCCACGAGATTTTTGGAGCAGCGAGACCCAACAATCCATGTGCTATACATAAAAAATAGATGGTTAGACATGTAATATAAATATATTTGATTATATGACTATAGTTAAACTTCATACTAACCACATCCTGTAACTCAGACTCCAAAGGGTCATCCGCCAGCAATACTTGGAAAAAGCGGGGGGTGATTTCCAGGCTCAAGTAAGGGACGAATATCATGGGGGGGAGGTGACCAGTCTTGCACATCCTCAATATATCGGATGCCGGTAGACGCTCCGGTGAAGCCACCTTTCCCTTTCTCTTTTCCGCCTTCTTTCCTCCCTTGTTTCCCCCCGCAATCTTTGCTTGCTTTTTAGGGGGCAGTGGTGTCGTAGATCCTTGTTTTCCAAACGGGTAACTCAACCATTTTGAAAGTTTATGCTGCCGCTTTTGAGGGAGCGGGGTCACCTGTGGATCTACAACATCCATCGGGTCATCTTCCGGCTCCGAGAAGTGCTCCTCGAGAATAGGAGACCCCATCGTCTGAAAATTAAGTTATTAGATGTTTTAAGTACAATTTAGGAAATGTTCACAATTAAACCAAAACTACCAAAATAACTTACAGTATGCATGGAAGGTGACTGTGTGACGAACGTCGACCCCGACATTTCCGGCCTGTAATACTCTCTGGCCGAACCGCCAAAGATGTCCGTGAATGCTGAGGTGTATGCCCCCGACATCCCGGCCCCCGACATCCCGGCCTGCATGACATTGATCATTATAAGAGTTACAAACTTAGGAACAAACATATAACTATAATGGTTACTCAGTGTCACTTACACTCTCCGGGATAGTAGAATAGGATGTGGTGGCGAACGTCGTTTGGGAGGTGTATGCCCCCGACATCCCGGCCTGCGTGACATTGATCATTATAAGAGTTACAAACTTAGGAACAAACATATAACTATAATGGTTACTCAATGTCACTTACATTTTCAGGGAATGACGGATAGGATGTGGTGGCAAACGTCGCATGTGCCCCCTGTCCGAACGGAGCGGGGATCGGTGTCGTACTCGACAGCTAAAACAAATTTAGAACGTAATATTAATATACAAACTAAATAAACGTGGCCAACAAGTTAAGTTAAACACTAACATGGACAGCGCTAAACTGTCTGTAGACTCCCTCCAGAAACTCTACACGTGACTCTAGCGGCCCGTGGACGTAGTCCCACAGGTACTCATGACAGCCACGATGTGGCCCGTAGGAAGGGGCCGCCTGATATGGATCGTAAAGGGGCGGCTGGTAGGAGGAGGAAGGGGGCCGCAGATAGAAGGAGGAAGGGGGTTGTTGATATCCACCGGAAGGGGGCCTGTCGTCGTCTTCCTCATCTTCGTGAGATGTGGAAGGAGAGGGACGTCGAGCCCTTGCCGCCTCTGCGTCAATAAAGGCCACGATGTCTCTATACCAATCCGTGTCCATCTCATCGGCAGTAGGCTCAAGGCGAGCGTGTAACAACCCATAATTTTTGTAGGAATTGAAGTTTGGTGGCCAAAATTAAAGAAATAAAAGTTTCAGGCAAAGGACTTATTTGCAAAGTGTGGAAAATGTAAATAGGGACCAGACCCCTAGGGTTTGTCACTGTATTGTGTGCTCTGGATGTTGTTTGCGGCTGAGAAGGAATCGAGAGAAATAGGCCATTGAGAGCTCGGTAGAAGTGTGAAGAAACTCTGGCGATTGGTAAGTATTATCATCTCTTAAGTTTCTTTCTGTATGTAGTAAGCCATTGATTGATCAAAATCTTGGTTTTATAACTGTATGGGGATTAAGAACACCCTGAGGGTTTTTAATCGTATCCTTTTGGGTTGTTATGGTAGTAAGAATTATTCTGATTTTAAGGACTTTGTTATGCAAACGTTTTATGTAAGAATGCAGCAATAAAACTCTATTTTATTCGTCGGTTAGGAAGAAATCGAGTATAATCGTGTAGGGTGCGAACCCTGTTCGTGATCGCCGATACCGGGAGTCGGTAGTACCAGGAGACGGTAGTTCCGGGAGTCGGTAGTACCGGGAGTCGGTAGTACCGGGAGTCGTTAGTACCGGGAGTCGTTAGTACCGGGAGTCGGTAACACCGGGAGTAAGAGGAGTACAGGGGGTTCCACTACCGGGTATTGGGTGTATTAAGGGCCCAGTATGAAACTAAGAGTTCGGTTCACTTTTAAGCCGGATTAAGAGGAGAACTTAGGACTAGAAATTGAGTTGCATCTAATCCAATTATAAATTTAATCTTTAGGTGTACGGTCGGATCGAGGCAAGAGGTTAGGAAGAGAATTGCTATCAAGTGAGTTCCCTAAACCTCTTTACGACGTAAATGTTAAATGATTCTTTTACTGATTATGGTTTTATCAAGCATGAAATGTTTATGATCTGATATGCATGGAAGAAAGGAATGTTTAATATGTTGAAATGAGCACATGATTTATAAAGAGTCAAATGCTTTTATGAAACGTATGTGCATGTTATGTGATGTCGGTCTGTACTGTGGGATCAATGAGCCTCGGAATCTGATGATCCCTTGGTTATGCATGGCGAGACGGTAGGTTGGAATTCGTTTCCTCCTAGGCGGGTATCGGGGAGTCTGCTTGGGCCCCGATACGAGATGGCGAAAGGGGAGTCTGCTTGGGCCCCGATCGCAAATGGTTAAGTGATCCATTACACAGTGCAGTACCATATGTGATGAGTTATGATTAATGATGCATGTTAACGAAATGATTTCCTAGTATTTATAAATGTTGTTTTACGGAGGGAATTCACTAGACCTTTTGGTCTAACCCTCGCTTTTCAAAACTAAACCATTTTCAGGTAAGCGTGTTACGAGTTCTTTTAGTGAGAACTGAGAGATGGCAAGAGGACTTGAAGCTTAGAGCAACTCCAAGATTTTGACTATGATGACTATAGATATAGTTCTCGGCTGTGGGTTTTAGAGATTTCCGCTGTCAAGATTTATTTTAGTAATGTTGGATGATGTATAAAAGACAAGTCATTTATGTAATTCGAATGCCTTCTCTCTGTTTTTTGAATGATCATAAAGTGGGACGTTACAGAGCGAAAGGCAAGAGTGGCAGCTAAATATATGATAAAACATAAAAAAAATTAATAAGCGGGACTAACGTATGCAAATTGTAAACATAGTAAAAGAACTTACATGTCTAGATTCATTGAAGAACTGAACCCAAAGCGACCTACTTAGGGTAACACGCTTGTCCCAACGGGTTCCCCTAAGTACTCGGTCGTCGCGCTTGACGAAATATCGGATTGATGCGGGAAACATCTCCAAGATCCATATCTGGAATTAGACAAGAAGAGCAAGTACGTAAAAAGAAAAGCCAAACAGTTTGTATGTATTATTAACAATTGTTATACTACGTATCTAACCTTGAAGGCGTATGTAAAACCACAAAGGTTCATCTTTCCATGTCGATCGGAGTCGCGTCTGGTTATGGCTCGGTGCAAGATTGAGTAGCAATGTGTCCAGATACGGCTACCCCACGGGTAGCTGTTAAACAGCTCAAGGTCCTCGGCGGCCCTAAGGACCGTCGAGGAAGCATACTGGCTATACTCACGGCCCATGAAGCCCATATCCACGATCACCGCCAAGCATACACGGACAGCATCGGTGTCGCTTAGGGCACTAAGGCCCTCTTTCATCATGTCCCGGGCTGCCTTCAGCTTCAAACGAGATGCTGAAATGCCCCAAACCCTAGGAACGAAGGAGCAGTCTGCTAAGGGAGGAAGGGGGGAGCCTCTCCAAAACGTAGTCCTGTAATTAGACAGAACTCACGACGCCCAAAATGCAATCGATCGCCGAAGAAATCAAAATGCATCTCCTCCGGCTCAGCGTTGGCGTCCTCGACCTCCAACTGTAGAAACATGTGTACTAGCGTAGGGTCGCCAGCAGAGTAAGACACATCCATCCATGGCCCGAACGGTATCCCTCTAAAGATAACCTCAAGGGTATCCGCGCGATCACCTAATCCCCTAAAGCGGTTTCTTAAGTCCTCGATGTAGGCAACTTTGCACTTTAGCGTCAAGTCGATGTTAAAGAAATCCCTCTACATAGTCATTCACAGATGTTATAGTTAGTGTTATATATAGATGTTGTGGTTTATTTTATTTCAACGTATAATAGTGTTATAAATAGATAAAGTGCGGTTTATTTTATTTCAACGTATAATAGTGTTATATATAGATGTTGCGGTTTATTTTATTTCAACATATAATAGTGTTATAAATAGATAAAGTGCGGTTTATTTTATTTCAACGTATAATAGTGTTATATATAGAGGTTGCGGTTTATTTTATTTCAACGTATAATAGTGTTATATATAAATGTTGCGGTTTATTTTATTTCAACGTATAATAGTGTTATATATAGATGTTGCGGTTTATTTTATTTCAACATATAATAGTGTTATAAATAGATAAAGTGCGGTTTATTTTATTTCAACGTATAATAGTGTTATATATAGATGGTGCGGTTTATTTTACTTCAACGTATAATAGTGTTATATATAGATGTTGCGGTTTATTTTATTTCAACATATAATAGTGTTATAAATAGATAAAGTGCGGTTTATTTTATTTCAACGTATAATAGTGTTATATATAGAGGTTGCGGTTTATTTTATTTCAACGTATAATAGTGTTATATATAGATGTTGCGGTTTATTTTATTTCAACGTATAATAGTGTTATATATAGATGTTGCGGTTTATTTTATTTCAACATATAATATATTATAAATAGATAAAGTGCGGTTTATTTTATTTCAACGTATAATAGTGTTATATATAGATGTTGCGGTTTATTTTATTTCAACGTATAATAGTGTTATATATAGATGTTGCAGTTTATTTTATTTCAACGTATAATAGTGTTATATATAGATGTTGCGGTTTATTTTATTTCAACATATATTAGTGTTATAAATAGATAGAGTGCGGTTTATTTTATTTCAACGTATAATAGTTTATATATAGAGGTTGCGGTTTATTTTATTTCAACGTATAATAGTGTTATATATAGATGTTGCGGTTTATTTTATTTCAACGTATAATAGTGTTATATATAGATGTTGCGGTTTATTTTATTTCAACATATAATAGTGTTATAAATAGATAAAGTGCGGTTTATTTTATTTCAACGTATAATAGTGTTATATATAGATGTTGCGGTTTATTTTATTTCAACGTATAATAGTGTTATATATAGATGTTGCGGTTTATTTTATTTCAACATATATTAGTGTTATAAATAGATAGAGTGCGGTTTATTTTATTTCAACGTATAATAGTGTTATATATAGAGGTTGCGGTTTATTTTATTTCAACGTATAATAGTGTTATATATAGATGTTGCGGTTTATTTTATTTCAACGTATAATAGTGTTATATATAGATGTTGCGGTTTATTTTATTTCAACATATAATAGTGTTATAAATAGATAAAGTGCGGTTTATTTTATTTCAACGTATAATAGTGTTATATATAGAGGTTGCGGTTTATTTTATTTCAACGTATAATAGTGTTATATATAGATGTTGCGGTTTATTTTATTTCAACGTATAATGGTGTTATATATAGATGTTGCGGTTTATTTTATTTCAACGTATAATAGTGTTATATATAGATGTTGCGGTTTATTTTATTTCAACATATATTAGTGTTATAAATAGATGTTGCGGTTTAGGGACCCTAGTTGTCATTCTTAAAAGTTTAGGGACCTAATTGGCATTCTTAAAAGTTTAGGGACCTAAATTGTCATTCTTAAAAGTTTAGGGACCTAAGTTGTCATTCTTAAAACCGTAGGGACCTAAGTTGTCATTCTTAAAAGTTTAGGGACCTAATTGGCATTCTTAAAAGTTTAGGGACCTAAATTGCCATTCTTAAAAGTTTAGGGACCTAAATTGTCATTCTTAAAAGTTTAGGGACCTAAGTTGTCATTCTTAAAACCGTAGGGACCTAAGTTGTCATTCTTAAAAGTTTAGGGACCTAATTGGCATTCTTAAAAGTTTAGGGACCTAAATTGTCATTCTTAAAAGTTTAGGGACCTAAGTTGTCATTCTTAAAACCGTAGGGACCTAAGTTAACATTTTTTATAAAAAAACACATTCTTAACAATTTTTTTATAAAAACACACTCTTAACAATTTTTTTTATAAAAAAACACATTCTTAACATTTTTTTATAAAAACACACTCTTTAGAATTATTTTTATAAAAACAATCTCTTAACAATTTTTTTTATAAAAAACATACTTAACAAGTTTTTTTTTTAAAAATACATTCTTAACAATTTTTTTATAAAAACACACTTTTAAGAATTATTTTTATAAAAACACACTTTTAACAATTTTTTATAAAAAAACACATTTTTAACAATTTTTTTATAAAAACACATTCTTAACAATTTTTTTATAAAAAACACTCTTAACAATTTTTTTATAAAAAACACATTCTTAACATTTTTTTTATAAAAACACACTTTTAAAAATTATTTTTATAAGAACACACTCTTAACAAATTTTTTTATAAAAACACATTGTTAACAATTTTTTATAAAAAAACACATTCTTAACAATTTTTTATAAAAACACACTTTTAAGAATTATTTTTATAAACACACACTCTTAATAATTTTTTTATAAAAATACTTCTATAACAACATACACATTATAACATACAAATATCACATTCAAACATAAAACCATACATATCATATATCTTAAAAATGTTAAACATAGAACATATTCAAACATAAAAAAAGTTATAAACACTCTAACAACATACAAATCATATATCTTAACTTAAAATAACATACAAAAAATAACAAAAAACATAAGGAAAACATACCATAGAGGTAATACGAGACATCTTCACAAAACTCGAACACGTGTTCCACACGACAAAATTGAGAGAGTGGAGAAAATTGAGAGAGAGTTATTAAAAAATTTGAGATGGTTTAAAATAATGAGAGGTGGCCGAAGTTGGTCCCCCCCACCCTTTATATAGTGCGGCTATGAAAATAAAAATTAGGGTTTTTGTCTTCAAAATTTTTTTAGGGTTAACCCCGTGCCGACGCGTAGCGGGTTAGCCCGCGATCGCGGGCTCTCAACGCGGGCAGGGACTAAAACTGCCAACACGGGCATTCTTGAGGGGGGAAAGCTGGGCCACGGGCATTCTTGAGGGACTAACGCGGGCAAAGTGGGCAAACCTGGGTGACACGTGGGCCTGATCGCGGGCCCACTGCGATTTTTTGTGGCATTTCGGTAAGATGAGAGAGATTTGTGGCATTTTGGTAACAAATGGTCAAACTTTTGGCATTTTAATTAATTTCCCTTAAAAAATTGTTGTTTTTATTTTAACAAGACTTCATTTAATACGCTTTTTATTTAGGGAAATTAATTAAAATACCCAAAGTTCAAAAATCGTTTACCAAAATACTCAAAATCTCTCCCAATTTGCAAAAATACCCCATTTTCCCGCAAAAATACCCGTGATCGCGGACCCAACAATTTTACCCGCGATTTGGAGGCCCATCGTTCCGCGATGCACACTCAAAATTATAATTTTGATTTGAAATTTACATTTTATACCCCTATAATTATTTACTTAGTTTACTTTATACCTTTTACTTATCTAATTTTAATTTTACACCTTCATCATATTAACACATATAATCGTATACTAACTAAAATACGTTAAAAAAATACGTTTTAATTTTAACAAGTTACACCATTGTAATCGTTTCTTCGATACCTTCGAAATGAGCCCATAATTGAATATTTTTTGATTTAACTATATTATTATATATCGTATATACTACATAAAAATATTTTTAATATTTACAATTCATACCCTTATAGTTAATTATTTAATTTATGGTACATCTCTTATTTTTTCAATTTTGTTTTACACTCTTATCCATTAACATAATAATCTTATATTAACTAAATAAAAAATAAAAAAGTAAAAGGTATAAAGTAAACTAACTAAATAAGTATAATATAATTAAATCAAAAAATATTCAATATTGGGTTCATTTCGAAGGTATCGAAGAAACGATTACAATGGTATAACTTGTTAAAATTAAAACGTACTTTTTAACGTATTTTAGTTAGTATACGATTATATGTGTTAATATGATGAATGTGTAAAATTAAAATTAGAAAAGTAGAAGGTATAAAGTAAACTAAGTAAATAATTATAGAGGTATGAAGTATAACTTTTAAATCAAAAAATTTAAAATTGAAGATTTGAAAGTTACATTTCACACTTTTATACTTATTTAGTTAATTTACTTTATATCTTTTTGTTTTCTATTTTTCATTTACACTTTTATTATATTAACATATATAATCGTATATTAATTAAAATACGTTAAAAAAATACGTTTTAATTTTAACAAGTTACACTATTGTAATCGTCTCTTTGATACCTTCGAAATGAGCTCAATATTGAATATTTTTTGATTTAATTATTTTATTATATATCATATATACTACATAAAAATATCTTTAATATTTACAATTCATACCCTTATAGTTAATTATTTAATTTATGGTACATCTCTTATTTTTTTCAATTTTGTTTTACACTCTTATCACATTAACATAATAATCTTATATTAACTAAATAAAAAATAAAAAACTAAAAGGTATAAAGTAAACTAACTAAATAAGTATAATATAATTAAATCAAAAAATATTCATTATTGGGCTCATTTCGAAGGTATCAACGAGACGATTATAATGGTGTAACTTGTTAAAATTAAAACGTAATTTTAAGATATTTTAGTTAATATATGATTATTATGTTAATGCGATAAGAGTGTAAAACGAAAATTAAAAAATTAAGGAATGTACCATAAATTAACTAATTAACTATAAGTGTATGAATTGTAAATATTAAAAATATTTTTATGTAGTATATATATGATATATAATAAAATAATAAAATTAAAAAATATTCAATATTGAGCTAATTTCGAAGGTATCGAAGAAACGATTACAATGGTGTAACTTGTTAAAATTAAAACGTATTTTTTAACGTATTTTGTTAATATACGATTATATGTGTTAATATGATGAAGGTATAAAATTAAAATTAGAAAAGTAAAAGGTAGTAAACTAAGTAAATAATTATAAGGGTATAAAATGTGAATTTTAAATCAAAATCTATCAAATTTGTTCATCGCGGGGCATTTTGTTTCCTAATCGTGGGCTACATTTCATGGGTCCGCGATCGTGGGTCCAATCGCAGAAAATTTGGGTATTTTTGAAAACCAAAAAGATTTTGGGTATTTTGGTAAACGGTTCTGCAACTTTGGGTATTTTAATTAATTTCCCTTTTATTTACTATGATAATTATTTATAAATTATAAATATTGTATTTAAAATGGTTTACTAATAAGGCCATCTTCAGCGCTCCGTAGAAGCCCTCAAGCTCTCAAGCGCCACATCAGCTAAGCCCTAAAGACCCCCAGCGCTACCCTCAAGCCCTCTTGCCACTTCATTTTTTTAATTCTTTTATTTATACATTTAATTATTTAACAAAATAAAAATATTTATATATTTTTTAATAAATAAAAATAAGATAAATAATAAAAATAAGATAAATAATAAAAATAAAAATTCATATCATTCATTAAAAATAAAAATTACAAAATACAAAACACTACCAATTATGAAATTTTTTAATTTGCTCTTTTCTCGCTAAAGTAACCCTCAAAACGTCTCCCGTAAGGTGAGCATGCGGGGTTATGAAAAACTCGAAGTCTTTATCAAATCGTTTTTCTCGTTCGATTTCTCGTTCGTGTTCCAACTTTTCTCTTTCGAGATCGAGTTTTTTCATTTCGTTTGAGAGAGTTTGAGAGATTTTGGTGTGAAAAAATAAGAGGTTTGGATTAATATATATAGTGTGATTAAATTGGAAAAAAATTAATTTTTTTTTATAAATAGCCGTTGGAGTTTATTTAATTTCAAGATTTAAAAAAAAAACAATAAAATACACTCGGGTTCAGCGGGTTTTCAAGCCCGGATGGCCTAAGCCCGCAGGACCCCCACCGCTGCCCGAGGGAGCCCTTGAAGCCCGAAGCCATGCCCGCATCCGAGCCCGAAGGCGCTGCGGATGGCCTAATGAAATATGTTTTTGTACGGGTCCACCAATTTCGTGTTTCTTTAAAGTATGATTGGAGTTGATAGTTTTTTTATTTGACACCAGTTTCAGTGGTTTTTGTGTTTTTTTAATGTTGTGGGTTGAAGTTGATATAATATTACACAAAACATTGGACAACAGGTTTTTATTCTGTCATGTCTTGCCATCTGCTACATACCAAAAACACCCTAATAAAAGTGGTTTCACCTTGGTATGGGTTCACTTGTCAATGAATCATAACTAGAGTTTGCTTGCATTTGATGTTGCCTGCTTGTAATTAGAAATTCTTAGAGATATTTGGGTTGCAACATGCCTTGTGTTTTGCTTTCAAATTGCTAAATCTATTCATAAGCATGTTCACTTCTCTTTTTTCTTGTCCTATCTATATAATGATATTAATGTTTTATTTTATTTCATTCCTCATGTTTTCAGCCATTAGAGAAGATGATTATGATGAAACTATTATAGATGGGATCAAACTTAACCAGATGAACATAATATATTCCATTCCGATAAAAAAATGATGGTATTTATCAACAATTTTATGGTACCATTTTGCTAACCAATAATTTCCTATGCGACTTGGATGACATAGTTTTTTAATTTGCGGTTGAAGAGTTGGGAAAAGATGTGCTTTGAGGCCATTATTCTCACTATGTTTCGGTACATATGGTCATTCCGGAATGTGACAATTTATTGCGAGACCAAGCTGAAGAAGGCGGATATCTTTGACAGCATTGCAACTCATGCTTATTTTTGGGTTTCTAATAGGAGTAGCAGGTTTAAAATTAATTGGGTGGGTTGGCTTCATAACCCTTTCCTGGTTATTTTATGTATGTAATTGTTTGCTCTAGCGTCTTGCTGGTTTTAATTGAATTTCGCTTCTGTTAAAAAAAATTGGGATGGTGATCTCTTACCGGGTCAGTGCTTACCGATTAGGTAAAAATGATAGTGTTTACCAACAATTTTTACTCGGTAAGGTAAGTGAGAGTGATAACTCTTACCCGGTAAGTGTATGCAGCATGTAAGTATGGCTTGTTATCCAATAAGAGATAATGTTATTTACCAACATCTTCTGGTCAATAACATTTGTTGACTGAGTTGCTGACTCGGTAAAAGTGGAGAGATTTATTTACCCTGTCAGAGCGTCTTTCCGATACACCGATCTATTTTAGGTTTCACTCTATTTTCTAGTTAGGACCGTTGTGAAATCTTAACAAATAAACCTTATCAACCATAATCATGACATCAACACCATCGTCACCCACCATGTCCCGATTCATGATGTTGCTATGTTATCTTGGTCCCACGTACCATGTTTGTTGCCGACGAAATGGCGTACTAGTTACTTCTAATTGTTCACAGGAAATGAGAAATGATAGGAAAAATCCAATGGACTTTTATATTTTGAGTGATCAAGTTTTTCAACTTTTATCATTGTTTATAGAGTAAATTACGGATTTGGTCCCTGTGGTTTGGGGATTATTACGAAAATGGTCCCTAATCTTCGTTTATTACGGATTAGGACTTGACCTATGGATTTTTATAACGAGTTGGTCCCTCTGACAAACGGCCGTTTGTCAGCGTCCGTTAGAACCACCCACGTGCTTTGCACACGAGGGTATTTTTGTCCAATCCCTTTTCATCCCCCTTTTTGTCCCTCTTTTAAACGGGTAAAACCCTTATTTCATACAAAACCCTGTGCTTTGGCTATTCATCTTCTCCATAACAAAGCTTCAGTGACGTTCATCTCCATGGTCGCTCCAATGTGGAACATTCGAAGAAGCAATGAAGATGTTGATATGCATTATGTGTATGGTATGTACTCGTAAATATAGATTTTTACATTGTGTGGTACGTACAAAATCAATATAGAGATGATAGTTTTTTTTTTGTTTTTTTACACAGCATTACACGAACCTGATATCAATGAAGGTTCATCACAGTGGGGTTTTTACAAGATCGCCAGGTAGGGAGTACATTAAGGGTAAGATTAATTATGTCGACTTAGTAGATTGTGATGAGCTGAGTGTGCATGAAGTGGATGCCATGATGGTAGATTTAGGTTATAATGGTGAAAACCCAATGTATTATTACTTTTTGAAACCTGAATTTGACCTAGATTTTGGTCTTGAACCTCTAGGCAATGACCAAGATGTTTTGATTTTGTTGAAGTATACCAGTAGCTACAAAGTCATTAACATATATGTTGAACATGGTTTTACCACCTTGAAAACTTATTTCAAGTCTCCTACGTTTAGTCAAGTTGTTATTGAAGAAATCCCTGATGATGGACCTAGTGAAGTGAATACAAAAAAAGATAAATCATCTTGCAAGAAAAGGCTCTGTCTTGAATGGTATAAAACAGGGGAGGGTGAAGAGGCTGTAAGTGGTGATCAAGAGCCTGTAATGGCTGAAGAACAGCCTGTAGTGGCTGAAGAACAACCTGTAAGTGGTGATCAAGGTGACAGAGTACTTGAAGAAGAGACTGTGAGGAGTGAACAATGGCATAGTATTGGTGATGACATGGTTGGGTTAGGTGAGTTCATGGTTGGTGACTTAGAGGACTTTGATCCTTTTAGTGAACCTATTAGTGACAAGAACCTTTTAGTGGATAGGGAGGAAAATATGTGTGAGAATGAGGAATTCTATGATGTTGATCCAATGGATATGGAAGATTTTGACAGTAGTGACGACTCTGATTATGAGAGTGGCAGGAACGGGTCTTTGCACAGGCTTAGAAAGGAACAACAAAAAACAGAAGCTACTAGTGGTAATTTCTATGTTGGGCAGCATTTTGGAACCAAGGAAGAGGTAAGACATGCAATCACTTTGCATTCCATTGAGTCAAGAAGGGATTTGTGTATAAGAAAAAATGATAAGCACATGATCAGGGTTGTATGCAAGGGTAGAAGCATTGGGACAACACAGGATGGGCCAACACAGGATGGGCCAACACAGGATGGGCCAAGTTGTCGTTGGGTTTTGTTGGTTTCCACAGTCAAACTGGACCAGACATGGGTGGTCAAGACCTACTTTGATAAACACACTTGTCTTCAGACAAGAAATGTGAGGCATTGCACAGCAACCTTCCTGTCTCAAGAGGTTGTACAAACCATTATTCCAAACCCTGAAATTCCCATTAAAGCTTTGGCAGAGGGACTACCAAGGAAGTTCTCAGTTGGTGTTTCTAACATGAAGGCTTATAGGGCAAAGGTTATTGCAGAAAACATGGTCAAAGGGGATTACACTGAGCAATACAAGGGACTGAGGGACTACATCTTAGAACTTCAGAGAGCCAACCCAGGCACGACAGTGAAGCTTGAACTGGAGGATGAGCCAAATCCAGAGTCAACCACAAGGCAGTTCAAACGAATTTACATTTGCTTGGGTGCTTTAAAAGAAGGATTCAGAGCATGTGGGAAGGATTTGCTTGGTATAGATGGAGCATTCATGAAAGGCCCTTATCCATGCCAAATCCTAACAGCTGTTGGTGTTGATCCCAACCAAGGAATTTATCCACTTGCATATGCTATTGTAGAGGCAGAGACAACTGATTCATGGAGTTGGTTTCTGGAAACCTTGGGAGATGACCTTGAGTTGGGCAGAAATTCTAATTTCACTTTCATTAGTGATAGGCAAAAGGTATATCCTAATATAATGTCTATTTAATTGTATACAGTTTTAGATTTAGACTAATGTGTATATATAATTATTTGCAGGGGATTCTTCCAGCATTAGCTAGGGTTTTTCCTTGTGCAGAGCACAGATTCTGTGTGAGACACATACATGAAAACATGAAGAAGCATTGGAAGGGAAAATTGTACAAGGACTTGTTATGGAAGTGTGCCACAACAACAACAGTATCAAGGTTTGATAAGTGCATGGAAGATTTGGAGAAGGTAGATAAAAAAGCTTACCAGTGGTTAAAAGACATACCTTCTAACAGTTGGGCTAGAGCACACTTCACTGGTACATGTTTTTAAGATTGAATTCTATGTATGATGTTCACTTACAAGTCACTGATAAGATTGAATTGTGGTATGTTGTTACAGGTAGGGCTCACTATGATGTTTTGATAAACAATATGTGTGAGGTTTTTAACAGGCAACTTGTAGAAGGTCGTGACAAACCAATCTTAAAGGCATTAGAGTACATACATGAGTATTTGATGAAGAGGATAGTGATTGTTCAAAAAGTAATTGCAAAGAGTGATGGGTATATAACACCTGCAGCTACCAAGATATTGGAGAAGATTAAAAAAGATGTTGCACAGTACATTGTCAAGTGGAATGGAGGGTACAAGTATCAGGTTAATGGTCCATGGCAAGATCAATGTGTAGTTGATTCATCTAAGAAGGTATGCTCATGTAGAAAGTGGGAGTTGTCTGGCATTCCATGTAGGCATGCAGTGGCCACAGTATGGCATATGGCTCTTAATGGAGAACAAGTTGGGCTTCCAGAAAATTGGGTGCATGACAGTTACACAATGGCTACTTGGAAATCAGTGTATGAGTACAAGGTTTGCCCTTTGAATGGGAGGGAGGAATGGCCAAAGAGTGAATGCCCTCTCACATTAACACCTCTAGTCCACCATACACATGTTGGAAGACCAAGAAAGAAAAGAAGGAGGAATGATGAAGAATTAAGTGAACCAGTTGTAAAGGGGTGTAGACTGTCAAGGGTTGGCAAGACTGTGACTACAAAAAGAGAGGGCATAACTCAAGGAGTTGTAAGGGACAAGAGGAAAGACCAACATGAAGGGCCAGCTTAATGGGAAATGCATAACTTTTGGTTTGTGTGTTGACTTAAAAACAAGAATTTATTTTTGGTATTTGATGTGTGTGTGCCTTTTGGTATTGGATGTTTTGTGTTAAAAACAATGTGGTAAACTATTAATGTATGTCCCTTTTGGATGTTTATAATCTGTTTGGCTTATTGGTTTCGCATACCAAACTTATCACATTAGCAGTATTAACTTCATTCATCATGAGCAGTACTAATATTCTCCAGCAGCATTAATTCTTTCCAGCAGTATTAACTCATTCCAGCAGCATTAACTTGTTCCAGCAGCATTAACTTGACTCAGCAGTACTAACCTTGCTTAAGCAGTACTAATCTTAACAAGCAGTACTAACTTTACTTCAGCAGTACTAACCTTGACAATCAGCACTAACTTCACTCTAGCAGTATTAATTATGTCTCGCAGTAGTAACTTTGTTCTGGCAGTACTAATCTTTACTGGCAGTAGTAACTTTGTTCTGGAAGTAGTAATGTTGTTCTGGCAGTACTATCCATACTTAGCAAATCTTCAGTTCCCAACAGTTTGGTATCCAATCACATTGTTTGGCTTAACAGAAGTTGGTATCCAATCACATTGCTTACTTGGTAATCTGTTTACTTACTTGGCTTAACAGAAGTTGGCTTAACATTGCTTATAATCTGTTTGCTTACTTAGTAATCTGTTTACTTGTTTACTGGTTTATTGAAGAAGTGCCAAAAACAATGTAAACAACTAAGGAAATTAACTTGCCACAAACCATGATTTAATATTGATGACCAATAAAGATTACATCAAAATGCTCTAAACAACAACTATGTCTAAACAACCAGTACTAGATTACCAAAAACAACTACACCAACGGTTGAATCAGCTTCAATCAAATTACCAAAAACAAAATCCAACTGATCACCAACAACTACATCTAAGGGTTTACATCAGCTTGAATCAGAGTACCAAAAACAAAATCCAACTGATCACCAACAATATCTTCAACATTCGATTTTCCACAACTTTTTTCTTCAATTGCTCTTCAATGGCGTTCTTAGACCTTAATAATCCAGGTATAATAGCTGTAGCTCTACGACATAACGGTGGTTCAAACCACGCAATAAACCCACAATATGATCCCTGTACAAATCATTTTGGTTGAGCTTAGGGATTATTCACCAAAATCAATGGACATTAGGGTTAAGAAATTAAACTTACACAACTATAGAACCTTCTCCCTGGATTAGAGGTTGTCCACGATGTGCGAACCACCATTGAAGCTCCACAGGAACACATACGGTGAGCCATTGAAGAAGGAAGAAGATGATACGAGTTTTGGTCCCTCGTGTGCAACCAATTCCATTTAAAAGGGGGATGAAAAGGGATTGGACAAAAATACCCTCGTGTGCAAAGCACGTGGGTGGTTCTAACGGACGCTGACAAACGGCCGTTTGTCAGAGGGACCAACTCGTTATAAAAATCCATAGGTCAAGTCCTAATCCGTAATAAACGAAGATTAGGGACCATTTTCGTAATAATCCCCAAACCACAGGGACCAAATCCGTAATTTACTCTTGTTTATATTTATGAAGTTTGAGCATTAAAGCAATTGTTGAAGTCATAGTTAAGAGGTAGGAATAGGATATGTGTAGACCTGACATTTACCTTAAAGAGTAAAACAATTGTGTTTGTGAACACACTTACCTTGGGGAAAAAATGTGTACGAAGACTTTGAGTCTCAAGATCGTTTTTTCTAATTCTATTACAAAAAATGAGGATCTTGATGCATGCGGAATTCGGGATTATTTTCTACAATGATTGATTTGAAGCTTAAAAGATTCATATTCAATTATTTTTGTTTGAAAATACAAAGTGAAGATGAATTGAAAGAAGTGGCTTCGACGCAAAGTATTTCAAATTCTTTGTTTTCATGATATGTATTGTCATTGTTTTTACTTCTTGAAATATGAAAGAAAATGACTACAAAAAGTTACACATGAAGGTCCCTCTTGTATAGTCTTTTATTGGGTAATCGTGGATTTTTGGGCTAGCTTATGTGTATTGATTAAAATCCCCCGAGTTATTACAAATGACCTGAAGTCAGTACAGGGGAACTTTCGTGATCACAAAGGCTTTGGCCGATTAGATTCAAATCCAGGAAATATGATATTTTCACTACATCATTGTGAGTCTTATCCGTGCGTCATTACCCAAGTGGTTCTTTTACGGTCCTTTTGTTCCCTCTAGATAAATTTTCTCTTTATGTTTATATCAAAGTCATTTTCAGTGTTATTATTGTGATAGGATGGGTTCCGGTGAGAAGAGAAGTTATGGTGAGAAACGTAAGAAGAGATTTGGACGCCTTGTATCAATCACAATTGAAGATCAACACTAACGTGATGCACCAAGATGCACCGGATCAATTCCCCTGAGAAGCTCAATTCATGGGTGGGGATCAGATATATCTTCTTACGCTTCTCACCTTAACTCCTTTTTCTCACATGATCCTTCGTCTACTGTAATATATAGATGTTTTTTAACCATAGGTATCTAAGTCAACTTGTAATTGTCTCAACTAGGGGTGTTAACGAGCCGAGTCGAGTAACAAGTTATTAGAGTCGAAGTCGAAAAAGTAATACCAGGCACGAGCTCGACTGGAGCTCGATTAATTTTTCAAAGTGGGGCTCGAGCTCGAGCTCGAATGTTTTTTTCAAAGTTCGAGCTCGAGCTCAATGCTCGTTTATGAGCTCGAATTCGAGATTGATTAACTCGTTTATGTACTCAAGATCGATAATTTTTATATTTTGATTATATAATTTGTAAACATATAAATATGTCAAGCTCAAAAAAGTGTATGTTCGAATGGCTCGGCTCGGCTCGATTCGTAAAGCTTACTCGAGCTTTCGAACGAGTCGAGTCGAACATTGGTGTTATGGAGCTCGACTCGTTAACTTAAGCGAGCTTTATTTTGTGTTCGAGATCGACTCGAGCTCAACAACTATTAGGCTCGAGCTCAAGATAAACGAGCTCGAGCTCGATTAGCTCGTTAAAAGCTTGACTCGTTAACACTCCTTGTCTCAACATGGACCTCTGAAAATAACAGTTAAAAAAAATTCTTAGTGGCATGAGGATATCGAACTAAGGCCTAGTCTTATCTCCAACATGTTCTATAAAATAGAAATTTTATTATATATTTTACTTCAACAGATACTCTCTATCGTTATCTAAAATAGAGAAAACTTCAAGTTCATATGTGAATATAGAAATGATTTTTTTATTAGTATTATCATCAATGAAATTGAATTATTATAATTTTTCTATAAAGTTTTTAAAATATAGTAGGTTGATAAAATTATAAAATATCTTAATAATACTATTAATTTTGAAAATTGTAAAATAGAAATATGGTATGAAGTTAAATATTTGTAATTAGAGAAAAGTTAACTTTTAATTATTTAAAAATTATAAAGAATGTATTGAAGATTATTTACGTGGTTGATTTTACAAGAATATGGTGTTTAACATCAAAGGCATGGTTTCTGGAAGAATTTAAGTAAATTAAAAAAAAATCGAACGTTATATTCTAATTATAAAGTCATTTACCTAAATTCTTTCAAAAAATATGTTTAAATGAGTAGGGGAGAGAAATAATAATAAATCTATACTATCTTATAATACACTTAACCCCCAAACTCTTAAAGACAAGTTTTAAAGCACATGGTACAAGCTTTTAAAGCATAAGTTCTTAAATTTCAAACTCTCTCTCATCCATTGCTATTTTAAACCACCGTTTAAACCCACGTGACATTGTTATCAATGTTATTTTGAACCCACCGCCCAAATTAAACCATTCTCTGCAAACAAACTCGATTACTTCCATATGCAAGATGACGGTTCATTACTCCATGTCGATTTGCAGTTCTTCCCGGTTCCCTCTTCGTTTCCATCGATTGCCATTTCAAGCTCTCAGTGCAATGATTCGTAATACGAATCCATCTTCCCTATATAATTATACGGTTACGGTTCTCTTCATCATTCAATTCTTACTTTCATCTCCATCTTCTCCTTATACGGTTAGGGTTATACATCGATTTCCAAGGCGACGCTTCAGGCGCCTCTAAGCCGATTGAGTATTCTGGACTCCTTCAAGACCTGCCATTCAAGATCTGGTCATCATTGTAGTCTTGTATTTCATTAGAACTATATATATTGCTAATTTGGATCATCCGCCTCCTCTCTTCACAATCCTCAACGGGTAACAGCAGGTAGATCTCCTCCACTGATTTTATGTTACGATTTTAGGTTATAAGGGTTTTGTTCTCCTGTCTCAATGTCCGGTTCACGATTTTAGGTTACGATGTTGCTTTGTTTTATGGCTTCTGTCAAAATTGCAGGTTTTATTAGGAATGGGTGGGGTGATTGTCGTGTATATTTCTTCACAACAGTTGCCTAAGAGGTATGTATTTCATTCCTTTGGATTTGGGGACAATAATGAAAAAGTGATGGATTGCTACTTGATGCTAATGCTACAAGCAAGTTTTCCCAAAATTATTTGTCACAGACTGGAGAAGAGAATTCGATTTTTAGGTTTTAAAGAGTTAGTAACTTCTATGCAGGTATGTTATTTTCTTCTTTTTCGTGTTTGCAATCTCCATATTTCACTTAACCAGATTTATTGGTATTATTTTGCTGGATAAACATTATCTTTCTCATAACCGAAGTTTGGATTTTGAAGTTTGCAGGTTTGTTGTTCAAGAAAGCTCCACTAAACAGAAAGCATAAAGGTTATTTCCTTGTATCTTGATTTTTTTTGCTCCTTTTCTTTTTCTTTTAGTATCTCATGGTTTTATCTACTGCTCAGTTTTTCTTGATGATGTGTGTGTCTATCAAGACTAATAGATTCATGAATACAACTGGATTTATTCTCTATGTAATTTCCAATCTTCATGTTTATCAACAATTCAACATTGACTCTTTTCTAAAGATCGGCGAAGTGTTTCCACCAGCTACGTTTTAGTTGGATGCAAAGGGGCATGCAAAATAGTTTGTTCAAACTTGGAAGTGAAGGCCAAAAGACCTTTAGGCTAGCTCTTATAACGTTCTTTTTGATAATTTCATAATTGCAAAACATGCCTTAAAAGAGGGATTACTTGTGAACAATTACACTTGTTGAAAGAGAATTATATCTAAACATCAGTACCTTTGGTTTGTAGGCGGCCTCTGTCAGCCTAGGGGTTGGATCACTTGTCTGGGTGGAGGATCCAGTTGAGGCTTGGATAGATGGGAGAGTTGTCGAGGCAACTGGTGCAGACATTAAAGTTCTTTCTACTGCAGGGAAAACGGTGAGTGCTGTTTCTTAATTTTAGAAATTTCTTAATATACCTCGAGGAGATAATTAATATCACTATTTAAAAAATGACTTGCTCTTTTAATTTATTGAAGTGATTTCTCTTACTTATTTCATGCAATATTTCTGTGTCATAGTGCACCTAATTTGCAAGTGAGAAGTCGAGGCCTTATGTTTGTACAATTAGGAATTTAGGATTTTATGTATTCATTTTTTCTTTAATGTTGATAATAGGTTGTTGCCAAGGCATCAAATGTATATCCGAAAGATGCTGAAGCACCGCCATGTGGAGTGGATGATATGACAAAATTGGCTTATCTGCATGAACCAGGGGTTTTAAGTAACTTACGATCTAGATATGATATTAACGAGATATATGTGAGTTATATTGTTCCATATCTTTTGCGCTATACAAGAATGTCGCTTTTTAGTTGAAGCTGATGATTGTCCTACCAGACTTATACAGGGAGCATATTGATAGCTGTAAACCCTTTTACAAGATTACCACATTTGTACGATAGCCATATGATGGCACAGTATAAAGGGGCAGCATTTGGGGAATTGAGTCCCCATCCTTTTGCTGTTGCAGATGCTGCATACAGGTATTACATGGCATTCATGTCATGGTGTGCTAATCTATGGATTTACATCATTTTATCCAAAATGAGCGAAATATATTCTTCTGGTGCAGAGTTATGATGAACGAAGGTATAAGTCAGTCAATACCGGTTAGTGGAGAGAGTGGAGCTGGAAAAACTGAAAGTACAAAACAGCTGATGCGCTATCTTGCTTACATGGGAGGTAGAGCTGCTTCAGAAGGAAGGAGTTTCGAACAGAAGGTCTTGGAGGTGATCACTCTTAACATTTGGTCATCCCCAGGAACTGATAAGAACGGAGATGATTTTGATTTTTGATTTGAAGTCTTTCACAACATATTTTATCTTATAGAGACCAATTGAACTATATATATGTCATCTGTTTTGTAGTCCAATCCTGTCTTAGAAGCCTTTGGTAATGCGAAAACTATGAGAAACAATAACTCAAGGTGAGGTGAACTTCCATTCCTGCATCTGTTGTACATTAATCATTTCCAGTAATGCGTTTGACAAATAAATGGATTAATTTGATGATTCTATTTTTTGTGGGGGAACATGATTAGTGAGTTGGGTTGAAATTTTTTGTTTGGGCATTTTTTTGGTTTACTTTTCTAATTCCTTATTTACATTAATTTCATATGTAGCTTTGATTTTCTAGGCATGTCCTCAAGCAAAGAGGAAATTTTGATTTCAAATACTTAGGTTTCAAATATTTTGAAATTTTTGAAACTTTTGATTTCAAATACTTAGATTTCAAATATTTTGATTTACATTAAGTCAAACTTTTTTAGCAACGCTCACATCTGTAAGCATGTCAAGCTTTTTTAAACCATCATGTGCTATGCTGGTTTTCAACTTACTGATGCCATTTTTTTATTTTATAATGTTTACAGTTGCTCCATAGGATTGTAGAAAATGGAGCTTATGGAATTGAAAAGGGATATTTTGGTGAGTTAAGCTTCATCTCTAACCTTCTGTCATGTGAATCCTTTTTGATCCCGACCTTCATATAATTCCAGCTCTCGGGTTTGTTTTTTCCATTAGTTTTGTTTTATCCCGATTTTGATTTCTACAAAAGTAGTAAATATCCATAATTGTTCATATAAAGTTATTCTCTTGTTGGTGTATCAGATGTTGCCTGATCACATTTGACTAAGGTTAACAAAAACAATTTTAGTGATAAGAGTCTAATAAGAAATTTTCTTATTTTGGCAGCACACTGTCTAATTTCAATTTAGCTTTTAATTGGGTTTTAATGCTCCATATTAGATGTGCTTGATTTCATATTGTGTTTTAATTGGGTTTTACTGCTCCATAATAGACGTGCTTGATTTCATATTGGGTTTTAATTGGGTTTTACTGCTCCATAGTACATGTGTCTGCTTTTAGTTTGGGTTTTAATTAATGAATTGAATTGAATTTAAAGAATGTAGCCAATTGATTTGATGAATTATTTTTTGGTGGTTGGGATAGATGAAGAGATTATGAAAGCCATGACCAACTACTTTTTTATGGTGCCAGATCAATGCTCTGCTCCTGCATTTTTACCAAGCAGGGATCCCTATGAAGACAAGACAAGGCCCAAGACTTGATGGTTTGCATTGTAGTAGTATATTTTGATGATTATATTTTCAAGACTTGATGGTTTGCATTATATTTTCAAGACTTGATGGTTTGCATTCGGTTTCTGCTTTATCAGTTGTGGATGGGGTTACAAAGTAGAATCTATTTTTGCTTTAGATCATTTTTATTGTCAAGTACTTTCCTTGTCATTTTATTTTGTTTAAGTCTATGCATAATAGTTTTATGATGTTCCCTTTGGATGCTGTTAAGTTTCAAAATCTCTTTGACTTAATTGAATCATGTTTGTTGTTGTGTTTAATATGTCGCTCCTTGATTGGTCTTAGAAATGTGATTAGCTCTTTTGGAACCAGATAACTTGATTTTTTGTTTGGCTGCAACTGCTTCATGGGAGTACATTAATTTGGTAATAATTATTTTCTCAGTGGCTGCTCATTCCTATGGTGATTATGGGTTGGTGTTTATATAAGCGTAGATGACAGATTAGTTTTGGAATCAGTCCTTTTCTTATGTTAGCTTCGGTTTTGAGACCATGGATTCAACAACTGGTATTGGGTTTGGGTGGCAATTGTGGCTTGCTTCAGATAATGCCAATTAGTTGGACTAATTATTTCTATTAATTGTTTGACTTTTACTTCTAGGGACGTTTAATGAGAAGCACACCTTGGAAACCGGCTCGAAGTGGGAAAATCGATGATAAACCGTGACATTTTTTACAGATTGATAAGTGGACAACTAGCTGTTGTTTCGGTTGCAACTACCATCTTTGTTCTGGAACTATTATAAAATTGTTTTTCTTTTCTTTTTTTTATTGCAAATTTGTTTTGTTAAGCCTTTAAATCAAATAACTATTGAAACAAGTTGTTTAATCGAGACATCTTGAATTTTCCTTCATTACATTTAGTCAAACTCTTTTTTTAGCTTGTGTGTAATATAATTGGTTGATCTTAATACTATCGAGTAACATTCACAACCATCAATATGGATTGTTGGTAACGATTTTATCACCTGTAAATGTCACTCGGTAAGGTCACTACCCTAATTTATGGCAAAAACATTTATCATCTTGTTTGCTGATTGTTTTTATTAGGGGGTGTTTGGGATTGCTTATTTTTTTGACTTATTTGCTTATTGTTTTTCCTCATCACAAATAAGCTATTTTGAGTGTTTGGATTGAAAAAAAAATGCTTATGACATTTCCCCACCACAAATAAGTTGTTTTTGATAAGTTAATCCATTTTAACTTATTTGAAAGTGGTTATAACTTATTTGTTCAAATTATTTAGGTATTCATCGGCAACCATTATCGGCCCATGTGCATTGGCAACCATTATTGGCCCATATGAATCCCACCCCTAGGAACCACAACTTAGGAAACATTTCAAAGTTGACTAAGCGCCTGAGGCTAGCGGAATGATTCAAGCCCATCTCTTGCATGATTCAAACTTGAACATGTTGTGTATTTGAGAAAAAAGTCGCTCAACCCCTTTGTCGAACTCATGAGCTTTTCATATTTCATTTTGAGAAAAAAAGTCGCTCAACACCTTTCTCACCCCGTGCATTGCACGGGTACACTACTAGTATTTTATTAATATAGTTAATGTTAGAATCAATGGGAGACCCATAACTTTTTTCAAACGGTGGCACCATTTGACTATATAAGAAATAGATATAGAGATGTTTTTCATAAAATCAATATTGGTCTAGTGGTTAGTACTTGCTTCTTAAATGTGAGGTCTTATGATCGAGTCCTATTATTGTAATTTTTTTAGAAACTTAATAAATTGAAATTAAAAACTAAAAATAAGGAAAATGACTCTTACAGGATTCAAACCCAGGTTTTGAACAATGAAATGGAACAAAAGTCTTGCTAACCAACTCTACCAAAGAAAACTTGTGTTATTATTGTAGTTTCAAAATATATATGGTGACACACAACAAATCGATACGGTTGCACCTTTCACAAACCTAAACTTTTTTACCCTCCGACGAAAGAATAATACGGTGGCACGTGCCTCCGTATGCACTAGTGTAGGTCCGTCCATGGTTAGAATTATAAAAATAAAATAGTTGTTTTGGGTTGGAGTTGGATGTTTATTTTATAGATTTTAATTTTTCATATTTTATTATAGAAAAATTATAGTATAATTGTTGAAGATAATCTAAGGGTTTATAATTCCAAAAACCAAAAGTATTACAAAACGTGTTCATTAGACCATTTGTTCTGTATTTCAATAAATTGAAATAACTCAAAATACGAAAATAGCGTACACCAATTGCATTCGTAATAAAAAGTAAGTCGGACGGATTTCTCGCTTTGTGCTTGCTACAGAATTGATGAAAATTTACCAAAAGAATAACGAAAACATATGACGAACAAAAATAGGTCGTTAGATTTCTTGTTTCGTCTTTATCATATTACATTAAAATAAACCAAACAAACCCGATAAATATTGGACAGAAGAGTATAAGACAAATATATGACTCGTGTGAGTCTTGGCGTGGAGGACCAGACCATATTGTTCGTAGAGGTCTAGGATCAGGCTAACAAAAAGTGTCGCGCTTAACGTGCATAAATTTTCATGGGACTTAGTTTCGGGCTCATAATACTTTGTTTCAAGATTTTCGAGGCCTAAAAATATCGTTTTATCATGTTTCTAGAGCTTTCGTGTTTTTTGCTATGTTTTTATATTTTTCAGTTCGTCTTTTATGTTTGGCCCATCATCTTTCCAATTTTGAGCCTAAATCATGGTATTTGACAAACATGTGATGAACAAAAAGTAACTTGATAGATTTTTTTTTTAAAATTCATTGGATTACAATTGAAATAGACATTGTAAATAGTGTCGTATGGAAAACGTACTCCAAACAAAAAGCAAGTCAATATGTTTCTTGTTTTATATTTTTTAGAGTAAATTATGTTTTTAGTCCCTGTGATTTGTTGAAAATTTCTAATTTCGTCCTTATGGTTTTGAAATTACAATTTTCATCCCTATGGTTTATAATTAATTACCTTTTTCGTCCTTATGACTTAAATTTAATTTCTTTTTTCATCCCTATGGCTTACAATTCATTTCTGTTTTAGCCCTTCATACTTAAAAGTAGTGTTTTGGTCTCAGGGACGAAAATAGAAATGAATTGCAAACCATAGGGACTAAAAACGGAATTTTGTAACCATGGGGACGAAATCCGCAATTTTTAATAAACTACAAGGACGAAAAATGTAATTTACTCTATTTTTTATATCATGTTAGAAAAACCCATCCCAAAATCTTATATAACAAATAGTACAACAAAAAGAAGTCATTTTCAAACACAATTGTTGATTAGGCCAAGTTTCTCTAACCACATGTCATTTTAAGATGGTTTCGTACATTACACTACTCATTTTTTCCTATAATACCATGACTAATGTCACATTAGCTTTTCAAATAACGTTTCCTCCACTCACTGGTCGATAAAAACAGATAACTGAACTCGAGTTTGGTTTAAAAGCCTAGAAAGACATCTATTTACGCATGGATATGATATACATATATATTTACACGTATTAGGTGTATTGATATATTGAAATATAAAATTAAAAGGACTGAAAATATATCTACTAAGTCTTTTTAAATCTTGAGTGAAGAATAATGGCCAAAAAAGTCCCTAAAAAACAAAGGGAGCCCCAAATGATAAAACTTGTTTGATAACATTTGATCCCCATGCATTTTCCATCGCCATTGGCAAGCCCTTGCTTGTGATAAAGTAATGCTGCCATGTCTCCAAACAAGAACGACCCTATTGGGATATTGGTGACGACAATGTTATGGTTCACGCCAAAGTTTTTGGTCCCAAAAAGCTCTGCAGTGGTCGACACAGAGATCGACGTGATGGCACCAGTGCATATCCCGATCGTGGCAGTGCTTATATGAAGACAAATGTTGCTACCGTTGAGGAGTAAGAAGAAGGCTACCGTCATTGGTACCATCATTAGTGCTATCAATGATGGTCTTGAAACCTTATACTTAGCCCTGAAAAAGATAGAATAACTTTTAAGGTTTTTGTACGATAATTGAAAATGAAATTTTTAGAAGAAAAATCAAAGGATTTATGGTGTTTGGTAGTAATAACGTTGTGACATAAATGCGCACCGAAAAGGGTGGCTCAAATGAGACTTAGATTTGAATTTATTTTCAACCATATTATTCTATATCAACATTAAATGTCGCATTAAATGCAGGTACAGCACAATTTTTTCGAGAGTCTAAATTGTAAGGTTAATCGGTTCTCCACGATATTAGTTTACATTCCAGGCATTGACAACCGTAGGCTAATCTTAGATTGATTAGCATTATTGTCCGTTCATTAAAGAAACGGTTGTTTACTAGTTTTGCATCTTCAATGCACTTATTACAAAATATACCGATAACAGATAGCAGGTACAAGTCATGTTTGACAAATCTACCTCATGCACAATTCATTTTCAAAAAGATCTCTTGAATTCCCGGCCTAACTACAATTATAACAATTTTTGCATGTCATATAAGTGACAATTTTATAGTGTTTGCCAAATCTGATTTTTATTATTTATAGCAAGAAACTAAATATTATGTGTAATATAAAATCACCTAATTCTCTCTTATTTTTTTAGTCAAATCTAATTATCTTATTTTTGGTTCAGTACCTGAAATTGCAATATTGATTTTAAAAGCACACATGAAACATTACCCTCTAAAGCTTGTTTGGTACCAATGAACAAAACCCATTAACTATAACCTTAATACATGTTATTATTATATCCTATAACAGTATTTTTAATATTTTTTTTTCAGGAAGAGTGTCTTATACTATGTCTAAACTAATCATTTAACAAATTATGACTGTAAGACATCAGTCCTTCTCAGTGGCCACAATTGTTGTGTACGTCTGGATTAGAACTCTGGACAGATGAGATATTCCACCACATCCCCCAGGGTTTTTAACCAGTGCGCCAAACCCTTGTGGTTGTATTTTTAGTGTTTTAAAGATAACATAAACTAGTGAAAGAATGTAAAAAGACATTGCAAATAAAATACCTTGTGAGATGGTAGTCAAGGAGACATGGAAATAGACGACCAAAGAAACCAAAAGAAGAAGCCAAGGAGACCAAAGAAGAAGTGTTTGAACCCCCACGAGACTCTGCAATTTGCCCCAAGTTGTTCAAATACACCATTCCAACTGTTGCACCAAACATATACACAAAGAAATACAACCAAAAATTCAATCTTTTCATCATAACTTTCACCCCCATCTCTTCATCATCATTCACTAACACCCCCTCATCTTCCACCACTTGTTCAATCTCCACCCCTCCATTCTTCCCCCCCTCCTCCACACTACTCTCATCACATATCTTCTTCCCATAATTTCTTATCAAACACTTATGCTCCATACTCTCTCTAATCTTCTCCATTAATGGAACCACTAATGGTGCCATCAAGAACACACACATACCAATCAAGATCATCAATGGAGTCGATAATCTCTTGTTTCTTGATCCCAAACTTGTGATCACAGCATAGGTTCCTGTAAAAATGGTGATTGCAAAAATCACAAGAAACCCACATGATAATCTCTTGGATCTTGCGGTATTTATCACGCGAACCAAAGGAGAAGCGATCAAACAAACTACAAGGGGTAAAATGGAATTCAACAAAAGATATGATCTTGCTTTTTGATCATCAACCCTAATTGATGATAAAGATTTTGACTTAAAAACCACATCAATTATATCCGAATAAATCTTCGCGCTTAATCCTTGATAACTCGTCGATAACCCAACCGCAAGTTGTCGATCAAATGGGAAATTTTTTATCGCGATCACGTAGCAAACCGTGTTGATCCAACAAATGCTGTTGCCAGCCAAAACTGTTAGCAGAAAAACTAGACTGTAGGGTAAAGAAGAGATATTACTTGTTAGAAGAAAAAGATATTGAACGCCGTAGCCGATGAAGCCGAGTGTTGAGCCGATTAAAAGAACGAGCCAAAGAGGGAGATAAAGAGCTGCGAAGCCGGAAAAGAAGCCGAAGAGTTTTCCAGCATCAGAAGCAAAAGCTAAGTTGTTGAGCTGAAGCTGTGAAAGTGAGAGAAGAAGCTTGAGCTGAGATGAATAAGCTGGGAAGTTTGAGTTTGTTGCACTTATGGATTGAAGCCATATTATGCCAACTAAGCTTAGCCATTGAAGAGCCATTTTTTATAATTTCTTTGCAGGTTTTTGATCAAGAACTTGATGTTATATGGAGGGGTTAGTGTGTGTGTGTGTGTGTGTGTGTGTGTGTGTGTGTGTGTGTGTGTGAATATAGAGATAGGGATTGATGTATGTATATAATTATGTAGTTTTATGGAAGGCCACCACCATTTTTTGCTACACAAGTACACATGGTGCCTGTTTGGAGAGTAATTAGAAGAAAATGAATATGAATGCAGGAAGGGCCATTAAAGGAGCTGCATACGCAAGGGTTACATTTGCTTATGTCAACAAGTCAAATCATTTTTATTTTTAGTAAATAATTACTGAAAAAGTTGGTTTTTATTTTTATTTTTAGTAACAATTGCTGAAAAATATTCTTTTTGAAAATAAATATAAAATGTAGTCAAGTATATGTCAGAACATTTTTAACTATGTAATCTAAGGGGGAAATTGCTTCAAATAGTCATTCTACACCAATGGTTTCTCCAAATAACCACTTTGATAACCTTATTTCCAAAATAGCCAAAACTTACGTACAGAAACTTACGTACAGAGTTTTCTGTGCGTAAGTTTGATTTTACTTCAAAAAATTTAAAAAAAATGATTTTTAAAAAAACTTACGCACGGAGTTCTCTGTGCGTAAGTTTCTCATCCAACATGTCTGCGTAAACTCCACATATGCACCACGTAGGCTCCACGTTGGAAAATCAAAACTTACGTACAAAGTCTGGAAAACTTACGCAGAGAGTTCTCTGTGCGTAAGTTTTTTTTTAAATCTTTTTATTTTATTTTTTGGAGGAAAATTAAACTTACGCACAGAGAACTCTGTGCGTAAGTTTATGTGCGTAAGTTTTGATTTTTTATTTTTTTAAGGGGGAATCAGATTCTAAATTCCGTGATTTGACAAAAAAAAACAGTTTTACAGTCGATGTGATTTTACAAAGAAATATATATTTTTTTTAAATTAAATAAATTTTTTGTACAGTTTTAAAACAAATTGTATAAAAATATTTTGGAACTTATAACAATTTTATAAAAATCATAAATACTATCCATATTTTTTAAAAACAATTAAAACTTTGAATATATTGTAAAAAAGGAATAATTAATACTAGCCATATATAATTAATACTAGCAAAAATTCAAAATTTTCAAATTTCAATTTTTCCACCTAAATATATATTACTATAAATTAAACTTCTTATTCAATCTTTCTTCAATTATCTATTCCATAAAACTCTCCCAAAAACTCTCACAAAAATCTCTCTTCACCAATTCCGGCGACAATATTCCGGCAAAAATATTCCGGTGAAGAAATTTTACAAAATATTTCGGTGAAGAAAAATCAACTCATTCAATGTCGGAGGTAACATCTATATTTATTTTTAACGGTTATGATAAAAATTTTATTGTTACAAATTATAGTTATTAGATTTTTTGAATATGTATCTCGGTTATGTATAGATTAATGTTAGTGGTTATGATGCATTTTAGTAAAAGATTTATATGTATACGCTGATTAATGTATACGGTTATGTATAGATTAATGTTAGTGGTTATGATCCATTTTAATTGGATATTAGTGATTCTATAAAGTTCAAAGTTATTTAGAGATTTATATGTATACGCTGATTTATTGTGAAACTTAAACTTGAGGGATCATATATTATTAAGAATATAATATTTAATAAATAATTTCATAATTTTTATTAATAATCTATAATATAATATAAAAATAAACAATTTTTTTTAAAGAAAGATAAAAAGGTAGTTGGCATTGGAAAGCATATAAGAAAGACTCTGAAAAGTAATGACATTTTCTGGGTATCTTTTGACCATATCGACGTAATCACATAAGCAAACAAAAACATGAATGCATGTGAAATACTTTAGTAAAAAATAAATAAATTGATTAATTTTGTAAATAAATAAAATGATTTATTTTGTAAAAAATAAATTCATTTATATAATTAAAAAAACTTTTATTTTAAAAAAAATTACGCACAGAAACTTACGTAGAAAGATTTCTCTGCATAAGTTTTTTCAATAAAAAATAAATCCATTTATTTTATAAAAAATATTATGATTTATTATATAAAAAAACAAATTGATGTTTTTTATAAAAACAAATACATCTAGAGATTTTATAAATAAATAAATTGATTAATTTTGTAAATAAATAAAATGATTTATTTTGTAAAAAATAAATTCATTTATATAATTAAAAAAACTTTTATTTTTATAAAAAATTTACGCACAAAAACTTACTCAGAGAGATTTCTCTGCGTAAGTTTTTTTAATAAAAAATAAATCCATTTATTTTATAAAAAATATTATGATTTATTATATAAATAAACAAATTGATGTTTTTTATAAAAAAAATACATCGAGAGATTTTATAAATAAATAAATTGATTAATTTTGTAAATAAATAAAATGATTTATTTTGTAAAAAATAAATTCATTTATATAATTATAAAAACTTTTATTTTTATAAAAAAAATTACGCACAGAAACTTACGCACAGAGATTTCTCTGCGTAAGTTTTTTTAATAAAAAATAAATCCATTTATTTTATAAAAAATATTATGATTTATTTTAGAATAATTCAAATTGATGTTTTTTATAAAAAAAATAAATCCAGGGATTTTATAAATAAATAAAATGATTTATTATGTAATAAAGTACATTACACTACTCATTTTTGCCTATAATACCATGACTAATGTCACATTAGCTTTTCAAATAACGTTTCCTCCACTCACTGGTCGATAAAAACAGATAACTGAACTCGAGTTTGGTTTAAAAGCCTAGAAAGACATCTATTTACGCATGGATATGATATACATATATTTACACGTATTAGGTGTATTGATATATTGAAATATAAAATTAAAAGGACTGAAAATATATCTACTAAGAGGGTGTTTGGGAGTGTGTTTTAAATCTGCTTATTGACTTATTGGCTTTTCAAAAAGTCAATAAGTTAAAAAGCTTGTTTGGCAAATGCAAAAGCACTTTTAAAACAGTTTTTTGGTCTTGGAAAAGTCATTTTTAAGAAGTCACACTTTCCTGACTTATTGACTTATTGGTCATTTTACACTTTCCTATCTCAAAAGCTAATCCAAACACTTTTTTAAAAACTCATTTTCCAAAAGCAATAAGTCAATAAGCACTTTTGGCCAAAAGCACTTTTGGACTAAAAAAGCACTCCCAAACACCCCCTAAGTCTTTTTAAATCTTGAGTGAAGAATAATGGCCAAAAAAGTTCCTAAAAAACAAAGGGAGCCCCAAATGATAAAACTTGTTTGAAAACATTTGATCCCCATGCATTTTCCATCGCCATTGGCAAGCCCTTGCTTGCGATAAAGTAATGATGCCATGTCTCCAAACAAGAACGACCCTATTGGGATATTGGTGACGACAATGTTATGGTTCACGCCAAAGTTTTTGGTCCCAAAAAGCTCTGCAGTGGTCGACACAGAGATCGACGTGATGGCACCAGTGCATATCCCGATCGTGGCAGTGCTTATATGAAGACAAATGTTGCTACCGTTGAGGAGTAAGAAGAAGGCTACCGTCATTGGTACCATCATTAGTGCTATCAATGATGGTCTTGAAACCTTATACTTAGCCCTGAAAAAGATAGAATAACTTTTAAGGTTTTTGTACGATAATTGAAAATGAAATTTTTAGAAGAAAAATCAAAGGATTTATGGTGTTTGGTAGTAATAACGTTGTGACATAAATGCGCACCGAAAAGGGTGGCTCAAATGAGACTTAGATTTGAATTTATTTTCAACCATATTATTCTATATCAACATTAAATGTCGCATTAAATGCAGGTACAACACAATTTTTTCGAGAGTCTAAATTGTAAGGTTAATCGGTTCTCCACGATATTAATTTACATTCCAGCCATTAACAACCGTAGGCTAATCTTAGATTGATTAGCATTATTGTCCGTTCATTAAATTAAGAAACGGTTGTTTACTAGTTTTTGTATCTTCAATGCACTTATTACAAAATATACCGATAACAGATAGCAGGTACAAGTCATGTTTGACAAATCTACCTCATGCACAATTCATTTTCAAAAAGATCTCTTGAATTCCCGGCCTAACTACAATTATAACAATTTTTGCATATGTCATATAAGTGACAATTTTATAGTGTTTGCCAAATCTGATTTTTATTATTTATAGCAAGAAACTAAATATTATGTGTAATATAAAATCACCTAATTCTCTCTTATTTTTTTAGTCAAATCTAATTATCTTATTTTTGGTTCAGTACCTGAAATTGCAATATTGATTTTAAAAGCACACATGAAACATTACCCTCTAAAGCTTGTTTGGTACCAATGAACAAAACCCATTAACTATAACCTTAATACATGTTATTATTATATCCTATATCAGTATTTTTAATGTTTTTTTTTCAGGAAGGGTGTCTTAGACTATGTCTAAACTAATCATTTAACAAATTATGACTGTAAGACATCAGTCCTTCTCAGTGGCCACAATTGTTGTGTACGTCTGGATTAGAACTCTGGACAGATGAGATATTCCACCACATCCCCCAGGGTTTTTAACCAGTGCGCCAAACCCTTGTGGTTGTATTTTTAGTGTTTTAAAGATAACATAAACTAGTGAAAGAATGTAAAAAGACATTGCAAATAAAATACCTTGTGAGATGGTAGTCAAGGAGACATGGAAATAGACGACCAAAGAAACCAAAAGAAGAAGCCAAGGAGACCAAAGAAGAAGTGTTTGAACCCCCACGAGACTCTGCAATTTGCCCCAAGTTGTTCAAATACACCATTCCAACTGTTGCACCAAACATATACACAAAGAAATACAACCAAAAATTCAATCTTTTCATCATAACTTTCACCCCCATCTCTTCATCATCATTCACTAACACCCCCTCATCTTCCACCACTTGTTCAATCTCCACCCCTCCATTCTTCCCCCCCTCCTCCACACTACTCTCATCACATATCTTCTTCCCATAATTTCTTATCAAACACTTATGCTCCATACTCTCTCTAATCTTCTCCATTAATGGAACCACTAATGGTGCCATCAAGAACACACACATACCAATCAAGATCATCAATGGAGTCGATAATCTCTTGTTTCTTGATCCCAAACTTGTGATCACAGCATAGGTTCCTGTAAAAATGGTGATTGCAAAAATCACAAGAAACCCACATGATAATCTCTTGGATCTTGCGGTATTTATCACGCGAACCAAAGGAGAAGCGATCAAACAAACTACAAGGGGTAAAATGGAATTCAACAAAAGATATGATCTTGCTTTTTGATCATCAACCCTAATTGATGATAAAGATTTTGACTTAAAAACCACATCAATTATATCCGAATAAATCTTCGCGCTTAATCCTTGATAACTCGTCGATAACCCAACCGCAAGTTGTCGATCAAATGGGAAATTTTTTATCGCGATCACGTAGCAAACCGTGTTGATCCAACAAATGCTGTTGCCAGCCAAAACTGTTAGCAGAAAAACTAGACTGTAGGGTAAAGAAGAGATATTACTTGTAAGAAGAAAAAGATATTGAATGCCGTAGCCGATGAAGCCGAGTGTTGAGCCGATTAAAAGAACGAGCCAAAGAGGGAGATAAAGAGCTGCGAAGCCGGAAAAGAAGCCGAAGAGTTTTCCAGCATCAGAAGCAAAAGCTAAGTTGTTGAGCTGAAGCTGTGAAAGTGAGAGAAGAAGCTTGAGCTGAGATGAATAAGCTGGGAAGTTTGAGTTTGTTGCACTTATGGATTGAAGCCATATTATGCCAACTAAGCTTAGCCATTGAAGAGCCATTTTTTATAATTTCTTTGCAGGTTTTTGATCAAGAACTTGATGTTATATGGAGGGGTTAGTGTGTGTGTGTGTGTGTGTGTGAATATAGAGATAGGGATTGATGTATGTATATAATTATGTAGTTTTATGGAAGGCCACCACCATTTTTTGCTACACATGGTGCCTGTTTGGAGAGTAATTAGAAGAAAATGAATATGAATGCAGGAAGGGCCATTAAAGGAGCTGCATACGCAAGGGTTACATTTGCTTATGTCAACAAGTCAAATCATTTTTATTTTTAGTAAATAATTGCTGAAAAAGTTGGTTTTTATTTTTATTTTTAGTAACAATTGCTGAAAAATATTCTTTTTGAAAAATAAATATAAAATGTAGTCAAGTTTATGTCAGAACATTTTTAACTATGTCATCTAAGTGAGAAATTGCCTCAAATAGTCATTCTACACCAATGGTTTCTCCAAATAACCACTTTGATAAACTTATTCCCAAAATAGCCAAAACTTACGCACAGAAACTTACGTACAGAGTTTTCTGTGCGTAAGTTTTATTTTCCTCCAAAAAATTTAAAAAAAAATGATTTTTAAAAAAACTTACGCACAGAGTTCTCTGTGCGTAAGTTTCTCATCCTACATGTCTGCGTAAACTCCACATATGCACCACGTAGGCTCCACGTTGGAAAATCAAAACTTACGTACAAAGTCTGGAAAACTTACACACAGAGTTCTCTGTGCGTAAGTTTTTTTTTAAATCTTTTTTTTTTATTTTTTGAAGGAAAATTAAACTTACGCACAGAGAACTCTGTGCATAAGTTTATGTGCGTAAGTTTTGATTTTTTATTTTTTTAAGGAGGAATCAGATTCTAAATTCAGTGATTTGACAAAAAAAACAGCTTTACAGTCGATGTGATTTTACAAAGAAATATATTTTTTTTAAAATTAAATAAATTTTTTGTACAGTTTTAAAACAAATTGTATATTTTGGAACTTATAACAATTTTATAAAAATCATTAATATTATCCATATTTTTTAAAAACAATTAAAACTTTGAATATATTGTAAAAAAGGAATAATTAATACTAGCCATAATTAATACTAGCCAAAATTCAAAATTTTCAAATTTCAATTTTCCAACCTAAATATATATTACTATAAATTAAACTTCTTATTCAATCTTTCTTCAATTATCTATTCCATAAAACTCTCACAAAAATCTCTCTTCACCAATTCCGGCGACAATATTCCGGCAAAAATATTCCGGTGAAAAAAAATTTACAAAATAATCCGGTGAAGAAAAATCAACTCATTCAATGTCGGAGGTAACATCTATATTTATTTTTAACGGTTATGATAAAAAAAATTTGTTACAGATTATAGTTATTAGATTTTTTGAATATGTATCTCGGTTATGTATAGATTAATGTTAGTGGTTATGATGCATTTTAGTAAAAGATTTATATGTATACGCTGATGAATGTATACGGTTATGCATAGATTAATGTTAGTGGTTATGATCCATTTTAATTGGATATTAGTGATTCTATAAAGTTCAAAATTATTTAGAGATTTATATGTATACGCTGATTTATTGTGAAGCTTAAACTTGAGGGATCATATATTATTAAGAATATAATATTTAATAAATAATTTCATAATTTTTATTAATAATCTATAATATAATATAAAAATAAACGATTTTTTTAAAGAAAGATAAAAAGGTAGTTGGCATTGGAAAGCATATAAGAAAGACTCTGAAAAGTAATGGCATTTTCTGGGTATCTTTTGACCATATCGATATAATCACATAAGCAAACAAAAGCATGAATGCATGTGAAAGACTTTAGTAAAAAATAAATAAATTGATTAATTTTGTAAATAAATAAAATGATTTATTTTGTAAAAAATAAATTCATTTATATAATTAAAAAAACTTTTATTTTAAAAAAAATTACGCACAGAAACTTACGTAGAAAGATTTCTCTGCATAAGTTTTTTCAATAAAAAATAAATCCATTTATTTTATAAAAAATATTATGATTTATTATATAAAAAAACAAATTGATGTTTTTTATAAAAACAAATACATCTAGAGATTTTATAAATAAATAAATTGATTAATTTTGTAAATAAATAAAATGATTTATTTTGTAAAAAATAAATTCATTTATATAAATAAAAAAACTTTTATTTTTATAAAAAAATTTACGCACAAAAACTTACTCAGAGAGATTTCTCTGCGTAAGTTTTTTTAATAAAAAATAAATCCATTTATTTTATAAAAAATATTATGATTTATTATATAAATAAATAAATTGATGTTTTTTATAAAAAAAATACATCGAGAGATTTTATAAATAAATAAATTGATTAATTTTGTAAATAAATAAAATGATTTATTTTGTAAAAAATAAATTCATTTATATAATTAAAAAAAACTTTTATTTTTATAAAAAAATTACGCACAGAGATTTCTCTGCGTAAGTTTTTTTAATAAAAAATAAATCCATTTATTTTATAAAAAATATTATGATTTATTTTAGAATAATTCAAATTGATGTTTTTAATAAAAAAAATCCAGGGATTTTATAAATAAATAAAATGATTTATTATGTAATAAAGTAAATTCATTTATTTTATAAAAAGCGATTTTAATTTTCTAGAATTACTTACGCAAGATATTTACGCAAAAGATGAAATTTGCATAACTTTTTTTAATAAAGAAATAGATCAATTTATTTCATAATAAAACAAATTTTATTTTATAAAAAATAATTTGATTTAGTTTAAAATAAAATTAATTTTTGTTTTTAGATGTGTTAATTTTTAGAGAGTTAAGACCATTGGAGTTTGACGTGATATGATGTTGCAGCAACAATATTCTTAATAGTAAATATAAAATTATCTTAACTATATAGATGAACATCTTTAATTTTACATGTTTTAACTATATAAAATAATACATATGCTACATACACACATAATTAAAATACACATTCCATAAAACATATCATTTATCTTAAATTTAATGTTCAAACAATTTGCAATCATCCACAAACAAAACAAATCGAAAACCATACAACATTTTATTATTCATACGCATGAAACATCATGCGGGTAGACATCAGTAACACCATCTAAGGATAAAGTGCTTTACATTTGTCAATCCAATTTTGTTTATCGGTTACCTGCGCTTGAAGTATTGCGAACTCTTGTACAATCTTGTTGACTTGTACGTTGTCGCGCTGAATACGACTTTCCTTATCTTTTATTTCCCTTTTCAACCTTTTTACCTCCTCAATGTCTTCTTCCATCCTTTTCATGTGTTTTTCCTTCTGATGAAGAAGTTGTTTCCATTTTTGGTTGATTTCCTCGATCTTCGCTTCATCTTTTAGTATCTCTTGTTTTATTCTTTTTGGCATTGTTTGTGAAGACGGTGGGGTTGATGGTGGTTCATATACGCGTGGAACTCCCCAACCGTGTAGGCTTTAACTGTCTTCCAATATAGTTTCTTTTTCAACCTAACTTTTTATCTTTTGTGTAAACATTCATCTCTAAATGCCGACAACAAAGACCATGATGGGCACCCGGGTAGACAGTCGTAATGGCTTGCTTAATGGAAGCAGCTCTATCGGATATGAATACCAACCCTTCAACTTCTCCGATGCATTGCTTCAACATCGTCAAAAACCAAGTCCATTCGTCCCCACTCTCAGATCTGCCAACTCCGTATGCAATTGGAACGATTTGGTTATTTCAATCCATCCCAACAGCCAAGAACATCGTGCCTAAATACTCCCCTTTTAAATGAGCACCGTCTATTACGATCACCGGCCTCAAATTGTTCAAAAACGTTCGAATCTGGGGAAAAACATACATGAACTTAAATCTAAATCAACAAATATATGATTTAAACTAAATGTCTAATAATAATAATAATTCATACCGCACATCCAAGGGCGACGAAACAGCATCGGAAGCGTTGCATCTCATCAGTCCTTATTCTAGTTACGGTACCCGGATTCAGGCGCTCCAAATTATAAAAATACACTGGAAGTCTGCTAAAGGAAACCGACGGGGTACCCCTAATTTGGGCCAATGCGAAACATTTGGCGCTCCAAGCTTGCTTGTAGGAAACAGATATATGGAATTGCTCGTTCACATCATTCCTTATGTCATTTGGCCTGTAGTTTCTACTCTCGTCTGAAACGGCTTTCTTTATTATATGACCCAAAACTTTTCTATTTGCTTGCCTATGATTAGGATGTAGTTGAGTTCCCGAACAAGTGTGTCGGTCCTCCAATTTTCGAACTTCAAACATGGTGCTTTCTCTAACAACGTTCGCCCTGATCTTCCAATTACAACTTTCATGCACACAAACTGCCTCGTACCTTTTCGGGCCTGATCTATTGACTTTAAACTCGAAACCCTCTTTAACAAATTTCAATCCCATGGCTAACTTCAGTTCTTCGTTCGTGTTAAATATTTGCCCAAGGCAGGTGTGTATAGTGCGATTATAATTGACCGGTTCGTTGTCTGTGATCGTGGGTACTGGTGTTGGGACTATGGGAGGCATACCAAAAAAATCATTGATCGCCGAAAATGATGTATTGGCAGTACATATTTCTTCATTTGGTTCTCCCCCGTCTCCTAAGGCTCCCTCTTCGGAACTGTCACCATCTTCAGAATTTGTATCATCAATTTCAGGTATACCCAACTTAAAAACATTGGCACCTTCTGGAAATTCTTCGATATCGGGAAACCAGTCGTTGTTATAACCATAGTTAGGTTCCTATTGCGAAACAAACTGGTGCACATACGGAACCTCCTGTTGTCGTATTAATTTTTGTTCATCAATAAATGAAGGTTGATTGTGAGTGACAAATGGTTGAGCCTCAATGATTGGAGGGGGGTGGAACTTCCTCCCACATTGCTTCCTCTACCCGATCGAAAACCACGACTAACAGAAGTTTCAACCGAGATATAAAGTGTTGCCGGTCTTCTTGAAGTAGAAGCGAACTCCATAAAACCAATAACATCATCGTCATCGCCTAATAGGAAAACACCCCCATCATACTTATACGACAACCCAAATTCACCTTCAATTTCAAATTTTTGTGCAACATAGCTAACCAACGCATCATGTGTAATGTTTTGTCTCAACATTACACCACGTTGAAAAACTTGATCAGATACATACTCCATCACATTGTTTACTTTTTCCCATCTTCCTCCACCACGGATATGCAACCTCAATTTTTCGGTTGTAGAGGCCATGGTGTTGGAATGAATGATGGGAGGACGAAATATAGAGAATGAAGTGTTTACAACGGATATGTTGTAATACCTCGGATAAGTTCGTTAGTTAAATCCTAGTTCCGTTAAATTTAGTTAACTTTAAAGTTACTATTTTGGGTAAGTTGAGATGATTTAGTAAGTTAAGGGTGCTTTGGTTATTATGGAATAGTTTAGGGTCTAAAATGGTAATTAGTGTGGATAATATCTGAATTGAGAGTACAGATGTATTCATTATAGCAAAACTCAGATTAAAGGTGTGTGTGTGTGTGTGTTGGGAGCAAAAAGAAGAAGAAAAGAGAAAGAAGGGTAAAGGACCAAATTGAAGTTATTGAAGCTGATTAAGGTATGTTTCTAGTACAAATTATGTTTATAATGGTTAGTAGGAAGTATCTATCGGAGTAGAATAATCGAAATCACATCTGGTAAAGTTTTCTGTCGAATCTGGGTGATTTTTGGGTAAACCGATAGTGGTGTCCGGATATGTTGAATGTGTCCGGGTAGATTCTTGGGTGGTGTCCGGGTAGATTCTTGGGTGGTGTCCGGGTAAGTTGTTGATAGAGTCCGGACGATTTGAGTGATGGTTTTCGGATAATTTAGAGACCGGATGGCATCCGGATTCCTTGTGTTGTCCGGATAAGTCGTGTTGTCCGGACTAGTCTTGCTGTCCGGATTATTGAGGTTGTCCGGAAAAGTTATGTTGTCCGGAAAAGTCATGTTGTCCGGAAAAGGTGGTGTTGTCCGAGTTGTTTGGGTTTTCCGGATACTTTAGCTGTTTTGGTCACTTTTGAGGATTTGAGTTATCTAGAGTCCTTGGTCTTTTAGTATGTTTTATGTGATCAGTTAGTAAGGGGATATTTGTATTTAATCTATTTGCAGACTCTGTGGATTGGGATTGATAGACTGAATCTTTGGAAAAGGCTTGGAAGCGTATTTTAAGAATTCGAGGTGAGTTTTACTTTAAAAGTATTTTCAACTGGAATACATACGTATGGTTTGGGAATGTGATAATTAGTGATTAATGTGCTTATATGTATGGTGTACGTGATTGATAATATATTGAGATATATGTTGTGTTTATATTGCACAAAACGAGTATAGGTGAGCCGAATTATTGTTCGACGGGGCTGTATGGAAATACAGCGGGGCTGCATGAAATTGCAGTGGAGCTGTAGGTAATTGCAGCGGGGCTGTATGTAATTACAGTGGAGTTGACTGTATTGTACAGTGACGATGATTAGTTGGCTTGCTACCGACTAATGTGGCCAAGGGAAAGATGAGGAGAGATACACGGTGCACGAGTCCTAATGTGGTATTTATATACGTGTGGTATATGCGTGCTTATACGAAAGGTTTTATGTAAACTATTTTGATACAAAGTATTATGTGAAAAGAGTTTTATATTGATTTTGGAAAAGACCGGGATTAACTCACTAGACCCGTTTGGTCTAACCCTCATTTTGTTTTCAAAAATATGTTTTCCAGGTTAAGGATCGGCAGGAGAGGATGAAGTGTAGGAAGCTTTTGATGGATGTTGATTAGGAAGCTTTTATATATTTTGTAATGTCAAGACTATTGAGACCGTACTTGGTTTGTGATGTATCTTTTATTATGAATGTAATGAAGTTATGCAATGTATGTTATTTGTTGTATGTTTGGGAAATCGGTTCGTTACAAATGGTATCAGAGCCCTAGTTTAAGAGATTTAGGTATTTGGATTTATACCTAGACTTAAACTGCATGTGAAGTAGGATGTCCTTATTATTTTAGAACCTTGGGATGTTAAGTATAAAAAGGTAGAAGGAACATCATGTAAGGTATGTTCAAATTACACCTGGCCAGTGTAAGCGTGAACTTACAAGTACATGTTGAACCGGAATATCTTGTTATATTGGGTATGTGCTTACGTGTATATTAACCTTGTTGAAATCAACAGAGTGGCAAGTCGGATTCGATGTATGGATAGAGGCGAAGACAGGTATATTTCTATACCCTCTATACGTGCTAAAGTGTATTATATGACTTCGGTGTAAAATGATTATTGGTACTTTCGTGCTTTTGTTGCTTAGCGGTGCTAGAGATATAGGTAGAGGCGGAGCGTCTATTCAATTAGTTCCTATGGTTTTGATGCAGTTTGAAGCAGTAGTGATAAGTATTCGTTACCTTTTTGCTTAACCGAATTCCGGGACGGAATTCTTTTAAGGGGAGATGTTGTAATACCCCGGATAAGTTCGTTAGTTAAATCCTAGCTCCGTTAAATTTAGTTAACTTTAAAGTTACTATTTTGGGTAAGTTGAGATGATTTAGTAAGTTAAGGGTGCTTTGGTTATTATGGAATAGTTTAGGGTCTAAAATGGTAATTAGTGTGGATAATATCTAAATTGAGAGTACAGATGTATTCATTATAGCAAAACTCAGATTAAAGGTGTGTATGTGTTGGGAGCAAAAAGAAGAAGAAAAGAGAAAGAAGGGTAAAGGACCAAATTGAAGTTATTGAAGCTGATTAAGGTATGTTTCTAGTACAAATTATGTTTATAATGGTTAGTAGGAAGTATCTATCGGAGTAGAATAATCGAAATCACATCTGGTAAAGTTTTCTGTCGAATCTGGGTGATTTTTGGGTAAACCGACAGTGGTGTCCGGATATGTTGAATGTGTCCGGGTAGATTCTTGGGTGGTGTCTGGTAGATTCTTGGGTGGTGTCCGGGTAAGTTGTTGATAGAGTCCGGACGATTTGAGTGATGGTTTCCGGATAATTTAGAGACCGGATGGCATCCGGATTCCTTGTGTTGTCCGGATAAGTCGTGTTGTCCGGATTAGTCTTGCTGTCCGGATTACTGAGGTTGTCCGGAAAAGTTATGTTGTCCGGAAAAGTCATGTTGTCCGGAAAAGGTGGTGTTGTCCGAGTTGTTTGGGTTGTCCGGATACTTTAGCTGTTTTGGTCACTTTTGAGGATTTGAGTTATCTAGAGTCCTTGGTCTTTTAGTATGTTTTATGTGATCAGTTAGTAAGGGGATATTTGTATTTAATCTATTTGCAGACTCTGTGGATTGGGATTGATAGACTGAATCTTTGGAAAAGGCTTGGAAGCGTATTTTAAGAATTCGAGGTGAGTTTTACTTTAAAAGTATTTTCAACTGGAATACATACGTATGGTTTGGGAATGTGATAATTAGTGATTAATGTGCTTATATGTATGGTGTACGTGATTGATAATATATTGAGATATATGTTGTGTTTATATTGCACAAAACGAGTATAGGTGAGCCGAATTATTGTTCGACGGGGCTGTATGGAAATACAGCGGGGCTGCATGAAATTGCAGTGGAGCTGTAGGTAATTGCAGCGGGGCTGTATGTAATTACAGTGGAGTTGACTGTATTGTACAGTAACGATGATTAGTTGGCTTGCTACCGACTAATGTGGCCAAGGGAAAGATGAGATGAGATGAGGAGAGATACACGGTGCACGAGTCCTAATGTGGTATTTATATACGTGTGGTATATGCGTGCTTATACGAAAGGTTTTATGTAAACTATTTTGATACAAAGTATTATGTGAAAAGAGTTTTATATTGATTTTGGAAAAGACCGGGATTAACTCACTAGACCCGTTTGGTCTAACCCTCATTTTGTTTTCAAAAATATGTTTTCCAGGTTAAGGATCGGCAGGAGAGGATGAAGTGTAGGAAGCTTTTGATGGATGTTGATTAGGAAGCTTTTATATATTTTGTAATGTCAAGACTATTGAGACCGTACTTGGTTTGTGATGTATCTTTTATTATGAATGTAATGAAGTTATGCAATGTATGTTATTTGTTGTATGTTTGGGAAATCGAGTCGTTACAAATGGTATCAGAGCCCTAGTTTAAGAGATTTAGGTATTTGGATTTATACCTAGACTTAAACTGCATGTGAAGTAGGATGTCCTTATTATTTTAGAACCTTGGGATGTTAAGTATAAAAAGGTAGAAGGAACATCATGTAAGGTATGTTCAAATTACACCTGGCCAGTGTAAGCGTGAACTTACAAGTACATGTTGAACCGGAATATCTTGTTATATTGGGTATGTGCTTACGTGTATATTAACCTTGTTGAAATCAACAGAGTGGCAAGTCGGATTCGATGTATGGATAGAGGCGAAGACAGGTATATTTCTATACCCTCTATACGTGCTAAAGTGTATTATATGACTTCGGTGTAAAATGATTATTGGTACTTTCGTGCTTTTGTTGCTTAGCGGTGCTAGAGATATAGGTAGAGGCGGAGCGTCTATTCAATTAGTTCCTATGGTTTTGATGCAGTTTGAAGCAGTAGTGATAAGTATTCGTTACCTTTTTGCTTAACCGAATTCCGGGACGGAATTCTTTTAAGGGGAGATGTTGTAATACCCCGGATAAGTTCGTTAGTTAAATCCTAGCTCCGTTAAATTTAGTTAACTTTAAAGTTACTATTTTGGGTAAGTTGAGATGATTTAGTAAGTTAAGGGTGCTTTGGTTATTATGGAATAGTTTAGGGTCTAAAATGGTAATTAGTGTGGATAATATCTAAATTGAGAGTACAGATGTATTCATTATAGCAAAACTCAGATTAAAGGTGTGTATGTGTTGGGAGCAAAAAGAAGAAGAAAAGAGAAAGAAGGGTAAAGGACCAAATTGAAGTTATTGAAGCTGATTAAGGTATGTTTCTAGTACAAATTATGTTTATAATGGTTAGTAGGAAGTATCTATCGGAGTAGAATAATCGAAATCACATCTGGTAAAGTTTTCTGTCGAATCTGGGTGATTTTTGGGTAAACCGACAGTGGTGTCCGGATATGTTGAATGTGTCCGGGTAGATTCTTGGGTGGTGTCTGGTAGATTCTTGGGTGGTGTCCGGGTAAGTTGTTGATAGAGTCCGGACGATTTGAGTGATGGTTTCCGGATAATTTAGAGACCGGATGGCATCCGGATTCCTTGTGTTGTCCGGATAAGTCGTGTTGTCCGGATTAGTCTTGCTGTCCGGATTACTGAGGTTGTCCGGAAAAGTTATGTTGTCCGGAAAAGTCATGTTGTCCGGAAAAGGTGGTGTTGTCCGAGTTGTTTGGGTTGTCCGGATACTTTAGCTGTTTTGGTCACTTTTGAGGATTTGAGTTATCTAGAGTCCTTGGTCTTTTAGTATGTTTTATGTGATCAGTTAGTAAGGGGATATTTGTATTTAATCTATTTGCAGACTCTGTGGATTGGGATTGATAGACTGAATCTTTGGAAAAGGCTTGGAAGCGTATTTTAAGAATTCGAGGTGAGTTTTACTTTAAAAGTATTTTCAACTGGAATACATACGTATGGTTTGGGAATGTGATAATTAGTGATTAATGTGCTTATATGTATGGTGTACGTGATTGATAATATATTGAGATATATGTTGTGTTTATATTGCACAAAACGAGTATAGGTGAGCCGAATTATTGTTCGACGGGGCTGTATGGAAATACAGCGGGGCTGCATGAAATTGCAGTGGAGCTGTAGGTAATTGCAGCGGGGCTGTATGTAATTACAGTGGAGTTGACTGTATTGTACAGTAACGATGATTAGTTGGCTTGCTACCGACTAATGTGGCCAAGGGAAAGATGAGATGAGATGAGGAGAGATACACGGTGCACGAGTCCTAATGTGGTATTTATATACGTGTGGTATATGCGTGCTTATACGAAAGGTTTTATGTAAACTATTTTGATACAAAGTATTATGTGAAAAGAGTTTTATATTGATTTTGGAAAAGACCGGGATTAACTCACTAGACCCGTTTGGTCTAACCCTCATTTTGTTTTCAAAAATATGTTTTCCAGGTTAAGGATCGGCAGGAGAGGATGAAGTGTAGGAAGCTTTTGATGGATGTTGATTAGGAAGCTTTTATATATTTTGTAATGTCAAGACTATTGAGACCGTACTTGGTTTGTGATGTATCTTTTATTATGAATGTAATGAAGTTATGCAATGTATGTTATTTGTTGTATGTTTGGGAAATCGAGTCGTTACAAATGGTATCAGAGCCCTAGTTTAAGAGATTTAGGTATTTGGATTTATACCTAGACTTAAACTGCATGTGAAGTAGGATGTCCTTATTATTTTAGAACCTTGGGATGTTAAGTATAAAAAGGTAGAAGGAACATCATGTAAGGTATGTTCAAATTACACCTGGCCAGTGTAAGCGTGAACTTACAAGTACATGTTGAACCGGAATATCTTGTTATATTGGGTATGTGCTTACGTGTATATTAACCTTGTTGAAATCAACAGAGTGGCAAGTCGGATTCGATGTATGGATAGAGGCGAAGACAGGTATATTTCTATACCCTCTATACGTGCTAAAGTGTATTATATGACTTCGGTGTAAAATGATTATTGGTACTTTCGTGCTTTTGTTGCTTAGCGGTGCTAGAGATATAGGTAGAGGCGGAGCGTCTATTCAATTAGTTCCTATGGTTTTGATGCAGTTTGAAGCAGTAGTGATAAGTATTCGTTACCTTTTTGCTTAACCGAATTCCGGGACGGAATTCTTTTAAGGGGAGATGTTGTAATACCCCGGATAAGTTCGTTAGTTAAATCCTAGCTCCGTTAAATTTAGTTAACTTTAAAGTTACTATTTTGGGTAAGTTGAGATGATTTAGTAAGTTAAGGGTGCTTTGGTTATTATGGAATAGTTTAGGGTCTAAAATGGTAATTAGTGTGGATAATATCTAAATTGAGAGTACAGATGTATTCATTATAGCAAAACTCAGATTAAAGGTGTGTATGTGTTGGGAGCAAAAAGAAGAAGAAAAGAGAAAGAAGGGTAAAGGACCAAATTGAAGTTATTGAAGCTGATTAAGGTATGTTTCTAGTACAAATTATGTTTATAATGGTTAGTAGGAAGTATCTATCGGAGTAGAATAATCGAAATCACATCTGGTAAAGTTTTCTGTCGAATCTGGGTGATTTTTGGGTAAACCGACAGTGGTGTCCGGATATGTTGAATGTGTCCGGGTAGATTCTTGGGTGGTGTCTGGTAGATTCTTGGGTGGTGTCCGGGTAAGTTGTTGATAGAGTCCGGACGATTTGAGTGATGGTTTCCGGATAATTTAGAGACCGGATGGCATCCGGATTCCTTGTGTTGTCCGGATAAGTCGTGTTGTCCGGATTAGTCTTGCTGTCCGGATTACTGAGGTTGTCCGGAAAAGTTATGTTGTCCGGAAAAGTCATGTTGTCCGGAAAAGGTGGTGTTGTCCGAGTTGTTTGGGTTGTCCGGATACTTTAGCTGTTTTGGTCACTTTTGAGGATTTGAGTTATCTAGAGTCCTTGGTCTTTTAGTATGTTTTATGTGATCAGTTAGTAAGGGGATATTTGTATTTAATCTATTTGCAGACTCTGTGGATTGGGATTGATAGACTGAATCTTTGGAAAAGGCTTGGAAGCGTATTTTAAGAATTCGAGGTGAGTTTTACTTTAAAAGTATTTTCAACTGGAATACATACGTATGGTTTGGGAATGTGATAATTAGTGATTAATGTGCTTATATGTATGGTGTACGTGATTGATAATATATTGAGATATATGTTGTGTTTATATTGCACAAAACGAGTATAGGTGAGCCGAATTATTGTTCGACGGGGCTGTATGGAAATACAGCGGGGCTGCATGAAATTGCAGTGGAGCTGTAGGTAATTGCAGCGGGGCTGTATGTAATTACAGTGGAGTTGACTGTATTGTACAGTAACGATGATTAGTTGGCTTGCTACCGACTAATGTGGCCAAGGGAAAGATGAGATGAGATGAGGAGAGATACACGGTGCACGAGTCCTAATGTGGTATTTATATACGTGTGGTATATGCGTGCTTATACGAAAGGTTTTATGTAAACTATTTTGATACAAAGTATTATGTGAAAAGAGTTTTATATTGATTTTGGAAAAGACCGGGATTAACTCACTAGACCCGTTTGGTCTAACCCTCATTTTGTTTTCAAAAATATGTTTTCCAGGTTAAGGATCGGCAGGAGAGGATGAAGTGTAGGAAGCTTTTGATGGATGTTGATTAGGAAGCTTTTATATATTTTGTAATGTCAAGACTATTGAGACCGTACTTGGTTTGTGATGTATCTTTTATTATGAATGTAATGAAGTTATGCAATGTATGTTATTTGTTGTATGTTTGGGAAATCGAGTCGTTACAAATGGTATCAGAGCCCTAGTTTAAGAGATTTAGGTATTTGGATTTATACCTAGACTTAAACTGCATGTGAAGTAGGATGTCCTTATTATTTTAGAACCTTGGGATGTTAAGTATAAAAAGGTAGAAGGAACATCATGTAAGGTATGTTCAAATTACACCTGGCCAGTGTAAGCGTGAACTTACAAGTACATGTTGAACCGGAATATCTTGTTATATTGGGTATGTGCTTACGTGTATATTAACCTTGTTGAAATCAACAGAGTGGCAAGTCGGATTCGATGTATGGATAGAGGCGAAGACAGGTATATTTCTATACCCTCTATACGTGCTAAAGTGTATTATATGACTTCGGTGTAAAATGATTATTGGTACTTTCGTGCTTTTGTTGCTTAGCGGTGCTAGAGATATAGGTAGAGGCGGAGCGTCTATTCAATTAGTTCCTATGGTTTTGATGCAGTTTGAAGCAGTAGTGATAAGTATTCGTTACCTTTTTGCTTAACCGAATTCCGGGACGGAATTCTTTTAAGGGGAGATGTTGTAATACCCCGGATAAGTTCGTTAGTTAAATCCTAGCTCCGTTAAATTTAGTTAACTTTAAAGTTACTATTTTGGGTAAGTTGAGATGATTTAGTAAGTTAAGGGTGCTTTGGTTATTATGGAATAGTTTAGGGTCTAAAATGGTAATTAGTGTGGATAATATCTAAATTGAGAGTACAGATGTATTCATTATAGCAAAACTCAGATTAAAGGTGTGTGTGTGTTGGGAGCAAAAAGAAGAAGAAAAGAGAAAGAAGGGTAAAGGACCAAATTGAAGTTATTGAAGCTGATTAAGGTATGTTTCTAGTACAAATTATGTTTATAATGGTTAGTAGGAAGTATCTATCGGAGTAGAATAATCGAAATCACATCTGGTAAAGTTTTCTGTCGAATCTGGGTGATTTTTGGGTAAACCGACAGTGGTGTCCGGATATGTTGAATGTGTCCGGGTAGATTCTTGGGTGGTGTCCGGGTAGATTCTTGGGTGGTGTCCGGGTAAGTTGTTGATAGAGTCCGGACGATTTGAGTGATGGTTTCCGGATAATTTAGAGACCGGATGGCATCCGGATTCCTTGTGTTGTCCGGATAAGTCGTGTTGTCCGGATTAGTCTTGCTGTCCGGATTACTGAGGTTGTCCGGATACTTTAGCTATTTTGGTCACTTTTGAGGATTTGAGTTATCTAGAGTCCTTGGTCTTCTAGTATGTTATATGTGATCAGTTAGTAAGGGGATATTTGTATTTAATCTATTTGCAGACTCTGTGGATTGGGATTGATAGACTGAATCTTTGGAAAAGGCTTGGAAGCGTATTTTAAGAATTCGAGGTGAGTTTTACTTTAAAAGTATTTTCAACTGGAATACATACGTATGGTTTGGGAATGTGATAATTAGTGATTAATGTGCTTATATGTATGGTGTACGTGATTGATAATATATTGAGATATATGTTGTGTTTATATTGCACAAAACGAGTATAGGTGAGCCGAATTATTGTTCGGCGGGGCTGTATGGAAATACAGCGGGGCTGCATGAAATTGCAGTGGAGCTGTAGGTAATTGCAGCGGGGCTGTATGTAATTACAGTGGAGTCGACTGTATTGTACAGTGACGATGATTAGTTGGCTTGCTACCGACTAATGTGGCCAAGGGAAAGATGAGATGAGATGAGGAGAGATACACGGTGCACGAGTCCGAATGTGGTATTTATATACGTGTGGTATATGCGTGCTTATACGAAAGGTTTTATGTAAACTATTTTGATACAAAGTATTATGTGAAAAGAGTTTTATATTGATTTTGGAAAAGACCGGGATTAACTCACTAGACCCGTTTGGTCTAACCCTCATTTTGTTTTCAAAAATATGTTTTCCAGGTTAAGGATCGGCAGGAGAGGATGAAGTGTAGGAAGCTTTTGATGGATGTTGATTAGGAAGCTTTTATATATTTTGTAATGTCAAGACTATTGAGACCGTACTTGGTTTGTGATGTATCTTTTATTATGACTGTAATGAAGTTATGCAATGTATGTTATTTGTTGTATGTTTGGGAAATCGGGTCGTTACAAATGGTATCAGAGCCCTAGTTTAAGAGATTTAGGTATTTGGATTTATACCTAGACTTAAACTGCATGTGAAGTAGGATGTCCTTATTATTTTAGAACCTTGGGATGTTAAGTATAAAAAGGTAGAAGGAACATCATGTAAGGTATGTTCAAATTACACCTGGCCAGTGTAAGCGTGAACTTACAAGTACATGTTGAACCGGAATATCTTGTTATATTGGGTATGTGCTTACGTGTATATTAACCTTGTTGAAATCAACAGAGTGGCAAGTCGGATTCGATGTATGGATAGAGGCGAATACAGGTATATTTCTATACCCTCTATACGTGCTAAAGTGTATTATATGACTTCGGTGTAAAATGATTATTGGTACTTTCGTGCTTTTGTTGCTTAGCGGTGCTAGAGATATAGGTAGAGGCGGAGCGTCTATTCAATTAGTTCCTATGGTTTTGATGCAGTTTGAAGCAGTAGTGATAAGTATTCGTTACCTTTTTGCTTAACCGAATTCCGGGACGGAATTCTTTTAAGGGGGAGATGTTGTAATACCCCGGATAAGTTCGTTAGTTAAATCCTAGTTCCGTTAACTTTAAAGTTACTATTTTGGGTAAGTTGAGATGATTTAGTAAGTTAAGGGTGCTTGTAATACCCCGGGTAAGTTTGTTAGTTAAATCCTCTTGTCGTTAAATTATTTATCTCTATATTTGATGTTTAGGGTAAAATGAGAGGAATTTATAAGTTTAGGGGTATTTAGTTTAACAATGAAAAGTGTAGGGGCTGAAGTAGTAAAATTGGTTATTAATATCTGAATTAGGTGTTTAGATATTTCATAAAATATCAAAACTCAGATTTAGGTGTGTGTGTGTGTTGGGAGCAAAAAGAAGAAGAAAGAAAGGAGAAAGAAGGGTAAAGGCTCAAATTGGAGTTATTGGAACTGATTAAGGTATGTTTCTAGTACTATTTATGTTTATAATGGTTAGTAGGAAGTATCTATCGGATTAGAATCATCACATCTGGTCTAGGGTTGATTTCAGTCGGATTTCTGGGTGATTTTTGGGTAAACCGACAGTGGTGTCCGGATACGTTGAAGGTGTCCGGATAGCACTGTTGGTAGTGTCCGGGTAGTTTTGTTGATGGTGTCCGGGTACTGTTTGAAGGGGTCCGGACGAGTCTTTTATCCGGAAAAATCTCTCTTTTCTATAGTTGTCCGGAAAAGTCAAGTTGTCCGGAAAAGTCAAGTTGTCCGGAAAAGTCATGTTGTCCGGAAAAGTCATGTTGTCCGGGTAACTTGTGGTATCCGGATACTTTTGCTGTTTGGCCATTTTGAGAGTTTTAGATGCTGTCGAGTATCCAGTAACCTGTATTTTGTTAACCACTAGATAGGGAGTGAATGAGGACTGACTATCCTGTAGTCTTGACTTGAGTACGAGTTTGGGGGCAACATTTGAGGGTTTGAGTTCTTTAGAGTTTTTAGCCTTAGTAAGACTTATGTGTTTTATGTGGTAAAGAGATGTTCGTATCTATGTGTTACAGATCTTGTGAATTCTGGGTAAAAGGCTGAACCGGTTAAGAAGACTTGGAAATGTGTTGATAAGAAATAAGGTGAGTTTTACTTTAAAAGTAATTTCAACTGGAATACATACGTATGGTTTGGGAATGTGATAATTAGTGATTATGTGTTTATATGTATGGTATATGCGAATTACAATATAGTGAGATATTGTATTTACATGTGTATTATAAACGTGTTATAATACGTTGGCCGGGTTTAAGACCGGTGTGATTGGCTATAGAACTTGTATAGCGTTGTTTGGCTTTAGATGTTGTACATCGTTGTATATTATTAGTTGGCTTGCTACCACTAATATGGCCAGGAGGAAATGAGAAGGAAAGGTACACGATGTGTGAGCTTAATTGGATATATGTAATTATGTGGCGTGATTTATATGAATGAAGTTTATATAAATGGTTTTTAAACTAACAGGGGTTTCTCACTTAGACCAACAGGTCTAACCCTCATTTTGTTTTAAAAATATGTATTCCAGGTGGCGGATCAAGTAAGGGCAAGTAAGTAGAGTATGAGATGGATGGCTAGTAAGGAAGACGATAAGACGAAGCTTTTGACTTATTTAGTAGTTGTAATGGAATGTTAAGTGTTATGGATGCAAATAGCACAATGATTGTATTTCAAATGTTTTCTTTCTATTTGTAAAAGACTACCGGACCGTACATGTAAAGTGAAGTTTGTTTGTTATATCTAATTGTGTTATATTGTGTGATATGTCATGTATATGGGATAAGGGATGTTACAAATGGTATCAGAGCCTTAGTTTAAGGGATTTAGGTATTTGTATCTGTACCTAGACTTAAACTGCATGTGAAGTAGGATGTCCCTATCATTATAGAACCTTGGGATGATGAAATATAAAAGGTAGAAGGAACATCATGTAAGGTAATTTCATATTACACCTGGTCAGTGTAATCGTGATCTTACAGGTACATGTTTGAACTGGAATACATTGTTATATGGGGTATGTGCTTATGTGTATATTAATCTTGTTTAAATCTACAGAATGGCAAGTGGTACAAGAAATTTGAATCGAGGAGGAGGAAGAAATCCAAACAGAACTAATCCGCCAGTAGGAACAGGGGACAGGGGAGGCAGAACAGGGGACAGGGGAGGCAGAACAGGGGGCAGAACTGGAGGTAGACTTCGAGGTGGAGCTGGAGGTAGAACCGGAGGTAGAACTCAACAAAATAGTACAGATTTCATTACCAGAGTTGATTTAATGATAGAAATGGGGAGATTACAAGACAATATTCAAGCTATGCTCAACCAAGCTCATAATACTGAAACAGAAAGACCAGACCCTACTCTTGAAGAGGAGATGCCAATTACCCCAACGGTCTTACCGGTAATGAGAAAATGTGATTTCAAAATGTTTCTTAGCTGCAAGCCTCCGACATTCTCAGGGGATCGGGATCCGGTGAAAGCAATGAGGTGGATGAAGGAAATTGAAGCCATTTTTAAAACGAGTAAGTGTGCGGACGAAGATAGAGTATTGTACGGGGCAGCCATGTTGAAAGGAGATGCGTTGTATTGGTGGGAATCGTTTATTCATTCAAAAGGACCCGATGTTTATTCTACCCTCTCTTGGGAAGAATTTGTGATAGTCTACAGGAACGCATTTTGTCCCCAAGCAGCCGTCAAACAACTGGAAGGAGAATTCATGAATTTGCAACAAGGAAGCTTATCCGTTCGAGATTATACTGCTAGCTTTCTGGAAAAATCTCGATTTGCAGAATACTATGTCGCTACAGAAGCGATGAAGATAGAAAGGTTTATCTTTAGGTTGAACTCAGAGATTAGAAGGTTAGTGACTGCAAAGGGACCCGATACCTTTTCAGCTGCAGTTGATGCAGCGGAAAATGTTGAACGAGATATGAGAAGGGATACGGGAGATAAGAGTATCGGAAAGAGAAAGTGGGAAGGACCACAATATGATCCGAAGAGGTCCCGATTTCAGAGGTATGATAACCGTCCGCCGTTTCGACCAGCGGAAAGACCATGTCCGAAGTGCAATCGTGTCCATCAAGGAAACTGCCAAGGTGATTTGCGAGCATGTTATAAGTGTGGGAAGACTGGGCACGTCATTAAGGATTGTAAGGTAACACGGCTATGTTTCTTATGCAATTCTCCGGATCATTTCCAGTCAAACTGTCCGCGAGGGAGGATGCAGCAAGGTGGGTCATCAGGCAGGCCAGCAAATGTTAAACCAGTAGTGCCAAGACTGGAACCGCCAGTAACCAGAGGTCGCACATTTCAGATGATTGAGAAAGAAGCGGAGGAAACTCCAGATGTGGTCACAGGTACATTTTTGATAAACTCTACACGTGCTAAGGTGTTATTTGATTCCGGTGCAAACCGATCGTTTGTGTCTCCTGCATTTGCTGCTTGTTTGTGTTTGAAACCTAAAGTGTTAGATCATTCTCTATTAGTAGATACTGCAAATGACAACCAAGTGTCGGTTAGTGAAGTATTTGATGGTTGTGTGATTAATATAGAGGGGTGTGGAGTGCCTATACAATTGTTTCCTATAACTTTGATAGAATTTGATGTAGTAGTGGGAATGGACTGGTTGGCTGAGAATCAGGCTAATATAGTGTGTGACAAGAAGATAATAAATATTGTATTGCCTGAGAGAGGACCGGTAGTGATTTATGGTGATCGTAGGAATCATCAGTCCTGTCTTATATCACTAGTAAAGGCACGTAAGTGTGTGAATAAGGGTTGTCAGAGTTACTTGGCTTACGTGATAGATGTTAAGCCGGAAAAGATTAGGATGGGAGATATTCCTATCGTTAGTGAATTCCCTGAAGTATTCCCTGAAGACTTGAACAGTCTTCCGCCAGTTAGACAAGTCGAGTTCGGTATAGACTTAATTCCTGGAGCCACTCCTGTAGCCCGTGCACCGTACCGTTTGGCACCTCCAGAGATGAAAGAGATGATGGCACAACTACAAGATCTATCCGATAAGCGTTTCATCAGACCTAGTTCTTCGCCGTGGGGAGCACCAGTGTTATTTGTGAAAAAGAAAGATGGGTCGATGAGAATGTGTATTGACTACCGAGAATTGAATAAGCGCACGATAAAGAACAAGTATCCGCTACCCCGAATTGATGATCTCTTTGATCAGTTAGTTGGAGCTTGCTATTTCTCCAAGATTGATCTAAGGTCCGGTTATCACCAGCAGAAGGTTAAAGAAGAAGACGTTTTAAAGACTGCTTTTCGAACGAGGTATGGTCATCATGAATTTTTAGTAATGCCATTTGGATTGACGAACGCTCCTGCTGCCTTTATGGATTTGATGAATCGGGTATGTAAGTCGTATCTCGATAAATTTGTAATTGTTTTTATCGATGATATTCTTATCTATTCTCGATCCAAGGAAGAGCACGCGCAACATCTTCGTTTGATTCTAGAGCTGCTGAAGAAGGAAAGGTTGTATGCAAAATTTTCAAAATGTGAGTTCTGGTTACGGAAAGTACAATTTCTGGGGCACGTGGTTTCTGAGAAAGGTATACAAGTCGATCCGATGAAAGTAGAAGCAGTTGAAAAGTGGGAACAGCCCAAGACAGCAACCGAGGTACGCAGTTTTCTGGGTTTGGCCGGTTACTATCGGAAATTCATAAAGGACTTCTCTCGTATCGCAACGCCTTTGACTAAGCTGACCCGAAAGAATTTGAAGTTTGAATGGAAAGCGGAACAGGACGAGGCATTCAGAATATTGAAAGAGAAACTATGCAGCGCGCCAATTCTATCACTACCTGAAGGTTCTGAAGACTTTGTCGTTTACAGTGATGCGTGTAAATTGGGATTGGGTTGTGTGCTTATGCAGCGTGGAAAGGTTATAGCTTATGCTTCTCGCCAACTGAAGGATCATGAACGGCAGTATCCTACGCATGATATGGAGCTTGCTGCAGTCGTTTTCGCGTTAAAGATTTGGAGACATTATCTGTATGGTTCCAAATGTCAGATTTATACTGACCACAAAAGTCTTCAACATCTCTTTGATCAGAAGGAACTAAATATGAGACAAAGGAGATGGTTGGAATTGCTGAATGATTACGACTGTGAAATCCTTTATCACCCGGGAAAGGCGAATGTAGTGGCAGATGCGCTCAGTCGTCAAGAAAGGAGTGGAACAATAAAAGTTATTTCAATACGAACTGAACTCCTACCCAACATATCTGACGAATTGCAGAAGTGTCAAGTGGAGGCTTATCAGGATGAACATCTGAAATCAGAACGGTTAGCGGGGATGTCAGCATTGCTAGTAAAAGATGATCGGGGGTTATTGTGTCTGGGAAACAGAGTGTGGGTACCTCGTTTGGGTGGGTTACGTGATCGTGTTTTACAAGAAGCTCATCAATCCCGTTTCGCTATTCACCCAGGTACAAACAAGATGTATAAAGACCTAAAGCAATTCTATTGGTGGTCGGGGATAAAAAGAGGGATTGCTCAGTATGTAGAACGGTGTGATACTTGTAAGAAGGTAAAGATCGAACATCAAAATCCATTTGGTCAACTACAACGACTAGAAATACCTATGTGGAAGTGGGAGCAGATTACCACGGACTTTATCACAAAGCTACCAAGAACTCCGAAGGGATTCGATTCTATTTGGGTGATCGTCGACAGGTTGTCAAAGTCTGCACACTTCCTACCAATAAAGGAAACCGATTCATTGGAGCGATTAGCTAAGTTATACATTAATGAAATAGTAACTCGACATGGAGTTCCAATCTCGATCATTTCCGATCGTGATAGTCATTTTACTTCAAGATTTTGGAGAAGCTTTCAAAGGGAAATGGGGACTCAGATAAAGTTAAGTACGGCGTATCATCCTCAAACAGATGGACAGAGTGAACGAACAATTCAGACCTTAGAAGATATGCTCTGGGCTTGTATTGTTGGTTTTGGGGGATCGTGGGATAAGCATTTGCCGTTAATCGAATTCGCTTACAACAACAGTTATCATTCCAGCATACAAGCGGCACCGTTTGAAGTACTGTATGGTAGGAAATGTCGAACGCCTCTGTGTTGGAACGAAGTGGGAGAGAAACAGTTAGCGGGGCCGGAAATAGTTCAGTTAACCGCCGATAAGGTTACACAGATCCGAGAAAGATTGAAAGTGGCTCAAGATAGACAGAAGAGTTACGCTGATCGCCGTCGAAAGCCGTTGGAATTTCAAGTTGGGGATTACGTAATGTTAAAGGTTTCGCCGTGGAAAGGAGTCATCAGATTCGGTCGACAGGGTAAGCTTAGCCCAAGGTATATTGGACCATTTGCAATCACTGAAAGGATCGGGGAGGTAGCTTACAGATTAGATCTTCCACCAGAGTTGAGCAGAATTCATAATGCATTTCACGTATCAAACTTCCGAAAGTGTTTAGTTACTCAAGATCAGGCAGTCTCCCTACCAGAGATACAAGTCGACGAAAGACTGAATTATGTGGAAGAACCGGGAGCAATAGTTGATCATAAAGTCAAAGTGCTGCGGAATAAGGAGATCAGGCAAGTGAAGGTTCAGTGGAGGCATCATAGAGGTCAGGATGCCACGTGGGAATCCGAATCGGAAATGAGAACCAAATACCCTCACCTTTTTGCCTAGCCGAATTCCGGGACGGAATTCTCTTAAGGGGGAGATGATGTAATACCCCGGGTAAGTTTGTTAGTTAAATCCTCTTGTTGTTAAATTATTTATCTCTATATTTGATGTTTAGGGTAAAATGAGAGGAATTTATAAGTTTAGGGGTATTTAGTTTAACAATGAAAAGTGTAGGGGCTGAAGTAGTAAAATTGGTTATTAATATCTGAATTAGGTGTTTAGATATTTCATAAAATATCAAAACTCAGATTTAGGTGTGTGTGTGTGTGTTGGGAGCAAAAAGAAGAAGAAAGAAAGGAGAAAGAAGGGTAAAGGCTCAAATTGGAGTTATTGGAACTGATTAAGGTATGTTTCTAGTACTATTTATGTTTATAATGGTTAGTAGGAAGTATCTATCGGATTAGAATCATCACATCTGGTCTAGGGTTGATTTCAGTCGGATTTCTGGGTGATTTTTGGGTAAACCGACAGTGGTGTCCGGATACGTTGAAGGTGTCCAGATAGCACTGTTGGTAGTGTCCGGGTAGTTTCGTTGATGGTGTCCGGGTACTGTTTGAAGGTGTCCGGACGAGTCTTTTATCCGGAAAAATCTCTCTTTTCTATAGTTGTCCGGAAAAGTCAAGTTGTCCGGAAAAGTCAAGTTGTCCGGAAAAGTCATGTTGTCCGAAAAAGTCATGTTGTCCGGGTAACTTGTGGTATCCGGATACTTTTGCTGTTTGGCCATTTTGAGAGTTTTAGATGTTGTCGAGTATCCAGTAACCTGTATTTTGTTAACCACTAGATAGGGAGTGAATGAGGACTGACTATCCTGTAGTCTTGACTTGAGTACGAGTTTGGGGGCAACATTTGAGGGTTTGAGTTCTTTAGAGTTTTTAGCCTTAGTAAGACTTATGTGTTTTATGTGGTAAAGAGATGTCCGTATCTATGTGTTACAGATCTTGTGAATTCTGGGTAAAAGGCTGAACCGGTTAAGAAGACTTGGAAACGTGTTGATAAGCAATAAGGTGAGTTTTACTTTAAAAGTAATTTCAACTGGAATACATACGTATGGTTTGGGAATGTGATAATTAGTGATTATGTGTTTATATGTATGGTATATGCGAATTACAATATAGTGAGATATTGTATTTACATGTGTATTATAAACGTGTTATAATACGTTGGCCGGGTTTAAGACCGGTGTGATTGGCTATAGAACTTGTATAGCGTTGTTTGGCTGTAGATGTTGTACAGCGTTGTATATTATTAGTTGGCTTGCTACCACTAATATGGCCAGGAGGAAATGAGAAGGAAAGGTACACGATGTGTGAGCTTAATTGGATATATGTAATTATGTGGCGTGATTTATATGAATGAAGTTTATATAAATGGTTTTTAAACTAACAGGGGTTTCTCACTTAGACCAACAAGTCTAACCCTCATTTTGTTTTAAAAATATGTATTCCAGGTGGCGGATCAAGTAAGGGCAAGTAAGTAGAGTATGAGATGGATGGCTAGTAAGGAAGACGATAAGACGAAGCTTTTGACTTATTTAGTAGTTGTAATGGAATGTTAAGTGTTATGGATGCAAATAGCACAAGGATTGTATTTCAAATGTTTTCTTTCTATTTGTAAAAGACTACCGGACCGTACATGTAAAGTGAAGTTTGTTTGTTATATCTAATTGTGTTATATTGTGTGATATGTCGTGTATATGGGATAAGGGATGTTACAGTGCTTTGGTTATTATGGAATAGTTTAGGGTCTAAAATGGTAATTAGTGTGGATAATATCTGAATTGAGAGTACAGATGTATTCATTATAGCAAAACTCAGATTAAAGGTGTGTGTGTGTTGGGAGCAAAAAGAAGAAGAAAAGAGAAAGAAGGGTAAAGGACCAAATTGAAGTTATTGAAGCTGATTAAGGTATGTTTCTAGTACAAATTATGTTTATAATGGTTAGTAGGAAGTATCTATCGGAGTAGAATAATCGAAATCACATCTGGTAAAGTTTTCTGTCGAATCTGGGTGATTTTTGGGTAAACCGACAGTGGTGTCCGGATATGTTGAATGTGTCCGGGTAGATTCTTGGGTGGTGTCCGGGTAGATTCTTGGGTGGTGTCCGGGTAAGTTGTTGATAGAGTCCGGACGATTTGAGTGATGGTTTCCGGATAATTTAGAGACCGAATGGCATCCGGATTCCTTGTGTTGTCCGGATAAGTCGTGTTGTCCGGATTAGTCTTGCTGTCCGGATTACTGAGGTTGTCCGGAAAAGTTATGTTGTCCGGAAAAGTCATGTTGTCCGGAAAAGGTGGTGTTGTCCGAGTTGTTTGGGTTGTCCGGATACTTTAGCTGTTTTGGTCACTTTTGAGGATTTGAGTTATCTAGAGTCCTTGGTCTTCTAGTATGTTTTATGTGATCAGTTAGTAAGGGGATATTTGTATTTAATCTATTTGCAGACTCTGTGGATTGGGATTGATAGACTGAATCTTTGGAAAAGGCTTGGAAGCGTATTTTAAGAATTCGAGGTGAGTTTTACTTTAAAAGTATTTTCAACTGGAATACATACGTATGGTTTGGGAATGTGATAATTAGTGATTAATGTGCTTATATGTATGGTGTACGTGATTGATACTATATTGAGATATATGTTGTGTTTATATTGCACAAAACGAGTATAGGTGAGCCGAATTATTGTTCGGCGGGGCTGTATGGAAATACAGCGGGGCTGCATGAAATTGCAGTGGAGCTGTAGGTAATTGCAGCGGGGCTGTATGTAATTACAGTGGAGTCGACTGTATTGTACAGTGACGATGATTAGTTGGCTTGCTACCGACTAATGTGGCCAAGGGAAAGATGAGATGAGATGAGGAGAGATACACGGTGCACGAGTCCTAATGTGGTATTTATATACGTGTGGTATATGCGTGCTTATACGAAAGGTTTTATGTAAACTATTTTGATACAAAGTATTATGTGAAAAGAGTTTTATATTGATTTTGGAAAAGACCGGGATTAACTCACTAGACCCGTTTGGTCTAACCCTCATTTTGTTTTCAAAAATATGTTTTCCAGGTTAAGGATCGGCAGGAGAGGATGAAGTGTAGGAAGCTTTTGATGGATGTTGATTAGGAAGCTTTTATATATTTTGTAATGTCAAGACTATTGAGACCGTACTTGGTTTGTGATGTATCTTTTATTATGAATGTAATGAAGTTATGCAATGTATGTTATTTGTTGTATGTTTGGGAAATCGGGTCGTTACATATGTAACCTCAAATATGTAGAGAAATAAGTGTTTACGATGAATTATGGGAGTAAGAAATAAGAAAATGAGAATGAAGTGTTTACAATGGACATGCAACCTACATATATATATATAGAAACTTACAATGTGATGCCCTTTTTTCTCTGCGTAGAACCATTTTACTAAGTTTTTATTGTTTTTAGAAAACAAAACTATTGTCTAATTAGTTGCAAAAATATTTTGAAAATTTTTAGGGTATTGTCTAATTAGTTGCAAAAATATTTTTAAAAAATAATTATTTATCTATTTTTATATAAATAATTTAGAAAAGTACTTATATAAAAAAATCTTAAAAAATAAAACAAAACAATGTTTTTCCAAAATATGTTAAAAATATTGATTTTTAAAATAGGGAAATTAATTAAAATGCCACAAGTTTGACCTCAAGTTACCAAAATGCCACAAATCCTTCCAGGTTTACCAAAATGCCAAAAAAGCCCGCGATGGGCCCCGCGATCGCGGGCCCCAGGCCCACGTGGCAAACTGTTTCGGCCAAAAGCCCCCCAACTTTGCCCGTGTTGGCAAGTTCAGTCCCTGTCCGCGATCGCAGTCCGCGATGGGCCAAATTTTACACTTTTGGTCCCTAAAAAATTTCACTTTCAGCCCCTGTACTTGGACGAATCTTGCATGCTTTTACTGTTTTTTCCACAATTATTGTACTTTGAAGACCAATTTGTGGTTGAAATTCATTTGCATGTTTGAGATTTCATCCATAAATACCAGTAAGATGCAATTCACAATTCACACTTCCTCTTGCTTTCTTTCTTGATTTCTCTCTTGCTTTCTTTCTTTGAATTGATTTCTCTCTTGATTTCTCTTCTCTCATTTCATCCACAAATGGCATCGTCATCAAACCCTAAGTCTACTCCTGAAAAAATGTCACCTCAAATCGAGATCGCCATAGCAAAAAAGGAAAAGGATATAGATGAACTAACAGAAGAGTGGAAAACAATTATGGACAGGAAGGCAGTCCATTTGAGAAAGATCGAAGAGGAAGACAGGGAGATCAAAAGGATGAAAGGGGATATAAAAGCTAGGGAGGCTCGTGTTCGTCGAGAACAAGAAGCAATTCACCATATTCTGCAAGACTTCGCAATTATTCAAGCGAAGGTAAACGAAAAGCAAGCTTGGATTGATGAAACTAAATCAATTTTAAGTAGGTGGTGGTTGTTTTAGTTGTTTTGTATTTTTTTCTTGTTTTGTATTTTTTTACTGTGTTGTTGTTTTGTATTTTTTTGTTGTTTTTTTACATCATGCAAGGTCAAGTCAGAGGTTACCTCATTCGGATAAACAAACATGGGGTTTTGTTTGTTAATGATGCTAGATTTTGGTAGTCGTACTCTATCCACGTGGGCCCACTCCTCTTGTAGAATATATGACAACCCTCAACTCATTTGCTAAAGTGTGTCCGGGTTGTGGTACACAATGGCCATACGTGGTTGCAAAAGCAGAAGCCGTTGAAGAAGGGTCAGAAAGATTGAAGATGAAGAGCCTGTTGGATGGAATACAAACTAGTTGTGTTATCAATGTTCATTTAGAAGCATATGTATGTGTGTATATATATAATATGAATATATATATCATTTACAAACTAGTTGTGTTATCAATGTTCATTTAGAAGCATATGTATGTGTGTATATATAATATGAATATATATATATATCATTTACAAACTAGCTGTGTTATCAATGTTCATTTAGAAGCATATGTATGTGTGTATATATAATATGAATATATATATCATTTACAAACTAGTTGTGTTATCAATGTTCATTTAGAAGCATATGTATGTGTATATATATAATATGAATATATATATCATTTACAAACTAGCTATGTTATCAATGTTCATTTAGAATCATATGTATGTGTATATATATAATATGAATATATATATCATTTACAAACTAGATGTGTTATCAATGTTCATTTAGAAGCATATGTATGTGTGTATATATATAATATGAATATATATATATATATATCATTTACAAACTAGTTGTGTTATCAATGTTCATTTAGAAGCATATGTATGTGTGTATATATAATATGAATATATATATGTATCATTTACAAACTAGCTGTGTTATCAATGTTCATTTAGAAGCATATGTATGTGTGTATATATAATATGAATATATATATATCATTTACAAACTAGCTGTGTTATCAATGTTCATTTAGAAGCATATGTATGTGTGTATATATAATGTGAATATATATATCATTTACAAACTAGTTGTGTTATCAATGTTCATTTAGAAGCATATGTATGTGTGTATATATAATATGAATATATATATATCATTTACAAACTAGCTGTGTTATCAATGTTCATTTAGAAGCATATGTATGTGTGTATATATAATATGAATATATATATCATTTACAAACTAGCTGTGTTATCAATGTTCATTTAGAAGCATATGTATGTGTATATATATAATATGAATATATATATCATTTACAAACTAGTTGTGTTATCAATGTTCATTTAGAAGCATATGTATGTGTATATATATAATATGAATATATATATATATCATTTACAAACTAGTTGTGTTATCAATGTTCATTTAGAAGCATATGTATGTGTGTATATATATGATATGAATATATATATATATATATCATTTACAAACTAGTTGTCTTATCAATGTTCATTTAGAAGCATATGTATGTGTATATATATAATATGAATATATATATCATTTACAAATCAGCGTTTAGATCAACAGTATCATATGTGTTTGTTCCATATGGTTCAAGCTGTGACGGGCCCGGGGTGTGACTGACTGAATGTCTCCTTGGCACGGTTGAAGGGGCGGGATTTGGACACTCTCCACGAGTGTGTCATACGCATTGGCACCGAGTACATCTTCGCTGTATCGAACTTTCACCACGTGATGGACGTCGGTCGTTCTTTCTCGGTCTCTCGGCTCTATTCTTATCGATTAAAGGTGGATAGCATGGCGGAAGCGGGTCGGGTGGATACACCCATGCTGCAGGGGTCCAGCTAGGTTTATTACCTCCACGTAAGTTCTCCGGTAATATTCGGACGTGAAGAAACAAACAGCCAAGTCGCTGCAATCTCTACGACCCGTATGTCTTGCTGCAGTGATGGCATGTCCGCACGGTAACCCAGATTTATCCCATTCGCGACACGAACAAAGGTGGTCTTCCATATTCACAATCGCGTGAAGATAGTCATCATGCACCTCGTACTTCCCATACCCGATTGTTCTTACCGGCCATGTCGCCGCACGACGCGCCCTGTACTGAACGATCTTCTCCGCCGTTGGTGTGAGTGCATTTTGCATCTCAGCTCCTTTTAGGCGTCGAATTTGGTACCACTCTTGTTGAAAGGCCCTAAAGTAGTCCATAAGATTAACAATCGGACATCTACACACAAAACGGGAGAGTGCATTCACAGACTCTGCACTATTCGAGGTCAGAATGTCATACCGTTGTCCAAGAAAATGGGCCGCGGACCACCTCTCCGGTCCAGCATCGTCAAAGACTTTGGCTGCTTTATCGGCACTATGTCGTAGCATATTCATGTACTTATTAAACTCCTGATCCGTATATGCTCTGCATGTCGCCCAGTAGACATTCTTGTTGGTTGTAATACGTTTGTCCTTGGATTTGGCGTTCATCTCCAAATGTCGACAGCATATGGCGTGAGGGGCGTTTGGGTAGATGGAAGAGATTGAGGCGCTTATGGAAGGAGCCCTGTCGGACATAAACACCAACCCTTGCGGGTCTCCGATAGCTTGTCTCAACATGGACAGAAACCAAGTCCACTCGTCCCCGGTTTCGGACTTGCCTACGCCGAAAGCTACTGGAACGATGGAGTTATCCCCGTCCATGGCAACCGCCAGGAACATCATACCCAAGTAACGGCCCTTTAAATGGGTTGCGTCTATTATCAGGACACGACGTAGATTTGCCACAAATGTGCGGATCTGCAAAAACATAGGTGGTTTTCCTTTGTAAATGTTATAGTTTATAATGTGTAAACATATGACGTGTTAAAATACGTATCGCGGGTCCAAGGGCCACGAAGCACATCTCAAACCGTCGATGTGAATCGGTCCGTAGATGCGTGACAGTACCAGGGTTCTGCAGCTGCAAATTATATAAATATGTCGGGAGTCGTTTATACGACTCCTCGAACGTGCCTCTCACCATAAACAGTGCATGGCATCGCGCACGCCAAGCTTGGTGGTAATCAATCGTGACGCCGAACTGCTGGTGAACATCGTGGACGATGTCCTTTGGACGCAATGACCTACTAACATCAAGAATTTTTTTTTCAGTTTCGCACCCAAAGTCTTTTTGCTGGCTTGTTTGTGGTGGGGATTCAGTTGCGTCCTCGTACAAGTGTGTACGTCGTCCAACTTTCTAATAATGAACGCCCCTCCTTTGCACCCGTTTCAATCGCGTACATCCTCCACTCACAGTTTTTTCTGGCACATTCAACTATGTATCTAGTTTTGTCAGATTTCGACGTGCGCCTTTCGAAACCCTCTTCCAAGAACTTAAGTCCGACCTGACTTGCCAAGAGATCCTCCGACTCGAATATCTGACCTACATGTAACATTTCACTGCGAATATAAGGTGTAGGTTCGTAGGTTTGTGTCTGGGTATGGGAGTCTGGAAGAATAGGGGGCATATCAAAAAGTCATCTATCTGACTACATGATTTTCTACTAGGGGTCTGATCATCACTATCGGTGTCTGATCTGTCTATTTCAGAATTACCCGTTCTGAAAACGTGGGTTTCGTCATCAGCAACTCCAGCAGTACGCCCTTCGTGTGGTTGTGGTTGTGGTTGTTGTTGTTGCATCTCCGGAACCGTTGGGGCGTTGGACGCCTGAAATTGAGAATCAGGCTGCTCTATTTGAAGGTTTTCGTCGTCACCGTCGTCGTCGTTTTCGTCGGATACGCCGGGATACACAAAAAGTAATGGAGGGCTTTCTGAATCGACTGCAAAGTGCAGAAAACCAGAGATATCCCCATCGTTGGATAAATCCACAAATGACCCATCACCATTTTTAAACACTAACTTGCAAACATCAGAAGGGTCGATTGCACATTTTTGCATGGCGTATGCAACAAACTTCTGATAAGAAAATTTTACTGGTAATTTTACACCATGCTTAGATTTATAAACAAAATTCCACTCATTGTTGTCTTCCACCCATTCACCATCATAACAGAAAAATAGCTTAACTTTTGCAACAGATGAACTCATTTTTTCAGTAGTATCTCAAACACAAAATATTGCAGAAAGAAATCAAGAAAGAAGTATGAAATCGGTGTGTGGATTATAGATTGCATTTTACATCTATTTATGAATGAAACAACCAACATTGATGACAACCAATCTCTCATTTCATCCACAAACTGGTATTCCAAAAACACTGATTTAACATTGATTCAAACATGCAAATGAATTTCAACCACAAATTGGTCTTCAAAGTACAATAATTGTGGAAAAAAACAGTAAAAGCATGCAAGATTCGTCCAAGTACAGGGGCTGAAAGTGTAATTTTTCAGGGACCAAAAGTGTAAAAATTAGGGTTTGAGTCTTCAAAAAAATTTAGGGTTAACCCTGGGCCGACACGTGGCGGGTTAGCCCGCGATCGCGGGGGCACAACGCGGGCAGGGACCAAAACTACCAACACGGGCATTCTTGAGGGGGGAAAGCTGGGCCGCGGGCATTCTTGAGGGACCAATGCGGGCCTGGGGCCCGCGATCGCGGGGGCCACCGCGGTTTTTTGTGGCATTTCGGTAAGATGGGAGAGTTTTGTGGCATTTCGGTAACATTGGGTCAAACTTGTGGCATTTTAATTAATTTCCCTTTAAAATATATATGATTTTCATGATGATTTTTATAAAATTGTTATAAGTTCCAAAATATTTTTATACAATTTGTTTTAAAACTGTACAAAAAAATTATTTAATTTTTTTTTAAAAATATATTTCTTTGTAAAATCATGTCGACTATAAAGCTGTTTTTTTTGTCAAATCACTGAATTTAGAATCTGATTTCTTCTTAAAAAAATAAAAAATCAAAACTAACGCACAGGGTTCTCTGTGCGTAAGTTTAATTTTCCTCCAAAAAAAAAAGATTTTTAAAAAAACTTACGCACAGAGAACTCTGTGCGTAAATTTTCCAGACTATGTGCGTAAGTTTTGATTTTCCAACGTGGAGCCTACGTGGTGCATATGTGGAGTTTACGGAGAAATGTAGGATGAGAAACTTACGCACAGAGAACTCTGTGCGTAAGTTTTTTTAAAAATCATTTTTTATAAATTTTTTGGAGGAAAATCAAACTTACGCATAGAAAACTTTGTGCGTAAGTTTCTGTACGTAAGTTTTGGCTATTTTGAGAATAAGGTTATCAAAGTGGTTATTTGGAGAAACCATTGGTGTGGAATGGCTATTTGAGGCAATTTCCCCATCTAAGGGCATAGGCATTGTTTGGCAAAAAAAAGCTAGCTTATTTTCTGGGTACATGTTTGGATGACCATAAGCTAGCTTATAAGCTAGATTTTTGAAACGCTACTTGGAGTAGCTTTTCAGTAGCTTTTTGTGAATATTCCAATATTACACTTATTAATATCAATTATTATTTATTAACTATTATTATAAATAAATAATAATTTTTTATATTTAATTATTATTAATTAATTAATATTAACTGAAAATTATTAAATTAAATTTTAATTATACATTAATATTAATTTCTATTTATTTAGAGTTATTGTTAATCATATAAATTAATTTTATTTATTTTTAATAACAATAAATATATTTAATTATCAATTACTATAAATCTTGTCAATTATTTTATGATTATTTTTTTCATATTATATGTGGCGGTTATTTAAAATCATAAATTAATATATATTTCTTCTAAAGAACGTTTTAATAAATTCAAATTTTATAGTATATATGTAGTAATAAATTTTAAACTCTTTTAATTAACATGTTATGTTATTTAATTTTTTTTACTACATTGGTTGTATTAATTAATGTATTATATTGCTATAATTTTTTTTAATTATATAATTAAATATTGTAATTGATAATTTATTGAAGATGCCTTTTTTGGTCATTTTACATGTTTATAAGCTAGTTTTGCCAAACGTTAATTTTTCATCAGCTAGCTTATCAGCTACCAGCTAGCTTATGAATCAACAACTAGTTTATCAGCTACCAGCTAGCTTATCAGCTAGTTTGCCAAACAAAGCCTAAGTGGTAAAGCTTTTAAGAAAGACTTGAAAAAAATAAAAATATATAAAAAATAGGTTGGTCCCACCAACATATACTTTCTCTCTCTTTTGACTCTCATATTCATTTCTTCAAAGGCTTGAGGAATATCAAGTCTTTGATAAGTAAAGTCATGTTCAAGTCTTTGTCTCCAATGGTCAAGTCTTCTTCAAGTCATTTTCAAGCTATCTTCAAATACCATTGGAGATGCTCTAATTTTCTGCCTATGCCATACCAATCATGTAACAACCCATTTTGAGTAGATTGGAAGTTTAGTGGTTAAAACAAAAGAAATGAAAGTTTTGTTGAAGGACTAAATGGCAAATTGTGAAAAGTATAATTAGGGACCAATTCCCTAGGTTTTCTTCACTTAGTGCATCTGGCGGCTGAGGAGAAAACGAGAAGCATAGAAGCAATCAGTTGGAAAATTCTTAGAGTGAAGCTCGCTTGATTTGTGGGTAAGTATTTCCTCCATAGTTGCTGTTTCTTGTTCAGTAATGTCTAGATAAATCAGATTCTTGTGGTCTCCTTGTTTTAACAGCGAGAACGAGAAGTGTTAAGGTCACTGTAGAGGATTTTATCCATTCACCGGACTGTTAAGCTAGTAGAGCCTAATCGATTAGAGGGTCTTCGTGTTAAGAGGTATTATGAACCAAATGGATGTTGTGATGAAAACCCTCATTAATCGACGTAGGAAGAAATCGAGTTTACCATTTGTGGGTTTTGGTCGCTGTCCGTGAACACCGGGACTAGGGGTACCGGGACCCAAGGGTCGGTACCGGAAGTCATGGTACCGGGACCCAAGGGTCGTACCGGAGGTAGAACACCGGGAGGAACACCGGGAGAAGGGAGCACCGGGACTAGGGGTACCGGGACCCAAGGGTCGGTACCGGAAGTCATGGTACCGGGACCCAAGGGTCGTACCGGAAGTAGAACACCGGGAGGAACACCGGGAGAAGGGAGCACCGGGACGCAGACTATCGGGATTTGTTTCGGTGTTGGGCCGATTCGGTAGTTGGGCCGAATTGGTAGGTTGGGCTTTAGAGTAATTTGGGCTTAGTTTATTTTTAAGATCAGATTAAGAGGAGAACTTAGAGTCAGAAATCGAGATTTCATCTAATTAATCTATGAATTATTAATTAGGTGTACGGACGGAACGAGATACAAGGATAGAAAGGAGTTTGCTATCTGGTGAGTTCCCTAAACCTCTTTTACAACGCAAATGTTAAATGATTCTTTTACTGATTATGGTTTATCAAGCATGAAACGTTATGAATTGAATTGCATGATTTTCATGAATGTATCTACTTTATTCAAAGAGATGTTTACCATGACGCGATGTAACGCATGATTTATGAACAACATATTTTACATGTTTGCATGAACGTATGTGTACACTACGTGGAGTTGGGCTGCACTGTGGGATCAAAGAGAGGTTCTCGGGGTCTTAGGACCCTTGGTTATGTATGAAAGACCGATAGGTTGGAATCTGTTTCCCTCCTATTCGGTAGAGGGGAGTCCGTGGGGATTCCAAATTGGCGAGAAGGGAGTCTGCTGGGGCCCTAATCGTGTTATGATTATGTGATCCACTACACAGTGCAGTACCATGTATGATGATGCATTATAGTTTATCGATAAATGTTCTCCAACTGTTTTTACATGTTGTTTTCGGAGGGAATTCACTAGACCTTTTGGTCTAACCCTCGCATTTCAAAACTAAACCATTTTCAGGTAAGCAAATAGTAGGAGACCCAGATTGGTAATTATTATGATTTAATGATACGTAGGTCCTATTGTAATTTTTGGGATGTTACAAATGGTATCAGAGCCATAGTTTAAGGGATTTAGGTGACCGGACGGGCCTAAACTTAAACTTGGGAGTAGAAATCACAATTGAGAATCAGGAAATGCGTTAAGAGGGCACTAATGTAGATACAGGAAATGCGTTAGGAGAACACTATTATAGAGTTAGGACTAATAGGGTACTGAGGACTGTCATGTAAGGTAAGTTTGAGATTTCACCTGGCCAGTGTAATTGCGAACTTACAGGTACATGTATGTGCTTAACCTACCTTATTATTCCGAGGTGGTAGTCAGAACCTAGTGTTTATGTCGTGTTCCAGTACTTTAGAATGTCAGTAAGATCCCTGAAGGGCAGATTGAGACCCCTTGTTGGGGGAGTTTCATGAGAGGTCACTTATGATGTGATGTATGTACACATCGTAGAGAAAGAATGTTGTATAGAATGTTATGAGTCGTCTAGAGGTAGCTCTTCGTGGATTCGGAGAGGATGAATGTTTGAGTTTGAGTAAGACTCCGGTTTCGGGAGAGTCCTAGTTATGGAAATCATGGGATAGGTCAGTTGGGATGGTAAGATAGAACAGTGTCAAAACCTTGAAAGTATCAATGGAGCCCTGACTTTTAGTCGAGCTTTTCATTGGCTGGACAAATGGAATAAGATGCTCATAGTGAATTGAAAGCATGTAGAAGTAGAAAGTGAGGTAGTCGATCAAAGCGAAAATAGTGTGAAGTGGTTGAGTAAGTGAGATGTGGAGCGCATGTACATCAAGTTAGTGCTTGACCGAGAGGGCGACCCTTGGTCGTAAGTGGAGTATCAAGGATAAGTTGCGTAAGTAAAGCGGTTGACCTTGTTAGAGTGAGTAGCCTCCAATTGCAAGTAGAGTCTCATGCATGGCGTTCTTTTATGTAACATGAAATTTTCACGATTTAAGTAAAATGTTTAAATATAAATTTCGATCGAAAATGAGTCAGAATGTGCACGCGCATGTTTAAAGAAAAGATGATTTCATTCACATTGCACACGAAATTTTGAGCCTGACACGTTGCAAAGTATTTTACACTTTTCATGATAAGTCAAATTGTTACAAAAAGGTCGAGAAAACATTTGTCAGTAAAACTTTTACAATCAAAATGAGTTTTAACCTATTGATATCATACAAAAGGGTGTGAGAACCGACTGGTTTACTTGGTGCCGGTAATTTCTTTCGGAATGGTGTCGTATGAAGGATTTTCACTCAACATATTACTATCGTATTAACATTGTTCAGAAATGTGTAAGTTTAAGGTTCGCGGAAAGATGCATGCAAACGATTCTCGAATCGTTGTGCAGGGCGTTGAAGTTATAAGAGTGATGGGGTCATGTGTACCCAAGTGTTTTCCAAACGTTGTTTATTTAAAATGATGAAATGTGCGCAAAGATTTATTTACTGTATTGTCATGCATGAAGGCTATGAACCCGCTAGGTCGTAGAGTATTACGTCTTAGGCTAAGGAAGAACTCCGAGAGCGGAGAGGCGTTGGTCAAGTCAAGGGAGAACGTATGTAGTTTTAGTATTTGTGTTCAAGAAGAAAGGTGAACCGTGGTAAAGTCAGTAATGGATTATAGTATCGGTTGTATGAGGGCTTGCACCCTAGTTCGGTAACCGGAAGTACATTTATCGAGAGACGGTTGTGACCGGAGGAAGGACTTGAAGCCTTCAAGGTGATGGTTTTAGCAACTCGTTATGAGTAGTGTGGTGAGGAAGAATGAAATGTCTATGGCGTAGGAATATGAGTTTCGAGGTGAGCTTGTAATGTTGTCGTTACATGAGTAGGTGTCGAAAGGAGGGGGGCAGATCATGAAGGTGATTATGATATGTGGAAGGATTAGGCTCCGTAAGGAACTCATGTTAAAGGATAGGTTAAGGAAGTAGTTAAGAGCTGTCTTTTGTTGTTGAAGTTGGCAACGGTGCATGTTGGTCGAGGCCGAAGACTCAAACCAGATGAGTGTAAGTTGATAGAATATCTTGTAGAGGTGTTAAATTAGTAAGAGATTGTTGTTGTTGAATAGGCGTTCTATTTACGAGGTGAGGAGGGTCCGTAGAAGGACAAGGTGTGTAACACAAGCGGACTAAGTGTAGACTATACCAGTCAGTAAGAAAATGGGTCGTGTCTAAGAAAGGACTCGGATCATAAAGAGCCAGCTAGGATGTTTGTGTTTGAGCTAAGTATGAACTCTTGAGTCATAGTTCAACAAGTTAGGAGAGAACTAAGTAGCGAGACAGACTCGATTGTAGTATACGAGAGAATATGAAGGAAAGGATGAATTATGTACGAATGACCATGAGAGACTTGGTCGGTAGTGTGATGATAGGAGTGGTGAATGTACAAACGAGTAGTAGCTTCAATTGCCAAGATATCTGTGTCAGTCAGTGATGTAGTAAGGCGATGTTAGAAAGATGAAGGATTAGAGGGAAGTCCTTTTTGGGATTTCGGGTAGAGAGTACGTTTTGCAATCCCAGTTGTTGAAGTACGGGGTTTGTAAGTTGGTGCTTATTTTGACTGTTATCGGAATGGAATGTCGGGACAGAATTGGGTGATTGCCCAGTTGTGAGACCAAGCTTTGTGGTCATGTATGTTGTTAAGTATATTCTTGAAGGCAAAGTAAGTTTAAAGAAGATGATGAATAGATTAGCCAAGCTGTAGTATAGTAGATGAGATATCGTTATGATTAGTCAAGATGAAAATCGTTCCTTATGCGTGAGGGAATGATCCTAGAAGGAAATAGTTGGAAATTTTGGTTATGTTTAAGGAATGACATGATGATGATTGTGGGACGGAGTGGTAGTATGATCGTTAGTTGATTTGAAATGTCATGATAGAGGTATAAGCCTTTGGTGGGTTGACTAAAATTTTATAGATTTGTTAAGTAATGACGTTCATTTGTTATTACAGGATGTGTTACAATTCTTGGGGAAGTGTTATTGAGATTAACACACTGATTGATAAAGAATTATTTAAGGTAAATCTAAGTAAGAAGCCGGGATGACGGTATATATACATTTGTCTGATTTTATGATCATGGTGGTTAATCGAAGGAATTGTGGAACCCGAGTTTCGGGGTGTTCCTGAGTTAATAGATCCGTTTGTAATAGGGAGTCCAAGGGGGTGGATTATTAGAGTGAACAGGGGACGTTACTAAGAAACACATTTTGGGATCATAGGAAGTTTAAAGAGGATGATGGTTGTGTTAGTCAAAGTGTGGTGGGATGGATGTGAAATCCTTAAAGAATGTGAGTTGTTGCTTATGTGTGAAAGAAATGTCTGAGAAGGTAAAAGTTGGAGATTAAAGAATGTGTAGTGACGTCGAACACTGGTGTCGTTTCATGGTTGAATGCCTTAAGTTAGGATCTTGGTGCAACTGTTTGGTTATGTGAGTAATGAGAAAGTGTTATCAGCATGTGGAAAGGTCGGGAGAGAGGGGCAAGTAATGTTTGGTGGGCAGTGCTCCACGCTGACGTGGGGAGGTGAAGATAGTATGTCGAAATAAGTGAGTAAATTGGAAGTGGTAAGCTTGACAGTAATTCCGAAAGGTGCAGTGTTGTGTAGATTGCCTCTAATAAGTGTGTGAACCGTTGGAAAGAGTATTGAGGAAGGGAATTGTGTATGAGTTTGTGCAGGAAAGGAGTGGATAAGACAGCTGAATGAGTTATGTTAGTGACTTTGTGAGAAATGTTTAAACGAATTGGTCGTGCAGTGATTAAGCTAGTGAGAATAGTATGGTGTGACCATGGTTACTCCTCCCTGTGGAGTGAGGATAACCGGAGTTGTGAACGAACGTGGCAATCCGGGAGGAATTGATGTGTTTCAGGATAAGTTTAATATGAGTAGGTGAACACTTCAACGATGGGTTTGGAGGTTCCTACTCGTAGTTACGTTTAAGTATGAGGTGGTGAAGTGGTGAGGATGGGAGAGATGATTGACGAACTGTGGTCTAGGTGGTCCGAGAAAATGGAAATGTTATCTGCATAGGCGATTGTTGGGTGGTGCAAGGTAGTGGGTTGTGATACGATGAAGGAACTTGGGGTTGTGAGTTGTTGGGATGTACAGGGTTGGCCTTGTGCCAAGCTGTCAAGTGAGTGACTGTTTCTTAGTAAATGAATCTCGTGTTGTAGCGGGACATTCCGCCAGGTTCCTCCTTAAGGGAAGTAAAGATGCATGAGAAGCCTTATTTAATCTTCTATCGTTAAGACCGATCGAATAGGAACAGTAGCCTACGAGTTAGAATACCGTAAGAATTGAAGGGAATGCATCCAATGTTCCATGTTTCGAATTTAACGAGGTGGTTGACTGAGACAGAATTGGCATTACCTTGGGGAAGTGTCAGTTGTGGTGTGGGCATGATACGTCTTTTCCAATAAGGAATTCCAAGGACGGAATTCTTTTAAGGGGGGAGTGTTGTAACAACCCATTTTGAGTAGATTGGAAGTTTAGTGGTTAAAACAAAAGAAATGAAAGTTTTGTTGAAGGACTAAATGGCAAATTGTGAAAAGTATAATTAGGGACCAATTCCCTAGGTTTTCTTCACTTAGTGCATCTAGCGGTTGAGGAGAAAACGAGAAGCATAGAAGCAATCAGTTGGAAAATTCTTAGAGTGAAGCTCGCTTGATTTGTGGGTAAGTATTTCCTCCATAGTCGTTGTTTCTTGTTCAGTAATGTCTAGATAAATCAGATTCTTGTGGTCTCCTTGTTTTAACAGCGAGAACGAGAAGTGTTAAGGTCACTGTAGAGGATTTTATCCATTCACCGGACTGTTAAGCTAGTAAAGCCTAATCGATTAGAGGGTCTTCGTGTTAAGAGGTATTATGAACCAAATGGATGATGTGATGAAAACCCTCATTAATCGACGTAGGAAGAAATCGAGTTTACCATTTGTGGGTTTTGGTCGCTGTCCGTGAACACCGGGACTAGGGGTACCGGGACCCAAGGGTCGGTACCGGAAGTCATGGTACCGGGACCCAAGGGTCGTACCGGAGGTAGAACACCGGGAGGAACACAGGGAGAAGGGAGCACCGGGACTAGGGGTACCGGGACCCAAGGGTCGGTACCGGAAGTCATGGTACCGGGACCCAAGGGTCGTACCGGAAGTAAAACACCGGGAGGAACACCGGGAGAAGGGAGCACCGAGACTAAGAAATACCGGGACGCAGACTACCGGGATTTGTTTCGGTGTTGGGCCGATTCGGTAGTTGGGCCGAATTGGTAGGTTGGGCTTTAGAGTAATTTGGGCTTAGTTTATTTTTAAGATCAGATTAAGAGGAGAACTTAGAGTCAGAAATCGAGATTTCATCTAATTAATCTATGAATTATTAATTAGGTGTACGGACGGAACGAGATACAAGGATAGAAAGGAGTTTGCTATCAGGTGAGTTCCCTAAACCTCTTTTACGACGCAAATGTTAAATGATTCTTTTACTGATTATGGCTTATCAAGCATGAAACGTTATGAATTGAATTGCATGATTTTCATGAATGTATCTATTTTATTCAAAGAGATGTTTACCATGACGAGATGTAACGCATGATTTATGAACAACATATTTTACATGTTTGCATGAACGTATGTGTACACTACGTGGAGTCGGGCTGCACTGTGGGATCAAAGAGAGGTTCTCGGGGTCTTAGGACCCTTGGTTATGTATGAAAGACCGATAGGTTGGAATCTGTTTCCCTCCTATTCGGTAGAGGGGAGTCCGTGGGGATTCCAAATTGGCGAGAAGGGAGTCTGCTGGGGCCCTGATCGTGTTATGATTATGTGATCCACTACACAGTGCAGTACCATGTATGATGATGCATTATAGTTTATCGATAAATGTTCTCCAACTGTTTTTACATGTTGTTTTCGGAGGGAATTCACTAGACCTTTTGGTCTAACCCTCGCTTTTCAAAACTAAACCATTTTCAGGTAAGCAAATAGTAGGAGACCCAGATTGGTAATTATTATGATTTAATGATACGTAGGTCCTATTGTAATTTTTGGGATGTTACAAATCAAAAAAGCACTTGAAACTAAAAAAAAATCCCAAAATCAATCGGAAAAAAAAGTTTCTTAAAATCGACCAAAAAAAACTCTTAGAAATCTCTCGAAATTAACCAAAAAACTTTAAAAAAAACCCTCAAAAAATGGAATTATGCAAAAAACACATGCATCAATCGACTTTGTGAGTCTTTAATCTACCTTAAATATATCTCTACTAAATAAAATTTTAGCTCCACCACTGGAAATCAAGACAGGTTTTGAACCATTGTGTTTGTCTCGAACCGGACAACATCGATCAAATTTTTAGAGAGAAAAAAATTAGCGTAAATCAAAGACGTAAAAATCGATTTTCAAAAGAACCAAAAACCAAAACGAATTAGTTATAAAATCAAATGTCAAATTAATTAGTTATAGTCACTCACCCTCGAATCATTTTCGATAAATAAATATGCTAGTGATTTTATTTTCTTTCAAAAAGAAGGTAGTAAAATCATAATTATGGCTAAAAAATATTTAAATTAAATAAAAAAACATCATACACCATTAAAAATATAAATTATATAAACTATGAACTTGTTTCAAAACTTTTCAAATCAATCCAAATCATACAATAAATTTGATTTTACACTATGGTTTATATTGTTATACATAATACATGTCTTATTCTTGTGTATGTCTATGTATGTTAATGTGTGTTTCTTTGTGAAATACATATTGATACCATTTTCCACACGCAAAACTGTTTATGTATAAAACTATAAATAAATAATGTACGTTTCACATGTGTTGTATTATATATAAAATAACTCATAAAAACTGTTTTTTTTAGTTTGTTATATATATATATATATATATATATATATATAAATAAAAGAAACATAGATAAGGGTTTAAGATATTAACATTAATTCATGTTCCTAAAAATCAAATAAAAATTGATGGAATCATTCTTGTATACATTTATGTTTCATTATTAACAATATATTCACATAAATGATGTATTAAGTTAAGTTTAAAATAGACAATGTTTTCAAGCTAAAAATCTTTAACAATCTATATGATATTAAACATTACTTAGGGTGCGTTTGGTACGCAGACATGATAGAACAGGACAGGACGGGACATGACAGGACAGAACATGACAGAAGAGTTGTTCAATGTTTGGTAGACAAAACTGGACAGAACAGATAACATTAGATAAAATACAATAAATAAAATTTAATGAATGAATAAAATATAAAATAGAACATGTATTTGATGTTTTAGAAGATAACTATATTTTATTTTGAGGTTATATTGGTAAAACATAAGTCTGTTCCACCTTGTTCAATGTTGTTCCATGGGTGGAACAAGTATGTTCCAGTTTGTTCCACCATGTTCCTGTTTGTTCCACATAAAAGTTCTGCCAAACATGGGACAATGATCTCTGTTCAATTTTGTTTTGTCATGTCCAATGTATCAAACGCACCCTTAAGTTATTTTTTCATCGACAATATTAACTCTGATTTAAAATGATAGTGACATATTTGACCCCACTTCAATTAATTCATGGTCCCTCCAAGGCTCCAAGTCTCCAACTTCAAGTTAACTTTATTTGAGAGTGCCACGTTCAAGCATTTGATAATTTATTGACAAATAAATTTTGTGTTTTACATTACATGTAATCAAAAAAAGGTTGTTTGACTACTAAGAATGTTGAATGATTTTAAAGGCTTGTTTTTCTTATATGAATTACTCTTGTAAAGTTGTAAGTACTTTTATTAAAAAGTAGACAAATATCATATCCAGTTTTCGGCTAAAAGCATCTCCAATAAAATCAATATATATATATATATATAAACTATGGGTATTCAAAAAACCCGTTGGACCGTTCAAACCGGTCGAACCAAGTCAAATCGGACCGTTTTTTGCGGTTTGAGCGGGCCGGTCTGGTTTGAAATATTGTCAAACCGGGCGGTCCGATCCGGTCTGCGGTTTGGAGTTTATTTTTGGCGGTTTGGACCAACCCGACCGCCAACTATATATGTATATATATTTTATTTTATTTATATATGTATGTTATGTAACTCTAGCCCAATTTTTAATATGTAGGCCTAATTTTATCCCATCCCACACATAAAATCTATTTTCTCGTTTGAAAGGTGAAAGCCCTAAATGTATCTGAAAATTGAATCGGCCGACTTCTCTATTTTCACGGATTATCGACTGCTTCGATTCGAATTGCTTCACGTTCACTGCTCTGAGTTTATGATTATTGACTCGTTCTGATTATTGATTGCTCACTGCTGCTTCACGTTCACGGTTCAAACTTCAACGGTCTCAACTTCTTCTAGTAGGTCACATTATCGACTTCTTCTGACTTCACTGTTGCTTCACAATATGAGTTCTGATTATTGATTAGATTGTTAATATTTAGTTTACTATTTTATTTGAGGCACTTGTGGAAAACTGAAACCATTAGTAATTATGGAATACTGCTTCCAAAATTTTCTATTTGAGGCGGTAATAATATTTTATTTTATTTGAGGTGATGTTAACATTTTCTATTTTATTTGAGGTGATGTTAATATTTTCTATTTTAAAATGCCTTGCTTCTTCTCTAATCTGTGCAAAATTGTAAATAAACAAATCGTTTTGAGCATGTGACTTAATTAGTTGATTGTTAATAATTTAATATTTTCCATTAAACAAATTGTTTGGAAAAAATGTGGGTTTGTGACTCTATGTAAAATTGTAAATAAACAAAATGAATACGTGTTTGTATAATCTGTGTTAAACTTATTTGTTTGTATAATATGTGTTAAACTATTAATTGTAATTAAAGCCCATAAAAGGCCTAAATCGTCTAAACCGGTCGGACCAAACTGCCTAAACCACGGTCCGGTTTGACCGGTTTGGGCATTTGATGTCAAACCGCTTGGTTTGAAAATTTATCAAACCGACACTAGTGGTTTGGTTTGTGGTTTGAGGGGTTAAACCGCCCAAACCGGTCCGCAAACACCCCTGATATATATATATATATAGAGAGAGAGAGAGAAAGAGAGAGAGAGGGGTGGGTTCAAACGAGGAGCTTACCTATTTAAGAGAACGCGATGAGCATTCTCAACCACTAATAGTTTCCACCACGTGCGCCACATTTCACGCGCCACATTTCCGTTCAATATTGATTTATAATTTGAAATTTACACTTTCAACACATATACTTATTTATTAACTTTACTGTATATCTTTTACTTTCCTAATTTTAATTTTACATTTAACACATATAATCGTTTATTAACTAAAATACGTTAAAAAATACGTTTTAATTTTAACAAGTTACACCATTGTACTCGTCTCTTCGATACGTTCGAAATGAGCTCAATATTGAATATTTTTTTATTTATTTATTTTAATATATATCATATATACTACATAAAAATATTTTTAATATTTACAATTCATACCCTTATAGTTTTGATGAGATTTTTGTTAGGAACACCTATCAAATCATATATGATTAGGAAAAAATAGTAAATCATTTGTGATCTATAAGACTGTTATCTGATATCACAAGTTATTAATCATATATGATCTTGTTTTACATTCTGATATCACTTAGTTATTAATCATATGTGATTTTATTTTAGTTGGTAAATCATATGTGATCTATAAGACTGTTATCTGATATCACTAGTTATTAATCATATATGATCTTGTTTTACAATCTGATATCACTTAATTATTAATCATATGTGATTTTGTTTTAGTAAATCATATGTGATCATAGATGATCTTGTTTTACAATCTGATATCACTTAGTTATTAATCATATGTGATTTTGTTTTAGTAAATCATGTGTGATCATATCTTGTTTTACAATATGATATCACTTAATTATTAATCATATGTGATTTTGTTTTAGTAAATCATATGTGATCATATATGATATTGTTTTACAATCTGATATCACTTAGTTATTAATCATATATGATTTTGTTTTAAGTCGCGACTTTGGTTGCGACTTAAAGTGGAGGGAAAAGTCGCGTAATCATATATGATTTTGTACATGAATCATATATGATTTTATACATAGCGGTTGTTTTCTTGTTTTCTCAAATAGTTAGCGTTCTCATATGAACTCACTTCTTGTCAACTAAATATCAATCAAAATTTATATAACGATTTTAAATAGTTAAAAAAAAATCTAAGAAATTGTAAATAAAAGGATAATTTTTAGCAAACTATTTTAAAGTTGTTAATTGCGTAAATGCAAAAGAATTTCGATCAACACCAAATTTGATTATATGGATGGATGATTAGAGCGAAGAAATTAAATAATGCAAATATTTTTATGTAGTATATATGATATATAATAAAATAATTAAATCAAAAAATATTCAATATTAGGTTCATTTCGAATGTATCGAAGAGACGATTACAATGGTGTAACTTGTTAAAATTAAAACGTATTTTTTAACGTATTTTAGTTAATAAACGATTATATGTGTTAATATGATGAAGGTGTAAAATTAAAATTAAAATTAAAAAAGTAAAAGGTATAAAGTAAAATTAGTAACTAATTATAGGGGTTAAAAGTGTAAGTTTCAAATTAGAAATCAAATATGGTGCGAACATGGGTGGAAAAGTAGCGCGTGTTTAAGAAATGCTTAATTAGTGGCTGAGAATGCTCCTCACGCTTCTCAGGTTTTGGTACGCTCCTTACGTGAACCTTCCTCTATATATATATATATATATATAATAAATAAGTAACTACGTTGACACGTGTCGTCGTCTGGTGAGCCGGCTTTATTGTTTTCCCGCCTAAACATGTATCTGGACGTCTTTACATTATAGGTTCAATTAACACACCCACATTCACTCCTCTTTAAATCTCTCCTTAATTAAATTTTTAATATTTATACCTTATATTTACTACCCTTATAATTACCTATGTAGTTTACTTTTAATCCATTATTTTCTTTATTTTTAATTTTAGACTCTTATCATATAAACATAAATAATGTATGTGAACTAAAATGCATTAAAAACATTTCTATTTTTTTATAAATTATACCATTGTAATCGTTTCGTCAATACATTCGAAATAAGCCCAATATTGAATATTTTTTGATACATACGTACATATCCATACTTATAAATTCAAAAAAATCTTCATCGTGTATAGTAATCCCAAAAATCTATACATATAATAAAGAGTAAATTTCATTTTTGGTCCCTGTGGTTGCCACCCACTATCAAAAGTAGTCCCTCTTTCAAACTAATATCAAAAGTGGTCATTATGGTTGCCATCTTATTTCAGTGTTGGTCCCTCTTACAAGTTACTTCATTATCTCTCTGTTAAGAGTTAACTACATCAGGGGTAAAATGGTCCTAGGACATTTTCACTTTAATAACCCCTTCCCCCATCTGATTTACTTTTAACCTTTCACCCAAAACCTAAAATTTCACCCACCCACAATCAATCAGATGAAACCCATTGCTGCCATGATCGCAATTATGTAATCCATCAAGCTGCCATGATCGATGGCTGAAGAGAGAAGAATCGTGGACAACAATTGTATAATGTGGCACGTTAGAGAAGATGGTGACGAGTTGAAATCTGTCTTTAGATCTTTTGAAATATGTCTTTAGCTCTCTTGGGTATGTATGGCCTTTTGATGTTTTGAAATCTGTCTTTAGCTCTTTTGAATTCTGTCTTTAGCTCTCTTGGGTATGTATGGCCCTTGCCTTTTGGTTGTAATTAAGTAGCTAGGTGCAACATACCTGTAGTTGTATATGTCAACAGGTGGTGCAACTTTTTGGTGAACTCATTGGGTAGTTGTTCTTTTGGTTTGTAAATAACTAATGTCTGTAATCAGTTGATGCATCTTCTTAGCTATATAAAATTCAATGGCAGAAAGTCATTTGGTTACTCTTTTGTTTTGTTGTTTCTCCATAAAGTTCATTTATTGTGTATCATTTAATTCAACAGTTTCTGTTAAATCATGTGAACAACAGTTTCTGAAAAGATCAAAAGACCATGTGAACAACAGTTTTTGTTAAGTGGTAGTGTGAATATGTTAAAAATAGTAAAGTTGGTGCTATTGGATTGAAGCAGAAAGTTGTTGTCACTTTAAAAATGTGTATAAAATCAACCATTGCTCCAATTGAGGTGTGTAATATATGGATGGAAAGCTTAGTATGTCTAGAACCTATGTTATGAAGAGTCTGAAAGCTAACTTGGACCTTAAGTGTGCCAAAATACTGAATTACAGTAGTTGGTCTCTGTAAACTCGGGATTTGCACACTGTTGGTATAAAATTCGTATTAAATCGGTCATAGCTCCAAACAACATGATTCTGGTGCGATTGGATTCCTAAGAGGCATATGTATGATTTTCATTTAGACAGTAACACCAAGTTCAGCTCCTAAGTATGAGTAAAATGGATAACGAAAAGATGGACAGAAGCTGAAATGTGCAGGGGACTGCACTGTTTTGTTTGTTTGTTTGAGTAAAGCATTAGATTTATTAATCCCACCTATACTAACAACATCATCATTAAACAGGTATTCCCCTTCACTGAATAGGAATTGTATTCTTAGCAGCATAACAAAGACAGAGATGCAAGATGCCAAGTTCATCACAGTATGTATCACAGATTAAGCCCAAGAGTTATGAATGAACAGATAAGTGTTTTTATTGGCTATCTTTCACGCAACTCAGTGGTTCTTTCGCTTATTCTGTCATTAATAGTCCAGATTTGAACAGCATTTATGCATATCGTTTTGCATATTTGAGTTAAATCCAATTAACATCCACTAGACAGAGTTAAACAATCAAATCATGAACTGCATCTCAAATCTAGCTGTCTGTTTTAATTCAACCAGATCAGAACTGTCGTTGTAAAAGTTGCTGTATAAACATTTAAGCTTAATCATCTCAATAAAATAAGGCATATGAAGCAATTCAACCATATCAGAACTATTGTTGTATAACAACCAAATCATTTCAGCTTAATCATCTTTCATTGCAACAAAAATCATCACTTTACAACCAGATGAACTCAAACTTTTCATTACAATCATCACTACATTAACCACTAAATAGAAAAAATAAAAAGAAGGCAAATGCCACCCAACTTATGAAAAACCGAAACTTCCATTTACGAGCTGTCTTTTGACTTGTTTCTAATGCATCTTCTAGTTGGTTCATCGACCTCAACAATCTTGGAATGATTTGAACAGCTCGTATGATGCCTACAGAACCACAATCGTAGATCACCATTTGAGCCTTTTAATCTGAAAATCACGATGTCATGAGAGTGGAACGAAGCTTCAGATTTCTGAGCAAACCGAGATGAGATGCAATAATCTTAGTGATTGAAAACAAGAAAGAGGGTTGTAGGTTAAATCTTACGGCTTTGGAATGAAGAAATCAGAGGAGGAGGAGAAGAGGGTGCAGGTTACATTTTAGGGCTTTTTGGGTTTGAAGAAAGCGGCGATGAGAATAAGAGGGTGCAGGGTGCAGGTTTTTGGGTTTTATTAAAGACAAGTATTGTTTTTTTTGTTTTTTTTAAAGACAAGGTTTTTGACAGTTTTATCCCTGATGTAGTTAACTCTTAACAGAGAGATAATGGAGTAACTTGTAAGAGGGGCCAACATTGAAATAAGATGGCAACCATAATGATCACTTTTGATATTAGTTTGAAAGAGGGACTACTTTTGATAGTGGGTGGCAACCACAAGGACCAAAAATGAAATTTACTCTATAATAAATGAGTAACTAGCATGTCACGTGTCGCCTTCTGGTGAACCGACTTCAGTATTTTTCCGCCTAAACATGTATCTGGACGCAGTTTATATTATAAGTTCAATTAGCACACTCACATTCACTCCTCCTTAATTCAATTTTTTTTTAATTTGTATGTTACATTTACTACCCTTATAATTAGGTATGTAGTTTACTTTTAATCCCTTATTGTTTTATTTTCCATTGTAATCGTTTTGTCAATACCTTCGAAATGAGCCCACTATTGAATTTTTTGGATTTAATTATATTATTAAATATCATAAATATATACGAATTAATGTGTCGTGATTAGTATGAGATTTGTTGAAATTAGTATGAGATTTGATACAAATAATCACTAAATTTTCGTGATTTTCTTTTTGCAATTTCATATCAATTTTTACTTCAAAGTCGAATTATTTCGACGAATTACAATTCTACCAAATTTCATTCTGTCAACGAAACACCCTTAGAATTATCATAAGAGATTTAATTACTTGGAAAAAAAATATCACTTATCAACTGACTTTTGGATTATGAGTTCGAACATTTTTCAAAAATATAAATATGCAATTATTGTGTATTCGTTTGATAAATTAATTTAGTAACGACATTTATAATAGGTATCAAACTTAATAGACATATTTTTATCTTCAAGATAATATTCCCTATTTGTGGAATTTTTGTTTTCTTTTTATCAATTATTGTATGTGTCACAAAATTATTCAACAATTATTAAACATCAAATAATTAACTTAAAACACAAATTTGATCGTCGCGCAACGAGCGAGCCAAAGACTAGTATGTATATATATATATATATATATTAAAGAAGAAACCATGGTGAATGAGGTGACATCTCCTAAGCATCACAAGACTAGCTTTCTTTTTTCTAAGTTTTTTTATTTTTTAAATATTTGATATGCTAAAGACCTTAATGTCCCTCTATGAAATATGTATTTTTTCACTTAAAAGAGAGTAATTTGGTAATTTTGACACCACTTTAATTAACTTTCAATACCTAAACTATCCATCTTCATATATTAATCATCCAGTTTTCTGCTAAAGGCATCTCAAATCAAATGTTCTTATAATAAGCAAAAAGTAAAGGTCCTTACGAGAACTACGAAAGAGTTTTACGAAAGAACTCTTGTATGAAATGATAAAAGAGTTCCTGGATTATCCACTACAATACAAATTTTAACACAATTATTAAAGTGTCACCTCAGTTTTAGAAATTATTTAGAAACTTCTCTATGTTACAATGATTTTTCAACGATTTTCTTAAGTGACACCACATCGTAAGAAAAGTTACATGTTAATCAAATAACAACAAAACTACAATCAAATATTATTTACTATAAATTAGTAAAAACTATTAATTAATTATTACAAAAGTAAAAAAACATTATTTAAATAAAATACTTTATTTTGATTTATATAATATTTTTTGATTTAATTAATTAATATTTATATTAAAAAACTTAAGTAATTTTAGATATTATTATAATTTTATTGTATTTAGAGTAAATTACATAAGTCGTCCATGTGGTATGGTCACTTTTTGGATATGGTCCCTAAAACGAAAAAATTACACTGAACGTCCATGTGGTTCGACTAACCGCACGCAGAAGGTCCCTCCCTCTAACGGAGTCTGTTAACCCAGTTAACTCAAGGGGTATTTTGGATTTTTTACGTTTGTTTTTGTCTTTATCCTAAAAGAAAACTAAAAAACAAATAAAATACCCCACCCCCTCCCTACACCCACTACCCCCTCCTCTTTCTTCTTCTTCTTCACGACACCCCCACCCCCTCCTCACATTTCTTCTTCCCCACCTCCAGCCACCACCTCCGGCCACCACTTGAAGCTGCAAATCGTAACCACCTCCGGCCACCTCCCTACACCCACTACCCCCCCTCCTCCTTCTTCTTCTTCCTCACGACACCCCCCACCCCCACTTCCTCACATTTCTTCTTCACGTGTTACATTTTGAATTCTTTGATTTCTAATTTGTTTTGTTTTGAATGCTACTCTCAATACCAATCGTTAATTTTCGTGCGGAATCATTGTACTGTTTTTTTGTTGGATAAAAACGAAATTATATGTGCTCGTTTTCCAAAAATCATTAGTTTCTTCATATGATGATGAATGATGTTTGACAATATAGCTGATGCAGTGAAGGTTGTTAACTAATTATGTATTTTGTAGTGATATTTCACAGATCATAGCCAAGAACCAGACGAAACCATGCCTCGGTGAGATTTTGAGAGAATGTTCTTTTTTGGTCTTACCATTATTTGTTGAATTTGATTTTTAATGGAGATTAAGGGTGTTATATGATAAATACACATATATTTTGGTTGAATTTGCAGGTATTATTGTGATTATTGTGACACTCACTTGACTCATGATTCTGTAAGTCTTCAATCATTCATCCAGTAAATGTTTTCTTGTGTTATTATCTGGTTTGTTGTGAAGATATATGGTATGCATTGTGAAGAATTACCAATTTGATGAATTAATCCGGGATTCAAGCATCTTGTGGCGCACAAATACACATGCCAATGGATATGTTTGTTGCTATAAGTGTAAAATCATAAAAAGTAATCAATTTATAAATTTCGCACACCTTTGTAGATTTATTGGATGCACCACTGCTTCTTGCTAACGTGGGGGTTTGGAATTCTAGAAGGAGATCAAGAAAACAGAAATGGTGTTCGATTTATAATTATGGAAAATAAATGGAAATTATGTATACAGAGAGAGAGAGAGAGTTGCAGGTCTCAAGGATGGAGGTGGTTACGATTTGCAGCTTCAAGTGGTGGCCGGAGGTACCGGAGGTGGTGGCTGGAGGTGGGGAAGAAGAAAGGTGAGGGAGGGGTGGGGGTGTCGTGAGGAAGAATAAGAAGGAGGAGGGGGTAGGGGGTGGGGTATTTTTTAATTTGTTTTTTAGTTTTCTTTTAGAATAAAGACAAAAACAAACGTAAAAAGACCAAAATACCCCTTGAGTTAACTGGGTTAACAGACGGCGTTAGAGGGAGGGACCCTCTGCGTGCGGTTAGTCGAACCACAGGGACGCTCAGTGTAATTTTTTCGTTTTAGGGACCGTATCCAAAAAGTGACCATACCACAGGGACGATTTATGTAATTTACTCTTGTATTTATGTATATTTAAATTAGAGTAAACTACAATTTTGGTCCCTGGTGTATACCAAAATCACCGAAAGTGGTCCCTAAACTTCAAAAACGACATTTTTCGTCCCTGGTCTCCTTATTTTGCTCTGAAAATGGTCCCTGCTACAGTAACTCCGTTAAAAACCCAGTTAAGTCAGGGGTAGTTTCGTCTTTTTACCTTTTTTGTCTTTTTCTGTATAAATAAATAAAACAAAATATTTTATATTATATATTTTATATATATATATATATACACACACAGAGACCATCTCCACAACAACCACCACCACCACCTCCGACCAACTTCCGACCTCCCTTCCGGTCACCATCTCCGGCGATGGTCCGGCCACCACCACTATCTCTGACCCAAAAATGGTGGGTATCAAAGAGACTTTATTTAATTTCTTTGTTTGTTCTTTGTTGTTTCTGCATATTCCCAATAGAACAAAACCCGTTTATCATGATGTTATAGGTGATGACATTTGGCAAAACGCCCTCTCCGGTCATCTTGTTGTAAACCTCATACGCTTGTTCCATTTTCCCTTTCGTGCAAAAACCCTTTATTACAGAAGTGAAAGAGATGACATTTGCTTCTTTCACCTTACCAAGATGACACAAAGAAGAAACAATCGTCGTGTAACTCACTTCATTCTGCAAATCACTGGTGTCAACTAGCATAGATGAATCTTAAGTATTGTCGTTTTCAGAAGGTTCTTGGCTGTTATCAGCAATGCTCATTGAACCCATTTCTTGTTCACAAGATTCTGACATAAAGGGCCAAATCGAAGAAAGTTCCACAGCCGTAGGGCAGCCCGAATAACAATTTAATGTTTGTCGACTATGTGTACTTGCATCTAAACTAGCTCCGTTGTGACCTACCCAATCACAATTCTGGCAAAGCGAGGCTTTTTCATCCACACATCTAACGAGTGCGGGCTGTGAATTACACACATCGCATACGAGTGTTCTCATGTGGCGTTTTGATAACGGATTCGCAGAATGAACATTGCGATCACATGATAAACACAAGTAGGCTGCATCAGATCGACAATACACCATCGATCTTGCCTCCCCACAATAATCACAATTGTAACCCATGTTTTCGTTACCAAGAACAAGATTATGATCCTTGTCTACCTTAAACTAAATGAAACAAGAAAAACACAGCTTACTAGCTGCGCAAGATTCGATCTTTTGCTATTCTTGAAGATCAAGTTCACTGCAAAAATCTGGATGAAAGAGAATTTCAATCAGAAAGTTGGAAATTTTCCCATTTGATCAAAGAAACACAGTTGAATGGTACAGAATATGTTCTAAAGCATCCAAAAGGGTCAATTCAAGAACAATCTAATGAAGCAATTTGATTAGATCTTATGGATAAAATCCAAGAATAAATGAATAATTTCATGAGACTGAACTAAACTGGTTGCTGAAACATTCTAATGGGTGAATGCCAAAGTGATGGAATGGTAGAGATTCTAAAGGAATCAAAGCTCAAATTGAAAGCATCTTAAATCAAGACAAAAAGTAAATCAGAATCTAGCAATAATTAGGAAAAGAACCTTCAAATTGATTTGTGGGTTTGCAAAATTACAGTATAAATAAGCAATAAAAATGGGGAAAAATTCAATCGAACTTGAAATGGAGCAGATCCAAGCTCCAATTTTCTATAAAAACCAGTGGAAATAGATGAAAATTACACAAAAGGATGATTTTTTAATACAAGAAGAAGAAGAAGAAGAAGAAGAAGAAGAAGAGGAAGCAGGAGGAGGTGGAGGAGGAAGTTGGAAGCGAGGATGATGATGTTATGGTTTTCCGTTTGCGAAATCCGATGAATTCTTCTACGGCGACTTCGTCACACCTAGGGTTAGGGAATCTCGCCGATTTTGGGTGATGGTGGTGATGGTGGTGGAGTGGTCACTGAATATATATATATATATATATGAGTATAGGGGTGGGTTCAAATGAGGAGATGATCAAAATAAGAAAAACAAGGGAGTAATCTGGACCATTAATTTATACAATCCACGGCTTAAATCTTCAATGGCATGTTTTGTAATTTCTATGCAATTGAAATTACTTTTCCACAGGGGTAATAATAAACGAAGGGTATTTTAGTAAAGATACTAAAATTATGGATATACACAATAACTTAAACGAGATACTGGAATCATTATCAAAATTCAAAACCCACCTCGTTCAAAACCCTTTCCGATCAAAACCCTTTTTCGATCAAAACCCTTATCGTTCGCTTTCGCTTCCGATTTCAGAACTTTCACGTCAAATCTTCGACGAATATTGAAGATTAAAAGTCTAAATTCGTTCAAACGACGTCCAGAATCTGAAAACAACGAAGATTACAACAACAAAAATTATGGATTCAACAGGTATGAAGTTTTCAGTGCATGTTCAATTTTAGGGTTTTTAAATGTATACAAAAGTGTTCATGGTGATGTTTTCGTTTGTTTCTACTTCAAGAACGTCGAAAAAGTAAGAAAATAGCAAAAATCGTTGCTACGAGTGAAGTCGATGAGATAGAAAGTAGTAGATAGATCATCAAATCATTTCCCTTTTTGAAATTGATGATGTTACCAGTCATATATGATTTAGATGTTAAACATAAATCTATGCGTAGGATTTTGTTCGTTTGATGATTGATTAATGTGTTATTAATAATATGTGATCTGATTCAGATTGGTACTCTTTTTAATCACAAATGATTAATAAATGATTATGTTATTAATCATATGTGATTTCCTGTGTCAAATGTACATGTTACCCCCAACCCATTTCCTCCTTTAAATGTATACAAAAGTGTTCCTGATGATGTTTTTTGTTTGTTTCTACTTGAAGAACGTCGGAAAAGTAAAAGGATAGCAAAAACAGTTGATACGGTGGAAGTAAATGAGCGTGGAAAGGCATCAAATCCAATAGAAGGTATAATGGTTTGTAAAATCATATGTGATTGTTATCTGTGAGTTGAATCATATGTGATTTAGGGATATAGTGGTTTGTTTAGGTAATGTTATTAATCATCTGTTTGTTAAATCGTATGTGATTTAGTATAGTGGTTTGTTGAATAATATGTGATTCAGTAGGGACTAGTATAGTGGTTTGTAGAATCATATGTGATTGTTATCTGTGAGTTGAATCATATGTGATTTAGGGGTATAATGGTTTTTTAGGTGATGTTATTAATCATCTGTTTGTTGAATCATATGTGATTTAGTATAGTGGTTTGTTGAATAATATGTGATTTAGTATAGTGGTTTGTTGAATAATATGTGATTCAGTAGGGACTCGTATAGTGGTTTGTTGAATCATATGTGATTTAGGGGTATAATGGTTTTTTAGGTGATGTTATTAATCATCTGTTTGTTGAATCATATGTGATTTAGTATAGTGGTTTGTTGAATAATATGTGATTCAATAGGGACTCGTATAGTGGTTTGTTGAATCATATGTGATTTAGGGGTATAATGGTTTTTTAGGTAATGTTATTAATCATCTGTTTGTTGAATCATATGTGATTTAGTATAGTGGTTTGTTGAATCATATGTGATTTAGTAGGGACTCGTATAGTTGATAGATTATCAAATCATTGTCCCCTTTGAAATTGATGATGTTACCAGTCATATATGTTATTAATCATTTGTGATCTGATTTAGATTGTTACTCTTTTTAATCACACATGATTAACAATGTTTATGTTATTAATCATATGTGATTTCCTGTATCAAATTTACATGTTACCCCCAACACATGATTAATATAATTTTGTGTTATTAATCATATGTGATTTCCTGTGTCAAATTGTACATTATAATGTTTATGTTAACCCCAATTCATTTAGAATAAAAATAAAAATTTTGTTGGGTTCATTTATGTTGTATTAAAGAAATGCTTTGTATTAAGTACATTATAATTGGACAGGAACTTCGTCGGTTAAGAGGAAAGAAGCACTAGAGTATGTAAAAGAAAAAAAAAGGCAAAAAGAGTTAGACAAGACACTGACAAGGTAGAAAAAGAACACAAAAAGAAAGGGAAAGTTGTCGACAAGGGTAGGAAGTTGAAGGAAAACAAGAAAGCTAATAAAGCAAAAAGTATACGGTTAAGGACAACACCAAACCCACTTTTCAATGCAATGAGATCATTGTCTGTTCCACAGCAAAAATGCATTACTGAAATGGGCTTTGAAGGCCTAATTGGAATGAGGTTGGATGGAATACCATCCAATCTTGGATACCATGTAGCATTAAACTTCGATCCACAAAAAATGACGATCAACACTTCAAAGGGATCAATAGAGATAAATGAAGTAGCAATTATAGACATGATTGGTGCACCAATGGGTAATATAATGTATGACAGTTGTGGAAAAGATGATTATGATCCTACAATAAAGGAAGAATGGATGAAGCAATTTAACAGAGATGTTATAAGACAAACAGATGTAAGTAGGATGATAGTATCATCAGATGATGCAGACTGGAACTTTAAGCTAAACTTCATTGTTGTTTTTTGCAATACAATGGGAAATTGCAAATACAACGGATCATGTGACCTGAATGTTCTATCCAGAGTAAACAAAGAAACAACTTTCAAAGACATCAACTGGTGTGAATACATCCTTAATCGTCTAAGGTTAAGCAAGAACAACTGGAGCGGTTATGACGAAAAAGAATTCTTCTGTGGGCCATTGACGACTCTAGTGGTAAGTTTAATAGATATATAATTACAACATGATGTTAATTTCCAATTGATAATAACTATTAATTTTTTATTTGTAGTTGCTTTATGTCGATAACATTAAATGTAGTGTGCCACATATTAAAAGAGTTAGACCAGCAATAAAAGGATGGTCATGTGAGTTATTACGGATGAGGGTGCAAGCGGAGCTCGAATCAGGAGGATTATGATTGGGAGAGTTTAATGAACCGTATGTCAACAACAACGAAAATGCAAACGAGGTTAACAATCAAGAAGACAGCATGACGAATGCAGAACCTCCTTCTTCGCCAGTTAATATCGAGGTACTTACTTATACATTTGTGATTTACATGTTAACCACAACATGTTATTAATCATCTGTGATTTCCTGTTCATTAATTGATAATGTTGACTTGATAATGTTAATCACATATGATTCATAATGATATTAATCATTTGAATTGATAATGTTATTAATAAACTGTGATTTTCCTCTGATTAATGTCATATGTGATTTCCTCTGTCAAAAGACATAATACATGATTGTTATTAATCATTTGTGATTTGCTCTATCATTACTGGTATAGTGGTTATAATACTAATCAATTTTCATATGTAAAATCATATATGATTACAATGCAATCTGTGTTTTCACAGTTTATATGGTCGAATCATATGTGATTTAGTAAAACATTATGATGACTTGAGACATGAATATGGTTGGTTAGAATCTGTGTTCCAATCATATGTGATTTATAGTAGGTAGTGTTGAAATCATATGTGATTTAATGCATAAGCATATACTAGTATGGGTTTTGTTTTTATATTATTAATAAGATGTTATTGGGAATGTTTTAATAGGAATATCTAAGTTTCTTGGACGATACATACAACCAGCTGTTGTCGTTGAAAACAAAATTCAACACAGGCTTGGATAAGGCCTGTTTGAAATTCCCTGAAGAATCAAGCCTTGATGATTGGAAAACAAAACAGCTTGATTTTGTGCTTATTGAGCAAGAAATTGCTGAAACTCAACAGTTGAATGCACAAGTTAATGAAGAAGGTGGTCAAGGAAGAAATGATGGTGAAGGAAATGAAGGAGGGGGAAATGAAGAAGGTGGGGAAGATGAAATAGGAGAAAATGGAGGTGAAGGAAATGAAGAAGGCAGTGAAGGAGGAAATAAAGAAGGCAGTGAAGGAAGAAATCAAGGTGAAGGAAATGGAGAAGGGAATGAAGGAGAAAATGAAGGAAAGAGTGAAGAAGGTCAGGAAGATGTAATAGGAGAAAGCGGTCCCAAAGAGCTAAGGAATGAGAGTACAATAAGTGTAGAAGAAAAGGATGCAACAGAATGTGGAGATGAAGAAAATGAACTTGATATTCTTAAAAAGAATTTGAGCATCAGGAATACACAGAATATGGGAGAGAAGATACAAACTGAAGCTGAGGAACAGAACATCGAGACTTTCACACAATTTTTGCAAAACCCAGATGTTATCGAGTCATTTGATCGCATAGTTGCAGAAAAAACGGCCGAGAAAGAAGAAAAGAAAAAGAAACTTGTGATAGAAAGTACAACTAATGAAGTTGTTATGCCGACACATAGTAATAAAAGGCGAAAAGTATCAGCTTCAGAAGCAAGTTCAGCACCAAGTTACAGCCTTGGTTTAACTCAAGAATTCAGCGAAGGCTATGCTACTGAAGATAGAATGGTTCAAAAGGACGGATGTACGCATATAGATATAGAAAATCGAGATGAGGGATGTGAACATGCAGGACTTCTTGTGACAGAGACAGAAAAGGAACCACAACAATCTGCAGGAGGACTTCTCATAAGGTTGAAGGTGGATAAAGAAAAGTTGAAAGGGATTCAAACAGACTGTGAAACACCTAATGTCAATCAAATCACAGGTCTGAATGTACAAAATGAAGTGGTGAAGCGTGATATTAAGGCTGGACTACAAATCTGCTCCCCCTATATGAACAGAAAGGTGGAACTTAATGAAGCACTAACAAAAGAAGAAACAATCGTGTCAGCTTGGATGTTTGCAATGCAGGGCGATAAAATGTAAGTTTTAAAATAAATTATTATACTTCTTGATAACATCATATATGATTACTCATTTACAATCTGATATCACGTACAAAATCACATGTGGTTCACGTAAAAATCACATGTGATTCAAAATCACATGTGATTCACGTACAAAATCACATGTGATTTTACATGTGATTTGTGTCCTGATTTCCAGGTAGTGTGAATCACATGTGATTTTGTATGTGAATCACATGTGATTTTGTACATGGGCGACCGTTCTCGTGTTCTCGTAAATAGTTAGCGTTCTCGTTTCAACCCACCTCTAAACCATTGATTAATCAATATGATTTAATTTATAAAAAAATCTATATTGATTTTGCATCTTCAAAATACAAGGGACGGAGTATTCCAGAGTTTTGGTGGAGCACAAGCACCAAGAGTCATTTTTGAAAGCATGGCACCAAATACAGAAATATGTGCATCTGTTATTGATTTATGGTCATGCATCCTTAACAACGAAGAGCAATTCAGAAATAACGCATCTCCATATAGATTGTTTTGCACTACTACTACAATGGTACGTACGACTACAATTATAAAATCGATTAAACTTTGTATTAGAAAATCTTACAAATATGAATGTTATATGTTTGCTATTTAGAGTGACGAAATGCTGCCACCAAAAATGAAGAAGGCAGATATGGTAGAGGCATTTACATCAAGTTTGAATAATGCAATGACAAATGTGAGCGAAATGGCTTCACTCAAAAGTGTTGATATGGTATGCATGACAAATCTAATAATTATAATTTAAGTTACTTGGCAATATTGGTATGGTTAAATATGATGAAACTTATGAATTCTTTTTTCCACAGATATTTTTCCCTATAAAGCGCTCAACACATTTCTACTTGATTGTTTTCAACCTGAAAAATCCGAGCTTTGTCATACTGGACAACAGTGCAGCAGATGTGCCGATTGAGGAGAAATACGGGAAGCTTCCAGATGTATTGGTAAGAATAAAATATTGGAAAAATAATTTACAACTAAAAAACCAACTTTTTGACAACTTATATGTTATGTATTACGTGTTGCAGAAAAAAACGTTGGTTGACTACTTGAAAGTGGTGCAACATCCACGAATGAATAGCATGTCAAGGGTCAAACCAAACAGATACAAGCTCAAATGGAGAACAGTTGACAACTTCATAGATTGTGGCATATTTGTGATGCGACATATGGAAACCTTCAAAGGTGAAATAGTAAGTAGATATGATTCAGGTTTGGAAAAGGAATATGGAGCACAGAGCAGTCAAATTAACAGGTTGAGGAAGAAATACTTATGTAAGATACTTCTTTCAAGCGTCAATGTTTTGAAGTATAAAGTGATCAACCAGTCTAGGGCATTTTCAAATACAGGAGGGGCTAAGTTGACAAAAAAGATGATACAAGATGCACGGAAGCGCAAAACTGAACGCTTGGATTAGTTGTTGTTTATGAGTCGTCTGTTAAGTAGAAGTAATTGATAGTATAACTTTTAGGGTGTTTGTTGTCCTTGGAAAACTTGATGTAGGGATTATCGTTTATTCGTTTTGTTGGCAATCTTGAATACATTTTAGGGAATTGGTAATATTTTGTTGAATGATTTTGACGATTGAATATATTATGGGAATTTAGATGATTGAATGATATATGATGATTTTCATGATCTTTTGGGATATTCTTAGTATAAACAGTTCACACATGGCATAATTTGTTTTGGAATGTTGGTAGTATGCACAAAATCATATGTGATTATATTGGTTTCAGCATGCACATAAGCATAATACTTGCAGCTCATGTATATGATCACATGTGATTTTGTTAATATGAATACTATTCATATGCATTCTGACCAACTTTTTGTATACAAAATCATATGTGATCTTGTTGGTCTTCATTTTTGAATATGAATAATTCAAATTGGCTGCTGATGACATTGACTATACAAAATCATATGTGATTATATTGGTTTCATGTTGGTTTCAGCATGCACATAAGCATATACTTGCAGCTCATGTATATGATCACATGTGATTTTGTTAATATGAATACTATTCATATGCATTCTGACCAACTTTTTGTATACAAAATCATATGTGATCTTGTTGAATTTCATTTTTGAATATGTTTTATACAAGTTCCAAGGATTTAAGCTACTGATCATAACATAACCTTAAAAGTAAAATCATAGATTAAGTAAAGCAAATATTATTTAAAATGAACCATAAACAACAGAATCGTTTTAAATTGTCTAAACCAATACTATGCAATCACTAATCAAGAATAATCAATAATAAATGTACAGTAACCAAGCTACTCAGTAACTCCTTTCTTTCTTGGACAATTGCGAGAGTCGTGGTTTGTAACTTCACTACACCCTCTACACTTCCTCTTGTGTCGAGAATCTTTGATAGCTCTCTCACTGGCACCAATCAAGCGCTTACCGGTCCCACATCCTTTGTTTCTAATACCTTCAGGTGCACGTATTTCAATGGTCGTAGGCTTTGAGACACCCAATAATTTTTCAAATTCAGCATCCTTGTTAACCTTAACATATATTGAAGGTATGTTAGGGGCAACTTCATCTTTGATGGATCGAACTTTTTCCAAAAACAACGCAAGTTTGTCATTATCGCCATAAATGCTATTGAGGATTTGATCATACTCAGACTGGACATCATTAATCAACTTGTCAGATTGCTCGTTGCTTCCGGCATGGATACGGCGAGTACGGAGAACATCTATAGGGATAACACCTCGCATCCATCTTCTACTAATATACTGGGTAGGTATCTCATCAACATCAATGTTGAATAATACATTGAATATGTGGCAACAGAGAATGCCAAAATACTCAAAATGTTGACAAGAACATGACAATGATCCATCATCTATCAATTGTACAACCTGTAAAGCAAAAATCACATGTGATTAATGAAAAGTTTGCCTATAGAATAAACAAAAAGCACATGTTTACAATTGGATATTATTAAACACAAAAATAAACAAGATCTAAAGCTAAATAAATTACCTTAAACTCTGCTTTCGTCTTAAACATTTCATCCTTTTCCTTTATTGTGAATACTTGGCGCCCATTCTCAATGACAACATTTCATTGTGCACAATAACGATCTGCTTTAACTATTTGCTTTTGAACATCAAAAAAGACGGTCTTTGTATAAATCATGGCAGCGTGTCTCTCAATCGACCGTGGAGTCTTGAAATCATGGATAGTAATATTGGTATTATGCTCGTCAGTACGTTGCCTGTTTCTCTGTTTGTCCATTGCACTATCATGTGATAGAATAAAAGTCAAAAGATCATTACCATGGTGTGAAAAAATCTTAAAGAATGAATTCAAACTTTCAGAGCGTGATGTTGTCTTCATCAAGCCACACATAGGAAGATCATTGAAGTATCCAGGAATCCATTTTGAACGAATATTAAACACCTCGGAGAGCCATGGGTGACTTTCCATATTAAACTCATCCATCAATGCGTTCCATTTAACTTCAAATTCTTGGGGACCCAAATACACACTCCAAACAAGCTTCAAAAGTCGTTTCCTAAAATCTGTGTTAACAAGCAGGTCTGTGCTAACCTGAAGGAATCATATATGATTAATAAAAGAAATTAATGCTAACCTGAAGGAATCATATATGATTAATAAAAGAAATTAATGCTAACCTGAAGGAATCATATATGATTAATAAAAGAAATTAAGTCAATGAACTGAAACAATAAATTAAGAAAATGCTTAAATCGAATGAAAAGTAAAACATCAAATAAGCCATACCCTAATTGGCAATTTAGCCATTATGTGCCACATACAAAATCTGTGTTTGGATTCAGTAAAAACAATTGGAAATGCCTCTCTAATAGCAGCATCTTGATCAGTTAAGACAAGCTTTGGTTGAGTACCATGAACTTTTAAAAATGCTTCCAGTAACCAAGTGTATGATGGAAGCTTTTCATCACATAAAATGCCAGAACCAACAACAACGGAACTCCTATTGCTATCAATAGCAAGAAATGGTACAAAGACCATACAATGCCTACAAAAAAACAAATATATACAGTAACACATTCAAACAAAGAACATAACAAGTGAAACAATAAAAATAAACAACAAAAACTTACTTGTTTGAACGATACGTGGCATCAAATGATATAACGTGACCAAATTCCGAATAGTTAAACCTCGAGAGCTCATCAGCCCAAAATAGACCTTGAAGCTTTCCTTCGCATACTTTAAATTCAAAAGCAAAGTTCGTCCCATTTGAAACACACTCATTAAACATATTTACTATCATCTGAACATCACCATCACCAACAAAAGTATTGAAATCTCTTTTAAAATTCTTATAGTCGCTCCTACTACAACCCACTTCATCATAACCACCCTTCAAACAAACTTGTATTCTATGCGCTTTGGATGCCCCAATGTTTGCCCTTGCTGCACGATGTACAAGCCTTTTATCTGAAAACTTCATCTGCCTACAATTGCGAGACAGCATTCTATCACTCTCATCTAACAAATTATGATTGTGATTGGGATAGAAATAGTAAAGCTGGAACTGTGACGTACAATTAACCCTATGAAATCTAACTTGTGCTTTGCAACCAGTTCTTTTGAAGTTGGAATTACGAAGCGCCTTTCGTTTTTCACCAACATTCACGCTATCAACCGAACGTTTGTTAGGAACACCATGCCTATGACATACCAAATATTTCAACTTGACAGATTTATCTTTAAATGTGTGTTCTGTAGATAGCCTTATGTCAAAGCCAGCATGATCTGCATATTTCTGATACATATTGATGCACTCATCAATGGTTTGAAACATTGAACCAACAATGGGTGTAACTCCTTCATGGACATTTGGTATTACATCTATTGATGCACTATACCTATCCTCCTTTGACACATTCAAGGTTTTGATTTTGCCCAACATTCCAGAAGAGACTGCATAAAATGTAAAATTGTCTGTCATATGAAGTACATAATCATATGTGATCAGCAATGGAAAATGTAAAAATAATAAATTTGATGAAGTTCTGTTTTATGTATTGCAACATATTAATACATAATCATATGTTACAAACAAAATCATCTGTGATCATACAAATGATTTCATCAAAACAGAACCTCAACATGTATTGCAACATATTAATACATCACTAAAGCATATACGATGAAGAAAACACAACAATGAACAGAGGAGGGAAATTAAAATCAAAAGCATAAAATAATTTAGCTATCAAAATCAATACGACGAACAAAACAAAAAAAAAATCACATTACCATCAATTAACATATCATCAATTGAATCATGATTCTCACTGGAATTAGGTAAGTCAGATGTAGTAGCTTCTTTTGATGAATCAATTACAGATTCAGAATTGGATTTACGTAATAATAAAGGAGTAATAGAAATTTCGAAATCTGAATTGCTATGCTCTCGGTTTGCTTCTGTTACTTCATCTCTGACTTCGACTCTAGGAACTTCAATCGAAGGATCCATCAAAAACAATGCAATCGATAGGAAGAGACGATAATTCAAGGATACGATCAAAACAGAGAAAACTTTTATATAGAGGAGGAGTTAATCGATGGTTGTTGTTGATGGAGACCTAATTGAAGACGTATCAATTCCAAAATAAACAGGTATCAGTTAATTTGACAGATATACCCTTACAACATATTTTTTTTAAGTTTAAAGTTTTAAAATATATTTAATTAAATGATTGGCTAGGAGTGCTCCTCATATTCTCTTAAAATGTTAGACTTCTCACATGAATCTTCCTCTATGAGTATATATATATCTATATATAATATAAATATAAAAAATATAAAATATATTCTTATTTTATTTTATTTTAATAGAAAAATAAATAAAAAAGTAAAAAGACCATTTTACCCCTGACTTAACTGGGTTTTTAACTGAGTTACTGTAGCAGGGACCATTTTCAGAGCAAAATAAGGAGACCAGGGACGAAAAATGTCGTTTTTGAAGTTTAGGGACCACTTTCGGTGATTTTGGCATACACCAGGGACCAAAATTGTAGTTTACTCTTTAAATTACTAATAGAAAACAAAAAACTATATTAAACTATATTGTATCGATATTAATTAATGATAAAACTATTTTTATTTTTTGTATAAACTACATATTTGGTCCATGTGGTTTGTTATTTGTAACACTTTTGGTCCCTACAGTTTGAAATTACAGTTTCACCACTGTGGTATGCAAAAACGACAGGTTGTGTCCATGTTTCTAACGGTTGTTAAAAAATCCATTAAATGAACGTTACTTTAGTCCTTTTCTACTCTTATTTCATTTTTTGTAATAAATATGTAAATTCAAAGGGACTAAAAAAATAAACATGTAAATTAGAGTGACTAAAAATGTAATTTGTTATCATAATCCCCTTCCCCATGTCTTCACCTCTCCGACAGCCGACAGGCTTCTCTTCCGCCTGCAACTCCTCTTCAGTCTTCCCCACAAGCAATGGTAAGAGAACACCCTGCTTGTACCACCACCTCTAGGCTAAATGCAATACAAGGATGATTCAGAACCTTTCATGGAGGTCGATTTCATTTTCGTTTCAGATCTGTTCCCCATGGAAATCGATCTAAAAAGCATTCTTCCCCAAATCGATGGCCGAAGCAAACCATCTGGTACAGACCTCCTCGTCGGTGTCTCCCTCCTTTCGAGACACCATTGAAACAAATATGTGGATTTATTACTTGAAGAACCTCGCCTGCGTTTCCCTCCCTCCACCTCCTAGTCAGTGTCCCTCTTTTAGATCTACCAAACCATCAGATATATGGATTTTGAAGCAATCGGGTATATGGATTTTGACTTTAAGAATCAAATCTATACATATCTCTTCTTTCGTGTAATTTACTCTTTGAAGATACACATATGGGTTTGAAATTTTGAGTTGGATTTGAGTTTTGTATAATGTTTACATATATTATTTATGGTCTAAAGCGGAGTGGGCTGGATGGTGTAACAGGGGAGGGGATAATGAGAAGATATCGGTACGTGAAGCGATAGAAAAGGAACGAAATGGGCTGCAATATAGGACGACAAAAGAGGGGTTTTACAAAGGGGAGGCTAATGGCACCCCAAAAATGGCTAATGGCACTCCATGATTACCCAATGATTAATCTTCATGATTTTTTTGATTTTTTTTGTTTTTTTGTTTTTTTTTTGTTTTTTGTCTTTTTATTGTTTTTTTTTTTGTATTATATATTTTTATTTATTTGTATTATATATTTTTTGTTTTATTTTTTGATTTTATTTAAAAATAAATAAAGATTTAAAAATATTTATATTACTAGTTTTTAATAATTATATAATTATAAAAATAAAACATAAACATTGCGATTTAACATATAAATAGAACATAAAATAATCTATATTACATTCGATTATTCTAAAATAACATTATCCGTATTACAATTTACACGTAAAAGTCGTTGGTACTTCTGTATTCTATCTGAATACGGGGTAGCCCATCCTGCAGCACATTGATAACTGTAGTGGAAAAAATGTTGAGTTATAGTAGGGAACGGATATCCTTCTGTCATATCTAATTTCACATAATGGTTACCATTAACGTACCCAATTGTAAAAACAACATGTTGATACCACGCTGGTGGAGTGGACCTAAGCGGCAAGTACGTCACACAGCCTGCCATATTTATAACGTGTAATATCACATTATACTTTGAAGCAATCAAGACACCTATTTCAGGCATTGTCATCCAGTGTTCAACTGGTGCACCTCCATCATATTGAAAGAAGTTTAAAGTGTTGTAAACAATATTCCAATATTGACCTCCAAAAACGTTCCATCATTCTGTCTTGTATGTATCTAACTCTTCCATCAAGTTAGACCGAATTGTGGGCCATGCATCTTCATGAAGACCGAGACAGACATCTATGGCTCGGAATCCGCAATTTCCATCACCTCTCACATCATGTACATGCGTAATGTAAGGGTGAAACATCTTTGGAAATTGATTAATGTATGGATGTGCATTATAGTTTTTGCCCATGAAAGAACTGTGTCTCGGTGGTTCCTGGTAACTCATTTTTTCCAAGTCAACAAATGTTGACGCGTTCGAACTACTACGTCTAAGGGGTCTTTCACTTGTAAAAGACGGGTCAACATGAGTTGCAAATGAGGTATCAACATGAGTTTTTCTGGAAAGCTTATCCTTCAACGAGGGTCGTCCACGAGTAGTCTTGTTAACAACAGGTTCACGAACCCATGTTTTTGATGCACTGGCTATCTCTTTTATCTTCCTTAGAAAACTGAACTTACCAGATCTCGATTGCTTGTTAAATTCCTCAGTAAACTTTTGGACTTCAGCTTCACAACCTACGTCATCATCTTGTAAAGATTGGCACGGTGATACATCAAGCGTCGTCCAAAATACATCAATTGAATCAATTGGGATAGGATGACCTTTGTTCAAGTATTGCATTTGTTCGTGCGCACATGGCAACCCATAACTTGTACGTAGTAGACAACTACAGTTTTCAGAAAATAAGCCATATGATTTAGCTCGCTCATACTCTTGGAATATTATGTCTAATGCATAATGTGAAACGAAACCACACAATTTGTTAGACAACCTAGGGGGGGTAAGGTTGTATTTAAAATCTTTTACTTTCAAAAATTCTTTTATAAATAAATACAGTACAGAAACAGTATAAATAAATCAGAGTATACAAATAATAACGAAGAGTGTAAATATAAACAAATACACAGAGATTATATAAATAAATATAAATGCAAAGCAGTTTATATAAACAAATATAATAAAGCACAGCGGAATAAATAAAGAGATAAAGGTAAGAGATACTTGACACGGAGATTTACTGATTTACCACCAACTGTGATAAACCAGCAGCCGAGACACTTCCCGACACGATCCAATAAATGTATTCTTTACGGTAGAATACAAACCAAATACAGAGCAAAGTAAACGGTTCTCTAAGCCTCAGCTTATTGAGATGTACAGGATCACACACCCGTTATTCAAATACTTACAAGAGGAGTATAACTCACAATGGGTAATCACTCTTGTATAATATCTCACACTTGGATATTTTATAAAAAAAGGTTTTATAAAATATATATATTAAATAATGAGAGAGAGAGCTGATGGAGTTGCTGTTTGTTGTTGCTGTTGTGTTGCATTTGATCTTCACCACCGTCGCATATATATAGCTCAAGACTTCCAACGGCTACATGAGGTGGCGGTATACCGGCTATCCCCCGCGGTATACCGTGCAGAGGAAAAAAGCATATCAAGATCAGAAAGTCAACTCTGCAAAAACCAGCGGAAACAGTACCCGCGGTATACCGGCTAAACACCGCGGTATACCGCCCAGACATAAGCACTTCCAATCAGTCAGAGATGTAACATCAAGCCGCCGCGGTATACCGGCTTTACTCCGCGGTATACCGGCCGTACCACCGCGGAATACCGGCTCTACCTTCGCGGTATACCTGCGTCAGAAAGTGGTTGCAGAAACAGTACGCATGGCAGATACTTCTAGAACCAAAATTTCTTATTTAAAATATTATTTAAAAGGTTTTTAGAAATATCCAAGTGGTATATTATTTTAGGGTGTTTATCATTATTAGTTATAAACAATGATGACGACGAAAACACTTCCGTCTTGAACCCTTCAGATTAAATCTTCGTGTTCTTCAACAACTGCACACTTGGATTAAATTGTTAGATAAACAATAATGCGGTGTGTTTGTAATCATCAAAATAAATATATAAAATATATAGAGATGTGGTACACTTGCACCAACAATCTCCCCCTTTTTGATGATGACAAACACAACCGCTAAGCATGAGCATATGCGGTTTCTCTCCCCCGTTTGTCGAAACAAAAAGGGTCAAGAAAGACGGTATGCTTCCCCTCGAGAGATGCTCCCCCTCAAAATATGCATATAATTGAGGTAGCATAAACTCATGGGTAAAAGAGCTAAAACGCTCCCCCTCAAATTAATAACGATATCAATTTGATTTTATAAAATTTGAGGGATAAAATAAAATGCAAAAAGCAATTGAGACAAAGATATACAAACCAATACGAAACACTTGCACCAAAACGGATCTTAAGGCTTCAATTTTCGGTTAATTTTATGTGATAAAAAAAATCACCACGTATTATGACCTCGTCAGGTAACCACGTATTATAACCTCGGCAGGTAACCACGTATTATAACCTCGGCAGGTAACCACGTATTATAACCTCGTCAGGAAACACGTATTATAACCTCGGCAGGTAACCACGTATTATAACCTCGGCAGGTAACCACGTATTATAACCTCGGCAGGTAACCACGTATTATAACCTCGGCAGGAAGCACCTACAAAAGGTAAAGAAAAAATTTCGTGGTACCCTTTTCTTATGGGTCCTTTTAACAGTTAGTATAAAACATAAACTGCAAAAAAATATGTTGTCGGCATAAAACAAACACGACAAACATACAAAACCATATAAATGGTTTAAAACCATAAACGCATCCCACCAGGATTATCAACATTAAACATTCCTTTCGGAATCCATTTTCTAACCATTTTAATTTTACGATTGTATTTATCATACACATAAAATGAAGCATTTATATTCGCATTAGGTCTAGAAAAATTACTATTATACATACGAGCATACGGTTTCCTCCCATAATTCACATTTTTTATTTTTGACATATATGGAGGTTTTCTCGTATCAACTTTAGGAGATGCAAAAAATCTTTTAATGGGTTTACACGAACATTTATCAACACATGTATCGGAACCAATGCCTTTACGACAATTTATACGATTAGGCATATTTAGCATTTTAAGCACTTTATCATTGCTACTATTAAAAGCATTTGCTAATAAGTCATTTTTCTCATGCGATTTACTTTTAGCATTTAAACATGCAATTTCATTTTCAAGAATCTCGCATTTTGCACATATAATATCTTCATGTGTCTTTTTATTTAAGCATGCAATTTTATCATTTAAAATAACACAAGATTTACAAATATCTTTTTCACTTAATTTATTTTCTAATTTAGTGATAACATCTAAATCATGAGCAGATTTTTGTTTACCGTCATCTATTTCCTTTTTATATACAGATACGGTTTCTTTTAAATTAGAAATTTCATCTTTATATTTATTTGCGAGAGCAGCCATATCATGAAATGATTTATATAATTCGTCAAGATTATTTTCATCGTCACTATAATAATTATCACTATAATTACTATCACAATTATTTTTAGAAGAATATGATGAAGATACCTCATTATCATGGTCGGCCATGAAACAAAAATTTTGGGCCTCATTTATGCTTGCGCTCATCGCGCCTCCAACTAAAGCTTTTGGTGTGTTGATTTGTTTTGCTCGATTCGGACACACACTTGCATAGTGATCCTTGTCACCACACACATAGCAAAAGCCTTTCTTTTTATTGGCTTTTTCATCGTCGCTAGATTCGTCATTTTTGTCTTCACTTTTGTGGACGTTGCGACTTTGGTTTTTACCACCACGACGGTAGTCTCCATTTTCTTGAAACCTATCATTATTAGTAAACTTTTTGTTAGATAAAAGTTTAGAGAGTTTTCTTACCAACTTGACTAAATCGTCAAGATTTTCGGGTTCGTCATCGGATGAGCTAGCTTCTTCCTCCTCTTCCTTTTCCTCTTCTTTTGAGGCAATGACTTTTAAAGCTATGGATTTCTTTTTGACTTGCTCCCGGACTTGATTTCTTCTTAGTGCAATTTCGTGCACTTTAAGATTGCCGATGAGATCATCGAGCTTCATAGTTGCGAGATCTCGGGAGTCTTCCAAGGATGTGATTTTTGCCATCCACTCCGAAGGAAGTGCTCGTAGGATTTTCCTTACATAGTCTTCGTTAGGATAAGTGCGACCTAGTCCTTTCAAAGTAGTCATAATGAGGTTAAAACGTTTAAACATTGAGTCGATTGACTCATCTTTTGACATTTCGAACAATTCATAATCATGAACAAGAATATTTATTTTAGAGCTTTTAACTTGAGTATTTCCACGATGAGTGTCGCTCAAGCTTTGCCAGATTTGATTAGCAGTTTTATAAGTATAAACTCTTTCAATTTCATCAGAGGTTAAAGCAGCATATAATATATTTTTAGCTTCAAAATTTAAACAATAATGAGATTCTTCAGCGGGAGTCCAATCTTTTATGGGTTTATCAACAATAAGATCATTTTCAACTTTGGTTGGTCTAAAATTCCCATTTTCTATAATATCCCAAATTTTTTGACTTTTGCCACGAACGTGACATTCAAATAGCTCGGCCCAAATGCCAAACTTTTCAGTATCTATCAAAGGAGGTTTAGAAAACACAAAATTAGTTTGTTGAGCCATTTAAAAAAATATTTAAACAGAAAATTTTTGAAAGACCCGCTCTGATACCAAATGTTAGACAACCTAGGGGGGGGTAAGGTTGTATTTAAAATCTTTTACTTTCAAAAATTCTTTTATAAATAAATACAGTACAGAAACAGTATAAATAAATCAGAGTATACAAATAATAACGAAGAGTGTAAATATAAACAAATACACAGAGATTATATAAATAAATATAAATGCAAAGCAGTTTATATAAACAAATATAATAAAGCACAGCGGAATAAATAAAGAGATAAAGGTAAGAGATACTTGACACGGAGATTTACTGATTTACCACCAACTGTGATAAACCAGCAGCCGAGACACTTCCCGACACGATCCAATAAATGTATTCTTTACGGTAGAATACAAACCAAATACAGAGCAAAGTAAACGGTTCTCTAAGCCTCAGCTTATTGAGATGTACAGGATCACACACCCGTTATTCAAATACTTACAAGAGGAGTATAACTCACAATGGGTAATCACTCTTGTATAATATCTCACACTTGGATATTTTATAAAAAAAGGTTTTATAAAATATATATATTAAATAATGAGAGAGAGAGCTGATGGAGTTGCTGTTTGTTGTTGCTGTTGTGTTGCATTTGATCTTCACCACCGTCGCATATATATAGCTCAAGACTTCCAACGGCTACATGAGGTGGCGGTATACCGGCTATCCCCCGCGGTATACCGTGCAGAGGAAAAAAGCATATCAAGATCAGAAAGTCAACTCTGCAAAAACCAGCGGAAACAGTACCCGCGGTATACCGGCTAATCACCGCGGTATACCGCCCAGACATAAGCACTTCCAATCAGTCAGAGATGTAACATCAAGCCGCCGCGGTATACCGGCTTTACTCCGCGGTATACCGGCCGTACCACCGCGGAATACCGGCTCTACCTTCGCGGTATACCTGCGTCAGAAAGTGGTTGCAGAAACAGTACGCATGGCAGATACTTCTAGAACCAAAATTTCTTATTTAAAATATTATTTAAAAGGTTTTTAGAAATATCCAAGTGGTATATTATTTTAGGGTGTTTATCATTATTAGTTATAAACAATGATGACGACGAAAACACTTCCGTCTTGAACCCTTCAGATTAAATCTTCGTGTTCTTCAACAACTGCACACTTGGATTAAATTGTTAGATAAACAATAATGCGGTGTGTTTGTAATCATCAAAATAAATATATAAAATATATAGAGATGTGGTACACTTGCACCAACACAATTGTTGGAAGTGTGATATGCGATGACGATGTTTCGTGACACTTTTGCTCACTTCAATACTTGCTTTAATTTCTGTATCTTGTGACTGAATGATTTGATTGATCTTGCTCATAAATGTCGGTAGACTTGATTGCGCTGAATCCAAGTAAGTTTTCAACTTGAAATGTTGACTCTCCACTCTATTACTTGTCTGATTTCCAAAGTGGAGAAATTTGTCAGTCCAAACAGATACAAACATTTCTTTATATGGTTTCAACCATGTGTCATTCAGATAAGCAAGAACACCTGAAAATTAGAACAATTTAACTTTTTTTAGTAATTATTAAACTTACATATAACATTTTACTTATAATAATATATTAAGGTGTACCTGGATAGCTTCGTAATACTACTTCAAGTTGTGAGAAATTAAACATGTAACTTTCATCCGTTACCGAGTTAAGTAATGTCACCCATGCATTGTAAAAGCTCCCCCAGTCACGATTTGATGCTATTACTGGTTTACAATTTCTCGTAATACTTTGGTAGATGTGCCATCTACAAAGTAATCTTTTAGCATCAGGAAATACAATACTGCATGCTTTCACCAGTGCCAACCCTCTGTCTGTGACGATCACACGTGGATAAAGACATCCCTCCATCAATGACTGTAGACAATTCAATGCCCAAGTATAATTGGATTCCTTTTCCCTGTGCATAAAGACAAATGCTACACAGAATGTCTTATTAGTTGAAGTTACACCAACAATTTCAAGGAGAGGCATCTCAAACATGTTCGTTTTATAGGTGGCATCCATCAACAACACGTGTGGAAATGCACGCCATATCTCCAGTGATCTTGGATGAGCAAAGAATAAATCTTCCAACTGATTAGTCGAGTTGTTTGCACGATCATAAAAAACGTAGCCTTCTTCTTGTAAAAATGACATCACAACTTGCATTGGCGTTCTACCTGCATAATACAAATAAATAAAATAGAAAAAGAAAAGACAACAAAAAGACAAAATATATTTATATATTTTATATATTTTAATATATATCATATACACTACATAAAAAATATTTTATATTTAAAATTCATACCCTTATAGTTAATTATTTAATTTATGGTACTCTTAGGTAGCGTTTGGTACGCATACTAGATGAGACGAGACGGAACTGGACGAGACTGAACTGGATGGGACGGGACGGGACTAAACTGAAGGAGATAATTTTAATCTAAGTTACGTTGGAAATACATCGATTCTTTTGTGCATACTCTGTAACTGCAAATACTTCAGCTCCAAACACACATGAATCATCATTCGTCAAATACCCATTTTCACAATTCTTAAATGAGTCCAGTGATACCAACTTGTCAAAACCCCATTTCATATTCTTCTCGTGAAACCTTCTTCTATTGCCATTCACGATATCTATAAACACATTCAAATAATAATAATTTAAAACGATTTAATGAATTGGTTAATATATGATTATTATGTTAATGCGATAGGAGTGTAAAACAAAATTGGAAAAAAAAAAGAGATGTACCATAAATTAAATAATTAACTATAAGGGTATGAATTTTAAATATAAAAAATATTTTTTTATGTAGTGTATAACTGTGTATGATATATATTAAAATATATAAATCCAAAAAAATTCAAGATTGGGCTCATTTCGAACGTATCGAAGAGACGATTATAATGGTGTAATTTGTTAAAATTAAAACGTATTTTTTTAACGTATTTTAGTTAATAAACGATTATATGTGTTAAATGTAAAATTAAAATAATGAAAGTAAAAGGTATAAAGTAAATTTAGTAAATAATTATAGGGGTTGAAAGTGTAACATTACAAATCAAATTCATCAAACAGGTGCTACAGTGTCTACTAAATAATAACAATATATATATATTTTTATATTTCTAATAATTATATATATATATATATATAAAACAAATAAATAATATATATTTTTATATGGTGCGGAAATTAATGCATTCAAAAAATGATTGGTGCGGAATTTGTTGCATTCAACACACCTTTTTGGGGTGCCATTAGCACCCCCTTTACAAAACTGTTATCATTATAGTTTAAACGAAGCAGATCTAATTTTGAGTTTGATCCAACGGTTGATATACAAAAGACGTGTTTTACAAAACCGTTATCAGTATTGTATATAATTTAAATTCTTATTTCATAAGCTACTCTCATAATTTTATTATATTTATCTGTTTAATAATCATCGTTTTTAAAATAATAATTTTTGAGTATACAAACTTCTTATATGACAAATAAACTCACACATTTTCATCTTTGGTGATGTTATCCTTAACTTTAAGTATAACTGGATATCGCTAAGCGAAAACCATTTACCCGACCCCGCATCTATTCGAACAACTTAAGGATGACCTAAAACCTGAACTCTACACCTTAGAGCATCTCCAACCATACTCCATTTTTTCATTTTTGGAGTTTTTTGGCTGCCAACCACACGCCAAACGGTATATTTTTTTGCGTCCAAGAATTGAACACGCCAAATATGGCGTGTATTGTTCACACTCCAATTTTTAAGACCCCACCACTATTGTATTTTATATTAATATTTAATAATTTGTAATTGAATTAATTATTTATTTTTTTAATTAATTCTTTAAATGTAATATTGATTAAAAACTTGTATTCAATTTAATTATGCTTTTTAATTTGTGTTATTTGAATTGATGTAATTTTATTTAAATGTATTATCAATTAAAAAATTATCGTTTTTATTTTTATCGGTCTTCATTAAATAAATTAATTACTGATTATTTATTATTATATTTACAAATTATAATAATTATTATTAAAAATAGTTAATAGTAAATAAAATATGTTATTTTAATGTAGGGTCCACAAATTTGGCGTTTTTTTTAGTATGGTTAGAGTTGAGGTTTTTTTTTGGGTGAGGCTAATTGCACCGGATGATTTGCTAAATGCACCCAAAAAGGTGTGTTAAATGCATATTATTCCGTGTCAATTATTTTTGATTTAAATATATATATATAATATGTATATATAATATAATATATATATATATATATATATATATATTTATTTGTTTTATATGAATATATATATATATTGTTATTTTTTTTGTTTAAATATATATATATATATATATATATATATATATTATTTTGTTATATATTAGAAATATATATATATATATATAGTTATTTTTTTGTATATTTTACGTTCTTATCTATATTTATCTAATATACTCTTTTAAAAATAATTTTATTTATGTTTATTCTTGAATATTTAAGAAGTACAAATCTTAATAAATCGTGTACAAGTTTTAAAGTTTTAAAACCTCCAACGTTCAACATTATAAATAAAAATAAAATTATTTTTTATTTTTAAATTACATTTTATACCATTATAATTAGTTATTTAATTTACTGTAAAACGAAAAGAAAAGTAAATAAATCAAGAAGTAATTTGAATTTAGTCGATGTTGGAAGAAATCATTCACAAATGTTAGAGGTTTTAAAGCTTTTAAACTTGTACACGGTGTATTAAGATTTGTACTTCTTAAAAATTCAAGAATAAACGTAAATAAAATTATTTTTAAAAGAGTATATTAGATAAATATAGATAAGAATGTAAAATGTACAAAAAAAGAATAACTATATATATATATATTTCTATATTTCTAATATATATATTACTTAAATATATATATATATATATATATATATATATATATATATATAGAGAGAGAGAGAGAGAGAGAGAGAGAGGTGGGTTCAAACGAGGACGTCACCTATTTAAGAAAACACGAGGAGCATTCTCAACCACTAATGTCAAATTCGTAGCTTTCCACCCGTGCGGCACATTCAATGTTAATTTTTAATTTGAAATTTACATATGATTTACTATTGTTTCAGATAACAATCTTATAGATCACATATGATTTACTATTGTTTCCTAATCACATATGATTTGATAGGTGTTCCTAACAAACATTTCATCAAAACTATAAGGGTATGAATTGTAAATATTAAAAATATTTTTATGTAGTATATATAATATATAATTAAATAATTAAATAAAAAAATATTCAATATTAGGCTCATTTCGAAAGTATCAAAGAGACGATTACAATGGTGTAACTTTATCATTTTTCATTTTATACCCTTATCATATTAACATAAATAATTGTATATAAACTAAAATATATTAAAAATACATTTTTATTACAAATTATATCATTGTATTCGTCTCGTCAATATCTTCGAAATGAGCCTAATATTGAATATTTTTTAATTTAATCATATTCGAAAAAATAATTTTGTTTTAAAGCTTTTAAACTTGTACACGATGTATTAAGATTTGTACTTCTTAAAAATTCAAGAATAAACGTAAATAAAATTATTTTTAAAGGAGTATATTAGATAAATATAGATAAGAACGTAAAATGTACAAAAAAGAATAATTATATATATATTTCTAATATATATATATATATATAACAAAATAATAATATATATATATATATATAACAAAATAATAATAATATATATATATATATATATATATATATTTAAACAAAAAGAATAACAATATATATATATATATATACATATAAAACAAATAAAACAAATAAATAATATATATATATATATATATATTATTATATTATATATATATATATATTTAAATAAAAAATGATTGGCACGGAAAAATAGGCATTCAACACCCTTTTTTTTGTGCATTTAGCAAATCAAGGGTGTAATTAGCACCTCCTTTTTTTGGTGTTGGACCCATCAAAATTAGTGTTTTTGGTGTTTTTTTGGTGTGAATGTTGGAGATGCTCTTAAGGCCATCTTCAACCGACCGTCAAATCTTCAATTTTGCCGGTTTGCACAATCCAATCGACCTGCTAAATGAAAAGAAATCTATCGGTCGATCATTTTGAGCGGCATATATATGCCATGGGTTGTTTTATACGGCAAATCACAAGGGTCCACCACTTTATCATAAATAATATATAATAATTATTTTTACATTAAATATACATTGTTTAAATCATGTAAGAATCAAAAAAAGATTGAGAACCGTGAGAACCTATTTATGCCGTAATTTGGTTTTGATCTCATGGTTATAATTAAAATTCTGATCCCAAGGTTATAATTAAAAGATTGAGAACCGTGAGAACCGATATAAACTGTAATAGATTAAATCAATTAATTGTTTAAATCGGTTTTCACGGTTCTCAATCTATTTTTTGTTCTTATTTGATTATCGTCCTAAATATATATGTATGTATAATAATAATAATAATAATTTTATTAAAAATGGTGTAATAACGTATCAAATATGTTATTTTAATATGATCCCTTAAATTCAGTGTTTTTTTAGAGTATGACTGAGTTGAGATTTTTTTAGTGTCAAAAGATCTACGATTTTTTTTAGTGTTTTTGGCGTTTTTTGTGTTATGGTTGAATATACTCGAAGAGATTCTACGAGACTACTCAATTCTAAATTGAGCTTTTAACACAAAATTGAGTATATAATTACTGTACAAACAAAATTCTTGTAGGGCATTGTTTGGCAAAAAAAAACTAGCTTATTTTTGGGGTACATGTTTGGATGACCATAAGCTAGCTTATAAGTTAGCTTATAAGCTAGCTTTTTGAAAAGCTATTTGGAGTAGCTTATGAGTAGTTTTTTGTAAATATTTCAATTATGTTCTCATTAATATTAATTATTATTTATTAACTATTTTTTTAATATGTCCTTTTTGGTCATTTAAATGTTTATAAACTATTTTTTGCCAAACGTGACTTTTTCATCAGCTAGCTTATCAGTCAACAACTAGCTTATCAGCCATAAGCTAGTTTGCCAAACATAGCCTAGAAGACCATTTTCATTATTCGGACCCATGGCATAGTCATGGAGGGACTAATGGGTGTAGTAATTAACATAATTGAAAATAATGCAATACAAAAGAGGTGTAGGGTTGGAAAAGATTGAAATCAGGGATGAGGTTTTTGAACACAACTTCGGTAGGAGAGAGGTGTAGGGTTGGATGACCGACGTCCAAAAACTTCAATTTGGGAGCCTAAAAATTGGGTAGGATTATTTAAGGGTTGTTTGGCATTTGTTGAATGGTGTGGTGCAGAATGCTTAAATGGTCACAACGATTAAGAGGTTCTTATGATATCGTGTAAAAAAATATGGTTGTTTGGTAATTGTTCATAATGAAATTATGGCACTGAATGGTTAAGGGAGACCTAAGATATAAAATCATTCAGAGGGTTTTAGAACCATTAAGAGACAGATTTTTTTTGCCAAACAAGATTTACCTCTTAGTGATTCAGATGTTGCCTCTTAATGGAACTATTAAGAGGTAAACAAACAACCCCTTAGTAGGGATAAATATTTGTTGTTTTAATTTTATATTAATGAGGCGAAAACATATAATTATTTTAATCCAAAATAAATTAGTTTAATTTGGTGTTTTTATTCGTATATTAACATGATGGATGGAAATTGATGGAAGGAGATAATTTGGGACAACAGATTTTAAGTCAGTATTTTTAACTTTTTGAGTAACGCTCTTCTAATTATTATATTGGAGAGATAAAAAAAATCTCTAGGTATAATTATTTCATATATGATGGGTTTAAAAAAGAACGTTGAAAAAGAGTACAACTGAACTTATCTAAACCATTCACCTCTCTTGATCAAAAGGTTGTAAAATTATAAATAAGAGTATATGCATTTTACAAAAATTAAATCCATAATTATAAATCATCTATTCTTTAGATATCTCGATCAATAAAGTTTATTTATTATCTTTTTATCTCCATCTCAGTATATTCTTTTAAATAGGCCTTTTTTAAATAATTACAGATTTTTATAACATTCAATACCATTGGACCCGATTATTACAACTTCAAGTAGCATAATAATATAAAAATAGAAATTATATGTATACTTGCTTATATAAATAAAAATAGAAATTTAAACATCATTTTCAAATTTAAATGATTGATTAATAATTTTTAGTGAGTACAAATTTTTTCCCAACATCATAAATAGTTTTAATGAGACAAAAATAATGTTAAGTAAAACCAAAAATCCTGTTTTTATACCAACAATTTGTAAGAGTTGGGTTTTAGTGAAAAAAGAAGTTATGTTGGGAAAAGTAAGAAGAGATTTGCATCCTTGAAATAATTTTAATTGAAGATCAACACTAATGAAAATATGAGATGCATCAGATCAAATCGTATAAGAAGAACAATTAATGAATGAGTGTAAAGTTAAAAATGATTACGAGTTTAGATTCTTTCCGACAATTCTCACCTAAAATGACACTTCTCACATGATGTCTATATATTAGAGCATCTTCAACAACTTTGCTAAAATAGAAAAAATAGAGGTTATGTTGCCTAAACCTCTCCAACAGCTTTGCTATCTTGTTTGCTATGATAGAAAAAACTTGATTTTTTTTCAAGTTTAGAGAATTTTTAAAACTTGATGATAGAAGAAAGAAATGATTAGTTTATTCAATCCCACCAATAAGATTGACCTTTTATCATTTTATATTAAGTTTTTTAAAAAAGTGTATTGAAAAGATAAATTAGAGAATATTATATTAATAAACTTATGCTAAAATCTCTAAAATAGAAAATATGTTAGAGATGAATGTAATTTTTTTAGAGATTTTAACCTTTTTACTCTATTTTTTTAAAATTATAGAAAACATGCTCTTAGAGCATCTCCAACAGCTTTCCCATTTTGGAGAAAATAAGGAATATGAGGATTTTGGGTGTAAAATCATCTCCAACAGCTTTCCCCCAAAACTTTTCCCAAAATGGGGAAAGTAGGAGATTCCCTAAAATTTTCTCCAAATATGGAGAATACCCCAAAATTAGAATTCTTCAAAATGGGAAATCTGTTGGAGATGGATGTAATTTTTTTGGGGATTTTGACTTTTGTTTTTTCATTTTGGAAAAATTTTAGGGAAGCTGTTGAAGATGCTCTTACTTATTTAAAATAAAATACGAGTAATTTGACAATTACAACGATTTGAATTTTTGATTGGGGTAGGCTAATTACACCCACAAATTTACTAAATACACCCAAAAAGGGTGAGTTGACACCCTCTTATTCCGTGCCAATCATTTTTGATTTAAATATATATATATAATATAACATTTTTGATTAAAAATATATATATAAATATATATAATATAATAATATATATATATATATATTATTTGATATATATTATTTATTTGTTTTATATGTGTTATTCTTTTTATTTAAATATATATATATATATATATATAGTTATTCTTTTTTTGTACATTTTACGTTCTTATCTATATTTATCTTTTGATTTAAATATAGGGAAATTAATTAAAATGCCAAAAGTCCAACTTCAAGTTACCAAAATACCATAAATCTCTCCCAGTTTGCAAAAATGCCATTTTTTCCCGCGATGGATCCTGCGATCGCGGGCCCAGGAACCATTTTTGACACTTTTTGAAACTTGTAGGGACCAATTTTGAAACTTTTGGCCCGCGTTCACCCGCGTCGACCACTGTTCACCATGCGTTCGACCAATTTTATGAATTTAAAATGAAATGTTACACTTTCAACCCCTATACTTATTTACTAAATTTACTTTATACCTTTTACTTTCATTATTTTAATTTTACATTTAACACATATAATCGTTTATTAACTAAAATACGTTTTAATTTTAACAAATTACACCATTATAATCGTCTCTTCGATACGTTCGAAATGAGTCCAATCTTGAATTTTTTTGGATTTATATATTTTAATATATATCATATACAGTTATACACTACATAAAAAAATATTTTTTATATTTAAAATTATACCCTTATAGTTAATTATTTAATTTATGGTACATCTTTTTTTTTTTCAATTTTGTTTTACACTCCTAGCGCATTAACATAATAATCATATATTAACTAATTCATTAAATCGTTTTAAATTATTATTATTTAAATGTGTTTATAGATATCGTGAATGGCAATAGGAGAAGGTTTCACGAGAAGAATATTAAATGGGGTTTTGACAAGTTGGTATCACTTGACTCATTTAAGAATTGTGAAAATGGGTATTTGGCGAATGATGATTAATGTGTGTTTGGAGCTGAAGTATTTGCAGTTACAGAGTATGCACAAAAGGATCGATGTATTTCCAACGTAACTTAGATTAAAATTATCTCCTTCAGTTCAGTCCCGTCCCGTCCCATCCAGTTCAGTCCCGTCCAGTTCCATCCCGTCCCATCTAGTATGCGTACCAAACGCTACCTAAGAGTACCATAAATTAAATAATTAACTATAAGGGTATGAATTTTAAATATAAAATATTTTTTATGTAGTGTATATGATATATATTAAAATATATAAATCCAAAAAAATTCAAGATTGGGCTCATGTCGAACGTATCGAAGAGACGATTACAATGGTGTAATTTGTTAAAATTAAAACGTATTTTTTTAAATTATATTTTATACCATTATAATTAGTTATTTAATTTACTTTATCTCTTCTACTATTGTTTCCAAATCACATATGATTTGATAGGTGTTCCTAACAAACATTTCATCAAAACTACAAGGGTATGAATTGTAAATATTAAAAATATTTTTATGTAGTATATATAATATATAATTAAATAAAAAAATATTCAATATTAGGCTCATTTCGAATGTATCAAAGAGACGATTACAATGGTGTAACTTTATCATTTTTCATTTTATACCCTTATCGTATTAACATAAATAATCGTATATAAACTAAAATATATTAAAAATACATTTTTATTACAAATTATATCATTGTATTCGTCTCGTCAATATATTCGAAAAAATAATTTTGTTTTAAAGCTTTTAAACTTGTACACGATGTATTAAGATTTGTACTTCTTAAATATTCAAGAATAAACGTAAATAAAATTATTTTTAAAGGAGTATATTAGATTAATATAGATAATAACGTAAAATGTAAAAAAAAGAATAATTATATATATATTTCTAATATATATATATATATAACAAAATAATATATATATATATATATTTAAACAAAAAGAATAACAATATATATATACATATAAAACAAATAATATATATATATATATATATATATATATTATATTATATTATATATATATATATATTTAAATTAAAAATGATTGGCACGGAAACAAAGGCATTCAACACCATATTTAGCAAATCAAGGGTGCAATTAGCACCCCTTTTGATTTCATAAAACTAAAATATAATTATAGTAGTCCGCGTTTGAAAATAAATTAAAATAATGAATTAGTTCATGTAACGAGATGCAGTACTACGGTCAAATCAGTTCGTCCCACACCGACCAAAAGAACAATTGCTGGTTGCTTTATATTGCGGAGGTCGTCAATGGACATCGTCCCTTCGGGGACATCCGATAAAATTGGAACGATACAGAGAAGATTAGCATGGCCCCTGCGCAAGGATGACACGCACAAATCGAGAAATGGTCCAAATTTTTTTCATCTTCTTCACCAAAACCCTCGTTTCCTTTTTGGGAGCTGAAGCTGTAATTCGTTTTTGGATTGATCACCTTCTTCACGAGCAACTAGGGCTCCGAATCGATTAAATCCCATTGGCGCCGCAGCTGCAGATTTTATGGAGGTATACATCAAAACTTCAATCTTCGAAAGCAAGCTATCTATGTGTCTGCATTCGCATATGAGTAGATATTTGATTGTGTTTGAACTTCATATCTTACTTTATATATTATACATTTGCACTTGATTAGGGTTTATTGAAAAGTTCATCAAATACACAGCTAGGTCATGTATGCGTGTGGTTCGAACTTCACTTTCTTAGTTGATATATATGATTAGGGCATTCTGAAAATGTTTCATCAACCAGATTGCAAATTATGTGGTTGCTGTAATGAATCTGGTCTTATTTGCTACTGCCAAGTCTCAAATTATGATGTTTAAGATGATTTTGCCACAGAAAAGTGTAATAACAGTATGATGATCTATTGATCTTAAGCAAGGGCTCTGATAACAGGTTGAATACTAATACAAGTGTTCATTCCAAGATTTTGAAGCCATGATCAGATTAAATCTTGCTGTTGGCAAGTAAGGTTGATCTTTGCTTCTGTTTCTCATTTTTTTTGTCCTGTGGCTGTGCATATTGATATTTGTCCTTTGGCATCATAGTTCTGATCAGGCATTTGGATTCTAAGTAACCAATGGTGTAGTTTAGGATGGTCAATCGAAGATCTCTGACTCTTTACCATTTTAACATCTTGCAATTCTCGTATAAATCATATTTACTCGTGCTATCAAGTATCAATTAACAGGGTTGGGTTCCGGTGAGAAGTTAAGGTTAACATAAGAAGCGTGAGAAGTGATTATCAACCGTTGGATGAGAAATTGATGCACATTAGGATGAGATGCAGATGCACCGGATCAATTTCCTTCTAAGCCGCAATTCATGGGAGGGAATTTGATTAAAAGTGATCAGCGACATATCCACTTTTGTCGCTTCTCACGTTAACCTCAACTTCTCACACGATCCTTTGCCTCAATTAATATTTATTTAAGTTTAATTACAGGCTATTGCACAAGTAGTGGTTTCGATAATTTTTATCTTGTGTACACCTGGGTTCTGTGTGGTTTGCGAGATTTGATAGGATTTGGAATTGAATTTCATTCGATTCCTATGTTTGGCTTAAAGGAATGCATGAATTTGAAATCATGGGATTTCATTTAAGTCCTACAAACATGGGATTTAGAAATCTCAAGGGGTAAGTTGGTATTTCGCAGGATTTCATAGAATTTGCTTGTTTTAAAATATGTTAAAAACACTTGTCTTATGATAACCAATTAATAAAAAGATAATTTAATTATTTTTATAATTTGTTTTACAAATTATTTGTGAAAAATAGAATTCAATTACATTCAAAATCCTACAAATCAAATACACCAAAAATTCCAAATCCTTCCATAATATCCAAATCCCTCGAAAACATTCTATCAAACCAAACGGGAAGTTAGTAGTTTTGATCATTTTATCTCAAATTTACTACTTATGGACGTGCAGTCGGTGTGGATGGGATGAAGGGATTACAAGGGTTGAGGGTGGAATAGGTTTTTAGAGTCGAACGATATTTGGAGGGATGTGTGTTTTTCCTTACATTCTCTATGTTTCAATGTACTTTGTTTTCTTTATTCCTTTTCTATAGCTTATGTTTAACTAGTCTTGGTTCATATTTTCATTTTGCTCACACTTTTGCACATAACCTTAGAGTTAAAGGATCGGTGCAAGCATTTTCTTTCACAAATCTATTTTACCCTTGACAATTGACATAGAGTAACAACATTCTCCAAGGATAACAATAGTTGCTATAGGGAGAAAGTATTGAAGGTACAAATACATAAAGGAAGATGTACAACACCAAAGAAAAAATCTACAACAACCAAATGGCCTTTGGCTTGGGTTCAAACCTCACCAAAGGTGAAGAGGGTGTGTGAGTCTATTTGTTGCATTTTCCGTATAAAAATATTATATACTTTAAAAAAATCTACAACAAAGATCTACGATTTATAAAGAATAAAAACAGAGAAGGAAGCAAAGTTCTCGTTTTGGTACATCATATAAATGGGAGGGCAAGGTGATCATTCGATGGTTGGTGAATGATCCCGTCAGAAGCCGGTGGAATTGGAAATACCTAATTCAACTAGAAAAACATATAAATTAAATAAGAAAGTACCCATATGTTGATTTCTGGATCTGTGAGTTTGATTGCAAATTTTATGAGTGCTCATTAATTTGTCAAACTTTGAACCTGAAAAATGATACCATGAAACTATACTCGTGATACAATAAAGTAAAATATGATCTGAATAGTAATACAATAAAGTAATGACGACACAAAGGAACAGACATACGATTTTCGTTGAAGTTAGAGGAAAACCAATATGGGTAAACGAAAGTCACCCGCCCTAGCGCACTACACCCTCCATTTGCTTGCGTCAATCTTCAATTTTATCTTGAAGCAAAAATACCGGAGCTATACTAGGATAGATGGCACATTGTGTTAAATTTGTGTGTTCCGCATTTGAGCACATGTTTGAAGTTCAGTTTCTTAGTTTATTTGTCTCTACACTTTCACTATGCACTTAGATTGGGGTATGTTGAGCATGTTTTATCAAATACACTTCATAGATCATTTATATGTACATTTCCAACTTAACTTTGGGTGTTTGAGAACTAGTAAACCGCAAGTTATAGATTTTGTTAGGGCTTCCTAATGAAGGGTTGGGTTCCGGTGAGAATGAAAGTTATGGTGAGAAGGGTAAGAAGGGATCTCCACCCTTGGATGCACATTAGGATGAGATGCACCGGATCAATTCCTGTATCAAGAGCGATTCATGGGTGGGGGTGAGATTAAAAGTGATCAAGGGTCCAGATCCCTTCATACCTTCTCACCTTAACTCTTCTTCTCTCACGATCCTTCGTGTGTTCAATTTATCAGCAAAAGTAGTTCATATATAAACATTATATACTTTAAAACAAGTACGAGTTCGGCTTACCAAAAATATAGTGAGATTGATACTTTATGCTATGGTTTTGATCCTTAGTTGAATATCCAATGCTTTAAGATTATTCTTGCTTTATGTAACTATACATATTTTGTTTGGTTTGCTCATTATATCATCGGTTACATTTGGTGATTCCAAGCACCACCCATCTGCCCCTGCGACACACGATTTACTTTCCATGATGGTCGTGGGACCGGTATTTGCAGAATTTCACTATGATCTTATTAGGGTTATAAGTTATTGTCTTGATGGTTGTTTCTTTTTATTTGCATAATCTAAGAAGCGAAAAATTACAGAAACTGGGAAAACGAAGACCAACACCTGGAGCCTGGTGGTTTGGATGCGTTAGCCACGGCTGCAGATATCATTGGCTCCACAAATCATTGTATCCGTGCACAATGGCAGAACTTGCTTGAAGGACTTGTACCCAACGGTACAAGTGGCATCAAAGACGGGCAGATTCAGACAAACAACATGGTCGTTGAAGGTAGTTGATCTCGGGCTTAAATAAACATATTGGGTTAACTTTTTCTAAAATATAGCCATCAAAATTGGTTTTCTTCAAAAATGAAGCCTGACATCTCAGGCCACCTTTTTCTCGCGGTATCAGATTTTTTCTGACAAAAAAACAATTTTTAGGAAAACTTCAAGCTTGCGGCCGCAAGTTGCGGTTTTGACTTTGGGGATGTAAAAGGTTTTCCCCCTAATTTGTGAGAAAAAGTCCGACACCGCAAAGAAAAGGTGGGTTGCGGTGTCAGATTTGCGGGATTCCGGACATTTTTAAAAAAAATGGTGGCTTAATTTTAAAAAAGTTAACTCAATATGGCTATTTATGTAAATTTTTCACGACAAGGGAAAGGGATGGTAATTGACCGGGCCTAAAAAAATCTGGTCCGGTTAGCAACCCGGTCTGGACCAAAAGGACCGGGTTTTTTTGTCCATCTTCAGTTACAACCATTAATCGGTTTCCCACCCTTAATTCTCGTTTTGCCCCCATAGTAGTCATACATCTAGAGTTTTCATGAAACGAGAAGGCCTCAATTTTTTATTTCTTTTTAGTGTTTCTATATGTATAAGATCACCGATGTAAGGCTTAATCGCATGGCGGAGGCCGGAGGTGGCCTTTGTTGTTTCCCATTATATATATAAAGATAGAGTTTTCGTATGTTTGATGTGTTCTCGCTTATGGTACCATTGTGGATGGTGGTCTTGTGTTCATTGAGGATTCCATCTAAGCTGAGTTGTGTGAAAGGCACGGTTCGATCTGGTCCAATCTAATCTATCGTGATTAAGAGTCGGGCTAAGGGGATGTTTGGGACTGCTTATTTTTTTGACTTATTTGCTTATTGTTTTTTTTCACCGCAAATAAGCTATTTTTAGTGTTTAGATTGGAAAAAAAGAGAAGTGCTTATGACTTTTTCCCACCACAAATAAGTTGTTTTTGATAAGTTAATTCATTATAACTTATTTGAAACTGCTTATAACTTATTTGTTCAAATTACATTTTTACTCAACTCCTTTTTAGACATAAGTTGATAAGCATTTTTTAAAATAAGCATAAGTTGTTTTAAATAAGCAATCCAAACACCCCCTAAATCATTTATTGGAAATGGAAGAATAAAGTTTGATGTTCATAGATGTCACCATGTGAGTGTAAAAGAAGTTCATTTACCAATAAAAAGCTGCATTGTTAGGCCTTCGGTACCGCGTACGGGATGGGGCTCGGGATGGGCTCGGGATGGGCGGGAATGGGGTACGGGTCATGTGGGGATGGCGGGGCGGGGATGATTCCGGGGATGGGATCCCGGATCATCCCGAAGGTTTTTAAAAAAAAAATTTTAATTAAATTTTTAAAAATGTAACCGTTGAACGGCTATTTGTAAAAAAAATTTATTTTTCTCAATTTAATCCCACTATATATTTAACCCTCAACCTCTTATTTCTCACACCTCTCAACCTCTTATTTCTCACACCTCTCAAATTCTCTCAACCTCTTATTTCTCACACCTCTCAAACTCTCTCAAATTCTCTCAACCTCTTATTTTTCACACCTCTCTCGAACGAGATAAACGATTTGAGAAAGACTTCGAGTATTTCATAACCCCGCATGATCACCTTACGGGAAACGCTTTGAGGGCTACTTTAGCGAGAAAAGAGCAAATCCAAAAATTTCATAATTGGTAGTGTTTTGTATTTTGTAATTTTTATTTTTAATGAATGATATGAATTTTAATTTTTATTATTTATCTTATTTTTATTTATTAAAAAATATATAAATATTTTTATTTTGTTAAATAATTAAATGTATAAATAAAAGAATTAAAATAAATGAGGTGGCAAAAGGGTTTGAGGGAATGGGGTACGAGTGTTTAGGGATCGTTAGGGATCGAGTGAGGGATGGAAGAAAAGCTGATGTGGCGCTGATGTGGAGTGGAATCTTTGAAAGATGCTGTCCATGGGGTACTGATGGCCTGAGTCCTTTCTTTTTTAAAGATTATTGTTGTATTTTATTGATAATTAGTGGTATAGTAAAATAAATATAAATAATATATTATTAGGGCAAAAAGTTGATTACCGGCAATCTTAACCGGCTTCATACGGTGTAACACCCAGAAAATCCTTGTTAGTAATAATAGTCCTAATATTTCTTTATATTTTGACTTCTTAGATTATAATTGAATTCCTAAGAAATTTCCGTGATTGTTACTTGTTATTTGAGAACTTCCGATAGAAATCCGTAAATTTATTCCTTAAGGAAATTAATGAAAAATAGATGATAAAGTTAAATATTAGATTTTATGGATTAGTTGGATGGGTAATTTGAATACGAGTCCAACGGTACTTTCCGGGGTAAAAACGGAGTTTTAACGAAGAAGTTACGGCCAAATCAGTGGAAATTGAGAAACTAGCAAACAGAAGCTGGCACCGATGCATTGGCGCGGGGATCGGCGCCGAGCACCTGACGTGTTAAAAGGGGGTTAAAACCCACCTCTTAGTCCTTGGTCATTCATTCCTTCACTTAGAACTCTCAAATCAGATTGTTTGCTCTGCTCTTTACCTCTTAGGCGATTTTCCATCTAAAATTAAGGTAAACTCTTATATCTCAATCCTAATTCAATTCAAACAACTATTAGATGAATCTTACCAATTAAACTTGATTTAGGGCATTACATCTTCATCTTTCTTCTTGGAGTGTTTGAGTTCAAATCATCAAGATAGGGTTATTTAAATTGAAGATTTAAGGTGAGTAACTTGTATCTAATTAATTGTATTACACCTTATTATCATTCTTTATCTTGATTTGTTATTGTTAATGAGAAATCTTGGTTAATAAGCTCTTAATGGATAAGAGGGAAACAAGAAGAGTTCAAGTAAGTTATGGTGGATTAATTGTGTTCTACTATTTAGAATGCCATGGTAAATGTTAGTGTTAAAGGTTTGGATTTGATTATACATCATTGGTATGTGATTATGATGATGGCTTAATATATGTCTTAATGAAGTAATGATGGCTTAATGGTCAAAATGGACCTATTATTGAATTGTAAACATGGATGTTTATTATTGATATTATATAGAATGTGATTTAATACATATGGATGTATATGAACTACATGGAAGTAGTATTGATCATGTTAAATGGTTGGACCATTGTTATGTGTTAAATATGTTTGAATATTATTTGGATTAATATATTTGGTATTCACATAATTGGAGGAGCACCTAGTAGGCATTGGAGGATATATTCTTACACACCGTGGGGTAAGTGTAATTGATTCATACCTTCGGATAACGTGGGGTTTTCCTTTTGTGTCATGCATTGTGACAATATCGTGGGGTACCGATCAAGGTATATCTTCCATTATGATGTAACTGGGTAGCAATATGGGCCTTCTCCATGGAATCCAATTTGTGAATGTATCGAATTGTTATTCCTACATGCTATGATTATGCTCTATGTGCTATGTGTAAACCTCACTTAGGCTTTAAAAGCCTAACACTTGTTATGTGTTTTATGTGTTACAGATATTAGTGGTTCCGGACACAAGAAGGTTTAGACTGGGGTTGTGAGCATGGGATCATTGTTGGAGAGTTAAAGATTTGAAGATTAATGATAGAACTTTCCGACACTTTTTGTAAATCTGATTTCTATAGTAGAGATCAGATAAGCTAGCGGTCCATTAGTAGTTATAATTATCTAAATCTTCGTATTAGTGGTTATGTAATGATAATTATGTTTACTTTTACTTTAGAAATGTGTACCACTCTTCCGTTTTATGGAAGTTTTTGTTGACCCCTGTTTTGGGGTGTTACAAGTTGGTATTGGAGCTCTAGTTTAAGTGAACTAGGTATGACTATAGTATGCCTAGACTTAAGCTGAAAATAATAAGATTGAATAGTGTTGAATGGGTAGATAACATAGGATGGGAGAGTGTTAGGAATTGTGGAAATACATTTGTTGAAAATTATAATGATGGTAATAAGAATACTTGTATATTACATGTTCATAATTTCATCTAGCTAATGTTATTATGAATATGTTGTTATGTAAGTGTACTTGATCTCTATTATTATGGTAATTGATAAGTGTATTAGTACACAAAATTAGTCTAATTCTTACCTTATTCTCGCGTGCTTGACAGACTGAAATGGTAAATACTCGAAGTCATGTGCAGCGACCACCTGAAGGTCAGACATCATCTGAATCTACTGCTGACCAGCCTGAAAATCGAGCAGCAGCTAGACATTCTCCGAGACCGCGTAATTTAGGCGGAGGAACAGAAAATGTATCGAGACTCAACATTGGTACCTCGAACCCAGTAACGGAAGAAGACGCTCTTGAAACTCGGTTGAGGAATAGTATGCTCCGAGCCATGGAATCTGCTATGACTCAACAACAGGAACGATTTATGAAAATGTTAGATGATAGAGATAACAGCATTCGACAACGCGAGACGATTGCAGAAAATGCTTTGAATGGGCAAGGTAATTTGGAAAATACTTTAAATACGGAAACATATACGATTATTCGGGAAGGAAGAAAGGAACGGAGATGCACATACAAGACATTTTTGGGATGTAAACCTCCAGAGTTTGCAGGAACTACTGATCCCACCAAATGTATGAACTGGATTCGAGAAGTTGAGATATCTTTTGAAGCAAGCGAATGTGAAGACTCTCAAATAGTTAAATTTGCATCTCATCTCCTTAAGGGTGAAGCTCTTACGTGGTGGAATCTTACACGTTCATCAATCGCACCTGCATTATTGGCCAAATTCACGTGGGCAGCTTTCAAAAAGAAAATTCTTGAAAAGTATTGTAGTGAGCGGGCATTAGACAAGATTGAGGATGAGTTCCGTGGGATGAAGAAAGGAGATATGTCAGTTATGGAATACTCAAGATTGTTTCTGGAGAAGTTAAATTTGGTGGAACACTTAGCTCCTGACGAGAAAACAAAGATAAAGACGTATCAAAGGGGATTACCGGCTAGTATGAAAACTGCTTTGAGAAATGCTAAGGTTTCAACCATACAAGAAGCAATTGAAGAATCTTTGCGGATAGAAGATGATTTGGTTCAAGGAAAGTTGGAGAGTGGACCAATAAGTGAGAAAAGGAAATGGGAAGGGTCGTCTGGAAATTTTCGTCAACAAAGACCATTCATGGGGAATAAAGGTGGAGATAGTCGTAACGAGGCTAGATGGTGTAATCAATGCAGGAAATCTCATGTGGGTCTGTGTAACACTCGTCAGTATCAGGGTCCTCTAACTTGTAGCAAATGTGGAAAAGTTGGGCACTTAATGCGGGATTGTTCAATAAAAGGGGTAATTTGTTTTGAATGCCGTGAGTCGGGTCATGTGAAGAGAGATTGCCCAAGGTTAAAGACAGGCGGATCTGGGAAACCCAAGTCAGAACCACCAAAGGCAACGGGAAGGGCATTTCAAATGTCGACTGATGAGGCTAGAAGTTCAAAAGATGTGGTGTCGGGTACATTTCTTCTAACTCCGTACTTGCGCGTGTTTTATTTTATTCTGGTGCAAGTTATTCATTTGTCTCATTATCATTTATTCAAAAGTTAAATTTGCCTGTTAGTCAGTTAGAAGAAGCTTTGTTAGTAGAAATAGCTAATGGTGAAAATGTTGTGGTAAGAGATGTTTTGCGAAGATGTCCGCTAGGGATAGAAGGGAAGAATTTTCCAATAGATTTAATGCCAATTTTGATTGGGGATTTTGATGTAGTGGTTGGGATGGATTGGTTAGCAGAAATTCAAGCTGAAATTGTGTGTGCTAAGAAGTTAATTCGTATACCATCTTCTGACGAAAACCCTATTGTTATATATGGAGATCGGAGGAAGGGAGAAATGGCGTTTATGACTATGCTAAAGGTGCGAAAACGTGTATTAAAAGGTTGTAAGTCATTCTTGGCATATGTGATTGATGCTAAGATGGAAAAGAAGAAAGTGGAAGATGTGAAAGTCGTGTGCGAGTTTCTTGACGTATTTCCCGAAGAATTGCCAGGTTTACCACCAGATCGTCAAGTAGAGTTCAAGATAGACTTGATGCCGGGAGCGTCTCCGATTGCTAAAACACCTTATCGCTTGGCTCCGATGGAAGTAAAAGAGATGATGGCACAGTTACAAGAACTCTTGGATAAGGGATTTGTGAGACCGAGTTCGTCACCGTGGGGAGCACCAGTTTTGTTTGTAAAGAAGAAAGATGGCTCAATGCGTATGTGTATAGATTATAGAGAACTGAACAAGGTAAACGTGAAGAACAAATATCCACTTCCCAGAATCGATGACTTATTTGATCAATTGCAAGGAGCGACATGTTTTTCAAAGATTGATTTACGTTCGGGTTATCACCAAGTAAGGGTGAAAGAAGACGACATTCCAAAGACGGCGCTTCGAACCCGTTATGGTCATTATGAATTCCTAGTAATGCCATTCGGTTTGACGAATGCACCGGCGGTGTTCATGGACATGATGAATCGGGTGTGCCGACCTTTTCTCGATAAATCGGTAATTGTTTTTATCGATGATATATTGGTGTACTCTAAGAATGAAGCGGATCACGAATCTCATCTCCGTGAAGTGTTAGAGACATTAAGAAAAGAGAAACTTTACGCGAAATTTTCGAAATGTGATTTTTGGTTGCAAGAGATACAGTTCTTGGGTCATGTAGTTACTCAAGATGGGGTGAAGGTGGATTCTTCAAAGATCGAGGCAATTATGACATGGGAACCGCCCAAGAGTCCGAGTGAAATACGAAGCTTCTTGGGATTGGTGGGATACTACCGAAGGTTTATTCAAGACTTCTCAAAGATCGCATCTCCTTTGACAGCTTTGACTCGGAAGAATGTGAATTTTATTTGGACCGAAACTCAAGAAGAGGCTTTCTGTACCCTTCAAAAGAAACTGTGTGAAGCACCTGTTTTATCTTTGCCTAAAGGATCAGAAGATTTTGTGGTTTACAGTGATGCATCTAAAATGGGTTTGGGTTGTGTTTTAATGCAACGAGGAAAAGTAATAGCCTATGCTTTGATAACGCCACTTTTTGGCGTTATTTTCGGTTCTCAAACCAACGAGATTGGCTTGTACCCAAGTAAAAAGGCGGGTATTTTACGGTTTATTGAGTGATTTACGCAGGTTATATAAAAGGCGGCATTCCTCGGAAATAGAAGCGAAAAAGAGCCCAAAACGAGTCAAAACGAAGCCTAACGGAAGCCCAAAAGCCAAGCCCAAGACCCGCGACCGAACCAGGACCCGACCCGTGAACCAGAACCGACCCAGAGCAGCCTCTGGGAGGCGCGCGACTTTCCACGCGACTTGCAAGTCGCGTGGAAGGCCGTGTAAGCCTCTGTTTGCGGATTTCAGCTTTTTATTTCGGGATTTAGGTCACTTTTTCGGTATCGAACTTACGGCAGACGATCCAGGGCAGTTCGGGGGCGATTTCCAGAGCCACGTGACACCATTTGGAGCGAAGATTGAGAACCAATCGAAGAAACGTTTACGACGCGAAGTAGATTCAAGCACGGGAAAGGGAGTTCATCAATTCATCTTACACTGTCACCACGATCACGTTACCATGTTTTCTCATACTTTCGTTTCCTTTTCTTTTGTGTTTGAATCCCCCAACATCATGAACTAACTTTAAGATGTTGGGGGTTGGATTGAATTAGGATTGAACATATAGATGGATGACGAATGATTCTTATCAGTTTTTCCAATTAATGAATGCATGTGATTTTGTTCTTAATGCCTTTGTGAGCGTAGCTAACTTACAATTGTTTTATTGTTGTCAATTATGTTCGAGAGAATTAATCGAGATCTAGAATTAGGAATTACATGTCTAAAGGTAAGAAAGGATAGAGATATACCGAGTAAAACTTTAGTCTCATAATAACCTACGCTTAATGTGTTTTGAACTACATAGGGTGAGATCGAGAGATTAACCTTGTGTTTGTTTTCGAAATAAACTTCATGGTAGCTTGAGAAAGCACCATGTCTTACAAATATAATTGTTGTTACTTGAGAGAGAGCAATGGTTAGATCAAGGTTGAGTATTCATTTACGGAATTAACTGGTATTTGTCTTTAGTCTGATATTCATATGTGAAACCTAAGGATATCCAACCCTCAACTGTTTCTCCATCTGAATTCCAAAACTGCTTACTAGTTGTCTGGTGTTTGTTTGACTTTAATTTCTGCATTACATTAGTTTATAAAACCAACCTCCAATTTGACAGCCCAGTTAATAGTTCTTGTAGTAATTGTGATATTTAGTTCCTAGTTCCCCGTGATTCGATACTCGTACTTCCGTACACTATTACTTGACTTCGACCCGTACACTTGCGGTAAGAATCCGCGGGGTGTCAAAACCTCGTGTCAAGTTTTTGGCGCCGTTGCCGGGGAACTAGTTGCAGCTAATAGCACTACTAGCTATACGCGCTATTAGATTGGGCATTTTATTTTCTTGTCATTTTATTTTATTCACTTTCAGTTTCTGGATTATTGACTTTGTTTTCTTCGTTTCAGGTGCTACTTGGTTTATGCCAAGGAAAACCCGAGGGAAAGAACTCGAGCCTATCGACCCAGAAATCGAAAGAACTACCCGTCGTCTACGGAAAGAAGCTAAAGCTAAGCAAAACCTTAAATTCGAAATGTCAGACGACGAGAGACCACCTCGCCGCAATAACCCACCACCACCACCTCCGGAGAGAGTTCCGATGCGGTCGTTCGCCGATCCTAATGTGGCGGCCGCACGGATAGGCATTCAAGCGCCCACTACCGGGGCGAACTATTTCGAGCTGAAGCCAAGCACCATTGTGATGGTGCAACAGAACCAATACGGAGGGACGCCAACCGAGGATCCTCACGCACACCTTCGTGCATTCGAGAGGATCTGCAATACATTCAAGATTAATGGTATGAACGAGGACGCGATCAAGCTGAGATTGTTTGGGTTTTCACTCAAGGGTCGAGCCGAGACATGGACCGAGAGCATCCAACCAGATTCGATCACTACTTGGGCACAGTTGAAAGCAGCTTTCCTCCAAAAGTTCTTTCCACCGAGCAGAACCTCCCAACTAATGGCGGAGATCACCCATTTTTCTCAATGGGGCCAGGAAACGTTATATGAGGCATGGGAGCGTTATAAGGACATGATCAAGAAATGTCCGCACCATGGGCTACAAGGCTGGGTCATCATCCAGACCTTCTTTAGTGGGCTCCACCCACAATTTAAGAACGACATCACTGCTGCCGCGGGTGGAGCTTTAATGGACAAATCATATGAGGAAGCGTGCGAGCTGATTGAGAACCTAGCCGAACATAGTTTCTCCACGCCGAGATCAGCGGTAAGACGAGTCGCAAGTGTCCAAGAAGGTAATGAGATGAGTGAGCTGAAAGCTCAACTAGCTTTTCTCACGAATCAACTGAATGGAGGGAATATTCAAGAACCTGATCAGGTTCATTTTGTGGCCAACCGGAACCAACCGAGAAACGATCCTTTCTCGAATACGTATAACGAGGGGTGGAAAAAGCACCCCAATCTCTCATGGAATCAGCCGGGTCCACAACCAGGTAACTTTTCTAACTCTTCCAACTCATTTAATACTAACAGTGTGTACCGCCCTCCAGGTTTTCAACAAAGGAACGAAGGACCGTCCGGAGAGAAGAAGCCGGGACTCGAGGACATGATGATGAAGTTCATGTCTAAAATGGACACTACAGTCGGGGGGTTAGCAACTACAGTCGAGGGATTAGTCAGTACAGTCAACACTGTCAAAGCGGCTACCGAGCAAAACACCGCCGCCATCAAGATCCTCGAGAGGCAAGTGGGGCAGATTTCCGAAACCCTACAAAACCGAGCCCCCGGAAAACTGCCGAGTCAACCCGAAAGACAAAACCGGGAACACTGCAATGCCATCTACCTTAGAGATGGCAAGGAGCTGAATGACGAGCCAGCAAAGGAAGCCGAAGATGATGTAGAGATCATTGATATGGACAAGTTAGAAGCTGAAGAGAGTGAGAAGAGTGAAGAGAAGAAGAAAGAGGTGACACCACCGGTCAAGCCGGAAATCCCGAGAGTACCCTACCCAAGCAGGCTGAAAGCGAATAAAGACCAGGTTCATTTTTCTAAATTTCTTGATGTCTTTAAAAAGCTAACTATCAATATTCCTTTTGCAGACGCGCTCACACAAATGCCCTCCTACGCTAAGTTCATGAAGGAGATTATATCGAAGAAGAGGGCACTTGATCACCAGGCCACCGTTGCACTCACTGAAGAGTGCAGCGCCATATTCCAGAATAAGCTTCCCTAGAAGCTCAAGGATCCAGGGAGTTTCTCTATCCCTATTCAAATTGGGGACTTTTCTTTTACTAAAGTTTTATGTGATTTAGGGGCTAGTATAAATCTGATGCCTCTGTCTATTTTCAGGAAACTTGGCCTGGGTGAGGTGAGCCCAACATACATGACTTTGAAGCTGGCTGATCGCTCGATAAGGTACCCGTACGGGGTGGTTGAGGATGTGCTGATAAAAGTAGGTAAGTTTTACTTCCCTGTCGACTTTGTAGTGATAGATATAGACGAGGATGAAGAAGCCCCGTTAATTCTGGGGAGATCCTTCTTGGCCACGAGTCGAGCACTGATTGATATGGAAGAGGGTGAAATCACGTTCCGAGTCGGTGGTGAGAACGTGAGATTCAAGCTGATGGAAAGAGGAAGTGGTGAAAGAGGAGGAGGACCGAAGATGAAAGAATCCGCAAAGAATCGCAGGTGTGGGCGATCTAACTCCGCGGATACTGAACCGAGTTGAAACCGCACAGTCGTGCCACGACTTTAAATAAGGCGTTGGGTGGGAGGCAACCCACCAAGGTTAGTGTTTCTTTCTGATTTTTATTTTTGAGTGTTTTCAAATAATGAAAAAGCCATAAAAATCGAAAAATCGAAAAAAAAATGTCAAAAAAAATAGCTGAACAGGGACATACGCGACTTGTCACGCGGTTTGCATACCGCGCAGCAAGTCGCGGGGCCCTCTGTTGGTTTTCTGAAACAGAGGGTTACGCGATTTTCCACGCGACTTGCAAGTCGCGGGCTAAACCGCGTGAGTCCCTTTTGTCCTGTTTTTCGTTTTTCGTGCAGTTTTTGTTCCCTTTCTTGCTTTGTGTGTTTCCTGTTTTTGTTTTGTGTCTTTCCCTTGTCTTGCATGTGCTCCGTCTTCTCCCTTAAGTGCTCAACCAATCAAGAATCCTCCGGCCGGGCAAAACAGGTATGTTCTAAATCTTTCTGCTAAAAGAGTGGTGTTTGATGTGTGTTCTATTTTAATTGCTCGAGATGCAACAAACCTAAGTTTCACTTACGTTTGGGGTGCCTCATTTTTGAACCATCTACACACTCACATTAGACCTTGTGCCAACCTCAGTTGTACCGAGGTTTGGGGTTGGCTTTTATTTGGCAAACCTAGGCCATGGCCTAGGTTTGGGGTGCCCACTTTAGAAATTTTGGGATTTCTTTTTGCTTGCTACGTTAATGTTTACCCGCCCTTTTTATAACTGTAAATAACTGCACAATGATTGAGTCGCATCACCTACGACTTTGCTTGCACATTGGGGACAATGTGTGAGTAAGGTTTGGGGTTGCCCAATCGGGCCCAAGCTTATGCACATAGATTTCCTGCATTTCTGAGTGTCTAGATCAAAGTAGCTAAATTTTTTGTTTTGAATGATTGAGACCGACCATTGGGGGAAGAATCTTGTGATAGCGACGTGACCGTTAGGGAAGGACCGGGAAAGGATATGACTAGGGACATTAGTGGAGACCACCCAATAGTGAGATTTTGAGCCTAAAAGACGTTTTTCATTTCGAGGGATTTATACACTTAAGTTACATACACTTTCTCGAATTCCTTGTCGTGAATGTAGAATGATCTCGCTACATTATTGCATTGAGTAGCAAAGACAACCATCGGGATATTAGGTGAGGGTATAGTAGACCATATCGTGTGGACCTTAAGAAATGATTCCAGGCATTGTGTGTTTGGTTAACCTTTTTAGCTATCGTTTCCCTGTTTACCCTTAGTGTGTATCCATAGCCATTTTGCAGCCAAACACCCACCTTATTCCTTTCTAAACCCATCATTCACCCTTTAGCCAAAAGCCTTAGCCAACCCTTATCCGAAAGTGTGTCAATCGGAAGCAGTAATGAACCAATAGAGTGAGAGCATAAAAGAAGAACTCCGGCCAGCAATGAGAATAAAACGGGTCAATGTAACCCGAGAAGTAGAAAAGAGGACCAATGAAGTCCCAAAAAAAAATTGCAGTTACTTAGATATTATCTATAGCAGAAAATAAGAGAGTCAAAGCAACTCCAATAGTGACGAAGAGGGCCAAATAAGAGAGCGAAAAACTATAGAGTTCGGAACTGCCAATGATTGACATGCCAAGGATATTTGAACCTTCTTACCCGTCGTTTCATAACCATAGCCTTAGCCCCATTACAACCCGTGTAAAGACCTGGATGATCTTTTGGAAAATGTGATTACGGTTTACGACTACCTTTACCGATATTCCCTATCTTGCTACTTGATTCCGTCTGAGATCAAAATTTTGGACATTTGTGCGTCTTTCTTGAGAGTTGTCATGACATTTGAGCATTCTTGCACATAACCTCCTTAAACATGACAACACGAGCGATAACCTAGGTTCGAGTGAAAAGAGAGTATCCCGTGAGGTAGGGTCGAGGCGAAATGTTTTCCCTAGTATGTTTGGACCTAGTCTAACCCTGATGTGATCGGAACAGTCACGAATTCAACTCCCAATGGAAGGTCATAGGTCAAACGAAATGAGAATGAGGCGAGAGTGAGATAGATATTCACGGGTATGGGAAATCACCGATGCATCACTTGGTACCGATTGGAATTGTGCAATTATTATTCTTTCTGAGATATATGCTTTTATTCTGTTTTGTTGCTAATTTGCTTGGGGACAAGCAACGCTCGGTTTGGGGTTGTTGATAACGCCACTTTTTGGCGTTATTTTCGGTTCTCAAACCAACGAGATTGGCTTGTACCCAAGTAAAAAGGCGGGTATTTTACGGTTTATTGAGTGATTTACGCAGGTTATATAAAAGGCGGCATTCCTCGGAAATAGAAGCGAAAAAGAGCCCAAAACGAGTCAAAATGAAGCCTAACGGAAGCCCAAAAGCCAAGCCCAAGACCCGCGACCGAACCAGGACCCGACCCGTGAACCAGAACCGACCCAGAGCAGCCTCTGGGAGGCGCGCGACTTTCCACGCGACTTGCAAGTCGCGTGGAAGGCCGCGTAAGCCTCTGTTTGCGGATTTCAGCTTTTTATTTCGGGATTTAGGTCACTTTTTCGGTATCGAACTTACGGCAGACGATCCAGGGCAGTTCGGGGGCGATTTCCAGAGCCACGTGACACCATTTGGAGCGAAGATTGAGAACCAATCGAAGAAACGTTTACGACGCGAAGTAGATTCAAGCACGGGAAAGGGAGTTCATCAATTCATCTTACAATGTCACCACGATCACGTTACCATGTTTTCTCATACTTTCGTTTCCTTTTCTTTTGTGTTTGAATCCCCCAACATCATGAACTAACTTTAAGATGTTGGGGGTTGGATTGAATTAGGATTGAACATATAGATGGATGACGAATGATTCTTATCAGTTTTTCCAATTAATGAATGCATGTGATTTTGTTCTTAATGCCTTTGTGAGCGTAGCTAACTTACAATTGTTTTATTGTTGTCAATTATGTTCGAGAGAATTAATTGAGATCTAGAATTAGGAATTACATGTCTAAAGGTAAGAAAGGATAGAGATATACCGAGTAAAACTTTAGTCTCATAATAACCTACGCTTAATGTGTTTTGAACTACATAGGGTGAGATCGAGAGATTAACCTTGTGTTTGTTTTCGAAATAAACTTCATGGTAGCTTGAGAAAGCACCATGTCTTACAAATATAACTGTTGTTACTTGAGAGAGAGCAATGGTTAGATCAAGGTTGAGTATTCATTTACGGAATTAACTGGTATTTGTCTTTAGTCTGATATTCATATGTGAAACCTAAGGATATCCAACCCTCAACTGTTTCTCCATCTGAATTCCAAAACTGCTTACTAGTTGTCTGGTGTTTGTTTGACTTTAATTTCTGCATTACATTAGTTTATAAAACCAACCTCCAATTTGACAGCCCAGTTAATAGTTCTTGTAGTAATTGTGATATTTAGTTCCTAGTTCCACGTGATTCGATACTCGTACTTCCGTACACTATTACTTGACTTCGACCCGTACACTTGCGGTAAGAATCCGCGGGGTGTCAAAACCTCGTGTCATGCTTCGAGGCAACTCAAGGTGCACGAAAAGAATTACCCCACTCATGATTTAGAATTGGCCGCAGTAGTTTTTGCATTAAAGTTGTGGCGACACTATCTCTATGGTACCAAGTGCACATTGTATACTGATCATAAAAGTTTGAAGTACATCTTCGACCAAAAGGAGTTGAATATGAGACAACGAAGGTGGTTGAAATTACTCAAGGATTATGATTGTGAACTGCTTTATCATCCCGGTAAAGCCAATGTCGTTGCTGATGCTTTAAGCCGGAAAGAGTGTGGTAGGGGTCTACGAGCAGATTTTGCTAAAATTGACATTGTATCAAGTTTGATTGATCGCATAAGACTCGCGCAAGTGGAAGCATTGAAAGAAGAAAATCTTAAGGATGAAGTGATGGTGAAGCAGAAACAGTTGCTAACTGAAGATAGCCGTGGGGTTAAACTGTTCAATGGGCGAGTATGGATACCAAAGATCGGCAAGAATAGAAAGTTACTTATGGATGAAGTTCATAAATCCAAGTACTCTATTCATCCCGGGAGCACCAAAATGTATAGAGATCTAAAATTGCAATATTGGTGGCCGGTTATGAAGTTGGATGTGGCGCAGGATGTAAGTGAATGCACAACTTGTTCTCAAGTAAAAGCTCAACATCAGTTACCTTATGGTAAATTGCAGCCTTTGGAAATACCCGAGTGGAAATGGGAAAAGATCACAATGGACTTCGTAACAAAATTACCTAGAACTTTGAAAGGTAATAATACCATATGGGTGATTGTGGATCGATTGACGAAAAGTGCACATTTCTTGGCAATGCGAGAATCCTCATCAATGGATACGTTGGCAAAACTTTACATTGATGAAGTGGTTTCACGACATGGTGTGCCTGTATCCATAGTTTCTGATAGGGACAGTCGGTTCACGTCATGATTTTGGCAAGCACTACAAGAAGAACTTGGTACTAGATTGAATCTGAGCACGGCTTATCACCCGCAGACAGATGGTCAAAGTGAAAGGACCATTCAAACTCTAGAAGATATGTTGAGGGCTTGTGTAATCGAATTTGGTGGAAATTGGGACGCGCATCTACCATTAATAGAGTTTGCTTACAACAATAGTTACCATTCTAGCTTGAAGGTAGCACCATTTGAAGCACTCTATGGGAGGAAGTGTAGGACTCCGGCTTGTTGGTTGGAAGCGGGAGAGAAACAGTTTGCTGGACCGGAAATTGTTCAAGAAACGGCGGACAAGGTCAAGATTATTAGAGAACGATTAAAGGCGGCCCAAGATCGACAAGTGAGTTATGCAAACAAGAAAAGGAAACCAATTGAATTCCAAGTGGGGGAGCGAGTAATGTTAAAGGTATCTCCGTGGAAAGGGTTAATCCGATTTGGAAAAAGGGAAAGTTGAGTCCTCGTTTCCTTGGCCCGTTTACTATTTTGGAACGTGTGGGTTTGCAAGCTTATAAGTTAGACTTACCTCCAGAAATGAACGGAATTCATCCGACTTTTCACGTTTGTTATTTGCGTAAGTGTTTTGGTCATGAAGAAAATGTGATACCATTATCAGAAATTAGAGTGGAAAACAAGCATTGTATAGAAGAACCCGAAGCTATTTTGGAGCGTTCGACTAAAGGAACTCGACGCAAAGAAATCAATATGGTCAAGGTGCAATGGAAACATCACCGTGGAGCTAATATCACATGGGAGCCGGAAGAGAATATGAAGCGACGATATCCACATTTGTTTTCTTAATCTAAGATTTCGAGGACGAAATCTATTTCAAGTGGGGGAGAATTGTAACACCCGGAAAATCCTTGTTAGTAATAATAGTCCTAATATTTCTTTATATTTTGACTTCTTAGATTATAATTGAATTCCTAAGAAATTTCCGTGATTGTTAGTTGTTATTTGAGAACTTCCGATAGAAATCCGTAAATTTATTCCTTAAGGAAATTAATGAAAAATAGATGATAAAGTTAAATATTAGATTTTATGGATTAGTTGGATGGGTAATTTGAATACGAGTCCAACGGTACTTTCCAGGGTAAAAACGGAGTTTTAACGAAGAAGTTACGGCCAAATCAGTGGAAATTGAGAAACTAGCAAACAGAAGCTGGCGCCGATGGTGGCGCCGATGCATTGGCGCGGGGATCGGCGCCGAGCACCTGACGTGTTAAAAGGGGGTTAAAACCCACCTCTTAGTCCTTAGTCATTCATTCCTTCACTTAGAACTCTCAAATCAGATTGTTTGCTCTGCTCTTTACCTCTTAGGCGATTTTCCATCTAAAATTAAGGTAAACTCTTATATCTCAATCCTAATTCAATTCAAACAACTATTAGATGAATCTTACCAATTAAACTTGATTTAGGGCATTACATCTTCATCTTTCTTCTTGGATTGTTTGAGTTCAAATCATCAAGATAGGGTTATTTAAATTGAAGATTTAAGGTGAGTAACTTGTATCTAATTAATTGTATTACACCTTATTATCATTCTTTATCTTGATTTGTTATTGTTAATGAGAAATCTTGGTTAATAAGCTCTTAATGGATAAGAGGGAAACAAGAAGAGTTCAAGTAAGTTATGGTGGATTAATTGTGTTCTACTATTTAGAACGCCATGGTAAATGTTAGTGTTAAAGGTTTGGATTTGATTATACATCATTGGTATGTGATTATGATGATGGCTTAATATATGTCTTAATGAAGTAATGATGGCTTAATGGTCAAAATGGACCTATTATTGAATTGTAAACATGGATGTTTATTATTGATATTATATAGAATGTGATTTAATACATATGGATGTATATGAACTACATGGAAGTAGTATTGATCATGTTAAATGGTTGGACCATTGTTATGTGTTAAATATGTTTGAATATTATTTGGATTAATATATTTGGTATTCACATAATTGGAGGAGCACCTAGTAGGCATTGGAGGATATATTCTTACACACCGTGGGGTAAGTGTAATTGATTCATACCTTCGGATACCGTGGGGTTTTCCTTTTGTGTCATGCATTGTGACAATACCGTGGGGTACCGATCAAGGTATATCTTCCATTATGATGTAACTGGGTAGCAATATGGGCCTTCTCCATGGAATCCAATTTGTGAATGTATCGAATTGTTATTCCTACATGCTATGATTATGCTCTATGTGCTATGTGTAAACCTCACTTAGGCTTTAAAAGCCTAACACTTGTTATGTGTTTTATGTGTTACAGATATTAGTGGTTCCGGACACAAGAAGGTTTAAACTGGGGTTGTGAGCATGGGATCATTGTTGGAGAGTTAAAGATTTGAAGATTAATGATAGAACTTTCCGACACACTTTTTTTGTAAATCTGATTTCTATAGTAGAGATCAGATAAGCTAGCGGTCCATTAGTAGTTATAATTATCTAAATCTTTGTATTAGTGGTTATGTAATGATAATTATGTTTACTTTTACTTTACAAATGTGTACCACTCTTCCGTTTTATGGAAGTTTTTGTTGACCCCTGTTTTGGGGTGTTACATACGGAACCTGCCTCTAAAGACACCAATATGAGGGGGCATTTTTTGGCTCACTCAGTGGCTGAGGCTACTGGAGGGTCTGGGATCTAACCCTATGTATTAGGGCAAAGTCACCCCACCCCTTTGCCAACTGGTTTAAAAAATAAAATGGACTTGTTAAATTTGGTATTCTTAAACAATATTTTCTAATACTTGATTTTGTAAAATTATCAAAATACCTTTTTGATGGTGGTGTGGACGTTGGAGTCAATGATCGTGAACGTGGTGGCTGGTGATATTGGTGTTGGAGAGGCAATGACCGTGAACGCAGTGGTAGGTAGTGGTTGGTAGCGTTGGAAGCAATGATCGTGAATGTAGTGGTAGGCGGTGGTTGGTGGTGAACTAGTGGTGGTGCCAGTGAAATAGGATTTTGAAAAGTTGTTTTATCTTTTTGAAATCAAATTCAAGAATGAGAGCGTTGATTGGATTATGTGAAGGAAATAAAATCCTACTACAATTCAAATAGCAGTAATCTATTTAAATAGCATCGTAGTTTATTTTAATGATTATCCTTTTCTTAGACATACTGTATAAATATCAAAAGGCATGTAAAATAACAAAACAAGATAGAGAAAAGATTATATTTCCCATGGTATCAGAGCAGGTTCAAAAATCCTAAATACAGTAAAAAAAGGAAGAAAATTCCTAGATATACACCACCATCACAACCCATTCTCTAAAGCTCCCTCAAAACTCTCAATACCCTCTCGCCACCATATTTTCTTCCACCAATTTACAATTCAAGATTCCTCCACCAAGATTAAACCCATATTCCTCCACCAAGATTCAAGATAAACCCATTTGGCAATTCCAACAAAAACCACCCACCGTCTAATCCAATCAACTACATCCACCTCCACCATTAATTCTTTCTGAAGCCTTACAATTCAAACCCAAAACCCAGATTTAAATCAAGAATTTGGCCGGTGATTTCAAAAACCTCTTCGCCACAAAACTCAAAACCAAAACCAGACAGATACAAATCAAGAACTTCGCTACTGTTCAGAAGCCTCTGATCAAATAGATCACCATGACAAAAACGGAAGAAACCAAAGGGGAAAACTCCTCAAATCCATCAACCGATGTCAACTCTCCCTACTACATTCACCCAAACGATTACCCACGACAAATGCACGTGAATGAGACTCTTACAGATAACAACTATGCTGATTGGTCTAGAGAGATGAAGGATTTTCTTCTGGCCAAAAACCGAATAGGATTCATTGACGGGACGATTCATCAACCAGCAGGAGACTCGCAGAACCTTCAAATGTGGCAACGAAGTGATGCTATAATCAAAGGGTGGCTTACAACAGCCATGGAAAAGGAAATACGTAACAGCGTAAAATATGCCAACACTTCGAAGGAAATTTGGGACGATCTTGAAGAACGCTTTGGAAAGGAAAGCGCCCCACGAGCCTATGAATTGAAACGAGCGTTAACATTAGCAAGACAGGACAAGTTGTCCGTTTCGGCATACTATACGAAATTAAGAGGAATTTGGGACGAAATTCAGTTGGTTTCACCGCTGCCAAAATGCACCTGTGGTAAGTGTACTTGTCAACTTGGAAAGAGGCTTGTGGAATCGAAAGAAAACGAGCACATCTATGAATTCTTGATGGGTCTTGATGAAATCTTTGGGACTGTGAAAACACAAATCCTTAGCACTAAGCCGATGCCCTCACTTGGAACCGTTTATCACCTTGTCGCCGAGGATGAGCAACAACGATCCATCACTAATGCAAGAAAGGTGAACTTTGAGGCTGCAGCCTATCAGACCCGAGGACAACAACGTCTTGATCGTGGGTCTAATGATCGAAGAAACAACAATCGCGAGAATTTGAAGTGCCAACATTGTGGGAAAAATCGTCACACAATTGAGGAATGTTTTGAGTTGAAAGGGTATCCGGAATGGTGGGAGACACGTCCACGTAAAGGGAATGTCGAAGGAGGACATAAAGAGACCAAGAGACCGAAACGAAACCAAAGGCTGCCATTGTTGAGTTCGAGGGCAGTCCGATACCAGGCCTAAATGCAGAGCAATATGTGAGACTTATGCGCCAACTGAATGCAGAAAATAGGCCAGAAGCGAATATGACCGGTAAGACGAATTTTACAAAGCTTTGGGTAATAGATACCGGTGCAACATAACATATTGCATGCAATAAATCTATTATGTGTAATCGAACGGACTCAAACGATGGAATACCAGTGAGAATACCCAATGGTGAAAATATTCCGGTTCGTGGAATCGGGAATGCATACCTACCAAATAAAATGAAAGTCAATAATGTTCTATACATACCAGACTTCAAGTGCAATCTGGTGTCCGTAAGCAGAATTACAATGGATTTTAATTGCTCGATGACTTTTTTTTCCGGACTTTTGTGTAATGCAGGACTCACACTCGAGGAACCTGATTGGCTTGGGGAAATGTAAAAATGGCTTGTATTACATGGAGCCAACATATAGAACTGCAATGACAACAACAACAACAATCGATGTTGAAATTTGGCATAGAAGATTGGGTCACGCCTCAAAATCTAAACTTCAACGAATTGATTTTGTTGGTAGTTCTGTAACAATTGAACCATGTGATTCCTGTATGAAAGCTAAACAAACACGACTCCCATTTTTTGATAGTTCCATTAAATCTACTGCATGTTTTGACTTGTTACATTGTGACATTTGGGGAGGTTACCGGGTTCCTTCGTTTTCTGGGGCACGCTATTTTTTAACGATCGTAGATGATTTTAGTCGTTCCACTTGGATTTACTTAATTAAGCACAAATCTGAAGCGAGTGGTTGTTTGGTGACCTTTTGCAATATGATCAACACGCAATTTGACAAGAGGGTCAAAAGAATCAGAAGTGACAATGGAGGAGAATTTACTTCAAACTTCATGCAAAATTTCTATAAAGAACGTGGAATTATGCTAGAAACGTCGTGCATTCACACTCCACAATAGAACGGAGTAGTGGAAAGGAAGCATAGACACATCCTTGAGATTGCAAGAGCGTTGAGATTCCAAGCGAACCTACCAATTGACTTTTGGGGGGAGTGTGTGACGACAGCTACATACATCATAAATAGACTGCCATCGAAGGTCATTGGAAACAAAACACCCTATGAGATTCTCCTTTGGCGCAAACCCTCTTACGACCACATGCGTGTATTTGGATGATTGGTTTATGCGAAAGACAACGACACCGGAGGAGATAAGTTCAAGGAACGAGGTAAACCTTGCGTCTTTGTCGGTTATCCACAAGGACAAAAGGGGTATCGAGTCTTCGATCCAAAAGAAAAAAGAATCACAATCTCAAGAGATGTAAAGTTTTTGGAAAACAAATTCCCTTTCCAAACCATAAAATTGAACGAAGACTTGATACATGCAAGCAAGAAAGTTAACCTCAGTGTTGAAGAAGATTGGAGTAGATTGACTCGCTCGGATCACATGGGTCACAAAACAACCGAGAATTCAGCTAACGAGCCCGAAACTAATGAGGCTGAAACAAGCGATCCACAAATCGATCAATCGAAATCCGACGAACCCAACGAACACGAAACCAATGAGACTGAAAGAAACGATCCACAAATCGATCAATCGAAATCCAACGGACCCATAACAGATCAAGCAAACAATAACGATAACTTATCCCCGAATGAGGTAGGAAAACGTGTTGGTCGCACTAAAACCCAACCAAAGCGCCTAGGTGAGTACGAGGTAGAACTTCCACCTTCTATAGACCACTCATCCCCCACCGAAGGAACCTCGACTGTACATCCCTTATCTCTTTTTGTGTCTTATGAAAATTTTACTCCGGCCCATAAAGCTTACCTATCGGCTATCTCTTCCCTAGATGAGCCTAAGTTTTTTCATCATGCAGTCAAGAACCCAAAGTGGAGAGAAGCGATGCAAAAGGAGATAACGGCCCTCGAGCAAAATGGGACTTGGACTTTGGAACACCTACCACCTGGGAAGCGAGCTATTGACTCCAAGTGGGTATAAAAAATAAAATACAAACCCACGGGAGAAATCGAACGTTATAAAGCGAGATTGGTCGCAAAAGGCTTCACACAAGTGGAGGGAATTGACTTCCATGAGACTTTTGCACCCGTAGCAAAACTCGTAACTGTCCGAAGCATGTTAACGGTAGCCGTAAAGAAAAATTGGGCCGTCCATCAACTCGATGTCAATAACGCCTTTTTACACGGGGACCTTGCGGAAGAAGTTTATATGAAAATCCCTCAAGGATTCACAAAGGAAGGAGACACTAGAGTGTGCCGACTCCGAAAGTCACTTTATGGCTTACGACAAGCCTCGAGAAATTGGTACAACAAGTTCACCAAAGCTTTACTAGAAATTGAGTTTCGTCAATCGAAAGCTGATCACTCGCTCTTCATTTACAAAAGGGGCAAAATTTATGTTTCTGCACTTATATACGTTGACGACATCATCCTCATGGGAAATAATTATCATAAAATCGATGAAGTGAAGCGACATCTAAACAATCGCTTTAGTATCAAATACTTGGGCCCCTTGAAATATTTTCTAGGAATCGAGGTGGCACGTACTAAGGATGGGATTGTGCTAAGCCAACGAAAGTACACGTTGGATATTCTGAAAGACAGCGGACTACTCGGTTGCCGACCCATCTCCTTTCCGATGGAACAAAACCTACGCTTGGATAAAGCTATAGACAACCCACGCATCGACGCCGCGCAATATCGACGATTGGTTGGAAGACTATTATATTTGCAAGTTACGAGACCCGATATTACATACGCCGTCAACATGCTAAGTCAATTCCTATCCGACCCCCGACAGATTCACATGGAAGCTGCCACTAGAGTACTACGTTACCTAAAGACAACCCCAGGCCAAGGAATTTTCCTACCCAAAAGTGTCGACCTAACATTGAAAGCATTTTGTGACGCCGACTGGTTGGGATGCACCTTCACTCGCCGCTCACGGACTGGGTACTTAATCTTATTGGGTGGTGCACCGGTGTCCTGGCGAACAAAGAAACAGTCTATCGTCTCTAGGTCCTCGGCTGAAGCCGAATATCGAGCCATGGCAACCACCGTTAGTGAGATTTTGTGGTTGCGATGGTTGTTACATGATCTCGAGGCGAAACCCACTGGTCCTACCTCACTTTACTGTGACAATGACGCTGCACGACACATAGCAAACAACCCAGTTTTTCATGAACGTACCAAGCACGTAGAGATGGATTGCTACTTTGTGCGTGAAAGAGTTGAATCGGGATATATCAAACCATTACACATCAACTCAAAAGAACAGGTGGCAGACATATTTACCAAACCACTAGGGTTTGATCGCTTTCAACGATTATATGTGTTAAAAAACGATTATATGTGTTAAATGTAAAATTAAAATTATGAAAGTAAAAGGTATAAAGTAAAGTAAGTAAATAAGTATAGGGGTTGAAAGTGTAAATATCAATTGAAATTCACAATTTTGTGTGTGTAGCGGGACTATTCGCGGGACAGTGGTTCGATCGCGGGATAAAAATTTTCAAAATGGACCCTGGTCCGTGATCGCAGACCCAATCGCGGAAAAAATGGGAATTTTTGCAAAATGGTTTAAAAATTGGTATTCTGATAAGTTAAAGTCAAACTTTAGGTATTTTAATTAAATTCGCATAAAAAAACACACAATTTATTTCTCTCTTTTGTTTTTATAGAATAAAGATATTTGATTTGACTGGCGGGAAGTAGGGGTGTACAAAAAACCGTCAACCCGCGAAACCCGTCTAACCCAACCTGCTAACAACCCAATTAAACCCAACCCGCCAAACCGCCAACCCGCTAATTAGGAGGGTTGAAATTGGGTTAGAATAACTCAACCCAACCCAACCCGCCAACCCGACGCTACATTATATTATTTCGATAAATTTTACATATATATATAGGCCAAGAATATTTTATAAACCATTAAAAGATAGCAAACCATGCAAACCTATTCTAAGCCATCCGATTTGTTCTTAGGTTGATCAGTTTGTTTATATGTATTAATTAATTGCAGGGGTACTTTAGGAATTATGTGATTAATGTTTTTTTTAATTTATTATTAATCGTAATCTGTTTTCACAATTGTAGGGATAATTAATTAATTATTGATCTATTATTGGTAGTTAATGAAAATGCAATATTCTTGACACAAAGATGGTGACGGAAATTGAGGTTTTTCTCTGATCTGATGCAACTTTCCGATGATCTGCCATATTAGGGGACTTAGCCTTTTTTTAGGTTTTTGAAAAAAGTAAACTTGATGAATAAAAGGAGAGAGTGGGAAGAGTCAAGAGTGGGAATAGCATAATTTTCTCTTAGAAAGGCCATGATATCCATAGCATCGTCTGCTACTGATTTGGTTCAACAAAGCATACAACAAAACCCAATTTTCATTTTATTGAAATTCAGTTTTCATGCATTTGATGTAGATGGTGAAGGTAATCGGTTTCCAGGTCTTTTTTTTTTCTTTTCTGTTTCTTTATTACCATTTATAGAGTTCCTCATTTACTAAGATCGAGTTATGATGAAGACGATGAAGTCGATGGCCGGAGAATACGTTGAAGTCGATGGCCGAAGAAGACGATGAAGACGATGGTCGGAGAAGATGATGAAAACGATGAAGAAGATGATGAAGGATGAAGACGACAGTGAAGACGGTGAAGAAAGGCGATGAAGAAGACGATGAAGACGGTGAAGAAAGACGATGAAGACAATCATCGACGATGAAGAAGACGATCAGATGATGAAGACGACGATGAAGAAGACGATCAGACGATGAAGAAGACGATCAGACGATGAAGACTTCATCGACGATGAAGAAGACGATCAGATGATGAAGACGACGATCAGACGATGAAGAAGACGATCAAGACGACGATGAAGAAGACGATCAAGACGATGGGCGGAAAAGACGAGTTATTTATGAAGACGATGATTTCGCTCCGCCATTGAATCAAGCATGTTTTCGCCAGAATCCTCTTCATTGATAGGGATGATTAATGTTGATGAAATCAATTACTAAATGGTTACAAAATCAGTTATTTTAGGGATTATATTGATGTCAATCCACGTTTCCATGTTTAATGGAAAATGGGTTTAATGATGAAATCTCAATTTTACCCCTGCATTTGCTGTTTTTATGTAGTTTAGGTGAATTTAAATAATTTCATTAATTTTTTATTTGCCTAAAATATATTAATTAATTGCAGGGGTACTTTAGGAATTATGTGATTAATGTTTTTTTTAATTTATTATTAATCGTAATCTGTTTTCACAATTGTAGGGATAATTAATTAATTATTGATCTATTATTGGTAGTTAATGAAAATGCAATATTCTTGACACAAAGATGGTGACGGAAAGAGGGTCTAAGGGTATGGGTACGAATGACCTTATAGAATAAAGACATTTGATTTGACTGGCGGGAAGGCACATCGTCCCACATCGCCATTGACGATGTTCAGTGTATGGTTTATATGGGGGAAATTGACTCAAATAGCCAAATCCATTATCAGTCTCATGGAGATTGATAATGGGTTTTTTCTTACATAAATCAGAAAATGGTCCAAGTTTTTTCCATCGACTTCACCAAAACCCTCGTTTCGTTTTTGGGAGCTGCCGGTGCTTTCTGCAATTGGCACGCTGTGATGAACAATCTGTAGTTCGTTTTTTGATTGACCACCTTCTTCACGAGCAACTAGGGCTCCGAATCCATTAAATAACATTGGCGCCGCAAGTGCAGATTTTATGGAGGTATACATCAAAACTTCGGTCTTCTAAAGTCTAAACCTAGGTTTAATTATGTGTTCGCATATGAACAGATATTCGATTGTGTTTGAGACTTCAGTTCCTAAGTTTATTTGTATTATACACTTTGCACTTAGATTGAGGTATGTTGAAAAGTTTATCAACTACACTGCTACTTCAGTTTCATAGCTGATTGTTCGCAACATATCTGGCTTAATTGGGGCTCTTTGAGAATGTTTTATTAACTAAACTTCAAGTTATGTCAAACGCTGTTATAGAATTTGTTAGGTAATCTTGATGAATCTGGTCAATTTACTAGCCACAGCAATTATGATGATTTTATGCTATGGCTCTGATCCTTAGTTAAATATCCAATGCATAAATGTTATGATTGATATACGGATGACAATGATGCAAAAAAATTACAAGATTGTAGAACCATTGCACTGTTATGAGCCGTAACGATTGCAAATTATGATGATTCCATGTTGTGGTTCTGATTATTCGTTAAATATCCAATGCATCAATGATACGATTGATATGCCGATAGTAATGATGCAAAAATATGTGATTTTAGAACCTTTATGCGGAATATGAACTTGTTTTTTCTCCTGTTGTACCAAGATTGGCTTTGCAAGGGACTGGGACTGGAGAGGGAAGTTTTCATACAATCCATTGGTCACATATTTGCATGGAGGACTTGAACCGTCGTCACCAATTATAACAGAAAACAATACAAGTTGCTCAAATTCTTGCCCATTTCAATTTCTTGATTTTGGCCATCGGCAGCTTGTAAGAATTATGCATTTTCATTTTACATCATATTTACTAATTATTGTTGCTTAAAGACTCTTCGTGCTTGCTATAACCCTATAACCATATACATTTGGTATGTTTTGATCTTGATATTGTCTGGTTTGGTTCATTACTTTTTGCTTTTCTTGCTCTGCAGTCTCTTTGTTTGTGGGACGCTGTTGGTGCTTTGTTCTTGGAGTGTTTTTTGATTTATATGTTGCCATGTTGAAGGTACATATATATATATATGTGTGTGTGTGTGTGTGTTGGCATTTAATCAGTGATGCAATCTTTTTCTGAACTACTGTTTCTTGGGTCATTTGTATGTACAGTTTCTTATATTTTGTTCTGTTGCAAGAAATTTGACCAGTTCAGTTGCCATAAGCAGTCTCAGATGATGATGATGATGATATGTTACTGATTTCATTGGTATTGTGTTCAAGATTTGACTTGCCAACTGCAATATTTTCCAAGTTTTGTTTGAATATTGTCTGATCTAGTTCACTGTCTTCAAGAGGGTTTTCTTCAATTTATATAAATTTGACGTAAAAGTTTGAAAATTTTGCTTTGTTTTGTAGTTCCTGTACACAATTTCATAGGATTTCAGACCAGAGTGGACTTCATCCCTAAAACCAAAGAAGGTAAGCATTTACTTTGAATGTACCTTTTTGATTGATATGATTCTACTCCTGCTGCAATTTGTTTTACTACTTGTTAATTTGCTTGTTCTTTTAACATACAATTACAATGATTGTTTGATGCCTTACTTCAAATGGTTGCGATGCTGTTGGATTTCAATTGCCAAATTTTGTTATCTTGGTTTAGATGTCAAATGGGTTAATTTTTGGCTGTGAAACTGTTAATTACATCAAGCATCAAAACTAACGACCGAGACTCGAGATAATTGGTATTGTATTTGCACCATATCCATATCCTTTTGAACAGCAAGCTGGAATTGGATTATAATTCAATAGATTTAAGAAGATATGTATGATCTAGGCTGCCCATTTGTGTCTTATTGGTGAGTACTTGGCAGGCGTATTTTCTTTGAAAGAAATTAGTTTAGGTGTTACTCGATCCGTCCCAAAATAAGTATATGTATTTCTATTTTAGTTGGTTCTAAAATAAATGTTCACTTTCTTCAAGAAAAGTAAGTGCCTACTTTCCAATCTTACCCTTAATTATGAGATGGAGTGACTCATTTCTCCCTCTATTATTTAGGGTAAAATTGTCATTTAGCTAATTAAAAAGTGTAATGATTACAAATTTTCGTTATCGACATTTGTTTTGGGACGGAGGCGGTATCTTTTTTGTGGTGCAAACAGTGAGTTAAGAGATGCATATTTGATTAGATGGACAGAAATGCAAGATCAAATGAGAAATCTTGTAAACCCTTTTTGTGTGTTTAAGTATGCATATCATGGGTTGGGTTCCAGTGAGAAGTTAGCACTCAATGCTTGTACAAGTGGTACATAAAGGCTATGCCTTGAGGCTCGTCCCTTTGGGTTGCTTGTTCGAGTTTTCCCAGGACCACTTTTTAGTTGTTATCTTCAACATTCACCGTTGAAAGAAAAATGGCGTATGACCAGGATACTCTCCAACTGTTTTGCACATGGAGAATGGCATCAACTAGTGTTATAAAGCTTTTACACAAAAACCCTTAATTACAATCCATAATGCACAATGTACTATTTTTTATGCATAAAACTCAAAAACTATGAATTACAAGTTTTAGTACACATGGTACAACTTCTTGATTCACTGGATTAAACCTTACCACCACCACCCAGTTTGGCATGTACAGTGTTTTCTTTCTTTCCTTTACAGAACATCCCAAAATTTAATTTCCAATGAGCAATTCGATTTTCAAAATTCAAAGCTCATGCTCCTATGCTTTTCTCTTCTTCTTTCCGAGTTATGCATCAAGACTTAAGATCATGTGAGACCAGACTATTTTCGTGAGACCGTTTTACCAAAAAATTAACACTAAACCCCTTCACAGTCTTTTGCTGTGAAGGTTTGCTATTTTTCTTACCTTCACAATGAATCTCTGTGAAGGTTTAGTGTTAATTTTTTGGCCTCACGGTCTCACGAAAACAAGTTGGTCTCACGTGAACCCAACCCATGCATCAATATAATATACCATACAGATTTGAAGCTCAAAGAATAATCTTTTAGATGGATGCTCTACACCGTCGACCACCCCTTTCTCTCTCAACGAACTTGGGTGCAAAATACAGATAGGAGATAAGCCACCACGAAGCCCCGTAGCCAACATCCGCCAAATCCATTTGAAGGCAAATTTCCCTCTTTCGTTCTCTGGTACAGAACAGAAGATTAGTCTTCTCTATTTTCTCTAACAATCCCTAAATCTTGCTTCAATTAATTTTTATTTTTATTGCATGATCACAATTAACAAACTTTCTGATCGGAACTTCATCGAGTTGTTCAGATTTGATGACGGAAATCTACACATTCTGGTGTCGGTTTTGATTATCAGAGACGTGAATTCGCAGCTACTTCAATTTCGTAGTTCATGTTTTCTTTACGAAATTTGGGGTATTTGAGGATGTTTAAACTGCTCATTATGATGATGCCAAGGCTGTTATAGAGTTTGTAAGGTTGTCTTGATGAATCTGATCGATTTATGATCCACAGCCCCACAACAATCACAAATTCTGATGTTTTTCTCACACAAAAATAGAACATTTATGCTATGATTCTAATCTTTGGTTTGTTCTTTTATGGCGCGTTTGGTACGCATACATGATAGAACAGAACGGGACAGGACAAACAGGAAAGAACAGTTGTTCAGCGTTTGGTAGACAGAACTGGACAGAACAGAACAGATAACATTCGATAAAATACAAATAAATAAAATTTAAAGAATGAATGAAATATCTATACTATCTTATAATACATTTAACCCCCAAACTCTTAAAAACAACCTCTTAAGCTATATGTACCACACTTTAATGCAAAATTACTTAAACTTAGAGAGAGAAACTTCTCTCTCTCTCCATTGTCATCGTAGCCGCTCCTTTTTTTTTGAAATTGGAAATATGCTCCTCGATTACTTCATCTCCATCCCACCAGTTCTTCTCTTTTTTGAACCCACCACATCAGGCATGCTCCTCGGTTACTTCCACCAGTACTGGTATCTAGCTTTCCAAGATGACAAATTCGGCTTCCCAGACGACCTTTGGCTCTCCAAGACCAAATAAGCAGGCTTTTTATAACCTGCAAATCAATTCAAATAAGTTCATCTTGTTTCTTCAAAGTCGTATTGCAAGGGTTTCCTTCCAAGACGCTTCCAAGGGTTTCTTTGTTCCTTCTCAGGTTAGATTTCTTCACAGTTTCTTTGATTTGTGTTTGATTGACTCTTTGGTTTGGGTATCTTTGTTCACGGTTTCTTCTCATGTTAGATTTTTTCATGGGTTCTTTGATTTGGGGTTTATCGACTCTTCTTGGTTGATTTTTACATATTACCAGGTTAGATTTCTTCTCAGGTAAGATTTTTCATGGTTTCTTTGTTTTGAAGTTTCTTCTCAGGTTATTTAGTTCGAACTTTCTTCCCAGGTTTCTTCTTCTCAGGTCTCTCCTCACATACCCATCACCACAATTCGTTGTTTCTCTCTACATAACTCAGGTGCTCTAAACCTTCGATTTCTTTTATGCGAAATTGCCTGAACGGTGTAGTTGGAACCCTAGAATTTCTGTATGTTCTTGCGGACTAATTTGTTTCTTCTTTGGCATCTCTCAATAAATAAAGCCCATGTTTGTCTCTCTTGATATCAGGTATGCTTTTACTTTTATAAATCTGAAATACATCCATGATTTTTTCATGTTGCTTGCAAAAAATCTCGAACAGAGGTCCCCATCAATGGGAATAATGAAGCTTTCGTCAATGGAAGAATTTGGAGTTTTAGTTTTTACTGTTTAATCGATTTCTTTCTAATCGATTTAGGTTCATCTCACGGCTTCACGGCTTCTACAAACCCTAATCGATTTGACGTTCATTTGAGTTTTTGTTTTCAAATTTGGTGTCTGAACTTTTCAGGGCCATCGCATAGTTTACAAAGTTTGGGTTTTTCTGATACTTGATCAGGGTTTCTTCTCACGTTTGGGTTCTGTTTATAGATCATACTTTTTTCCGCCATTTCAGGTATATTTGGGTTCTGTTTGATCGATTTCTTTCTAATCGATTTTGGTTCATCTCACGGCTTCACAACTTCTGCAAACCCTAATCGATTTGACGTTCATTTGGGTTTCTGTTTTCAAATTGGGAAATCGATTTAGGTTTTGTTTTCAAATTTGGTGTCTGAACTTTTCAGGATGTTGTACGAGCCATATGCAAAGAGGTGGACAATTTGGTAAAGAAGTGTGGGAAGCCCAAAATGCTGGATTCAATTAAGTTACCTCTACTTGAAATGATATATCCGCTGGTATCATCCCGCTCTTTCTTAACCATGTACATTTTTCAAATAGCCAAAATCAAAAAGATAAATCTTGAAATGATATATCCAAATCCAAGGCTGCTAAATGGTTCAATATGATAAACGAGTCATATCCTTACTTTTGTTAGTCAATGTGTCAAGGGGTATATTCACATTACCAGTAGTTCATAAAAAATGGGCATTAAGTTGAATGCCACCTGATTAATCTTTTTTTTCATTACTTACCCTTTCTATTTTATAGTTTATCACCTACATAATATGCTTGAGATTTATGAAGGATGAGTGGATGTGAAAGTCCATTAATGATTATTCCTCTTTCCCATGTAGTTTTACTCCGAGGTAGATGTGAAACTGGTCTTCAAAAGCGTTATGTCCAAATACCTGCGAAAACGGATAGTGGAGGTATGCATATGCTCACACTTACTGATAAATGATACACTGAAACGTAGATAGGATGAACTTTATGATCCTATTTTGTTGAAAGTTTTTGATATTTAATGCTTTTGGCATATTGTTTACCCCCATTGATACTGTTGAACTCTGTGGTGCCAATGGACCTCGGGCAGTGCATACTAATCTGTGATTACACTGCCTGCTCTCGAATTGATGTAGTGTTTAAAAATTTTAAGATCCTTAATGAAACAAGTTGATTTTTACTTCCTCAAATGCATATTTTGGAAATAAAAACTTGGTTGAAATGTGAAAGGACACAGTTACTGATGTAGATTAGGTTGTACTCAAAAAGTGTTACGTGATTGGCTTTCTCGAGTTAAATAACCTAAGCTTGATTCTAAGTTGATTTCAAACCAACTAGATTCTTGTTCATATATCACATTGTATATCTTCTTATATTTGTATTCTTCATTAAGGGAGGGAAAAGAAGTGATGGGAGAACATCAGAGGAGATTCGTGTTATTGACTCGCAATGTGGATTACTTCTTAGAGCACACGGAAGTGCTCTTTTCACACATGGGGAAACATAGGTTTGTTCAGGTTCTATTGTTGAATTTACAGAGTTGCAAAGTAGCAAGTGTCAAGTATGCATGGTTGGGTGATTTTTAGTCAATTATAGCTTCTTTTCTAATAAGAGTTGTATTTCAAACACTACAATCAGATGTTTGTGACTCTTGATATTGCAAAACTTGTTTTATATGATTAAGAATAAGATACTAAGCTATTTTCTAATATAAAAGGTTCTTATTTTATCCTTGACATTCATGTGTCCAGTAGGTATTAGTACATCTGGAGTGCAAATGTACAAAGACAAATTTTCTTCTTAATATGTAGATATTATAAACTGCACATTATAGTTGTTGCATGCACGTTGTACATGGGAATGACTGAAGTCCTAAAACAAGAAAAGTAGAATTTCACTTCTCAGTGAAATAAGCAACTACTGAAAAAGTAGAATTTCACTTCTCAAGAAAAGTATCCGCCCGGGGCCGGGGGTCATAATTACAAACCAGGGCCGGGGATGGGGAACCCCGCCCCGTTGCCATGCCTAGGTGGAACCATACCCATCTGCACCAGGACTAACAAAACTGATGAGGAGCTTAGAGAAGAACGATTGAGCCAACAGCAAACCGTAGCTAACCGATGAAGAGATCAAGCCGGGCTGTGAAGCTGTCAACCTTTTTTTTGGTTCCGGTGGGGTTTTTTTGTGAAGGCCTTTTTTTTTTGTTTTTGTGGGTTTGATGTAAATATTGGTTTTTTGTGTTTTGTTTCGATTTGTTGCAGATCTGTTTGATAATCTTGAAAAAGAGTTTGTTTTTATCATTTCTTGTTTAAATTTAGATGAATCATAATGGATCAAAGTGTATTTAGAGGTTTATGATGGGTATCATAAAGTATCATAGTCTATTTGTTCATGCAAACCCCATAGTGATGCACCATTTTACATAAAGTAATACAAAGTGTGTAACAATTTGTTTCTTGTATGTTTCTTTTTTATATCTTCCAGCAATTGTATCTTGAAGTATCACAATATACATATTATATATATATATATTATATCTTGGGTATTATAATGTGTACCGTTTGAAAGTTTTTTTTAACCATGAAACGGTTTTCATTTTGAGTTCTAGACTGCCGAATTGAGATTCAACCCGCTGCATTGCGCGGGTACACTGCTAGTAAAATATAACGTGTATTTGATGTTTTAGAAGAGAATTAGATTTTATTTTGAGATTATATTGGTAAAACATAAGTCTGTTCCATCTTGTTCCATGGGGTAGGGGTGGAACAGGACTGTTCCAGCTTGTTCCACTCCGTTCCACATAAAAGTCCTGCCAAACATGGGACAGTGATTTCTGTTCTGTCATGTCATGTCCAGTGTACCAAACGCACCCTTAAGTTGTTTGTTCACCACGAGGTTTTTAATGCATTAAACGAGGCTAGCTTGATCCGAATTTGAGTTCGAGCTTTATTCGAGTTTTTGAGCTTTGATTCGAGCTTGAAACGAATCGAGCTTGGGAATTGGGTTTTGAGTTCGAGTCGAGTATAACGATACTCGAGCTCGACTCGCATCATTTACACCCTAACAGAATAGTTGTTCAACGTTTGGTTAGACAAACTAGACATGACAGAACATATAAAATGACCCAATTTACCCCTAACGAGTTGTTTATCTATATCTATACTATATTATAAAGCATTTATGAAAGACTCTTAAAAACAATCTATAAAGCCTTATGTACTGTTATCTAATGCTGATTACTTAAAATCTCTTAAAAACAACTAACGAAGCTTTATGTATCACTGTTAATGCTAATTACTTAATTATTAGTCATTATCTCTAACTCCTTTCTTTTAGTCCTTATCTCTAACTCCCTACAAATTCTTAAATGGTAAACCCCTAAAAAAAGCATCATTCTTTAATCCTCATTAGTTACCTAATTAATCTTTATCTCTTAACCCCTTTCAAATCCTCAAATCATGAACCCTTCAAAAAGCGTAATTCTTTATACAAATTTATAAGAAAAATATATTATAATTTTCTCAAAACTACACAAAAACGTTTTGTAAAATCGACAATGATAAAAAGTAAAACAAAACATTAAAATCAAGATATATCGCGCTGCATTGCGCGAGTACCCTTCTAGTTATATTATAAAGCATTTGAGAAAAAATCTTAAAAACAAGTTTTTATGCATCAAGTATTGTTTATTGATGCACATTACTTAACATTCAAATTTACAAGTAATGATGCATGCGTACAACTATTTAAAGCTATATATTTGAATTCGTAACTAACTGATAAACATAACCAAATACAGGATAAACATCTCATTCAAAATATAAAAAATCTAAAAATAATTAGAATAATTAGAATAGTCATTGAATTCTAAATACTTGATTTTTTTTATAAAGACATTATATTGTTAAATCTAAAATAAAATACATCATTATTAAACCTAAATTAAATTAAATTAAACAAATTTATAAAAATACATTATTGCTTTCTAAAAACCACAAAAAATCGTATCATAAGATCGACAAAGAAAAAAAATGAAATTTTAGAATTGAGATGTATCGCGCTGTAATGCGTGAATAAACTTCTAGTATATTTATATACTTTGATTAATAAAAAAATATATTTTTTTAATGATAAAATGTATCATTACAATTTTTTTATGAACACGATTAAAATGACACAAAATAAAAAAGTTTATGTATTATTAATTTTTATTTTATACCTTTTCTATATTATTTTTTATTATTGATATTTAGGAGCCGTTTACCTAATCATTTACCCGGGTAAGTGCTTACTGGTAAAATTCGATACTATCACTTACTTCTCGGGTAAGATTTTAGTCCATCAGAATGGCATTGTATGCAACAATTTAGCCGATAAGCGTTAATCGTGGTAAGAGCCGTCGCACTCACTTACCGGGTAAGACTATCGGTCCTTACTTTCGACTCTCGGTCCTTGCTTCTGCTCTTACCGGATAAGATTCTTAGTCATTGTCATACTCATCCGATAAGCTAATGTGACTTGGTAAGCACTTACCCGGATAAGTGTTTTGTAAACGGCCCCTTAATAAATCACATAACTTAGTTAACATATATAAATTGTAAAAATAATATTGTGAGGAAAGTAGAGTGAAGGGTTAAACAGTATTAATAAATAAAATTTAAAAATGAATAAAATGTAAAGAGGGATGCGTATTTAATGTTTAAAGAAGATTTATGTTTTATTTTGAGATTATATTAATAAAATATAAATCGGTTCCATCTTCCTCATGTCCATGGGATGGAATGAAACACACATGTTTCACGTTATTTCTATCTGTTTTATATAAAAATCTTATAAAACATAAAACAGTAACCTCTGTTATTAATTTGTATTACCAAATACACCATAAAATAAAATGCATATAGCAAACCACATTATACATTGGGCCTGTTACTAAGGTTTTAAAAAACCCAAATTGATGGGCCTTTTTTATTCATGGCCGCCGGAGGCTATTTGTAGTCGGGTATAATAAACCCTAATCACCCACCTTTCTACTTGTATATAATCAAATCATTCATCATCCTCTCATATAATCTTCTTCGCCGATTTCAAATCGTCTTCTCTTCTTCAAAAGTATCATCCCGATGCGAAGATCTGAATGATACGTGAGTCTCTTATCGTTTCTTTTCAGGAATTTCTTAGTTTTTTTCGCTTGTTTTTCAAATTACATCATCGTAGAGGATCGAGGAATCATTAGATCCGTGTACGAATAAGCCGATGCTCTGGACTTTTGATGAAAGAAGCATGGTACTGTGCACGGAGATTGAGCTACTTTTAGGTCGTCATGTCTGCTCCCACTGATTTTTTCTGATTTGGGGGCCTGGATTAGACCTACATTTTTTTCAATCTGAAACTGATTTTGCTTTTATGAGGTTTTCTGTATGATTAAAACGTAGGTTTTCGACGGAATTTACTTTGAATTGGATCTAAGTTGAAGAAATCAACCTGATGTATAAAAGCAGGGACCTATTGCCGATATAAAATGTGAATCGGTCTCTCGTAAACATCAGGGAAATATAGCTGGGCATCGTTATTGGGTGAACCTCTTGATTAATTCATGATGGAAAAGGTTCAGTAAACGAAGCTATATTTTTCAAAGTATTTGTTGAATTTGCATCGAAAAAACTGATTACCAGCACTCTTGAGTGTTAATAAGTGTTGTGTATGAGCCGATGCAACATTGATTTCTTCTCCGTTTTCTGAATTTTCAGTTTCTGAAGGTTTAGGTCTCTTCGATGAGCCATAATTGTTTCAGATATGGAGAAATTTTGTTTTGATTTTTGAAATATTTGTTTGTAATGATGGATGTGATGATTATTTCCCCAGATGATCGAATCTGAAATAACTGAGCGCTCATTTTAATTTTCCCTTTTTAGAGGAAAATCCAAGCCAGAAATCTGATCCATTGTTTTTGTTTAAGTTGATTTTATGAAAATTTTGTATTGATCAAATTAGATATAATTGAGGGTTTGTTTGATTTATTAAAAATAAAATTAATTTGGAAGATCGAGCGGGTCTTTGGGATTGCTTTTTTTGACTTATTTGCTTCCATACACCAAGTAAATTATTTTTAGTGTTTGAATTGCAAAAAAATTGGACACTGAGATTAAGAAGCTGTTTGGTTGGTTTTTTATTAGGGAATTTAATTAAAATATCCGAAGTTTGACTTTGACTTACCAAAATACCTATTTTTTTTAACTTTTTCAAAAATACCCTAAAATTCTGTGATAGGATAATGGTGTGTTCTCACAGGAATAAATATATGAAAACCTCTTGAGATGGGCATAGATTATGTCTAGAGACAAATGTTATAGCAAACAAACTCTTTTGCAATGATGTTGGACACTTGGACTATAAAACTAACTGATACGGATACCTGCAACTTGCAAGTAGGACCTCTTTGTACCACACGATTCCCACATTCCTTAGTGCAGCCACATTTTCTCCATCATTCTTTTATAAACTTCCTCACTACGTGGTCCTTGCATGGTTTAGGATTGTGCACATTCTTGGCCTTCTCCAACGGGCAATCTTGACATTGAAACGGGTGGTGGTTCTATGGTTCACAATTCATGGAAATACAAGCTCCTAAAAACTCATCTTTCAGCGGTCCTTGTGGCGTATAGGCAAACTCTCACCCTTTTTTCACGAGAACAAGCACAAGATACGCGATAAGAAAGACAATCGCCAATACATCTACGACAACAACGTCATCCGCAATTATTGCTAACGAGAAATGTACATATGCACCCTGATAAGGTGTATTTTGCGGCATGTAGACAAATTTTGGGAGTTCTCATCATAATCTATTTTGTGATGTTTTAGAAATGTAAGAGGCCACCCACAACGGTGATTTCATATGAATTTAAAATGTGATTTCATATGAATTTAAAATGTGCATGACGACACAATGATTAGAATCACCGGCGATGGGGCACACAATGGAGGCACAAACTGAAACAACAATTCATACTTATCTTTATTCTTTTTGTCTTCTTCATGTACCAGACATCAATTGAAAAATCTTTCACTAAGAAGAGCTTTCAACTATAATAATATACATAATATATTATATTCAGTAGAAAATACATGATAAAAATATATTATAAAAATAACATTCATATAATTTTTTATTACTTACAATCAATAAAAGTAATGTCTTGGTACTGCTGCATCGCTACACCTATCTTTCTTATCAAAAAGAAGCATAAGTTGTTTCTTTTAGGGAAAAGTCTAAAAACCCAATGAATTTTATTGTTTGGAGTGATTAAGTCTTTGAACAATTTTTTGAAACAAAAAAACCCTTAAACATTTCAAAAATTGTTAAATAAACCATTGGAATTTTGAAAACCTGTTAAATACATCCATATGACAATTTTAAGGATGTATTTAATAGGTTTCCAAAAGTCCAATGGTTTATTTAACAAATTTTAGAATGTCTTAACGACTTTATTGTTTCAAAAAATTGTTCAAATATTTTTTTCCTGTTTAAGAATTGTTTTTGGCTATAAAAATAAATGAATTAGAAAATATTTTTTTAGAAAAACATTACAATTCACATTCTTATATATTAAAAAATACGTTTTTTACAATTCACACCATTATAATTGTCTTGTCAATACGTTCAAATGAAGTTAATATTTTTTATTTAATCTTATATTATAAATAGCTACGAATTATTTGTAATACTTCCACTTTATATCATTTAAGATCATTTATTTATTAATATACGATTAATCTGTAATTATAGGGTATAATGTGTAAGTATTAAAAATAATACTTACAACTGTTTAAAATTGTTCGCAGCTTGAATAGCAGGTAAACTACAAATTAAAAAAAATACGTACAATTGTTTAAAATGTTTATCCTGAATTGGTACTATATTTTTACAGTAATGCTTTTACTTAGTGTTATCATTTTGTTTTAATTTGTAATCGTGATAAAGTTGTTATAATTATTCACAAAATGGCATCTGACTGCAGTGATGAAACTCCAACATCTATGCTATTTTAGAGATTTTTACGATCTCACTTCCCTTTTTTCTATTTTAACATAGAGAATACATAGTTATTGAAACAACAAAAATGTTATGTCAAGTTTTTAATTAAATTTTTATATCCGATCATTTATTTGAAAATCATAATTTACTATCTCTACCATAATTTTTTTAAATAAAAAAATAGGGCAGTAAATGAAGTGACATGATCTCTCTGCCATATATTTTTTTTTCATATGAAGCGACATGATATCTTGAATGGCAGCAGAGATCTTTCAATATCTGCCATATTTCTTGCATCGGCTCCTAAACCTAAATAACTTGTTCCTGCAACTTGTCTCACTCTCTCCTGCGACTCACCGCCTAATAACCTGTCTTTGCAACTCGTCTCACTCTCTCCTGTGACACACCGGATTCTCGCAGTCGGTTCTCGATCTCCATCACTCCGACGACGCTCCGGTCTGGGCTCTCGATCTCCCCCATTGAATTTAAATATGTGAAAATGTAAACTTAATTATAATTGATGCAATTTGTTTAATTTTTTTTATGAAATTGATTTTGATTATTTAATTGTTATTGTACTTGTTCTTTTGAGTTGATATATGATTTAGGTTAAGGTTTTATTAGTTAAATGCTAAAGTCTGAAATAAACCTAAAATGATAATTACATAAATATTAGTTAACTAGTTTTCTTGAATATTTATACTTAAATTTAAATATGTGAGAATGTAAACTTAATTATAATTGATGCAATTTGTTTAAATTTTTGAATAACACATATAAAAATTGCAACTTGATCTGTTTTACACATACCGTGTCTCTTAGATTTAGGTAAATAAGCTATTTTTAGTGTTTGGATCGGAAAAAAGAAATGTTTATAAAAGTAAACAACACCAGTTTATCCAGGTAAATTTATCCTTATAGACAAATTTATCCATTAAGGACTTGGGGGTTGTTTGGCAGTTGTTGAATGGTTTTGTGTAGAATGATTAAGTGGTAAGAATTATTGGGCTGTTTGTTTACTTCTTAATAGTTCCATCAAGAGACAACCTCTGAATCATAAGAGGTGAATCTTGTTTGGTAAAAAAGAGTCCAGCTCTTAATGGTTCTAAAACCCTTTGAATGATTTTGTATATTGGGTCTCTCTTAACCATTCAGAGCCCTAATTTCATTATGGACAATGACCAAACAATATGATGTATTTTTTACTATATCATAAGAGCCTCTTAATCATTCTGACCACTTAATCATTCTGCACCATACCATTCAGCAATTACCAAGTATTATGATATAGCCTCTTAATCAACCATTCAGGTTTTGAGTTTGTTGACCTATTTTTTTTCTTGGTACCGGTTTTGAAAAATCTAAGATGATTTATGTTTCATTACATGTTCATGATGTACTAACTCACACACATGTTTAGTAGTTATTTTGTTCACATGACGCTCTCTGGTTAAGACTTGGTTTGGCTCCATGAGAGTCCAAGCATTTGGAACATTGATTAGACTTCGCCACTATGCTCATATTTTTTTTGTTTTGTTTTGTTTAAAAACTTGTGGTATTCTCAATCTTGTTTTGTCCTTGCTCTTGCTTTTTTCGTTAATCGATCGGTTTAGGTCATGTTCTTGAACTCTTAAACCTTGTCTCTATAGACTAGCTTTTGAGATTTTGTTAATCGATTTATTTTAGGTCGTGTTCTTGAACTCCTAAACCTTGTCTCTATAGAGTAGGTTTTGTGTTTTTGTTAATCGATTTGTTTAGATCCTGTTTTTGAACTCTTAAATCTTGTCTCTTCAAGCCATGTTTTGAGTTTGCAATAACTTGAGGGACCAACACCGTAATTCACTCCATTATATTATCTATAGAGGGGTAAAATGGTCATTTGTTGTCATTCAGATTGTCTAAGGTTAAAAAATGACTTTCATGAGTCACGAGCGTTCTTAGTCCTAAATATGACCTTCACCCTAAACTATATTGGAACTTTCACTTAAAAATCCTAATCTTTGTATACAGTTAACGTGCCTTTTAGCAAAATCCTAATCTTTGCATTGATTTTGTAGGTTTCTTCTTCATAGTGTCGACATCAAAGGACAAAAATCTCATGACATACTCTTCCGAATTGAGATGTTATGAGGAGTTAGGCCAAGATGTCGGGTGTAGCCAAGATGTCGGGTCTACGTCTCATGTTGTTACTCAAGGTGCATGCATCTAATAGTTTTGCTATCAATTTTTACCAAAATTAAATAGAATAAACTTGTTTAAAACACACTATTATTTAAAAAAAACACCCAAATGGTAAATATTTTTTTAAAACACACTATTCTGGTAAAAAACTCCATTGGATTGGGCAAGAAAATTGATGCACGTAATTTTGCTTCACCAAGGCTGTGAGACCTGAGATTATTAAAGAATGTATTTTTTAAAGTCTGTTAATTTTATTTGTTAAGGTTGTGTTTGGCAAACTAGCTGATAAGCTAGCTTATGAACAAATTATGTTTGGCAAAAAGTAGCTTATGGGTATGTAATATTAATAAGGGTATAATTGGAAATGCATAAAAAACCCAACAAAAATACACAAAGATAGGTGTATAAAATGCATTTAACACAAGGATTTATGTTAATGACGATAATACCCTTGATCACCGTCAATTTTTGCTTTGCTTTGGAAAATCTCGACCCGTGATTCACGAAATAGTTCTCGACTATCGGGTTCGATACTTGAATATAGCATTGGCTTTGTTCAAGAACATTCAATTCATACAAATATCTCATTAACCACTTTCTTTCGGTCACAAAGATTCGTGATTTTTTCCGTAAATCATCGACCCGTGCAACTCAGATGCACCTCAACATGCTGCGAATGTGTGGTTTGGTTGTCGGTTTGAAACCGGCAGCCAACATTATCGACAACCAACTTCAACAATTTTTCTTTAATCCGATGCTTTACTAGTTACCATACTGTGTTTTTGTGTAGCCAAAAAGTAGAGTAAAAAGCTGTTAAAGCAGATGTCAGTTGGTTGGCAATTACATATCAATATCTGACGTTGCGAGAATATGATGCTGATGGAAAGCATCGGATTAAAGAAGAACTGTTGAAGTTGGTTGACTCGTACTACGATGCTCATGATGCACCGAAGAGCGAGTATGGCTTGATTTATACCGTGGAGATCAAAAGTGAAGATGATTGTGTGGAGGTGGTGAAAAAAATACCGGCATATTCGTCACGCCTATCTTTCTGACCACTATTGATGTGACATTTAATAAACGACTTTGGTCTTGTACTGATGCAAATGATCTTATGTGTAGAAGAGAAATTTGTTGCTGTTGTTGGGTTGTTTGATGGTGTAAACAATGTGTCGAAAATGGTTGTTGTGATGATGTAGATACTGAGGTTGTTCTTGAACGAGGCTGAAAGATAATGAGTTGAAAGCTTCTAAATTCGTTGTTACAAAGGCATAAGAATCTGAATCCGTTGTTACAAAGCGAAATGGATCTGAATGTGAATCTGTTAATATCAATTCAACATATTTTGAACTTGAACTACAATTTGGAACGTGTTACAAAGGGAACTACAATTCGGATTCAATCGGTGCTAGACTCGCCCACATGAGATTCAAGGTCTTACATTGGTGAATCAATCAATATATTTCTGAGTCTATCACAGAGTTGAGAGATTTCAATCGTTTCATAATTAATACAAACAAATGTATTGTATTCCATGACGGCCAATACTTCTTTGTTTGTGGAAACACTTCTTCTATTGTCATCGGTGGCTAACCACTGACGTTTTTCAATAAGTTATTTCTTCTGATGGTGGCATTGAATGATCTGATGGTGGAGAAGCAATCAGCTCAACTGCGGGGGTTTTGTCTTGTGTCCAGTCGCAGAAGTAAAGATGAATTACTGATATAAGAACCACATGAGTCATTCTGGTCTTCAACAACATGTGATACATTAAAAAAAGAAAAACTCTGACATCCAATTTAAATGGTAAACTATTGATAATGGTATGGTTTTAATATATTTATTCTTGTGAGAACACACCATTATAAGTAACTTGTTGTTTAAATTGGATGTCATAGGATAATGGTGTGTTCTCACAGGAATAAATATATGAAAACCTCTTGAGATGGGCATAGATTATGTCAAGAGACAAATGTTATAGCAAACAAACTCTTTTGCAATGATGTTGGACACTTGGACTATAAAACTAACTGATACGGATACCTGCAACTTGCAAGTAGGACCTCTTTGTACCACACGATTCCCACATTCCTTAGTGCAGCCACATTTTCTCCATCATTCTTTTATAAACTTACTCACTACGTGGTCCTTGCATGGTTTAGGATTGTGCACATTCTTGGCCTTCTCCAACGGGCAATCTTGACATTGAAACGGGTGGTGGTTCTATGGTTCACAATTCATGGAAATACAAGCTCCTAAAAACTCATCTTTCAGCGGTCCTTGTGGCGTATAGGCAAACTCTCACCCTTTTTTCACGAGAACAAGCACAAGATACGCGATAAGAAAGACAATCGCCAATACATCTACGACAACAACGTCATCCGCAATTATTGCTAACGAGAAATGTACATATGCACCCTGATAAGGTGTATTTTGCGGCATGTAGACAAATTTTGGTAGTTTTCATCATAATCTATTTTGTGATGTTTTAGAAATGTACGAGGCCACCCACAACGGTGATTTCATATGAATTTAAAATGTGCCACATAAGATTTTTATTTTAGAAATTATGATGAGTTCATAGTATGCATGCATGACGACACAATGATTAGAATCACCGGCGATGGGGCACACAATGGAGGCACAAACTGAAACAACAATTCATACTTCTCTTTATTCTTTTTGTCTTCTTCATGTACCAGACATCAATTGAAAAATCTTTCACTAAGAAGAGCTTTCAACTATAATAATATACATAATATATTATATTCAGTAGAAAATACATGATAAAAATATATTATAAAAATAACATTCATATAATTTTTTATTACTTACAATCAATAAAAGTAATGTCATGGTACTGCTGCATCGCTACACCTATCTTTCTTATCAGTATTAATATAATGGTTACAAATGTACTTTCTCTAGTTACGAATGTACTTGCAGTTGTAACCATTAATACTGATAAGAAAGATGTGTAGCTATGCAGCAGTACCATGACCATGACATTACTTATATTGATTGTAATTAATAAAAAAATATATGAATGTTATTTTTATAATATATCTTATTGAATATAATATATTATCATGTATTTCCTACTGAACATAATATATTATGTATATTATTATAGTTGCAAGTTCTTCTTAATGAAAGATTTTTCAATTGATGTCTGGTACATGAAGAATACAAAAAGAATAAAGAGAATGTCTTATGTATGGATTGTTGTTTTAGTTTGTGCCTCCATTGTGTGCCCATCGCCGTGATTCTAATCATTGTGTCGTCATGCATGAAGGCTATGAACTCATCATAATTTCTAAAAAAGAAATCCTATGTGGCACATTTTAAATTCATACCGCAAAATACACCTTATCAGGATGCATATGTACATTTCTCGTTAGCAAGAATTGTAGATGACGTTGTCGTAGATGTATTGGCGATTGTCTTTCTTATAGCGTATCTTGTGCTTGTTCTCGTGAAAAAAGGGTGAGAGTTTGCCTATACGCCACAAGGACCGCTGAAAGATGAGTTTTTAGGAGCTTGTATTTCCATGAATTGTGAACCATAGAACTACCACCCGTTTCAATGTCAAGATTGCCCGTTGGAGAAGGCCAAGAATGTGCACAATCCTAAACCATGCAAGGACCACGCAGTGAGGAAGTTTATAAAAGAATGTTGGAGAAAATGTGGTTGCACTAAGGAGTGTGGGAATCGTGTGGTACAAAGAGGTCCTACTTGCAAGTTGCAGGTATCCGTATCAGTTAGTTTTATAGTCCAAGTGTCCAACATCATTGCAAAAGAGTTTGTTTGCTATAACATTTGTCTTTTGGCATAATCTATGCCCATCTCAAGAGGTTTTCATATATTTATTCCTGTGAGAACACACCATTATCCTATGACATCCAATTTAAACGACAAGTTACTTATAATGGTGTGGAGAAGCAATCAATTCAACTGCGGGGGTTTTGTCTTGTGTCCAGTCGCAGAAGTAAAGATGAATTACTGATATAAGAACCACATGAATCATTCTGGTCTTCAACAACATGTGATACATTAAAAAAAAGAAAAACTCTGACATCCAATTTAAATGGTAAACTATTGATAATGGTATGGTTTGGATAACTCAATTGAACATATGTCTGATTGTTTATATGTAGATCTTTTGGTGCAACTGTTGACATTTCTTTGTGTAACTCTTGGTATATTTTGGTTCAATTTTTGGTAAATTATGTCTAACTTTTATGTACATCTATTTATATTTGGATACAACTTTTATATGTTTTGGGAAGAGTAATGAAAAATGGTATATTCGTTTCGTTTTATAAATTGTATTTTTTCCGTTCAAAAAATGTATAAGGACTTAATAGTTTAAAGTATATAAGTTTGTTTGGTCTTTTCAATTATTTTTAACACATTAACCAATTTTATAAGTCATAAGGATGTATGTAATAGGTTTTAGAAAGTCCAATGGTTTATTTAACAAGTTATGAAAAGTGCAATGGTTTATTTGTTCCAAAAAATTGGCCAATGACTTAATCAGTCCATTGGGTTTTATTGGACTTTTCATAAAATGAGTCCGTTGTAAACATGACTCGGATCTGTGACCGAATTTACCGCATTAAAAAGAAATCAAACGGATAAATACTCAATTCTCTGAGTTCTTTTCCCTAATCTAATTGAACTTTAGGGACCAAAGGCTTGTTCAAATTCATTTCAACGCTTATGCGTGCAAATTTTCCCATTGCTGGCTGTATGTTCGTCGACTCGCACTGTTTTACCCACCTTATTACCAATTCGAGTAAGAATCCTCCTGCTAAAGTACTCAATTGGAAGTTCAGGGAGGCTCATCCATGATTGGGAATCGGAATGTAGGTACTTGACTGTATGCCCTGGTTCTAAATTTCATTTTCATGGATTTCACTCTTGCCACTGATGCTGAAATCTTTATCTTTTGTTCTTGCTTACAAGGTGTTTGATGAAATGCCTCAATGGCAGCAAGTTTGATTAGGGTTCTTGGACCTTCTCGGTTCTGTATTCTAATCAATCTTTTTTTTGAGTTTGATTTAGGGTTCTTGGACCTTCTCGGTCCCTGAATCGGAGTTTGTTTTTCTTTTTGGGCTCCCTCCATGGAGGTGAGTGTTTGTTATTCGGTGGGTGTTTGGCCGTGTCCCTTTAGGGGTTTCCATTGTTGCCCAGATGGAATGGCGGGGTCCAAGGGGTTTCCTCGGCTGGTTGCGCATATTAAGCGTCTCCATTTGTCATCGGACTATCGGAGGGGGGCCTTGCGAGAGGCGCTCAAAGCGGATTGTGAATTGTTTGTTTCGGTTGGGGAGGCTTTAAAGGTCGCGGATCAGTGGTTGTGTGGGGTGTGTATGTGCTTACATGCTCTCAGCCGGGCATGCCATCATGCGGATGGGATGGCCCGGTTCAAGTGGGTTGCGGGAGATGTGGAGGAGTTTGTAGTGGGGATCGCTAGGCCGCATGTTGGGAGGGGAGTGGTTCCTTTGGGATGGGTGGTGGTGGATGAGGTTCTCCTTGACCGGGTGTTCTCCCTACCTATCACGACTGTTAAGAGCATCCCTCATAGTTGTTGTATGGCGTTTTCTCATGCTTTAGCTGCTGCTCTGGGTAAGGTGGCGGCTATGCCAACGTCTATTGAGGCGTAGGTAAAACTTTTGTTGTTACCACGTTGCACGTTGCGTGTTTTCAGGCCTTCTAACCGTCAGGAGCGCAGGGGTGGTAATCGGAAGTCTTTGCAATGCCATAGTATTCAGCGGTCGTTGGCAGCTTGGGGTGGGGATGGTTTTTTTGAACTTATCCTATCGCTGTTTGCCCAACCCTTGAGGGTGGTCTCGGGAAAGGGTGAGCTTGTCTCTGGGTCCGATAGCTCAGCGGTGTGCGCCAATGTTAAACAATGTTTGAGGAAAGTTGCGGACGGGCATTTCACTGCTGCTGTTAAAGTTTTATGTTCTTCGGGGGTTGCACCTTTCAGTACGGATACTCTGACAGCGTTGTTGGCTAAGCATCCCATACTGCCCCCCCCCCGGTTATGCCTGTTTCCTTGTTCTCTGAGCCCCCTCTGGATGTGGATGTCGATAGCATTCTTGGGTGTATTCAATCTTTCCCAAAAGGGACTTCTTGTGGGCGGGACAGTTTGAGGGCCCAACACATTTTAGATGCTTTTTGCGGAGAGGGGTCGGCGATCGCCGTTGGGTTACTCAAGGCTATCTCTGTGGTGGTTAATTTATGGCTGGGGGGAGGTGCCCTAAGGTTTTGGCGGAGTTTGTTGCATCTGCGCCTCTCACGCCGTTGCTCAAACCGGACAATGGGATTAGGCCTATTGCCGTGGGCGCGATTTGGAGGAGGCTGGTCTCTAAGGTGGCTATGAGGGGTGTCCGGAAGGAGATGTCCAAATACCTTTGTGACTTTCAGTTTGGGGTGGGAGTCCCCAGCGGGGCAGAGGCCGTGCTCCATAGCGCGAATAGATTCTTAAATGCGTTTCACTCGGATGGGTCGTTGGCTATGCTTACTGTTGATTTCTCTAATGCCTTCAACTTGGTGGATCGGACTACCCTCCTGCATGAGGTTCGGACTCGATGCCCGTCCATTTCCCTATGGGTGGATTTTCTATATGGTTAGTTGGCGAGGTTATATGTGGGTGAGGACCATATTTGGTCCACCACTGGAGTTCAGCAGGGGGACCCTTTAGGGCCTCTCCTTTTTGCCTTAGTTTTGCACCCACTTGTTCACCGGATCAGGGACTGCTGCAAACTTCTTTTCCATGCTTGGTATTTGGATGATGGTACGATTATCGGAGACACTAAAGAGGTAGCTAAAGCCTTAGATATAATCAGGGCGGAGGGGCCCCGCCTGGGCCTTGAACTCAACATTAAGAAAACAGAAGTTTTTTTGCCGTTATGCAATGGGGTGAAGGTGCATGATGGATTGTTTCCCCGCGGGATCGGGAGGCCGACGTTGGGTGTGAAACTCTTTGGAGGCGCTGTTAGCCAGGATGCGGGGTTTATTAGTAGTTTGGCTGTGAAAAGGGCATCTCGTGCTGTGGAACTAATGAGTTGCCTCCCAAGTCTGCGGGACCCTCAATCGGAGCTCCTTTTGCTCCGCTCATGTATAGGTGTCGCAAAGCTGTTGTTCGGTCTAAGAACGTGCCAACCTATGTATATAGGGGAAGCTGTTTCTATTTTTGACAATGGCCTTCGGAGGGCGATAGAGTATATTGTGGTTTGTGGGGGTCCTTTTTTTGGGGATTTTCAATGGAGGCTAGCATCTCTTCCGACTCGGTTGGGTGGGTTGGGTTTATGTTCGGCTGAGGATGTATCTACTTATGCTTTTGTGGCCTCGAGGGCGCAATCTTGGAGTTTGCAGGACCACATTCTTCAGGGATGTGGTATTGATGGGTTTGACTCGGATTATGGGTGTGCGATGGAAAGCTTGCGTATGTCCCTTCCTGATTTCGATCTTAGCGGTTTCTCTAACAAGGACACCCCCCCTAAAGCCCATAATGTTTTGGCGTGTGCCCTTTTTAGTGGAATCGTCCAGAGTTTGGGAGTGAAGTTTGATTTATCCCCTCGCCAAAAAGCGGTGTTTGAATGTCTCCGAGCTCCTCATGCTCAGGATTTCTTGACGGTTATCCCCATTGAAGGGCTGGGTCAGCATATGTCGGCTCTGGAGTACCGGGCTATCCTTAAGTACCGGCTAATGATCCCTCTGTTTCCAGTTGATGAGCCTTGCCCAGTCTGTCGCAAGGCTTGTTAGGATTCTTTTGGCGAGCATGCGGTCCATTGCAAGGAGTTACCTGGTTTCAAATATAGGCATGATTTGGTTAGGGATGTTCTGTATGATGTTCTTAAACGAGCTGGAATTTCTTCTAAAAAGGAGGCCCCGATGAACTTTCCGACGGATCCGCTTGAAGGGAGGTCTACCTTACGGCCAGCTGATATACTTGTGTTTGGGTGGGCTGGGGGGAAACATGCTTGTGTGGATCTTACTGGAGTGTCCCCTCTTGTTGGGCTTAGGGAAAATGGGTTTGTGGCGGGCCAAGCTGCGTTGAGAGCGGAATCGAGCAAAGTTGCTAAACACGAGAAAGCCTGTGTAGAGAATCAACACGTGTTTATCCCTTTTGCTTTCGATACTTTTGGTTTCCTAGCTCCGGAAGCAGGGGAGTTTTTGACTAGGGTTCAACGGGTTGTGCAAAGTAATTTTTCGACCCCTAAGACACAAAATTTCATTTTTAGTAGGATTGGTTTTGCCATCCAAAAGGGGGTTGCGGCACAGCTTGTTGCTCGTTTGCCTGCCATCTTATTGTAATTGGAGACTTTTTATAAAATGATATTGATAGAAAAAAAAATTCATTATTTGTTTGATTCTTCGGGCTTCTTCCGGTCCGCTTTAAATCATTTCCCTATACTCTCAGTATTCGAAGTATGTTCCTCCTTTCGTGGTTCTTCAGGTGCATTATTAATCGAGCTCGAGGGCAATGCGTCTTCCCCATTGATCACCATGACTAGTCCTATCGCTTCAGAGATTTTGAGAGAATCCCCTCTTAGTTTTGAGGGGGGGGACCCATTCTGAAAGGTTCTTCTTCCTCTTCTTTCTCCATCTTACTAAGAATAATGAAGGGGCAGGCAATCGGTCAAAGGTACCCCCAAGTCGGAATTCCGGCAAAGACCAAGAAGTATCCATTCTTAACACAAAGAAACCGTCGGAGTGGGGGATTATCCTGTCCTCCTCACTGACCCCAAAGAAGGTGGCTCTGCCACTAAGCAGGCCGGCAGAGAGGGCACCAAATGCCTAAACAAGACAAGAACCAACTATATGCTTAAAACAAACTTTCTGGTCCTCGCTTTAGCACACGGGGATCGGCCCTACGCACCGGGGACGAAGCGTAGAGGTCACTTTAGCTTGTTGTATCGGAGTGGTTCATCGTCAAAAGAACAACAATGGCTTGTAGCATTTCCTATTGATTTGTCTAGGGGATGGGATGTAAAAGAAGGCTTTATCGTCTAAAGGCAGGGGTGAGATTTCTCACTATACCTCGCTCTTCTTTTATCCCGCCTGGTTTCTTATCCATGTTCCGTAAATTTCGTACGTAGACAGTTAGTTGCTCTGACTAGTTTTTTAGTGCAAAAAAGGACCAACGACGACCCTATCCTAAAGGAGAAGAAGGAGTAGGAGCAGGGCGGAGAATCTTTTTTGATTCCAGCCGAGAAGACTAGTAAAAGGAAGGATCAAGAATGTTATATATTTCAGGAGCTAGATCAGTTGCCGATGAACAAGTCAGAATTGCCTCAACAAAAATAGATGGAATTGGGCCTAAAAAAGCCAACAGTCTTTCTTCGGAAAACTTTCCGTCGGGGCCTAACATCAAAGGCGCAGGTTGATCTCTCTGGTTGAGGCTGCAATTCATTTTGACACGTGGGAAGGGCTTACTCTACTAGTGGCTTGGCTTGGTCTCGCTCCCTTCCCGTACTATTCCTCCCCACTAAAAAAAGAGCGATTGAGAATCTCGAGAACCTTTCTGAACGTCTGTCTTCGCGGGGCGATTTGAAAAGGAGTATATCTTTCTTGTAGTGCCTTCCATTCCACTATTCTGATCGAGAAATAATCTCTTCTGAACGACCAAGTCATAATGAGATTAAAAACCGATGCTTCCTTGGCCGTGTGGAACATGGATTAGCATTATGTCATTCCTACAAGTGATCCCCCATCCAGGATTGGAAGAAGTGCTATATGAGGACTTCGAGATCAAATAGAATATGTTCCTTTCCATTCCTCGTGAGCCACTGATTTCTCCGAAACAAGAGATCAAAGTGATCTTCCTCCTTTTTCCTAATAAGTCGACGGCCTTACACCATTGGGAGACTTCGAATAAACTGGAGTACATATAGGATAGACTGGTGCTAAAACCTTTTCTCAAGATATCTTCCAAACTGTTGGGGTCCTTGCTCTGGATGTTGTTCGTACGGTGTGAAAGCAGTTGGTTACGTAGTTTTAGAATTCTGCTGATCCCAAGTAGTCCATCTCCATCATTGCATATGGCTATATAGAAAGTAAAGAGGAAAAGGCATGACCAGAAGAATTGTGTGAAATAAGTGAATTTATCCGGTTGAGGCATCTTGATTGAGAATAAAGGATTCCCCCCATACAGAAGGAGAGGCCTTCCTGTACGAGTAGTGAAGAACTAAACGATAACTTTTGTTGGTTGTTGACCAAAGAAAAGAAAGGGAGAAAGAAATGGGATTGTGTCAACAGGCCCCTATTCCGACGAAAAACAGCCCCTTTTCTTTTTGTTTAGCCTGTTCCTATCAGAAAAATTACGATTTCAGATAAGAGGAAAAAAGTCCTCCGTCATAGGCGGCCGAGGGTACCTTCCTAGAGGTTCTTTTTTAATTTGAATCAGGTCTCCTCACTTATGTTTATGCTTATGATAATATATGCCGATCCCTACATTCCGATTCCCAATCATGGATGAGCCTCCCTGAACTTCCAATTGAGTACTTTAGCAGGAGGTTTCTTACTCGAATTGGTAATAAGGTGGGTAAAACAGTGCGAGTCGACGAACATATAGCCAACAAGGGGAAAATTTGCACGCATAAGCGTTGAAATGAATTTGAACAAGCCTTTGGTCACTAAAGTTCAATTAGATTAGGGAAAAGAACTCAGAGAATTGAGTATTTATCCGTTTGATTTCTTTTTAATGCGGTAAATTCGGTCACAGATCCGAGTCATGTTTACAACGGAATGATTCCGACTGGCGCTTGGTTTATTTATTTTTCATAAAAAGACGTTAATGCAAATATGCAATAAAGCTCGCTTGTTAATAGGAAGACCAAAGTGAAACATATAGTTGTAACCAAAATATCTGAAAGTGTAATTATTAGTATTAAATATGGATGGGAGTTCACAATGCAAAAAACCTAAAATACATAAACCTTAAAATAAAAAACACCCAAATTTACAAACCCTAAATTAAAAACCACACAAACCAAAGAATCAGATTCGTGAATAAAAAACAACAAAAGAATAGTTTGGATAGGTAATTACTTGGGTTGTGGTGTATTGGTAAAGCTTTGTGGAAACTTATTTACCCAGAGTTCAAATCCAGGCATTTCTTGTCAAATTATAACTGTAAGACATCAGCTCTGATTAAACTTCAGTGATCATAATTGTTGTGTACACCTGGATTAGAACCCTGGGCAGATGGGATATTCCAAAGAGATATCTTGGTTGATGTGAAGAAGAAGAAGAAGAAAAAAGAGATAGCTATGGTTAATGTTAGGAAGAAGAAAGAACAATGGAGATGGTCTTTAAAGGAACCCTTCTTTTTTAAAAAGAAGGGGTTGATGAAGGGTAGATGGGAAAACATATGAAATTCAATGGCTGAGTCTATAGGATATGAATTTCTCAGTTGACCGATTCAACCATGAGCTGATCGAATAAGTCGGTATCAAACACTTTGATATTGCTATGCGAATAAGTCATATTCATCATATAGCCCATTAAGCCACAAACGATAAAATATGCACATTAAGCCACAAACGATAAAATATGCTAAATATAAGCCACAAACGATAAAATATGCTAAATATGAAACAAAATGGCAATCAATCGGGCTGAATACGAAACAAAATATAAGCCTTATACCAAGTATGAAACAAAATTGTAATTAGAAGGTTCATATCTTAACAAAATATGACATTTTTTTGCTAATTGATTTTTGTATGTTGTAACATCTATATGTAACTGTAATTGTGAAGTTGATATAGAAATTTCCAACAAACAAAAATCAAACGGTTAATAACCACTAAACATGGGAATAAGGCACGGACTTCAATCCCTGTCCCTGATCCCAATCTCCATTCCTGTCTCCATCCTACCGAGGAATATGATCTCATCCCCATTTCCGTCCCTGACGGGGAATCGGGGATTTTTTCCGTTAATATATGTTTTAAATCAAATATGTTAAATAGCATAGTCGATCGATAACGGTTTATGTTTAAATCTCACATATTTTCAAATTTTGATTTTATAAAGTATCAAATATTCATATGTGAACAAAGTGACAATATCATACGTAATCGTTTGATCAAACACTTTCGGCTTTCAACGTTTTTTATCTAAAAAAAGTAAAACAACTCAAAAATGTATATAAGAAAAAATGTCAAAATAATATTCCAAACTTAAAAGATATTCGAGGACGTGGCGGGGCGGGGACCACGTTACCCGTCTCCATCCTGGTTTTTAACTTTTGGGGATCCTTGTTTCCCATGCCAGTTTTTGCACGGAATCGTTGTCCATGTCGGGGCGGGTACACCGGGTTTCCCACAGAGGCGGGTCTCATTCCCAAGTATAATAACCATTTCTCATGCTTCTCACGTTAACCTAAACTTCTCTCTGGAACCTAACGTCATCGGTTTATTTTTCTTACTTACTCATTAAGTAGTGACACCATTTATCTATATAAAACTAAAAAATTTATATAAGGATTTGTATAGAAGGGAGAAATATACTTGTAGAATCTTTTGGTATATATATGTGAGTTTAATTGATTGAAAAAGTGTTATTGTTTACATTAATTTTTACATCAGTTTATTTTTTTAATGTCGTTTAAATTAAAATAAAGTTAGAAAAACGATATCCAAAAGCAAAGGTGATATCTATAAGGTTATATTTTAAAATTGAATAACAGAAGATCTACATAATCACATTTGATTTAGATGTTTGATGGGTATTCATAATCACATTTGATTCAGAGCATTTAAATGGCTATGTTAAGAAGTAAAAAAATGGGATTTTAGTATTTTTTTTTTCCAACACCTATGTTATTTTCTACTTAAAATAGAGAAAAAGGAGATTGTAAAAATCTCTAAATTTAAAGAAATACTAAATAAATAGTTTCCTGCGAAAGGTCAAACCAGTGCGAAGAAATCGGCGACGGCTGACACCGGAAAGGCTGCCGGCAGCAAGGAATTTCTGGTCGGTGATCACGGCGATAGGGGCTCGTTTGGTAGGGAAGACGAAGAGGTGCATGGGGGTGTGGCGGCTACAGGTTCCAAAGTCGTAGGGGTAATGAATAATTCGGAAGTGCACGTGGGAGGAGTGGATACTCAAGTGAATAAAGAGGAAGCAGGCCGAGACCAAGTGTGGCAAATGGGTCGGTAAAGAGTCTGATACCCACATTTGATATACCAACTTCATCACATGGTCCTCAAACACAGCCCAATATAATGGAAAAGAGACCTAAAAATCGGCCAAGGTGACAAAGCAGCGAAGAGAAAACAAAGAAAGGAGGCGAGGATTTCGGCAAGTAAGACGTCGATATCAAATGAATTGGGAAGTAGAGACACAACAGAAGCGTTGGAGGATTTTGGGGAGATGATCGGGATAGACTGGAACGGAGCAGACCAGCGCAATTCAGATTCGACGGAGAGAACTACGAAACCCGTCGACAACGCAAGCACACGTAATAGTCGAAATTCTGATAGTCAATGTTAATAATTTCGCTAAACTCAAGAGGATTAGGGTCGAGAAATAAAAAAATGTGGATCATGGAGATTTGTGGTAAAGTAAAACCAAGTGTAATAGGAATCCAAGAAACGAAGATTAATAGATGCACCGATTTTCAAATTGGCAAGTTGTGGGGGGGATGATGTTGATTTTGCGCAAGTGGAAGCCAACGGAAATTCCGGAGGTTTATCAACGTTGTGGGACAAAAAAAGTTCTATTGCGATCATGTCGTAAAAGATGTAGCACTACTTGTGACGATAGGGAGATGGGTCGGAGTCCCCGGGCTAGTGGGATTGGTAAATGTGTATGGGCCGAGGGATGTCAAAGAAAGAAGGGAAGCATGGAAAAGACTCGAATCACTTGTGGCGAAGGAAGAAATAAAATGGTGCTTATTTGAAGACATCAATGAGGTTAGAAATGATAGCGAGAGGGCTAACTCGGTAACCAACATAAGAGGTACATTGGAATTCAACGATTTCATAAGGAGATGCAACTTGTTAGAAGTGCCTATGAATGGTAGGAGGTTCACAAGAATTAGTGACGATGTGTTGAAATTTAGCAAGTTGGACCGTTTCTTGATTACAAATGAATTCGGTCTACTTTGGAATAAATTGGGCGTGAAGACTCTAGAAAGGAAGTGGTCGGACCACCTTCCTATTTTGCTATACGAGGATAAAGAGGATTTCAGAGCAAAACCGTTTAAATTCTTTGATGCTTGGTTAAAAGAGGATGGATTCGAAGAAACGGTAAAAGTAGCATGGGGTAAAGAAGTTAGATCGTTTCGACCGGATTGTGCTTTTCAGGAGAAATTGAAAAATGTTAAAGGAGTCATCAAGGAGTGGGCAAAGAAAAAATTCGGGAATTTGGAAGCCGATTTGAAACAAGCAAAGGAAGTAACTCTAAAGTTGGAAGACGAGGCGGATTTGAACGGGTGGAAGGAACCAGACCGAAGTTGTTGGGTTGAAGCGAGAAGTAAATGGTTGGGGTTGGAAGAGAAGAAATTGGAGATGGAAAAGCAAAAGGCAAAAGTAAAATGGGTGGTGGATGGCGACGAAAACTCTAGAATTTTCCATGCCGCAATCAAATATAGAGAGAGAGGAAAAATGCTCTTAGAGGGTTGAAAACTCAAGACGGGTGGACGGAGGACCCTTGCAAGATCAAAGAACATGCGTTTGAGTTTTTCAAAAGCAAATTTTCCTCCCAAGCTTGGGGGGGGGCACAGATTCAAGGAGAAAAGTTCGCGAAGCTTTCCGTTGAAGACGCAACTTTCTTGGAGAAGTCGTTTGAAGAAGAAGAGGTTTTGTGTGCGGTCAAGAGTTGTGGGAGTAACAAAGCACCGGGACCGGACGGGTTCACATTCGGTTTTTTGAAGAAATATTGGGAAATAGTAAAGGTGGATTTGGTAAAGGCGGTTCGATGGTTTTGGGACAAAGGAGAAATTAGTTGGGGATGCAACTCCTCGTTTCTCACTTTAATTCCAAAACTCGATGCACCGGACAATCTTGGAGACTTTAGGCCAATTAGCCTAATCGGGATATACTATAAGACGATAGCAAAAGTTTTGGCGGAGAGGTTGAAGAAAGTGATTGGAATGGTTATTAGCAACACCCAAATCGCATTCATCAAGGGTAGGTACATACTCGACGGAGTCTTGGTTGCCAATGAGGTGATGGACTATATCCGGAAAAAGAAGAGAAGTGGTTTAATCTTCAAAGTCGATTTTGAGAAGGCGTATGACAGTGTTGAATGGCCGTTTTTGATCGATAATTTGGAAAAAATGGGATTTGGGAATAAATGGATAAAGTGGATCAAAGCTTGCTTATCTTCCGCCACGATGTCGGTCTTAATAAATGGGTCCCCGACGAAGGAATTTGCGATGGGGAAAGGATTGAGGCAAGGGGATTCGTTGGCCCCCTTTTTATTCCTAATCGTAGCCGAAAGCCTACATATTGTTGGGTCACCAAAGATTTGAAATTGACTCACCGATGTTTTCCCCTAAAATCTTACTGAGAATATTTTGACAAGGTTCTTTAAATGACTTGTACAAGATAGCAATTGTTCGGTGAAGTCGAAGATCAATCAAAACCAAGCTTGAAGAGATTTTCTGTGCGAAATCAAGAAGACTCTTCCAAGATACATACAAGTCATCACCACCAATTGGGTTCTCACACATCGGTGGACTTCCTCACCACCGATGGTGTCTTCAAGAATCGGTGGATATAATCCCACCGATGTTGTCTTCAGGAATCGGTGGATATAATCCCACCGATGTTGTCTTCAGGAATCGGTGGACATAATCCCACCGATGAGGATACTCAAATCGGTGGACTTCTTCCCACCGATGAGGATACTCAAATCAGTTGGATCTTTGTGTAAATTGACTTTCTTGCAGATGATTTCAAAGACCAATGTCTTTTATATCGGTGGAACATCATCGATAAAATTGTCTTGGAAAACACATCAAGAAGATCCTCCAGGTTTGGCAATAATCCAGTGGTTGGTAAAAGTGTCAACTTATTACTCTCTCCACTTTTAGATAACATCTAAATCAGCATGGGCATTCTTCCTGGTTCCAAGGAAAAAGGTGATTTGGAAACATCAACTTTTCAGAGTACTACACCTTCTATCCAATCTCCTTATGACAAGTGTCCTGAGCATTTAATGCACAGTACTTATATCTTCACTATAAAAGGAAGTAGAAGGCTCCATGCAAATTACGCTTTCTGGAATTCTCTCAGTGCAAGAAATCTCCATATTGCTTGAAAACTTTATAGCTTTGTTCTAAGTGTTCTTAGTTGTTTTGTTAGTATACTTTGTGTAAGATTGTTAGAATAGTTTATCTGTTCTTTTCCGCAACAGTCTTAAGTTTTCTATGTGTAATTCTTGTTGAAAGTTTTCAATAATAGAATTAAAATTGTGAAAATTTTGAGTATTGTATTCAACCCCCCTTCTACAATACTTGTTTTAGCCATCTGGGACTAACAAGTGGTATTAGAGCAGGAAAGTTTATCTCATAAACTTGATCTGCGATGGCTGCCTCTTCTTCTTCAACTGTTGAAAATGCTTTTCAAAACAACTTTTCTGAAAATGGTTCCATTACCAAACCTCCTAAGTTTAATCCTAACAACTTTTCTCTTTGGAAAGGCCGCATGATGCTATTCATGGAAGGAGTGGATACTAGATATCCAACCATTCTTAAAGAGGGACCCATTATCCCTAGAGTCTGGGCTCGCTATGAAACGCAGAGGCCTGGTAAGGAAACCGCTGATAAGGAGGTCTCTAGTGACTCCGATGACTCTGAACCTTCCGACAAAGAAAAAGTAAAAGGCACTGGACGTTATATTCTAAAAAATCCTAAGGAATATACTGATGAGGAAAAACGTCTTGTTACTCTTGATTCAAAGCTTAGAGCAATCATTGCTCTCTCACTTCCTGATGAAGTCTATCATTCTCTAGTTAACTTTGAAACTGCTAAAGAGATGTGGACCACACTATGTGTACTGTACGAAGGTACAGAGGAAGTGAAGAAATGCAAAAAGATTTATCTCATAAGAAAATATGAACTTTTCACTCATGAAAAAGGTGAATCTCTTCCTAGCTACTATAATCGTTTTAACTCTCTTCTGAATGATCTGAAGTTACTAGGCAGAGTCTATGATAATGAGGAAGTTCTAAACAAGTTCATGGATTGTCTTCCAGATTTTTGGGAGAACATGTGCACTTGTATCAAAACTTCCAAGGACCTTGAGTATATGCCTCTAACTGTTTTATATGGAGCTCTCTTCAACTTTGAACAAACCAAGTTACAAAGGAAATCGTTCATCAAAGAGATAAATGGCACTTCTATTGCCCTTGTCAGTGAAAATTCCAAGAAATCTCAAAGTATTCCACGCATCACCTATCCTTCATCAGATTCTGACAATGAAACCCTAAGCAACTCTTCTCACCAATCGGAGGCATATCTAAGTGATGCCGATGATGAAGGTGAAGAAATCTCGGTTAAGCAGTTGTCTGTTGAAATTGCCACTTTGGCTGGTTTCAAAAACAGATCTCGTTTTTCAAACAAATCCAAATCTTTCAGAAAACCCTTTTCTTCTACAAAAGCTTCCTCAACTGATAAAACAAATGAGGAATGTTTTAATTGTGGAAAGAAAGGACACTTTGCAGCTGAGTGCAGAAGTAAGTGTGTGATGAACTCTAGAAATTCATCTTCTAACAAGTTTTCCTCCAAACATGAAAAACCAAAAAATAACACTTTCAATTCAAACCTTGCAAAGAAAGATTCTCAATCGTCAATCAAAGACCATCAAGAAAGGGCTGAGAAGTACAAAGCCAAATACAAGAAAGAAAAGGAGAGAAATGAGGGTCTCCTTAGAAAAGGAAAGGGCCTCATGGCCGAAATTCATGATTGGGAAGAAGAGACCTCTGACAGTGACAACAACTATCCCAACAAGTGCTTTATGGCCATCTCAGAAGATGTGGAAGATTCTGAAAAAGCTACCTCTCCAATGACTTTGGTGTCAACTGGGTGCTCGACATCATACTCTCAGGTACATCCTTTTAATGATATGACTACATTGAAAAGATTGATGCATATGAATCTTTAACTAAAGACTTCTATTCTGTCAAAGATGGTAAGAAAAGAAAATCCATTCAAGTTAAAGAACTCACATCCAAACTTGAAATTTGTATGTCTAAACTTGAAAAGTTTGAGGAAATCAAAGATGAGCTTGAGGATCTAAAAATCATAAACCATGTGATTTCAAAAGAGAAGAACAAACTTTTTAAGAAATTAAAAAGAGAACAAGAGACTGTTAAGAAATGGACAAGTTCTTCAAAGAATCTTGAGCAAATCTTTAAAGATCAAATTTCTGTTAACAACAAATTTTGTTTAGGCTATGGAAAAACCATTTCTGACGCCTCTTCTCAAACTCTTGAGCCTACCTCTAGTGTTTGGGATGATTCTTCAGACTCAAGTTCTTGTGACTCTATTTCTTTAAACTCTTTGGATCTAGGTGAAGCTTTAAAGTTTGGAATGTTCATAAAAGCTAAAGAATCTTCGTCTGTTTAAAACATGGAAAAAGAGGACTCCAATGATTTTTCAAAACCCATCGATGATATTTTAAAAAAATTAGCGATTGATGAATATGTCCCTCGTTTTGATCTTTCAAGATCAAAGTCTGTCAAAAGAGTTAAATCCTCTTCCACCGATGTAGATTCTCCACCTATGTGTGACTCTTCAAAAGTTAAGTTTCTTCCCAGATCTGTGAGACTCACCAACACCACCGATTCATCTTTAAAAGGAAAATCCTCAAACATTGGGAAAGAACCTATCATAAACTGTTAGAGCAGGTTTTAATAGTTGATTTAAAGTTCAAGGGTTGTTTTGTAATAGTTTATTTTGAGCCTTTTAGTGAACGGGCCGTGGGCTTGTTAACCACGGGCCCAATGTATTTAATGTTGATTAGCTTGGAAAAACAAGCTAATCATCCTTTTACTTTCAAACACTGTATTGCAAATTCTCTCTGAAAGTGAATGACAGGGATGACCAGTTGAAATCACTTGTTCTTATTGTTCATATATTTTGATTTCATTATAGTTGCATGGATCTGGATTTAACAATTGGTATCAGAGCAGACAGACGGATTCGATTCAAAGCTTCATTCATCAATTTCTGGTTAGTTTGACTTTTACCCGTCTGACTATTCTTGAATTCTTGATTATTTGATTCACTCGAAATTGGTTGTTTTTGCTTATTGGGTTGTGTTAGCATTATCGTTATAAGTGTTTCTGCAAATTTTCACATCCTAATTCATTCGTTTGATTGGTCAATTTAGCAATTTAAGATCAAAGTTTTTTATAGTGTTCTTCAACAAAAATCGAATTTTTACCATCAAAACGTGTTCTTTTTGCTTAGAAATCGATTGGGTTAGTGTTAGTTTTGTGTTTGGTATTGTTTCTAATCTTTCAGGAACAATCTTGAGTAACCCTAGTTGAGAAATCGATCGAACTGAGTAAACAACCGAAGTGTCCGGACAAACCCAGCCGCAGTTTCCGGACAAGCTCATTTTGTCCGGACGTTTGTGGTTCCATCCGGATTCTTCCAATTTTTCCGGACAACCAGTTTCTTCCGGGTAAGTCATCCATCCGGGTAAGTATCTTATAATCTCAAACCTATCTGGGTAATATTGTTCCGGATAACTCAAAGTATCCGAAAATCAATTTTATCCGGAAATCCATTTTTTACCCGGAAACTTCGTGGTATCCGGAAACTACACAGTATCCGGAAACTCCATCGTACCCGGAAAACTTAATACTGTCCGGAATCCACAGCATCCGGTAAGCTTCTGTTTGAATTGTTCTCTATCCGGTAACTTAAGACCATCCGGTAACCTTGGTTATCCGGACAACTCAAGTTATCCAGACTCCCTTGCTTATCCGGACAACTCTGCATAATTGAACTGCTTTCTTCAATTCTGATCCGGACACTTCCAGATCAGATCACTTATTTGGATTCCTATCCAGTAAGCTAAGTTATTGTCTAACCACTCATAGAACCTTCGTTAGGACTCCACTCTTAGTGCCTTGCGTTAGGTTTTACACTTTGAATCAATCTACACGTCTGACGATCACTCCGTTGCAACCTAAGATGTCTACTTCTCGTGATGCTCTCGCAATTGGCACTGACACCAAGCCACCATGTCTCTATCCGAACGAGTACAGCCAATGGCGAGATAGGTTCATGATCTTCATAGAGTCCAAGGACAACTATGAGTACATCAAAAGAGCTATGAATCATGGCCCAATTGACAAGCCAATGAAGGACATACCTGCAACTGCAACAGCAATAGCTCGACGTGAGGCGAAGTCTCTTGCTGAGATGACAGAATTTGAAAGAGGCATGCTTGAAGGTGAAAAGCATGCAAAGAGATATCTGATTCAAGCTCTTCCTAATTCCATCTACACTGCCATAGACAGTTACAAAGTTACGGCTAAGGGCATGTGGGACCAGGTAGCCAAGATGATGCGTGTGAGTGTTGTAGGAAATCAGCTGAAGATAAATAGCGCGATAACCAAGTTCGATGGGTTCAAGCAGCGTAACGGTGAATCCCTTACCCACACCTATGAACGTTTTTGTCTACTTCTTAATGAACTGAACAAGAATAAAATTGTTCGTTCCAATACTGAGAACGCACTAAAGTTCCTCAACAACTTGCTACCTGAATGGAAAGTGTATGCTTCTCATGTCAAGCACAACAACTTGATAGAGAACATCAGCATCAATGAACTGTATGAGATACTTCTCCAAGATGAAGATGAAGTGAATGAGCTCCTGGGAGAGAAGAAGAATGAGCCAAAACCATCTGCGGATCCTATTGCCCTCATGACTTCCAAACTAGGGAAATCTTCAAGCAGCCAATCCAGACGCGGTCCACAGCATAGCTCCTCCGAGTCAGAACCTGAGGACGAGAAAGACGGTGATGATGATGATGATGATGAAGCATCAGAATTAATGAAAGCCATTGCCCTTCTGACTAAATCCTTTCAACAACAAAAGTTCTACAAGAAGCCGTCTTCCAATAGTCAACGCTACTCCACCTCCTCCAATAAGCGTCACGACTATAAGGATCGGTATGAAGGAAAGAAGAAGGTAGAAGAGCAAGATAGATCTGAGAAGAAGGAGAAGATAGAGAAAGGTGACCGGAAAAAGAGAGATGAACCTGTGAAATGCTACAACTGCGAGAAACTCGATCACTTCGCTAAAGACTGCCGTCAACCCACAGTGAAGAACTCTCACTACTATGAGGCCAAGCTTGCACTGGTCAGACAGAAGGAGGCTGGGGAGGTAATGTTCGCTGAAAATGAGTACTGGCTAGGCAGATCTGATGATGAGGACGATTATGAAGGTGATGATGCTTTCATGGGATATCAATCGTCTACGGATGAAGATAAGGCAACAGCAAATAAGGTATGTGACTCTTGCCTACAAAACTTCATACTTCAACTGCAAACCATCACCGAAAAGGCAAACTCCCTCAAGGCCACAAATGAAGAACAAAATCTTGAAATTAGTTCAATAATTGAAAAGCTTAATGTTCAAATGAAATTAACTGAGAAGTATAAGTCTGAAAATGCTGATTTAAAAGATCGATGCAAAATCCTTTCATTAGCACCTAAAGACTTAAGGGCCAGATTATCTGATCTCCAACGTCAGTTTGATCAGTGCTTGAATGAGAAAGAAGACATTACTTATCAATGTTCTTCTCTTCAAATTCAACACAAGGAGTATGTAGCTAAAATTCTAGACCTTGAAACCAAACTCCACAAAAGGGGTCAAACTGATCAAACCATTTTTTTGAACAAACCCAAAGAGTTCACGTACTTTAACAAAGAATGGGGAATCGGATATGATAACCCACATTATCTGAAAAGGTAAGATATCAAGTCCCTACTCTGTATGATTTTGCTTGCTATGGATTAGATAAAAAGTATCCAGAGTACGCAATTCAATGGACTGGTCCTCTTGAACCAGAAAAGGAGGAGGAAACCGAGGAACATAAACGCACACACAAACGAGGAATTCAACTTCCATTTTGTTATGAACCATTAAACTACTCGTATCAAAAGAACAAAAAGTACCTTTCCAATGACTACTTCGACCCCTACAAGGTAGCTACACCCAAGGATTCCTCCAAGAAGGATGAGGAAGTAGCACCTGCAACCAAGACTGAGACGGATGAGTTTAAACTCTATGTTCCCCCTCTCATCTTGGAAGCAAAGATAGTCGAGTTGGAGGAGTCACTCGAAAAGGAAAGGCCTGTTTTTCAAAATGAGAAGAAAGAGTTAATTAAGGATCTTGAGAAACTCAAATCTGAGAAAACCGACGGTGTGTCAAGTGAGGAAAAGGAAAAATTTCAGTGGGAAATCAATACGCTCTCATCAAAACTGTCTGAAATGACAAGAGAAACGATGAAAGAGCACCTGAGAAATGGTCAACTCCAAGAACAGATTGACCTTCTCCAAGCTCAAAAGCAGAATTCACCTGATCTTTCTTCCAACTCATCTGACACATTCTCGTGTAAAGCTTTCATTGGAAATATCTCTACTCAAGAAAGTAACGTCTCTCAAGACGAATGTGTAAAAAGGAATTTAAACTCTGATTTTTCAAACGCTTTCGCACCAAATTCCCCAAAGCACACAAGCACAAAGAGTTCCTCGCCTTCCCCACCTGATTCTGTTGGTGCAACTGTACCCAGCTTTAAATATTGTGATATATTTTTGGTACACATAAAATCACATCTCCATATTTATTTTGATGATTACAAAACACACCGCATTATTTTGTTATCTAATATTTTTATCTGAGTGTGCAGATTTTTAAATGATCTCGATAAATTTTTATCTGAAGTATCCAAGTCTGAAGAGTTTCGTCATTTTATTTTAAAATGATAAACACCCTAAAAATATTTTATCACTTGGATATTTCGTATCTATATAAATATATTTGAATCAAATATATATATAATATATATATTTCTATTTATTAAATATATATATAAATCACTGATATATATATATATATATATGTTATTAAAATCTCATGCCTTTTACTGTTGCAAGAAGTGTGATCAGCCGAACCACCCTGCGTTGCCATGCTCTCATTGGACAATATTTTAGGCGGTATACCGCCAAGGTCCACGCGGTATACCGCGTCACTATTCACCCGTCAGTTCTTCTGCATATGAAGCTTCCCATGTCAGAACTTTTTTTCAGGCGGTATACCGCCATGTGCAACGCGGTATACCGCGGGTACACAATTCCGTTTGTTTTTGCAGGGTTGACCTTCTCCTTGCAGTGTCCTTTTTATGACGCAGGTATACCGCGATGGTTTGGCGGTATACCGCGAAATCCTCAAGACTATTGATCATCCAGTATAAATACATGCATCCAGCAGCATTCAAGTCAACACCAACTTCAGCAATAAATTCTCCCTCAGCATTTGATTATTATTCTGCTGCTTTCTTACTCACACTAAATCACTTAAACTGATAAAATTAATTTTTGAGCAAGAAATCTTGAGTTGATAGCAGATTAAAATCTCTCGATTAGTTGAATCAGCAACACAACTCAAGTGATCAAACTCTCTAAAAATATCCAAGTGATAAACCTTATTCAAGAGTGATTATTCATATTAAAATTTATACCCTCTTGTAAGTGTTTGAATTAGAGTGAGTGATCCACATTAATCTCTCAAAGAAGAGTGTTTCGCGTTTGTTGTATTAAGGTTTGTGTTTCTACCGTAAAGAACACGTTTCGTATTGGATCTCCGAGAAGTGTTATTTTCTCGAGGTGGACTAGCCAACTTTGTGTTTGGTGAACCACTTTAAAAATATCGTTGTCAAGTATTCTCTTTCCCTTATCTATTTACATTTCCGCTGTGCATTTAAATTATATCTGTTTATATAATTGTTGTATATTTACTTGTTTATACTCTGCTTTATTTTTACTGTATTGTTTGTACTGTATTTATTTGTTCAAATATTTTTTGAAAGAAAAAGATTTTAAATACAACCTTACCCCCCCCCCTTAGGTTGTCCAACATTTGGTATCAGAGCGGGTCTTTCAAAAATATTCTGCATAATTTTCTCTTATTCTTCTAAATGGCTCAACAAACTAATATCGTGTTTTCAAAACCTCCTTTGATAGATACTGAAAAGTTTGGCATTTGGGCCGAGCTATTTGAATGTCACGTGCGTGGCAAAAATCAAAAGATTTGGAATATTATAGAAAAAGGGAATTTTAAACCCACCATTGTGAAAGATGATGTTTATATTGATAAACCTATAGATGACTGGACTACTTCTGATGAAGCTCATTTTTGTTTAAACTTTGAAGCTAAGAATATTTTATATGCTGCTTTAACAACTGATGAGATTGAAAGAGTATATACATATAAAACTGCAAATCAAATATGGGAAAGTTTAAATAATACTCATCGTGGAAACACGGAGGTTAAATCTAGTAAAGTAAATATTTTAGTTCACGATTATGAACTATTCGAAATGAAACAAGATGAGTCAATTGACTCAATGTTTAAAAGATTTAACCTTATTGTGACTACTTTGAAAGGTTTGGATCGCACTTATCCTAACGAGGACTATATAAGGAAAATCCTACGAGCCCTTCCTTCGGAGTGGATGCAAAAGATAACATCCTTAGAAGACTCCCGTGACCTTTCCATAATGAAGATAGATGACTTGATCGGTAATCTTAAAGTGCATGAAATTGCACTTAAAAGAAACAAAGATCGGGAGCAAGTTAAAAAGAAATCAATCGCTCTCAATGTCTCAACACCAAAAGATGAGAAGAAAAAGGAGAAAGCTAGCTCCTCGAAAGATCCATCCGAAACTCTCGATGAAGTCGCCATGTTGGTAAGAAACTTTTCCAAATTTCTTAATAATAATAATAAATTTTCTAACAATGGCAGATTTCAAAGAAACGGTAACTACCGTCGTGGTGGTGAAAATCGAAGTCGTAAGTTCCATAAACGAGACGAAAAAGTTAAGAAAAATGGCGACTCGAGTGAAGACGATAAAGCTAAGCCAAAGAGAGGCTTTTGCTACTCATGTGGTGACAAAGACCACTACGCCAATGAATGTCCGAAAAAGAACAAGTTCCAAAAGAAGAAGGAGAAAGCCTTCATTGGAGGCGCGTGGAGCGAGAGTGAAGAAGAAGATGACTATCAAGCCATTTGTCTTATGGCCGAAAGCGACGACGAGGTAATATCTTCTTACTCGGATTACGATAGTGATTATGAAAGTGATAATGAAAATAATCTTGAAGAATTATATGAATCTTTTCATAAAATGGCCGCTCTTGCAAATCGTTACCAAGATGAGAATGCTATGTTAAAAGAAACTGTAAATACATGTAAAAAGGAAATAAAAAATGTTAAACAAAAATCTGAAAATGATATGGATATAATTGCTAAATTAGAAACTAAATTAGGAGAAAAAGATTTTTGTAAATCTTGTGATGTTTTAAATAAAGAAATTGCATGCTTGAATAAAAAATCACATGAAAATATTATTTGTACAAAATGTGATATTCTTGATAATGAGATTACATGTTTAAAGGCTAAATGTGCTTCATATGAAAAAGATAACATGCTAGCTAAAGCCTTTGAAAGTAGCAATGAGAAAGTTCTTAACATGCTTAATATGCCTAACCGTATAAAATGTAGAAAAGGCATTGGTTCCAATACTTGTGTTGATAAATGTTCATGTATACCCATCAAAAGATTCTATGAATCACCTAAAGTAAATACAAGAAATCAATATGTGCAAAAACCTCCGTATGTGCGTAAAATAAATAATGTAAATTATAATACGAGAAAACCGTATGCTCGCATGTACCATGATAAATATTCTAAACCTAATAATAATGCGAATGTAAATACTTGTTTTTATGTGTATGATAAATATAATCGCAAAATTAAAATGGTAAATAAATGGATTCCAAAAGGAATGTTTAGTAATGATAATCCCGGTGGTATGCGTTTATGGTTTTAAATGTGTTATGTATATGTGTTATATATTATATATAAGTAAAACATTGTTATTTATACTTTTTATACTATTCATATATATATATACCTACGTACTGCACATATATATATACATTTTATTTAATTCTTTTAATTCTTATATATATATATTATGTTTGTGTAATGTATTATATATATATATATATATTGTTTGACTTTATATATATGCATATTGGTTGACATTGAAACTAATTGTCAAGGACCCACAAGAAATGGGGACCATAAAAGTTACATCTTCATTATTGTAGATTGACCTTGATATGGACTGGATACTCGATAGTGGTTGCACACGTCACATGACCGGAAACAATAATCTCTTTTCTTCATATAAGTCATGTGATGGTGGACAGGTAATTTTTGGAGGAAACTCCAAAGGAAATATAATTGGTAGAGGTACAGTTTCTTGCAATAATGTTCAATTTCTTAATGTTAATCATGTTGATAATTTACATTTTAATTTGTTAAGTGTTCGCCAATTGTGTAAAAATAATACAACTGTTGTCTTCGAAGAAGATTCTTGTAAAATCATAAAAAATGGCAAAGTTCTTTTAAATGGCTTTGTAAAAGGAAATTTATATATTTGTAAAACTGTTGTATCTGATAATGTATGCTTATCTTCTATTAATGATGTTTCTACTTTATGGCATAGGCGTTTAGGTCACGCTAATCTAAGATTAATGCAAAACTTAAAAAATAAGGAGCTTGTGAGTGACCTGCCAAAATTAAAGTTTGATAATCATTTTTGTGATGCTTGTCGTGTCGGCAAACAACATCACGTTTCTCATAAATCAAAAAATGTTATTTCTACTCAAAGAGTTTTAGAACTTTTACATATGGATCTTTTTGGCCCGATGGCTATTCAAAGTTTTGGAGGAAACTTTTATACTTTGGTTATTGTGGATGATTATTCCCGTTATACTTGGACTTTATTTTTGAGACATAAAAATGAGGCTTTTGAAAAGTTTAAAATTTTGGGAAAACGAATTCAAAACCAACAAGGTTGTACGATTGTTTCCATACGTACGGACCATGGACGAGAATTCGATAATGATGTACAATTTGGTGCCTTTTGTGATAAACATGGTATAACTCATAACTTTTCGGCTCCTCGAACTCCTCAATCTAACGGGGTTGTTGAAAGGAAAAATCGAACGTTGCAAGAAATGAGTAGAACTATGCTAAACGAACATCAAGTTCCCCAAAAGTTTTGGTGTGATGCCGTTGCTACCGCGACCTATGTGCTTAACCGTGTCCTAATTAGAGGTATCCTAAATAAGACACCCTATGAACTTTACCGAGGTAGAAAACCTTCCCTAGCTCACCTAAAAGTTTTTGGTTGTAAATGTTTCATTTTAAACACCAAATCCTACCTAACCAAATTTGACCCCAAAGCCTATGAGGGAGTTTTCCTAGGTTATTCTTGGAATAGCAAAGCCTATAGAATCCTAAATAAGGAGACCATGGTAGTAGAAGAATCCTTAAATGTTAGCTTTGACGAGAGTCCTCCCAAACCGAGTGCACCCTTAGCAAATGACAATGTTTGTGAAGGAGATGTCTTAGCCCAACGACTTAGTACCTTGGATTTAGGTACCCAACCTTCCACAAATAATATTGAATCTAGTGATGCCCCTTCGTGCTTTATTCCACAAGGTATAGATGATCCTAACCTTAGAACCGCTCGAGGCCATCCCGTAGATCAAATTATAGGTGACCTAAACCAAAGGACAACTAGATCACAAATCCATACCCATTGTGCTTTCCATGCCTTTATCTCAACCATAGAACCTAAAACCATAGATGAAGCTTTAGGTGATGAGGATTGGATATTGGCCATGCAAGAAGAGTTAAACCAATTTACTAGGAATGATGTGTGGGACTTAGTACCCAGCCCTAGTAGTCAAACCATTATTGGCACAAGATGGGTCTTCCGAAATAAGGTAGACGAGAACGGTGGAGTCACACGAAACAAGGCACGTTTAGTTGCCAAGGGGTACAGTCAACAAGAAGGTATAGATTATGACGAAACCTTTGCACCGGTTGCAAGGTTGGAGTCTATTCGAATGCTTCTCGCTTTTGCAAATGCTAAAGATTTTAAGTTATTTCAAATGGATGTTAAAAGTGCTTTCTTAAATGGTATTATAAATGAGGAGGTATACGTTTCTCAACCTCCCGGTTTTGAAAGTTTTGAAAACCCGACACATGTTTATAAATTAAAAAAGGCGCTTTATGGTTTAAAGCAGGCTCCGCGTGCGTGGTATGATAGATTAAAAACCTTTTTAATTGTTAGTGGTTATATTATGGGTAAAATTGATAATACTTTATTTGTGAAATATGTTCAAAATGATATTGTGGTTGTGCAAGTATATGTTGATGATATTATTTTTGGTTCCACTAATGAAAAACTGTGTAATGAATTTTCTGCGAAAATGACAAGCGAGTTTGAAATGAGCATGATGGGAGAGTTAAAATACTTCTTAGGATTGCAAATAAAACAATGTGAAACTGGTATTTTTATTAGTCAATCTAAATATTGTAAAGATATGTTGAAAAAGTTTAACTTTGAAAATGTCAAACCCGTTGAAACTCCAATGACCACAAATTTGCAATTATCTCGTGACGAGGAGGGAAACGATTTTAATGAAAAGATTTATCGTGGTATGATTGGTAGTTTATTATATTTAACTGCTAGTAGACCTGATATTATGTTTAGTGTATGTTTATGTGCTCGTTTTCAATCTTCACCTAAACAATCTCACTATGAAGCTGTCAAGCGTATTTTTTGATATTTACGAGGTACTACTAATCTTGGCTTATGGTACGCAAAGAAACCCGAGTTAGAAGTAACGTGTTTTGCCGATTCCGATCTTGGTGGATCTATTGTTGACCGAAAAAGTACTAGTGGGGTATGTGCCTTTATAGGTCTCTCACTTGTATCTTGGTTCTCTAAGAAACAACAATCCGTAGCTTTGTCTACCACCGAAGCGGAATATGTAGCCGCCGCAAGAGCATGTGCTCAAGTCCTATGGATGAAACACACACTTACCGATTTTGAGGTACACCTAACCAAAATTCCAATTATGTGTGATAACTCAAGTGCCATAAACTTAAGTAAAAATCCCGTTTTGCATTCTCGTACCAAACATATTGAATTGAGACATCATTTTTTACGAGATAATGTTCAAAAAGGCAAAATCGTGCTTGAAAAGGTTGATTCGGAAGATAATTTGGCCGATATTTTCACAAAAGCTCTTAACAAAAAAGCGTTCTTTAAATTAAGACTTGGTTTAGGCATGCTTGAGTATAACCCTTGATAAATACTAACTCTCAAATATTTCATATTTTGAGGGGGAGCATCTTTCGAGGGGGAGCATAAGCGACTTTCTTAAACCCTTTTTGCTTCGACAAAAGGGGGAGAGAAACCGAGTATGCTCTCGTGTTTAGCGTTGTGTTTGTCATCATCAAAAAGGGGGAGATTGTTGGTGCAAGTGTACCCAGCTTTAAATATTGTGATATATTTTTGGTACACATAAAATCACATCTCCATATTTATTTTGATGATTACAAAACACACCGCATTATTTTGTTATCTAATATTTTTATCTGAGTGTGCAGATTTTTAAATGATCTCGATAAATTTTTATCTGAAGTATCCAAGTCTGAAGAGTTTCGTCATTTTATTTTAAAATGATAAACACCCTAAAAATATTTTATCACTTGGATATTTCGTATCTATATAAATATATTTGAATCAAATATATATATAATATATATATTTCTATTTATTAAATATATATATAAATCACTGATATATATATATATATGTTATTAAAATCTCATGCCTTTTACTGTTGCAAGAAGTGTGATCAGCCGAACCACCCTGCGTTGCCATGCTCTCATTGGACAATATTTTAGGCGGTATACCGCCAAGGTCCACGCGGTATACCGCGTCACTATTCACCCGTCAGTTCTTCTGCATATGAAGCTTCCCATGTCAGAACTTTTTTTCAGGCGGTATACCGCCATGTGCAACGCGGTATACCGCGGGTACACAATTCCGTTTGTTTTTGCAGGGTTGACCTTCTCCTTGCAGTGTCCTTTTTATGACGCAGGTATACCGCGATGGTTTGGCGGTATACCGCGAAATCCTCAAGACTGTTGATCATCCAGTATAAATACATGCATCCAGCAGCATTCAAGTCAACACCAACTTCAGCAATAAATTCTCCCTCAGCATTTGATTATTATTCTGCTGCTTTCTTACTCACACTAAATCACTTAAACTGATAAAATTAATTTTTGAGCAAAAATCTTGAGTTGATAGCAGATTAAAATCTCTCGATTAGTTGAATCAGCAACACAACTCAAGTGATCAAACTCTCTAAAAATATCCAAGTGATAAACCTTATTCAAGAGTGATTATTCATATTAAAATTTATACCCTCTTGTAAGTGTTTGAATTAGAGTGAGTGATCCACATTAATCTCTCAAAGAAGAGTGTTTCGCGTTTGTTGTATTAAGGTTTGTGTTTCTACCGTAAAGAACACGTTTCGTATTGGATCTCCGAGAAGTGTTATTTTCTCGAGGTGGACTAGCCAACTTTGTGTTTGGTGAACCACTTTAAAAATATCGTTGTCAAGTATTCTCTTTCCCTTATCTATTTACATTTCCGCTGTGCATTTAAATTATATCTGTTTATATAATTGTTGTATATTTACTTGTTTATACTCTGCTTTATTTTTACTGTATTGTTTGTACTGTATTTATTTGTTCAAAGATTTTTTGAAAGAAAAAGATTTTAAATACAACCTTACCCCCCCCTTAGGTTGTCCAACAGATTCCATTCTTGATATTCCCATGATAGATTTTTCAGAGTATATGAACTCCGAAGGTAACAGTGAGGAAGAGTTTGATTCGTTTCCCTTTGACAAACCTCTTCCAAGTCACACAGATTTTCTATCCCCCGTGATTGATCATCCAGTTAATTCTTTAAAAGATAGTTGTTCTCAAACAAAGGCCCCAGCTGTGATCAAGATTTCTCAGTCAAAACCAACCTCGAAACCCGTTTCCAAAAGGCAATCACAGCCAAGGCAAGCGACTGGACCATTGACTGCCAACCCTACCATTTCTCCAAGTCAACCTGATTTTTTGTCTCCAGTGGTTAATCGTCCGGACAATTTTCTAAAGGGAGACTGTTCACAATCCAAGACTCCGACTGTGATCAAGATTCTTAAAAATGCTTCACATGTTCAAAAACAATCACAGTCGAAGCAAAAGACCGAACAACCGACCACTAAGACCCCTGTTTCCTCAAAAGTCACTGATCATACTATCCCTGTTGTTTCAGATAAAAATGGTCGCGCTAATAAAGAAACACAAAAGTGGCTAAAGAGGGATTCTGTCAAGAAGTATGCGTCAAAGTCTTCCCCACCTGTTGTCAATTCTAGAATAGACAAAGACAATTATGCTTGGAATCATTGGAACCATTTTAATGTTTCTTTTCCTGTTAAAGTTAACTCTCTTAATCAATTGATTCAGTTATCGCATGATTGTTTATGTTGTTCTAATTGTGGTTGGAATGATTTTGATGACATTCACAATAATGATTGGTGGGCTACGGTGACATCGTCCAAGACAAGATAACAATCAAGAAGGTATCCCACGTCGCAGGATTAGGACACAATCTCTTCAGCATCGGTCAATTCTGCGACAAGGATCTCGAGGTCAGCTTTAAAGCCACACGGTGTAGAATCCTCAACAACAACAGCGAAGAGCTACTGGTTGGGAATCGAAAGACCAAACTCTACACCATAGACCTCGCAGCAATCAAAACCGACAAACCTGTCTGCCTCTTGTCAAAGGCCGACTCTGACCAAGTTTGGCTCTGACATAGACGTCTTTCGCACCTCAACTTCAGAAGTATCAATCAACTGGTGCTAGGCAAACACGTCAGAGGCGTGCCCCAACCTCCGTTCGTGAAGGACCGTCTCTGTGGAGCATGCGAAAAGGGAAAGATGACGCGCGCATCACATCCGCTAAAGGCAACTCCGAGCACGACCCGGACCCTCGAACTCATTCATATAGATTTGTGTGGTCCAATGCGGGTTCCGAGCATCAATAAATGCAAATACGTGCTCGTGATGGTGGACGACTACTCGCGCTACACTTGGGTGATGTTCTTACGCTCGAAGGACGAAACTCCAGAGCTCATTATTGATCACCTGAAGACCGTCCAGAAGAACAAGCTTCAACACGTCCAGTCCATCAGAACTGACAATGGGACGGAGTTCAAGAATCAAAAGGTGGATGACTATCTGAGGACAGTGGGCATCACACACACTTTCTCTGCAGCACGCACTCCCCAACAAAACGGAGTGGTGGAAAGATGGAACCGTACCCTCGTTGAAGATGCTCGAACAATGCTATCCCAGGCAAATCTACCGCTGTATCTCTGGGCTGAGGCGGTGTCTACGGCTAGCTACACGCAAAACCGCTCTATCCTTCTCAAGCGGTTCAACAAGACACCGTACGAGATCATGAATAATCACGTTCCAACCGTCGGCTACTTCCATGCATTTGGATGCACTTGCTATGTACTAAACGACAAGGATGATATCGGGAAATTCAGCCCCAAGGCGGATGAAGGAGTTTTTATTGGATACTCCATGCAGGCTAAGGCGTATCGCGTTTACAACAAACGGACCAAAACCGTTGTTGAAAGCATAAACGTGACATTCGACGAAGCCGCATATTTGGCTTCTGAACAACTCAGTTCAGAACCCGGTTTAACTGGAGTGCTAGCTTCCGGACCTTCGAGTTCGGGATCTGCACAAGCCACAGTAAATCCGAATCATGCATCTTCATCGAATGCTGACTCTTCTGACTTAGATTTACTGTTTCAATATTTTTATGATGACACCATTAATTCTTCCACATCTGTCTCAGCGCAACCGCGACTTGAAGTTGCTCGCAATACGGATTCGACCGCTTTATCTGATCCGCCCCCGTCTATGAGTATGCCGTCAACATCTATAGAGACAGCTCAACCGTCATCATCTGATCCGACTGCACCTGGTACTGTAATCCCCCTGGAGGAACCTATAATCTCGGAGATCGCTCCTACTGATTCGTCTTCTGCTACCATCGATGCTCAGCCTCTGACCTCCTCGGAACCAGAAGTTGTTCAACCATCGACGAATCCTCCCCCACTTCCTCCAAGAAACAAGACTGCTACTCTTGAACAAGTTCAAGACCTTCCCTCTGGTTCGTATGTGGATCCAGATGCGTCACATTCCACCCAGCAGCCGCTTCCGCATTCCACCAAATGGACGAAGGCATATCCTCTACATCATATCATCGGTGATCCCTCAACCCCTGTACGTACACGAGGCGCTTCCGCCAACTTCTGCCTATTTTCCGGCTTCCTAAGCAAGATTGAACCGACAAGCGTACGCGAGGCACTCGAAGATCCAGACTGGATCATAGCCATGCAAGAAGAGCTAAATCAATTCGAAGCTCTAAAGGTATGGCGATTGGTTCCGCGTCCTAAGAACAAGACGGTCATCGGCACAAAATGTATCTTCAAAAATAAGAAGGACGAAGACGACATCGTTGTTCGCAACAAGGCGCGTCTTGTGGCCAAAGGGTATCGTCAACAAGAGGGGATCGACTACGATGAGACCTACGCTCCGGTAGCGCGCATCGAAGCAATCCGTATGTTTCTCCCTTATGCCGCACACAAGAACTTCACGATCTTCCAAATGGATGTGAAGACAGCCTTCCTTTACGGCGACCTCCAAGAAGAAGTTTATGTGTCGCAACCAGACGGATTTGTGGATGACTCGAAGCCTGATCATGTCTACATCTTAGACAAGGCGCTCTACGGCTTAAAGTAGGCTCCGCATGCATGGTACAACACACTTTCTAAGTTCTTGTTAGAATCCGACTTTACACGAGGTACCATTGATTCCACTCTATTTATCAAGAACGAAAAGGGTCACATCATCCTAGTCCAGGTATATGTCGATGACATCATTTTCGGTTCTACTAGTCCATTATATGCTAAGAACTTTGCCAATCTCATGGGAAGATTTTTTAAAATGAGTATGCTTTGTGAGATGAATTTTTTCCTTGGTCTTCAAGTTAAACAACTGTCGACAGGAATTTTCATAAACCAGTCCAAATACATTCGGGATATTCTTCGGAAATTCCAATTGGACCAGTCCTCACAAATAAAAACTCCCATGGCACCCAATACAAAGCTTGACGCCGATCCTAACGGAAAGGCTGTCAACACCAAATTGTATCGGGGAATGATCGGTTCTTTAATGTACTTAACTGCAAGTAGACCGGACATCATGTTCTCGACATTTCTTTACGCCCGTTATCAGTCAAACCCTAAAGAGTCTCATTACAATGTCGTTAAACGAATATTTCGTTATTTACGTGGTACTGCTGATCTTGGCCTTTGGTACCCGAAAGAGACAGGATTTGGACTCTCCGCTTACTCTGATGCAGATCACGCGGGATGCATGTTGGATCGCAAGAGCACCTCGGGACACATTCAGTTCTTGGGAGATAGCCTAGTGAGTTGGGCATCGAAGAAACAGCAATGCGTGTCAACGTCAACTGCCGAGGCGAAGTATGTGGCCGCCGCAAGCTGCTGTTCCCAAGTAATCTGGATGCAGACACAACTCAAAGACTACGGATTCACATATGTCAAAGTCCCGATCTACTGTGACTCAAAGAGCGCAATTGCCATATCAAGCAATCCGGTCCAACATACCAAGACGAAGCACATCGACGTTCGGTATCATTTTATTAAGGATCACGTCGAAAGAGGTACAGTCGAACTCTACTTCGTAAATACGGAACATCAGTTAGCAGACCTTTTTACCAAAGCCTTGGACGAAAAACGCTTTAAAACTCTTGTGTTCAAGCTAGGTATGCTAAATCTGAAGACTTAATCCGACTGTGTGCCCGTTACAAGTTCCATACATATACGAGTAACTGTGTTAAACCCTAAAGATCAATCAAGATAGAGAAGATGTGAATTTGTCATCTCATTGATCAAGAACACTGTATACAAGATAGGAGTTCTGCACTTTCTCTTTCTAAGATATGAATGTGAATTATGAGAATGATTCTCTCAGTCTCTTAAACAAACCTACACAAATGCTATTTATACAAAACACATTACATTGACTTTGACCTTGACCTTTCTATATTAAAACCTTGAAGACATATTGCACTAACAATCTCCCCATTGGATTCAAGGTTTAAACAAATGTGATCAGCAAGCTTTAGCTTTCTTGAATCTTCGGTCTTCATCAAAGCTTGTCAAAGTCAAAACGTCATACAATCTTCAAACGGCAAAATAACGAACTTCTTTCTTCGAACAGGAGAATATGAATCTTCACACAAAGCTTTTTAATACAAATAAGCACAAGTTCAAGAAAAAAGAAATCACTGAATGGATCAATCGATTTTCCTCAAACTCTTGAAGAATTCTCCCCATTTCCATTGACTTGAGAATTTCATTCTTCAGTGTCGATCTTCATAAACGCGCGAGTTCAAAAGAAAGAGATCCCTGAAAGGATCAATCGATTTCTTAAAAACTCTTGAAGAATAAAACTCCCCTATCCTTTCTTGAAACGGCGTCTTCTTTCTACAAATCTCCCCGTTGACATTAAAACGAATATTTGATTTTAAACTTTCTTTGACATGAAATTGATGTAGACAATCTCCCCCTTTTTCGATGAAAGTGAGCATCACGAGCATCGAAAATCTTTTCAATTTCAGTCACGAACAATCTCCCTCTTCAAAAACATTTCTTCCCCTTGATCAAATTCGATCAATAATCACACAAATTTGACGAAAATCCAAGAAAACGAGATTTTCTTGAAAAATCAAGAAAATCGATCAAATTTCCTTAAGAATTCCGCAAATTTGATGTGTTAGATCAGTAGAAATTCTCCTCTAAATCTTGAATCCGCTCTGATACCAATTGTTAAACCCTAAAGATCAATCAAGATAGAGAAGATGTGAATTTGTCATCTCATTGATCAAGAACACTGTATACAAGATAGGAGTTCTGCACTTTCTCTCTCTAAGATATGAATGTGAATTATGAGAATGATTCTCTCAGTCTCTTAAACAAACCTACACAAATGCTATTTATACAAAACACATTACATTGACTTTGACCTTGACCTTTCTATATTTAAACCTTGAAGACATATTACACTAACAAACTGTCTACTCATCATCCGGTGTTTACCCTCCTGATGCATGAGCACACACTTCCTCGCACTTGTATTCTACTTGTTCTAGTTACACCGCTAGATTTAGTCTCTATATTTATTAGGAAGATCTAGTTTGTTTTTCACTCTTTCTTCGTGTGTTTCTATTATCTCATACTGTCGTCTATATTTTTTTCACTATCTCTGTGCTTTCACCAAATGTTCTCGTGTTCAGGGGGAGCACAAAGCAATCTCAGGTAAGTTTCCTCACACTTTGAGGGGGAGCGTCACACACAGTTTTTTCTTAAATGTCAAAAGTTTTTGTGTGTGTGGGCACTCCTGTGTGCACGTTATGGTCATCGTTTGAGGGGGGAGCGGCACAGGTCTTTTCTTACAAAATCTAAAAGTTTTTGTGTGCCGGAACTCTCCACTGCACTCTACTGCACTATCCGAGGGGGAGCGATAAATCCACATGCTCAGTTTGAGGGGGAGCGAGAGAAAGTCCTCTTCCGGTTCAGATTCCTGCAAAATTCCAAGGGAAAGGACCGGTTGGAGTTATCCGGACAGTATCCGGAAACCCCAAGGTTTCCGGACAGTATCCGGATCCGGTATGAATCCGGGTCGGCCAAGAATCCGGACACCATCCGGCTATATAAGCCTCCCGGACTCCCCTTTGCTTTCTTTATCCGGACAAACGCCCTAAAACCCTAAACCCCTCGACAGATTTCTCTCTCGCTCGGACTCTCCTCTCTCTCTCTCGATTCACGTTGTTGTTAGTCTCTACATTCAGGTATGTTCATCGATTGTCACTGCTCGTCATCTATCTGCGCATTTCACACAAACTGCACCACAAATCGACCCCTGATTGGGTCGATCCCACAGTACCCGAAACCCTTAAGGGTTTTTCGTCGGTTTCGCTTCAATAGATGCGATTCAAGGGTTATCCACACTCCATTAAGCTACTATTTGCCTCTGGACATCCCTTTCGCACCTTAGCACTAGCTTGGGATCTCCTATTTCACACATTGAACAACTGAGTAAACGTCCGGACACATCCATCGTATCTGGACACCTTCAAGGACATGAAGCTCCATCCGGACACTACCATCACCCGGAGACCTAGTTGTCCGGAAACCTAAGGGTTTCCGGTAAGTTCAACTACCGGGTAGTTTGGTGTTCGGACTCTACAGTTATCCGGAAACCTTATGTATCCGGTAACTTTTATCCGGAAATCTGTCGAACCTCATATCCGGACACTTGCTTATCTTATCCGGAAAACCCATTTACCCGGACACCATGTGTTGTCCGGACACCTTGGCATTTTCATCCGGAAAACTCTGGTGATGGTCCTTTCCGTACCTGTTTTGTCCGGACACCTTGGCATTTTCATCCGGATACCTAGACTCAAACTAGCGTTTGTTTAAGTAAATGAGAGTGAAATTCACCTTTAGGCACTTTAAGATAGGATGTTTCGAGGTCAATGGATGTTGTTAGAAACGACAATCGCGTCAAGAGTAACAAGGATAATCATGTATGGTGCGTTCATAGTGACACCTGGCCAGTGTCATGGTGAACCTACTAGTACATGTGCGTACTTGAATTACTTTAGTATGATGATCGTTGGGGTAGTGAAGGAGGTTCTAAACTAGTAGTCGTTGGAATAGATGGAAGATTCTAGTATTAGTCACTTGGAGTGACGATAAGCATGATACTTGCTTTAAGTAGACCGTTTCGGGTCGAGATTGATGGTTGGATTAGAACCATAGGCCTAATGAGGCGATTTTGATTTGAGGAAAAACCGTAAAGTTAATTGATGTAATTCTCAACTTACCTTAAGAGGTTAAAGCATCCGGATGACAATAGTGGACCGGAGGGATTTAGAAGGGTATGAGTTGAGACGTTGAATGCCGACTAAGTCATGCACAAAGTTTAATTTGAAAATAAATTGCATCAATTATTTCTTGTGTTTCAAATCCTTATTTGGATTGTGTTATGAATTTTGAGAAATGTTTAGCACACACACAAAGATTTCAAATCATGGTTTTGAACGTGCATGAAACCATTTTATTGCGGGAGTTGCAAACTCCGCCGGGATTTGTTTTGCCTTATTTCATTGTTGTTCAACATTTGTTTTGGATATAATGATAATCATATTTTATGATGTTTAAGATGTTGGGAAATAACTACGGCTTGTGACTTTAACATTGGATCTCCTCCACATATGTTAGAGTTTGGACGGAAAATTATTTTCCATTATGTCTATGTACAATTATTTTGGAGAATTTGTTTAATGTGAGTTGTTAAACAATGTTGTTTATATAGTATTACCATGGAAGGGGATTTTTGGAATTTTGGCGTCTCATTTATGATTTTGCTTATAGCAATTTGGCCTTGGAAGCATGATGTTTAGCGCCGTTTATTGACTTGGAGTCAGTGAGTCCATTGAGTTTCATGGAGTTTTGTTGTACGACGTTTTGTGTCGTGTGGGTACAATTTTACTATGTGCATACTCTATTTACTTATGTGAAAAGTTTATGAGTTATGTTGGGCATTTGGTCCCACTCGAGTTTTGTTGAGAAAAGTTAATTTTATGCCATAAGGCGACCAAGAAGAAATGAGTTTGGAACTCTAGTGTCGCGTAACTTTTCTTTCAAAAGTTTGTGTTACTAAGTATTTCGTTGCAAATAGTTCATGGTATGGATTGATTTATACGTGGCTTAAGTGATGCATGAAAGAACATTTTTAGTGACATTTCATAATAATTTGCTTGGTGCGCTTTTGGTCAGTTAAATGTTTTATTATCATTTTCATGTAAATGTGTTATATCGACTTAGGGGTATGCATAGCTTGGTAACCATTGTTTCTCGTCACTTTGTAGGACGAATCGTGAGTGAAAATTATTTTATTAACTCATTGTATAAATGATGATCATTTGGTCAAAGGGTGTTTTGGTGTTGTGGAAATCATGCATAGTTCGCAATATTTTACATTTTGAAAAACACAAATGTATGAATCGTTGACATTGGTCAATTTGGATTTGCCGAATATTTTGGAAAATTGAAAACTTTTGGTTTTAGAGGAAATGTGCATTTTGAGTATTTTTAACAAATACATTTTAAGCATTGACGTTTTATGTTCCAAGTACGGAACTTTGAGGGATGTTTCGTGATGAAGATTTTAGAAAATTGTTTGTATAAAACTATAGTACGTGAAATCTCTTATGTTTTTGAACATTGACGCGCACCGTTAGTGCAATTCGAGATATGAAGTCGGTTTGACCCTTCTTGGTGTCAACCATTTACTAGCACTTGTTTCCTCCTAGTTTTTGGAAAACATATGGTTGTGTGCAGTTTTGTCAGAAACATTTTGCTCGTATGTCGTTATGTGACCATTGAGGAAATTTTGGAAAATCAATTTAAAGAATTTCATCTCTTGAAATTTTGGTGTGAGTTATTTGGTGCATGTGTGTCATTACAAGAAATTTCTAAGAAGTGTTACAAGCTTGCATGTCTACCCCAATTTGAAATTTTCTCATGATGTTTTAGTTGATATTTTCAAATGATGGAAACGTATTGGTTTTGTCTTAAATATGGAATTTGCACAAGTTGTTTTGCGTTTTGATTGAGGTGTAATTATGAATCGTTTTCTTGTTTTGTATAATAAACTGACGCGCGCAAATTTTGATTGGTAAATCTTGTTCCATGCCATTTTATGGTTAGAAGGAAAATTTTGGAGTCAAATGTCGTTGGACTTCTTTTGAAATACGTGCACACCTTTTGTTGCACCCTGTTTAAAGTTGAGCAGTTACTTTACGTGCATGTCATGAGTCAATCCATACTAGAACCGTGGCGGTTCATTTTAAAGAAAATTGTTTATTGCGCTTTTGCGTTTTGTTGATAATCTGAACTGCAATGAAATAATTTTCAACATGATTTTCATATGTGGGACGAGCGTGTCCATTTTTGCGTAACTACCGAATTGATAATAGTAGTTTTATGTGTACGTTTAAATTTGATATGAAATATTTATGTTGAAAGTTTCTATGAAAGGTTTTGTGAATGGCATATTTGTTAAATAACACACTTGAAAACCTTGAACTCGTTAGGACCTTGGAAAGGGTAAATAACCCAGTTAAGGGTAAGTGTGTGTGTAGCACTTTGGCAGTGGAAGGTTGGTTATTCCACGCGTGGTAGTACTGTAGGCCGAATGACATCGGTTGAGTGGATGATGCACTTTGTAATTAAGAGAATTGATCCGCAGTGGTTTATATTGAGGTTGGTGGTAACCTTTCTAGTTGGGGATCTTATTTTGGGGTCTTGGTCAACTTTCGTATGTGAGACCCTTTAGACGCCGTATGGATAATTTTGATCTTGTCGGGAATACTCGATAAATGAAGCTCGTGTGTAGAGTCTGTGGTGATTCGACTTGGTGGTACGTTAGGTGTCGACTTTTGGGCTTGAGGCCAAGCACCGTTAGTGTAATCGGGGAATTGTAGTCCGATTTTAAAGAAATGATGGTAATGGTTGTAATATCCTTAAGATGCTAGATTGTGATAAGAGGTTTTAGTGAAATGGCTTTTCTTGTGTGGTACGAAAACCTGTCGATTGTATGATTGATGATTAGACACACCTTTGGGATTGTGTAATTGACGAGTCAATGAAGACCGTTAGTGTTGAATCGATGGAATCCGCTGAGAGCAAATGTCAATTCAGTAGCAGGATTTTGGGGGATTCTGAAGTTTTGGTTGATGTTGGTAGTAGTTAAACGTTGAGTTGGTCTAGAGAGAAAATCTGAGGACATGTGAATGTGGCATGATTGGGGAGTTCGAATCCGCCGTTGGAATAGTATGGATCACTTAAGGTTGGGAGACAACTTAAGTCTGGTGGTCGGAAGCCATTCTAGTAAATTAGGCCTTCAAGTGGAATGTGTTGGGCGTGGTGGCTATTGGTTGCATGAGAACTGGATTTCGAGGACGAAATCTCTTTAAGGTTGGGAGGATTGTAACACCCCGAAAATCCTAACTCCAATTGTAAATGATTCCGTCTAGAAGTATTAAAAGGACAAGGTTTCGCTTTGGAGTGTGGAACACGTGATGCTAATTGGATCTCTCGAGAAATTGGCCAAGTTTGGACTCGGTACAAGTCCAGCGAGTATGACACTCGCGAGAGTGACATGGTCACTTTCGCAGTGTCACTTTCGCCAAGAATGTACCGAGGGTTTTGGGAGGGCCAGCGAGTATGACACTCGCGAGAGTGACATGGTCACTTTCGCAGTGTCACTTTCGCCGAAAGTGTACCGTGAGCATTTTAGGTAGCGGGCGAGAATGCCCCGCGAGAGTGACAGTGGCAATCTCGCCTGTCACTCTCGCCGTCGGGCTCAGAGGGTTTTAAACCCACGGCTTGCAGCTTTCTTTCATTATCTATTCCATCTCTCTCTCTAAAAATCACCCCTCTCACTAAAAACCCTAGAACCCCTCCCCCTCTCCTTCCTCATTTCTTCACCAAATCAAACCCTCTTCCTCCATTGATGGACATTTGGGAGCTTGGAACTTTTGTGGAGAATAGGAGCTCGTTTTTGGAAGATTCGAATGGTTAAGGTAATCTCTCCCTACTCAATGGTTGTTATTGTTGTTGATTTCATCTTTCTTCTACTTTGGGATGTTGTTGGACGATTTTGATGGTGGATGGTTGAAATAATCTTCATCTTCTTCATGAATGAAACTAGGGTTTGGTATAAATTGGGTATTTCGGTATATGTTGAATGGATGATGATTCCTTATGGTTAGACTTGAGTATTGATGGTTGGAAATTCATAAACCTAGGTTTTGGAAGTTTTGGCTTGAGGATGCAAACTTCATCAAAGGAGCATACGTTTGGGAAAAATCTAGATTTAGCTTAATCTAGCAGAGGTGAGTTCAAGTTACTTTGCGAAAACTTTGTACATGCCAAAATGTTATTTTTCCAAGTAATTGTGTGTTTTACCTAAAAATTACCAATATTGGGTTATTTGGTGGATTTTACCTTTTGATGTATTAATTGTGGTAAATATTATAAAACACTACTTTTGGATATTTTGGAAAAATGTGATAATAAATCATACATGAAATGAGTTGTTGATTTATGTGATAAATGGAGTCTATTTATTATAAAAAAAATACATTGTGGATGTTTTGGAAATATGCATATAGTACATCATGTGATGTTTTGAAAACGTAAAGGCGTGAGTCCTTGGAAATGAGGGTTTACCCGATCCAAAGTTTCATTTCGGGTTTTCATGGAATTGAAGTATTTACCGGCAAACGATGTGTGTTGTTATATTTGATGTCATTTTATGACTTTCATAAACTACCTTTTTGGAGTTAGTTGAGCTTGTGGCTCGGTATTGAATTTTATTAAGTCTTGGGGACATTTGTCCAGTTTTGGTAACTCAAGATTGAGTTTTGATAATGAATTATGTTATTGGGGAATTGCATGTTTTGAATGCATGTGTTTATTTATTTGGGGTCGTGTAATATTTAGACCTTGATAGCTATGGATCCATAGACATTTGAGTTTCCCTTAGTCTCGTGGGCAAGAGGTCGGAATTGATTGAGCTCAGTTTTACGAGACGTTAGTTTATTTTGTAGCACGGAATAGGCATCGGGTTCCATGATAAGTAAGGTGTGGACCTAGATGGTCGGGCGTCGTCTCATGGGCAGTAAGGTGTAATTCCATATATGTGCTTAGCACGGGATAGGCATCGGGTTCCATGATAAGTAAGGTGTGGACCTATATGGTTGGGCGTCGACTCATGGGCAGTAAGGTGTAATCCCTAATGTGTTGTTGTGGATTTGGAGTGACCCAATGTATAGACCTGGAGTGGTTGAAGTTGGGAACTCCCTAGTCTCTCGGGCAATAGATCTGGAGTGATTGAGCTCAGTTTACGAGAGTAATCCACGTGTGTGTTTTATTGCATAGTAGGTGACCCACTCCGTCACATGCAATGTATACGGGCCTCCCCCGCCACCGGAAGGTGTTGTTTTGGGTATTTGTTGCTACTCATGTTTTCGATGACGTGTTATATTTATATGGATTGTTTTCCATGGTATGTAAGTTGTGGTTTATATCTCATCCGTGTGTGATATTTTGGGTATTTGTGTTTATCCATGTTTGGGATGTTTTTTGGATTGATGACAAATTGAATTATAGATTTAATTGTTTAGAGTATCAAATGATATTTCACCATATCACGTTGATTTTGGGAATGAATCCATTTTGGAAATCATATTGCATTAAAGATTTCATTTATGGGGATTGTGTCAAGTGGAAAATGGGTGATTTGCTTTTAAAGTAAACTCTTTTGGGATCATGACTAAAAACTACACTCCTCTCGATTTATGAATTTATATAGTCATGATAAAATGCTTGAACTCACTAGGCGTTAGCCTAACCCTTTTTATTTGTCGGCATGTGCAACAGGCTCAGGTTGGGAGTAGCTTTAGCTACACTGTGAAGTGGCGAGTGCTAGTAGAGTGCACGAGAGATGACTATGAATAAGTGAATCTTCCGCATTTTATGGGACTAGCAACTTGTGTGGTATAAGTAACGCCCGTATTAAGTTCTAGTTGTGGAAATTTTAATGTTTAAATTCCGAGGTATTTTCAGGGATGGATTGTAGAAATGATTTTTATCTACTCTTGGTTATTTTATTGAAATTTAAGTAGTTGCTCGTTCCAAAATTTTAGGGTGTTACAGTGGAGAATGTACGGATGAGTCGTGAATTACCAAGATAAATGTGCCAGCCATGTGATGTTAGAAAGAGGAAGCATTCGATGGAAGCCTTTTCGGGGATTTCGAATGAGGTGTACGATTTGTTAATCCAGTTGTTGGAGCACGTGGTTTGTAAGTTGGCGTTGTGATATGGCTATTATCGGAATAGAATGTCGGAGCGGTAGTGGATGGTTACCCAAATGAGAAACCAAGTGTCTTTGGTTGTGTGAGTCGCTAAGTAAGTATACTTTTGGGACCATTGGAAGTTTAAAGAAGATATTGGATGGGTTAGTCAAAAAATGTGGTGTAGTAGATGCGAAATCTTTAAAGAATGTGAATTGTTTCTTATGTGTGAAAGAAATTATTCGAGAAGGTAACAGTTGGAAATCAAGGAGCGTGTAGTGACTTCGAACACCGATGTCATTTCGAGATAAATTGGTTGGATATCTCAAGTTAGAATTTTGGGTGCAACCGTTTGGTTATGTATATTAGTGAGAAAGTGTTATTAGCATGTGGAAAGGTCGGAAGAGAGGGGCAAGTAATGTTTAGTGGGCGGTGCTCCACGCTAACGTGGGAAGGTGAAGATAGTATGTCGGACTAAGTGAGTAGGTTAGAAGCAGTAAGTTTGGCAGTAACTGTAACGTCCCAAAACAGAACAAGACATACATAACATTAAATCATGGCATTTACAATTCTTGGTCCCAAAAATTTTGTTTACATCAGTCTAAAACTTAGGTTGGCGGAAACAACATATACACAACTGAGAATATTCTAACTTCTAAAGCTGGCACTTGCACTGCCTCAAGCTGCACCTGTACACTAACTTGCTCTTGCTCACTTACTTGAGCCTCTTGCTACTTGCTTACCTGAAAATGGTTTAGTTTTGAAAAACGAGGGTTAGACCAAAAGGTCTAGTGAATTCCCTCCGAAAACAACTTGTAAACATTCATCACAGTATAAAATCATTTCATTGAAAATACATTCACATCTTTCTCATAAACATCATTCAAGGTTCAACACAAGGTTCAGGGATCGCATAAGCTACTCCGATCGGGGCCTAACGGACACCCTCTCGTCTACGCCGGAATCCAAATGGACTCCCCGTTCCTTCATGTGGGAGAAAACAAATTCCAACCCACAAGCTAACCTCCATATGCCCATGGGATCGGAGATCCCAAGGTACCCTGACCCCACTGTGCAACCGACTCCACATAGCATACACGTACATTGAAATCATATTCATGAAAACTTTAAACTCCATATCATTTGCAAATAAACATGCAATTCATGGAAACATGCATAACTTTATAAATCATTTCATGCTTGAAATTGAACCATATTCAGTAAAACATAGTACGTCATAAAAAGTTGAGAGAACTCACCTGATTGCTTGCTCCAAAGCTTCTCACTTACACTTCCGTTCTCTAGGTGGAACCCCTATTATATAGGAAATATGTATATATCAAAACTCTAATACTTTATACTCGAGTTTACTTTCAAATGTACCCTCAATTATCTTATTTGATAAATTACACTTCTAAACCAACTCATAAATATTGGACTCGGTTACCGACCCAAGACATAATTTCCGAATCTTATTGTTAGTTTAGATCCCAAGTTCGTAATTAAGATTTCAAACTTCCGGCCTAACATAAATTTTATTATGATTTGCTAATTGGGCCCAAGACTCCATAATCTAGTCCACCATTGTATAAATACTAACCATTATATAAATACTAACCATTATATAAATAGTTATGGATTATAATTGAGGATTGGCCCACCTTGAATTTATCTTACTTGTTCACTCTCTTAACACGTGCCCCCAACAAAAAATCTGAATTTCAATTTGAGTGATGATCAATTCCTACACTTACACAAGATGGACATGTGGCCCATCATTCACTATCCAAATCCATGCTAGGAGAAAACTCAGCCCACGTGACCAGGGTATATGCTTCGGACATTAAGAAGACTTCCGCAAACCATTTATTTCTATTTCGGATCAACAACATCGAGTTCCGCAATTAAACATTTGCGTAAGACAGCTTACGCAATTCTTCACTTGCGTAAGACCATGTGTTGCGTAAGACCATGGTTGCGTAACCAGGCATAATACGACCTCGCACATTTCCAAAATCCCTCAGTAAAACAATCTAATTAACCAGGTTTTTCTTACACATCCTCAAACAATAATGTTCCATACAATTCGTTTAGCCACACAATCCTTAGACCAATTTGATTTTACTTAAATGAACAATCTGATTCGAAAACCAAACTCCACAGTGCTTGATACATTAATACAGCTAAACAAGAAATACTATAGAATATTAACTTATCTAGCTATTTGTGTGCATGAACTAATCTCAAAGGATGAAGTTCTTACCAAAATCACAAGAGCTTCTCTTCTCAATTCGCATGAAAAACCAATTCAATCACCACCTCCGGCGACCACCACCGGCAGCCACCACCGCCGACGACCACCACCAGCAGCCACCACTGCCGACGACCACCAAAACTGCCCAAAATGCTGCTTCTTCCTCTCGTCGCCTCTCTCTCCTCCGTCGTCTCTCTCCCTCTCGTCGACTGTCTCTCTCTCTCTCTCTCGTCGGCTGTCTCTCTCTCTCTCTCTCGCCGGCTGTCTCTCTCTCTCTCGTCGGCTGCCTCTTGCTGTCTATTCCCGGCGCACACACTCATGACACACACACACCAGATCATTTACTTTCTCTCTTCTTTCTCCTCACGAAAAACACAGGGTCTCCCATGGCTTCTCTTCTTCTTCTTTTTTTCAGCTTTTCTCTCTCTCTCTCGATGACGGCAGGTTTCTCACACACACACACATTCAACCCTAGAATTGTTTTCTATTTCATTACCAAAAAGTGGTGCTGGCAAAAGGATTTATTCCCCATGTTTCATTTTTAGACCTCATTCCTTCACAAAATACAATCTTACCCCTTCACTTTTATTTAGATCACTTAACTCATTTTGGGTTATTACAATCTCCCCTCCTTAATGGAATTCCGTCCCGGAATTCACTCCGAAGATAACCGGCAAAAAAATTGATTATCAAAGCTTAAATCTCAACTCTAGGAAAAAGATCTTATAATAACAAAACAGTAACAACATAGTTCCTTGCTTTCACTGCGCAACTCTGATTAATCCCACAACCTCTGATTATAACAGGAAAACACTATCATCTTATTTTTCGTTTCCCTAACAAATCTATAATTCAGGAATACCGCGATACTCAGGTTTCATAATTCTTTCGATTAGCCACAATGTCCATAAAAATCAGGTAGCTATAAAAATCCTCCCGACTTTCTTACTTAGATTTACCTTAATTAGTTCCTTAACGATCAGTGTGTTAATCTCAATAACACTTCCCCCAGAATTCTCGTAATCCATCTTATAAATCATAACATGCGAACAAAGGTTGCAAACGTCTCAATGCTTACCACTCCTTAATTACCTTATCTGATTCATGACCACTATAACAGTTTTAGAACTCAACTGCCTTTCTTGGCTAGTGCAAAAACAAAACAGTTCCTTCTCTTTATCACTAGCAACATTAACTTGACCAACTCATTCCAATTGTAATTATCAACTTGTTTCAAACGATAAACTCTAAATGAAACTCAGTTCATTTCTTTCCACTAACCATAATTTATCATATTTAATAACTTAATATCAATATCTCGATATTTTGGAAAAACACAAGATTCCTCAGTCTAAACTGATTTCTTAACTACCAACTCCCACCGAGTAACCCAACAATTCACAATTTTCAAAATAATTTGAAGATTACTTATTCCATCACTATCAACAACTTCTCACCTTAACATATCGATTCTCCCTTATCAATTCTTAGTAAGAATCTCTGTAGAATTGCAACACATCTTGTAATAACAAATAAATGTCATTACTTAACAAATCCATAACATTTTAATCAACCAATCAAAGGCTTATACATCTATCATGACGTTTCAAATCAGCTAATGATTATACTACCATTCCGACCCATATTCATCATCATGTCATTCTTTAAACATAACCAAATTTCCAATTGATTCCTTCTAGGATCATTCCCTCACATATAAGAAACAATTCATGCTCTTTAGAGATTTAGCACTTACTATAACACAATTTGACTAACGCACTCTTCATCTTTCTTTAAACTTCCAATGATCTCAACATATACCTACTTAGCGACTTTTACAACCAAAACACTTGGTTTCTCCTTTGGGTAATCTCCCACCACTACTCCGTCCTTTCACTCCGATCCTAATCACACCACACAGTCAACTTACCCTCTATGAGCTCCAACAATCTGGTTAATAGATCGAACATCTCATCCGAAAATCCCAAAAGCTTCTATATGATGCTTTCTTTCTCTCTAACATCACCTCACTACGATACTAGCGGGTACATTTAGCTTGGCAATTAATGCCATTACATAACTGTACATCCCTCACTCATAACATCGCACTGCAAACCAAATCTCTCATGGTCATTCATACACAACCACACTTTCCTTCATACTCTCCCGTATACTACAATCGAGTCTATCTCACTACGTAGTCCTTTCCCAACTTGTTGAACTATAACTCACGAGTTCTCAATTAACTCACACACAAACATTCTAGCTAGCTCTTCACGATCCGAGCCCTTACAAAATAGGGCACAACTCCTCACCGATCGATAAGATCTACACCCTCGCTTCGCTTGTGCTACATACCTCATCATTCTACGAATCCCTACATACCTCATAAATAGAACGCTTATTCAAAATGACCACTTCCCATCCTCTTAACACTCCTACAAGGTGTTCTATTAATTTACAACCTTCTGGTTCAAGTCTTCGACCTCGGCCATCTTACACCGCTATCGACTTTTACAATAACAGACAAGCTGTAACTACTTTCTTAACTTATTCTTAAACAAAGGTTCCTTACGGAATCTAATCCTCCCAACATGACATAATCACTTCATAATACGTCTCTATCTTTTCTGAGCTTACTCTTGTAACATCAACATTACAAGCTCGCCTCAAGACTCACATTTCCACGCCATGGACATTTCATTCTTCCTTACCACACGACTCTTTAACGAGTCGCTAAAACCATTACCTTGACAACCGATACTATAATCCACTACTGACGGAACACATATCCCGATACTACAACGTTCTCTCCTGATTTGACCAACAACTCTCCATTCTCTGAGTTCTTTCTTAGTTTTAAAAAAAATGCACCATCCTACGACCTAGTGAGTTCATAGCCTTCATGCATGACAAATCAATAGATAATTCATTTTGTACTTTTCATCATTTTCAATAAACAACACTTGAAAACATATAGGGTACACATGCCCTCATCACTCTTCAAAATTTAAAGCCATGTACCACGATCTCGAGGATCGTTCTCATGCCACTTTCCATAAACTTAGTCTTACTTCACCAAAACATGTCATTACGACAGAAATATATTGAGTGAAAATCTTTTCATTTGACACAATCCTGAAAGAATTACCGACACAAAATAAATCATTCGATTATCACACTCATTCGTATGATATCAATAAATCAATATGTATTTGATTGTAAAAGTTTCGACTGGCAACCGTTTTCCCGACCTTTTGGTAACAATTTAACTTATCATAAAAAAATGTGGAATACTTTGCAAATCGTTAGACTCAAAACTTCAATGTGCAACGTGGATGAAACTACCTTTTCTTTAAACATACGTGTGCACTTTCTGACTCGTTTTCGATTAAAAATTATATTTACCCGTTTAACTTAACTCGTGAAAATTTCGGGTTACATTAAAGAACATCATGCATGAGACTTTACTTGCAATTGAAGGCTACTCTCTCAACTAAGGTCAATCGCTTTACTTCCACAGCTTACCCTCGACACTTTACCTACGACCAGTGGTCGCCCTCGCGGTCCAGCAACAACTTGTGGTATATACGTTCTACATCTCACTTACTCAACCATTTTATACTACTTTCGTTCTGATCAGCTATCTCACTTTCTACTTCTACATGCTTTCATTTTACTATAGGTATCTTCATTTCATTGACTCTGCCATCGAAAAGCTCGATTAAGAAGTCAGAGCTCTATTGACACTTTCAAGATTTCAACACTGATATTCCTTACCATTCTAACTGATCTTATCCCATGAGTTCTAGAACAGAGATTTTCCAGAAACAGGAGCCTTACTCAAAATCAATCATTTATCCTTTCCGAATCTACGAAGAGCTACCTCTAAATGAGTCATAACATTCTACACAACATTCCTTCTCTACTATGTATACATACATCACCTCATAAATGATTTCTCATGAAACTTCCCCAATAAGGGGTCTCAGTCTACTCCTCAGGGATCTTGCTGACCTTCTAGATTACTAGAGCACGACCCATGACTAGCCTCAGATTACAACTTCAGAATAATAAGGCAGGTCAAGCACATACATGTACCTGTAAATTCACAATTACACTGGCCATGTGTAATTCCAAACTTACCGCACATGACCGTCCTCGGTACCCTATTAGTCCTATCTCTATAATAGTGCCCTCCTAACGCATTTCCTGTATCTACAATAGTGCCCTCCTAACGCATTTCCTGATTCTCAGTTGTGATTTCTACTCCCAAGTTTAAGTTTAGGCCCGTCCGGTCACCTAAATCCCTTAAACTATGGCTTTGATACCATTTGTAACGTCCCAAAACAGAACAAGACATACATAACATTAAATCATGGCATTTACAATTCTTGGTCCCAAAAATTTTGTTTACATCAGTCTAAAACTTAGGTTGGCGGAAACAACCTATACACAACTGAGAATATTCTAACTTCTAAAGCTGGCACTTGCACTGCCTCAAGCTGCACTTGTACACTAACTTGCTCTTGCTCACTTACTTGAGCCTCTTGCTTACCTGAAAATGGTTTAGTTTTGAAAAACGAGGGTTAGACCAAAAGGTCTAGTGAATTCTCTCTGAAAACAACTTGTAAACATTCATCACAGTATAAAATCATTTCATTGAAAATACATTCACATCTTTCTCATAAACATCATTCAAGGTTCAACACAGGGTTCAGGGATCGCATAAGCTACTCCGATCGGGGCCTAACGGACACCCTCTCGTCTACGCCGGAATCCAAATGGACTCCTCGTTCCTTCATGTAGGAGAAAACAAATTCCAACCCACAAGCTAACCTCCATATGCCCAAGGGATCGGAGATCCCAAGGTACCCTGACCCCACTGTGCAACCGACTCCACATAGCATACACGTACATTGAAATCATATTCATGAAAACTTTAAACTTCATATCATTTGCAAATAAACATGCAATTCATGGAAACATGTATAACTTTATAAATCATTTCATGCTTGAAATTGAACCATATTCAGTAAAACATAGTACGTCATAAAAAGTTGAGAGAACTCACCTGATTGCTTGCTCCAAAGCTTCTCACTTACACTTCTGTTCTCTAGGTGGAACACCTATTATATAGGAAATATGTATATATCAAAACTCTAATACTTTATACTCGAGTTTACTTTCAAATGTACCCTCAATTATCTTATTTGATAAATTACACTTCTAAACCAACTCATAAATATTGGACTCGGTTACCGACCCAAGACATAATTTCTGAATCTTATTGTTAGTTTAGATCCCAAGTTCGTAATTAAGATTTCAAACTTCCGGCCTAACATAAATTTTATTATGATTTGCTAATTGGGCCCAAGACTCCATAATCTAGTCCACCATTGTATAAATACTAACCATTATATAAATACTAACCATTATATAAATAGTTATGGATTATAATTGAGGATTGACCCACCTTGAATTTATCTTACTTGTTCACTCTCTTAACACGTGCCCCCAACAAAAAATCTGAATTTCAATTTGAGTGATGATCAATTCCTACACTTACACAAGATGGACACGTGGCCCATCATTCACTATCCAAATCCATGCTAGGAGAAAACTCAGCCCACGTGACCAGGGTATATGCTTCGGACATTAAGAAGACTTCCGCAAACCATTTATTTCTATTTCGGATCAACAACATCGAGTTCCGCAATTAAACATTTGCGTAAGACAACTTACGCAATTCTTCACTTGCGTAAGACCATGGTTGCGTAACCAGGCAGAATACGACCTCGCACATTTCCAAAATCCCTCAGTAAAACAATCTAATTAACCAGGTTTTTCTTACACATCCTCAAACAATAATGTTCCATACAATTCGTTTAGACACACAATCCTTAGACCAATTTGATTTTACTTAAATGAACAATCTGATTCGAAAACCAAACTCCACAGTGCTTGATACATTAATACAGCTAAACAAGAAATACTATAGAATATTAACTTATCTAGCTATTTGTGTGCATGAACTAATCTCAAAGGATGAAGTTCTTACCAAAATCACGAGAGCTTCTCTTCTCAATTCGCATGAAAAACCAACTCAATCACCACCTCCGGCGACTACCACCGGCAGCCACCACCGTCGGCGACCACCACCAGCAGCCACCACTGCCGGCGACCACCAAAACTGCCCAAAACGCTGCTTCTTCCTCTCTTCGCCTCTCTCCCTCTTCGTCTCTCTCTCCTCCGTCGTCTCTCTCCCTCTCGTCGAATGTCTCTCTCTCTCTCGCCGGCTGTCTCTCTCTCTCTCTCGTCGGCTGCCTCTTGCTGTCTATTCCCGGCGCACACACACACAGGACACACACACCAGATCATTTACTTTCTCTCTTCTTTCTCCTCACGAAAAACACAGGGTCTCCCATGGCTTCTCTTCTTCTTCTTTTTTTCCAGCTTTTCTATCTCTCTCGATGACGGCAGGTTTCTCACACACACACACATTCAACCCTAGAATTGTTTTCTATTTCATTACCAAAAAGTGGTGCTGACAAAAGGATTTATTCCCCATGTTTCATTTTTAGACCTCATTCCTTCACAAAATACAATCTTACCCCTTCACTTTTATTTAGATCACTTAACTCATTTTGGGTTATTATAGTAACACCGAGAAAGTGGAGTAGTGTGTGTAGATTTTCATCGATAAGTGTGCGAACTCCTGGAGATAGTATGGAAGAAGGGGATTTGTGTATGTTTTAAGTGCGTGAAAGAAGTGGAAGAAGGCAGTTGAAAGAGTTTGAATTGGTGATGTTGTGAGAAATGTTCAAACGAACTGGTCGTTCAGTGGTAAGATGTTGGGATTAGATTTGTGAAAAACTTGGTTACTCCTCCTTGTTGAGTGAGGGTAACCAAAGTTATGTTATATATACTGACGCTTGTGGGATGCAGTGAGAAGTTGATGTGGCTTCAGAATAAGTGCAATTCAGACAGGTGAACACATCAATGAGAGATTATGAAGGTTTCCTGCTATTAGCTGCATATAAGAGTGATGTGATGAAGTGGTGAGAACATACGATTTATTTGACGAGCTATAGTCGATATACTTCGAGAAAAGGAGGTATTGTCCTCATAGACAAATGTCGGTTGGGAGAAGTAATCTAGGATTGCATGTAAATTAAGGAAACTCTTGGGTGTGAGGTTGCTGGGATGTACAGGGTTGGCCTTGTGCCAAGATGTCGAGTGAGTGAGTTTCTGGTAAAAGATTCTCGTCGTTGTGGCAGGGAATTCCGCCAAGTTCCTTCTATTAAGGAAGTAAAGATGTATGAGAGACCTCAATTAGGCGTGTTTTAAAACTGTGAGTCCCGGAGTGGACGGAAGCGAGCAAAGTGAGGTGTGATTGGCCTTGGTTTTATCAGGTGGTATATAGGCGAGTATAGTGATCAGAAAGGTTAACAAGTATATGGTGCAAGATAGTTCGATATAGCAAAGTGGTGATTCACCGAGGGCGGTTTCGAAGTATGGAGTACGGTTATGTTTTCCATCCGAACGGTTTGGGACAACCGAGTAGAACTGAGTTGGTTGGATTGAAAAGCATAAGACTCTCGAACCACGATTTTGGGAAAGGAACAGTCTGATGCGGAAGACGCCATAGTTGGAGTGGTACATTTAAGGGAAAGGTGAAGCAGACTACGTCTGTGGATCCATCAAAGTTATGAAAGTTGGATAAGCAGTGTGCGATCTTGTAGTACTCGATGATTTTTTTTTGGAGAATGTATAGTGAGATGCATGCCTCTATATTGGAGAGCAAATGTTGGAAGATGAGATGAAGGTGACCATGCAAGAATACAGGCGATAAGGGGTTGATCTTCGTCATCCCACAACGGGTAAGGACAATAGCTTACAAGTTGGAATTACCGAAGAACTGAAGGGGGTGCACCTAGCATTCCATGTTCCGAATTTAAAAGACGGTTGGCTGAGGCAGAAGTGGCAGCACCATTGGAGGATATCAGAATTGGTGAGAGGTTGACCAACGTAAAGGAACCTGTTGGGATTGTGGACAACAAGATTTGTCAGTTAAGGAACAAGGAGATTAGACTGGTAACGATTCCAGTGGAGGTATCATAAGAGACGAGAGACAATTTGGGGAGTAGAAGCGGGCATGAGGTCCAGTTACCCTCATCTCTTGAAAATGGAATTCCGGGGACGGAATTCATTTGAGGGGGGAGTGTTGTAATAACCAAGATCAAATTGGAAAAGATTAAGGTTTTATGGGAAAAGTTGTAAAAAAATTGGACGTTCAGGGGCTAATTTGCAACATGTTAAAAAGGTATAAAAGGGGCTCAAAACCCTAGGAACCAATCTTTGTTGGTGTGAGTGTGGCAGCTAGAGAAAGAGTGCAGAGGAAGAAGAAAATCATCCCGGTTGCAAATTGGGAGAGAAGGCCTCATCATTCCACAATTGGAATAAAAGAAGTGAAGTTGGAGTCTACACAAATTCTTATCAGGTAATCTCCTATTCAATTCTGGATCATAGATTTTCTACTGAGATTGATTGTTTAAGGTTTTTGCTTAAGAATTGGGAAGGGTGCTTAAAAAGGATTAATTAATCATAAAAAGGATTTATAGAGTTAGATTAAACATTTTGATGGGTGAGGAATTTAGTAAACAGTCGTAATGGGTTAATCTCAGACCCCAATGTTACTTAGTATTGCATCGACCAAATGACCAGTTGCGATGAACCGGAATTTTGGTTCCGAAAGTTAGGATCCGGAATGTATATTTAATTGGAACCAGAATGTATATTCAATTTGTGTTCTGGAATTTTTATAATAAGAGAACTGGAATTGGACGCAAATAAAAAGGATCCAGAATTGGTTTGAGGTTGGACTGGATCCGGAATGTAAATCTCTTAAAGGAACCGGAACTTGTTATGTGGACTGGACCGGAATTCATTTAATTCACTTCTTGGGCCAAGTACCGGAACGTTGAAATTTATTGTTGGATCCGGAAGTCACGTGAGAGAACCAGAAATCGGATTTAAACATTTGAGATCCGGTAAATTGTTTATATTAATTGAAAATTCCGGTAGTGGGCCTAGACATGGGTCCGATATTATGCATTTAGTAGAGATTCGTTAATATATTAAAGTTGGATCCAATTTTGGACTTAGTGGACCACGTGATGGTGATTGTGTTCAAAAGCAATTTTGGATTTAGTGGACCACGTGATCACGTGATCCGGTATTAAAGTAAAGCAATCCAAAATTCTTGTCATAAACCATTCAATCTAGAATTTGATGGGCCGAAGAATCCCAAGCTAACTAATGGACCGAGAAATTGTTAATTGGGCTTTAATAATTAAAAGCATGAGCCGGTATTGATTGATAATTGGATCCGAAATCTTTATTGTTTGGGCCGTAATCCATAATTGTTATTAGATCCGGAATTTAAGTCATGTATCGAAGTGAGCCGAAACCGAGTATGAGCCCAAGAGGGTTTGTGGGAGTCAGGTTGCGTATAAAACTGTTCAGGGTAGGTTAAGATTTACTCAAGACTCACTATTACTATTATTTTAACATTATAGGTGTTCACTCTAAAATCTGAGGTTTTGCGAGAAGGAATTTCTAAAGCGTCAGGTGAGTTTTTCTAATTAAAATACGTGATTTTATACGTGTTTTCAAAGTAAGTGATTGAGTAGAAATGCCATGTTATTTTACATGATTTTTACTTGCTTGAAAGTTATATGAGATGTATGCATACATTGTGTTAGACGTAAACTGGCTAAGTCGGGAGGTAGACCCGCCAGTGCTCATGCCGGGAGGAGTGACCCGTTTATGCCATGGAAGGGAGTATCCAGAAAGGCAGCGTGAGACTGACTCATTGTCACTCTTGAGTGACTTCAGGGTGCCATTTACGGGAGCGGATTTATCCGTGAAAGTTTTATGTGAAGTTATGTGAAAGTTTTATGAAAAGTTATGTGAAAGTTTTATGCAAAGATATTTGAAAGTTATAAACTGTCTATAAATGATTTTGAGAACTGTAAGGAGGGAGCTCACTATACCTCATGGTCTAACCCTCGCATTTTCCAAACTAAACCTTTTCAGGTAAGCATGTAGTAGGAGGCTCTGGCAAGTGATCAGGGCAGGCTAGTGAATGAATGCAGATAGAGACAGGGACACTTTTACTTTTAAGAGTTAGTACATTCTCAGTTGTGTATAAGTTGTTTCCGCCAACCTAAGTTTTGAGACCCAATTTTTGAAATGTTTATTGTTTAATGCTATGCATGTCCTGTTTGAGACTGGGTCGTTACACAAATTATACTAGTTGTTTAGACCATTCACCAAAACATCCTCGTATATGCTAACTTCTCCATTCATCACCAAAAGTTGAGTATCAGAAATCACTCGTCCCTCATCCCGCTATTACATCCCCGAGCACGTACCTGATAAGAAAATTTAGTTTGAAACGATTAGGCTTACGCCTAGTGAGAACATCCAATTTCAAATTAAAACTTTATAAGCTTTGGAAACCAATGTAAACAAAGTGTATAAACAAACCTGGTTTGCCATCATTCTTACCGTACGTATAAACATCTTGCGATGACGGGAACATACCCGATTCCATGAATATGACTAACACTCAGTAAGTCATATCATCACGTTCGAGAGCCTACTACGAATCATTACAGAATCTAGATCATTGCTCAAGTCCATGAAATTACAATTTACTTTATGCCTATTTCTTGGAGTTTAAGTAGAGCTTACAATTTACTTTATGTCTATCTCTTACCTTCCCATGGAAATCAGGAATTACGATTAACTCACGCTTATTCCTAGATTTCTCATCACAATACGAAATGGGAATTACAATTTACTTTATGCCTATTCCTCATTTCCACGTCAACGGGAATTACAATTTACTTTATGCCTATTCCACGTTTCACGTCACACTATGAAATAGGAATTACAATTTACTTTATGCATATTCCTTATTTCACATCACCTTACGAAATGGGAATTACAATTTACTTTATGCCTATTCCTCATTTCAGGTCAACGGGAATTACAAATTACTTTATGCCTATTCCACGTTTCACGTCACACTCAGAAATGGGAATTACAATTTACTTTATGCATATTCCTCATTTTTCATCACCTTACGAAATGGGAATGACAATTTACTTTATGCCTATTCCTCATTTCTGGTCAACGGGAATTACAAATTACTTTATGCCTATTCCACGTTTCACTTAATGCCAGTGCCTATGGATCCATTACACTTACTAGCATACATGCATATTTACTCGAATGCACAAACATTTCATATCATATTCTCAAAGCTAAGAATCCCAAATGATCTATCATACCCTTATTCTCAATTGTCCCTCTTCGGCGACTTAGCACGGGGGTTCCGCTACCCGGTTAGCGGATGAGGTCAAGGGGCAACGGGCCGTTTTTTTTTAGAACAACTTAACCAAATAACACATACGGAAACTATATCCGGGAAAATCCCATATCCAGAACCCAAATCGGAACTATCCGGAAAACTCATCCGGAAAAGTATTATGGACTCAAAAGTCCGGAACCATCCGGTATCAAATCCGGAACTTACCCGGAATGTGGTACCAATCCGGTACCACTTCCGGAATCCGGTATCAAATCCGATACCACTCCGAAATCCGGTATTAAATCCAGTACCAATCTGGAATCCGGTATCCAATCCGGTACAATCCGAAATCCGACAACTTCCGGAATCCTCATCTTCCGGACTCATCAAACTGCACATCGATTTTTGGTTTAAAGCCTATTTCAATCAAATTATCAATCGTTTTCATACCAATACATGATTACCAAAACATATAGACAGTTTATAATCAATTATTTCATTTGATTCAACTTCATTTTATTTAAAAGAAGAGATGAACTCACCTGATAAGAGTTCGAACTTAGCTTTGCAATCCAAATCAAATCAGCTTCAACTTCTCACACAAAAAATCAGAACCTAACCCAAAATCAGTTTAATCCTGATTATCAATTCTTCACCGATTGAATTGAATATCATAATCAAATTCTTATCGTAGCAATTAGAATTCCGCATAAAACTTTCTTTCTCTGCTTTGCTAAACCGCCTTCCAATAAATCACAATTGAGATATTTCTCAAAGCTAGCCGACTCACACTTAAATATCAGATTCATAATTTCAATTTTGACCCTCAACTTAGCCAAAATCAGAATTTAACTCCAAATATGATCAATTACAATTTTGATCCCTTAACTTCAAACTTTAATCTTTCAAAATAAGATTACAAAGACAATGAAATTTTCGAGGTGTTACAAGTTTGTACCTCTAGTGTGTGGTGGTTGTGTGGATAAGTTGGTGGTAACTTATACAAAGTGGGCATGCAAGTCGTTGGTGGTAAGGAGTTGTTGCGAGGTTAAGTGGTGGGCTGGTGTTGTTATGGGATGAGCGTAAGTGAAAATCTTTGCTCGACATTTGCTAGTAAGTTATTCAAATGTGGTAAATTATGTGTGTTGAGATGCATAGATGTTTGAGTAGCGTGTAGTATTGTCATCTGAGAATAAAGAATGAGGTGATAGTTGGTGGCTAGCTAAGAAGAAAATTGTGTACTTTTTGGTTGCGATGAGTTGATGAGTGAGTTTGCCTTGTGTCATTGAAATATTTGTGAAGATGTTGGATTGGTTAGTTGATGATGTTTCGTAGTAGATGCAAAATCTTTGGGAATGTTGAGCTAGTCCTTGTATGTAAAGGAAACTCAAATGAGTGAGTTAATCTCGTTCGGGGAAACGAGAAGTGTGTGGTGGCTTCGATCATTGGGTGTTATTTCAGAATGACTTGGTTGAATTCTTGTATGAGATGTGGTAAAATTGTTGGTTAGGCATAGTAACCGTTGAATTTGCGTGTATGTGATGATTCAAGGGTCGAGGGAAGCTAGCTTGCGTGGTTGGTCAAAAGTGTGCACCTTCTAGTGAGATGTTCTTTGGAAACATGTTTTATGTTTTGAGAAGGAAGTGGAAGAAGGAAGTTGAATGTAGTGCTCGGAATGAAGGGCCATTGGGTTAGACTTGGTGATAGTTTGGGAAATATTTCAAGTGAGCTTGTCATTCGGAGTTAAGCTGATGGGAATAGTTTCGTGCGAACATGAACACTCCATCCCGGTGAGTGGGTGGAACTTGAATTTATTTCTTATGTGGATGGGCGATTGTTGGATGCAGTAAGAAAATGAGTGTGTGTCTTCAAGATTGGTTCGGTTTGGTTGGTGAATGCTTCAGATGTTGGAGTGTGGAAGTTTCCTACTTTTAGCTAAGTATAGTGTGGGGTGATGATGTGGTGAGAACGTATGAATTGTTTATCATTGATGAATTGTAGTTGGTTGATGATCTCATGTTAAGTTGGCGAAGTGAGTGTCGTTATTGTAATAAGGGATTCATGTCATTGTGGCGTTAACCTATGTAAATTCGTTCTTTTACGGACGTGAAGTTGTGTGTGAAACTCTTAGTTTGACGCGTTTTAAAACTGTGAGTCTAGGTGTGTGGACGGTATTGTGTTCAGTTGGCCTAAGGCGTTATTTTTATGTTACACGAGTTTTCTGGGGTTAGAGTGTAATTGACCGAATGTGTGATAATTCGTGGGTATACGCCCTATTGTTGAAGGGTTATGCATGTGGGAGCAATAATCCTTAGATAAGCAAAGAGGTTGGCATGTGCAGTTATCTAGGATTCTTTAAAGAATAAAGATGTATCGTGATAAGAGGCATTTGGTGAGACCGGAGGTCGCGCGGTTGACCGCCGATAAGTCAACCAGGTTCGCGGGAAGTTAAGGGTGACTCAAGACCGCCACAGGGTTATGTGAGCAAAAGGAGGAGAACGATTGAAATTTCAAGTAGGAAACAGTGTGATGCTTAAAGTTTCGTTATGGAAAGACGTTGTGCGTTTGGAAAGAAAGGGGAGCTAAGGCCTAGGTAGGTCGGGTCGTTCGCCATCACCGAGCGTGTAGGTGAAGTGGCGTATAAGCTGGAGTTGCCCGATGAGCTTCGGGGAGTTCATTCGACCTTTCACGTGTCGAATCTAAGGAAATGCTTGGCCGAGTAAAGCATGGACGTACCGTTAGAAGACATTCGTGTGGACGAAAAGTTGAATTATGTTGAGGAGTTGTTGGCGATCGTGGATCGCAAGGTCAGAAAGCTGAGAACTAAGGAGATCTCGCTGGTAAAGGTTCAGTGGCGTTTCCACAAGGGACAAGAAGCGACTTGGGAAGTGGGATCAGACATGAGGATCCGTTTTCCTCATTTGTTCGAAGATGGAATTCTGGAGACGAAATTCTTTTGAGGGGAGGATGTTGTAATAACCCAGTTTGGGGTGTAAGAAATAAAATGAATTTTAGTGGCTATAGTGTGATAGGCAAAAGTTTAGTGTTCAAGTGTGATGGATATAAATAAGGGTAAAACCCTATTTACTCCGATTTCTTCAAAAACTAACTGTGTACGACTAAGGTGCGATTGGTGTGTGTGCAAGGATTGGAGATCTCTTGCAAGGATCATCAAGAAATCAAGGCATTCGAGATTTCAGTGTGTGGAGTATCTTCTTCTTCTTCAAGGTAATCACTCTCTTGAAATGTGTGCTTCCATAGACTGATGGTGTCTCTTCCTATGAATGTTTTGAATGTGAGAATGCAGCGTATTTTGTCCCAACCCAATCGGTTTGGGAAGTCGAGGGTTTAGTTGTTAAATCGTTTAGAAATGTTATCACCTAGCATCGAGTTGTGTTGTGGTAGCGATTAAAGTAACTGGAATGAGTTAGTTCGATAAAACCCTGCAGTCCGGAAATCGCCTTATCCGAAAAACCCTTGGGAGTCCGGAAGAGATTTCTCGGAAAGTGTACCGGATTCCGGAAGGAGTCCAGAATGTACCGGAATCCGAGGTCGAGTCCGGAAGAGTCCGGATACCGGAACGGGAAAGACTGTAGAATCCAGATATGTCCGAATACTGTGTGCGGATTTGATCTTAGTCCAATTTATCTGGGAAGTAAGTAGGAGTCCGATTGTGACAGAGTATTTTGGAAGGGGGGGGGGTGTCTCGTGAATAGTTGGGTGACTTATTTACCCCGTGTGATTTGGGTGAAATGTAGGTGCGGATAGAGGATATCAGTTTCAAGAGAGAACACTTAGCGTGGACGTCAGGTGAGTCTTTCTAAACTAAAGCTTTATCGATACTCGTATTTATTACTTGTACCGATATATTGAATTGCATGATTTACGTTGTTTTAAATATGCATGATCAAAGCGTGTAAATTATTTTATGGATATGTGCAAGACATGTGAGAATTTAGTATGGATTTATGGGGAGCGTGTCCCATGCAGGATATGTGAATTTGTTTCATATGATCAGTAAGGGCGGGTGTGTGCCCTAATACGTTGTCACATGTGTGTACGTGACTAAGTGTGAGTCGTTAATATGTGTTGTGTGTGTACTTAAGCTGACAAATGTGTAACTGTTTATAAATGCTTATAAACTCTCTTTAGTTGATAATTGTGGCGTGGTGTTGGTAGCAAGAGGGATCTCACTAGACCTCATGGTCTAATCCTCGCTTTTCAAAACTAAAACCTTTTCAGGTAAGCAGGTAGTCGAGAGCTCGTTTAGAAGAAATGGCAAGACGTGAGCTGGAGCTTGCGTATAGAAGGATTAGAAGACCTTCCCTTTTTATTTTGTAGTTATGTTCTCAACTGTAGTTAGGGTTATTTCCACAAACCCAGTTTTGTAATCTTGATAGTGTGACTATGTCGAGTCATTTTGGGGTTTTGAATTAAAGAAGTAGCTTTTGGCATGTTTGTTTGGTGTGGGTTGTTACAACCAAAGTACCGCCTTCCAAATAAGCCTCCTAGAAGAAGGAATAACGTGAGAATCCACACAGTCGATCAACTCCTCATTCGACATCGATGATGTAAGGCGCCACCCCCACCAACTAAAGACACCTTTCCATAGTTGAAAGGATGACGACCAATTGATGAAACAATGGTTAATGGTTTCAATCTCATTACCACAACACATACAAATGAGCAAATGTAGATCCACACCATGAAGAACTGATCAAACCGGAACTATTCCCCGTCTTCCCTGATCGAACCAAAACTCTTATTTGGGATTAAAGCACACCATTGAGTGGGCATTACATGATACACTTATTTGTATGTACATGTACATACCGTCCAGATAAACAGTTACCTGAACATTCTTCAATTTTTTTTTGAGATTTTCCATATACCTCCCTGTGTATGTATTTATATCTATACAGCTGGACGTTCAAATATCCATTTTTTTTAAAATAAGGATGGTTACAAACGATTAAATGATAACCATTGATAATCAAATGGATGTTTATGATTTAACTTTAAGGATCGTATAAATGCAAATGATTGTATAATACCCCACCTTATGTGTATGTAAAAGTATATACAATAACTAAAACCAACACTACAAATAGAATTAATTTTTGTGTTGAATAAAAGTCGGATTTAAATACCCCAAATTTCTTTAATTTTGAAAAATGAACCCTAATTTCAAGATTTTTTTGGAGATAATCCTAAATGGCATTGGCATGTCTACTTCGTTGAGATTCGACATCAACCACGGCAGACCCATTCTCACACACTCTCTGCACACACTCATCCATCCAAACAATGTCTTATGTGCCTCCTCACCTCCGTAAGTCAATCGCCGCCACCGCCACCGCCACCACAACAACCACCACCTCCACAACCGCCACCTCCACAACCCTAGACAACAACACCACGAACCATAAGCTTAACTCAAAATCCATTAACAATGCCTTTTCCAATGCAGCACCTCGACGGAGCTCAGCCAACAACCACATCCAACCGTTGAGAGGCCTCGCTGTTCCTAACGTAGTGTTTCCTCAATGGAAGCCTTCCGAACGCGTTCTACGCCTTAAACCCGAGCAGGTTCGATCAATATTTGTATTCGACGTTGTTTTTATGGAAAACTTATTATTTTCAACTGTTTGTAACCACTGAGATTGATTGAAATTGAACTAATGTTTTTAGTTGATGATGAAATGATACTTACGGTGTAACTATATCGTGCTTAGGTTTTTATCTGAGTTCTTAGGGTAATTTTTAGAGTTTTTTTATAATTTATACGTCTGTATAGTTGAATCGTGTGATGATTTTTTCATAGGAAATATACTTTGAAGCTTCTGGTTATCTGATTGAGTAAAGGCAATACTAGACTTCTTCAGTTTGAAGCTAGGGACACATTTTGAGTTGATGCGCCAAATCCTAACATTCACATGAAATGTAAAAGTTCATTAGGTTTTCGTACATACGTCTAGGACTTTTTTTTAACATATATATATATATATATATATATATGCCTGATAAATTTGATATAAATAGAAATTTTCTATCAATATGAGATTAAATTCTCCAAATTGCCTTTGGTCATATTAGATGGATGCGTCTATGATTTTGGTACATAAAGGGAGATCAGATTAGAAATAATTTTCTGCTTTAGGAGTTAGAATAGGAATTTTATATGATCATACAAAATGTACTAATGTGTATGTGATAGAGCATAGCATGTTTATTTGTTTTGAGATTTCTATTGTTTATTTGCATGTTAATACAAACATGTTATGCACTTTTGGGAACATGTTATCACATTTTGTTAGCACACAAGATTTTGATAATTACGAGATTAGTGGCAACTTGGTTATGCTAATGACTTGTCAAAACTTCAAGGAGTGCCAAAATTCAAATGTTCGGCATGATCGGTTGTTGAATGTAATGTCAGATGGTGATGCAGCTTAGAGCATCTCGAAGGGAGTGAATTATTGAGGGGGTGTTTGGGATTGCTTATTTTTTTGACTTATTTGCTTATAGTTTTTCCTCGCCGCAAATAAGCTATTTTTAGTGTTTGGATTGAAAAAAAACAAAAGTGCTTATGACTTTTCCTCACCGCAAATAAGTTGTTTTTGATAAGTTACTCCATACTAACTTATTTGCTTCTCCTTATCAACTTATTTATCCAAATTACATTTTTACCCCAACTTTTTTTAAACCCTACACAAGACACACTAGAAGAATATGCCCTTTTTGGTCATTTTACATATATAAGTAAAATTTGCCAAACACTAAAAAAACTCTTTATTTGCTTATCACGTTTCCACACCACAATAAGCTAATCCAAACACTTTTTAAAAAACTCATTTTCCTCACCACAGAGGTTAACCACTTTATATCACATCTGCTGAACATGGAGAGCTCAACTACTGACCATATTTTATGATTACTTTTCACAATTAAGCATGATCTCTATTTAAAGACGATCAGTTGGCTGATGCTGGTTGTTTGCTTGTCTCATTCTCTCACTAGTTTTTGTGGAGGTCCAATTTTATTCACTTCGTTAAGATGATATGTTTGTTTTTCATAATTTGATTCTGTGGCCTACAGATAGAAGAGGTCAGACTACGACTCAATGTTGATGTAACTGTCACTCCTGACTCTCCCCCCGCACCTGCACCAATCGAATCTTTTACAGACATGGTAACCAAATTTCGTACTTGACATGCTTTTTCTGTTACATTTGATATGTTATTCGATTAATGATTACCAAGTGATGTAATGTGCTCTTTAACATGGTTAGTGCCTGGCCACAAGCATCATGAAGGATATTGCCATTCATGAATACACAACGCCAACTTCTATCCAGGCCCAAGCAATGCCTGTTGCTCTAAGTGGACGAGATCTTTTAGGCTGTGCAGAAACAGGCAGTGGCAAAACTGCTGCTTTCACAATACCCATGATACAGGTATCAAATCATGACATTTGTGCATATATCACTCTCTAATCCCCACCCCACCCCACCCCCACCCCCACCCCCAGAAGAACTTTTTAGTCTACTTGTATCATAATCTTTACTATGAGCTACCATTTATATGATGACTTCTGGTTTTTCATGTCTATTTGCTTCTTTCACATTTGCAGCATTGTATAGCTCAGCCTTCTGTTCGGCGTGGGGATGGTCCATTAGCACTAGTGCTGGCTCCCACCAGAGAGCTTGCACAGCAGATAGAGAAAGAGGTAAGGTAACTCATATTTGAACTAGTAAGCCAATAAAATGCTGTTTTCTATAGTTCACAATCAGCCATATCTAACCAGTCGCACTGTTTTTTTGACTTCATCAAAGATCTTTTTTAGTTGACTGCTTATACTGTACACCCTACACATATGATCATATATATGTTAATTTTTCATAGAGGGAGCTTCTTTTGTAAACCACTTTTATCCTGTGAACTATGTAAACCAATCTAGGCCATCCATTATCTTGATCGACGGTTGAGAAATTTCCGGATTTAAATTTATTAAAAAAAATAGGGAAAGGGTAGTTTGGGAATAGATTGTAAATAATTTAAACTTAAATTTTATTAATTAATTTGTATTTATCTAATTATGGTTACAATCTATCCTTAATTATCTCCATATCTCCCTCATTCCCTCTCTCTCTCTCTCTCACACACACACACACACATACACACACACACAATTCCGGCGACCACCATCTCCACCACCATCACTAGGGGTGAGCATCGGAACTGGGTACCCGGCTGTAGAACCGGAACTGCCGGTTCCAGAAATTGATGTGATTGGTTCTGGTTCCTAAAATATGGAACCGATTATCACTGGTTCGGTTCTAGTTCTCAGTTTTTTGGAACCGATACCCGCTGGGTACCCGCCGGGACCGGATATCCGGTCCCGCTGGGTACCTAGAACCGGAACTGACGTGTACCGGCTAGTTTTTTAATAAAAAAATATTTATATATTTATTAAATTTAGATATTTAATTAGTTTCTAATTTATTTGTATTTATTACTTTAATTTGGTACTTTGTAGATTGCAATAGACTTAAAATTACATTTTTCATTATATGAAATGTTAAATTTTAAAAAAAAATGACATTGGGTACCTGGAACCAGAATCGGTTCCAAAATATAGAGAACCGATGTAAGCGGTTCCGGTTCCATGAAATTTTGGCCGGGTACCCGATTATGCTCACCCCTAACCATCACTATGCCGGCGACCTAGAACCACCGCCGTTCTCCACTACTCCAATCGGCGATCGCCGTGCGCCACCGCCATCTGCCGTTCTCGTGACCCCTACCCTTTTTCTTCTTCCTCTTTCAGTTTCCGGCGCCCCCTTCTATTGATCACAAGCTTTGACGACAAAAACTCAATCTCGTCGGCGTGCCTTTCATTGGTTGTCAGATTCAGAACCTTTGATCGAACATACCCCGATAGAGGATCTGGGTTGTATCCCCGTTGGTGTTCATGTGCATCTTCTCGTGACCCCTACCCTTTTTATTCTCCAGGTCGTCACCGCGGTTACTAGAGAACATGAGGCAAATCGTCACCACCGTAACCCCCATTCCTTTTGGATTTTTCAAACAATTTCATAATATGTTTTGTTGGATTTTTAAGTTTCATATATCTTCTCCCATATGAAATATCATATATTTTTCTCTCATATGAATAATCAGATTTTTAACTTTCATAGATTTTCTCCCATATGAATAATCAGATTTTTTGACATCATCATATAGTTTCAAAGTTTCATAGTTTTTTCCTCTCATATGAATAATAATTTTTTTTATTTTTTCTCATATTTTTATGAAAAATCTGTTATGAAACGCGAACAGTTTATGAAACTCGCCGGAATTAGGGGGAGGTTGCCGGAGTGTAAGTCGCCGGAGTGGGAGGTCGCCGGAGTGAGAGATGAAGATAATTGAGAAAATTAAGGAAGTTTGTTGTTGCTAAAAATATGAATTATTCCTAAAATTACGAATTTGGGGAAAAAGACCCAAATGCCCTTGGTTACAAGTATATACCATTATTTCGGTTTACAAAACAAGGGGCCTCATTTTTCATGAACTATGAGTTATGATATATATATATTATATGATAATTTTTGTACTCGCTCATTTCTTGATAATTGAAACTCTTAAGCTATACCTGATTTAGTGAAGTGCTAGTTATGGTAAAAAATCGGATATTGTTTTGTGATACAAGTGATTGTAGTTTTTTTTCTTTCTATTGTATACATCTGTGCAAGCTATTGTGGGTTCTTGACGTATCTATTAGCTACACAAAAAATACCTGTGATACCCACTTCATATAGAATATGCAAGTCTTTGCGTATGCAGAGTTAATTCTTATTAATAAACCAAACTTGACAGATATATTTAAATTTGATTGAACTATATGAATATTTAATATACGAGGTTTACACGTTTCATGTGATCTTTAGGTGAAGGCATTCAGTCAATCATTGGAGTCTTTTAGAACTGCAATCGTTGTGGGTGGAACAAACATTGCTGACCAGGTGACTAATTTCATAATGTTGTTCCATTTGGGTTCTAAGATTAATTGTTGTCAGTCTCATGCAGATGGTAGTAGTAGCTAGAGGGGAATTTTAATGTTTTAACAATTGGTCATTTGTTTGCTTTATTAACGCTTTTAAAGATACTATCTTGTGGGTTTTGATAGGTATATCACAAATTTATATTCTGTCTTTTGCTTGTGATTATCTAACAGAGGTCCGAGCTTCGGGCAGGAGTAGATATTGTGGTTGCTACTCCTGGAAGATTTATTGATCATTTACAGCAAGGAAACACGTCTCTCACACGGATTTCATATGTTGTTCTGGATGAAGCAGATAGAATGCTTGATATGGGTTTTGAACCTCAAATAAGAGAGGTAAAGTGTGTTATAATGTCAATGCCAAATTCATATAGTTGTTCAACTTTTTTCCCTCCTTTTGTTTATCATATTTTTAAATAAGTTGCCGAGGATCTTTATTTTTGTATCTAGTTGATCTGCATTATCATTACGTGAGCTGTGAGCATAAACTTGCATCTGTCACAATGAAATTAACTGAAGCTGAAGAAAGGTTCTGGTTAAAAACTTAAAAAGAGCTGCTGCAGTAGCAGTTTCGTTAGTAAAATCCATTATGTATCTAAGTTTACATATTGGTGGTGATTTTCATCTTATGCTGACGCCTTACAAATTTTGTAGTTTCTCATATTATTGGAACATGCTTTGGCCTTTATGGTTTAGGGATCCTATCTTAAAGTTCCTGATTTCCATGAAACAGACATGGCTAAATATGCTGTGTATACAATATTCCACTATGCTTGGCAGTATGTACATTGTTGCACTCCAAGAATGCGACTTTGGACTTTTGTTTATATATGCACTATTGTGAAGCTCATTTTTTGTTGCCAAATAAGATACTGTTAAAATCTCATTTAAGCCTTATATTTAGCTCTAAAAATACCCAAACACATGTACATATGTATTTATATATTTATATACTTTTTCAGGGTTCCCTTTTGGTAAATACCTACTTCATTGTACTTCTTATCTGGATCCCCATATTCATATAGCCTGTTAATGTAATCAGCAACAAGAACATTAATTTGTTTTCCTTTCTCTTGTTTTTAGGTAATGCATAATCTTCCTGAAAAGCATCAAACACTGTTGTTCAGTGCAACCATGCCAGTAGAGATTGAAGCACTAGCACAGGTTTATCTGATTTCATATTCTTTTGTTTTGTCATTCTAGTTCAGTAGTTCTATTTTCTTAATCAAGGTAAGGCTGAAATTTACATGTTAACACAAATTGTCTGCACAGTGAAATTCAAAATCTTTACTCATTTACTCTTATGAGAATTGGGATTTAATTATATCTCAGTTAGTGCTTAACAGCTACATTGAAGTTACAAAACAGTCCATCATTATGTAACTCAGTATGAACATCACCACCTAATCCTTATTAGTGGGGTTATGTTCATTGGATCAACTTCATGACTACACCAGTCATGGATTTAAGTGCAAGATCCTAATATTATGTGAATCTGTTTTGCTCCATTGAACCTCCCTAACTCCCTTATATTATACGAACTTCAGGAATATTTGACAAATCCAGTACAAGTCAAGGTTGGAAAAGTGAGCAGCCCAACAGAGAATGTATCCCAAACTTTGGAGAAAATATCCGAAAGTGAAAAGGTATACCAGTTTTGATTTTCGCTATGCAAAGTTCACTAATTCATGATTTGATATCTACTGAATCAGTACTTCTACAATAGATCACGATTTGATATCGGACTCAATCAGCTACTTCTAAAATAAATCATAGACTAAGGGGCCGTTTACTAAACGCTTACCTGGTAAGCGCTTATCGGGTCATTTACCTTACCGGATGAACATGATAAGGGCCAAAAATCTTACCCGGTAAGAGCGATGCCAAGGATGAAGAGTCTTACCATATAAGTGTGAGTAACGACTCTTACCCGGTAAGCACTTACCGGGTAAGTTATTGCATAAGATATCTTTTTGATGGACTACACCACTAAAGTAAGTTAAAGTATTGAATTTTACTGGTAAGCTTTTACCGAGTAAGTGTTTGGGTAAACAAACCCTAAATAAAGAGCACTGCCAATATAAATCTTCAGAGCAGGTGAAAAGGGCACCTACATTTGCATATTAGATAAAGTAACTGTTACTTGACAACTTGGTGACTTTCTGTCTTCTTGATATTTTTAAGTGTTTATGAAAAGAATCAATATCAACCTTAAGTAAAGAGACTTAACCATCAAAGTGAGGTTATCTATGAATTTGAGAGTTATAAATGCTACCAGTCTCATGTTTCTTTTTTTGGATTAGACTTGGGTTAATAAAAGTTTTCAATTTCTAATCCCTAGTGCTTTTAAGACAATTCAGATAAGCATCAAAACTGGTTGGTTAAACAGTGAGGAATACCTTGTAGTTTTTGTGCTCCTTTTCACGACCCTTACAAGTCTGTAGAAGAGGAAAATGTGTTAAAAATGCGTATACTAATCAAGCAGATGCCCTACACAGAGTTAACAGATGAAAATGCTCTAGAGAATTATGTGTTTGGTGTGTAAATATCTGTTCATAAGGGGTTTAAAGTAAAATCTGAATGCTTCCAAAGGAGCAATATGTATGTTGGAAAATATATCGTCTTTGCTAATTGGCTTATATTGGTTGCGGTTGAGTGTATTCGTTGTTAGGACTTTGTCGTCAGCCATTCTGTTATTATATCAGATAGACAATGAAATGCAATGAAACAAAAAATTAGAAAATAACTAATATATAATTCTATTTATTATACATATATATATGTGTGTGTATAATATAATTCTATTTATTATATAGACTTATATTTTTTGTTTGCCATACCATCACGATAATTGCTATATCAAATCACGGTTCTGACCGCTATTTTGGATTTTGACTGCTGTAAGTGTTTAGTTTTTATGGTTACTGGGTCTCATGATCATTCTGTTTTTTCGACATATTCAGGGTGGATAATTATATAATTCATGTCAGATGATATTGGTTTACTAATGATGACTAAAATGTGATTGTTAACACTAATACATCTTCATCCAAAGGGGATTTTATATGAATGGTGTGAATGCTATTTTGCTGTTTCTTGGGGATTAAAGTGGTCGACATTCATTTTTCTATGTTTATGTTTTTGATATGTGGGCTGCAGCTGTTATGTTAGCGAGTTGTGTTCTGGACGCTTGAATGATACTAAGGGCCTGTTTGTTAGTAGCTTCATGAGCTTAATGGGACTCACATCTTATTTGATTAGCTATTCATGACTGTTTGTTAGTGGCTTAATGATATAGAAAGTGGATTATTCAGTAAGCTTCCAAGGGGAGCTTTATGCAGAAAGCCAAGTTTTTTTGAAACCTGCCCATCCCAATTAAAAAACACGCTTCTTTCATCTATGAAAAAAACCTCCCAAAACAAAAACCTTCCCAATCTATGCAGACAGATTAATCTACATAGACAGTTATATCCATATTCCATACAAGACTTAATGGAAAACCAACCAAAGAGCCTCTAAATATGAAGCTTCACCCAAAAGAGTGATTCCAGAGAGGATATACTAGATGCTAGTTGGGAAGATGAATATTGTATTAGTTTGAGTCTTCTACTTGTGCTAGTCATTGTGGTTTGTTATAGTTTGGCGAGTGCTATAATAGTCATGCAGACTGCAGATTGCAGATTGCATTTAAGACGAGATCTATGATTCATATTTTGTTTTTCTTTGGGGTAATCTTCTGTCTCAGAAGAGCAAGAAGCAGATTTTTTTTGTCTCTCCTATATAGGGAGTTAGGGACCAAGTCCCAAGCCATGATGTTTTCAACATGTGAGTTGTCTTGAGTTTAATGCTTGGTTCAGTAGTCGATCCCTAATCTGGTGCGATGGAAATGCTTTATAATAATGAGGGTCTTATATGTAGCAAGTTGGTATGTCAAAACATACCAACTTGAGAAGTGTTAAGACACAAAGGTCTTTTATTTACTCTTCGTCTGAATTACGCAGTCTCCTTTTATGGTGTTTATTGTTATGGACAACCTTCTGATATTTTGAGCTCACACCAGAAAAGTTCTTACAGTTTTGTGCTTTATCTGATTACCCACCTTATTTCTTTTTGAGTTTTTGAAATGACCGTAACATTAGCAACCTTATGCTTGCAAATGGCTCTAAGGCCATCTCCATCCAAAAAGGCTAAACATAGCACTAGTGCCAAATTTTAGCACTCAAGTTGTCACTATGCAGTAGAATAGCACTAATCATCTCCGTCCGATTAGGGTTAAATTGTAGCAATTTTATATATTTGATTTATATTTATTAATTTATTATTTAACTATAATCATTTTTGTGTATATTAATAAGTTCAAATAAATTAGTTAAATTTATATTTATACATCGTATTTAACTATAATCATTTTTTGTGTACATTAATATAATTAGTTAAATTTGTATTTTTATATCTTAGAAATTTATCATATATCTATAATCATCTTCTTGTGTATATTAAGTAGTTTTAGTAACTTGTCCAGTATCATATTCACTTGCATCATCCTACATGATATGTTTTTTGTAAACAAAATTATTTTTAAAATTTCAACCAATTAAAAGAAAACATGTGTCAAGATTACACTTTATTCGACTTAAAACGGGGTCCATCTTTCTCTTCCAAAAGTGTGCTAGTGTGCATGAATTATTTTTGATCCATCAAGAAGCAGATTAGCACATTTTTTTACCTCTTTAGCACATTTTTTACCACTTTAGCTCATTGCTAGAAGATGGTTTGTAGCTATTTTATTCCAGTTTAACTCTTTAGCACATTGGTCGGAGATGGCTAACCATCTAATTTCTTGAAGATGGGAAAAGGCTTGGGGTGGGATTGGGGGAAGGTTAGGAAGCTAGTAGAGAGGTTTTGCATAGTCAGATGATAGGTAGTGGGATGGCTCTTATTCTTACTTTTTTTATGTTTATATTTGTCTTAAATTCTTTAGGTTTGTATTTGCTTTACTTTTAATCTGTTTTACATGTTTATAGACTATAGTCATCTTGGCACCTGGAGATATTGTAGAGTTTTGAGGGTTCTCATATTTCAGTTACTATGTGATACCAAATGCCTGGGAATAATGTAGGTGTTTTAGTTATGTTAATTTTCTGGTAATTTTAATTTGTTTCAGATTGATCGGCTGCTATCTTTGCTTGTTGAGGAGGCTGCACTGGCTGAAAAACTAGGCCACCCATTTCCTTTAACAATTGTATTTGTGGAACGGAAGGTATTGCAGATTCCTGTACATTTTTACCAAAAAAAAACATTGTTTCTTTTTCCTTTTAACCTTTTATTTTATTCCCCAGACTTCTTTCTCACTTGAGGTATATCCATCAAATGACGGTTTATAGTTTTGGTTCTAATCTTTTTAGTTCCCCCCTCCCACTGGAACAACAATTTTCTGTTACACAAGCTTTTGTTTGGATATAAGTTACAAGTAAAGGTTCTCCTCTGTTGACGTTATCGCTTGAGGTCATTTGTTTTAGGCAGACAACCATAAGCTAGCTTATTTTTGAGCTTATTGAAAAAGCCCCGTTTGATTAGCCATAAACTAGCTTTTTCTAGAAGCTACTTCAAGTAGTGTTTATATAAACTCCATGGGCTTTTTTCACTTTTTTCTAACTATGCCCTTATATTTTTCTATTTAATTTTTCCGCATATCTTTTTAGGTCATTTTAAATTGTCACCTAGCTTATTTGATAGTTTTTACCAAAACATTCGACTAGTTTATGAACTAGGTTATTAACCAACAACTATCTTTTCAGCTAACAAGCAACTTATCATCCAACAACTTAGGGGACGCTTACTAAATTATCTTGGTAAGCGCTTACCAGTTCAATTGACCTTACTCGGTGAACATAACAAGGACCAAGAATTGTTACCTGGTAAATGGGGATGCAAGGATTGAGTCTTACCGGTAAGTGAGGGTGATGACTCTTACCCAGTAAGTGCATACCGGGTTATAAATGCTTACCATCAATCCGTTTTGATGGCTGGGAATGTTCCCCCATAAAGTAAATGAGAAATATGGTGACTCTTGCCAGTAAGCGCTTACTGGGTAAGCATTTGGTAAACGGTCGCTTAGGTAAATGAGAGTGGTGATTCTTGCAACAAATTTGCATGGGCTTAATGACCATTGAGAATTATTAGTCATAATGAACATATATTTTTATTTACGAAATCATGTATTGATGCCACTCGTATGTTTGTTTATTGCTTTATCTGCAACTCAAAAGCCTTACCAGCTTAATTTGCATTCCCGCATGTAGACAAGGTGTGATGAAGTTGCTGAAGCTTTGGTAGCTCAGGGTTTAAATGCTGTTGCTCTTCATGGAGGCCGAACTCAGAGTGAAAGAGAGGGTGCTCTGCGTGATTTCAGACATGGTCCTACCAATATTTTGGTATGTCGGAGAGCAGTCAAGCAGATTTTTTGATGTTTTTTTATTAATTACTCCCTCCGTCCCAAAATAAATATCCACATTTCTATTTATGTTTGTCCCAAAATAAATGTTCACATTTCTATTTATGTTCATCCCAAAATAAGTGTCCACTTTCAAAAAGTAGATAACTAAATTCTCAAATTTACCCTTAATTAATGCACATATATTTAAGAGTTGTGAAGAGAGAAATTAAATAAGGGTAAATATGTCATTTGGTTAACAAAAAATGTAATAATTATGCATGTCTAAAACTGTGTGTCATTTCAATTGTGGACACTTATTTTGGAACGGAGGGAGTATTAAGTGCCACATAGAACTCCTGTCCTATAAGAAACTTACAATTCTTGGTGTAGTTACTATTATAACCACTTTAAGAGGAGAGGAATCCCAGCACGGAATGACCATCTTTTTCGAAATTTGTACAAAGTAGGATTTCACAAAGTGGGTTTTGCAAAACCTAAAAGATAATATATATATATATATATATGTAAGTTCCAAAAAGTAGTAAAGATTCTCTCAGAAAATCAATAAAGGGGATTTCACAAAATCCATTTCGCGAAGTGAATGGTTATTTTGTAGAAATTGAGAAAAAGGTGGTTAATTTGCGATAGGACTCCGGTTGAAGTGGTTATTAAGGGGGAGCTACCACAAAATGACCATTTTTGCCCGAAATTTGTACCACGGGATTTCGTGAAGTGGATTTTGTGAAATCTCTTTTATTTACTTTTTTTTTTGCAAAAAAAAGTGGATATTTTGTAGAAATTTCGAAAATGATGGTCATATTGTGATAGGATGCCAGTTGAAGTGGTTATTTTAGTAATTAACCCTTTACCAATTCTGTTTGAGATTAATCTTTGGTTTTTCAAACCTGCTTGATATATAAGTAGGCTTTTTTACTTCTGCCAACGAACTTTCAATTTAGATATAGTTTTTATCGTTCAGTTTTCGAATCCTTGCATTCTGACTGTTACCATCTCATCTAGGGAGTTCAAGATTATTCGTACTCCCTCGGTCCTTAAACAAGTTTCCACATTTCTAGTTTAATTTTTCCCAAAATAAGTGTCAACTTTCAGAAATGTCTACTTTCCAATTCTACCCTTAATTATGAGATGAAGAAATTCACTGTTCTCTCTAGTATTAAGGGTAAAATTGTCATTTAGTTGATTAAAAAAGTGTAATAATTACACATGTCTAATTGTTTGTCCCAAAATAAATGTTCACTTTCAAAACTAAGTGTTTACTTTTCAATTCTACCCTTAACTATGAGATGGGGAAATTCATTACTCCTATTACTCGAGGGTAAAATTGTTATTTAGTTGATTAAAAGTGTAACGTTTACATATTTATAAACCTGCATCTTTTTCATTGTTGACCGTTTACTTTGGGACGGTCTTGGTAATAAGTTTTGTCTTGCACTCTGATTTGCAGGTTGCTACTGATGTTGCCTCTCGGGGTCTAGATGTTACAGGAGTTGCTCATGTCGTTAACCTGGACCTTCCAAAGGTATTCTTTTTAATTACTATGTAGTTTTTTCAAATATTAACTTTACGAATCTCGGGAAAAATACTATATTTTCCTTATTTTTTTTAGTTGGTAAATTGCAAGCGACTTTTTTTGTTTCCTTAGCATCTGTTATTGTTGCCTTAATTCTCAGACAATGGAGGACTACGTGCACCGAATTGGAAGGACAGGTCGTGCAGGATCAACAGGCCGAGCTACTTCGTTTTATACCGACCGTGATATGGTGTCTCCTTTCTTATCCTTTTCCTCGTTTTTTATTCTCCCCCCACTCTTTTACTCGTTACCCCCTCCGCCCCCATGGAAATTGCAACATTTGATCGGACAAATTTTTGGAGAAATATTACTTCTTTTGTCCCATAATAAATAAAAAGACAGTTTTAGAAATGTGTAATATTTACACTTTTAATCAACTAAATAACAATTTGGCCCTTAAATGACATAGGAAATAATGAATTTCTCCTCATAATTATGGGAAGAATTGGAAAATACACTTATTTTGGATTGTACCAAATGTTGTCTTAAAACATACAAACATTTTAAATAATTATGGGCAGAATTGGAAAATAGAGACTTTTTTTGGATTGTAGGAAATAGATTATTGACCAATATGTTGTCTTGAAACATACAAGCATTTTAAATAAGTATGGGCAGAATTGGAAAATAGAGACTTATTTTGGATCATAGGACATAGATTATTGACCAAAATGTTTTCTTATGACCTACAAACATTTTAGAAAAAAAGGTGTTGCACTTTTCCCAGGGGCACCGAGAGGGTAATTTTGTTTTTAGAGAAGGGGATCAAATATGTCGTATCGGAATTGAACTTTGGCAGATTTATGTGTTACTGATTATTGCTTTCGCTTTCCTATTGGTTTCCTTCAGTTCCTTGTATCGCAAATAAGGAAAGCAATAGCAGATGTTCAATCTGGGAACACTGTAGCTTTTGCCACCGGCAAGGTACGTATATGGTTTTTATTTCATACTCATCCGTCTTCGAAACATTTTTTTTATCTTTTATAGCGTTTCGCTTTCCTTTCTATTAAACTTTCGAAACATTTTTCTTTTTTCTTTTCGTCACAATTTATTTCCCAAAACCTTCTGTGTATAAGCCGAGGAATTTTTTTATGGAAACGACCTCTACTCTTCGGTATTAACAAATTTGAGTCGAGTCGTGTTAGCCAGGTGATTCAAGCTTATTTAATATTTTTTCAGTATTAACAAATTTGAGTTTTATATTTTATACCAAAAATTCAGACTTTATAAGCTCTTATGACTTCAACTAGAGCTTGAGAACTTTTATATTTTGATTGTATGATTTATGATTTATGAACATATGAACACGTTTGGACTGAAAAAGTGTAGTCGAGTTTTCAAACGAGCCGAGTAGTGTTACGGAGCTTGACTCGTTTAACTTGTGTTCAAGATAAAAAGCAAAGCTCGAGTAGCTCACTAACACCCCTACCTCGATTCTTCTTCATTTGGTATTTACTTCCCGAGTTTCATGGTCTTTATACGTAGGTGGCTCGGAGGAAGGAGCGAGAAGCGGCAGCTGCACAGAAAGAGGCAAGGTTTGCACAATCAAAGTTGCCACCCACATCCATAAATGTGGAAGACAAGTACAAGTACATGATTGCCCCTGAGATGATCAAGAAAGAAGGTGCTGCTGATGATGCTTGGGACGATTAATGCACCCACCCAGGTAGTAGACTTTTTGGAAAGAAAAAAAAAGGAAATCATTATTCACATGTGATGAGAATAAGAATCACAAGTTGGTTGGTTGGTTGGTTGGTAGATACAGACAGACGGACAGTGTAGGCTGTGTATAATTTGCATTTTAAACATGTTTTTTTCTTTTCTTTTTTTTTTTTAATTAGGGAGAGAACGTGCACGTGGTTGTTGCTTCATTAAAAAAAGAAGTACAAACCTTATTGATATTGGTTGTTCGACGTTTAAACCAACCTGCTTTGATAAAAAAGATGTTTTCTCGTTATCGGGTTTAATTGTGGAAAAAAAGGGTTGTGTAAACTTCCACCCGTCCATCCTCTTTTTCTTACAGGGATTTAGGGGCTGTTTACTACATGTTTATCTGGAAGCGCTTATCGATATCACTTTCTTTACCAATTAAGCATGATGTGAACCAATAATCTTACCCGGTAAGAAGCATTACATGGATCGATAGTAGTCTTACCTGGTAAGAGTTCTCTGGGTTTAAGTCACTAAGAGCATCTCCAACAGCTTCCCCAAAATGAGGAAAATGGAGAAAATCGGGATTTTGGGCTAAAAATGTGCTCCAACAGCTTCTCTAAAACTATCCCCAAAATGGAGAAAGTTGGAGAGGGAAGGTTTTTTTCTCCAAATATGGAGATTACTCCAAAAATGATTACCAAGTGAGAGGACCAATAGGAAACTTTGAAAATAAATATGTAGAGAGAGATAATATTTTAATAGATAAATAGAATATTTTAATATTTTAATTAATGTTGGATTCTCTAAAATGGGGAAGTTGTTGGAGATGAATGTATATTTTTTTGGGGATTTTGGCTTTTGGTTCTCCATTTTAAAGAAATTACAGGGAAGCTGTTGGAGATGCTCTAACAATCTATTTTGATGGTCGAAAATGTTATATGATAAGGTAAATAAGGGTAATTTCTCTTGCTGTGTACTTACCCGGTAAGCGTTTGATAAACGACCCCTTAGTAAGGTTTAGTTAGACGTTTTTTTTTTTGCTATAACATATAAACAAAATCAAGGAAAGTGAATCACAAGGGTTGTGGCGTAATAGTTAAGACCCAGGGATGTGGTAGAATATCCATCTTTCTCGGGTTCAATTTCAAGGATCCACAACAACTTTGGCAATTTAGTGTATTATGGATGATATCTTACGGTCGCTCTTTATCGGGATTAGTCCGGGCGAAGCAAATACCCTTCCATAAAGAGTCGATAAAATTGGTTGTTGTAAATGTCAGAATTGCGGATTCTTTTGATCATATTTTCGAGTGCCATGTATTGGATCATGTTTCTTTTGGTTTGGTTTGGTTTATGTAAAAGAAGTTATCAACATCATTAAACATGTTTTGATATTTATGTATTTGGGCAATAATCAAATAAATTTTTGTATACAATGCGGTAAAGAGAGCGTTTTCCAAATTGTTACAATGAGAGCATTTTTGGATAATCATATGTTCTATAAAATATACGCCTACGCTAAATATTAGAATTTTGTGGGACTTCCATTTGTAAATAATGATTTAATAAACAAATTTAGTTAATAAGTAAACCTTTAATTCAACTGAATAAACAGCAAGGCCTATTAGTTCAGTTGGTTAGAGCGTCGTGCTAATAACGCGAAGGTCGAAGGTTCATTTTTTCGAAAGTTTTATTAACCCCTTTGATTAAGACCTGTCAAGTGCATTTAAGAAGTTGACAGAAATGAAAAGGCTACATTTGCTGCTGATTGCTCCAAAATTCTTCAAATTCAAAAAAAAATTCCAAAATTACTACCATTATAAAAAAAACATATTTTTATTAAATTTCAACCAATAGAAAATCTTAAAACTAAATGTTTAAGAGGAAAAATACATGATATCTCACTAAATGTATGTAATATTTTAACCACAAGGCTTGTGGCGTACTGGTTAAGGCCTTGGATGGATGCGGCTCAAAAACCCATCTACCCGGGTTCGAATCCTTGGCAAATTGTAGCCACTGAGGAATTATCTCACGGCTACATGTTTAGCAGTCAATCAGTGTCAGAGATTAGTATAGGCAAATCATAAGATACCCTTTCAAAAAAAATATTTTGATCCTTTATTTGTAGAAATTGTGTGGCCATCTCCAATTCTCCATTCATGGATGTTGGTTAAAGGTATTGATCACTAACTAGTGATGATGAAAATAAAAAGTAAATGTTTAGTCTTATATTTTAATAATATAATTGACCCGAACGAAAATTCATTCTCATTTTCGTTCCCCAACCTGAGCGAGCGAAATAAGTCTTCACTCGGGGAAAGGAAAAGAAAGGAAAGGAAAGGAAAGAAACTAAATACAGACGTCTCAAATCCATAAGGATACGTCAACATCCAAACCCTGAAGCCTTTGCTTTACACACTCCAAATACAATAATAATAAACCCAAAATCATACCAACCATAAAATCACAATTACATATAACTTACGACTCCATCGTCTACGATGCCATGACCGGGTGTCGTTTATTATGACCCACGAAAGCTTGCCTTAACATTTGATACCCATCTCGATAATGCTCCAACGAAAAACACAGCTGTCGTATAACTTCCCGTTTCTCCTCCGCTCCTTCTTTAATCACTTCCCGTTGCCTATCGATTTCCCTCTCGAGCTCCTCACCTCTACACGCTAACTCCTCAATCGACTTTTTATATTTCTCGATCCCATCAACCAACTGCACGTGTTCCACGTGTAGTTGGTGCAAATGCCGGCTCAGCCGCTCCATCTCAGCGTCTTTTTGATTCAGTTCTTGGTCCATTTCCGAGACTTTGACCGCAAGATCGTCTTTTTCTGACTTCAGCCGCTCGATTTCGGCGTCGGTTTCCGCTTTGGTGATCTTCATCCTGCGGAGCTCTTCTTCAGAAAATTGACAACGTAAATCGCGTTCTTTGATGGTGTCGTCGAGTAATGCTCGTTCTTTTAACATTTTTGTGACTTGTTCTTGAAGGTGGAGATTCTCTTCGGATAAGCTCTTGTTTGCGTTCGATAACGTTTCTCGTAAAGCCCGGATTTCCCGTTCACGTTCCGCTAGATTCGCTTTGTATCGTGTTATTCGATCTTGCAGCTTCGATCCTTCTCGTTTCTCTTTCTCGAGTTTCGATTTCCAACCCGAAATGTCCTTCTGGGCTGAACCCAACTTCTCTTGTAAATGATTATTTGAGGAGCCATTGTTCTCGATTTCATGTCTTAATCTTTTCACTTCTTCCTCTGAATGATTAAGCTTTTCTCTTGTTGCATTTAGCTCAACCTCGAGTCCCCGGATTTTGTGTTCTTGCTCCGAGAATTCTGCTTCCAACCCGTCATTGATCATATAAGGTCGAGGTGACGTTGATTCGTACTTTTGAAGCTCGATTCGTAATTTTCCGATAATGTCCTCGGAAACTCGTATCTTCTCGTTGGCAATTCGCAGCTCTTCTTCGTTGTTCTTTATCGTGGTGTTGTTGTGGGACCCACCGAGTTTTTCTTCTTGTTGTTGCATCTGAAACTTCCGAAGCTCGGTTTCCAACTCCGTGATCCTCTTACGCAAACCTCGGCGATCGCTGTTTGCCGATGCGCTCGAGTAGTTATTCACAGATGAATCATCGGATTCCGATTCGGAATCCAACGTTGACGTTTCGTCTCCTTCTTTGGTTCCCAAATCCGAGCTACTTCCGCCGCTTTTAAGAAAAACGTCAAAACCAGCGGCTCTGGTCGTGGATCTGACCCGCGGGTTGGAACCCGGGATCGTCGAGGGAGGTTCAGAGCCCACATCGGAGATTCCCGAGCCTTGAGATTGGAGATCCGAGGGGATGTTTTTTCGTAACTCGCCGGTGACGTTATCGTATCGTTCAGCTAACGATCGGTACATCCGGTAGAACTCTTCGACATGAGACACGAGTTCCGGCCTCTTTTGGTAATACATCTCGGCTTTTTTGGCAAACGAATCGCCTTCTTCTTCGATCAGTTTCAGCATTCGTTTCACACTTTGGTCCATTTCTGCAATCAAAAACTCTTTTGTAACTCTATGATTTAAAATCTTGGCCATTCGAATTTGGAATGGTTTAGATCGATTTTTGTGATTTGAATTAAAGAATTAAGGGCCCAGATGGATTGGATCAGTAGAAAGTGGCGAGATTTGAAGGAACAACTATGACAGCCACTAAGGAACCAAAAGTGGGGACATAATATCAACTTCCATGAGAAGGGAAGGCCTTTAAATTGAAAAAAAGGTAGTTTGGTTTGAGTGGTATTTGACTATTAAGTGATAATACCAAGATTTTCATGTTTCAAATCCCACTTTTTTGTGGAAAAAAAGAATAAAAAAAGGCAAAAAGGTTTTTAATTTTTTGAGTTATGTATTAAAAAAGAGATAGGAACATGGCCTACTTTTAACCACAAGGGTTGTGGCGTACTGGTTAAGGCCCTGGGGGATGTGGTGGAATATCCCATCTGCCCAGGGTTCTAATCCAGGCATACACAACAATTGTGGCCACTGAGGTTTAATCAGGGCTGATGCCTTACAGTCATAATTTGCCAAGAGATTAGTCTAGGCATAAACAACAGAGTTTCAGGAAATTATTTGATTATATGTGGAAGATCTAAAATACTTGAAGATAAAATAATAAGAACTTATGAACATAGATCAATACCAAAAATTCATTTAAATAGGCACTTGAACCTTAAAGCTTTCAAATAACTGATATTTTGTAACTAACCAGGAAATCTTTCTTTTTTCCCTGATGTTTTTTAACTAATGAATCAAAATATTCACGCACCTATTATCACTATTGCACGTTATTTTGTAGTGCTGTAAACCCTTCACGTACAATCAAATAAGGTTGGGTACGATAAGAATAAGAGTTAATGCAACAAATAAACTCACACACCCTCCTAATCTTTGGTGAGGTTTGAACCCCTGACCTCCTAAGAGGCCAAACGCTCCGATACCGCTAGGCCAAAGGCCCTTTGGTGTGAGAACAAAACTTTCATATACCTTCGACTGTCTTTATTTACCTATTTTTATCATTATGACCCAAACTTTAACAAATTCATCATAAGTGGTTAACTGTATTTAAAAGTTGGTGAAAGTGAAGATAAAGGTAGAAAAAATTTAATCAAATAAGGGTAATTCTAAATGAACCCTTCTACATTCTATTTGAACTTCCTCCTTGAGTTAGATAGCATACAAAGGGGGTTCAAATAGAAATACCTTAATTCAAATAGCATAAGAGAGGATTCATCTAAAATCACCCCTTTTATGGAACAGACAGAAGTACAAACTAAAAAAATCTTCTAATTTTTAGGTAACTTCCTATCTTCTAAGGGCCTGTTTGTTAGCAGCTTAATGAGCTTAATGGGACTCATAGCTTATTCAGTCAGTTATACATGGCTGTTTGGTAGTGGCTTAATGATATAGAAAGTGACTTATTTATTAAGCTTTTAAGAGGGAGCTTTGTGCAGAAAGCCAAGTTTTGTCCGAACCAGTCTCTCCCAATTAAAAAACATGGTCCTTCCATCTATGAAAACACCCTCCCAAACAAAAACCTTTCCAATCTATGCAGACAGATAAATCCACGCAGACAACTTTATTCATACAGGACTTAATGGAAAACCAACCAAACAGCCCCTAAGTCCCATTTATAGACACAAGCTTAATGAACCAGGAGCTCTTATATGAATTATAGACATGTGTTAATGTCATAAAGTTTGTTCTCTGCCATGAAGAAAAGTTTCACCTTTCATAATGAACTTCATTGAAGTTCCTTACAAACTACTACTTTTAAGGCCACACCCCTCTGCCACAAGAACACTCCCACCAACCAAAAGATAAAAAAGAAGATACTACTAAAAAATAGCACAAATATAGGTGAATTCTATTCATACCCCTCCTATAGGGGAGGGGGTACGTGAGTGAGGTAGAGGGGCAAGAAATAGGTGGTATGTGAGTGAAGAGGGGGGATGAAAAGCAACCCCCAAATACATAAAGAATGGAATAACTCACCTAATCAAGAATAGGTCCTATTCTTTTATGTTATTATTTGATATTTCCATTTTTTTTGGACCTCGTTTATAGAGGGGTAGCACAACCGGTGAGGCCTTAGGTTTGTTCCCTAGTAGTCACCATTCACTAATTCGAGTCCCTAAGACCATTGGAGGTTTGTCCAGCTATTAACTTCAAGACCCAATAGGATTAATCGAGGTGCATGCAAACTGATCCGAACACCATGGATATCCAACAAAATTATATGATAGGAGAATGAAGATACTACTTATAATCCTATTTACATGAAGAAATAAAGATGAATGTGACCCAAAAAAATGGTATCAAGTATGCTTACCCTCGAGATTTTCTGCCAGCCATTTAGAGTTCTTGGGACTGATGTGGCTATCCCACCACCAGGAATGTTTATTTCTTGATTCTGTCCTCCTATAACCTTTATGCGACTTAGCCTGGAAACACAAAAATACAACACATAATATCTTCAGCAAACATAGCGCAATTTTACAACTAACTACATAGAGATCAGGCTAAACAACCAATATAGGTAAGCATGACTACGGTTAACCAAGAAAAAGGATTGTTAAATAACATCGAAACCACCATGATTATATGGCAACAATGACTTTTAAGCTACAGAATATTATCAGACTCAAAAAGAAATATTATTTCCTACTTATCACAGTAAGTTGAACGAATATGATAAGCTTTAAATGGGAGACAGCTTACCAGAGATGATGCCATTTTGCTTATTTCAGGAAATATGAGAGCTTACGAAAACCTGAAATTCAAAATAATTAACATCAAACAGTTTAATTTAAACCATCCGGCTGATTGGCAGTTACTGAATGGTATGGTGCAGAATGATTAAGTGGTCAGAGTGATTTAAGAGACTCTTATGCTACAGTGCAAAATGAAATATGGTTGTTTGGAAATTGTTCGTAATGAAATTAGGGCGCTCAATGGTTAGGGGAGACCCAAGATACAAAATCATTCAGAAGGATTTAGAACCATTAAGAGGCAGACTTTTTTTTTCCAAGATTCACCTTTAGCGATTCAGAGGTTGCCTCTTAATGGAACTATTAAGAGGTAAACAAACAGCCCTGCAATTGTCAAACCAATTTCTTAACAATTGATTTTACTATTCACCTTCAAGCATCAAAATCAAACCGACATAATTCATGAGTATTTTGCTGACATAAATCCAAAAACATTGTTAACTTTAGCTTCATTTTCTTTACAATTCTTGTTTAATTTTAGGGACATAAATAATATTATCCTTTTTTTGTATAATTTCCCCGGTTCCACTGCTTATCTATTATATCAAGAAACAAGAAGGGATCTCAAAAGGGTCAAAAGAGTTATCGTTCACATAACTGGATTGAGGAAGAACTTGACCTGAAGTTTAAAATAATAAGGCTCATATGTCCAAGACTTTTTCTTTGTTTAGTTAAACTTTTAAAACTTACAGTTATTGTAAAGCAACAATTCGTCCGTCCACTAAAAAATTGTATATTTGACTCTTTAAAATCAATCAAGGAAATAAACTTTTCAACTCTAAATTAGGGTGGAATATTTTGGAAAACATTGACAGATGTACAAGACTACAACGAGAACAATTAATAATGAATGATAATTATGTATTATTATTTGGGATTCCGTCAATGCATAATTCATATAAAACGAAATCCATATGCTCTAACAAACATATATTTTTAACACAAAATGGTTTTATTATGCATACAATTACCTTTGATGGCGAAAAAACTGAAGAAATGTTCGAAACTGAAGTTATAAATATTTTGCAACAATAAATGTCACATATATATATGGGATGATAAAGAAAAGAAAAAAAAAATTATATTAAAATAAGAGATAATGTAACTGGATGGGGCCTATTCAATCAGTATTTATCTACAAGTTTCCAACCCCGATAATGCAGGTTACATGAAACGTGTAACCCATATGCTCAACTCTAAAGAACACGAACCCATCTTTAAAGCGAGTGTAAAAAACACGCGCTCTGCAGCGCGAGTAGCTTCCATTATTTTAATTTGAGTAAACTACAAATTCAAATTTCGTCCCTTTGGTATACCCGGTTCTTTAAAAGTCGTCTATATGCTTCAATAACTGCAAATTTCGTCCCTTGAGTTTGCAAAATGCTTTGAAAGTGGTCCGTTATCGTTAACTCCGTTAAAAAAACTCAGTTAAGTGAAGGGTATTTTTGTCTTTTTCGGTTAAAATAAATTATTTTATATTTTATATATTTATATACATATACATATATTTAATTATTTATATTATATATATACACATACATATATATCCATTGTGGCAATCCTCTCCGTCGGTTCACGGCGGCCGTCGCCTCTACACAAGCAACCGCTCGTCAACACCAGCTACCGCCGATGAAGAAGGTTCGTTGCCGAAGACTTGGAATCTGAGAAGGAATTGAGAACTCACCATCAGCTTCGGCCATGGGGTTTTCGAAATAGACGACTAGATTGACGTTAAAAATGGAAGGAAAAAGAGGATAGGAATCAAAGCTGCAAGTTTAGGAAACGAACGCCAGGTGCCATGGTTGTTCTTAGTGATGTTATCAACAAGTATAAAGTGTTCAAAAGATCAATTCAAAGTGCAAGAAATTTAGGTGATCAAGAAATCAAGGAATCAAACCTGCAAGAAATTTAGGTGAGCAAGAAATCAAGGATCCTTTTTGTTTGTTAGCGGAGCAAAGTGAGAAATTTAGGTGAGCAAACCTGCAAGAAATTTAGGTGAGCAAGAAATCAAGGATCCCCTTTGTTTGTTAGCGGAGCAAAGTGAGTGTCTCCAAGAAATTTAGGTGAGGAAGACTCTCTCTCTCTCTCTGTTGGTTGTGCACCCATACAAACCTCTTCTTTCCTTATATCTCTCTAAATGCTCCATAATCTTCACTCAAGACGCAGATTCATTTCTAATTTCAATCCAAAAGTGTGTTTTTGCATGTTTATTGTGTGTGTGTGTGAGAGAGAGAGAGAGGCAACGAAGGATCAATAATCAGTGTGTTTGTGATGAGATCAAAGGTTTTTTTTGTGATTAGTGAAGAGGATTAGGTGTGAAATGACGAGAAGCCGAGAATGCTACTGGTTCACGGGGAGTTCCCAATCGCCGGACCATCGCCGGAGATGGTGACCGGAGTAGGTCGGAGGGCTGACGACGTTGGTTCACGGGGAGTTCCCGATCACTATGTAATGTGTATATATATGTCTATGTATGTATATAATATAATATAAAATATAAAAATATAAAATATTTTATTTTAACAGAAAAAGACAAAAAAATGTAAAAAGACAAAAATACCCTTCACTTAACAGTTTTTTTAATGGAGTTAACGATAAGGGACCACTTTTAAAGCATTTTACAAACTCAAGGGACGAAAATTGCAGTTGTTGAAGCATAAGGACGACTTTCAAAGAAACAGGTATACCATAGGGACGAAATTTGTAGTTTACTCTTTTAATTTATAGTGAATTATATTTTTAGTCCCATGGTTTGCCGAAAATTTCTATTTTCATCCCTATGATTTTGAAGATGTAAATTTCATCCCTATACTTTATAACTCTATCACCTTTTTTGTTTTTGTGATTTAAATTTTATATCTATTTTCATATTTATGGTTTAAATTTTATTTTGATTTTAGTTAAGGGTGCGTTTGGTACACAGGACATGACAGAACAGAGATCAATGTCTTATGTTTGGCATAACTTTTATGTAGAACAGACAGGAACAAGCATGTTCAGCTTGTTCCACCCCCACCCCATGGAACAAGCTGGAACAAGATGGAACAGACTTATATTTTACCAATATAACCTCAAAATAAAATCAAAATCTCTTCTAAAACATCAAATACACGTTCTATTTTATATTTTATTTATTCTTTAAATGTTATTTATTTGTATGTTGTCTAATGTTATCTGTTCTGTTTTGTCCAGTTCTGTCTACCAAACGCTGAATAACTGTTATGTCATGTCCCGTCCTGTTCTATCCTGTCTGCGTGCCAAACGCACCCTAAAAGTAGTGTTTTTATTGCAGGGACGAAAAAAATAAATTGTAAACCACAGGGGACGAAAAACGCAATTTATTCCTTAATATAATAAGAACTAAAAACCCGCAAAATATCCGGCGGGAGCGTCGACAAGTGCCGGAAACGGTGGTTCCAGCTACGCGGTTCCCACATACATAATATAAACGCATTAATTTAATGGTATATCATTAATTAAACAGCAAATATATCGCTTTTGTTTTTATTTTTAAAATGCGACAGCAAACGTTTGAAACTTTGAATTAATTACGGAGGCAAAATATTTTTCAGATTTGTGTAATTGAATTAATTTCATAAGAAGTGAAATCTATACAGGCGGCAATGAATTTGGAAGAGATTTGGAATTAGAAAAAACCAAAAGAACGATTCAGAAAAGGCCAAAAAGAGGAACAGAATTAAATAATTATGTCCACAATAATGTGTGAATGATTCCAAAATTTTCGAACCTTGCGGTTATATAATTTCTATATGACTATATCATTAGTTCCTAACTAGAAGACTGTAATAATTTTATACATTGCACACACGATTTTCAAAAGAACAAGCGAATTGACGATAAGCAAAAACAAAAACATGTGATCCAGAAGGCTTCCAAGGTAGAAGAACGAATTTAGCCGAGATTGAAGAAGAAAAACGCTGAATACAAATGAATAATTTAACAAAATGTAAGTTCTAACCTCTAATTTGAGAATAAAACCTGAATCAGAACCAGTTCAGCAAGGAGAGCTGAGATAGAGTCGTCCGGTTGCTTTTCTTCTACAAAAATCAAATCGATATAGTCATCGACGCAATTTATAGCACGAATCTAAGTTGAATACAGATAAAAGGATGATCGAAATAGGATCTCTAACATCTAAGCTATACATACATATATATATGAGTAATAATGCTAAATTTTACCTCGTTTTTGACGATTGATGATGAAGACGAAGAAATTAAGCAGAGATTGAGATGGATAGACTTCAAATCTGGAAGCAGCAGCGACGATATTGTAGAGAACAGACAAGGATTCAAGATTCCGCCATGAGAGAGGTGAGAAAGGGAGGAAATTGAAGCATTGTTTTTAAGGGGGTATTGGGGAAAGGGATGCAAATAAGGTCAAGGTACCAAATACCAATCACGGTATGACGTATGAGGGTTCATTTTTCACATGCTCCCCTTTGTCAACCACTATTTACCCTTTCTATAATATTTTGTATGTTTATAAACTTGAAAAGTTAACAAATATTCAATGTATTTTTTCATTTTGTCGACTAAGTTTCTAAAAAAAATTTAATTAAAAATCATTCTATTTTGAATGCTTAAGTGTTGGGTCATCAAAGATTTGAAGATGACCTACTGATCTCTTTACATTATTTGAAAAACATCTTTTATACTTAGAGAAATTTTAGGTTCTTTGTAATAGTTTAGTTCATACTGTCAAAGTTCGGTGAAGTCAAAGATCAGCCGGAATCAAGAAGAAGTAAATCTACCAATGCGGATTGAAGATGAACTTCTCAACCTAAACTAATCTGTCTCACAGATTTCTCCATGACAAATCGGTGAGATCCTCAAATAGGAGAATCCTCCATTATCTCCTTGCTAAGAAGACTTTCATCATAAGAGGTAATTTTTGTCATTTTACCGATTTTGTCAATGACAAATCGGTGGGATCCTCAAAATAGGAGGATCCTCTCATGACTTCTTCCTAAGAAGACTCTCACCTATATTGTCCATGACGAATCAGTGAGATCCTCAAATAGGAGGATCCTCCCTTGTCTCTTCCAAAGAAGTTTCTCTTCAAAGAAGAAATATATGGGTATGAGGGAAAAATGTTCAATTGTCCTTTTTTCCATTCTTAAATATTGTCATCATCAAAGCTTTATAGGAAAAGACACTTCAACTTTTGAGAGTCAAACATGACTTTCAAATGACAAAGTGACAAGTGTCCCATGCTTTAAATGCCCATGACACTATATAAAGATGAAGATTATCCATGCAAATCACTACAAACTCTTGAAGATTACTCTGTGCTCAAGACACTCTGCTCATTTCTCTCCTTGAACTTTATAGCTTTCAATCTTTGTGTTTTAAAAGTGTTTAGTTTTTAGTATTACTTTGTGAAGATTGTTATAATAGATTTCATATGTTCTTTCCGCAACAATCTAAGTGTTGTATGTGTAATTCTTGATTTGATATATCAATAAAAGAATTAATTAAAGTGAAAATTTTGTGTATTGTATTCAACCCCCCCCCCCCCTTCTACAATACCTGTTCTTGTTCTTATTAGTCATCTGGGACTAACAAGTGGTATCAGAGCAGAAAGTTTAATCTCAATAAACTTGATCTGCAATGGTTGCTTCCTCCTCAAACAATACTGTTCTTCTCAAAACACTTTTTCTGAAAATGGATCTATTGCTAAACCTCCTAAGTTCAATCCAAACAACTTTTCTTTGTGGAAAAGCAGAATGATGCTTTTCATGGAAGGAGTGGTTAGCAGATAACCTACTATTCTCAGTGAGGGACCTTTTGTCCCTAGAGTTTGGGATCGCTATGAAACTCAAAATAACATTGTTTCATTCCCCGTCGACATATCATTGTCCGTTCTTTATACCGTCCATCACCACAGCTTCCCTGCAATCAATCTTTTTTTTTTCTATTTTCTATCTTTTATAATAATGTAGTGGAACACGTATAGAAGTATAAAAAAGATGGCGAATCGAAAAATAATAAAAAGACAATAAAAATGGTAGATCGATGGCATAGTACAACGACGGTGATGAGTGGTGATAAAGAACGAACTAAGATGAGGTGACATAAGGTTTATTAATAGTAAGATTGATTTAGATTTTTTTACTTTAAAACTTTTTAATAAGTTCTTTTTTTTTGAAAGGTAAAGGCAGATTTTATTACCACAATTCCAACTTATAGGAGTTACAAACCGTTGGAATGGTTTCTAAACCAGGTCACTAATACAGCAGACACCGAATAAATACTCCTACCAGTTTGCAATAAGTAAACCTGTAGGAGAACGACCTACAACCCCACGTGCCAAACAACTTTTACCAAGGATTACTCCCCGCAACAGTTGAAGGACGAAGTTAACCAAACCGCCCAATTTTGTTGTACCTTTCGATCCCTTTTTGATATCCATTCAAACGCCGTTCTTTGCAATTCTAGGAACTGCGTTTGAATATTCCTTTTATCGTCTCTAAAAACGAAATTGTTCCGATTCGACCATATGACATATAGGAAAATGCATACGACGTCCTTCCACATCTTGGCCTTTTTTGATCCTTCAGATAATTGGTTTCCTGCTATGAACAAATCATTAATTGTGTTTACGGTCTCGATGTTTATGTTCGACCATTTGCCCACATTCTTCCACAGTTTTCTCACGTCTTCACAAAGTAGCAACGCGTGTTCCACCGACTCTATTTCAACTTGACATCTTGGACATAATGTTGAGTGTAAGTCCACCCCCATCGAGTCTAGAAACGACCGACGCGGTAGTCTTCCCAATCTTAACCTCCAAGTGAATATCCCCACCTTTTTCGGTATCGTTTTGCTCCAGAAAGTGGCCTGATTTGTACATGTATCAAAGGCCTCTTTTCGCGAATTAGATGCCTCAAAACCTTAACCGAAAACTCCTCATTTGAGTCCAACTTCCAAACCACCTCATCCCTCTTATCGTTAGTTGGAGTTCAATCATTTAATAGCGATGAGAGTGATTCCCATTCCCCCCATTCCCTACCTCTTGATCTCTCCTCCACGACCACTTCCATTCCCATTTCTCCCCTACACAACCTCCTTTCTCAAAAATCGAGCTCTCCTTATTCGTTTCTAGTTGAAATAGTCTTGGAAACTCCTCTTTTAGGGTTTTAGTTCCCACCCAATTCTCATTCCAAAACTTAGTGTCTCTCCCTTTCCCCACCACTTTCCCAAAGGAGCTCGAAAACTCCACTCCCATTTTGTCCACCTCCCGCCCCACTCTTACCACCTCATTCAAAACGATCTTTGTTAGGAATATTTCATATAGATTTGATGTGTCAAAACTTCAACTTACAAGGGTTCGAATTGTAATATGTTTATTTTATAGTTATCCTTGTAAATTCTAGTTTATCTAGGATTCCTAGTTTATCTAGGATTGATATTTATCTAGTTTCTAGTTTATCTAGGTTTCTAGTATATAAAGAAACCTAGAGATATAGAATTAGACGTTCTTGAAACCCACGTTTAAACAAAAACGTGTAGATGTGTGTGCATGAGCCCCAAGGTTCTTAATCCTAATACTTGAGAAGAAGTATTCGTTTGTTGATAACTTAGGTCAACAAATTGGGGCGTGAGTATGTAATCAGTATGTTTAAATTAATGAACCTTGTTAGCTATACAAATCTGTCGTTTAATTCCGCTGTTCATGTTGTGATTTGTATATGTTTATTCCATGATCTAGAACTAATCATTCTTGAGCTTAAAGATCCGGTTTAGGGTTTATATAAATCCTATCAATCTTTTAGCCCATCTACCTATATTTCCTCTCAACCCCCATTCCTTCCCGTATATATTCTCTATCACCTTCACCCACATGGCATCTTTTTCCCTATTGGATCTCCACTACCATTTACATAATAATGCCAAATTAGAACTCACCAAACTCCCTATATTCAGCCCCCCTTACCAAAATCACTTAGAGTTTTAGCCCATTTCACCCAAACCAAACCCTTATTCCCACATACGCCCCCTGCCCCCAAAAGAGGCGACATATCTCACTTTCTAGAAGTTTTAGAACCCCTTTTGGAGCCCGGAACAACGAGAAGTAGTATAGTGACAAACTCCCAAGAACCGATCTTACCAATGTCCATCTTCCACCAAAAGATATTAACTTCGCCTTCCACGATGCAAGCCTCTTTTTAACTTTCTCCACAACCGGCTTCCAATGTTCGATTCTTCTCAAAGATGTACCCACGGGTAATCCCAAATAAATGAATGGTAACAAATCGTAGCCACAACCTATCCCGTTTGCCCAAACTTACACTTCCGCTTCGGTTACCCCCACCCCGTAAATTTTACTCTTCCTCGCGTTAATTTTCAACCCCGAAAGATCTTGAAAACATTTGAGGATTTTCATCAAGTTCTTTAAATTGTTTACGTTCCATTTTTCGAAGAAAATGACGTCGTCCGCGTATTGCAAGTGTGTAACTGAAATGTCTCCGCCCACTTTAATGCCTTCATATAACCCTTTTCTTTTGCTTCTTCCATTAGCACATGCAAGATCTCGGCTACTATCACAAATAGAAACGGTGCCAGAGACTTAATAATTTAAAAGAGAAACACTTAATAGTATTTTTTTATTCGATTTTTTTAAAACTTAATCAATCAAAATGAGAGAGTTTGTTTTTAATAGGTATTTCTATAGTTTTTCGATGAAAGTTTTAACCAAAAAGGTTAAATATCATGTAAAACGGTAAAACTTTAAAAAATCTATTTAAACGGGCCTCAGATTATTTATAGAATCTATTTAAAAACACAAATATAATTAAATCAAATAATCAACAATAATAAAATCTAATTTATTATGAAAACAATCTTTTTCTCGGTTGAATAAATATAGGAAATACCGATGTACAAATTTTTTATTTTAACTATAAAATGACATTAAGGGGTCGTTTACCTAATCACTTACCCGGGTAAGTGCTTATCGGTAAAATTCAACACTATCACTTACTTCTTGGGAAATATTTTAGTCCACTAAAATGGTATCGTATGCAACAATTTAGCCGGTAAGCGCTAACCGTGGTAAGAGGCGTCACACTCACTTACCGAGTAAGACTCTCGGTCCTTGCTTTCGACTCTCGTTCCTTGCTTCCACTCTTACCGGGTAAGATTCTTAGTCCTTGCCATATTTATCCGGTAAGCTAATATGACTTGGTAAACACTTACCCGAATAAGCGTTTTGTAAACGGCCCCTAAGACAAACATAATATTTATTCGACCATATGTTTAATGAAGTTTTAAATATATTTTGTTAAACATAACGTCAATGTATTTATAAATTTAAGAGTAAAGTTCAGTTTTGGTCCCTGAGGTATGTTGATTTCAACGGTTTTCGTCCCTAAAGTTCATTTTTGCCAAAAACACCCTCACGTTTGATAGCTCGCAACGATTTTCGTCCCTCGACCTAACGTCCGTTAGCTTTTTTCTGTTAAGTCCAATTTAATGAGGGCATTTTAGTAATTTTACATGTTTTCTAAATTATTTTTGTTTTTACAAAAAAATTCAAACATTAGGGACCAATTATATAATTACTCTAATATATATATATGTCTCTATATATATAACCTGATGAGTGATGACAATGCCAGAAAGAAAACCCCACCGCCGTCGCACCTCCGGCGACTAGTCGTCGACGACACCCACCTTCACCGTCATTTCTGTGTCTCGATGTCTCTCTTCTCTGTCTCTCGCTCTCTCTGTCTCGATTTCTCTGTCTCAATCTCTAATATATATATATATATATATATATATATATACACACACACAAGACACATGGACCAAATTGTTGGGGTCCAAATTGCCGGCAACAATTGCTCCGGCCAAATCGTTGGGGTCGACCGTAATAGAATTCTTCTTCCTAAACGCCATCCATCACCATCACTCTTCTTACGCCTCATCTCTCAACACACTACCCTCTCATTCTCAAACCCTAATTCTCACTCTCCCAATCATATCCCCAAATTGAATCCCTCGCTGTTCAATTCAACCTCCTTTCAATCCAGTCTCAAAAACACCCCCATATCCACCCATCGTTTTGCTCGCATTCTATCGGGCCACAACGACAACTCTTTTCAATGGAAATTCGCTCTCGATGGCGGAGAATTAGGGTTTGTTGATGAGGATAAGCGGCCGATTGTGACGGTGGTGCTGTTAGGTTGGTTAGGATCGAAGCAGAAACACTTGAGGAGGTATACAGAGCTTTATATAACTTATTTGGTATGAATGCAGTTACATTTGCTGCTTCGGTTTTCGATGTTCTTGGTTTCGATTTAGGGAGGAAATTGGAGGCGAGAATTGCAGCGTTGACAGATGAGCTTGTGTTGTGGGTGGAGGAGAAGAAGGAGAAAGCTGGGAGGGAACGATTTTTGATCTTTCATACCTTAAGTAACACTGGTTGGCTTGCGTAGGTTAATTCATTGGTTTTTTGAAACAATTTTTTTGAAATTTTGCCGTGTTTGATTATTTAGTGTAACCAATGTTTGGATAAAATGGGTATCAATGAATTATTGTGCCCTTTCTGTTGGTTTTGAAGACATTAAATGAGAGATTGAGAGAGAAAGAGTGATCTAGAGAAGAGAAGGAGAAGAGATTGAGAGGAGATCTGAGAGATCGAGAGAGGAGATATGAGAGATCGAGATGAAGAGATATGTTCTTGGTGTTCATTGTTTTGGAGAAGATGAAGATGAATGTTTAAGTGAATTACATTTTCGGTCCTTGTGGTTTTAATGACTAAAAACAAGTAAAATGACTAAAATACCCCTCATTAAATTGGGTTTAACAGAAAAAGTTAACGGACGTTAAGTCAAGGGACGAAATCTGTTGCAAGTTGTCAAACGTGAGGGTGTTTTTGGAAAAAATGAACTTTAGGGACGAAAACCGTTGAAATCAACATACCCCAGGGACCAAAAGTGAACTTTACTCTAAATTTAATTGCTAACTTAAAAATCAAAATTACTTTCTAAAATGTCAATTGATTAGACCAATGTTTATATAATCTAGAGTAAATTACGGATTTGGTCCTTGTGGTTTGTTCAAAATTACAGATTTCGTTCCTAAACTTCATTTATTATGGAAATGGTCTCCGAGCGATGCACTTTTCATTGGATTTGGTCCCTGCCCCTAACGGCCATCCAACAAATCCGTTAACTCCGAGGGTATTTTCGTCTTTTCACTATTCAACCATTTTCTTTTCTTTTTTCTTTTTTTTTCTTGAATCTCCTTGAATCTTCATCTTCTCCAACATGAACAACATGAATCTTCATCTTCTCCAACATGAACAACAACATATTTTTTCTTAAATCTTCATATGAAGAACACCATATTTTTTAAAACCCAGAAATCTAAATCAAGATTCAAAATCTAGAACAACTAAATGAAAACCAAATCATAAATCTAAATCAAGATTCAAAACTCCAACTATCCGCCAAATCATACTTCCCTTAATCACTTTTTCCTACAAATTCATCATAGATTCAAAAACCCTACAAAAAATTTCACAAAACTCAACTCCTTTTCATTCGTTTCATTCAAAACCCATAAAACATTTACATAGTGTTAAATCAAGAACACTAAGAAGTTACTTGATCAGAGGTGAGTGCTGAAGTTGGAGATAGGCTTAAAGAGGGCAAAGTGTAACGTCCCAAAAAATTACAAGGAATTTAAATTTTTTAAAGTAACCCTTCATTAATAAAAACACATTTAATAGTTCAATCGTTTCATTTGCAAACCACTAAATAAAATTATTACGAACAATAAACAGCGGAATAAATAGTTTAAGAATGATAATTATAAAACGATATAATAATCAGCTCTTCACGCGCGCCAGTGTGTACTCGTCATGCCTTGGAGCCGCTCGTACCTGAAACAATAATTTATTGGGAAAGGGTAAGCACGAAGCTTAGTGAATTCAACCACCATAGATAACACAGTTATTCCACACTACCCCTATAACAGATAGTTGCACATAAACAAGCATACAAGTCTACGAACAAATCATAAACATGTATATCCACACCCACCCGCCTAAAAGGCACAAGTCGGTCCCACCGACCACATGCCAACATCTCCGGCCCCGCCGAATCCCCGGTCCCACCGAGTCTCTACGCCACCCGCGTATAAAATCTCCGGCACCGCCGGATCCTCGGTCCCACCGAGTCTCTACGCCACCCGCGTATAAAATCTCCGGCCCCGCCGGATCCTCGGTCCCACCGAGTCTCTACGCCACCTGCGTATAAAATCTCCGGCCCCGCCGAATCCTCGGTCCCACCGAGTTAACATGACAACATAGTATCAACTAGACACCCCACTATCTAGTTCCACAACACAATCACATAAAGCTACCACACACGTACTACAGCAATGATAAAACAACCAATATTAAATATAGTGAGAGAACTCACCTCGAACGCGCGCCTAGCTTAACAATACAATTCAAGCTTCATAATTACGGTCACTTCCCAGCACCTAAACGCATGTTAAAACGTGTCAATACGAGACCCGGACCCTACGACACGACACACGCTTAAACCGTCACTAAAACTATTTTCCGGTCTAACCAAACAGGTCTGTTCGGGATCTGTTCCGACCTCTCTAGGCCTGCTAAAACCAGATTATTTTTCCATAAATACAGAGTTCTATCTCTTACGGTTTCAGGGACATATTATACGCGTTCTAACGATTTTTCTACAATTTTATACGAATTTTCAAAGATTGGAACACAAAGCTGTCGGAAGTCCGACCTGCTGTGAAAACAGCAGTTTTTCGCCTAGCTAGAGGCCGAACCGGACTTTCGCTAAAACACGAAAAGTGTGACCGGCACAGAATGTGAACCGTGGGCACCGGTTTCGCCTCAATCCGAGCTACGACGGAAAAGTTACAGCTTACGCAAAACAGTGGCAGATACGACGTTTCACATAAAATGACGATTTTTGAAACGGTTAATGTTTTCGCGATTGGGGTTACTGTTTAGCTATTTATGGTTCAGGTTTAGGTTACTAGGGGCTGGACTCAACCGCGCACCACCCACTGCCACCTCCGGCAGTGGTGGTCGGCGGCGGCGGCGGCCACCGGCGGCGATGGCGGTTTGACATACAAACCGACGAGACAACGCTTACACCAATAAAACTATACAGTCGCTCACACACATATGCTCAGCCTATCGTCCCCGGATACGCACCATTCCACCATCGCTCTGGTGGTGCACGGCGGCGGCGGCACCGCCGGCAGCCAAGGCTGGGCGGCGGTGGTGGTTTTTGCGGTTCAGCGACGACAAAGAAAACGAAAGGGACGGAGAAGAAACCTTACCTCACGTTTAAAACGCAGCAGCAGTTCCACTACTCGACGGCATCTCTCTTCCCGGTCGTCTCTCTCTCCCTCTTTCTCGCTCTTCTCTCTCTCTCTCGCCGGCGATGAACAGCGGCGCCGGCTATTTGAGATAGCTCCGGCGGCAGCAGGGGGGGAGGGGGTTCGGTGGTGGCAGCAAGGATGAGGGGAGGGCGCTAGGGTTTCGGGTGTTTGCTTGTGAGAGTGAAAACGAGAACAAAGGAAAAAAGGGGGGGGGGGTCGGTTCTTTAAACCAATCCCATGCAACTTCCAAATAAAAATGACACTTTTGGTCTCTTGACTTTCCACTACCTCACAAATTTGATTAAAGCCTTCCCATTGATATCACAATTGATCTTTCTCGTTAGGCTCGCTAACAAAGCTCGTTTTAAACAAAAAAAATAATAAACAATTAAATAAGCAAAAATAATCCATACCGGGACACGGGCTTTACAACTCTCCCCCGCTTGGATTAGACTTCGTCCTCGAAGTCTACGTTCGCAAACAGCTCCGGATAGTTCTCCCGCATCTCAACCTCGGGTTCCCAAGTCCACTCAGAACCCTTTCGGTGTTGCCACTGGACTTTCACTAGCTGGAATCTAAATTTCTCTGTACGCTTGGCAACATCCCTAACTGGAATCTAAATTTCCCACACCGACACAAAAAAAATTTCTCGAATACTTTTCTTACCAACAAAACTCCTTCAAGAACACTGAAATTATGATCGGAAGGACACTCCAACAACTGGAATCATTCCCAGTCAAACGACTTCGCTTGTCTCCCAACCTTAGATATTCCATACATCCCGATTCAAGTTTCAAGCTATAACCATTCTAAAGTTGCTCACCAATATACCCTACAGGATACTCGAATCCGATCATTCATACCATTACTGTCGATTAACTTCCACGAGTTCTAAAAGACTCCCAAAATTTATTTCACACGAATCATCAAACCAGTAAATTTATAATCACCCACGAAGGTCAGTTCACCATAGCCCTTCATCACAAGTGAGCATTCCAGGGTTACTACTACCATCACTATAATTATTTTAAAATCGGCTACAATTCTCCGATTACACTAAAGGTATTTGGCCTTAAGCCCAAAAGTCGACACCTAAATATACCACTTTCCTCAAAAAGGTTACTGTGCATTTATTCTCTTAATTACAAAGGGCATCCTTCCCTTAACCGATACTATTCGGCCTACAGTACCAACACGCGTGGAATACCCAACCTTCCACCGTCGACGTATTTTCCACACTCGTTCTATGAAGCCATATTACACCGTATCGAGGATACACCTTGACGTCTACCTCCCAGGTAACGCCTCAAGGCCCAGCACATCGGAACTACCTCCCAGGTAAGTGCTCAAGACTATATCCTCCTAGTGCCCACTGGAAAGTCAAGGTCATAACACATGAATACCGGGGTCCCACCCCGAGATACCCAACCGGCCATTACTAACGATTGACTAACTTGTCTAAGGATCTAATGCAAAACAGTCTACCAACAACATGCCTATCCCGGAATGACTCACTCACCCAAACATGTAAATACTCAACGTGCAATAAATGCAAAACTGTGCAACAAAAACAACCCATCAACAAGACTCCACATCGAGCCATTAAAACCGTGCAATTGACCCATGACTATCTCAAAGTCAAAACCGAGCAAAATGCTCCACGCTTGCTAGACCCATAAGTCGGTCAAAAACGCGTTTAAATAAAGTTTAAGCAAGCAATACTCTAAAATCAACATTAGTCCCAAACTCAACACGGGTTAAACAAAAGAGTTTTCCAAAAGAACTCACACCCTTAAAATTCTCAAAATGACACATAACACTTAAAAGCGCATTTCCCAAATGGTTTACAAAATTATTTACAAAATACTTTCAACGTCAAGATTTTTCACCTCAAAAAGATCGTATGCAATAAAACTACTATTACCAGCTCGGTAGTTACGCAAAAATGGACACGCTCGTCTCACATAGGAAAATCATGTTGAAAATCATTCCATTGCAGTTCAGTTTACTTACAAAACACAAAGCGTAATGAATAATTTCTTTAAAACGAACCACCATGGTTCTGGTATGGATTGACTCATGAGATGCATGCAAGGTAACTGCTCAAAATACTCGCTCCCTCCAAAGCAAAAGTTTTTTTTTTAATTTCCCAAAAATAATCGGCAATTCTAAATTAACCGAATGTCAACAATCTACGCATTTATATTTTCAAAATATGACACATTGTAAACGTATGCATGATATTCACAACACTAAAACACTCATTGGTCCAAATGGTCTTTCATTCCAACAGGAAGGAACTAAAACATTTTCATGCACGACTCGTTTATCAAAATGTCAAGAACAAAGTTTACCCAAGTATGCATACCCCTAAGTCGATAAAGCGCATTTTCATGGAAACGATACTAAAACATTTAGCTGACTAAAAAGCGCACCAAACAACTCATGATAAAATGTTACCAAAATATTCTCCCATGCATCATTTAAGTCACGTATGAATCAATCCATCCACTGAACTATTTGAAATAATATACTTATTACCAAACTCATATTAAACAAATCACCAACAAAGTTTGTAACTCTCGTGATAAAAAGGTTTCATGCACTTTCAAAACCATAATTCGAAATCTTGTGTGTGTGCTAAACATTTCCCAAAATTCCAAAACACAATCCATATAAGGATTGGAAACACAAGGAATTAGTTAATGCAATTTTATTTTCAAAATCAAACTTTGTGCATGACTTAGTCGGCATTCTACGCCTCGACTCCTACTCCTCCAAATCTCTCCGATCCACTAACGTCATCCGGACATTTAAACCTCTTAGGCAAGATGGGAAATTACGTCAAATAATCCCTACAATTTTTTCCTCAAATCAAAGTCGGCTCTATAAGCCTATGATTCTAGCACAATCATCCATCTTGGCCCGAAACAAACATCATCCTCATCGTCACTCCAAGTGACTAATACTAGAATCGTCCTTTTATTCCAACGACTACTAATTATAACCTTCGACACTACCCCAACGATAATCCCATCAAAGCAAAACAAGTACACACCTGTACTAGTAGGTTTACTATAGTCGTTCCTCCTTGTGATGGCGATTCTGGGTAAATATTACAACGAGTTATTAGCACATAATAATTCACACTAACAACGCTCACGCTCAACTCCTTGGATTCCTCGTGACTTTCCCCGACTCGAGCATTGATCCTGTGTTTTCGATAGTAGGAGCTCTACTACTACCTTCCACACCTATCATCACTCGTTTCGAGTTCCATCCGAAGCGCCCAAGTAGTTTCTCGCCGATAACTATACCCATATGCCCACACCAGCATATGTACACACTCTTCCTAGCTCCCTAGGAATAAACATAATACCCCACTACCCTTGCTAGGGCGGAACCCCCACTAACCCTGACGAGTCGCCTCGTAAACGCACAGTCGTATACAGTGGAAACCAGATAGACATTCGAATATAAGATTCTATCCTACAACGGTTGGACTCAAACAAGAGCTGCGCAATAGAACTAAATCCAACATTCTAAGGCTATTCGGTTCCTACCGCATACAACCTATAGTGCATTCGCTTAACAACCTATCAAAGTTAGCATAAGTTCCTAATAGCAAGCAACAATCATACAATACAGTGTATTAAGCACCAAGCAATCTAGCATACATACTCCTATGTTCTAGAAAGCAATTTTGCATACGTACTCATAAGTAAACGCTATTCCCAACTCACTAGGAATTTCATCTCATCCCACTACCCTTGCTACATCGGAATCCCTGTTAGTCATAACGAGTTGCCTCGCGAGTACCCAGTCGCATGCAGCGTGAATCAAATAGACATTCGAATACAAGATTCTATCCTAGAACGGTTGGACTCAAACAAGAGCTGCGCAATAGAACTAAATCAAATATTCTAAGGCTATATGATTCTTACTGCATACAACCTATAGGGCCTTCACTTAACAACCTACTATAACTAGCATTGATTCCTACTAGCAAGCAGTTATCGTACGATACAGTGTCAACAACAGGCAATCTAGCATGCATACCCTATGCCTAGAAAGCAATACAACACTAAGCAATGTACCTTTCCCTCTTTGGCTCCGGCTGACTGTACACACTGCGCCCTCGATCACCGTTTCTCCAACGGGTTTTTCCCTTTCTTTTCATTTCCCAAAAACTTTAAAGAAAATTTTATAGCCGCAAACTTGAGATCAAACACACCGAGATGTGTTTGATTCACTCAAGCTGTGCTCTGATACCAAGTTGTAACGTCCCAAAAAATTACAAGGAATTTAAAATTTTTAAAGTAACCCTTCATTAATAAAAACGCATTTAATAGTTCAATCGTTTCATTTGCAAACCACTAAAAAAAATTATTACGAACAATAAACAGCGGAATAAATAGTTTAAGAATGATAATTATAAAACGATATAATAATCAGCTCTTCACGCGCGCCAGTGTGTACTCGTCATGCCTTGGAGCCGCTCGTACCTGAAACAATAATTTATTGGGAAAGGGTAAGCACGAAGCTTAGTGAATTCAACCACCATAGATAACACAGTTATTCCACACTACCCCTATAACAGATAGTTGCACATAAACAAGCATACAAGTCTACGAACAAATCATAAACATGTATATCCACACCCACCCGCCTAAAAGGCACAAGTCGGTCCCACCGACCACATGACAACATCTCCGGCCCCGCCGAATCCCCGGTCCCACCGAGTCTCTACGCCACCCGCGTATAAAATCTCCGGCCTCGCCGGATCCTCGGTCCCACCGAGTCTCTACGCCACCCGCGTATAAAATCTCCGGCCCCGCCGGATCCTCGGTCCCACCGAGTCTCTACGCCACCTGCGTATAAAATCTCCGGCCCCGCCGAATCCTCGGTCCCACCGAGTTAACATGACAACATAGTATCAACTAGACACCCCACTATCTAGTTCCACAACACAATCACATAAAGCTACCACACACGTACTACAGCAATGATAAAACAACCAATATTAAATATAGTGAGAGAACTCACATCGAACGCGCGCCTAGCTTAACAATACAATTCAAGCTTCATAATTACGGTCACTTCCCAGCACCTAAACGCATGTTAAAACGTGTCAATACGAGACCCGGACCCTACGACACGACACACGCTTAAACCGTCACTAAAACTATTTTCCGGTCTAACCAAACAGGTCTGTTCGGGATCTGTTCCGACCTCTCTAGGCCTGCTAACACCAGATTATTTTTCCATAAATACAGAGTTCTATCTCTTACGGTTTCAGGGACATATTATACGCGTTCTAACGATTTTTCTACAATTTTATACGAATTTTCAAAGATTGGAACACAAAGCTGTCGGAAGTCCGACCTAATGTGAAAACAGCAGTTTTTCGCCTAGCTAGAGGCCGAACCGGACTTTCGCTAAAACACGAAAAGTGTGCCCGGCACAGAATGTGAACCGTGGGCACCGGTTTCGCCTCAATCCGAGCTACGACGGAAAAGTTACAGCTTACGCAAAACAGTGGCAGATACGACGTTTCACATAAAATGACGATTTTTGAAACGGTTAATGTTTTCGCGATTGGGGTTACGGTTTAGCTATTTACGGTTCAGGTTTAGGTTACTAGGGGCTGGACTCAACCGCGCACCACCCACTGCCACCTCCGGCAGTGGTGGTCGGCGGCGGCGGCGGCCACCGGCGGCGATGGCGGTTTGACATACAAACCGACGAGACAACGCTTACACCAATAAAACTATACAGTCGCTCACACACATATGCTCAGCCTATCGTCCCCGGATACGCACCATTCCACCATCGCTCTGGTGGTGCACGGCGGCGGCGGCACCGCCGGCAGCCAAGGCTGGGCGGCGGTGGTGGTTTTTGCGGTTCAGCGACGACAAAGAAAACGAAAGGGACGGAGAAGAAACCTTACCTCACGTTTAAAACGCAGCAGCAGTTCCACTACTCGACGGCATCTCTCTTCCCGGTCGTCTCTCTCTCCCTCTTTCTCGCTCTTCTCTCTCTCTCTCGCCGGCGATGAACAGCGGCGCCGGCTATTTGAGATAGCTCCGGCGGCAGCAGGGGGGGAGGGGGTTCGGTGGTGGCAGCAAGGATGAGGGGAGGGCGCTAGGGTTTCGGGTGTTTGCTTGTGAGAGTGAAAACGAGAACAAAGGAAAAAAGGGGGGGTCGGTTCTTTAAACCGATCCCATGCAACTTCCAAATAAAAATGACACTTTTGGTCCCTTGACTTTCCACTACCTCACAAATTTGATTAAAGCCTTCCCATTGATATCACAATTGATCTTTCTCGTTAGGCCCGCTAACAAAGCTCGTTTTAAACAAAAAAAATAATAAACAATTAAATAAGCAAAAATAATCCATACCGGGACACGGGCTTTACACAAAGAATCAACCGAGAAAAACAAGGTATGGGATAAAGATCTTGAATGTTAACTTTCAGTTCCAGGACTATGGATTACAGGAATCTGTGAGGAAGGTGAAACAGAAGGATTTGTGATAAAGATCTTAATATGTGTTTGTAAAGAAATAGTTAGTTATACTTAAAGGTTAATTAATTGCACATGGCTCCTTTATGTTTTGGGTGTAGCTCCAACTGGAATCAAATGGTTATCTTTACCATTCGGGTTCAGTCGTAATCGAGTCGAGTTGAGTTAAAACTTAATTTGATAGTGTGTTCAAACTCGATGAGTTTGCAATGTAGGCTCAAATCAGAATTGAGATAGCTTAGACTTCAAGCTCGAACTGAAATGTGGAATAATTTGAAGGATTGAAAATGTATTTGTGTGAAAAAAGAAAGTTCATCTAATTAGCCAATTACTAAAAGTTCCAAATGAAACTGGAAATCGGGAAGCCATTTAAAACTGAACTTGAGTTCAGGACAATTGCCATTTTCGAGCAACAGTCACTTGGAGGGTATGAGAAACTCGATTAAGCAACAAAATGTAGAGGTTGACACTCAACTTTCTTTTCCATTATAAGCAAAGAAGTCGATAAAGAATATTGAGAGAAAACGAAGGTTTTGAAAGCAAATAAATGCTCAAGCATAGCTAGTGATGTCATATATACTATTTCGTGCCAAAACCCAAATCGATTTCATGTACAATTTCTTTTGATTAGGGAATTGTCGGGTGTGTTAGTCGAATCCAAAACAATTTTAATTAGTGTGCGCTAATAATATCCTAAGGACGGTAAAAAAATTACGTCCTAATCATTGATTTTTGCATTTATTTCTTCTTATGTTACCTAATTTTTTAACACATTAAAATACTATTTGGTTTAAATAGGGAAATGGAAATGAAAATGAAAAATGAAAATAACAGTGAATGAATTTTCATTCCCCCAGTTTAATCGGAAATGGAAAGTCGGACTTCTGGAAGAATGTACCCGTTATATTATATTCCACCTGTCCCAAATTAAGTGTTATGTTACTCTTTGTGTTTGTCTCATAATACGTTTTAAATTTTTAATTCTACCTTAATTATGATGTAGAAAAAGTTTATCTCTCTATTATCAAGAGTAAAAATGTAATTTAGTTATTTACAAGGTGTAATAATTGCATAATTTGAAAATTATATGTCTTTTTTATTGTAAACATTTATTTTAAAACGAAAGAAGTATAAAGCAAAACGATTTCTTTTATTTTTTAATCTCATTAGTTACTAAACACCTTTTAAATTATTTTAAATTTGAAGATAAGTTAATGATTCATGGAACCTAGGTAACGCGCCACATGGAAGTAGGGGTGCTCACGGGTTGAGTTGGCTGTGTTGAAGGCACTTTAACAACCCAACTCAATCATTGCGGTTTGAAAAATCTTAACCCAACCTAACCCAACCCAATCAAAAGTGCAACCCAACCCAACCCAAACCGTTCGGGTTGGGTTGGGTTGGTCGGGTTGAAACTTTTATTGATCATTTCACCATTTAACTAAGTTATCGTGTCTAAACAAATTGCTACATGTTCCTAAATATCTAAATCTTCAACAGATTACTAATTCGTCTAATAAAAGATTGCTTATAAATGTTTTGTTTATAAATGTGGCATCAATAATCAATAACAAGATTACTAAAGTAACAACTGACGAACAATTGTCTGTTTATAAATGTTCAATAGTAACAATATTGCTTTGACAAAAACAAAAATGACAGTAACAAACATTCAAAGTTAGATTTAAATGTTTTTACGGGTTGTCGCGGGTTGTCCGGTTGGGTCGATTTGTTTTGGGCCTAACCCGTTATCAACCCAATATACGCGGGTTGGTAAAAAATAGTATCGATTATACATCGGGTTGGCTCGATTTGAGTTTTTTTTGCCTCGGGCTGGGTTGGGTTGGGTTGGCCAAGTTGGTCGGAAATTTGAGCACCCCTATATGGAAGTACGTTGATGTTAGACTATTCTTGCCATAGTCGTGGATTCAATTTGTTATTATTTATAACAAAAAGTATTATAAAAATAAGGGAAATTGTAACATCCCGAAATTTCGTTAGGTTATGTTTTAAAATAAATGAAGTTGTTTTGTAATTATGTTGTAAGTTTGTGTTATCTTTACAAGTTTATAAAACAATGGGGTTAAAAGTTAAGTAATCAAAGTTAGAGTTAATTTTGATGTTATGAAATTTAGAAGGTGTGTTTGGTCAATTCTTGAAAGTATGTATGGATAAAGGAGCTGAGATAGAGAAATATCTCATCTGTTTGGGCTGAGGTCGGTTAGAGAAATCAGAGAGAAAGAATAGAGAGAAAAAGGAAAGAAAGAAGGGAAGAGAAAAATCAAGTCTTGGTCTTCAAATTTTGGTAAGAAATTCACCTAAGATTCAGATAAAACTTGTTGTAAATGCCTGGTAGTGAACATATCGAGTTGTTGTTTAGGTACCAGAATCATTGACATCAGATTGGAATCTTTAGATTGTGTAAGAAGTGGGTTTTATCTCAATAAGGTGAGTTCATTCTCTATTTTGACCTAAATCTTTGTTTTCTGTTAAATTAAACGTTAATACATGTATATAAACTGTATTGGGGCTGAATGAGTGTGTTGAAACAAGCTGAATGGAACAGACACGGATTTGGGTTGTAAAAATAGGCTGCAGGTCGAGGTTTCCGGATAAAAGAATAGTATCCGGAAACCCTTGTGTGAAGGTGTCCGGACGAGGCAAGAACATCCGGTAAGTATTAATTGTTTGTAGTTTCCGGATGAATTAGATACCGGATGGTATCCGGATTACCTTGGTTTTCGGATATTGTCCGGAAAGCCATGTTGTCCGGAAAGTTTTGTTGTCCGGACTGTTTATGTTTTTTGGTAAGTATCCGGATGGGATTAGTATGTCCGGTAAGTGTGGGTATCCGGGAAGTTCTGTTATCCGGATAGTTTGGGGGTGTCCGGAAACTCTAGCTGTTTGGTCACTTTTGAGATTCTGGTTTCTTTTAAGTATCTGGTAACTTGTAGTTTTGATAACTTTTGGACAGTGTATGATTGAGAAATTGAAATACAATCTTAGTAGCTTGAACATACTTACGGTTGGATGTTAGTGTGTTAGGCTAAAAGGTTGGGGTTAAGTGAATACTATAATTGTGTATAGTATGTGTAATGGATCCATAGGAACTGTTATGTATTGTAACGAGGAATAGGCATAAAGCAATTTGTAATTCCCGTTGATCTGAAATGAGGAATAGGCATAAAGTAAATTGTAGTTCCCCTTTCGTAAAGGTGTTATGAAATGAGAAATAGGCATAAAGGAAATTGTAATTTCTATTTCATATTATAGAAATCGAGGAATAGGCATTAAGTAAATTGTAATTCCTGATTTCTAGGGGAAGACCAGAGGTAGACATAAAGTAATTTGTAATCTCTACTTCCAGGCCAAGAAATAGGCATAAAGCAACTTGTAATTTCTTGGATAAGAGTAATAGGCTAGAATCTATAAGGATTCGTAGTAGGCTCTTGATTGGAACAATATGACTTATTAAGTGTTAGTCATACTCAAGGGATCAGGTATGATTCTGTCATGGAGGTGAGCATGTGTATGGTAAGAACGGTGGAGAACAGGTTTGTCTATATGTATTGGATATTTTCAAACTGTTAACGTCTTTAATTTGAAATTGGATGTTCTCCCTAGGCGTAAGCCTAATATTTTCCAATTAATTTTTCTTACCAGGTACATGCTCAGGGAAGTAAATGGGATGTGGGCCGAGAGCTTTTGATGTATCCAACTTAAGAGATAAAGCGAAGAAGTTAGCTAATGCTTGGAGGCTTTTGATGGATTGCTTAGATAACTTAGTTAATCTAATTGTAGTGGACATGATTAGATTAATAAGTTATTGGGAGAATTCCATGTTGTAATTATGAAACCTTATAGTTAATTCTCCTCTTATATAAAAGTTTGGATGTTATTTTGTCATAACTGGTTTCAATTGAAGTTTAAAAATTAGCCCTGATTTTAGGGTGTTACAATATGGTATCAAAGCATTAGTTTAAGTGAACTAGGTATGCTAGAGAGATACCTAGACTTAAGCTGAGATGAGTTAAGTTATGATATGCGAGAAAAGGGTAGAAGTACTAAGACGGGATAGTCTTAGAGTCAACGGAAATACGTGAAATTAGTACTGTAACAATGGTAACGAGGATTCTCATGTAAAGTATGTTCACAATTCCAATTAGCTATTGTTATTAAGAATATAATGTTACACAAGCATACTTGTTTCTAAATTGTTACAGTGACTAATGATCGGTAAAGTACGTTTCGTGTGTCTGGATATGTGTAACCATTTCTTATGGTTATTTCTTGTGTTATGTCAGAATGATGGTGAATACGCCACCAATGTCTCCCATTTCTTCAATGGATAGGACCGGAATGGATTGGTCAGGAGAAAAGCGACCTGGAACTAGTGAAACTCATGAAAGTCCTCTACGATTACAGTTCCCGGGAGGAGCTGATAGACAGGTACCTAGAACGGGTACCAGTACCGCCTCCCAAGAAACGCCAGAGTCGACGGTGGAGTCGCGTATGATGGAAAACATGACAAGAATGATGAATACTGCGATGGAAAAACAAGCCGAAATGTTTATGAAAGCACTGAACGACCGAAGTACGGAGATACGTCAAACGGGAACTAATACTAGGGTAATAAATCCGGTTGGTAACCCTGGGTTAGAGGCAGAAAGGAGAGTTGAAAGAATTTGCTCATACAAAACGTTCCTAAGTTGTAAACCACCAGAGTTTAAAGGAACAGATAATCCAGTAGCTTGCACGAACTGGATTAGGGAAATGGAACAAGCTTTCAGGGCTTGTGATTGTGATGAGAAGTCAAAGGTCAGATTTGCATCTCAAATGTTAAGAGGTAATGCCCTGACTTGGTGGAATGTAGTGACGGCTACAATTTCGGCTCCAGTCTTGAATGCTATGACTTGGGAGTGCTTCAAGAAGAAGATTCTGGAAGAATACTGCAATGAAAACGAGATGGATAGAATTGAAGAAGAGTTTCGGACTCTCAAGAAAGGTACTTTATCTGTTAGGAAGTATACGGAATCTTTCATGGAGAAGCTAAATTTAGTGGGGCATGTGGCTCCTACTGAGAAAGACAAAGTTAAAGCTTATTTGAAGGGCTTGCCGGCAGATATGATGTCAAGGGTGCGGAGTTCAAAAGCTTCAACGTTGAGAGAGACGATTGAAAAAGCAAAAGTTATAGAGGAAGTGTATGCAAAGGATAAAGAAGAAAAGACACGCGTGGGAGAAAAGAGGAAGTGGGAAGGTCGGTCGGAGTCTTCACAAAAATTCAAATCATTTGGAAAGAACGTTCGTTATGAACCTCGCTGGGAACCAAGTTGGTGTTCGAAATGTCGAAGTAAACATTTTGGTCAGTGTCGGATAGTCGGGAATGAATGCTTCAAATGCGGAAAGCCTGGGCATATAGCGGCTAACTATCCTATTCAAGGACCGATCTGTTATGAGTGTAAACAACCCGGACACATCCGAAGAGATTGTCCGAAGTTAAAGAAGGGCGGAGATCAAGGAAAGAAACCAGATGTTCCCAGACCAACAGGCCGGGCATTTCATATGACGGCGGAAGAGGCGAAAGAATCAAAGGATGTCGTTTCTGGTACATTCCTCATTAATTCAATTCCTGCGCGCATTTTATTTGACTGTGGTGCAAATTTGTCATTTGTGTCCAAGTTGTTCTACCACAAATTAGCTATGCCTGTCACTACCTTGGAAGATGCCTTAGTAGTTGAGGTAGCTAACGAGGGTCAAGTCTTGGTTCGTGAAATACTAGATGGTGGTTTTATTTCAGTAGGAGAAACGAAATTTCTGATCGACTTGTTGTTGATGGAAAATGGGGGATTCGATGTGATTGTGGGTATGGACTGGCTGACAGTCAACCAGGAAGAGATACTTTGTGCAAAGAAATTAATCCGGATTCCGATGGCTGATAAGGATGATGTACTCATCTTTGGGGAAAAGCGAAAAGGGGAAGTTTCGTTAATTTCTGTTGCTAAAGCGCGTAAATGTTTAATGAAAGGATGTTCATCCTATCTGGCGTATGTTTTAGATGTAAAGTCGGAAAAGAAACAAGTGGAAGATATTAAAGTGGTACGTGAATTCCCGGACGTATTTCCTGATGATCTTCCAGGCCTACCGACTAAACGGCAGGTAGAGTTTCATATTGATCTTATCCCTGGATCGGCACCAATAGCGCGTGCACCGTATCGCTTAGCGCCGGCCGAAATGAAAGAGATTACTAATTCGTCTAATAAAAGATTGCTTATAAATATTTTGTTTATAAATGTGGCATCAATAATCAATAACAAGATTACTAAAGTAACAACTGGCGAATAATTGTCTGTTTATAAATGTTCAATAGTAACAATATTTCTTTGACAAAAACAAAAATGACAGTAACAAGCATTCAAAGTTAGATTTAAATGTTTTTACGGGTTGTCGCGGGTTGGGTCGATTTGTTTTGGGCTTAACCCGTTATCAACCCAATATATGCGGGTTGGTAAAAATAGTATCGATTATACATCGGGTTGACTCGATTTGAGTTTTTTTTGCCTCGGGTTGGGTTGGGTTGGCTGAGTTGGTCGGAAATTTGAGCACCCCTATATGGAAGTACGTTGATGTTAGACTATTCTTGTCATAGTCGTAGATTCAATTTGTTATTATTTATAACAAAAAGTATTATAAAAATAAGGGAAATTGTAACATCCCAAAATTTCGTTATGTTATGTTTTAATATAAATGAAGTTGTTTTGTAATTATGTTGTAAGTTTGTGTTATCTTTACAAGTTTATAAAACAATGGGGTTAAAAGTTAAGTAATCAAAGTTAGAGTTAATTTTGATGTTATGAAATTTAGAAGGTGTGTTTGGTCAATTCTTGAAAGTATGTATGGATAAAGGAGCTGAGATAGAGAAATATCTCATCTGTTTGGGCTGAGGTCGGTTAGAGAAATCAGAGAGAAAGAATAGAGAGAAAAAGGAAAGAAAGAAGGGAAGAGGAAAATCAAGTCTTGGTCTTCAAATTTTGGTAAGAAATTCACCTAAGATTCAGATAAAACTTGTTGTAAATGCCTGGTAGTGAACATATCGAGTTGTTGTTTAGGTACCAGAATCATTGACATCAGATTGGAATCTTTAGATTGTGCAAGAAGTGGGTTTTATCTCAATAAGGTGAGTTCATTCTCTATTTTGACCTAAATCCTTGTTTTCTGTTAAATTAAACGTTAATACATGTGTATAAACTGTATTGGGACTGAATGAGTGTGTTGAAACAAGCTGAATGGAACAGACACGGATTTGGGTTGTAAAAATAGGCTGCAGGTCGAGGTTTCCGGATAAAAGAATAGTATCCGGAAACCCTTGTGCGAAGGTGTCCGGACGAGGCAAGAACATTCGGTAAGTATTAATTGTTTGTAGTTTCCGGATGAATTAGATACTGGATGGTATCCGGATTACCTTGGTTTCCGGATATTGTCCGGAAAGCCATGTTGCAAGGAAAGTTTTGTTTTCCGGACTGTTTATGTTTTTTGGTAAGTATCCGGATGGGATTAGTATGTCCGATAAGTGTGGGTATCCGGGAAGTTCTGTTATCCGGATAGTTTGGGGGTGTCCGAAAACTCTAGCTGTTTGGTCACTTTTGAGATTCTGGATTCTTTTAAGTATCTGGTAACTTGTAGTTTTGATAACTTTTGGACAGTGTATGATTGAGAAATTGAAATACAATCTTAGTAGCTTGAACATACATACGGTTGGATGTTAGTGTGTTAGGCTAAAAGGTTGGGGTTAAGTGAATACTATAATTGTGTATAGTATGTGTAATGGATCCATAGGCACTGTTATGTATTGTAACGAGGAATAGGCATAAAGCAATTTGTAATTCCCGTTGACCTGAAATGAGGAATAGGCATAAAGTAAATTGTAGTTCCCCTTTCGTAAAGGTGTTATGAAATGAGAAATAGGCATAAAGGAAATTGTAATTTCTATTTCATATTATAGAAATCGAGGAATATGCATTAAGTAAATTGTAATTCCTGATTTCTAGGGGAAGACCAGAGGTAGACATAAAGTAATTTGTAATCTCTACTTCCAGGCCAAGAAATAGGCATAAAGCAACTTGTAATTTCTTGGATAAGAGTAATAGGCTAGAATCTATAAGGATTCGTAGTAGGCTCTTGATTGGGACAATATGACTTATTAAGTGTTAGTCATACTCAAGGGATCAGGTATGATTCTGTCATGGAGGTGAGCATGTGTATGGTAAGAACGGTGGAGAACCGTTTTGTCTATATGTATTGGATATTTTCAAACTGTTAACGTCTTTAATTTGAAATTGGATGTTCTCCCTAGGCGTAAGCCTAATATTTTCCAATTAAATTTTCTTACCAGGTACAGGCTCAGGGAAGTAAATGGGATGTGGGCCGAGAGCTTTTGATGTATCCAACTTAAGAGATAAAGCGGAGAAGTTAGTTAATGCTTGGAGGCTTTTGATGGATTGCTTAGATAACTTAGTTAATCTAATTGTAGTGGACATGATTAGATTAATAAGTTATTGGGAGAATTCCATGTTGTAATTATGAATCCTTATAGTTAATTCTCCTCTTATATAAAAGTTTGGATGTTATTTTGTCATAACTGGTTTCAATTGAAGTTTAAAAATTAGCCCTGATTTTAGGGTGTTACAGAAATTAATTATTTTACCCCAAGTTCAAAACTGAGTTACAATTATATTCCATCTCTCACTAACTTTACCAAAATACCCAAAAATCCCGTGAAACGCCTCTCGATCGCGGACTCATGCAAAAAAAATCATTTTTAACCATGGAGTCCTCGATCGCGGACTCAGGAAAAAAACACCCCAAGTTCATTTTCAAGGACCAAAGTTGTAAACTTGACATTTTTCAGGGTGCTTAGCGGACTCTGCAGACAAACATCGCGGACTCCAGGGGTTAAAAATGATTTTTTTAGTCCGTGATCAAGGAATGTTTCACGGATTTTTTTGGGTATTTTGGTTAAATTGGAGAGAGATTGAGTACATATATAAGTCAATTATGAACTTGGGATAAAATAATTATATTATTTGAAAAAAATCTCAAAAATATTTTTGTCCATGGTTTCTTGTTTTATGTACTTTTTAAAGGAAATTTAATTAAAATACCAAGAGTTTGACTCTGACTTACCAAAATACCTAAAATCTCGTCGACTTTGCCAAATTACCCAAGTTTTCCGCGGTGGGCCCCGCGATCGCGGGCCCACGCCCACGTGTCACGACCCTTTGGCCAAAAGTCCCGCGGAGGCCCCTCAAGAATGCCTACGGTACAATTTTGGCCCTTGCCCGCAGAGGTACCCCGCGATCGCAGGATGTCGGTGACACGCGTCGACACAGGGTTGAAACCCTAATTTCTTTAATGTATCAAACCCCCAACCCTAAGAGTGTGTTTTTTTATATAAAAAAGAGGTTAGAGTGTTTTTTATAAAAATAATTGTTAAGAGTGTTTTTTTTATAAAAAAGATGAGTGTTTTTTATAAAAAAAGATGTTAAGAGTGTTTTTTATAAAAAAAAGATGTTAAGAGTGTTTTTTATAAAAAAAAGATGTTAAGAGTGTGTTTTTTTATATAAAAAGATGTTAAAGTGTTTTTTATAAAAATAATTGTTAATAGTGTTTTTTTAATAAAAAGATGAGTGTTTTTTATAAAAATAAATGTTGAGAGTGTTTTTTATAAAAAAAAGATGTTAAGAGTGTTTTTTATAAAAAAAAAAAGATGTTAAGAGTGTTTTATAAAAAAAGATGTTAAGAGTGTGTTTTTTTTATATAAAAAGATGTTAGAGTGTTTTTTATAAAAATAATTGTTAAGAGTGTTTTTTATAAAAATGTTAAGAGTGTGTTTTTTTATATAAAAATGTTAAGAGTGTGTTTTTTTATAAAAAAATGTTAAGAGTGTGTTTTTTTATATAAAAAAGATGTTAAAGTGTTTTTTTATAAAAAAGATGTTAAGAGTGTTTTTTATAAAAAGATGAGTGTTTTTTATAAAAATAAATGTTGATAGTGTTTTTTATAAAAAAAAATGTTAAGAGTGTTTTTTATAAAAAAAGATGTTAAGAGTGACAACTTAGGTCCCCTAACTTTGGTGAATGACAACTTAGGTCCCTAAACTTTTGTGAATGACAACTTAGGTCCCCTAACTTTTGTGAATGACAACTTAGGTCCCTAAACTTTTGTGAATGACAACTTAGGTCCCCTAACTTTTGTGAATGACAACTTAGGTCCCCTAACTTTGGTGAATGATAACTTAGGTCCCTAAACTTTGGTGAATGACAACTTAGGTCCCCTAACTTTGGTGAATGACAACTTAGGTCCCCTAACTTCTTTTGATAATTAAATTTCCGTAAATAAATGGTATGAATATTAAATTGGCTTCACATGCCATACTCAAATTCATTTTGGCCTCTTGCCAAAAGCATCTATATATAACACTATTATATATTGAAATAAAATAAATCGCAACATATCTATTTAGATTTTGTCAAACGGGTGTAAATAGCCCTAAGGTATGTGGGGATTTAAACAATCCTTGTGATTCCCCTGCTACCTGGAAGTCCAATAGATTGAGTGGTTTCTTTTCTAAAACTAAAAGAAACGAATAATTATCAACACAATAAACCAAACAAGCAAAAACATCTATATATAACACTAACTATAACATCCGTGAATAACTATGTAGAGGGATTTATTTCACATCGACTTGACGTTAAAGTGTTGCGTTGGCTACATGGTGGAGTTGAGAGACCGCTTCGTGGAATTAGGTGATCGTGCAGCTACCCTTGAGGACATCTTTAGAGGGACACATTTCGGTCCATGGATGGATCTGACTTACCCTGGTGGCGACCCCACGCTAGTCCACATGTTTCTACAGTTGGAGGTCGAGGTCTCCAATGGTGATCCGGAGGAGATGTATTTAGATTTCTTCGGGCATCAATTACGGTTTGGGCGTCGTGAGTTCTGTCTAATTACAGGACTACTTTTTGGAGAGGCTCCCCCCTTCCTCCCTTAGCAGACATTTCCTTCGTTCGTAGGGTTTGGGGTGTGTCAGCATCTCGTTTGAAGTTGAAGACAGTCGTGGAGACGATGAAACAAGGCCTTAGGGCCCTAAGCGACCAGGATGCTGTCCGTGTATGCTTGTTGGCGATCGTGGATATGGGCTTCATGGGCCGTGAGTTGAGCCAGACTGCTTCCGAGACGGTCCTTAGGGCCGTCGAGGACTTGGATTTGTTTAACAGGTACCCGTGGGGTAGCCACATCTGGACACATAGCTACACTATTTTGCACCGAGCCATTGCCAGACGCCCCGATCGACTTGCCAAGATGAATCTTTGTGGATTTACATACGCCTTAAAGGTTAGATACATAGTATAACATAAATAATAATACATACAAACTGTTTCGCTTTCCTTTTTACGTACTTGCTTTTCTTGTGTAATTCCAGATATGGATCTTGGAGATGTTTTCCGCAGCCGTTCAATATTTCAACAAGCGCACCGACAGATTACACAGGGGAACCCGTTGGGACCGGGGTCTTTCCCTAAATAGGCAGACTTGGATTGAGTTCTTCAGTCAATCTAGACATGTAAGTTCTTTTACTATGTTTACAATGTTGCATACGTTAGTCCCGCTTATTAAATTTTTTGTGTTTTATCATATATTTAGCCGCTGCTTACGCCTTTCGAGGTCCTTGTTCCTACTGCCTACGAGAGGGACACGCCTTGGTACAGAAACAGCGTGGCCTTTATTGACAGAGAGGCGGCAAGGGTTCGACATCCCTCTCCTTCCCCATCTAGGTCTAGTTCCTCATCTGACAAAGATGAGGAAGACGACGCGAGGCCCCCTTCCGATCGATATCAGCCGCCCCCTTCCGATTGATATCAGCCGCCCCCTTTCGATCCATATGAGGCGGCCCCTTCCTACTCCCATCAAGATCCGACACACGTCTACGGGCCAGTTCGGGGCAGTCATGAGGATCTATGGGACTACGTCCACGGGCCCCAAGACACATGTTTAAACCATCTGGAGGCATTCGTCAGACAGTTTCGCGCTGTTCATGTTAGTGTTTACCTTAATTTTTCAGCCACGATCTTTTAGTTTGTATATTAATATTATGTTCTAAATTTGTTTTAGCTGTCGAGTACGGCGCCGATCCCCGCTCCGTTCGGACAGGGGGCACAGGCGACGTTTGGCACCACATCCTATTCGTCAATCCCGGAGAGTGTAAGTCACACTGAGTAACCATTATAGTTATATGTTAGTTCCTAAATATGTGGGACTAATAATGATCAATGTCACGTAGGTCGGGATGTTGGGGGCAGGGGGGTACACATCCCAACAGGCGACTTTTGGCACCACATCCTATTCCTCAACCCCGGAGAGTGTAAGTCACACTGAGTAACCATTATAGTTATATGTTAGTTCCTAAATTTGTGGGACTAATAATGATCAATGTCACACAGGTCGGGATGTCGGGGGCAGGGGGATACACATCCCAAATGCCACCGTTTGTCACCACATCCTATCCGTCAATCCCGGAGAGTGTAAGTCACACTGAGTAACCATTATAGTTATATGTTAATTCCTAAATTTGTGGGACTAATAATGATAAATGTCACACAGGTCGGCACCACATCATTCATGGACTTCCTTGGCCTATCGGACGCAGACTATTACAGGCCGGAAATGTCGGGGTCGTCGTACGTCACAACGCCAGCTTCCACGCAGACTGTAAGTTATTTTGGTAGTTTTGGTTTAATTGTGAACATGATGAAATTGTACTTAAAACATCTAATAACTTAATTTTCAGTCGATGGGGTTGGGACAGGACTTCCGTCAGCCGGAAATTTTCGAGGAGCACTTCTCGGAGCCGGAAGATGACCCGATGGATGTTGTAGATCCATAGGCGGAGGTGGCAGACCCGTCTAGGCCGGTTCGGGAGACTAAACGTTCACGCTTTTGGGGTTCCCCATGGACACGGCAAAAAAAGACCACACCACAGCCTGAAAAGAAAGCAAAGGAAGCAGGAAAGAAAGCGGGAAAGAAGGGAGGAAAGAAGGGGGGAAAGAAAGCGGGAAAGGGAAAGATGGCTTCACCGGAGCGTCTTCCGGCCGAGGATATATTGAACATGTGCCAGACTGGTAACCTCCCAAGCCTGGTATTCATCCCTTTCCTCAACCTGGACATCACCCCCTCGTTTTTCAAAGTATTGCTGGCAGTTAACCCTTTAGAGTCTGACTTAGAGGATGTGGTTAGTATTGAAGTTTAATTATAGTCATATAATCAAATATATTTATATTACATGTCTAACCATCTATTTTTTGTGTATAGCACATCGATTGTTGGGTCGGCATTCTCCAACGTTCCCGTCTACCAGACACGAGGTGGACCGTGATGCACACTACTTTCTTTGCGTTCATGGTGCTTGAACATCAAGGTCCCGCCTCCGTGGCTAACTCATGCAATGGCATGGAAGGGGTGAATTGGCAGTTACTCGATACTGTATGTAAATCGTTTTACTCTTATTTTATTTAAGTTGTTTGGTTGCTAACTAAGTTGTCTAATATTGTAATATTTCAGGTGTACATCCCTATATGCATTCATCCTAAACATTGGCTGCTCGGAGTGTTTGATCTTCCAACTATGGTGATGACCATATATGACAGCGACGCTGCCAATCTCTTCAAAGACGCTATGGATGAGCAGCTTGCCAGATTTAAAGCTGTGCTGACGGACTTCTTTAGCCGGATCGGGGATGTGCGCCGTCGCGAATGGTCAGTGAACTTCCGTCACAGGTTAGCTAAGAATGCACCACATCAGAAAGGGATGAATGCGGATTGCGGTGTCTGGGTATGCCGTAATGCCATCATCTTGATTAATAACGATGTGGTAGATTTACACCCTTCCCGCACCGAAGATGAGGCCATGGAATTTCGCGTACATATGGCGGAGTCCATTTATGCGCATTGTCAAACACAGCAACATTAGGTTGTTTATGTAACATTAAATAATTGTTATTTTTAGTGTTAACTTATTTTGTTAAAGTATTGTGATTGAAGTTATAATTTTGTTAAAGTATTTAACTTGGAGCCTAAAAAGTGTGACAAAAAACAGTAAAAACATGCAACAACACTTTACTATCTCTTCCTATGTGGGACACATTCCCACACCCATTTGATTTTTGCTAATTTCATCCAATTACTCAACTTTGAGTATCGATATCTCATTCACACATACTCCGTTTTGGACGCATTATATATCGTTTCGAAGCTCTCATATAGGAGAACATAAACCTACTAAGAGTTAGTTATATAACACACACACACACACACACACACACATATATATATATATATATATATATATATATATATTTAAATGTGTCCAAAGTTTAGTAAAACCCATATTTTTACTAAAATTTTCCAACACCTAGTAAGTAGGTTTATGAAACTTGCGGTAATCCTAATACATAAATTATTGGATGAACAAGCATTTATTTCTTGATTCACATGTGCATTAATCCTTAGACTACTTAAACGTTCACGTTTTTGTGTGCAAGTATCACTTGACGTAGTTGCTTGTAATATTATATTGGGACTTGTATGGCGTTTACAAATAATATTTGGTAGGCTTGTAATATTATATTAGACTACTTAAAGACTAATTTTCAGCCTAATGAAAGACCTTTATTCAAGAGCAGACGAATATTGCAGTTACTTTTTCAGTCGAATCTTACAGGCTCTTTTGCAGACGAATATTGCAGTTACTTTTTCAGTCGAATCTTACAGGCGCTTTTCAAACGAATCTTGCAGTGAACTATTCAGACGAAATCTTTGACCATATCCACATCCCTGATGAAGAACATACATTTTCACGGCTATAAGTAGATGGCATGATGAAGTAGTAATTCACAACTTGCTATCTATCTTTTATACATTCTTTTACACCGTTTACAAACATTCTCTCGCTTTTCTTAACACTATGGCTGGAGGTTCAAGATCAAGGGGGAACAGGTCGGCGAATGGGGCTGGAACTTCACGTTCGGCAGCCTACCAACCACTGAACGATGGAGCTCGCTGGAGTACCTGGAAGGTACCGGAAACAGACGAGGAGTGGAGAAACCATGGGCGAACTGCGGCCCATTATCCATTCACGGATGAGGAGGCAGAAGACTGGGAGATGTCATGGGAGAATTACCACTTCAATAATGAAAGGAACAACCCACCAATGTATCATTGTACCCAGCCGACGGGTCTTCCACAAAGTCAACGAATTACTCCCTTAGTGTAAAAATCCATTGATAAGGAGAACGCCGATATCGAAAAGGTAAAAGGTATGTGTAACCATAACAGGGGGATTCAGCAGGGGAAAATGGAGTATCTAGCGGAGAAAAAACGAGAACTGGCCATGGCTAGGGCTCACGTTCGGGAGGTGCAACGACAAATTAAGGAGGTAGAAGAGGAACTACAAGAAATCGAAGACGACTACACGAGAATGGAGGACGTCATCAAGGAAAAGGTTGACTTCATCACCGGAATCCAGGACGCATTCCAGTCATAGATTTCTTTGTTCACCTGCACCATATCCGTTTTGGTTGGGAAGATGATTTGCAGTAACTGATCTTTTAATTAATTTACTTATTAAATAACTTAAAATGGGGAAAACATTTTCTTTAATTAACTTCTATATTAAATACATTAAAATGGAAAGGAAACAATACATTAAAAACCTCAACTACATAAAATGATAACCTAAAAACTACAGGGACCAAAAAAGTAATTTTTTGCCCCAAACTTGAGGGGCCAAAAACGTAATTTCGGCTTACCGCGGGACCACTGCCGGACAGGGGCCAAAATTGTACCCAATCCAAAGTTGGGGGGGTCCGCGGCTTTCGCGGCCAATCTTGAGGGGCCAAAAGTGTACCGCGGGCATTCTAAAATATAATTAGCGATTTGCTTGTTTATGTATTTCTATTTGCTTGAAAGTTAGAAAAATCTACTTATTTGAAGGTGGTGATAAGACCTATATACAAGTCTTTACATCGCTTTGTCACGGTCGATAGCCCAAAAAAGAAGAAGGCCGACACTAATGGATCCGTAAAATATCATGAATTATAAAGATCAATAAGAATTGAATTTGTCATCAAACATTGTTTCGTTCCTAGCAACCGTAAAACTTACGGATCCATAATATTTCATGAATTATAAAGATATTTATCATACACATGCTTGTTTCAGTCTCCTACAAATATGTGATGGGAATTCAAGAGACAAAGCTAACTCTCGTAAACATAAATTGCACACCAAAAATATGTATCTCGTTTCAAACAAGTTTTCGTTGTTTTATGTTTAGTGTAATTTTACTACAGCCCGAGTAACTAATATAATATATCTACTAAAATCCAAAGCTTTAAACCTCTAATTTTTTGTAACATACCTAATAATATATCATTTTTTTTGGTATTTTCCAGTCACATATATGCAAATAAACGTTAAAACCAAAATAAAACAAGACTAAAAAGTAATTTGATAGTTGTTATTAAATAATCAACAATTTTATTTTATTTAATTATATCAAATTAATTACTCATTAAGTATATGCATAGTCAAATGTGACGAATAAAGAATGTATCATGCCTTCGCAGTGTCGACTTGACTTGACTTGAAAACAGGTTCTAAGTACAGCGGCTGAAAGTGTAAATTTTCAGGGACCAAAAGTGTAAAATTTTGTTCTATCGCGGGCCATCACGGGCTGCGATCGCGGGCAGGGGCCAAATGTGCACCGCGGCCAAAGTTGAGGGGCTCCGCGGGACACTTTTGGCCAAAGGTCGTGCCACGTCAGCCCTATCCCGCGATCGCAGGCTCCATCGCGGGCCATTAGGGCATTTTGGTAAACCACGGAATTTTTGTGGCATTTTGGTAAGTTGATGTTTGACTTTTGGCATTTTAATTAATTTCCCTATATGAATAGTCAAATGTGACGAATAAAAAATGTATCCGATTAACAAATAAAGAGAGGGGAGGGGGGGGGGTATCATGCCCCAGGAGTGTCTAATTGACTTAAAAACAGGTTTTAAAAAGGGAATTTAATTAAAATACACAAAGTTTGACTCTGAGTTAGTGGTGGCCAAATCGACCCGACGCTAAACCGACCCGAAACCGGCCAAGAACCGGTTCTGGCCCGACCCGGTCAGGAACCGGTTTCAAGCCCGAAAGCCGGGACCGGTTCGCATATATAGTATTTTCCTCGACCCGACCCGGGACCGGTTCGTGGCCCGGTTCTTGACCCGACCCGGCCCGACCCGAAATTATTTCAAAAAAAAAAGAGCCGTTTATAGCCGTTTGGAGACCTTTGTGACCGTTTTTTGGCTCAAAAATACCCCCTCCAACCCCATATAAATACTAGGGATGTTATGGAGTGATTCACCACTTACAATTGCTTACAAAACGCAAAAAACGCTTACAATTCTCACTTCTCGGCTCTCGCTATATTCATTTCTCGCAAAAAACGCATACAATTCTCTAGTCTCAACTCTCAAAAAAATGGCCGAACAAAATTACACCGTTCTTCCCGAGCATGGACGAAAAGCATCGGTTTGGGAGCATTTCAACATGGTGATGTTTTTCGACGGTACAAAAAAAACGCAATGCAAACGGTGTGGAGATTTCCTTAAACCCGAGTCAAATAGCACGTTAAAGCGGCACTTCGAAGAGAGATGCAAGAGGTTGAAATCGGGTGACGATCCAAGTCAACCCAGACTTGACAATTCCGGTCAAGTATGGTCGTATAATGATGATATCGCCCGACAAATGCAAATGAAATGTGTCATTCAAATGGGGTTGCCGTTCGGACATTTCGACAATCCTCACATTACGAACATGATCAAACAAGGGTTCCAACCACGCTACAATGGTTCGGTAAGTCGTCAAACTCTTCGGCGTGATGCTTTAAAACTTTGGAATACGGCTAAAAAAAATATGCGAGAAATGTTTTTAAACTTACCCAACAAAGTTTCTTTAACTTGTGATATATGGAGCGCACCATTCGGATTGCCACAATCTTATATATGCATAACGGCACATTGGATTGTGCCGGGATCGTGGCAATTATGCAAACGTGTAATCACGTTTGAGCAGTTTGGTTCGCCACATTCGGGTGAGCGTCAATTTACTATAATTATGAAATGTCTTCAATATTATAATTTAAAAAATAAAGTTATTAGTATTTCGTTTGATAATGCTAGTAATAATACGGCATGCGTACAAAAATTACGTTTGGCTTTATCCCCTATTTTAGAGGGAAAATTATTTCATACACGTTGTTGCGCACACATAATAAACTTAGCCGTTCAAGACGGCTTAAGTTGCCTTAGTGAGCCTTTAACTAAGTTTAGGCTTATGTTACGCCGGATTTTCACAAGAAATAAAAAAATGCAAAACGCATATAGAGAATATTGCAATCAAGTCGGTTTTAAAGCTTTGGGACCGGCGCACGATATGCCGGTTCGATGGAATTCGACTTGGAAAATGATGGATAATTTAATAAGACATCAACAATATATTCAAGCATTTTATAACGTTCATTACCCGGATAACACGATAATTGAGGATGATTGGGCAATGATTTATGGCTTTCACGATATTTTGGGCGATTTCAAAACTGCAACAACTATGTTATCCGGTGTTTATTATCCAACGAGCCCTTTACTTTTAAATCAAATATATATTTTGGCAAGTAAAATTGCTCAATACGAAACGGATTTGTACTTACACGACCTGGTGAAACCAATGAAAGCAAAATTGGTAAAATATTTTAAAGAGATCCCCTTCACTTTTCTTTGTGCCGCGGCATTAAACCCGTATTTAATTGTTACGGGTGTCGAAGTTTTAATACATTCAATATGTTTCTCGTTTGGTTTGGATTCGTCTACAAATAATTCTTTTTCAAGGAGCCGCATACTTCAATTTAATAATGATTTTCATCAATTATTTGAGATTTATAGAGTTAATTATGGGGGAGGAAGCCAACAAACCCCTCAAATGTTTTCACCGGGTTCTAGTAGCAGCCGTGGCCGAAACCGACAAGACTTAATGTCAACTTTAATGCAATCGGTTGCCGTGGAATCTACTAAAAAAGCTAGATATGATGGGGATAATTTGGGTGAATTCAATCAATACACACGTACTAATTTTATAACGGCATCCTCCACAAACGTCTTAGATGTTGAATCACTAGATTTATTAGAATGGTGGAAAAATAAACAACCGAGTTTCCCGATTATGGCGACTATTGCACTTGATATACTAACAATCCAAGCTAGTACCGTAGCTTCGGAGTCGGACTTTTCTCTTAGTGGCAGGATCATATCGGCGAGTCGGACAAGATTAACCCCGCAATCGGTGGAGTGTTGCATATGTCTGAAGGATTACTTGGATGGAGAAAACCGCATTCAAAATCAAACGAACCTGGAGAATAATCTCGACGGCGTGGAAGAAAACTTAGCCGAAAACGAAGCCGATGAAAATCTAAGTACGCCGGGAACCGTTTCCGACAATTCTGATGTTAGTAGTGTCGGTGACGTCTCCCGATACGACGATGATGAAGAACTAGACACCGACCGCCTTGACGATCGGACGGCTATTACACGACTACAGAAGTACAATACTCTTGAAGATTACAATCCAGATCAGAATCTATACTACGCTCCATACAATCCATTCAACTACAATCCATACGGATGGGGTGATGGGGGTGGGAGTTCGGGAGCGGGACCTTCGGGTGTTTAGAATTTATGTATTGTAACTTGTAAGTTTGTAACTTAAAATTATATATAAATTATAAAACGTAAAAGTGTATTTTAGTGATATATATTATAAATAAAACGTATTTTTGAAGTGTATTTTACTGATCCAATGATTGCAATCCAATTTTTACTTGTTAAAGTTTAGTAATTAATTATTATACAAAGAAATTAGTTAAAAAACAAAAAAAACCGCATGCCCGATTTAGAACCGGTTCTTGGCCCGACCCGGCCCGGTTTTATATAACATTAAACGGGCCAGGGGTTTTCGGGTTAAACCCGACCCGACCCGGTTCTCTCTTGACCCGGTTCTCATGGTTACTGTTTAGAACCGGTTTGTTCCCCGACCCGGACCCGATTTTTGGCCACCACTACTCTGAGTTACCAAAACACCCAAAATCTCGTCCACTTTACCAAAATACCCAAATTTTCCGCGGTGGGTCCCGTGTCAGGATCGATTCTTAACAAGAATTAAACTTCTTAGAAACAGAATTTAGAGAATCTTGCGGAATAGAACTCTAAATCAATTAAAGAACAATCAATAGAAATTCAATAAACTGTATATATATCAAACAGTTATAACTCACAAGTTTTACACCAAACCTCAATCTTGTTGAACAGGCTCAACAAGACGATTTCTACTTCTCTAGAAATAGGATCTATGATCTTGAGGTTAATTCACTCTTGAATATCGAATTCTGTATATTATCTATCTTCTGTTTTTGTATTTTCTAATAGCTATCTATCAATACTATTTATACAAAAGTAATTACAAGATAACTATCAAAAGTAAATTGATCTTCTGAATCTTCGTTAAACATATCTTGATCAATTCCTTATTTGTCTCCAAAAGCATCGCATCCCAAACTTATCAACTCAGCAGTATTAATGATGATTTGGCTCAGCAGCATTAACAACCTTCAGCAGTATTAATGATGATTTGGCTCAGCAGCATTAACAACCTTCACAGTCTTCCAGCAGTAGTAACTCAGCTCAGCAGTACTAACCATGTCTAGCAGTAGTAAATTGGTCTAGCAGCACTAACTTCGTCTAGCAGTATTAACTTCATCTAGCAGCAGTAACCTTGCCCAGCAGTAGTAACGAAGAACTGGCAGTAGTAATGAAGACTTAGCAGTACTAACCATACTTAGCATATCTTCAGTTCCCAACAATCTCCCCCTAACTTGACTTTTAGGAAAAGAAGTCAAGTTCTTCAGATGATGCTTCCAAAACTTAGTCATCATGTACACACAGATTAGGACTTAGACCTAGACTTTGATTTAGAATCCTCTTTACCAAGAATCTACCCATTGCTGAATCCTTGTTGCAGGTCAGCTTAGTGTGTAACATTCCTTGCAGCCTCTTCATGCTGTGATTGTATATTTCATCTACCAGATAGTATTCTTGAGTTGCAGAGTCAAGGGAGATGACATATACTCCACAGTTTTCATAGAGCATCCAGTTGGTAATGGCTTGAAACTGTGTGTTTAACCTATGCTGAACTGCTTCAGGTTTGAACATTTGGCACAAGAATTCAAGTACCATTTTAGAAATTGACATCCCTGGCTCAGTCAGCATGTTTCCATATATCTTCATCCCAACTTTGAACATCTCTTCTAAGTCTGATCTTGAGCAAGTTCTGACAATTTTTCCCCAAGTAGAAAATACTTCAAATTTTCCATCAGCTCTTTTTATCCTAATGAACTCCTTTCTACCATCTTTCAAAGTGTCCCAAAAGATGATTTCAGGAGCCTTAGATGATATTGGTTCAGCCTGAAGTGGAATTGGGTTAGAGTCAACACTAGTAATGTACAGATCACATTGGGCATCCGTTTGTGATTTCACATTGCCTGATTGCCCTGATGGAGTTGCCACTTCTTCTTCAGCAACTTTTCCATCAGATTTCACTGTTTCCTCCTGGGCCTCTTCTGCAGATGACTCCACCCTTGGCTTCTTTTCATTTTTCTTCTTTGAAGTTATGGGCTGGGTTCTTGGTCTTTTCTTTGACATCATCTTGGTTCTTTTAAGAGTTTTGACAGCCTCAGGAGTTGGTTCAGCTGCTTTAAGTTTTTCAGCAGCAATAACCATTTCTGCTGCTATGGCTGTTACTGCTTCTCTTAGTACATGTAGTGATGCTGCTTCAATACTGTTCTTTACAATCCAGTAAATTTCTTCATCTATTTCAGCTTGAGTTGTAGTTACTGCTTCCTGCTCAGTTTCTGCTGCTTTGACTGTTTGGCCTTCAGCAGCATTAACTGTTTCTGCTGCTTGTTCAAACTCAGCAGCATTAACAGTTTCTGCTGCTGTGGTTTCTGCTGCTGTGGTTTCTGCTGCTTTAACACACTCTTCCCCCTTTTCTGTCTCACTGGACTCCCCCTTAAACTGTGCATAGTTCATTTCCATCTCAGTCTCTATGTGAACAGTCTCCCCCTCAATTTGTGGACCCTTCAGTTTCAGTTCTGCTTCTGACTCTGACTCCCCCTTTTTGGGAGCATCATCAGTTGAGGTTCTCCTTCTTAGCACAAATCTTGCCTTTTTCTTTTTGTTCAGCAACTTGGTGACCATCTTTTTGAGCTTCTCAATTTGAGACTGTTGGTAGGTGACCACAGTCTTAAGTTGCTCAATCTCTTTCTTTTGTGCCATGACATCCAAGTTGATATTCCCTAAGGTTTCCATCAATTCCTCATAGTTATATCTATCCTCACCTTGTTTAGAAGTATTTACCTTCTTTAAAGGATCCTTGGAAGTTTCAGTAGAAGCCTTCTGCCTAGCAGAAGCACTACCTGCCCCCTTGGTTTCTTGGCACCTGGGTCCTCCTAATGATTTCTCATTTAGAGTTGCCATGGGGAAGGTCTTATTTATGTTACCACTGTCCTTCTCTGTGCTAGCAGAAGTAGTGGCAGCCTTAGCACCCATATGGTCATCCTTCTCCTTAGAGACCACCTTCTTGGGGTTGGGAGACACCCCTGTGGTTTCCCTGTTGATATTCTCAATTGGAGAATGCTCCAATTGAGGGCTTAAAGGCTTAGGGCTTTGAGTAGGTACATCAAGGGAAGGAGCCTTGTGCACCTTTCTTCTTTGAAACCTTTTGGTGATTGTGGGAGTGGGCTGTTCAAGAATGGACTGAGGGATGTCTTTTGAGATGGAAGGTTGGGATTGGTCATCAGTGGGTTGATCTAATGAGGGCCTTGATCCTGATGCCATACCTTCAGAGGGGTGGGACACAACCATCATTGTAGAGAACAATGGTGTGTCAACTCCTTCCGAGTCCCTAGGAAGTCTTTTCATATTTGAAAAAACCTTCCCTTTAGGGGATTTGGGTACATATACCTCAGTGAACTGAGGTAAGTCCATCAACTCCTTGTTAAGAACTTCTTGCACAAACCTTGGATACATGAAAAAGGTCTTTTTGGATTCCAAGTTTGATACAAGATCATTAAAGATCATTGCTGAGAAATTGTACTTTCTGGCAGTGGATAAGCAGACCAAGGCATATGCAATGGGACTGCTGAACTCACTCCATCCAGTAGTTTTCTTGGAAATACAGTGCATCAGGGTATGAACAAGAAATCTCCATTGGTTGAAAAATTTTGACTTGTAGAATTTAAAAACACCAATGGGACCTTCATACCCCATTCTTTGTAAAGTAGAAAAGAGGTCTTCAGAAGGAATAGAAGATATACCTGAAGCATCATTCAACTGAAGGGAGATGCGAATAACCTCTTCAGTGACTTTCAAGGGTTTATCACAAACCCTTGTTCGAATGGTTTTCTGCCCTTCTTCAACACTAACAGTGGCATTCTCCCAAAATTGTTTCTGATGTTCGATATAGATTGTTGGGCTCACCGTGAGTGCATAGGAGATGTGCGAGGATTTGAGAAAATCGACTATATCGTGGAATCCCGCAGCTTGTTTCGGCTTCTGAAGCATGGCTATTTCATTGTGCTCATCCACAAACTCCATGATGCCTAAGGATTCTTGAAAGAAAAGCACAGAGATTCTGGGAGACTAGGTTAGAACGAGAGAGAAGAAGTAAATGCGAAGAGTCGTTATGAACATGGGCGGGCAAACAGGGGTATTTATATGCCCTAGATTATCAGAAGCAGTATTAACTACCTCGCAGTATTAACTACCGAGCAGTATTAACTGCCAAGCAGTATTAACTACCTAGCAGTATTAACTACCAAGCAGTATTAACTGCCGAGCAGTATTAACTGCCAAGCAGTATTAATTACCTAGCAGTATTAACTACCGAGCAGTATTAACTCCACTAGCAGTATTAATTGCACTAGCAGTATTAACTACTGAGCAGTATTAACTACTGAGCAGTATTAACGACCAAGCAGTATTAACTCCACTAGCAGTATTAATTGCACTAGCAGTATTAACTACTGAGCAGTATTAACTACTGAGCAGTAGTAACTGCACAAGCAGTAGTAACTACTAGAACACAGACAGTAGTAACTTCTGTACTGGCAGTAGTAACTACACTTACACTTTTCTTCACTTGGTAATCTGAGGAAGACAGAGGATCCTGAGAAAGAAAGTTAGTAGCACCAAATATATGAAGAAATACAGGTATAAAAACAGAAAGTCATAAATTTACTCTAGGTTGATCATGCCCACACTTGTTACCAAAAAGGTGAATCTACCCACATCAAAAGCTTTTGTGAATAGATCAGCAAACTGGTCATTTGTATGAACTTTAGCAACCTGAATTAATTTCTTTTCATTGCAATCTCTTATAAAGTGATACCTTATCTCTATATGCTTTGTTTTTGAGTGTTTGACTGGATTATTAACAATGCTAATAGCACTGTTGTTATCAATGAAGATTGGTGTGTGAAGAAAAGTTACCCCATAGTCCAACATCTGATTCTGAATCCATAGAACCTGAGAGCAGCAGCTTGCAGCAGCTATGTACTCAGCTTCTGTGGTAGATAAGGACACTGTGGTTTGTTTCTTACACTGCCAAGATACTAGTCTTGTACCCAAAAACTGACATCCACCTGAAGTAGACTTCCTATCCATGTTGGCTCCTCCCAAATCACTATCTGAATATGCAAGCAAGTCAAAAGAGGATTCATGAGGATACCAGAGACCTAATCTAGGTTGCCCTTTTAAGTATCTGAATATTCTCTTGACAGCATGAAGGTGTGATTGCTTAGGAGAAACCTGAAATCTGGCACAAACACAGACTGAAAACATAATGTCAGGTCTAGAGGCTGTGAGATACATGAGAGATCCAATCATTGATCTGTAATGATGGACATCCACATCCTCCCCCTCAAGATCTGCAGTGATCTGTTTATGTGTTTCCATTGGAGTGCTTGCTGACTTTGAGTCTGATAAACCAAACTTGTCCAGGATGTCTTTCACATACTTGGATTGGCTAATAAAAATTCCATCTTTCCTCTGTTTTACCTGAAGCCCAAGAAAGAATGTAAGTTCTCCCATGGAGCTCATCTTGAAGCTTTTGTGCATCAATTCTTCAAACTCTTTACACATTTGATCATTGGTGGATCCAAAGATGATATCATCCACATAGATCTGAACAAGTAAAGTACCTCTCTTTCTCCTCTTGATAAACAGGGTCTTGTCAATTACTCCTCTTTCAAAGTCATTTTTCAAGAGATAGGTAGACAAAGTGTCATACCATGCTCTTGGGGCCTGATGCAAACCATAGAGAGCCTTCTTCAGCTTGTATACTCTGTCAGGGTGCAATGGATTCTCAAATCCAGGGGGTTGACAGACATATACTTCTTCCTCAATGCTTCCATACAGAAATGCACTTTTGACATCCATTTGGTACACTTTGAACTTCATGTATGAGGCATAGGCTAGAAATAACCTGATTGCTTCAATCCTTGCCACAGGAGCAAAGACTTCCTCATAATCTATTCCTTCTTCCTGAGTGTACCCTTGTGCAACCAGTCTAGCCTTGTTTCTGATCACAATCCCTCTGTCATCCTTCTTGTTCCTGAAAATCCACTTGGTGCCAATTGCTCTATGACCTTTTGGAAGATCTACCAAGTCCCAAACATCCTGTAATTTGAACTGTAGCAGCTCCTCTTGCATTGCCTCTATCCAGCTTGGGTCTTTCATGGCATCATAAGCCTTTTTGGGCTCAATCTGGGACAGAAAGCAAGTAAGAACAGTGTTAACTGTATTTTGCTGCTCTTGCAACTCTTGGAGTCTGCTTTGCTTTCTAGTCATCATGGGAGATGCAATATCTCCAATTACCAACTCAGGAGGATGATTTTTCTGAGTTCTTGTTTGATGACCAGCTTCCTCTTGTAAGTCCTCATCCAGATTAGACTCATTTGATTCTGGATTTGTTTCTGCTTCTTCAGTCACCTCAGATTCTCTGGAATTTGAACCTGAAGACTGATTTTCCTCTGCTCTCCTCTCTTCTTCATTCTGAATTGGTTCAGTCTCCTCTTGGTGTTCACAGAATTCAACAGGATCAATGGAAGGGATTGGAAATATCACAGATTGAATCCTGTGTTCTGATGTTGGTGTATCCCTTTGTCCTGCATATACATCACCACTGAAACCCAAAGAATTAGTGAGTGAATCAATGTCAAATAGCCAATTAGGACCTGAACCAATAGGATTTGGTGTGTTCTCATTGCATTTGACATTGTCACTTTCTTCAATTATTCTAGAAGAGGTATTAAAAACTCTGTAGGCCTTACTTTGAGATGAATACCCAACCAGAAAACCATCATCTGCTTTGCTATCAAACTTGCCTAAGTGAGATTTGGTATTGAGAATAGTACAAGGACATCCAAATGGCTTGAAAAATCCAATATATGGTTTCCTTTTATGGAAAAGCTCATAAGGTGTCTTGTTTTTAGGCTTTACAACTAAAACTCTGTTTTGAACATAGCAGGCAGTATTAACTGCTTCTGCCCAAAAAGTAATTGGTAACTTTGAGTCAGCTAACAGAGATCTAGCAGCCTCAATCAGTGTCCTATTCCTTCTCTCAGCAACACCATTTTGTTGTGGAGTCCTAGGAGCACTGTATTGTCTCTCAATTCCTTTTTCTTCACAAAAGGTGTTTAGATCAGAATTTTTAAACTCAGTTCCATTATCTGATCTAATGACTTTCACTCTTTGATTTGATTGGTTTTCAATTTTGAGAATGAAAGATTTGATCAGTCCACTTGTCTCATCTTTAGTTCTCAGAAAATATACCCAAGTAAATCTAGAATGATCATCAACAATAACTAAGCAGTATGATTTCTTGCCAATACTCATCACATTGGTAGGACCAAACAGATCCATATGTAACAGTTGAAGAGGATTTGATATAGTGTTTATCTCTTTGGACTTATGAGAAGTTTTGTGTTGTTTGCCTTTGGGACAAGCAACACAATGATCATCACATGAATATACTTTGGATGGCAAACCCCTTACAAGGTTATTCTTAACAAGTTTATTTATTGTTTTAAAGTTCATGTGACACATCCTTCTGTGCCAGAGTGATGATTCATCTAAAGAAGCTTTTGAAACTAAACAATTTAGAGATGAATCAGATGAAACACTTTCCAAATCTAAACAATAAACATTATCCTTCCTAGGAGTTCTCAGAAGTATCATGTTTTCATCAACCACTTTGTATTCAGGAGCAAGGATAATACATTCAGAATCTGTAAACAATATACTATGCTTCTTGTCACAAACCTGTGATACACTTAACAGGTTGTATCTCAATTGTTCAACATAGTATACATCTTCAAAGGTCATCTTACCCTTTGAAACATCACCCTTACCACTTATCTTTCCACCAGCAGGATTATCCCCAAATGCAACATGTCCTCCATCAACCTTTTTGAAATTTTTGAGGCAGGACATGTTACCTGTCATGTGCCTGGAGCAACCACTATCAACATGCCAAATGCTCTTCCCCTTGAGCTGTTGGTTGCCCTGCACATCAAGATAAATCAGTTAGTTTTATTTGGAACCCAAGCCGAAGTGGTCTTGGGTCTCCCTTGCTCATCAAAGTACTTACACTTGGTTTTGATGAGATTTTTAACTTTTGGTACTGCTGTGCTGGAATACTTTGTCAAAATTATTGGTGTAGCAGCACTTGCAGCAGTACTAACAGTGCTAGCAGTACTAACAGTGCTAGCAGTATTAACCTCAGAAGTACTAACAGAGGTAGCAGTATTAACAGAGTTAACACTGCTAGAAGCAGTATTAACAGAGTTAATACTGCTAGCAGCAGTACTATCTGAAGAAGAAGCACTAAAAGTATTAGCAGCACTAACATTGGACTGAATACTAGCAGTATTAACACTGCTAGCAGCACTAACTTTGGAATGATTACTAGCAGTATTAATACTGCTAGCAGTACTAACTTTGGAATGATTACTAGCAGTATTAATACTGCTAGCAGCACTAACTTTTGAAGCAGTACTAGCAGTGTTAGCAGTACTAACACTGCTAGCAGCAGTATTGTTTTTAGTGCTTTTTGGAACCCACATAGTATCACATTCCTTTTCAGTCATTTTCTTTATGTGGCTTTTGGGTTTATCTTGTTTCTTTGCCACATTTTTCTTTGCAGACTTTTTATATCCACCATTCTTTCTGTAACCACCAGGTTTTTGAAAAGATCTTTGAGCATTAAACCTTTGGTTAACAGGATTGAAATAACAGTGTTTGGCTAAGTGATTTAGCTTACCACAGATGAAACAAGGTTTTGGCCTGTTGATTCTTTTCAGGTCAACTCCTTGTCTCATAGCCCACTGGTTATTCCAGTTCCTTTGATTTCCCCTCTGATTATCATGTTTTTGGGGCTTGTTCTCTTTGAATTTCCTGCAGGAACACTGTTTACAAGTATTAGAGTTCACAACTTTGGGCTGTGTGTAATGAACTTCCTTTTTCTCTTCAGTCCTTTTGATCTCTGTGTTCTTGACACATGGACTCTCACATTCCTCATCAGAGTCTACTTTGTCAGTCTCATCTTCAACAACTATTTCTTTTTCACAAGGATCTATATTAATCTTTAATTCAGGTTCCTTTCTATCCTTGGTCTCTAACAAATCAGACTTAGGAGGTATGTAGTTGTTATTGTAGGGTGGAGGTGTGGTATTGTACCCTATCCCTACCTTCATCTTGTCATGGATTTGTGCTTTAATGATGGTGTCCATGGTTTTAGAAGCACATGTAAACTTTTCAACATCAAGTTTAACCTTTTTAAGCTCTTCTTTTAACTTCTCATTCTCCTCCCCAGACACTTTCAGCTTAATCTCATACTCATTCTTTTCCCACTTCCAATAGTTAGTATCATAGTGGTGTTGAAGTTCATTAGCTTGAAAAGCTCTAATCTGTTCCTCAAACCTTTCTACAATCCGAACATAATCTTTCACATCTTTCTCTAGCCTTTTAAGGTCATCACACATACTCTGATTGTGATCCCTATATCTTTTAACAGCATCAATGCAAGCTTGAGAACAGAGTTTAGATTGTACCTCAGTGGGGATATCAGATACTTCTGCCATAAGAGCTTGATTCTGACAGGCTTCTTCAGCTTGATCACTCCAATCAAATCCCATTCCTTGTTGAGAAACAAGGGCTTGAGAGGAGCTCCTGTTTTGGTTTCCATTTGGAGTCTGTGATCCTCCACTTCTGCATTCTCTGGCAAAGTGTCCCATCTTGTGACACTTATAACATTCAACCTTGGACTTGTCAAAGCCTGCACCATCTTCTCTTCTTTGGGAAAAGTTGTTTCTCCCAGTCCTTTTGATGAATTTCTTCACCCTCATTGATAGCATAGCCATCTGCCACTTGATGTCCATCTCTTCCAGATCATCAGCATTGATCTGCTCTAAATCATCATTGATTAGAGAAGAGTGGACATGACTAGAAAAGAATGCTTCTAGTACAGAATCTGTGGTCTTCTCTTGATTGGTTCCAGCAGCAGTATTAACAGAACCTGCAGTATTAACAGAATCAGGATTAGCAGCAGTATCAGAGGATGAAGATAATAAAGCAGCATTGTAAACAAATCCTGATGGCCTTTTCTTGGCTTCAACTTCAGCCTCAAATACTCTCAGATCATTGTAGAGGTCATCTAGCTCTTTGTCCTCCAATTGGTCATTCTGTCTGAATGAGACAGTGTACATGGTCCATTCTTCTCCCAATGATCTAAGGAACTTTCTATTGACATCATCAGCATCCATGTGTACACCCACAATTGCTAATTCTCCAATTAACTTGTTAAATCTGTCAAAAGTTTGAGTCATAGACTCATTCTTTGCAGACATAAAGTTTTCATATTGTTGCCTGAGAATAGCCTTTTGATTTCTCTTTGTGCTCTTTGTGCCAGTAAATCTTTTCTCCAGAGCATTCCACAACATCTGTGCATCTGTGCAGTGTTGGAATTGATGTTGGTACTCATTAGGAATAGCCAAAAGCAGAGTGCTTAAGGCCTTCATCTCTGTTTGTCTTACTTTCTTTTCAGCATCTGTCTTGGGAGGAGGTCTCTTTCCATCTGCTCCAATCTTTCCTTCATTACATGGGCCATTTTCTATGATGTCCCATATGGCATAATCAGTAAGAAGAATGTACTGCTTGATTCTTAGTTTCCACATGTCAAATTCATTGGGTTTGAGCATGGGAACCTTTGAAACAAGAGTACTGTGAGAATCCATTGAATTGTCCATAGCTTCTAAGATACCAATGCTCTGATACCACTTGTCAGGATCGATTCTTAACAAGAATTAAACTTCTTAGAAACAGAATTTAGAGAATCTTGCGGAATAGAACTCTAAATCAATTAAAGAACAATCAATAGAAATTCAATAAACTGTATATATATCAAACAGTTATAACTCACAAGTTTTACACCAAACCTCAATCTTGTTGAACAGGCTCAACAAGACGATTTCTACTTCTCTAGAAATAGGATCTATGATCTTGAGGTTAATTCACTCTTGAATATCGAATTCTGTATATTATCTATCTTCTGTTTTTGTATTTTCTAATAGCTATCTATCAATACTATTTATACAAAAGTAATTACAAGATAACTATCAAAAGTAAATTGATCTTCTGAATCTTCGTTAAACATATCTTGATCAATTCCTTATTTGTCTCCAAAAGCATCGCATCCCAAACTTATCAACTCAGCAGTATTAATGATGATTTGGCTCAGCAGCATTAACAACCTTCAGCAGTATTAATGATGATTTGGCTCAGCAGCATTAACAACCTTCACAGTCTTCCAGCAGTAGTAACTCAGCTCAGCAGTACTAACCATGTCTAGCAGTAGTAAATTGGTCTAGCAGCACTAACTTCGTCTAGCAGTATTAACTTCATCTAGCAGCAGTAACCTTGCCCAGCAGTAGTAACGAAGAACTGGCAGTAGTAATGAAGACTTAGCAGTACTAACCATACTTAGCATATCTTCAGTTCCCAACATCCCGCGATTGCGGGCCCACGCCCACGTGTCACAATCCTTTGGCCAAAAGTCCCGCGGAGCCCCTCAACTATGCCCGCGGTGACAGATTTGGCCCCTACCCGCGGAGGTACCCCGCGATCGCGGGATGAACTGCCACGCGTCGGCGTAGGGTTAAACCCTAATTTCTTTAATGCCTCAACCACCCTCTAACCCTAATTTTTGGCCGCTATATGAGAGAGGGTGGGGGGACCTTCTTTGGCCACCACATTTTTTATAAAAAATTCTCCCCAACAAGTGTTCTCCTCTCCTAAACTCTCTCAATTTGTCGTGGGGAATACGCGCTCGGTTTGTTTGAAGATGGCTCGTGTTACTCGTTTGGTAAGTTTTTCTTATGTTTCTTGTACTTTTCTTGTATGTTGTTATTTTAAATTTTAAAATATATGTTATGTAGGTTGTTAGAGTGTTTTTAAGTTTGTTGTATGTTTGAATGTGTTATTTGTATGTTATAATGTTGTCTTTATTATAGATGTTAGAGTTTTTTTTAAAAGATGTTATAGTGGTTTTTTTAAAAAGATGTTAGAGTGTTTTTTATAAAAACATATGTTAGTGTTTTTTTTATAAAAAGATGAGTGTTTTTTATAAAAATAAATGTTAAGAGTGTTTTTATAAAAAAAATGTTAGTGTTTTTTTTATATAAAAAGATGAGTTTTTTTTATAAAAATAAATGTTAAGAATGTTTTTTATAAAAATAAATGTTAAGAGTGTTTTTTATAAAAAAAGATGTTAGTGTTTTTTTTATAAAAAGATGAGTGTTTTTTTTATAAAAAGATGAGTGTTTTTTATAAAAAAAGATGTTAGTGTTTTTTATATAAAAAGATGAGTGTTTTTTATAAAAATAAATGTTAAGAGTGTTTTTTATAAAAATAAATGTTAGAGTGTTTTTTTATAAAAAAAGATGTTAGTGTTTTTTTATAACTTTGGTGAAAGACAACTTAGGTCCCCTAACTTTGGTGAATGACAACTTAGGTCCCTAAACTTTGGTGAATGACAACTTAGGTCCCTAAACTTTGGTGAATGACAACTTAGGTCCCTAAACTTTGGTGGATGACAACTTAGGTCCCCTAAACTTTGGTGAATGACAACTTAGGCCCCTAAACTTTGGTGAATGACAACTTAGGCCCCTAAACTTTGGTGAATGACAACTTAGGTCCCCTAACTTTGCTAAATTATTTAATTGTTTATCTTTCTTTTGAGTTTCGTAGTCATAAATAAATTTCTGTAAATAAATGGTATGAATATATAAAAACATTTAAATTGGCTTCACATGCCACACTCAAATTCATTTTGGCCTCTTGCCAAAAGCATCTATATATAACACTATTATATATTGAAATAAAATAAACCGCAACATATCTATTTGGATTTTGTCAAACGGGTGTAAATAGCCCTAACGTATGTGGGGACTTAAGCAATCCTTGTGATTCCCCTGCTACCTGAAAGTCCAATAGATTGAGTGGTTTCTTTTCTAAAACTAAAACAGGCGAATAATTATCAACACAATAAACCAAACAAGCAAAAGCATCTATATATAACACTATTATATATTGAAATAAAATAAACCGCAACATATCTATTTGGATTTTGTCAAACGGGTGTAAATAGCCCTAAGGTATGTGGGGATTTAAGCAATCCTTGTGATTCCCCTGCTACCTGGAAGTCAAATAGATTGAGTGGTTTCTTTTCTAAAACTAAAAGAAACGAATAATTATCAACACACTAAACCAAACAAGCAAAAACATCTATATATAACACTAACTATAACATCCGTGAATGACTATGTAGAGGGATTTCTTTCACATCGACTTGACGTGAAAGTGCCGCGTTGGCTACATGGTGGAGTTGAGAGACCGCTTCGTGGAATTAGGTGATCGCGCAGCTACCCTTGAGGACATCTTTAGAGGGAAACCTTTCGGTCCATGGATGGATTTGACTTACCCTGGTGGCGACCCCACGCTAGTCCACATGTTTCTACAGTTGGAGGTCGAGGTCTCCAATGGTGATCCGGAGGAGATGTATTTTGATTTCTTCGGGCATTAATTGCGGTTTGGGCGTCGTGAGTTCTGTCTAATTACAGGACTACTTTTTGGAGAGGCTCCCCCTTCCTCCCTTAGCAGACATTTCCTTCGTTCGTAGGGTTTGGGGTGTGTCAGCATCTCGTTTGAAGTTAAAGACAGTCGTGGATACGATGAAACAAGGCCTTAGGGCCCTAAGCGACCAGGATGCTGTCCGTGTATGCTTGGTGGCGATCGTTGATATGGGCTTCATGGGCCGTGAGTTGAGCCAGACTGCTTTCGAGACGGTCCTTAGGGCCGTCGAGGACTTGGATTTGTTTAACAGGTACCCGTGGGGTAGCCACATCTCGACACATAGCTACACTATTTTGCATCGAGCCATTGCCAGACGCCCCGATCGACTTGCCAAGATGAATCTTTGTGGATTTACATACGCCTTAAAGGTTAGATACGTAGTATAACATAAATAATAATACATACAAACTGTTTGGCTTTCCTTTTTACGTACTTGCTCTTCTTGTGTAATTCCAGATATGGATCTTGGAGATGTTTCCCGCAACCGTTCAATATTTCAACAAGCGCACCGACAGATTACATAGGGGAACCCGTTGGGACCGGGGTCTTTCCCTAAATAAGCAGACTTGGATTGAGTTCTTCAGTCAATCTAGACATGTAAGTTCTTTTACTATGTTTACAATGTTGCATACGTTAGTCCCGCTTATTAAATTTTTTGTTTTTATCATATATTTAGCTGCCGCTTGCGCCTTTCGAGGTCCTTGTTCCTACTGCCTACGAGAGGGACACGCCTTGGTACAGAAATATCGTGGCCTTTATTGACAGAGAGGCGGCAAGGGTTCGACGTCCCTCTCCTTCCCCATCTGGGTCTAGTTCCTCATCTGACGAAGATGAGGATGACGACGCGAGGTCCCCTTTCGATCGATATCAGTCGCCCCCTTCCGATCGATATCAGCCGCCCCCTTTCGATCCATATGAGGCGGCCCCTTCCTACTCCCATCAAGATCCGACACACGTCTACGGGCCAGTTCGGGGCAGTCATGAGGATCTGTGGGACTACGTCCACGGGCCCCAAGACACACGTTTAAACCATCTGGAGGCATTCGTCAGACAGTTTCGCGCTGTTCATGTTAGTGTTTAACTTAATTTGTCGGTCAAGATCTTTTAGTTTGTATATTAATATTACGTTCTAAATTTGTTTTAGCTGTCGAGTATGACGCCGATCCCCGCTCCGTTCGAACAGGGGACACATGCGACGTTTGGCACCACATCCTATTCGTCAATCCCGGATAGTGTAAGTCACACTGAGTAACCATTATAGTTATATGTTAGTTCCTAAATTTGTGGGACTAATAATGATCAACGTCACGCAGGTCGGGATGTCGGGTGCAGGGGGATACACATTCCAAATGCCACCGTTTGTCACCACATCCTATTCGTCAATCCCGGAGAGTGTAAGTCACACTGAGTAACCATTATAGTTATATGTTAGTTCCTAAATTTGTGGGACTAATAATGATCAATGTCACGCAGGTCGGGATGTCGGGTGCAGGGGGATACACATCCCAAATGCCACCGTTGTCACCACATCCTATTCGTCTATCCCAGAGAGTGTAAGTCACACTGAGTAACCATTATAGTTATATGTTAGTTCCTAAATTTGTGGGACTAATAATGATCAATGTCACGCAGGTCGGGATGTCGGGGGCAGGGGGATACACATCCCAAATGCCACCATTTGTCACCACATCCTATTCGTCAATCCCGGAGAGTGTAAGTCACACTGAGTAACCATTATAGTTATATGTTAGTTCCTAAATTTGTGGGACTAATAATGATCAATGTCACGCAGGTCGGGATGTCGGGTGCAGGGGGGTCGTCGTTCATGGACTTCCTTGGCCTATCGGACGCAGACTATTACAGGCCGGAAATGCCGGGGTCGTCGTACGTCACACCGCCAGCTTCCACGTAGACTGTAAGTTATTTTGGTAGTTTTGGTTTAATTGTGAACATGATGAAATTGTACTTAAAACATCTAATAACTTAATTTTCAGTCGATGGGGTTGGGACATAACTTCCGTCAGCCGAAAATTTTCGAGGAACACTTCTCGGAGCCGGAAGATGACCCGATGGATGTTGTAGATCCACAGGCGAAGGTTGCATCCCCGTCTAGGCCGGTTCGGGAGACGAAACGTTCACACTATTTTGGTACCCCATGGACACGGCAAAAAAAGACCACACCACAACCTGAAAAGAAAGCAAAGGAAGCAGGAAAGAAAGTGGGAAAGAAGGGGGGAAAGAAAGCGGGAAAGGGAAAGATGGCTTCACCGGAGCGTCTTCCGGCCGAGGATATATTGAACATGTGCCAGACTGGTGTTTGGGCAAAAAATCACGTCGCTCGACCGCGACCCGAACAGGTAAGACGTATGATTAGGGACTATATCTTGTATTAAGATAAGGTCTCGACAAAGACCCAGAACACCATCGTCGTCCCTCATAAAAGGTAAGTCGAGAGTTCCTTACGACGCTCGACCATAGCGTCGCCCGATCCGCACGACTATTACATAAGGACATGCGACCTCGACCAAAGCTAACGTTCACCATGACCGTTTGTTAAGTGTTTAATGCACGAGTAAAAGCCATTAAGGAGCAACGACTATAACCGACGCAATCATTAAACAGCCGACGACCGTTTCCAACCGTTAAGGCCATTAAAGGAGCATTTATGGATGAAGCCAAGGACGCGAAGACTATAAATATCAAGCTCAAATCAACATTTCAGGACATCGAATATCCGACGATTAACAACCGAAGCAAAACTCAAGAACACCCGAAGTGAAGAACTTTCTCTCAAGTGATTGCTCTCGACGCACGACATCCGCTCTCGATCAGCAGTCTACATATTGTTTTCACACACGACATACACCTGTTTTACATTTCAAACACTTGTACTTTACATTTCGAAGCATTTCCTTCATTTGTATTGTAATCGTTGTACGATCGACACCAATATCCAAGGACATCGCCCCTGATTGGCGACCATAGTATAGCGACGACACCCACTGTCGTCCGTAGGTTTTTTCCTCGTTTGAGGTTTTTCCTGCGTCATCAAATCCCTTGTTTCTTTATTTTATTTATCGTTGCACGTCTCGTCGAAAGATTCTTTCTTTAGTTGTTTAAGTCCACATCGACCTTAAGTTGTCCCTTTGGTGCGATTTTTGGCATTAACAGTTTGGCGCCATCCGTGGGACCACATCTAGAGAAAATCCTCGACGAACGTGCATTCTACTAACAGTTTCTTGAAGTTTCTTCTATTTTTCTGTTGCAGGAAAATGGCAGCCCCTGGAAATCCGCAGCAAGCCGTCGCTCAGATGTACCAGGAGCTCGAGGTTGCCAGGAATCAACTCAATGCAATGGCAGAGCAGAATCGCAGAGCAGCTGAAGAGATCGTGCGGTTAAGGAATCCTTTTGGACCCCAGAATGGTCCTAGACCATTCATCCAGAATCCAGGTCCGGAACCAGGCCCGTCCGCACAGAATCAGCATCCAGGTCCATTCATGCAGAATCAGCAGCCGGGTCCGTTCATTCCGAATCCCCAGTCTGGGCAGATTCCCCCTCAGCACATCCGACCACCGCCCTTGAACAATGGATCCCAACCATTGCAAGGTGGCGCCCAACCATTTCAGAATGGATCCCAGCCGTTCTAAAGTGGTCCGCAACCTTTCCAGCAAGGATCGCAATCTTTCCAGCAGAGATCGCAACCAGTTCAGCATGGACCACAATCGTTTCAGAATGGACCGCAGCAATTCCACTATGGGTCGCAGCCATATTTTGTTCCATTCAACGGGGACACCAATGGTTCGTCGCATGGTAATGGCACTAGTCCAGGGACCAATCCCTTGACAGGGGCAAATCCTGATCTTAACGATCCCGTCGCCCAGCGTTTGAAGATGTTAGAAGACCAAAATGAGCGCGTCCTGTCCTTGCTTGCCAAGTTGCCTGGGGCAGCCGTGCCTGTCGACGTCGAGCCTCGCTCGGGGTATCAGGCGTCGCCCTTCATCGACGAGATCGCCACCGTCGAGGTCCCAAAAAAGTATAACATTCCTGCCTTCACTCCCAAGTATTCGGGTGTGACCGATCCAACCGAGCATGTCGCGCAGTATAAGCAGCTCATGTGGACGATCTTGATTCCACACATGTACCAAGAAGTATGCATGTGCAAGAGTTTCGGGGCGACTCTCACTGGTCCAGCTCTCCAGCGGTTGATCAATCTCAAACCCAAATCTATCGGGTCGTTCGCCGAATTGGTCAACCAATTCTCCCGGCAATTCGCCAGCAGACGTAAGATGGAAAAGCAGACTAGTGATCTGTACTATGTCGTGCAGAAGACCAATGAGTCTATTCGAAATTATTTCAATAGATTCAATGCCGAAATGATCAATATCCGTAATTGTGACATCAAAACTGCGATCGAAGCTTATAAGCGTGGTCTAGATGATAGTTCAGGTCTATATATCGATCTGACCAAGTATCCCCCAGAGACTTTCGAAGACGTCCGAGCTTGAACCTTAGCATATATGAGGGTCGAAGATGATGCCGCCTTTCGTCGCAAGCACACTGACGACAAGAAGTCGTTAGGCGTCAGAAAGCCAGAGTTCAAGACAAAGGCTGTTTCCAGAATAGAGCCCGCGCGCCAAATTTCAAATGTTCGTTTCAAGACGAAAGCAGAAGCCAAGACCGCGACTAAGTTCACTCAATACCCCAAGATATCCTCTTACGAATTCAAAGGGACCGCTAAGGACCTAGTCGAAGCTCTGGAAAGTTCCCAAGCGACCATTCGATGGCCAAAGAAGTCCGACCTGGACGATGCTAAGAAAGACAAATCAAAGTGGTGCGACTTCCACGTCGATCATGGTCATGCGACAAACGATTGTATCGCATTGAAGAAGGAATTAGCGTATCATTTCCCGAAAGGAAATCTCAAGGATATCATCGACGATGTCGCTATTCCAGCTAATAGCCATCGACCGTCGACTCCCGAGCATACAAAAGTTGTCAATTAAAATCCCCTACGCCATTGGGAATCCTGAAGATCGAGAATGAGTCAAAAACGTCGCTATGGTGCCCTGTCGTACGACGACATGATCAATCACAGACAGTATCTCATCGGATCGTCGTGTCGTCCTGTCATTTAAAATCTATCTTTCTTTCCGAAAAGAATAGGATAATAAATGACAGGGGGGCAATACCCCATGAAGGAGAAAGGTATGATTTCTAACTCTTTTCCATACAAATTTTTCTCACAAACAGCGACTGACTTAAGCATCAGAGGGTCGTTGGTGAGCCAATGACCAACCCTCGACATCGTTTTATCGCAGGATCGCACGACATAGACAATCAGGTCCATGACTTGATTACACCTTACAGCTAGTCGAACGACTTGGTCGCACGATCGCATAGACGGCTTCGCAGCCTGAGCTTCTTAACTTAGAAAAAACTTCGCGTTTTGAATAAATACCTTAGTCGTGTTTGATTGGCATACATTCTAAATGAATGCCTTATTTTTTTCTTTCTTATACCCTGTATGGATGCTTTGATCGCATGTTCTCGTATTTTATAAGTACGTTGGTCGCATGATTTCCTATGTATCTTACATTCCATCGATGCGATATTTGTTTACCAAATATATGAAAACACAAGTTCAAACAAAAAGTGCATTTACTGAAAAGATCGTCAGGTACACGCTCGACCATCAACAGTCGAGCAGCAAAACAAACAAAATAAAATTCCTAAATTAAAGGAGGAGCATCCATCGCATTCATGCCCGAAGTCCCATCCTGAAGGCTTTCACCTGCCACCTCCTCCTCAGCGTCCTTCTCATCGTCCGAGTCAAGATCCCTCTCGGTCCCGACGCCATTCAGATAGATGTCCAGCTCCTCCTTCGCCGAAGCAAGAGGGTCTTTCCCCAGCAAATGTCGTCGCATGATCGCCGCCCGAGCAGTCAGACGAGCTATGGCAAAAACCGACTTACCCTCGTCCTTTGCAGCTTGCACTTCTTTCTCCAAACTCTCTACCTTGGATTTATAATCCTCGGCCTCTTTCGAAACAGCAGCCAAGGATTCCTTAATCTTTTCCACCTCCTCCCTTTGCTTGGCAGTTATGGACAAGGACTGCGTCAAGCGATGGCTAAGATCCTCCTTCGCATGATTAACGATCTCCATATGTTTTAAAGCGTCAGCAAGACGCTTCGATAGATCCTCCGTGCGACCAGTAGCATCGTTTGCTCGATCCAATGCTGCATTCTCTCTTTCGCGCGCAGTAGATAAGAGATCTTTCACCTTCACGGTTCCACTTCGCAAGGCCAAGGAAGCTTGAAGTGCCTGCGAAATCATAAAAGACATACATCATTAGTAGACAACGACAACGACAACGACAACGACAACGAAGTCTGGGCCTAGACAAACTAAGTCTTGAAAGAAAGACTTACCATGAACACCAAGCCGGCTATATGGGCACCCGTCTCCTCGATAGGAAAACCCTCAAAACGCTCCCTGATAGATGGAAGCAGGAATTTATCCAGGTGCGAGAACAGGTTCGTCCCGTCTAGGACATTACCTGTCATAAAGTCCGACGGCAGCGTAAAGTTGACCGTCGTGACCTTCTCCCCTCCCGTCGTGTGTTCCTTGCCCTTGTCGGTTGACAAAGGATTCGACGCGGCAGACGGGGACTTCACCATTTTCGCCGGATGCGCAGAACTGATGGGTGTAGCTGCAATCACCTTCTTGGGAGATGCGACCCCTACCTCTTCGGGTGTAACGACTCTCGACGAGTCATTAACCCCTGCCGACGACTCTCTCGGAGCCGTCGTCCTCGTCTTCTTCGGAATTTCAGGGCCAGCAGACATGGCTTTTAGCCTCTTCTCTCTGCCCTGACGAGCACGCTCCAGCTCAGCTGCTCTCTTAGCAGAAACATTCAACACTTTAGGTTGAGACTCTCCTGGAAAAAAGGAATGTTACAAAGCACACAAAGGAAAAAGACTCGAGGTAACATAGGAAGAAAAGGAAAGTAAAACTTACCCGTCATCCCTCTCCTTCCTCTCGACTTATCTTCTTCCTCTTCTCTTCCTTTCTCTTCACACTTCTCTCCCTGATTCTCTCCTGAAGATTCTAAATCATCGTTATCCGCCGAGTGTCGCACGACGAAAGACCTCTCGGCGACTGTTAATGCCAAAAATCGCACCAAAGGGACAACTTAAGGTCGATGTGGACTTAATCAACTAAAGAAAGGATCTTTCGACGAGACGTGCGATGAGGGAAAAAATAAACGAGACAAGGGATTTGATGACGCAGGAAAAACCTCAAACGAGGAAAAAACATGCAGACGACAATGGGTGTCGTCGCTGCACTATGGTCGCCAATCAGGGGCGATGTCCTTCGGTACTGGCGTCGGTCGTACGATGATTACAATACAAATGAAGGAAATACTTCGAAATGTAAAGTACAAGTGTTTGTTGTGTGAATACAAAGTGTAAATAACTGTTGGTCGAAAGCTGCTGCCGTGCGTCGAGAGCGATAACTTGAGCTTTCCTTCGAGTGTTCTTGAGTCCGTTGTGGGATTCTGGACTTTAATACTTGATTTCCAGAGTTTGATTATTCTTCTTTGTGAACTTGGATGCTTTTCTCTGCTGTTCGGTAATATTCGCTGATGATCGTTGATGTGTATCGGATTTTTCTGATGTTCCTTGAAATGAGGCTTTAGCTTGACTTTTATAGTCTTCGTGCCATTAATTAGCTCCATTAATGATTTGATCAACGGCTGGAAACGGTCGCCGGATTGATTATCCATAATGCTCTTCGTCCGTTACGGCTGCTTGCTGTTAATGGCTTTGACTCCTGCATTAAATACTTAACAAACGTAACAGACAAGGTTAACGTTAGCTTTGGTCGTAGGTGCAATGATCTTACGCGATGGTCGTACGGGACGGACGATGCTATGGTCGAGCGTCATGGGAGACGTACGACTTACCTTTTACGGGAGACGGCGGATGTTTTCTGGGTTCTTGTCGAGACCTTATCTTAATACAAGATTTGGATTATAACGTGCGTCTTACCTGCTCTGGTCGTGGTCGTACGACGTGATTTTTTGCCCAAACAGTTTGCCCCCAAAATTTGAAAGAAGGATGGAAAATTCGAGTTTAAATTTTGTCAATCAGACGCGTGAGAAAATAAGACAAGAGTTAGAAATTACCTCCATCGCCTTGGAACCAGACTGGTCCGTTTCTAACTGAATGGGAAGTTGAAAAGGGAACGAGGTCGTGACGTCATGATGACACACGATTGTGCTTACCAGCTGTCGATGACAGGTGTCGACGATCCATGCGGTCATACGAAGGGACGAGAGCACGCAGTGATCATCAAAGGGTTCGACCTGACATGATCGACTGCATAAATAAAGATTACGATGGATCTTTTCTTGGCGATTTCCGCTCGATTAAAACTTGCAAGAATCTTTGACCTAATTTAAGTTTTTCTGAGATCATATAAGATACGACCCTCCAGTTTGCGTATGCGTCGCAAGTCTAGCGCTAGAAAGCCTAGAAAAAACTGGGATATCTAGGGCCTTTCAGAAGTGCAAATCAATTTAACGGGGCTGGCAATGTCGACAGAGCCTAGAAGCACCATTAAAAAAGAAGAAGATCTCGACGACTTTAGAGTGTAAAGCCCGTATCCCGGTATGTAATTTCTTTTATTAATTCTTTTCTTTTAAGTTTGATTTAATGTGGTTTCCGTTAACGGGGTTAGTCGAGTTGGACCCAATCGGTAAAAATGTCGGAATTTTGGTTAGTTGCGAGAAGGTTTAAGTTGAGGGACCATTTGTGTCAAGGGCCAAAACACACATTGGTTTCGGCCCATGCAAGTTAGAACCGAAACCCATGTTTTTAATTTGATCATTTTGGTGTCGTGTCTTGGAAGAAAAGTGAAGAAAAGAGAACAAAAAAAAGAAAACCTACCCTCCCCTTTTGTTTTGTCGTCGGCCGGAGAAACAAGGAAACCGAGAGAGAGCGTCGGCCGGAGTAAGAGAGAGAGAGAGACGCCGAAGAGAGAGCGAGAGAGTTCGCCGGAAAGAAGGGAGAGTCGCCGTCGTTTCTGCCGGAAAGGGTGGAGGAGAAGCCACGTCGAGGTAATCCCGTGTTTCCGTTCTTTTCGTTGTGTTCTTCTTCATCGGAAATTGGTAAACCACCACCACCACCGCCGCAACCACGGCTGCCGGCGGTGGGGCCGCCGCTGCGTGCCGCCGGGTGACGGCAGGAGGGGTGCGTACGTGTGCGGGTGTGTGGGTGTGTGCGGGTATGAGGTTGCGGGTAAGTCGGGTTGGGCGGTGTTTTGGGTGTGGTTTGGCCGGAAGTTTTTAACCGCCGCCGCCGCCAACGGCCGCCACTGCCGGAGGTGGCAGAGGGTGGTGCACAGGCTGCTCAGCCCTTTTAATCTTAATCAATAAGTCACAGCTAGTTCCAGGTCTGAATGCTTAAGGCATGGCTTAATGGGTTAAGAATTAAGTTAAGTTTCTTTTGTCATTTCATGTGAAAACGTTTTTCTGCCACTGTTTTGCGACGGCCATAACTTTTCCGTCGTAGCTCGGATTGAGGCGAATCCGGTGCCCACGGTTCACATTCTGTGTCGGGCACACTTTTCGTGTTTTAGCGGAAGTCCGGTTCGGCCTCTAGCTAGGCGTAAATTGGCTGTTTATACAGCAGGTCCGGAATGGACAGTTTCGCGTTCCGTCTTAAAAAAAAAGTCACAGTTTCTGCCACTGTTTTGGGAAAGCCATAACTTTTCATAGGAACGTCGTATTGGGGTGAAACCAGTGCCAAAATCTCCCATTCTGAGTCTAGTAAGTTTCTTATGTTTTGCGGAAAAACCAGTTCGGACCATAGCTAGTGTCAAACTGCTGTTTTGTACTGAAAGGTCCTGTTTTTCACTGTGCAGCAAGCCGGTTTTGTAAAATCCATAGTAAATTGTAGAAAAATCGTTAGAGCGCGTGAGATATGTCCCTGGAACCCTAAGACATAGAACTAACAGATTATGGAATAATAATTCTGGGTTGATGAGTTTAAGAGGGGTTAAATAGGTCCCGAACAGACCTGCGTTTTTAGAATAAAAGCTGGAATTTGTAACTTGTAATCTAGTAGTCGTGAATTTGGGCTAGGAGTTCGTGGTGACGTTTGATATCACTTATTTAGGTGGAAAAAAGGTGAGCTGGTGTTGGCCGGTTCGTGTTGCTGTTGAGGACATAAGCTTTGCTTTTGAGGTGAGTTCTCTCACTATATAGGATGGGAATTATATTTGTGTTGCTATAGTTCGAGTGTGTTGATTATGATTGTTTGTTGATATTATTGTGGTGTGGAATATATATATATATATTTGTGTGTATATATTGAACTGTGATTGATGTACTTCTTGATGGATGTTCCAAGAGGTATATGCGTTTGTATAATGAGTTGTGATTATATCTTCTTGAGGGTTGTTCCAAGAAGTATAAGGCCACTTCTTGATGGTTGTTCCAAGGAGTAGGTGTATTGGTATAATGAGTTGTGATTATATCTTCTTGAGGGTTGTTCCAAGAAGTATAAGGCCACTTCTTGATGGTTGTTCCAAGGAGTAGGTGTATTGGTATAATGTGTTGTGATTATGTCTTCTTGATGGTGGTTCCAAGGAGCATAACGATTATTATTAATCGTGTTATATATTTTCTTGATGGATGTTCCAAGAAATTTATGTGCTGGTATGTTTAAGGGTGATGCTGATATGATTGCGATCCTATGTAAGGATTGAATTCACTAAGCTTCGTGCTTACCCCTTCCCAATGTCTTATGTTTTCAGGTGCGCGTAGCAGTCGGGCATGACGGTACACACGGGCGCAAGGCGAAGATTGTTTAAATTGATTTTTAGTAAATGGGGATTTAATTATATAACTTTCCGCTGCTTAAACTTTGTTGACGGTTTTAAATAACGACGTTTATTCTTATTGTAATGGGATTTGTTAACTTTTGGTTTGATTATAATGAAATGTATCACTTTTAAAAAATTTAAATTCCTTGTAACTTTTGGGACGTTACATAGAGGTCTAGCGAGGATTCCCATGGGGATTACCGTAAGCAAGGATGGCAAGGTTCGGCCGGAAATGTGCCCCAAGGGGTACATTGTTATATACGAATACCCGTTCAAAATAGTCTTTCACTGGCCATATTCGCCTTTAGTCAAAGAGTTCATGTGTGAATTTGATCTTTCGTCGGGGCAACTGATGCCCCAGTTCTGGCGAGTTATCTTGATCATCGGACGACTTACCTCCAACTGGAATCCACCGATGAATTTGAGGGACCTTCTGACGGCGTATAAGGTCAAGAATGACAGGTACCGTCGCTATAGTTTGTTTTCAAGGTTCAAGGGTGATCGTACCCTGGTTTTAAACACTGCGGTCAACGACCGTGGATGGAAGAAGAGGTATGTATTCGTACGGGCGTCGACGCTGGACACTGATAGTGACTGGATTAGGGAGGGTTGGAATATGACGGGTGAGCCTTTGATTGTACGTTTTCATGTTATTCTGTTGCTCGATTATTTCTTCGACTGGTCTTCTTTTTTATGCGTAGATATTGATTTCGATAAGGTAGAGCCGGATGATGCTTCTCGGGCTAAGATCGAAAAGTTCTTGGAATTTAGTACTGAAGACCGGTCGTACGTCACGCGTCATTTGATAGACGAGGACGATGACACCGTTTTCTTGAGCGACAAAATGAGGATGGGTCGAGAAGAGAAAAAAAGAAGAGGAGGACTCTGAGAAGACTGAGGAGGAAGAGAAGAGCGAAGAACCAGAGGTAGAGATAATTGGTAAGTATCCTTTTGTCTTCCTTTCGCTTGACCTGGTTTTTCTCTGTTATGAATCGTCTAATTTCTTTCTTTTACCGTACAGGTGAATCTCAAGCACAGGCGGCATCTTCTGTTGCTAGGAAGATGGCCCAAGTCGAAGTAGCTCGCGAGGCGATGGAGAAGGACGTTTCGACAACTGGGTCGGGAGTCCTGAAGAGAAAAGAGGTCCCGATAGCCGGGTCGGGCCTCTTAAAGAGGACAAAGGTGTCCGTTCTGAGGGAACCGTCTTTGAAGACGGGTAACCCATCGAGGGTTGCCTTGTCCAGGAAGGCGAAGGCGTCGGTTGCTTTTGACATGACCGGCGCGAAATCTGTGGATACTGCGCAACTGGCGACGATGTCTCCCGTCGTCCTATCTGGCTCTTCATCGGCCGACAGGGGCAAAGGCGCAGAAGGGACCTGTGGGGGAAACGACGGTCAACTTTACGTTGCCGTCGGATTTTCTGGACGATAATGTCTTAGACGAGACGAAGTTGTTCCCCCATTTGGAAAAATATTTGCTTCCGTCTTTCAGGGAGCGTTTTGACGGGTTTTCTTTCGAGAAGAAAGAGTTCCATACAGCTGGACTCTTATTCTTGGTAAGTCTTTCTTTCAAGACTTGTCGTTTGTCGTTGTCGTTGTTTACTAATGCCGCTCATATTATGATTCTTCAGGCGTTCCAAGCTTCCCTGGCATTGCAAGCCGAAACGACGAATATAGAGGTCTCAACGGATTCTATTACCAAAGATGAAGATGCAGCATTAGCTAAAGAGAAAGCTGCTTTGGAGCATGAAGAAGCGATGTCGGTGCGCCTTGACCATGCTCTGGACGAATTGGATGCCCTCAGTCATACAAGAGACGAGATAAACTCGCGTTTGAAGGAGTCCCTGACTTTGATGCATGACCAGAGAGAGGAGCTGGGGGGGATGAAGGAATCCGTAACCGCGAAGAGGAAGGAAGTCGAGGGAATCAAGGCTAAGGTGATGAATTTGAAGAAGAAGTCTGATGGGTTGAAGGACGAAAATAAGTCTTTCTTTTCTTATGCTCGACTTACTGCGCGTGCGGCGGTTATGCGACGTCACCTGCAAGGCAAGGATCCTTTGGCTTCTGCGTCAGATGAGCTGCGTCTCTTTTATGAGAGAGTCGGGACCGAGAGAGATCTCGACTTGGATGACGAGAAGGAGGTTGAGGATGAGGTGGCTAACGAGGGTTTTCGGGATGAGGTATCGGACAAGGTTGTGATCGATGCTCCTCCACAACCTTAGAAAAAATGTATTTGTTTGTTCGTGCTGCTCGACCGTTAGTGGTCGATTATGTACTCGATGGCTTATATAATGAACGTAACTTATGCTTTATCCAAACCATGTTTAATTATGAATTTGAACATAGGACACATAGGAAATCATGCGACCGAGGCATACATTGTAATACGATGAGTAAAACAAATATGTGAACACGCGATTAAAGCATTTTCTAAGTTAAGAGACTTAGGGGTAAAATCGTTTAGACTCTGCGATCGTACGATTAGATCGTATAATGAGTTTGTATCGTATGCCCCTGTGGAGAAATGATCAAGTTAGAGACCTGATCGTTTATGTCGTTCGACCTTGCGATATTAAAGTCATATAGTAGACTTAATGATTACTGCCGTGCGATTCTGCGATAATCTGTCGTGCGATTCTGCGATAAAACGATGTCGGGGGTTGGTCGTTGGCTGGCCAACGACCCTCCGATGCTTAAGTCAGTAGTCGTTTTGTGAGAAAAAATCGTATGAAAAAGAGTTAGAGAACGTACCATTTCGACTTCTCTCTCTATTTGCCCCCTGTCATTTATTACCTAATTCTTTTTGGGAGGAAAAGATAGGTTTTAAATGACAGAATGACACAGAGGAATATTGTCCTGCGTTGACTATTTTGGCGTGCGACCGGGCACCATAGTAGACTTATCACGGTGAAAAATATATTAATTTAGGGATAGAAGAAACGAACCTGTCGAGAGCCTGATCTTGTGACTTTAGTTTATTTTCGCGGCTTCAAGGTAGACTTGTATCACTCACGAGCGACTTTTGGCTCGCTTTTGATCTCCTGGATTCCCCAAGGCGTAGGGAATTTCAATTGACAACTTTTGCATGCTCGGGAGTCGACGGTCGATGGCTATTAGCTGGAACAGCGACATCGTCGATGATATCCTTGAGATTTCCTTTCAAGAAATGATATGCTAGTTCCTTCTTCAATGCGATACAGTCATCTGTCGCATGACCATGATCGACATGGAAGTCGCACCACTTTGATTTGTCTTTCTTAGCATCGTCCAGGTCGGACTTCTTTGGCCATCGAATGGTAGCTTGAGCGGTCCTCAGAGCTTCGACTAAGTCCTTTGCAGATCCCTTGAATCCGTAAGAGGATATCTTGGGAACTGAGTGAACTTAGTCACGGTCTTGGCCTCTGCTTTCGTCTTGAAACGAACATTTGAAATTTGGCGCGCTGGCTCTATTCTGGAAACAGCCTTTGTCTTGAACTCTGGCTTTCTGACGCCTAACGACTTCTTGTCGTCAGTGTGCTTGCGACGAAAGGCGGCATCATCCTCGACCCTCATATATGCCAAGGTTCGAGCTCGGACGTCTTCGAAAGTCTCTGGGGGATACTTGGTCAGATCGATATATAGACCTGAACTATCGTCTAGACCACGCTTATAAGCTTCGATCGCAGTTTTGATGTCACAATTGCGGATACTGATCATTTCGGCATTGAATCTATTGAAATAACTTCGAATAGACTCATTAGTCTTCTGCACGACATAGTACAGATCACTAGTCTGCTTTTCCATCTTACGACTGCTGGCGAATTGCCGGGAGAATTGGTTGACCAATTCGGCGAACGACCCGATAGATTTGGGTTTGAGATTAATCAACCACTGGAGAGCTGGACCAGTGAGAGTCACCCCGAAACTCTTGCACATGCATACTTCCTAGTACATGTGTGGAATCGAGATTGTCCACATGAGCTGCTTATATTGCGCGACATGCTCGGCTGGATCGGTCACACCCGAATACTTGGGAGTGAAGGCAGGAATGTTATACTTCTTTGGGACCTCGACGGTGGCGATTTCGTCGATGAAGGGCGACGCCTGATACCCCGAGCGAGGCTCGACGTCGACAGGCACGACTGCCCCAGGCAACTTGGCGAGCAAGGACAGGACGCGCTCATTTTGGTCTTCTAACATCTTCAAACGCTGGGCGACAGAATCATTAAGATCAGGATTTGCCCCTGTCAAGGGATTGGTCCCTGGACTAGTGCCATTGCCATGCGACGAACCATTGGTGTCCCCGTTGAACGGGACAAAATATGGCTGCAACCCATAGTGGAATTGCTGCGGTCCATTCTGAAACGGTTGCGATCCTTGCTGGAAAGACTGCGATCCACCGTGGAGTGGCTGAGATCCACCTTGAGGTCCATTCTGAAATGGCTGCTGAAATGGTTGCGACCCCTGCTGGAAAGGCTGTGACCCTTGTAATGGCTGAGACCCATTATTCACGGGTGGTGGCCTTATGTGCTGAGGAGGAACTGTCCCAAACTGAGGATTTGGGTTGAACGGCCCTGGCTGTTGATTCTGCATGAACGGGCCTGGATGCTGATTCTGCGTGGATGAACCTGGATTCGGGACAAATGGTCTAGGGCCATTCTGGTCGAACGATCTTGGAATTGGGTTCTGCACGAACGGCCTAGGACCATTTTGAGGCCCAAGAGGATTTCTTAACCGCGCGATCTCCTCAGCTGCTCTGCGATTCTGCTCTGCCATTGCATTGAGCTGATTCCTGGCGACTTCGAGCTCCTGATACATCTGAGCAACAGCTTGCTGCGGATTTCCAGGGGCTGCCATGGTTCCTGCAATAGAGAGCAGAAAAAACTCCAAGAAACTGTTAGTAGGGTGCACGTTCGTCGAGGATTTTCTCTAGATGTAGTCCCACGGATGGCGCCAAACTGTTAATGCCAAAAATCGCACCAAAGGGACAACTTAAGGTCGATGTGGACTTAATCAACTAAAGAAAGGATCTTTCGACGAGACGTGCGATGAGGGAAAAAATAAACGAGACAAGGGATTTGATGACGCAGGAAAAACCTCAAACGAGGAAAAAACCTGCGGACGACAATGGGTGTCGTCGCTGCACTATGGTCGCCAATCAGGGGCGATGTCCTTCGGTACTGGCGTCGGTCGTACGATGATTACAATACAAATGAAGGAAATACTTCGAAATGTAAAGTACAAGTGTTTGTTGTGTGAATACAAAGTGTAAATAACTGTTGGTCGAAAGCTGCTGCCGTGCGTCGAGAGCGATAACTTGAGCTTTCCTTCGAGTGTTCTTGAGTCCGTTGTGGGATTCTGGACTTTAATACTTGATTTCCAGAGTTTGATTATTCTTCTTTGTGAACTTGGATGCTTTTCTATGCTGTTCGGTAATATTCGCTGATGATCGCTGATGTGTGTCGGATTTTTCGGATGTTCCTTGAAATGAGGCTTTAGCTTGACTTTTATAGTCTTCATGCCATTAATTAGCTCCATTAATGATTTGATTAACAGCTACAACGGCTGGAAACGGTCGCCGGATTGATTATCCATAATGCTCTTCGTCCGTTACGGCTGCTTGCTGTTAATGGCTTTGACTCCTGCATTAAATACTTAACAAACGTAACAGACAAGGTTAACGTTAGCTTTGGTCGTAGGTGATAAGTGCTCAATTTTGAGTACTTAAGCACTTACTTCTTTAGGTTAGATAGGACTTTTTCATTCTAAAATCCCAACTTTGAGTCTTTTTTATCTTGGTTTACTTTCTTGGAGCTAGGAATCATGGTTAGCTTGTTTTACTTTATTGGTAGGCTAACATAAGCATTTTTGGAAAAATCAGCCAAAACAGGGTATTGCTGCAGCATTGGAACAACAGGGATCTGGTGATCAAGGGGCTGAAGGAGACGGCTTAATGAGCTGGAAATTGATATTTTGTGATTGATCTGATATTTTGTAACCCCTGAAAACACTCTTTAGATTGTAATTGTAGTTTAGGTAATGGCTTAGTTTGGTATTGTACTTTTGGCTAACTAGTTGTACTATTTAGTTAGGCTTAGTTGCACTTATTTACCAAAGATGCTCCTCCCTTTTGTTATAAATAGAGGGGTTATCTAGCCTTTTGAGATATACTTTTTGGGAACTGATCTCACTCAGTTCTAAACCCTCTGTAGTTTTAATTCCAGAAATCTTCAAGTGTTCTTCCTTATCTTCAAATCTTCAAGTGTTCTTCCTTTAATTTTTCTTTGTTCTTGGATACACGTATGCATTGCTGCAGCACTGGGCGTATCCCAACTGCACATCTTACCTTCTTTAATGTTCTTGCATCTTATGTCTTATGTTTAATGTTCTTACTTTTCAGTATTTATTCTTGTTAGTCATAGATTTACATTCCATTTGTATTCTTGTCATTTATTGCTTATTTCTTACATTCTTGTCTTTACATTTTTAGTCATTTACTTTAGTTAGTTTTTACTTCCAAGTCATTTATTATTCCTTGCATCATGTTTACATTCCAAGTACTTTGCATTTACTTAGTTTCATTTATTGTTATGAGTAGCTAATCATTTAGCTTGGGTGTGAGACAAAGGGTGTTGTGATGACCAAAAGAAAGTAGGTATTTTTGTGGCAAAAATAAGGTTTTATTATTCCAACCCAAGTTCTCTCATGAAAACAAAATCCTTTGACAAATTGATCACTTTGATAGTGTTAAAGTGTCATGGACCTCGAGAGAGGCCATTGAATAGCACGTCAATTTGGATGACTTAAGGGGTTATATCGAGAGAGTGACTTGCAACGAGAGTTGTTACTTTTGTTTTCCAAAATGATTCATTCTTGATAAGTGGTTATTTTCTCAAAGGGTTAAAATGGAATAGACTTAGAGATAAGCTATTTAGGTGTATACAAACTTGGAGGCATGGGGGTTATATCGAGAGAGTGACCTTTAACAAAGAGAATTTGTTTTGCCATGTACTTTGAGAACGCCATTTCCATCGTTCCATTATCTTGGGTTCTGCTCAGAGATGAGATTGCTCTAGCTACTGGAATCATGGGATGGTGAGAATCCGAGAGGAACGTGTCTCAAAGTAGATAATAAAACTAGTTTTTGTCACTACTATGCTGCAGCATCACTGCAGTTTCATGCTGTAGTATTGTTGTAGCATTGGTCTGCTAGAATTTGGTTTATCATAACATCACAAGTCTTACACCCTTGCTTCTCTTTCATTATTGTTACTTAGAATCTGTGATAATCATCAACCAACCAATCAAAGATATTTTCTTCCAAATCATCTTCAGAAATGATTTCTTTCATCATACTTTTGTAGCAATTTTAACTCCAATCTCTGTGGGACGATAATCGGTATCTTTACCACTTTATTACTTGATAGACGACATAGTTCACATAAGTATACTTGCTTATGGGTTCTATTAGCACACGTCTGTAGGTGTATTCAAAGAAATTCACTCACCAGTAGGTGCAATGATCTTACGCGATGGTCGTACGGGACGGGCGATGCTATGGTCGAGCGTCATGGGAGACGTACGACTTACCTTTTACGGGAGACGACGGATGTTTTATGGGTTCTTGTCGAGACCTTATCTTAATACAAGATTTGGATTATAACGTGTGTCTTACCTGCTCTGGTCGTGGTCGTACGACGTGATTTTTTGCCCAAACAGCGACGCTAAATTCTAAAAACGAATTGATCTTCGCTTGAGAGTCAGCATCTGGCTTCACGACCTCGAATTTTATGGCTGTCAACATACAAAAAACAAGTTAAAAATCATATGTAAATCATCTACAGCGCACGCCAGATGAAATAACGAGGCTCACCCGACATATTCCGGCTCGTCCTAATCCACTCACTCTCAGAGTCAAGGGACAACTTACGCACGAAAACATATCGAGACTTCCACCCACGGTCGTTCACACCCGTCCCTAAGACCAAAACGCGATCGCCCTTGAACCTAGAATGTAAACTACATCGGTGACATCCGTCCATCTTGGCTTGATAAGCCGAGAGGAGATCATGTACATTCATGGGAGAATCCCATTTCTTAGTAGCACGCTCGATCACTCGTACGACTTGCCAGAACTGGGGCATCAACTGACTCGGTGCCAAGTCAAACTCTAACATAAACGCCTTGGCCAGAGGAGAAAAAAGGCCATTCGAAACCTATCTTAAAAGGGTATTCATAGATTACGATGTACCCCTCGGGACACTCGTTTGATCGGATCTGGCCTGGACGGATCAATTCGACCCATGCAGGAATTTTCGCTAACTTTCTAAAGTCCCAGAGGTCCGATGACTCTTGAATAACACTCTCAGGATCCCTCGACATTTCTAAACAAAATTTGCAGAAGTCGGAGAAATCGTACCTTACTTATAGGCGCGTTAATCCTCGAAGAAACCTAACCAAGTCAATGATTTTCACAAGTTCGGAAGATATCAGACAAAGAATGGCAAGGAAATCACAGCACAAAACTCTTCAAGGGCGAAATAAGGAAATGATCCGTCAAAATCCCTATTTAGACCGAAAAACAGGGTTGGATCGAATCCCTGGATGATTTCCGCGCGTCCCCGATCTTTTTGCATACCCTCACAGATCTTCGACACCTGTCCTCGACAGCTGGTAAGCATCATCGTACGTCAGCATGACGTCATAACTTTTCAACTTCTCGTTCAGTTAAAGGCGAACCGGTCTAGTTCCACGACAACCAGGTAAGTCCCTCAACCCATGTCATAAGTCTAAGCGTTCGACAAGTAAAATTTAAAACTTAAATTTGACATTCAATTTTCAAATTTTGGGGGCAAACTGTTTGGGCAAAAAATCACGTCGCTCGACCGCGACCAGAACAGGTAAGACGTATGATTAGGGACTATATCTTGTATTAAGATAAGGTCTCGACAAAGACCCAGAACACCATCGTCGTCCCTCATAAAAGGTAAGTCGAGAGTTCCTTACGACGCTCGACCATAGCGTCGCCCGATCCGCACGACTATTACATAAGGACATGCGACCTCGACCAAAGCTAACGTTCACCATGACCGTTTGTTAAGTGTTTAATGCAGGAGTAAAAGTCATTAAGGAGCAACGACTATAACCGACGCAATCATTAAACAGCCGGCGACCGTAACGGACGAAGATCATTACTCCGGCGACCGTTTCCAACCGTTAAGGCCATTAAAGGAGCATTTATGGATGAAGCCAAGGACGCGAAGACTATAAATATCAAGCTCAAATCAACATTTCAGGACATCGAATATCCGACGATTAACAACCAAAGCAAAACTCAAGAACACCCGAAGTGAAGAACTTTCTCTCAAGTGATCGCTCTCGACGCACGACATCCGCTCTCGATCAGCAGTCTACATATTGTTTTCACACACGACATACACCTGTTTTACATTTCAAACACTTGTACTTTACATTTCGAAGCATTTCTTTCATTTGTATTGTAATCGTTGTACGATCGACACCAGTATCCAAGGACATCGCCCCTGATTGGCGACCATAGTATAGCGACGACACCCACTGTCGTCCGCGGGTTTTTTCCTCGTTTGAGGTTTTTCCTGCGTCATCAAATCCCTTGTTTCTTTATTTTATTTATCGTCGCACGTCTCGTCGAAAGATTCTTTCTTTAGTTGTTTAAGTCCACATCGACCTTAAGTTGTCCCATTGGTGCGATTTTTGGCATTAACAACTGGTAACCTCCCAAGCCTGGTATTCATCCCTTTCCTCAACCTGGACATCACCCCCTCATTTTTCAAAGTATTGTTGGCAGTTGACCCTTTGGAGTCTGAATTGGAGGATGTGGTTAGTATTGAAGTTTAACTATAGTCATATAATCAAATATATTTATATTACATGTCTAACCATCTATTTTTTGTGTATAGCACATCGATTGTTGGGTCGGCATTCTCCAACGTTCCCGTCTACCAGACACGAGGTGGACCGTGATGCACACTACTTTTTTTCAGTTCATGGTGCTTGAACTCAAGGTCCCGCCTCCGTGGCTAACTCATGCAATGGCATGGAAGGGGTGAATTGGCAGTTCCTCGATACGGTATGTAAATCGTTTTACTCTTATTTTATTTAAGTTGTTTGGTTGCTAACTAAGTTGTCTAATATTGTAATATTTCAGGTGTACATCCCTATATGAATTCATCCTAAACATTGGCTGCTCGGAGTGTTTGATCTTCCAACTATGGTGATGACCATATATGACAGCGACGCTGCCAATCTCTTCAAAGACGCTATGGATGAGCAGCTTGCCAGATTTAAAGTTGTGCTGACGGACTTCTTTAGCCGGATCGGGGATGTGCGTCGTCGCGAATGGTCAGTGAACTTCCGTCACATGTTAGCCAAGAATGCACCACAGCAGAAAGGGATGAATGCAGATTGCGGTGTCTGGGTATGCCGTAATGCCAGCATGTTGATTAATAACGATGTGGTAGATTTACACCCTTCCCGCACCGAAGATGAGGCCAGGGAATTTCGCGTACATATGGCGGAGTCCATTTATGCGCATTGTCAAACACAACAACATTAGGTTGTTTATGTAACATTAAATAATTGTTATTTTTAGTGTTAACTTATTTTGTTAAAGTATTGTGATTGAAGTTATAATTTTGTTTATTATTTTGTTAAAGTATTGTGATTGAAGTTATAATTTTGTTTATTATTTTGTTAAAGTATTTAACTTGGAGCCTAAATAGTGTGACAAAAACAGTAAAAACATGCAACAACACTTTACTCTCTCTTCCTATGTCGGACACATTCCCACACCCATTTGGTTTTTGCTAATTTCATCCAATTACTCAACTTTGAGTATCGATATCTCATTCACACATACTCCGTTTTGGACGCATTATATATCGTTTTGAACCTCTCATATAGGAGAACATAAACCTACTAAGAGTTAGTTATATATAACATATATATATATATTTAAATGTGTCCAAAGTTTAGTAAAACCCATATTTTTACTAAAATTTTCCAACACCTAGTAAATAGGTTTATGAAACTTGCGGTAATCCTAATACAGAGCAGAATTCCTATTACAGTCATATACAACAAACAATGAGAAAGTTCAATAATGTGACCGCATCCAAAGGTGGTCAAGGAGATTAGGAATTGATCCCAAAGGAACTGGATGATCCATGTTTCATGCTACTGAGTGAACTCAATGAACCGGCGAAGGGGTTTTTGTTAAATGGAAGTCTTATTGTCGAAGTCGAGTTTTCTTTGTAACTAGTACTGTATTGGTTCTTGTTGTCTGGAAGTGATTCATATGACGCAAAAATTGGTATTATGTAATGTAGAACAGTATCTATATTATAGAAAATTGCATTTGATAGTGCCATATAAATCTGATCTAAATTCTCATTAATTAGTTATGTTTAGCTTCAATTCAAAAAAGTTGGAAAATAAAATGTTGATGAAACTGATAATATTTGGTAGGCCCGTTCCCCAAGAATTGTTATATATTGTAGTTACTTTTTCAGTCGAATCTTACAGGCTCTTTTCAGACGAATCTTGCAGTGAACTATTCAGACGAATCATGCAGGCAACTTTTCAGACGAAATCTTTGACCATATCCACATCCCTGATGAAGAACATACATTTTCACGGCTATAAGTAGATGGCATGATGAAGTAGTAATTCACAACTTGCTATCTATCTTTTATACATTCTTTTACACCGTTTACAAACATTCTCTTGCTTTTCTTAACACTATGGATGGAGGTTCAAGATCAAGGGGGAACAGGTCGGCGAATGGGGCTGGAACTTCACGTTCGGCAGCCTACCAACCACTGAACGATGGAGCTCGTCGGAGTACCTGGAAGGTACCGAAAACAGACGGGGAGTGGAGAAACCATGGGCGAACTGCGGCAGATTATCCATTCACGGCTGGGGAGGCAGAAGACTGGGAGATGGCATGGGAGAATTACCACTTCGATAATGACAGGAAAAGCCCACCAATGTATCATTGTACCCAGCCGACGGGTCTTCCACAAAGTCAACGAATTACTCCCTTAGTGCAAAAATCCATTGATAAGGCGAACGCCGATATCGAAAAGGTAAAAGGTATGTGGAACCATAACAGGGGGATTCAGCAGGGGAAAATGGAGTATCTAGCGGAGAAGAAACGAGAACTGGCCATGGCTAAGGCTCACGTTCGGGAGGTGCAACGACAAATTAAGGAAGTAGAAGAGGAACTACAAGAAATCAAAGACGACTACACGGGAATGGAGGATGTCATCAAGGAAAAGGTTGACTTCATCACCGGAATCCAGGACGCATTCCAGTCATAGATTTCTTTGTTTACCTGCACTGTATCCGTTTCGGTTGGGAAGATGATTTGCAATAACTGATCTTTTAATTAATTTGCTTATTAAATAACTTAAAATGGGGAAAACATTTTCTTTAATTAAGTTCTATATTAAATACATTAAAATGGAAAGAAACAATACATTAAAAACCTCAACTACATAAAATGATAACCTAAAAACTACAGGGACCAAAAATGTAATTTTTTTACCCCAAACTTGAGGGGCCAAAAACGTAATTTCGGCTTACCGCGGGGTACCTCCGCGGGCAAGGGCCAAATCTTTCACCGCGGGCATAGTTGAGGGACTCCGCGGGACTTTTGGCCAAAGGGTTGTGACACGTGGGCGTGGGCCGGCGATCGCGGGACCCACCGCGGAAAATTTGGGTATTTTGGTGAAGTGGACGAGATTTTGGGTATTTTGGTAACTCAGGGTCAAATTGTGGGTATTTTAATTAAATTCCCTTTTAAAAACACGTTTTAAAAACACGTCTAAATGTCTAATATACGATCTGTCTTGTATCCCTTTTATTTTAAAACAAATTCTCTCTAATTTATTAAAAATACTGAATTAAAAATCAAACTTTTTATAAAAAAAATATTCAACTTCACATAGTCTTGATTTCATGATTTTAAATAATAGTTATATTTTATTAAAATATTAATTGATTTATCATGCAAAAATATTTTTAGAAAAAGATTACGTAAAATAATAATAATTCAATATCATTGATGAAAATAAATAAATGAAGATCATTTATCTTTCCTTCCATTAAGTTAGGGGTGTTTGCGGTGCGGTTTGCGTCAAATCACAAGCCGTATTGCATATGCAGTTTGAGCATTTTTCCAAACTGCAATTCATAAACCTCAGACCGCACCGCAAAATGCAGTATGGTACGGTGTGATTTATACGGTTTGTACCTATAGCACTTTATGTCTATAATCCAAAATAATTATAAGTTTACAGATACATTATAAAATCAACAATAAAGTGACCATAGTCCAAAAAATTAAAGAGTTTCGGTACACATGATTCTCAAATAATTATAACTATAAAAATACATTATAAAATCAACGATAAAGCGTACGTAGTCCAAAAAAACAAAGTTTCAATGCACTCGATTTCCAGATACATATTGCACAATTAAAAATAGTCTAAAAATGAAAAAAAAAACAAATACATTCCGAGTTTTCAACTTTTGGAACTTGTCTATGATAAATTGGGCTTATTTTTATGAGAGGCGGGAGAAAGCAGATTATATAAATTAGGCTTGTTTTTATGGGGATGAGAAGGGGATAACTCAATAAACATTTTAAAAACTAATCATAAGCTAATACATGAAAAAATGGGTGAGAAGGTGCCACTGCACCTTCCGGTATTAAGAGCATCCACACAAGTCTTGCAAGGTCCCTTGCAAGATGACATGGCATGCCGTGTGGCTTGCAAGGCCTTGCAAGACAACATTCATCTTTCTAAATTAGAAAGGTCGTTCACAAAATAGATATATTAAACAAAAGCATTTTTTGATTTAATTAATTTGTTTGTTTGTTTAAACATTATCTATTAATATTATAATTTATTAGTTTAGAAAGAAGTTTGGTCTTGCATGTGTGTGGAATGTGTCAGGATCGATTCTTAACAAGAATTAAACTTCTTAGAAACATAATTTAGAGAATCTTGCGGAATAGAACTCTAAATCAATTAAAGAACAATCAACAGAATTCAATACACTGTATATATCAAACTGTATTGCTCACAAGCTTTACACCAAACCTCAATCTTGATGAACAGATCTCACCAAGACGACTTCTACTTCTCTAGAAATAGGGTTCTTACACCTTGAGGTTAATTCTCTCTTGAATCAATATCGAATTCTATTTCACACGTATATTAACTCGTCTATCATCTATCGTGTATATTCTAATAGCTATCTATCAATACTATTTATACAAAAGTAATTACAAGATAACTATCAAAAGTAAATTGATCTTCTGAATCTTCGTTAAACATATCTTGATCAATTCCTCCTTTGTCTCCAAAAGTATCGCATCCCAAACTTATCAAGTCAGCAGTATTAACCTTCATTCTTCATGAGCAGTACTAACAGATATTCAATTATGCACCAGCAGTACTAACCTTGTCTAGCAGTAGTAACTTTGTCTAGCAGTAGTAACTTCGTCTAGCAGTAGTAACTTCGTCTAGCAGTAGTAACTTCGTCTAGCAGTAGTAACTTCGTCTAGCAGTAGTAACCTTGACTTGCAGTAGTAATTTGGTCTAGCAGTACTAACCGTGTATACGCAGTAGTAATCTTGCCCAGCAGTATTAACTTTCTTCTGGCAGTATTAATGTAGACTTAGCAGTAGAAATCATGGACTAGCAGCACTATCCATACTTAGCTCATTTTCAGTTCCCAACAATCTCCCCCTAACTTGACTTTTAGGAAAAGAAGTCAAGTTCTTCAAATGATGCTACCAAAACTTAGTCATCATATACGCATAGATCAGGACTTAAACCTAGACTCTGATTTACAATCCTTCTTACCAAGAATCTTCCCATAGCAGAGTCTTTGTTGCAGACCAATTTTACATGTAACATCCCTTTCAGTCTTTTCATGTAGTGTTTGTAGATTTCATCCACCAGATAATACTCCTGATATGTGTTGTCAATTGATATAACATACACTCCACAATTTTCATAGAGCATCCAGTGGGTTACTGCTTGAAAAGGTCTTGCTGTTATGTGCTGAACTACTTCTGGTCTGAACATTAGGCATAGGTATTCTAACACCATCTTTGTGATAGACATACCTCTTTCTGTCAACATGTTACCATAGATCTGCATGCCTACTTTGAACATCTCTTCCAGGTCAGATCTTGAGCATCTTCTTATAAATTGTCCCCATGTTCTGTAGACTTCAAACTGCCCATCAGCTCTCTTGAGTCTGATATACTCCTTTCTCTCATCTATCAAAGTATCCCAGTGACTGATTTCAGGAGGTTTTGAATCTAATGGAGTCACTTTGATTGGTTCAGTATCAACCATAGTGATGTACAAGTCACATTGTTCATTGCTAAGTGATTGTGCATTACTGGATTGACCTGTCTTACTATCTCCTTGTCCTTCATCCTTGGCAACTTCTTCCTTTTCTTTCTCTTCTACCACTGGTTTCTCAACAGGTTCTACCCTTTGCTTCTTTACACACTTCTTTTTAGTAGCCACAGACTTTGTTCTCTTTCTGCTGAAAACCATCTTTGCATCCTTAGTTTCCAACTGTTTCTTGGCAGTTGGAGGTGTATCATGTTTGGCTTTGATTAAAGCCTCTGCAACCTCCACTTCTTCTACTGTAAGCTTCTCTGTTACTGTTTCAGCTTATGTTTCTGTTACTGCTTTCTTTGTAGATTGAGCAGCATTAACTGTTTCTGCTGCTTGCTTAGAGTCAGCAGCATTAACAGTTTCTGCTGCTACTTCAGTTTCAGGCTCTTTCTCTGTTACTGCTGCTTTCAAGATTTCTATTACTACTTCTTGTATGATTTCTGCTGCTTCATGAACATTTGCAGCATTAACAGTTTCTGCTTCAACTTCAGTTACTGCTTCTTTTAGAACTTCAGTTACTGTTGCCTTTACAGTTTCTGCTTCTTTAACAAGCTCTTCCACCTTTTCTGTCTCCCCCTTATTCTGTGCACTGGACTCCCCCTTAAACTGTGCATTATCAATTTCCATCTCAGTCTCCATCTGAACTGTCTCCCCCTCAACTTGTAGACCCTTCATATTCAGTTATGCTTCTGATTCTGACTCTGACTCCCCCTTTTTGGGAGCATCATCAGTTGGAATTCTTCTTCTCAGCACAAATCTTGCCTTTTTCTTTCTGTGCAACAACTTGGTGACCATCTTCTTGAGCTTCTCAATTTGAGACTGTTGGTAGGTGACCACAGTCTTCAGTTGCTCAATCTCCTTCTTCTGTGCCATAACATCCAAGTTGACATTTTCAATGGTTTCCATCAATTCATCATAGTTATATCTATCCTCACCTTGTTTAGAAGTGTTTACCTTCTTTAAAGGATCACTGGAAGTAGCCATCAATTCCTCTTTGTTATGTCTATCCTCACCCTTTTTAGAAGTTTTTACCTTCTTTAAGGGATCCTTGGAAGTTTTAGCAGAAGCCTTCTGCCTAGCAGAAGCACTGACTGCCCCCTTGGTTTCTTGGCACCTGGGTCCTCCTAATGATTTCTCATTTAGAGTTGCCATGGGGAAGGTCTTATTTATGTTACCACTGTCCTTCTCTGTGCTAGCAGAAGTAGTGGCAGCCTTAGCACCCATATGCTCATCCTTCTCCTTAGAGAGCACCTTCTTGGGGTTGGGAGACACCCCTGTGGTTTCCCTGTTGATATTCTCAATTGGAGAATGCTCCAACTGAGGGCTTAAAGGCTTAGGGCTCTGAGTAGGTACATCAAGGGAAGGAACCTTGTGCACCTTTCTTCTTTGAAACTTGTTGGATAAAACAGGAGTGGGCTTTTGAAGTATGTGCTGAGGGATATTTATAGTGAGTGAAGATAGGGTTTGGTCATCAGTGGGATGATCTAATGAGGGCCTTGATCCTGATGCCATACCTTCAGAGGGGTGGGACACAACCATCATTGTAGAGAACAATGGTGTGTCAACTCCTTCCGAGTTCCTAGGAAGTCTTTTCATATTTGAAAAAACCTTCCCTTTAGGGGATTTGGGTACATATACCTCAGTAAACTGAGGTAAGTCCATCAATTCCTTGTTAATAACTTCTTGCACAAACCTTGGATACATGTAAAAGCTCTTTTTGGATTCCAAGTTTGACACAAGATCAGATAAAATCATTTGGGAGAAATTGAACTTTCTGGAAGTGGCCAAACATACCAGAGCATAAGCAGTGGTACTACTGAACTCACTCCATCCAGTTGTTTTCTTTGAGATGCAGTGCATAAGGGTATGAACAAGAAATCTCCATTGGTTGAAAAATTTTGACTTGTAGAATTTAAAAACACCAATGGGACCTTCATACCCCATTCTTTGTAAAGTCGAATATAGGTCATCGGAAGATAGAGAGGTTATACCTGAGGCATCATCCAAGTGAAGAGAGATGCGAATAACCTCCTCTGTGACTTTCAAGGATTTATCACAAACCCTTGTTCGAATGGTTTTCTGCCCTTCTTCGAAACTAACAGTGGCATTCTCCCAAAATTGCGTCTGATGTTCGATATAGATGGTTGGGCTCACCGTTAGGGCATAGGAGATGTGCGAGGATTTAAGAAAATCGACGATATCGTGGAATCCCGCAGCTTGTTTCGGCTTCTGAAGCATGGCTATTTCATTGTGCTCATCAACAAACTCCATGATTCCTGAGGATTCTTGAAAGAAAAACACAAAGATTCTGGGGAGAATAGGTTAGAACGAGAGAGAAGAAGTTAATGCGAAGAGTCGTTATGAACTTTGGCGGGCAAACAGGGGTATTTATTGCAGTATTTGCCCTAGATTTTCAAAAGCAGTATTAACGACATAAGCAGTATTAACTGCGAGGCAGTATTAACTACACAAGCAGTATTAACGACTGAGCAGTATTAACTACACAAGCAGTGTTAACTACTGAGCAGTATTAACTACACAAGCAGTATTAACTACTTGAACACAGGCAGTAGTAACTCTGCACTGGCAGTAGTAACTCTGCACTTTGCATTACTAGTCAAATCCTCAAATGTCATCTTACCTTCTGACACATCACCTTTACCACTTCTCTTACCTCCTGCAGGATTATTTCCAAAAGTAACATGTCCTCCATCAATCTTTTTGAAATTTTTGAAGGCAGGCCATGTTACCTGTCATGTGCCTAGAGCAACCACTATCAACATGCCAAATGCTTCTCCCCTTAAGCTGTTGATTGCCCTGCACATTAGATAAAACAGTTAGTTTTTGTTAGGGACCCAAGCCATAGTGGTCTTGGGTCTCCCTTGATCATCAAAATACTTACATTCTGTTTTGATGAGCTTGTCAAAGTGAGGAACATCAGTGCTTGAGTACTTTGTTTTGATGATAGGTCTAGAAGCAGTACTAACTGATGTAGAAGTACTAACTTTGTTAGCAGCACTAACATTGTTAGCAGTATTATCTTTTAAGGAGGCATTAACAGTGTTAGCAGCACTAACACTGCTTCCAGAAGTACTAGCCTTCTCAGCAGTATTAACTAACTTAGCAGTACTAACACTAGAAGCAGTATTAATTGTTGAAGAGGTACTAACTGTGTTAGCAGTACTAACACTGCTAGCAACATTATTGCTTCCTGCAGTACTAACATTGTTAGCAGTACTAACTGAGTTGGCAGTATTATCATTAGTACCTTTAGGCATCCATACTCTAACACTTTCTGTTTCTGCATTTTTCATGTGGCTTTTGGTTTTAACTTGTTTCTTTGCCACAACTTTCCTCACAGACTTTTTATAGCCACCATTCTTTCTGTAACCACCAGGTTTTTGAAAAGATCTTTGAGCATTAAACCTTTGGTTAACAGGATTGAAATAACAGTGTTTGGCTAAATGATTTAGCTTACCACAGATGAAACAAGGTTTTGGCCTGTTAATTCTGTTCAGATCAACTCCTTGTCTCATAGCCCACTGGTTATTCCAATTTCTTTGATTACCCCTTTTGTTATCATGTTTTTGGGGCTTAAGCTCTTGAGATTTCTTACAAGAACAATGTTTACAGGTATTGGGAGCCAGAACTGTGGTCTGTGTGTAATGGACTCCCTTTTCTGTTTCTGTCCTTTTCATCCCATTGTTCTTAACTCCCTCTTCTGTTTCAGTCCTTTTTATCTCATTGTTCTTTCCCCAAGGATCTCCATCTTTCTCATTGGTCACAATTTCATTGTCTAAGGGAACCTTACTACTAACACTCTTATTCTTCTTAGATTCTTCCTTCTCTGTTTTATCCTTAACTACAACTTCTTCTTCACAAGGATCTATATTAATCTTTAATTCAGGATCCTTCCTATCCTTGGTCTCTAACAAATCAGACTTAGGAGGTATGTAGTTGTTATTGTAGGGTGGAGGTGTGGCATTGTACCCTATCCCTACTTTCATCTTGTCATGGATTTGAGCCTTAATGATGGTATCCATGGTTTTAGAAGCACAGGTAAACTTTTCAACATCAAGTTTAACCTTCTTAAGCTCTTCTTTTAATTTCTCATTCTCCTCCCCAGACACTTTCAGCTTAATCTCATACTCATTCTTCTCCCACTTCCAATAGTTAGTATCATAGGAGTGTTGAAGTTCATTAGCTTGAAAAGCTCTAATCTGTTCCTCAAACCTTTCTACAATCCTAACATAATCTTTCACATCTTTCTCTAGCCTCTTAAGGTTATCACACATACCCTGATTGTGATCCCTATATCTTTTAACAGCATCAATGCAAGCTTGAGAACAGAGTTTAGATTGTACCTCAGTGGGAATATCAGATACTTCTGCCATAAGAGCTTGATTCTGACAGGCTTCCTCAGCTTGATCACTCCAATCAAATCCCATTCCTTGTTGAGAAACAAGGGCTTGAGAGGAGCTTCTGTTTTGGTTTCCATTTTGAGCCTGTTGATGTGATCCTCCACTTCTGCATTCTCTGGCAAAGTGTCCCATCTTGTGACACTTATAACACTCAACCTTGGACTTGTCAAAGCCTTCACCATCTTCTCTTCTCTGGGAAAAGTTATTTCTCCCAGTCCTTTTGATGAATTTCTTCACCCTCATTGATAGCATAGCCATCTGCCACTTGATGTCCATCTCTTCCAGATCATCAGCATTAATCTGTTCTAAATCATCATTGATTAGAGAAGAGTGAACATGACTAGAAAAGAATGCTTCTAGTACAGAATCTGTAGTCTTCTCTTGATTAGTTCCACCAGCAGCATTAACAGAACCTGCAGTATTAACAGAATCAGGGTTAGCAGCATTATCAGAGGATGAAGATAATAAAGCGGCATTATAAACAAATCCAGATGGCCTTCTCTTGGCTTCAACTTCAGCCTCAAATACTCTCAGATCATTGTAGAGGTCATCTAGCTCTTTGTCCTCCAATTGGTCATTCTGTCTGAATGAGACTGTGTACATGGTCCATTCTTCTCCCAATGATCTAAGGAACTTTCTATTGACATCATCAGCATCCATGTGTACACCCACAGTAGCTAATTCTCCAATCAACTTGTTAAATCTGTCAAAAGTTTGAGTCATAGACTCATTCTTTGCAGACATGAAGTTCTCATATTGTTGCCTGAGAATAGCCTTTTGATTTCTCTTTGTGCTCTTTGTGCCAGTAAATCTTTTCTCCAGAGCATTCCACAACATCTGTGCATCTGTGCAGTGTTGGAATTGATGTTGGTACTCATTAGGAATAGCCAAAAGCAGAGTGCTTAAGGCCTTCATCTCTGTTTGTCTGACTTTCTTTTCAGCATCTGTCTTGGGAGGAGGTCTCTTTCCATCTGCTCCAATCTTTCCTTCATCACATGGGCCATTTTCTATGATGTCCCATATTGCATAATCAGTAAGAAGAATGTACTACTTGATTCTCAGTTTCCACATGTCAAATTCATTGGGTTTGAGCATGGGAACCTTTGAAACAAGAGTACTGTGAGTATCCATTGAATTGTCCATAGCTTCTAAGATACCAATGCTCTGATACCACTTGTCAGGATCGATTCTTAACAAGAATTAAACTTCTTAGAAACATAATTTAGAGAATCTTGCGGAATAGAACTCTAAATCAATTAAAGAACAATCAACAGAATTCAATACACTGTATATATCAAACTGTATTGCTCACAAGCTTTACACCAAACCTCAATCTTGATGAACAGATCTCACCAAGACGACTTCTACTTCTCTAGAAATAGGGTTCTTACACCTTGAGGTTAATTCTCTCTTGAATCAATATCGAATTCTATTTCACACGTATATTAACTCGTCTATCATCTATCGTGTATATTCTAATAGCTATCTATCAATACTATTTATACAAAAGTAATTACAAGATAACTATCAAAAGTAAATTGATCTTCTGAATCTTCGTTAAACATATCTTGATCAATTCCTCCTTTGTCTCCAAAAGTATCGCATCCCAAACTTATCAAGTCAGCAGTATTAACCTTCATTCTTCATGAGCAGTACTAACAGATATTCAATTATGCACCAGCAGTACTAACCTTGTCTAGCAGTAGTAACTTTGTCTAGCAGTAGTAACTTCGTCTAGCAGTAGTAACTTCGTCTAGCAGTAGTAACTTCGTCTAGCAGTAGTAACCTTGACTTGCAGTAGTAATTTGGTCTAGCAGTACTAACCGTGTATACGCAGTAGTAATCTTGCCCAGCAGTATTAACTTTCTTCTGGCAGTATTAATGTAGACTTAGCAGTAGAAATCATGGACTAGCAGCACTATCCATACTTAGCTCATTTTCAGTTCCCAACATAATGTGTTATTGCAAATATTATAATATTAGTTTAGAAAGAAGTTTGGCACTTTAGAAAGGAGTATGGTGTTGCATGTGTGTGGAGTATAAAGTTGCTCTGCCCCTGCCCTACTTGTTGCCGGTCCTAAGGCCTTCCGTAGCCCATTCGGGGTGGGCAGCGGGATGGGGGATGTGGCAGCGGGATGGCTGCGGGATGGGGTACGGGGCGGGATGGGCATGCGGGAAGGGATGGTTTTCGGGGATGGGATCCCGATCCATCCCGAGGGTTTTTTAAAAAAAAAAATTTAATTAAATTTTTTTAAAAATAACCGTTGAACGGCTCTTTCTTAAAAAAAAATTCTCAATTTAATCCCACTATATATTTAACCCTCAACCTCTTATTTCTCACACCTCTCAACCTCTTATTTCTCACACCTCTTATTTCTCACACCTCTCAACTCTCTCAAATTCTCTCAACCTCTATATATTAAACAATATGGATTCGCCACAACCCGGTTCACCAACCGCATCATCATCATCCGTAGACACCGACGAGTTGTTGAATCTACAAAGGGAATTTTTTCGACATACTGCACAATCGCTGTATGGTAGCACCGCCTCATCGTCAACAAGAGAGAGAGCCGCAAACATTGAAAGAGGTCGAGTAACTGCAAACGAGCGGCTTATGCGGGACTACTTTGGCGTCAACCCGATTTATACACCGGATATGTTTAGGCGGCGGTTCAGGATGAGCAGACAACTATTTGAACGAATAGTTGAAGATTTAGAAGTAGGGTATCCGTATTTTAGACTTCAGTTTGACGGGTTAGGCAAACAAGGTTTTTCTCCGATACAAAAGTGTACTTCCGCTATTCGGCAATTGGCGTATGGAGTAGCTGCTGACGCACTTGACGAGTACATCCGTATGGGAGAGAAAACGTCACGAGATTGTCTGTACAAATTCTGCACAGGTATTATTGAACTGTATGGTCAAAAATATTTACGCAAGCCTACTTTTATTGATATTCAGAAGTTGTACGCCGCGCATGAAGCTAAACACGGATTTCCCGGCATGCTCGGCAGCATAGACTGTACTCAAGTCCGCGCAAGAATCTGCACGTAAAGATGTTGAACGAGCTTTTGCCGTGCTTAAACAACGTTGGCATATACTTCATAACCCGGCACGCGGATGGGAACCGGCAATATTGAGAAACATTATGTACGCTTGTGTCATATTACACAATATGATACTCGAAGACGAAAACCATGCTATTTGTGGTGACGTGGAAAACGACTTTTTCACGAATGATATCGAAAGCCAAATCAGTGAGACACAACGCGCGGCAAATGTTCGAGAAGTCATAAACCGGGACACTCATAATAACCTTCGGTCGGATTTGGTCGAACATATTTGGCGTATCCAAGTTCCCAACAATGACGACGAGTAGATTTTTAAATTTATTTTGTAATTTTTATTTTAATGAATGATATGAATTTTAATTTTTATTATTTATCTTATTTTTATTTATTAAAAAATATATAAATATTTTTATTTTGTTAAATAATTAAATGTATAAATAAAAGAATTAAAATAAATGGGGTGGCAAAAGGGTTTGAGGGAATGGGGTACGGGTGTTTAGGGATCGTGAGGGATGGAGTGAGGGATGGAAGAAAAGCTGATGTAGCGCTGATGTGGAGTGGAATCTTTGAAAGATGCTGTGGATGGGGTACTGATGGCCTAACTAGGGTACTTATCTTTGTGGATTGTGGATTAGTGGATATTTGCTTCAAGGTGCCTAATGTTTCTTAAAAGTTAATATATTAATATTGTCAATTTTCCATATACGGGATCAAACTCAAAAGTCCAAAACTATACTATATATATATATATAATTAAAAAACAATACAAAATATACGGAGTGCGATTTGATAACTAAAAACAGCAAACTGTACCTCATAGTGCGATTTGGTAAAAATACAAACTGCAAATCGCACCACAAAAGTTCTAAACTGCGTTTTGCGGTGTGGGCAGTTTGGTGATTTCAATGAACGCCCCTACATCAAGATTTAGAAACTTTCTAAACCTGGAGTTCTCTCTTTAATTTTAGTAAAATAGAGAGCAAAATCATCATTTTATCTATTTTAAGGGAATTTGTTAGATATGCTCTTTAGTCTTTGGCTATGTATGGCAAACTAGCAGATAAGCTAGCTGTTGACTCATAAGATAGCTGGTAGCTGATAAGCTAGCTGATGAAAAAATCACGTTTGACAAAACTAGCTTATAAACATGTAAAATGACCAAAAAGGACATCTTCAAAAAATTATCAATTACAATATTTAATTGTAATAATTAAAGCAAATTTATAGCAATATAATATGTTAATTAGTACAACCAATGTAGTAAAGAAAAATTAAATAATATAACATGTTAATTATAAAAAATAAAATTTATTATTATATATATACTATAAATTTTGAATTTGTTAAAACAAGTTTTAGAAAAAATATATATTAACTTATGATTTTAAATAACCATAACATATAATATGAAAAGAAATATTCAAATAATAATTAAAAAAGATAATAGTAATTGATAATTAAAATATATTGATTAATATTAAAACTTATATATATATATATAAATAATTTATATGATCAACAATAACTCTAAATAATTAAAACTAATACCAATGTATAATTAAAAGTTAATTTAATAATTTTCAGTTAACATTAATTAATATTTATTAATTAATAATAATTAATTTAAAAAAATAATATTTATCTATAATAATAGTTAATTAACAATAATGAGGGCGATATTGGAATATTTACAAAAAAACTACTAAAAAACTACTCTAAGTAGCGTTTCAAAAAGCTAGCTTATGATCATCCAAACATGTATCCAGAAAAAAAACTAGCTTATAAGCTAGTTTTTTTAAACGATGTCTTTATGTTTTGATAAATAATTGTACATATGATATTTTTGTCTAACGAAACCTTGTTTTTACATGGATTAAACTTTAGGCCCTTTTTTTAACAACGTATATCCAAACCAGTGTGCTCGGGTTTCAACTAATTTTACAGGGCCGTTGAAAATTGTTTGGGCAAAATTTCACCAGTCTCGACCACAACCAAAATAGGGAGAACATTTATTGTACTTTTCTATAACAAGGTAAAATCATAATACTTTATTCCCTGATCAAAGTCGAAATCGAAAGATATTCACCTCACGACACTCGACCATGACGTCGTCTAGTTCACACGGCCGACGTGACATAGCTCGCGACCTCGACCGACTAACATGCGATATTTCTGTTACGTTTTTAGTGTTTAAATGCAGGAATCAATGTCATTGATGATCAACGGACATAACCGACAAGGTCAATTATGGGCATTCATTCCAGCAGCCGTTACGTCAGTTATCGAAGCATTTAAGGAATCAATTAAAGCACCCGAAGACTATAAATACCAAGCTCAAATCATCATTTGGGGGGCATCGCACATCATCTCGGATCATCTCGAATCACCTGACATTTCTCTGATACCTCGAAGCAACAGAACTCTCAAAGCAAAGAATTCTCTCTCGAACATACGACGCACGACGCATAGTTCTTATACACGACGCACTCGTTTTTACACACGATACACTTGTTACTTTACGAATTAGCTTATTTCCGGTATTTGTATTGTAATCATTGTACTCTCGACACTTGAAACATAAGGATATCGCCCCTGTTTGGCGATCATAGTGCAGGGACGACACCAACATTGTCGTTTGCGGGTTTTTTCCTCGTTGAGGTTTTTCCCGCGTCACCAAATTCTTTGTCTCATTTACATTTCTGTCTTAATCGCATTGCTTTGTCGAAAGATTCTCATCTTTAGTTGTTAAGCTCCACAATCAACCTTAAATTATCCTTCTGGACGATTTTTGGCATTAACAGTTTGGCGCCCACCGTGGGGCCCCATCTAAAGAAAATCTTCGACAAACGTGCGTCTTACTAACGATTTCTTGGAGTTTCCTCTTCTTTCTGTTTCAGGAAAATGGAAGCCAACGGAAATCAAGAGCATCTCATTGCCCAGATGTATCAGGAGTTAGAAGTTGCGCGAAACCAAATCAATGTCATAGCTGAGCAAAGTCGAAGTGCAACTGAGGAAATCGCGCGGCTGAGGAATCCATTCGGACCGCAGAACGATCCTAGACCATTCGTCCAGAATCCCGGTCCAGGATCGTTCGATCAGAATCCAGGATCCGCTCCCTTCGTCCATAATCCAGGTCCAGGTCCATTCGTTCATAACCCTGGACCAGGACCGTTCGGTCAGAATCAGCAACCAGGTCCATTCATGCAGAATCAGCAGCCAGGTCCATTCATGCAGAATCAGCAGCAGGGATCGTTCAACCCAAATCCTCAGTTCGGGCCAGTCCCTCCTCATCATATAAGGCCACCACCCATGAACAATGGGTCCCAGCCGTATTTTGTTCCTTTCAACGGAGATGGCAATGGCTCGTCGTATGGCAATGGCACCAGTTCGGGAGTTGATCCGTTGGCAGGTGCGAATCCCGATCCTAATGACCCCGTCGCCCAGCGGTTGAAAATGCTAGAAGATCAGAACGAGCGCGTCGTGTCTTTGCTCGCTAAGCTGCCAGGGGCAGCCGTGCCCGTTGACGTCGAGCCTCGTTCGGGGTATCAGGCGTCGCCTTTCATAGATAAGATTGCGACCGTCGACGTCCTAAAAAAGTATAACATCCCTGCTTTCATGCCCAAGTATTCAGGGATAACCGACCAGACGGAGCACATCGCGCAGTATAAGCAGTTAATGTGGACAATCTCGATCCCTCAAATGTATCAAGAAGTCTGCATGTGCAAAAGTTTCGGGGCGACCCTTACAGGTCCTGCCTCCAATGGTTGATCAACCTCAAACCCAAATCCATCGGGTCGTTCGCTGAGTTGGTCAACCAGTTCTCCCAGCAATTCGCCAGTAGTCGCAAGATGGAGAAGCAGACTAGCGACCTATATTATGTCGTGTAGAAGGCCAATGAATCCATTCGAAGCTACTTTAATAGGTTCAACGCAAAGATGATCAGTGTCCACAACTGTGATGTCAAGACCGCGATCGAAGCCTACAAACGTGGTCTAGACGACAGTTCGGGTCTATACACTGATCTAACCAAGTATCCCCCGGAAAATTTCGAAGACGTCCGAGTTAGAACCCTTGCTTATATGAGGGTAGAAGATGATGCTGCCTTTCGTCGTAAACACACTGACGACAAGAGGTCCCTTGGTGTTAAGAAGTCAGAGTTCAAAATAAAGGCAGCATCCAAGTCAGAGCTTGCGCGACAAATCTCGAACGTCTGATTCAAGACAAAGGCGGAATCCAAGACCGCGACCAAATTTCCTCAGTACCCTAAGATATTCTCCTACGGATTCAAAGGGACTACTAAAGACTTGGTCGAGGCTCTGAAGACCGTCCAAACGACCATTCGATGGCCAAAGAAGTCTGACCAAGATGACGGTAAGAAAGATAAATCTAAGTGGTGCGACTTCCATGTCGACCACGGTCATGCGACAGACGATTGTATAGCTCTCAAAAAGGAGCTAGCATATCACGTCCCGAAAGGCAATTCTCAAAGATATCATCGACGACGTCGTTACTCAAGCTAACGACGCTCGTCCGCCAACCCCCGAGCATGCCAAGGTTGTCAATTCCATCACTGGTGGTTTCGACGTGTATGGTCTGACGTATTCCGCAACCAAACGTCACGCCAGCCAGGTGATAACGCCACTTTTTGGCGTTATTTTCGGTCCTCAAACCAATGAGATTGGCTTGTGTTCTAGCAAAAAGGCGGAATTTTATGGTTTATCGAGTGAAATGTGCAGGTAATCTAAAAGGCGGCAATCATCGAGAAAAGAAGCTAAAAAGAAGCGGAAAAGAGCCCAAAACGAAGCCCAACGGAAGCCCAAGACCCAAACCATGAACCGAACCTGACCCGGGACAGCTTTTGGAAACCGTGCAGTTACCCCGCGGTTTACAAACCGCGGCTAAAACCGCGCAACCCTCTGTTGCGTTTTACACTTCATGTATTCCGGGTTTTAGGTAATAATAAAAAAAAGGAATTCACACACGGACGACGGCAGACGGCTGGAGGGCGATTTTTAGAGGATTTTCGGAGACTTTTGAGCCACGATAGAGGATCAATCGAGGAGGAGTTCACGAAGATAATCGGATTAGAGCCGAGAGAAGGGAGTCCATCATTACATTCATCACGTCCACAATCATTATGCTTGCACACACTAGTTTCCTTCCTTTTCTTATGTTTTTATCCACCACCAACATGAACTAATCTTTAGATGTTGGGGGTGGAATGAATTTGGTTTAAGCTTATGAACATGTGATTGGAACCTTTTATCAGATTTTCCTATTTTAATGAAGCATGTTATTTGATCTTTAATGCCTTTGTGAGTTTGGCCAACTTTCAATTGTTTTGTTTGTTTTCAGTTAAGTTCGAGAGAATTAATTGTTAACTAGAACTAGAATTTGCATGCCTAAGGTGAGAAATTGGATAGAGATATACCAAGTAAGCCTTAGTCCCATTACAATCTCGATTTTAATGTGTTTTGAATTCCATAGGTGAGATCGAGAGATAAAACTTGTGTGCTTTCAAGATAAAACCCGTTGTTGCTTGAGAAAGAACAACGATTATTTTAGAGATTGGGTATTCATTATACGGAATAACTGGTAACTGTTTTTAGTCAATTGTTTGTAAGTGAAAACCTTAGGATTTCCAACCCTCAACTGTTTTCTCTATCCAAAGTCTTTAAGTTGTCTGCTGTCTTGTGTTTGATTTAATTACTTGCAATTGATTAGTTTAATACCACCAACTCAAAATTGCGACCGTTCAGTTAATAGATCTTATAGTCATTGTGATACTTAGTTCCTAGTTCCTTGTGTTCGATACTCGTACTTTTGTACTATTACTTGATTTCGACCCGTACACTTGCGGTAAGATTTAGGGGGGTGCATACCCGCCTATCAAGTTTTTGGCGCCGTTGCCGGGGAACTAGTTGCAACTGATAGCACTACCAGCTATAAGCGCTATTACAATGAACATTTTTTTTTCTTTTTTTTTATTATTTTATTTCATCACTTTCAGTTTTTGGATTGCTAATTTTGTTTACTTTCTTTTCAGGTACTAACTGGTTTATGCCAAGGAAAACCCAAGGGAAAGGAATCGAACCACTCGAACCGGAAATTGAAAGAACCGCCCGTCGATTACGCAAAGAATCTAAAGCTAAAAGACATCTGAAGATGGGCGACGAAGCTCCTCTCGAGAGACGTCCTATGCGGTCGTTTGCCGACCCGAACGTGGCAGCCGCACGCATAGGAGTCCAAGCACCCACCACTGCGGCAAATTATTTCGAGATCAAGACGAGTACCATCGTGATGGTACAACAGAATCAGTTTGGGGGAGCGCCAACTGAAGATCCCCATGCATACCTTCGTGCATTTGAACGGATCTGCAATACATTCAAGATCAATGGGATGGAGGAGAACGCGATCAAGCTGAGGCTATTCAGTTTTTCCCTAAAGGGTAGAGCTGAAATTTGAATAGAGGGCCTACCATCGGATCAGATCACTACATGGGCAGGCCTGAAAGCTGCGTTCCTCCAGAAATTCTTCCCACCGGGAAGAACCGCTCAACTGATGGCCGACATCACCCACTTCGCTCAATGGGACCAAGAGACCCTATACGAGGCATGGGAGCGATATAAAGATATGTTGAAAAAGTGTCCACATCATGGGTTACACGGCTGGGTGATTATCCAAACGTTCTTTGGAGGCCTTCACCCGCAGTTCAAGAATGACATCACTGCTGCAGCGGGTGGAGCTCTCATGAATAAGACTTATGAAGAAGCAGTCGATTTGATTGAGAATCTAGCCGAACATAGCTATGCCACTCCACGATCTTCTATCAGACCGGTAGCGAGTGTTCAAGAATCGGATGAACTGAAGGTAATAAAAGCTCAGCTAGCCGCTATCACCAACCACTTGAAGGGAGGTAGTCCGGACGTGTTCCCTACTTCGCAAGAACCCGAGCAGGTTCAATTTTTGCAAAACCGGAACAACCAGCCGAGGAACGACCCTTTCTCGAATACCTACAATGAGGGGTGGAAGAAACACCCTAATTTTCCATGGAGTCAACCTCAAGGGCAACAACAATACGGTAATCCTCCTAACTCTTCTAATGCTAACAATGTTTACCGTCCTCCAGGTTTCAACCAAAGGAAATTCGATGAAGGACCATCCGTAGAAAAGAAACCGGGGCTGGAAGATATGATGATGAAGTTTATGACCAAGATGGATAGCACGGTTGAAGGTTTGGCAAGCACGGTGAGTACAGTAAAAGCTGCAACTGATCAGAACACCGCATCCATTAAGCTCCTTTAAAGGAAAGTGGGACAAATTTCTGAAGTCCTGCAAAACCGAGCTCCCGGGACATTTCCAAGTTAGACTGAGAGAAAGCCAAGAGAAGAATGCAAAGCCATTTATCTGAGAAGTGGCAAGGAGCTAATTAGAGACCCGGCACGAGAGCCGTCATCGAAGGAAACTGAGCCCAAAAGGCAAGAGGTTGAGATTGTGGACATGGATGAGTTGGAAGTTGATGAAGAGGTTGTGATTGAAGAGAACTCAAAGAGTGAAGAGAGGAAGCAAGAGCATCCCACCATGCCAAAGCAACCACCGATCAAGCCGGTAGTTCTGAAAGTGCCATATCCAAACAGGCTTAAAAGCCACAGGGATGATCTAAACTTTTCTAAGTTTCTTGAAGTTTTTAAGAAATTGCATATTAACATCCCTTTTGCAGATGCGTTGGCACAAATGCCCTCATACATGAAGTTCTTAAAAGAAATCCTCTCCAACAAGAGGAAGATTGAGGAGCATGCAACAGTGGCACTGACTGAAGAGTGTAGCGCGATCATCCAGAACAAGCTTCCCCCAAAGCTTAAGGATCCAGGGAGTTTTTCGATTCCTATTCAAATTGGGAATATTTTTTTGATAAAGTGTTATGTGATTTAGGGGCAAGTATTAATTTGATGCCTCTATCTATTTTCAGGAAACTCGGCATGGGGGAAGTGAAGCCAACATACATGACAATTCAACTCACAGATAGATCAATCGTGTATCCATATGGAGTGATAGAGGATGTGCTCATCAAAGTCGACAAGTTCTATTTTATGGTGGACTTCGTGGTGCTTGACATTGATGAAGATATAGAGGTCCCGTTGATATTGGGAAGACCATTTCTGGCCACGAGCAAAGCGCTAATTGACATGGAAGAAGGCGAGATGACGATGAGGGTTGGCGGCGAAAAGGTAGTATTCAATATGTTCGAGAGGGTAAGATATAGAAGTGAAGAGGAGTCCAATGATCAAGGAAAACCAGTTGTGGAAGAAACTGCGAAAGACCGTAAGTGTGGGCGAGTCAATTCCGCGAATACCGAGCCAAGTTGAGAGCCACATAGTCGTGCCACGACTTTAACTACGACGCTGGGTGGGAGGCAACCCACCGAGTTTGCGTGTTTTGTTTTTAATTTATGTGTTGGAGTGATTTTATTTATAAAAACAATTGGAACAGAGACTTACGCGGTTTTGGCCGCGGCTTCATGTCGCGCGCCAAGTCGCCGGGTTCTCTGAATACTTTGTGAAACAGAGAGTTACGCGATATGTTGCGCGGTTTGTAAACCGCGGCACAAACCGCGCGGTTCCCTGTTCTCGTGCGGTGTGTTCCTTTTTCTTGCTTTGAGTCGTTTCATTTCTTTGCTTTCTTTTTTCTTTCTTTTCTTTTGTTTCTGTGTTATGTCTCCCAACCATTCTCCTCAATGTCGCAAAAGAATCTTCTATGTCCGGGCAAACAGGTATGCTCTAACTTTGTCTGTTAACGAGTGGTGTATGATGTTGTGTTTCCTTATCAGTTAAACGAGATGCAACAAACCTAAGTTTCACTTTGGTTTGGGTGCCTCACCTTTCCACATCTACACACTCACTTTTATTCCTGTGCAAACCTCGGTTTTACCGAGGTTTGGGGTTGGCTTTAGTTAGCAAACCTAGGCCACGACCTAGGTTTGGGGTGGCCATATTTGAATAATTCTGGGCGCGCACTTTGATGTTTTTGTATTGATGCTTTGTCCTTCCGGTTGATGACTGTAATAACTGCACAATGATACATGTCACACCTGTGGGTAAGGTTTGGGGTTGCCCAATCGGGCCCACGTTTATGCACGTAGACTTCCTGCACTTCTGAATGACTAGATCATAGTAGCTAAATTTTTGTTTTGAATGATTGAGACTGACCATTGTGGGAAGAATCTTGTGATAGTAACGTGACCATTAGGGAAGGACCGGGAAAAGACATGACTAGGGACATTAGTGGAGACCACCCAATAGCGAGATTTGAGCCTAAATGACGTTCTTCACTTCGAGGGATTTAAACACAAAATTCATATACACTTTTCCGAATTCCTTGTCGTGATTATAGAGTGATCTCACTATAATATTGCATTGAGTAGCAAAGACGACCATCGGGATATTGGGTAAGGGTATAGTAGACCATATCGTGTGGACCTTAAGAGATGATTCCAGGCATTGTGTGAAATTTTAACCCGTTTTTAGCTATCGTTCCTTTTTACCCATTGTGTGTACCCATAACCTTTTTGCAGCCAAACACTCACCCTATTCATTTCATGACCCACCATTAAATCCTAACCAAAAGCCTTAGCCAACCCTTATCCGAAAGTGTGTCAATCAGAAGCAGTACAGGCCAGTCATGAAAAATATATAGAAAAGAGGGCCAATGCAGCCCCAATCAAATAAAGAGGACCAATGAAGTCCCAACTTGAAGAAAAAAAATTCAAAAAGAAAATAAATACAGTTGTTTAGATAGTTTTACAGCAACTAAATAAGAGAGTCAAAGCGACTCCAGTAGTGACAAAGAGGGCCAAAGTGATAGAAAGTGAAGTAAAGAAGTCCAGAACTGCTAATGATTGACACACCGAGGATTTTGATCCGTTTACCCTTCGTTTCTCAGCCATAACCCTAGCCCCGTTACAACCCTTGTAAAGACCTGGATGATCTTCTGGAAAATGTGATTAGGGTATACGACCACCTTTACCGATAGTCCTTGTCTTGCTACTTGATTCCTTTCTGAGATCGACTTTTTGGACATTTGTGCGTCTTTCATTAGAGTAGTCATGTAATTTTCGAGTATTCTTGTACATAAATTCCTTATACATGACAACATGTGCGACAGCCTAGGTTCGAGTGAAATGAGAGTATTCCGTGAGGTAGGGTCGAGGCGAAATGTTTTCCCTAGTATGATTGGACCTAGTACAACCTTAATGTAATCGGAGCAGTCACGAGTTCAACTCACAATGGAAGGCCATAGATCAAACAGAATAAGGATAAGGCGAGAGTGAGATAGGCATTCACGGGTATGGGAAATCACCAGTGCATTACGTGGTACCAATTGGGAGTTGTGCAATTATTATTTCACTGATATATGCTTTTATTCTATTTTTATCGCTAATTTGCTTGAGGACAAGCAACACTCGGTTTGGGGTTGTTGATAACGCCACTTTTTGGCGTTATTTTCGGTCCTCAAACCAATGAGATTGGCTTGTGTTCTAGCAAAAAGGCGGAATTTTATGGTTTATCGAGTGAAATGTGCAGGCAATCTAAAAGACGGCAATCATCGAGAAAAGAAGCTAAAAAGAAGCGGAAAAGAGCCCAAAACGAAGCCCAACGGAAGCCCAAGATCCAAGCCCAATACCCGTGCCCAAACCATGAACCGAACCTAACCCGGAACAGCTTTTGGAAACCGTGCGGTTTACCCCGTGGTTTACATACCGCGGCTAAAACAGCGCAACCCTCTGTTGCGTTTTACACTTCATGTATTCCGGATTTTAGGTAATAAAAAAAAGGAATTTACACACGGACGACGACAGAAGGCTGGAGGGCGGTTTTTAGAGGATTTTCAGAGACTTTTGAGCCACGATAGAGGATCGATCGAGGAGGAGTTCACGATGATAATCGGATTAGAGCTGAGAGAAGGGAGTCCATCATTACATTCATCACGTCCACAATCATTATGCTTGCACACACTAGTTTCCTTCCTTTTCTTATGTTTTTATCCACCACCAACATGAACTAATCTTTAGATGTTGGGGGTGGAATGAATTTGGTTTAAGCTTATGAACATGTGATTGGAACCTTTTATCAGTTTTTCCTATTTTAATGAAGCATGTTATTTGATCTTTAATGCCTTTGTGAGTTTGGCCAACTTTCAATTGTTTTGTTTGTTTTCAGTTAAGTTCGAGAGAATTAATTGTTAACTAGAACTAGAATTTGGATAGAGATATACCAAGTAAGCCTTAGTCCCATTACAATCTTGATTTTAATGTGTTTTGAATTCCATAGGTGAGATCGAGAGATAAAACTTGTGTGCTTTCAAGATAAAACCCGTTGTTGCTTGAGAAAGAACAACGGTGATTTTAGAGATTGGGTATTCATTATACGGAATAACTGGTAACTGTGTTTAGTCAATTGTTTGTAAGTGAAAACCTTAGGATTTCCAACCCTCAACTGTTTTCTCTATCCGAAGTCTTTAAGTTGTCTACTGTCTTGTGTTTGATTTAATTACTTGCAATTGATTAGTTTAATACCACCAACTCAAAATTGCGACCGTTCAGTTAATAGATCTTATAGTCATTGTGATACTTAGTTCCTAGTTCCTTGTGTTCGATACTCGTACTTTTGTACTATTACTTGATTTCGACCCATACACTTGCGGTAAGATTTAGGGGGGTGCATACCCGCCTATCACCAGGCACCTGACGATCGGCCTATCCCGCGTTCATCAAGACCCAAAGGAGATCTGGAGTTAGAAGCCATGAAGATTTCATTCGACCAGGACGACCTCGGTGACTCGTATCAGAAGAATCATGACGGGTTGATCATTCAACTCACGATTGGTAACTGTATAACCCGGCGAGTCTTGGTCGATGGAGGCAGTTCAGCGAACGTCATCTTCCTTGATACCATCAAGGCCATGGGAATCGATCGATCGGAAATCACCCGACGCTCGACAACCTTGGTCGGTTTCAATGGAGACGCGACGAGTACTTTCGGAGAGATCACCTTGCCTATCTATGCAGGGGGAATCAATAAGCAGACGAAGTTCAGCGTCATCGACTGTGCGTCGGCCTATAACATCATCTTAGGTCGACCATGGATCCATGAAATGAAAGTCGTTCCCTCGACGTACCATCAGACCATGAAATTCCCCACGCCATGGGGAGTCCAGGAGATCAAAAGTGAGCCGAAAGTCGCCCGTGACTGTTATAAGACCACCCTGAAGCCGCAGAAGTAGGCCGTCTAGCAGTTACGGGTCGAGGAAATCGTCCTAGATCAAAGTACGTCTGACCAGAAGGTCTTAACAGGTTCGTCTCTCGATCCACGCCTTAAATCAAGCTAATATTTTTCTTGCAGAAAAATGTCGATTGTTTTGCCTAGTCGCACGAATACAATCTCCTCGAGTCAGAGAAAATTCGAGAAGGTAAGCTTTTCACCAAGCGAGAAAGTCCTTGTCGTATCTCAGAGGTCGTGGGTAAAGGTGCCTATTGGCTCCAAACCCTCGACAATCGAAGTATCTTACGTAGCTGGAATACAACACATCTGGAAAGGTATGTCTTCTAAGTCCTTTTCTATCTTTCATACGATTTTTTATCACGACGATTACTGACTTAAGCATCGAAGGGTCGTTAGCTAGCCAACGACCAACCTCTGACATTGTTTTATCGCAGATCGCACGCCATAAGATTGCTAAGTCTACTACATGACTTTAATCTCACAAAGTCGCATGACACAAATAATCAGGTCTATGACTTGGTTAGTCTATCACAGGGACACATGACTCAAGTTCGTCGTATGATCTAATTGTACGATCACAAGGTCTAAACGACCCCATAATCTAAGTTTCTTGATTTAGAAAAGTTTCATACTCTGAATGGATGCTTTGGTCGCATGTACCTATGATTGCCAACACGATTTAAATGTATGACTTATATCTTAGTCGTTGTATTACAATGGATGCCTAAGTCGCAAGATTTCTTGTTCATTCTATACTTAGTGAATTTCACAATTGATATTGTATCTATTCACAAAATGTATAAGACATAAGTTCAAGAGAAGTTAAAGTTTCATTCATTGAATAAACTGTCAGTTACATCCAAATAACTCGACCACCAACGGTCGAGTAGCGAAAAAACAAAAATAACAAAGATTTTTTCTAAGGCTGAAGAGGAGCGTCGGTCGCATCCTTGCCAGAGGCCTCACCCGTTAAACCTTCGACCTCCTCCTCCTCCTCGACCTCCTTCTCGTCATCCGAGTCGAGGTCTCTTTTGGTCCCGACGTCCTTCAAAAATATGGCAAGCTCGTCCGAAGCCGAGGCCAAAGGATCTTTGCCCGACAGGTGTCGTCGCATGATCGCTGCCCGTGCGGTGAGTCGAGCACAAGCGAATACGGTTTTAGTCTCGTCCTGCAGTTCCTTCACCTCTTTCACCAAGCTTGCCAACTTAGACTTGGACTCCTCAGCTTCTTTTTCCCTCATCGCCAAGGACTCGTTCATCCTATCCAGCTCTTCTTTTTAATCGGCGATCAAAGACAGGGATTGCTTCAGGCGAGAGTTCACATCGTCCCTCGCACGACCGACGACTTCCAACTCGTCCAAAGCGTCGTCGAGTCGTACCGACATATCTTCGGCACGGGCCAGGGCGGACTTCTCCCTCTCCAACGCCGCGTCCTCTCTCTTAAGAGCAGAAGCCACTAGGCCTTCTATCTTTATCGTTTCAGCATGCAATGCCAAGGAAGACTGGAACGTTTGAAAAACACGATAATTATCGTTAAAGACAACATTCGACGAAGTTAATAAACAAAAAAATGTAACATGTTTTGAAAGAGAAACTTACCAGGAACGCTAGTCCATCAACATGGGACCCCGCATCTTCGACAGAGACCCCGTTAAAGCGCTCCCTGAAAGAGGGGAGCTGATACTTTCCCAAGTGAGGGAACAATTTCATCCCGTCCAGGATATTATCAACTATGAAATCCGACGGCAACGTGAAATTTACCGTCGTGACTTCTTTCTCGCCCTTTCCCGTCTGCGCGCCATTGCCCTTGTCGGCCGACGCGGCAGTAGGGGACACTGTCTATTTCGCCGGATGCGCAGGGTCGACGGGTGTTGTGTCGATCGCGTCGGAAGTCTTCTCGAAGGATGCGGTCGATGCCTTCGCCTTCTCAGGCGTGACGACTCTCGACGAGCCGCCCGTCTTAAAAAATGGTTCCTTCGGGACGGACATCTGTTTGGGCAAAAATATCACGTCGTAAGACCACGACCATAGCAGGTAAGACGCACGTCATAATCCAAATCTTGTATTAAGATAAGGTCTCAACGAGAACCCAGAAAACATACGTCATCGCCCGTAAAAGGTAAGTCGTACGTTCCCTACGACGCTCGACCATAACGTCGCCCGTCCCGTACGACCATCGCGTAAGATCATTGTACCTTCGACCGAAGCTAACGTTAAGCTTGACCATTACGTTTGTTAAGTGTTTAATGCAGGAGTCAAAGTCATTAAAGAGCAACGGATATAACCGACGCAACCATCAACGATCGATAGCCGTAACGTTCGAAGATCATCATGGATAATCACTCCGGCGACCGTTTCCAGCCGTTGATTGAATCATTAATGGAGTTAATTAATGACGCGAAGGCTATAAAAGACAAGCTAAATCTTCATTTTAAGGGACATCGGTTAACATCCAATACACTTCAGCGAATATCACCGCATAGCAGAGAAAATCATCCAAACTCATAGCAAAGAACATTCCAACTCTGGAGATTAAGTATTGAAAGCCAGAATCTTACAACGAACTCAAGAACACTCGAAGGAAAGCTCAAGTATCGCTCTCGACGCACGACAACAGCCCTCGACCAGAAGTTCACACTTTGTATTCACACACGACAAACACCTGTTTTCACATTTAAACACTTGTACTTTACATTTCGAAGCATTTCCTTCATTTGTATTGTAACCCCTGTACGATCGACACCAGTACCCAAGGACATCGCCCCTGTTTGGTGACCATAGTGCAGCGACGACACCCATTGTCGTCCGCAGGTTTTTTCCTCGTTTGAGGTTTTTCCTGCGTCATCAAATTCTTTGTCTCGTTTATTTTTTCCCTCGTCGCACGTCTCGTCGAAAGATCCTTTCTTTAGTTGATTAAGTCCACATCGACCTTAAGTTGTCCCTTTGGTGTGATTTTTGGCATTAACAGTTTGGCGCCCACCGTGGGGCCTCATCTAGAGAAAATCCTCGACGAACGTGCACCCTACTAATAGTTTCTTGGAGTTTTCTTCTATTTTCTGTTGCAGGAAAATGGCAGCCTCTGGAAATCCGCAGCAAGCCGTCGCTCAGATGTATCAGGAGCTCGAAGTTGCCAGGGATCAGCTCAATGCAATGGCAGAACAGAATCGCAGAGCAGCTGAGGAGATCGCACGGTTAAGAAATCCTCTTGGGCCTCAAAATGATCCTAGGCCGTTCGTGCAGAACCCAGTTCCAAGATCGTTCGACCAGAATGGCCCTAGACCATTTGTCCCGAATCTAGGTTCATCCGCACGGAATCAGCATCCAGGCCCGTTCATGCAGAATCAACAGCCAAGGTCGTTCAACCCAAATCCTCAATTTGGGACAGTTCCTCCTCAGCACATAAGGCCACCACCCGTGAATAATGGGTCGCAGCCTTTCCAGCAAGGGTCGCAACCATTTCAGCAGCCATTTCAGAATGGACCTCAAGGTGGATCGCAGCCTTTCCAGCAAGGATCGCAGCAGTTTCAGAATGGACCGCAGCAATTCCACTATGGGTCGCAGCCATATTTCGTCCCGTTCAACGGGGACGCCAATGGTTCGTCGCATAGAAATGGCACTAGCCCAGGGGCCAATCCCTCGACAGGGGCAAATCCCGATCTTAACGATCCCGTCGCTCAGTGTTTGAAGATGTTAGAAGACCAAAATGAGCATGTCCGGTCCTTGCTCGCTAAGTTTCCTGGGGCAGCCGTGCCTGTCGACGTCGAGCCTCGCTCGGGATATCAGGCATCGCCCTTCATCAACGAGATTGCCACCGTCGAGGTCCCAAAGAAGTATAACATTCCTGCCTTCACTCCCAAGTATTCGGGTGTGACTGATCCGACTGAGCACGTCGCGCAATATAAGCAGCTCATGTGGATGATCTCGATCCCATGTATGTACCAGGAACTATGCATGTGTAAGAGTTTCGGAGCAACTCTCACTGATCCAGCTCTCCAATGGTTAATCAATCTCAAACCCAAGTCCATCGGGTCGTTTGCTGAGTTGGTTAATCAGTTCTCCCAGCAATTCGCTAGCAGTCGTAAGATGGAGAAGCAGACCAGCGACCTATATTACATCGTGCAGAAAGCTAATGAGTCTATTCGAAGTTATTTCAATAGGTTCAATGCCGAAATGATCAGCATCCGCAATTGCGACGTCAGAACCGCGATCGAAGCCTATAAGCGTGGTCTGGACGATAGTTCGGGTCTATACACCGACCTGACCAAATATCCCCCGGAGAATTTCGAAGACGTCCGAGCTCGGACCTTAGCATATATGAGTGTCGAAGACGATGCAGCCTTTCGTCGCAAGCACACTGACGACAAGAAGTCACTAGGCGTCAGAAAGCCAGAGTTCAAGACAAAGGCTGTTTCTAGAGTAGAGCCAGCGCGCCAAATTTCAAATGTTCGTTTCAAGACGAAAGCAGAGGCCAAGACCGCGGCTAAGTTCACTCAGTACCCCAAGATATCCTCTTACGGATTCAAAGGATCCACAAAGGACCTAGTCGAAGCTCTGAAAAGTTCCCAAGCTACCATTCGATGGCCAAAGAAGTCCGACCTGGACGATGCTAAGAAAGACAAATCAAAGTGGTGCGACTTCCATGCCGATCATGGTCATGCGACAGACGACTGTATCGCATTGAAGAAGGAACTAGCATATCATTTTCCGAAAGGATATCTCAAAGATATCATCGACAATGTCACTGTTCCGGCTAATAGCCATCGACCGTCGACTCCCGAGCATGCAAACGTTATTAATTAAAATTCCCTACGCCATGGGGAATCCAGGAGATCAAAAAAGAAAATAAACTGGAGTCGTAAGATCAAGCTCTCGACAGGTTCGTTTTTCTATCCCTAAATTAACAATATCTTTTCCACAGAGATAAGTCTACTATGGTGCCCTGTCGCACGAAGACATAGTCGACCACAGGACAATATTTCTCCATGTCATTCTGTCATTTAAAACCTGTCTTTTCCTCCCAAAAAGAGTACGGTAATAAATGACAGGGGGCAAATAGAGAGAGTCTGAAATGGTACGTTCTCTAAACTCTTTCTCATACGATTTTTCTCGATTTTTCTCGCAAAACATTTACTGACTTAAGCATCGGAGGGTCGTTGGCTAGCCAACGACCAACCCCCGACATCGTTCTATCGCAGAATCGCACGACAGATTATCGCAGAGTCGCACGACAGTAATCATTAAGTCTACTATATGATTTTAATATCGCAAGGTCGAACGACATAAACAATCAGGTCTCTAACTTGATTATTTCTCCACAGGGGCATACGACTCAAACTCACTGTATGATTCGGTCGTACGATCGCAGAGTCTAAACGATTTTACCCCTAAGTCTATCAACTTAGAAAATGCTTTAATCGCGTGTTTTTATATTTGTTTTACGTTCTTGTCATCGTATTACAATGAATGCCTTAGTCGCATGATTTCATATGTATCTTATGTTCGATTTTATAATCAAACGTGATTCGAATAAAGCATAAGCAAAAGATATATATTCATAAACCACTGTATACATACTCAACCCCCGATAGGTCAAGTGGCAAAAACAAACAACGAAAGAAAAAATTCTAGACGACAGGAGGAACATTGGTCGTATCCTCCTGAGGGCCTCCATCTGCCACTCCTACCGCACGAATCTCTTGCAATTCATATTGAGCATCGAAAAGTTGGACAACCATCTCATCGGCACGCGCCATGGCCAACTTCTCCCTATCTAAAGCCGCTCTCTCTTTCCAACGCTGCAGCTTCTCTCTCAAGAGCAGACGCCATCAGATCTTCAACTCTTGACGTCTCAGCATGTAACGCCAAGGAAGACTGGAACGTCTGTGGAAAATAAAAGGTGTGCTCAAAAACATTCGACAAAGATTACACAAGTCATGAAAGATTGACACTCACCGTGAACGCCAGACTGGCAACTCGAGATCTCATCTCTCCGGCCGGAACTCCGTGAAAACGTTCCCCGAAAGATGGGAGCAAATACTTCCCTAGATGAGGGAATGACGCCGTCCCGTCTAGGACACCATCCGCCATAAAGTTAGACGGCAATGTAAAATTGACCGTCATAACTTCGGCCGACAATCCCTCGCCCCTATCGGCAGGTATTGGGATCGACACTTGAGACACCGGTTTCGTCACCGTCGCCGGAGGCGCAGAACTTGCTGGTGTCGCGTCCATCACGTCAGGACGGCTAGATGACGCATTCGCCTTCTTAGGCAGAACAACTCTCGATGAGTCATCAACCCTCGACGACGGTTCCCTCAGGACCGTACTCCTGGTTCTCTTCTGGCTCGACCCAGCTGTCGAGACATCTCCTCCTCGAAGGGCACGCATGATTTGCTTCCCTCTCAACCTAGAAACTGATTTCCTTTCACGGGCCAGGGCGGACTTCTCCCTCTCCAACGCCGCGTCCTCTCTCTTAAGAGCAGAAGCCACTAGGCCTTCTATCTTTATCGTTTCAGCATGCAATGCCAAGGAAGACTGGAACGTTTGAAAAACACGATAAGTATCGTTAAAGACAACATTCGACGAAGTTAATAAACAAAAAATGTAACATGTTTTGAAAGAGAAACTTACCAGGAATGCTAGTCCAGCAACATGGGACCCCGCATCTTCGACAGAGACCCCGTTAAAGCGCTCCCTGAAAGAGGGGAGCTGATACTTTCCCAAGTGAGGGAACAGTTTCGTCCCGTCCAGGATATTATCAACTATGAAATCCGACGGCAACGTGAAATTTACCGTCGTGACTTCTTTCTCGCCCTTTCCCGTCTGCGCGCCATTGCCCTTGTCGACCGACGCGGCAGTAGGGGACACTGTCGATTTCGCCGGATGCGCAGGGTCGACGGGTGTTGTGTCGATCGCGTCGGAAGTCTTCTCGACGGATGCGGTCGACGCCTTCGCCTTCTTAGGCGTGACGACTCTCGACGAGCCGCCCGTCTTAAAAAATGGTTCCTTCGGGACGGACATCTGTTTGGGCAAAAAATCACGTCGTACGACCACGACCAGAGCAGGTAAGACGCACGTCATAATCCAAATCTTGTATTAAGATAAGGTCTCGACGAGAACCCAGAAAACATCCGTCATCGCCCGTAAAAGGTAAGTCGTACGTTCCCCACGACGCTCGACCATAACGTCGCCCGTCCCGTACGACCATCACGTAAGATCATTGTACCTTCGACCGAAGCTAACGTTAAGCTTGACCATTACGTTTGTTAAGTGTTTAATGCAGGAGTCAAAGTCATTAAAGAGCAACGGATATAACCGACGCAACCATCAACGATCGATAGCCGTAACGGACGGAGATCATCATGGATAATCACTCCGGCGACCGTTTCAAGCCGTTGATTGAATCATTAATGGAGTTAATTAATGACGCGAAGGCTATAAAAGACAAGCTAAAGCTTCATTTTAAGGGACACCGGTTAACATCCAATACACTTCAGCGAATATCCTTGCATAGCAGAGAAAATCATCCAAACTCATAGCAAAGAACATTCCAACTCTGGAGATTAAGTATTGAAAGCCAGAATCTTACAGCGAACTCAAGAACACTCGAAGGAAAGCTCAAGTATCGCTCTCGACGCACGACAACAGCCCTCGACCAGAAGTTCACACTTTGTATTCACACACGACAAACACCTGTTTTCACATTTAAACACTTGTACTTTACATTTCGAAGCATTTCCTTCATTTGTATTGTAACCCCTGTACGATCGACACCAGTACCCAAGGACATCGCCCCTGTTTGGTGACCATAGTGCAGCGACGACACCCATTGTCGTCCGCAGGTTTTTTCCTCGTTTGAGGTTTTTCCTGCGTCATCAAATTTCTTGTCTCGTTTATTTTTTCCCTCGTCGCACGTCTCGTTGAAAGATCCTTTCTTTAGTTGATTAAGTCCACATCAACCTTAAGTTGTCCCTTTGGTGCGATTTTTGGCATTAACAACATCCTTGTCCTCTTCAGGACCCCCGACCCAGTTGTCGGGGCCTATTTTCTCTTCAGGACTCCCGACCCAGTCGTCGGGGCATCCTTCCTCTTTTGCCTCGCCTTGCGAGCCAGTTCAACTTGAGCTGCCTTCTTGGCAGCTACGGGCGTCATCTTCGCCTGAGGTTCTCCTGTATGGCAAAAGAAAGAATTATTAGACGATCGAGAGAAGAGAAAGACTAGGTCGAGTAGAAAGAAAGTGAAGGGATACTTATCGGTCATTTCTTCCTTTTTTTCCCTCGACTCTTCTCTCTCCTTCTCCTCTTTCTCCTCTTCTTCCTCAGTCTCCTCTTCTTCCTCTTCGTCCTCCCCTTCTTCCCGTCTCGCCAGTAGGCGTTCACCCAAGAACAACAAGTCGTCGTCCTCGTATACCAAGTGTCGCGTGACGAACGATCGATCGTCGGGACTGATTTCCAAGAACTTCTCGATCTTGGTCTTGGAATCGTCATTGGGCTTCACCTTGTCGAAGTTTATGTCTGAAAACATAAGAGAGAAGGGATTAGTTGAGAAACAAAGCAATAAAAGCAATACAAGTAATGCTCGACCAAAGCTAAAACTCACCCGCCATGTTCCATCCGGACCTGATCCAGTCACTTTCGGGGTCCAACGTCGCCACCCGTATGAGTACGTACCTGGTCTTCCACTTACGGTCGTTTACCGCAGTTTTCAGGACCAGAGTTCGATCGCCCTTATGCTTTGAAAATAGACTGTAGCGACGATACGCGTCCACCTTGACCTGATAAGCCGTCAACAGGTCCGTCACGTTCATCAGCGACTCCCAATTCGAGGTAAGTCGCTCGATGACCTGGATCGTGCGCCAAAATTGGGGCATCAGTTGCCCCGGCGACAAGTCAAACTCGCACATAAATGCCTTAGCCAAAGGCGAATATGGCCATTGGAATCCTATCTTAAATGGGTACTCATATATTACGACGTACCCCTCTGGACACATTTCCGGTCGAATTTGACCGGCCTTGCTCACTGTAATCCCCGCAGGGATTTTGGCTAAACTCCTAAAGTCATCAAGATCATCCTCGCTACGAATGGTACTCCTGGGTTCTGTCGACATCAATAATCCTGTTAGCCAAGTTTGTCGATCTGAAAAGCCCCAGATATCCCAGTTTTTCCTAGGTTTTCTAGCAATGGACTTACGACGCATACAAAGACTGTAGAGTCGTACCTTATATAGGCGCTCTAAATCCTCGAAACTCTAACTCTAATCAAGATCTTGCAGGCTTGGAAACAAATCGCTGAAAAATAACAAGAAGATCTCTCCCTAAACTCTCGTCAAACGTAAAATAGAAAAGATCCATAGCGGGTCTCTATTTATGTAAATAATTGTGTCAGGTCGAGTCCCTCGATGATCGACACGTACCTTGTCTTTTCGTATGCACACACGGATCGGCGACACCTGGCGGTGACAGCTGCTAAGCATGATCGTGCATCATCGTGACGTCACGATCTTATCCCCTTTTCGACTTCCTCTTTAGTTAGAATTGAACCGATCCAGTTCCAAGGCAACTAAAGGTAACTTTCGACACGTGTCACGACCCTAGACATCCGACTGACAAAATTCAAAACTCAAAAAATTGCTTCTTCATTTTAAATTTTGGGGGCAAACTGTTTAGGCAAAATTTCACCAGTCTCCACCACGACCAAAATAGGGAGAACATTTATTGTACTTTTCTATAACAAGGTAAAATCATAATATTTTATTCCCTGATCAAAGTCGAAATCGAAAGATATTCACCTCACGACACTCGACCATGACGTCGTCTAGTTCACACGGCCGACGTGACATACCTCGCGACCTCGACCGACTAACATGCGATATTTATGTTACGTTTTTAGTGTTTAAATGCAGGAATCAATGTCATTGATGATCAACGGACATAACCGACAAGGTCAATTATGGGCATTCAATCCAGCAGTCGTTACGTCAGTTATCGAAGCATTTAAGGAATCAATTAAAGCACCCGAAGACTATAAATACCAAGCTCAAATCATCATTTGGGGGGCATCGCACATCATCTCGGATCATCTCGAATCACCTGACATTTCTCTGATACCTCGAAGCAACAGAACTCTCAAAGCAAAGAATTCTCTCTCGAACATACGACGCACGACGCATAGTTCTTATACACGACGCACTCGTTTTTACACACGATACACTTGTTACTTTATGAATTAGCTTATTTCCAGTATTTGTATTGTAATCATTGTACTCTCGACACTTGAAACATAAGGATATCGCCCCTGTTTGGCGATCATAGTGCAGCGACGACACCAACATTGTCGTCTACGGGTTTTTTCCTCGTTGAGGTTTTTCCCGCGTCACCAAATTCTTTGTCTCATTTACATTTCTGTCTTAATCGCATTACTTTGTCGAAAGATTCCCATCTTTAGTTGTTAAGCTCCACAATCAACCTTAAATTATCTTTCTAGACGATTTTTGGCATTAACAAAAATAACTAGGAAACCAGTAATATTTGAGGGACTCAAAGTCGTTATATTTGGAAAAGAGCCTCAAAATCCAAATCTACTAACAAACGAGCTAATCACTCAAGTTTAAAATTTTGGCCTTATGATAAAAAGTATAGGGAAAGCCGGAAAGGTCTTATAAGATTTAAACCATCTACCTTTTAAACTAATGTCTTTTAATACCAATTTTTGTAAGAAGTAAGAACTAATAAGTAGGGATGGCAAAAAAAAATCGAAACCGACTGTGAAAACCGAAAACCGAACTTTTCAGGTCGAGTTCGGGGAATTCTTAACGGGGACGGGACGGGGCGGGGATCGGGGACGGTATCGGGGATTTTAACGGGGACGGGAATGGGGACGGGGACCATTCTCACCGGCCCGGCTCGGCCCGATATATAATATTATATATACATATATATATATATTATATATATTTTTTTAAACCAAAATTCTGTTTTGGACTACAAGATAAATATATTATATATAAGTATTAAAAGCCCAACACCCCCGACAACCTAATTCAAATCACGTCCAAGTGAGGTGACCATTGACCAAGTCTAATTACAGTCTAACACCGTATCAGACTAAATCTTAATCGATTAACAGTCGGCTAAATCCCTAAATCCTAATCGCTCGCTGCTCTAGTCTCGCCTAATCTTGTGTCGAATGAACTATTTTAACATCTTTTTGTCATGATTTATTCCGATGTAGCTTCTTCTTTAGACTTTAGTCCTTTAATTTATGTCTAAACTTGGGTTTTTGTTTCGGTTCGGTTCGGGTTCGAGGAAAACCAACGGTTAACGATGACCTGTTTTTCCTTAACGGGTTCCCCAACACGGATCGGGGAAACCGCGGGAACCCGACGAGGATCCCCGATAAGATACCCGACGGGGATCGGTACGGTTACGGGGATGAGAATGCTTATCGGTTTCGGGGACGGGGACCTTAAAAACTGTTGGATATAGTGTCCAGAGTCATTAACTATTGGTAATATTTCTAATAATAGCATGGTCCTTTTGGGTTGCCCTTAAGACCCAAATAAACAATCAGAAGAATAAAAGGGAGTTAAAGCAATTAGTTTCCTAATTTGTCATTTGATGATAAATTAATTATAAGCTACAATATAATTAATTAGATTAATTATATAAAGTACAGGGACTAAATGATAATTGGTTAAAATAGTTTTAACAAGCTTATCGGTTCAAGGGGGCTAGTTGTAAAATAGAGATAACTTGGTCGAGAAGCAGAAGAGGGGTTATAAATAAACTGCTAAGGGTCAAACCCTAGTTGATTTTTTCAATCTCTCTCGGGTGGCCGTCGACCTCCCCCCCCCCCCCCCCCCCCCCCTCTCTCTCTCGCTCTCTCTTTCTCCCAAATCGTAAACCCTAATAAGGGTTTAAGGTTTAAGCCTCTTCTTGATTGTTGGCATTTGGTGTTCTTAAGTGTGAGCCACTAGAGGGATTCATACTATTGGTCCTTGACATCCAAGAAGCGAGATCAAAGGTTTGATTCATCATTGTGGTTTTCGACAATCACAATAAACAAGTAAGTATTCTTGGTTCATTCTTTTGTAGTTAATTATCTAGAACATATGTATCCTTATAGGTTGTTAGTTTGTATTGCCATAGATGATATTTTAAATATGCTTCCGTTGCCTATATCATGTGGTTGTAAGTTTGCTCAAAACCTTTCAGTGGTATCAGAGCCATAGTTCTTAGATATTAGCTCAAAAGTAGTTTCAATTTGATTTGCAAAACTGTTTGTGTTGGTTTAGGGTTTTCGAAATTTAGGGTTTGAGGTTACAAAATCGATTTCAAAATTTTTTGCGGCCATTGGATTGCTTAATCCCTAAGTTATGGTTTCATGGTCATAACCTCAAAACCTAATTTTTTTGGAAACTAAAATTTTTTTACTTGCATAAAAAGTTTTGTATTATTAGCGATTAAGTTTTATCGAAATCCCTAAAGGGTATAGGGTAGTCGTTTTTTTTATGCAATGTTATACCCTAATTGTTTTTTGCTAGTTTCCTAACTTGCCTAAAAAAACACAAAATATTGAGTTTTGGCAAATATTGAATAGATAATCTTACATATTCTCTTACCTTATATAGATACATTTAAAGTTTGAATAATATTGTAAGATAAATATTAACATTATTTATATAGTGAATATAAATTGTATGTCAAATATTTACATTAATTATTAGCATGTGTCTTTACATGTTTAATTGGAATTAATTATGGAAACGAGTATATTAATTATTAAATGTGTCCTCACATGGTTAATTAGAATTAATTAGATAATCATAATTTTAAATTGTTTAAAATTCCATTCAATTTATATATATATATATATTAGACCTTAATTATATATATAATTAAATTATACATTGATAGTCAAACCGAGACTAGGCGTACTCACTATAAGCACTCTAAGGGGGTTTAAGGAGGTTACCTATAATATGGTTGCCGAATGAGTCAATGGTTTTTAAAACGCCATGCGTTACCATACTCACCGCCTCTTGTGTGGACTAGTGGAATTACCGAAAAGGTTTGATAGGTCAATGTGACAAGTTAAAAGTATTAACTATGAAGTATAAAACCAAAATCCCGTTTTAGATATACTAAGAAATGTGAAAGTCTTATGCTACCCATGAGAAGAACACACATATTCTTATAGTTTGTTAACGGAGCGTGTGCGGTTTGCCGACACGTTAATGTGAAACTATAGTCGAAAATGATGTGGCGCTCGTGATTCTCAAGCGTACTTGAGCCGAGGGGTCCATGTGTTTTTGCATGGTCGATTCACCATCTAGTTTGTGATCCTCGGCATCCCAGTCACAAATAGAAGATAAGCATAATCGAGATTAACATGCAATTGACATAAGTCAGTGAATCTCAAAAGACCTAGGAGTTTCATAGTGAATGAAATTAACAAATAGCATTTGTTTACCTAAATAACCTTGTGATGTGATTACGACATCCCTTTTCGCATCATAGAGTAAAATATGGATCCTAGCCTTGTTAAATATTTTTGGATAATTATTTTTTAAGGGTTAAATATCAAACTAACTAAAAAAAACTATATCTACAGATGGCTGAAAATATTCCTCCTCCTCCTCCTCCTCCTCCTCCTACTCACTCAACATCTAACCTTACGTTACTCTCTATCCTAAGTAAAGATAAGCTGACTGGGCCAAACTACTTGGATTGGATTCGTGCCTTGAGAATTGCCTTGAGGTACGAAGACAAAGAATATTTGCTCGACGAGGATCTTCCTATACTTAATGATGATGCAAGCCCTGAAGCAGTAACTGAATATAACAAGCAATTCGCGGAATCCACAAAAGTCGCGTGTCTCATGTTGGCGTCCATGTCCCCGGAACTTCAAAAGAGTTTCGAGAACATGGGGGCGTTTGAACTAAATGAGCAGCTTCGTGAAATGTTTCAGGAGCAAGCGAAGCAAGAAAGGTTCCAAGTCGTAAAATCGCTTGTGGAATGTAAGCAACAGGACGGTGCCCCTGTATGTGCGCATGTGCAAAAGATGAAAGCGTACATTGACAGGTTAGGCAATCTAGGTGCCGATTTCCCAAGAGAGCTTGCCATTGACATGGTGCTAAACTCTCTTAGTGGGGCATATAAACAGTTCATAGTGAACTTCAATATGAACAATATGGACAAGACCTTGATGGAGCTCCATGGCATGTTGAGATCTGCTGAAGCAAGTATGGGTAAGACCCAAAGTGCTCACTCAACTGCTCCCGTCCTGGCCATTAGGGAAGGTGGCTGTAAGAAGAAGAAAGTTTCTCATCCCAAAGGGAAGGGAAAGGCTAAAGTTGTTCCTCGCAACAAAGGCCTTAAGAGAAAATTTGATTCTTCTGACATACCGCCCATAAGTGACCCTAAAGAGGCCATATGCTTTTACTGTCAAGAAAGGGGCCATTGGAAGAGAAGTTGCCCAAAATATCTGGAGGACTTGAAAATGAACAAGGTCAAAGGGTGTGGCACCTCAGGTATTTTTACAATTGAACTCCATAGTACTTCGATTTCTAACTCTTGGGTCCTTTATATGGGATGTGGTACTCACATTTGCTCTAATTTCCAGGGACTAAAGGGAAGTAGGACGATGAAGCATGGGGAGCTGAATCTGATTATCGGAAACAGGATGACTGCCGCTGTTACCAAGATTGGAGATTTTGAGCTCGTGCTTAGTAGTGGTTTTTTCAATAAAGTTATTAGATTGTTGCTACTCGCTGTTTGGGCAAAATTTCACAGGTCTCGACCACGACCAGAAAAGGTAAGACACATTTTATGAGCTATATCTTGTATTAAGATAAGGTCCCGACAAAGACCTAAAAAAACTTTGTCGTCCCTCCTAAAAGGTAAGTCGAGAGTTCCTCACGACACTCGACCTCGACGTCGCCTACTTCGCACGACCGTCACGTAGAATCATGCGACCTCGGCCGACTAACGCGTTATACGACTGTTATATTTGTTCAGTGATTAATGCAGGAGTCAAAGTCATTAATGGACAACGCCTATAACCGACGAAATCAGTTATGAGCATCTAATCCCACATTGAAGACGACGACCGTTACAACAATCATCAAAGATCTTAATGATTCAATTAAAATCATCCGAAGACTATAAATCCCAAGTTCAATCCTCAGTTTCAGGACATCGAATAACACAGGAAGAGAGATAGAACAAGAGGACCGAACATCGAACAACAGAAGCAAACGCAAACACTCGAAGAATATTCATTCGAAGTAAAGAGATCATTCATAGAAGATCGCTCTCGATGCACGACTTTCACTCTCGACCAACAGTTCACACGTTGTTTTTACACACGACGCACACTGTTTTTACATTTCAAACACTTGTACTTTACATTTCAAAGTCTTTCCCTTCATTTGTATTGTAATCTCTGTACGGTCGACACCCGGAACACCAAGGACATCGCCCCTGATTGGCGACCATAGTGCAGCGACGACTTCTACAGTCGTCCGCAGGTTTTTTCCTCGTTGAGGTTTTTCCTGCGTCATCAAATCCTCTGTCTCATTTACATTTTTGTCTTTGTCGCACGCCTTTGTCGAAAGATTCCTTTCTTTAGTTGTTAAAGTCCACATCGACCTTAAGTTGTCCCTTTGGTGTGATTTTTGGCATTAACACTCACCGAAAATGGCTCGAAACATTATTTCTTTTCATGCATTGTACAAGGATGGTTTTGAATTTCAATTTGATAATAATAATGGTTGCATTTTGGTTTATAAACATGGTTGTTTTTATTTTAAAGCCTCTCCTTGTAATGGCGTGTATGAAAGCGTGATTTGTATTGGTAGAAATAATAATAACTTAACTCTAAATGTTGGTTCCTCCAATAGTGAATTGGATAAATCGTCGTTATGGCATCATCGTCTTGGCCACATAAACAAGAAACGCATCGCCAAGCTCCAATCGGACGGGATCTTGGAACCATTTGGCTTAAAGTCGGATGAAGAATGTGAATCTTGCTTACTAGGAAAGATGACAAAAGCACCTTTCAAAGAAAAAATGGAAAGGGGTAAGGATCTGTTGGACTTAATCCACACAGATGTATGTGGACTGTTCAGATCTGCCACGAGAAACGGTGAGAGATACTTTGTTACCTTTACTGACGATTTCAGTAGATATGGATTTATCTATTTGATGAAAAACAAATCGGACACCTTTAAAGTGTTCAAAGGATTCAAAAACGAAGTAGAAAACCAACTGGGCAAGAAGATCAAGATGCTCCGGTCCGACAGGGGTGGAGAATACTTGAGTCATGAATTATATGACTATCTAAGGGATTGTGGAATAGTTTTGCAATTATCTCCTCCCAGAACACCACAACTCAATGGTGTTGCTGAGAGAAGAAATCGAACGCTACTTGATATGGTTCGGTCCATGATGAGTCGTGCTACACTTCCAATATCGTTCTGGGGCTATGCCTTAGAAACTGCAGCTCATAACTTAAACCTCGTTCCAACTAAGAAGGTTGCATGCAAAGACACCCTCTGAAATGTGGACTGGGACTCGTCCCTCGTTAGCACATATAAAGGTCTGGGGTTGTGAAGTCTTCGTTCGGTGCGAAACTAATGACAAGCTAGAACCTAGAGCAGAGAAGTGTCGGTTCATTGGTTATCCCTACAAATCCTTTGGATATATATTTTACAAACCTTCTGAGAACAAAGTATTTGTAGCTAGAAGGGGAGTCTTCCAAGAAAGGGAGCTCATTTCCAAATAGGATAGTGGGAGCAGTATTGATCTTGAAGAAATTCAAGAAACAACCAATGATGAACCTATAGTTGACACTAGCCCTCAACATGAGGTTGAACCACCTGTTGAGGAAACTAATATACCTCCACCACCTCTTCGCAGAACTAGTAGAGTTAGTAGAGTTAATCGACCTCCTGAGTTTTATTATGGTTTTCATATTACAAAGGAAGGAGATACACTAGTCAATGATAAAACATTTGATAGTGCGGATGAGCCATCCAACTACAAGGAAGCGATGGCAGGCCCTGAGGCTGCCAAGTGGAAAGAGGCCATGGAGAGCGAGATTCAATCTATGTACGATAACCAAGTTTGGAAATTGGTTGATGATACACCAGGTCGCAAGACAGTTGGGTGTAAGTGGATCTTCAAAAAGAAGACCGACATGGATGGGAATGTGCACACATTCAAGGCTAGACTGGTTGCGAAAGGTTACACTCAAACTCAAGGGATTGATTATGATGAAACCTTCTCACCAGTGGCAAAGATTAAGTCTATCAGGATATTGCTTGCCATGGCTGTATTTCATGACTATGAAGTATGGCAAATGGATGTAAAAACCGCTTTCCTCAATGGGAAACTAGATGAGGATGTGTATATGGCACAACCTGAAGGTTTTGTACATACCGAGTATCCAGATAAGGTGTGTAAGCTTGAAAGATCCATTTATGGACTTAAACAAGCGTCTCGTAGCTGGAATCTTTGTTTTCATGAAAAGGTCAAGGAGTTTGGATTTTCTCGAAGCGAAGATGAGTCCTGCGTATATGTTAAGGCTAGTGGGAGTAATGTTGTATTTCTAGTCTTGTATGTTGATGACATACTACTCATAGGAAACGATATTCCGATGTTGCAAGATGTAAAGGTCTGGCTCGGGAAATGTTTCGCTATGAAAGATTTGGGAAATGCAGCATACATACTTGGAATAAGAATTTATCGAGATAGAACCAAGCGTTTAATTGGACTTAGCCAAAGTACATACTTGGATAAGATATTGAAGAAATTCAATATGAGTGAATCCAAGAAAGGGTATTTGCCCATGCAACATGGCATAAGATGGAGTAAAGATCAATGTCCCAACACTAGTAAAGAACTGGACAGAATGAGTCGAATTCCATATGCATCTGCTATAGGATCGATCATGTATGCCATGACATGTACTAGACCTGATGTCTCATTTGCTTTAAGCATGGTGAGTAGATATCAAGGGAACCCAGGCGAAAGTCATTGGACGGCTGTAAAGAACATTCTTAAGTATCTTCGGAGGACTAAACATGTGTTCTTAGTCTATGGTGGAAAAGATGAATTACGAGTAACAGGTTATACTGATGCGAGTTTCCAGACAGATCGGGATGATTCCCGCTCGCAGTCAGGATGGGTGTTCTTGTTGAATGGTGGGGCCGTGACTTGGAAAAGTTCCAAACAGGACACCGTGGCTGACTCCACGTGTGAATCAGAATATATCGCAACTAGTGAAGCAGCGAAAGAGGCTGCATGGTTGAAGAATTTCATAGGTGATATGGGTGTTGTACCAAGCATCAGTGAACCCATTGAAATCTTCTGTGATAACGAAGGTGCAGTCGCATTGACTAAAGAACCTAAAGACCATGGGAAGTCAAAGCACATAGAGAGGAAGTATCACTTTGTGCGACACAAGGTTGCGGAAAACCAGATCGTGGTGAGTAGAGTGCCGACTGAAGAGAATCCGACGGATCCTTTCACGAAAGCATTAACTCGACCCAAACATGAGTATTATACTGAAGCCATAGGTGTTAGAATTATCAATATACCTTGAATGTTTTAGTTGTTAGTTTGATGTATTAAAAACGTAATAAATTGTATTTGATTTGGAGATTATTATATGGAGATTATAATATATGCTGGATTGTGTCCATTTACATTTAATTTATTATCGTGTTTCGTTTTGCATGTTTAGAACCAACTTTCTGAGTATTAATTTACTTAAACCTCCACATTCAGTCATACTCCTGGAAGTAAGTAGTGATTCAAGACTGTCATGGAGTGTTAGAAGCATAGAGAATGCAACTAACACTCATGAGTACTTAATGGTGATTTGGGTATTGGAACAACCCGCACTCAAAAGTTTACTTCATGGATTAAGTCAGAGTAATTTTGAGATGATAATATTTTATGTTCTTCAAACGGAGATACATAGAGTTTTGCTCTAGGATTCTGTTATGCTTTGGTGTGCTCCAACGCTGACCGTAACTGGCAACTATACAGGGTATGTCCATGTATAATATGATGAGTAGAAATGAACTGTGTAGTCAAAGTTTATTTGTTCCTTCTGCCTAAACAGGAGAAGCGATATCCATGGGCCCCTCGATGATTTGGTGTTGACATTAAGTGTTTGGCCAAACCCTGACTAGAATTGATGTGTCCAATTGAGTAGTCTGATGAATTCAACACATATCGGAAATCGGGAAACATAATCTTGATCCATGAGATAGACATTTATCCATGTCTCAGGTTCATATGATATCTTGTAGAACAAAGGAACATTAAATCACTTATTTTAGGACCGAATCTTTATCAGAGTTCGGCAGCTGCATTGGATGGCTTGCTCTCTGCTGATTATTTGAAAGTGTTGAACCAAATAGAGTTAATAACTTGTCCAAGTGGGAGACTGTTGGATATAGTGTCCAGAGTCATTAACTATTGGTAATATTTCTAATAATAGCAGGGTCCTTTTGGGTTGCCCTTAAGACCCAAATAAACAATCAGAAGAATAAAAGGGAGTTAAAGCAATTAGTTTCCTAATTTGTCATTTGATGATAAATTAATTATAAGCTACAATATAATTAATTAGATTAATTATATAAAGTACAGGGACTAAATGATAATTGGTTAAAATAGTTTTAACAAGCTTATCGGTTCAAGGGGGCTAGTTGTAAAATAGAGATAACTTGGTCGAGAAGCAGAAGAGGGGTTATAAATAAACTGCTAAGGGTCAAACCCTAGTTGGTTTTTTCAATCTCTCTCGGGTGGCCGTCGACCTCCCCTCTCTCTCTCTCTCTCTCTCTCTTTCTCCCAAATCGTAAACCCTAATAAGGGTTTAAGGTTTAAGTCTCTTCTTGATTGTTGGCATTTGGTGTTCTTAAGTGTGAGCCACTAGAGGGATTCATACTATTGGTCCTTGACATCCAAGAAGCGAGATCAAAGGTTTGATTCATCATTGTGGTTTTCGACAATCACAATAAACAAGTAAGTATTCTTGGTTCATTCTTTTGTAGTTAATTATCTAGAACATATGTATCCTTATAGGTTGTTAGTTTGTATTGCCATAGATGATATTTTAAATATGCTTTCGTTGCCTATATCATGTGGTTGTAAGTTTGCTCAAAACCTTTCAAAAACCGTCCCGAACCCGGTCCGTTGCCATTCTTACTAATAAGTCGAGATCAATAAAGAAATGAAGGCTTTGTGGGACAAGACGTCCACGTCAAAGAACCAAATTTCAGTTGAGGTTAAGTAAACCACGTCTAAATTTACGTTATTAAACTTATTTAGCATTGTAAATTTGCAAGTAACTTTAGTAAAACCATGCCTAAAAGCTTTTTCATTAGCTTTTTGGACAAAACAACTTCCAAACAATCGGAGTTTTGTTTTTATAATCACTAGTGTTAGGTCCGTGCATTGCATGATAATGATAATCTATTTTAAAGATAATCAACTGAGTTAAAATTAAACGTAAGTCCTCAAAATATATATATATATATATATATATGTGTGTGTGTGTGTGTGTGTGTGCGCGCACGCATTAGATCATGTGAGAAGTGTCATTTTTGGTGAGAAGTACTTTTAAACCGTTGATCATTTTTAATCAAATACCCTCCCATGAATTGTGGCTTAAAAGAGAATTTATCCAGTGCATCTTATCTTGCTGCATCTCTTCCTAATGTTCGTTTATTTCTCATCCAATAGTTGATAACCACTTATCACGTTTCTCATCAAATTTAGCACTTAGTATTCACCATTTACACTATAATATTTATCATTTGGTTGACTTTGATTCCAACCATGTTTATAGATTTCAAACCTTCTATCTCTCTTTTAATGCTTATCATCTTCTTCCAAGTTATCATATTATCACCAATGTAGGATATAAAACTCAACCTTACTTTAAGATTTAAGGAACAAACAAATCTCATAGTTCCAAGTCATCATCCTTGGTTCACTTTAAATTTTGCACTATTTTTCTTTACATTTGTTTGGTTATGATTCCAATCATGGTTATGAATTTCAAAACCTTCCATTATTTTTTTATATTGGTTTAGACTCCAACAATGGTAATGGATTTCAAAACCTTACATCCCTATTTTTATACCCATAATTTTATTTTAAACTATCATATTACCAACAATGGAAAATTATAAATCTCAACCTTATTAAAAGATTTGAGAAATACTCAAACCTCATAGTCCCAAGTCACCAACGTTGGTTTATATTTTAATTTTGCACTATATTTTTTTACCATTTGGTAGATTATGATTCTAACCCTTTTATATATACTCGCTATCTTCTTCCAAATAATAATCTTCCCACCAATGTGGGATGATGATACTCAAACATCATCTTGCCAAGTCATTATTATTGGTTTTTCTTTTAATATATATATATATATAGGGTTGGGTTCCGGTGAGACCAATGGTTTTTCGTGAGACCGGTAAGACCACCTTATGTCCATTGATCAAATTTATAAGGTGAAAATCTGATGGTTAAAATTTGTCAATAAATTTGAACGTGAAGGGGTATTTTTGACCAATCTATTTTTTCTCTCCTTAACAGGAAAATTACATTGTAATCGACGTTGTTTCTTCCTCAATGAAATCGACTTCATCAATGGCTTTCTTTGAAATTTGAAGCTGCTTTCTTCCTCTAATGAAATCGAAATTGTTTCTCACATAAAATCGGCGCTCTTCCCTGATTGTTCATCAATCTTCTTCCTCTGATTAACATCTAAACGATTACATTGTTGAAATCGGCCTTCTTCCTCCGATTAACGTCTCAATCGACACCTCTCCTAACATTGTTGAAATCGGACTTCTTCCTCCTTATTTACTGAACTTCTCTACTTTAATACAGGTAAAAAATCTTGTACAAATACACAATTTGTTGATGTTTAATTTCCCAGTTTCGTTTAGACATAGTCGATAAGAATCTGATTTAATCTAGGGTTTATGATATTTTAATTTCAGGTAAATTCAATTAATACAGGTAAGAAAAGCATGTCTAATGAAGATGATCCCCAAATTAACTTGAATGATGATTTCAACAATGTGCAGGGTAATCAATGCCATTAGTTTATTTTGAATAATTTTGTTTGTTGTTGTTGTGAAGTATCATTAATCAAATGCAAATATTCAAAAATTTCCTAATAAATGCTTTTACATATTTTGATTTTAGGTGAAAAGAAGTCTATTGAATATGATCTTACGAGCAATTCGAATGATGCTTACGATGGTGAACAATCTAATCAAGGTGACTGGTTTCTTTGAATGGTTGTTATTTTCACTGTGAAGGTTCTTAAAATGTTAATAGATGTTGGAAAGGTCTTTTTAGCTTCACAATAACCATCCCCGATTATTTAAACCCTGTTCCACGTCACTTAGCTTCGAAGTTAACGACTAATTTGGAACCTAGTTTGGACTGTGGAAGTCGATTGAAAGTAAACAACCTAAGTTTATTGGTTGCTTGATACAATGAGAACATTCACATTAAGTTCACTGTGAAGGAATAAACTTACTTTAAGTTTTCTTGATACATGTTTGGTAGCTTGATACATTAGAACATCCAGATTAAAAGGTTCTAGTGTAGGATTAGTTGCAAGAGAAATTTTAAAAAAATAAATGGATTACATGTTCAACACCATTAAGGAAGGGATAATTTTCCTTAGTAAAATGCAAACAATGGTTATTATTATTATACCTACTGAAGTTTAGGGATGTTATCTATGGTTTTGTGTAACCACATAGACCAGAACTATAGTTTACTCTGAATAAGTTATTTTAGTTTTATGTAAAACATATAGGCATTTTTATTAGTTTTTAAATTACATATGACTAGATATCAAAATTTGATCTACCAGAATGCATAGTCCAGTTTTAGCAGGAAAGGGGTGTGATTTGGCACAAGATATCTGAAAGTGTGGAGAAAGTTGTTGTGAGAAGCGAAAAACCCATAAAAAGTCGACAATACAAGCTTCTTACTAGGGTTGATTTGGGGATTTATTATCCATCCTTAATCTGATCTCCATGATTATGGTAGATAACTGGTTAGATCTTTTTGTGGTGTATCACAATTTAGCAAGTATTTTTACTTTCTGTTTGCAAGAATCTTCAAATTTCTTCTTGGTGTTGGTCTAGTTTTTGTGAGTACCACGTGTAACATAAAAGACCAGTTAACGGGTAGTGACTAATGGTTGTTTAAGTATGTATATGCAATTACTTTGTAAAATCTTCTTTTGACAACTTTTAACTGTCTTTTTGTTGATTGTAAACTCATAAAAGTTTAGACAAATTATCACCTTATTAACACTGCAACATTTAAATCATTAGTGGTATCTTATACAAGACTTGAGATCATGTGAGACCAAGCCATTTCCGTGAGACCCGTGAGACCAAAAAAATAACACTAAACCTTCACAGTAAAAGACTGTGAAGGTAAACCTTCACAGTGTTTTTGCTATGAAGGTTCGCTGTTTTGCTTACCTTCACAATGAATCGTTGTGAAGTTTTAGTGTTATTTTGTGGTCTCACGGTCTCACGAAAACAGGTTGGTCTCACGTGAACCCAACCCTCTTATACAAATCTAAATATTTTGTAACTGTTGTTTCTTAAATTTAGATAATGTTTTCACGGAAGAGTCAGACAACAATGATGTCATTTCACCAAATCAATCAAGGACCTGGAGACCGGATGTAGGGGATGTTTTTAAGCCTAGTGTTGGAACAAGGTTTGGAAATTTGAAAGATGCATTTGAGGCTTACAAAAAGTATTCTTTAGCGGCAGGTTTTGATGTTAGGAAGTCTACACAAAGAAAGGATAGGAAAGGAACGATAGAAAGGAAGTTCTTTGTTTGTAGCAAAGAAGGTATGAAGAAGAGAGCATCATATAACACCTTGGAAGGAACTTCTAAGAAAGGCAAACGTAGGAGACCAGAATTCCGAAGCTCTTGTCCTGTTTGCCTTAAACTTCATGTTGTACATGGGAAATATTATGAACCTTACTTTCTTGTAAATTTTATGAACCTTCACAACAAACTTACTGTGAAGTTTCAGTTGTACGTTGTGAAAGGTTCAAAAATATTTTATCTGAATGTAATATAAATTAAATATACAATCTACATAGTCAACTTAAAAGGATCATGTGAGTCTTTTTATCCAGATAACACTTCATTTAACTATATTTTATCATGTTTTGCAGATTAGTTCCCAAATTAATGATGATGGAGATTTTCGATCTTGCTTTAGTAATCTTGTTTGGAGTGAATACATTGAACTAATACAATTTGAACAGCAACATCTTACTTTTGGCAGAGTACAAATTGGAGGCTCAACTATGGTTGAGTGATATGTTGGAAATTCGAGATAGACGAATCCCGACATATTATAGGAATATCCCAATGTTTGGACTCATGAAGACCACTTCAAGATCAGGAAGTGAAAACTACTTTGGCCAAAATTCAAATCAAAAATCAACAATAAGTGCATTTTTCCAGTTGCTTTGAGACTGCAATAGATAAGCAAAGGTATACACAACAGTTACTTGATCATAAGACGAGGATGCAACGCCTAAGATGGAGACCCCTCTTTTAATAGAGACATGTAGTAGAAGTTTACACAATGATTTTTTTACTTGATCATTAGTTGCTTATATTTATGTGTATGTTGGAGACAGTTTTGTGTTAATGTATTGCATGGTCTATTTTTTAAATTGTTCCCTCAAAAGTTGTTTTAAAGGTAAGTTAAATCATTCACTTGTGACTAGTGACCTTATTCCTTCACATTATGTTTACTGTAAAGGAATAAAGGAATAAAGTTACTAGTTACTTCATATTAACTTACTTGTTGTTTGGTTGATATACTTGCAAAGTTCACGGTAGATAGTCGTTTCCATATGAAAATAGTGTCATTGACTCAAAGTAAAGGTTGCAAGCAATGACTTAATTTAACACTCCGAGCTAAAGTTACCTTAGCGTAAATTTCATGAACCTTCACAACAATTAAACTTACTATAAAGTTTCATAAGAAATTATTTACGATAGGGATAAAGACAAAAAATATGTATTTAAGGTATATTTTTTGATGAATTATAAGTTCAATCAATGCTCATATAAGTTTTCCATCTCATGAAATAGAATGTGAAATTCAAGTTAATTTATAAAACCGGGATTTAACAACGCGTTTCTGTGAAGGTTACTTGTTAAAATTGAATTGTTGTATCAACTTACTGTAGAATGTTAAGTTTAATTGATAAAGTTTACTCTAGTGCTTGGACATACAAGTTAAGGTCCGTTTACCAAAAGCTTATTCAGTAAGCGCTTACCGGGTTACTTACCTTACCAGAATCTTACCCGATAAGAATGATGGCAAGTACCGAGAGTCTTACCCGGTAAATGAGGGTGATAATTCTTACCCGGTTAGTGCTTTACAAGATAAATTGTTGCATACAATGCCGTTTTTATTGACTAGAATCTTACCCGATAAGGTAAATGAGAGTGTAAACTCTCATCGGTAAGCGCTTACTGGGTAAACATTTGGGTAAACAACCCCTTAATGTCATTAGATAGTAAAGTGAAGATAAAACATAGAAATCTAACTTAATTTATCAGTTGATAAACTTGTATGAAATGTTAAATCAACAATCCTCGAGAAGCTTAACAATTCTCATGAAGCTCGTGAACTTGCCTATTATAACACAAAAAACTTCCAGGACTAGTTTATACATCTACCAAAAACGTTTCTATCAACTAGCTTCTAAATCATCAACAAAACTACCTAAAATACAATCTTTTTGATGATTATACAAAGTACCTAAACTATAAAACAAGATACTAAATTGTTTCTGAAGAAAACCTTTGTTCAAATTCCTCCCTAGGTTTATTCAAAAGTCGTTTATGTTCTTTAACACCATAACTTTCACATTTCTTCTCTTCGCCGACTACTTTACATTTCATTCTATTCAAGTCGAATAGTAGAATCTTTGTTGCATACATCCTCCTTAAATCCTTAATTTGTTTTTCTTGGGCTTTGTTCTCGGTACACTGTTCTTCAAGCCCACCTACAAAACAATTCATATCAAACATGATGAGATATAGTTAAATGAAGTGTTATCATGATGAAAAAGACTCACATGATCCATTTAAGTTGACTATGTAAAAAGTATATTTAAATGATATTACATATTTACATTTTGATAAATGTTTGAACCTTTCACAACATACAACTGAAACTTCACAGTATATTTGATGTGAAGGTTCATGAAATTAACAGTTATATGTTGAATGATATGAAGTATTATCGAGTTATGTCCTAAATTGAACTAAACTTATATAGAGGCACAAGTTAAGGTACAAATAAACTCGAACCTTCACAGCAAAAACGATGTGAAGGTTTACCTTCACGGTGCTTCGCTGTGAAGGTTCGGTGCTATTTGTATGGTCTCACGAGTCTCATGTGATCCTAAGTCGTCTATCACGTGGGTCCTTCTATATTGTTAATTTGCGCCCATTTGTCTTTATTATTGTACTCACTATGATTTCAGCAACAAAGTATGCAAACCCATAAATTATATGCTCATGAAGGATAAATGCATGGATGTGCACTTATATTTGTTCAACTTTAAGCTTTAATAACCAAACGCTTAGAATAAGCAATAGATTAATGTATATGCCATACATTTAAGTGAAGTAAACTAGAAAAGACGCTGCTCACGAAAGTTGGTTAAACTACCAAGTGGTTTATTTTGGTTGAACTAAAAACGGATCAGAAACCGACTCGGATGAGGGCAAAAACGGATTAGAAACCGACTCGAATGTGAAGGTTCATGAAATTAACAGTTATATGTTGAATGATATGAAGTATTATCGAGTTATGTCCTAATTTTAACTAAACTTATATAGAAGCACAAGTTGAGGTACAAAAAAACTCGAACCTTCACAACAAAAACGATGTGAAGGTTTACCTTCACGGTGCTTCGCTGTGAAGGTTTACCTTCACGGTGCTTCGCTGTGAAGGTTTACTTTCACGGTGCTTCGCTGTGAAGGTTCGGTGCTATTTGTATGGTCTCACGAGTCTCATGTGATCCTAAGTCGTCTATCACGTGGGTCCTTCTATATTGTTAATTTGCGCCCATTTGTCTTTATTATTGTACCCAATATGATTTCAGCAACAAAGTATGCAAACCCATATATTATATGCTCATGAAGGATAAATGCATAGATGTGCACTTATATTTGTTCACTTTAAGCTTTAATAACCAAACGCTTAGAATAAGCAATAGATTAATGTATATGACATACATTTAAGTGAAGTAAACTAGAAAAGACGCTGCTAACGAAAGTTGGTTAAACTATCAAGTGGTTTATTTTGGTTGAACTAAAAACGGATCAGAAACCGACTCGGATGAGGGCAAAAACGGATTAGAAACCGACTCGAATGTGAAGGTTCATGAAATTAACAGTTATATGTTGAATGAAATGAAGTATTATCGAGTTATGTCCTAAGTTTAACTAAACTTATATAGAAGCACAAGTTGAGGTACAAAAAAACTCGAACCTTCACAACAAAAACGCTGTGAAGGTTTACCTTCACGGTGCTTCGCTGTGAAGGTTCGGTGCTATTTGTATGGTCTCACGAGTCTCATGTGATCCTAAGTCGTCTATCACGTGGGTCCTTCTATATTGTAAACCACTTAATCTATAAACCACTTAATTTTATAACATGAACCATCGAAATCGTAAACCACTTAATTTTATAACATGGAGTACTATTGATCTATTAGGAAAGTGAAGCATTATCAATCTATTTCATCCAGGAGTTTGAATACCATCGTTGTCTTACCATAATTGTCTACGATATTGAAATACCAATAACTCAAATTATAAATAATGTATAAAAGGTAAGTTGTTCGGGAGTGAAATGAAGTGAACCTTCACAATAGATATGCAGTGAAGGTTTGTTGATTATATGAGGGTAGGAACCATTTGACACTAAAATAGATACTAATTAATTAGACTACATTGAATTAAGATACGTGGATACTTGCACATAGGATTTGGAAAACAGCACCCACCCTATAATAGAAGCCAACTCTTAGCTAGCAATGCAACTCCTACAAAAAGAAGAAGAATTAAAACATTTGCAAGATGGAAATGTGGCATGGCATAATTAACTTTTGCAAAGCATGCACAAGTCAAGCAGTAGCCCTCATATAAATAATTGAAACCATTGTTTAACAAACAATACAAAAAGGCAGATGGAGCAATTAGCAACTAAACCCATCCCCGAAGAAAAGATATGAAGATAAGCAATAGAATTATAGATGCAATTAGTTAGCAAATAATATCATAAATCAACCAAATCATTGTATATTGAAATTGAATGGTGAAGAACGAACAACATCATCGGAATAATTAAGAAAAGAGGAAACGAACCATGGAAGCTACTTGAATATGTCAACGCCGGCCGCTTGCTTGAATCTTGAAAAAGAAAAACAAATACTATATATTAAAATTCTACATTGTGCTTTCAATTTATTTTTCAATTTATTTTCTCCAATGTGCTTTCAAACCTTACTTGCACAAATCTGTGGTTGAATATCACACTGGTTGTCTGAGGGAACATAATATCACATATATTGAAAACAGATAAAATAAAAGCTTATTGTTTCTAGTTATTTGTGCATCCTTGAATAAGGAAGGTATCACAATGTATCAAATTTGATATTAACACATAAGTAGATAGATACACATTGTACCACAGGGTGATAACAACATAGTTGAAAACAGATAAGGTAAAAACACATTAATTGTTTCCAATCATTTTTGCATTCCTGAATAGGGAGGGTATCACAATGTATCAAATCTGAAGGGTACCACAAATTAACACATAAGTCGTGAAATCGACATTATAAAACCCTAGTTTTGCTTTTAAAAACCAAAATGTATAAAACTCTAAAACCATAGTTTTGATTTTAAAAAACCCTAGTTTTGAACCACAGAAATCGTGAACCAATTGAACCACATAAATCATGAACCATCGAAATCGTAAACCACTTAATCTATAAACCACAAAAATCGTAAACATATATAACCGCAGAAATCGTAAACCTATACAACAACAAAAATCGAAATCGTGAACCACAGAAATCGAAATCGTGAAATCGAAATCGAAATCAAGAACCTGGAAGAATGACGTATCTGTCGAAGAAGCTACGTTGAGAAGAAGATGTTGTGTCGCAGAAATCGTAAACCTATACACCAACAAAAATCGAAATCGTGAACCACAGAAATCGAAATCGTGAAATCGAAATCGAAATCAAGAACCTGGAAGAATGACGTATCTGTCGAAGAAGCTGCGTTGAGAAGAAGATGTTGTGTGGAGACGATGAAGTTTGTGTCTAAAACCCTTTTTCTTTGCGTGAGAATGGTGGAGACGAAGTTGTATCTGAAACACATTTGACTTGGGTCTTTTATTTTTACTATTATTAATGCCACCAAAGTTCGAAGTTATTACAATAATGCCATCGTGTAAAAAATAACCATTGATCACTTTGTTGATCAAATCCTACGGTCAATAATTGGTCTTATGGGTCTCACCAAATTTCTTTGGTCTCACATGATCCCAACTCTATATATATATATATATATATTGATAATGATAATATATATAGATATATTTAATTATTTATTGATTGATATTGATATATTAATTGATTAGGATAATGTAAAATGAGTGAACTTTATTAGTTATCACAAAAATATTATTTTAACTATTTGTTATATATATACATTTTTTTTTGCAAAAATAAGATAGACTAAATTAAGCCAACCACATGAGTAGACACAAAAACATTCACCCCTTATTTCTTATACACACTTCATTCTTCAAAACTTGCATCTTGTAATCAATGTGGGATGATGCAAAAGTAAGGTAAGCCAAATTGAGTCAACCACATTAATTGACACAATAAATCATCCACCCCTCATTTCTTATAGACACTTCCTATTTCAAAACCTTCATTTTTTCACCAATGTGGGATGATAAAACTCAACCACATTTCAAGATTTGAGAATTACTCAAATCTTATGATTCCAAGCCACTCTTTGTGGTTGTTCTTTTAAGGTTATGATTCCAATCATGGTTATAGATTTCAAAATCTTATGTCATTCTTTTATATTGGTTTTGACTCCAACAATGGTAATAGATTTTAAAACCTTACATCTCTATTTTTATACCATAATTTTCTTTCAAACTATCATATTCCAACAAATGAAAATGATAATCCTTAACCTTATTAAAAGATTTGAGAAATACTCATACCTCATGGTCCTAATTCACCAACATTGGTTTATATTTTAATTCTGCACTATATTTTTACCATTTGGTATATTATGATTCTAACAATGGTTATCGATTTCAAAACATTTCATCACCCTTTTATGTATCCTCACTATCTTCTTCCAAACCTCATGGTACCAAGTCACTCCTTGTGGTTGTTCCTTAAATATGATATATTAATTTATTGGGGTAGTGTAAAATAAAACTTTATTAGTTATCACAAAAATATTATTTCAATTATTTGTTATATATATAAAGTTTGTTTTGCAAAAATAAGGTAGACTAAATTGAGTCAACCACATAAGTTGACACAAAAACATTCACCCCTTCTTTCTTATACACACTTCATACTTTAGAACTTGCATCTTCTCACCAATGTGGGATGATGCAAATGTAGGGTAAGCTAAATGAGCCAACCACATGAGTTGACACAAAAATATCCACTTCTCCTTTCTTATAATCACTTACTAGTTCAAAACTTTCATATTTCCACCAATGTGGGATGATGAAACTCAACCACATTTCAAGATTTGAGGAATACTCAAACCTCATGGTGTCAAGTCACTCTTTGTGGTTTTTGTTTTAATATATATATATATATATATATATATATATATATATATATATTGATTGATTTAGAAATAACATTGTTAATAAATTTATAAACTTTCAGCCAGAGTGAACATGATACGGTATCATATTTTTTTTCTCAATACCATGTACCAGCCAATTATAATTGGTAAGACAATTAAATAAATTAATACAAATTGATAATACAAATCTACTGATTGTCCAAATAACGTGTTGTTCATCATTGCGTTTGTGAAAAGAAGAGATTTAGGGATTTAGAGTTTCGTATAATCGTATTTGCGTAGTTGTGTTGAGAAGAAAAGACAGAAGAGGAGGAGATTAGAGGCATGAATAGAAAGTAAAGGTCTGGATTTAGTGACTTGTAAGTCAATATCTAACAATCCATCTTTGAGACTCGTTAAAAATAATCAAATCAATATTTTTTCTACATTAAATCATTAATAAATGTATATTTAATTTCATTTCTTGTTTAATAATTAATTAAAAATAATATATATAAGTCGGTATGATATGATATTATTGTGGTACATTAACTAGTATTTCTTTCACACATCCTGTGACTATCAATTACTTCCTTTTTTTAGTATATAATATTTATATACAACAATTGAAACAAATAAAATCATACATCATCTTCACTTTATTAAAAAATAAACTTTTTATAAAAAAATTATATTCAACTCCACATATTCTTGATTTTATGATTTTAAATAGTAATTATATTTTATTAAAATATTTATTTATTTTATCATGCTAATATACTTTAAGAAAAAATTATGTAAAATAATAATAATAATTCAATTTGATGAAAATGAATGGATAAACATCATTTATCTTTCCTTTCATCAACTTAGGGGTGTTTGTGGTGCGGTTTACGTGAAACCACAAACCGCATTGCATATGTGGCTTGAACATTTTTCCAAATTGCACCAAATAAACATCAAACCGCACCGCAAAATGCGGTATGGTACGGTGTGGTTTATCCCGTTTGTATCTATCTCACTTTATGTCTATAATCTAAAAATTATAAGTTTAAAAATACATTATAAAATCAACCATAAAGTGACCGTAGCCCAAAAAAATAAAGAGTTTCAATACACATGATTCCGAGATAATTATATTTTTAAAAATACATTATAAAATCAACGATAAACTGACTGCAGTCCCAAAAACTAAAGAGTTTTAATTCCCAAATACATATTGCACGATTAAAATAGTCTAAAAATGAAGAAAAAACACAAAACTTCAAACTAAATTGGATGTGTCATTTGTGACATTTAAGGCTATGTTTGGCAAACTAGCTGATAAGCTAGCTGGTAGCTGATAAGCTAGTTGTTGACTGATAAGTTAGCTGGTAGATGATAAATTAGTTGATGAAGAGGTCACGTTTGGCAAAAACTAGCTTATAAGCTTGTAAAATGACCAAAAATGACATTTTCAAAAAATTATCAATTACAATATTTAATTATATAATTAAAACAAATTATAGCAATATAATATGTTAATTAATACAACCAATGTAATAAAGAAAAATTAAATAATATAACATGTTAATTAAAATATTTAAAATTAATTATTTCATATATACTATAAATTTTAAATTTGTTAAAACAAGTTTTAGAAAAATATATATATTAACTTATGATTTTAAATAATTTTTATATACAATATGAAAAAAATAATCAAATAATAATTAAAAAGATAATAATGATTGATAATTAAAAAATATTAATTAATATTAAAAAATAAATAAAAATAATTTATATGATTATAAATAACTCTAAATAATTAAAAGTTAATATCAATGTATAATTGAAATTTAATTTAATAATTTTTAGTTAATATTAATTAATATTTATTAATTAATAATAATTAAATTCAAAAATTAATAATTATTTATAATAATAGTTAATAAATAATAAATAATAATTAATATTAATAGAGCAATATTGGTGTGTAGGATTAGGGTATGAATAAAGAAAATTTATCCATTTATCCATTATCCGTTTACCCGAAATTTTAGTGTGTAGGATATGGGAAAATGGTTTAATGTGTATTTTGATTTATATTTTATATTTATCGAGTAAAAAAGTTAATGATGAATACATGAAAAACAAGACGAAGTCAGAAAAATAAATACCACGAAATATGTTATGTACAATTTTTATATTGTTTTTAAAAGATTATACTATGAATATATTTTGAGTAATAAAATATTTTCGAACTTATGTTTTACTTACAAGTTTGAGGTATTACAATATCATTTGTAGTCCAGAATAAATTTTTGTTTTACCATTTACCGTTTACCCGTTTCGTTACCCACTGTTTTTAATGGGTAGAGTAGGATATGGATAATTACTCATTTTGTTATCTACTATATTAAATGGATTTGATAACGGAATAAACCCTACCCATACCCAACCCTATTCTAGGGACGGGTCTAGGAATTTATAGGAGGGAGGCACCATATAAAATAGAATAAAAATATAAGTTAACATTATGAAAAAGACAAAATAACGATATTATATATCTATATTGATGATATTTGACCTTTACAAATTTAACAATGATTTCATTATTTGGAACTTGTCTATGATATCTCCATTATAGAGGTGGGAGACAACAAATTACATAAATTGGGCTTATTTTTATGGGGTGAAAAGGAGCCAACTCAATTAATATTTTAAAAGCTAATTATAAGCTAATACATAAAAAACTGGGTGCCACTGCACCTTCTGGTGCTAAGGTGGCTCTGCCCCTACACTACCCGTTGACGACCCCAGCTAGGGTACCGGTCTTTGTGGATTGTGGATATTTGCTTCAAGGTGCCTAGTGTGCCTTAGAGCATCCACAACAATGAAATTTCATTCCAATTGCAAATGGGTCACATCAGCGTCACATCAACTTTGCAATTATCTTGAAATTATCTCCCATAACAATGAAATTTCACTCACTTTCTAAAGTGACATCTCATCATTAAAAACTATATTTTAATCAAATAACAACAAAACTACAATTAAATACTCTTTACTATAATTTAATATGAAATATTTTATTAATTAAATAACTATAATAAAATAAAATTAATTAATTAAATAAAATATTTAATTTATAAAACATTAAATTAAAATACAAAGTAAAAATATTACATTAATCGTCATTTTCTTCTTCTCTAAATCTTTGCCAAATCTCTTCAATCAAATCTGATTGTAAACAATGATTCGTTGACCGATTACGTACTTGTATGTGATTTTGGAGATAGTTTTCGTACTCGGAAAGTATGCTACGAGAGATTTGAAGGATAAAGGTAAAAAGGTCATTTTTCATCAAGTTCTACCGAAAACGAACAAGTGACAATGTTAAAACGCCTGAATATTGAAAAAGAAAAAATTCAGGTGATGAGAGAATTCCACACATCATTTGTGGAAACAGAAAAACTTAAGAACAAACGGGAAAATCGGAAAATGATCATGAAGTTGATGAAAATGGATCCCACAACAATGAGCGAACCACAACGGAGATTGTACGAACATCAACTTGAAGAACTTTTAAAAGAACAATGATGTATTTTTATGTGTTAAGTTTGTATTTTTTTTAATATGTAATTTATTTTATTGTACTTTAATATAAAATATATTTTGCATTTTTTAATATTTATGTCTTTCAAAAAAATTAATATTTTTATTAACAAATAAAATTATTCATACATTTTTTCATAAACATTCTCTACAAAACATTATAAAACTTCACAAAACATGATTTGACATAAAGCAATTTCTAATTTAGAAATTATTTCCTACAATTTCTTATACTATTCACTCACACATCAGCAAAAAGTACTGATTTGACATTTGCAAATTACCAAAATCAATTTCTAATTTAGCAATCATACTCACAACCACTACAATTTCTAATTTAGCAATACTACATGTCACTTTTGCAATCCAAATAATATCCTAAAGAAATCCTTGTTGTGGATGCTCTTAGAAGTTAATTTATTAATATTGTCAATTTTCATATCGGATCAAACCTGAAAGTCCAAAAAACATTACATAAATAATGTATATGTTATATATAAGATTAAAAAATATACAAAATATGTGGTGCGGTGTGGTTTGATAACTAAAAACAGCAAACCGTGCGCCGTATAGTGCAGTTTGGTAAAAATGCAAACTGCAAACCGCAATGCGAAAGTTCTAAACCGCGTTTGAATGAACACCCCTACATCAAGTTTTAGAAAGAAAAAAAAAACTTCAAGTTTGATTCTTGTAAAATAGAGAACAAAATCACCATTTAAGAGAATTTGTTAGATTTGTTCTTTATGTTTTGATAAATGATTGTACATCTGATATTTAGTCCAACGAAACCTTGTTTTTTAATAGCGTATATCCAGACCAGTATGCTCGTATTCCAACTAATAGGAGTTTTGTTTATAATCATTTAGAAATAACATTATTAATTAATAAATTTATAAACTTTCAACACAATTTTTCTATGTTAAACACACTTTTTAATTTATTATTTCTTATTATTGTGATCTTTATTTTTATTATATTGTATTTTAATTACAGCTACAGGTTATATTGTATATCTTAAAAAACATATAACAAAACTTTACTCTTGATTATGTTATATGTTATTTATGATTGTTCATTTTGTGATTTTTATTATCATAATTTTTAATATTTATGATAAAGATAATTGCATCAAAATGAAACAACTTTCAAAATCGTCATTTATTACCGGTTACGTGTTGAACACGTTAACCAAACTCTTAAATAAATATAAAGTTTGATACATACCCCTAAATGATGATTTTGAAAGTTGGTTCCACAAAATAGGAATTAGGTGAAAGTTGGTTTCATTTTAATAATATCAAATATTACCGGTTACCTGTTTAACAAGTTAACCAAACCCTTAAGGGTGCGTTTGATACACTGGACAGGACAGAACAAAATAGAACAGGGTCCATTGTCCCACGTTTGGCAGGACCTTTATGTGGAACAGATTGGAACAATGTGGAACAAACTGAAACAGGCATGTTCCACCTCCACCCCATGGAACAAGGTGGAACAGACTTATGTTTTATCAATATAACCTCAAAATAAAATCTAATTCTCTTCTAAAACATCAAATAAACCTTCTATTTCATATTTTATTCATTCTTTAAATTTAGCAAGGGTAAGTTGGTCAATGTTATCTGTCATGTTCTATCCAGTTCTGTCTTATCAAACGTGGAACAACTATTCTGTCATGTCATGTTCTGTTTTGTCCCACCTTGTTCTGTCCTATCATGTCTGCGTACCAAACGTACCCTAAATAAAAACAAATATTGATACAGGCCCATAAATGACAATTTTAAAAGTTGGTTCCCTAAAATAAAAATAAGGTGAAAGTAGGTTCCATTTTAATGCAATTTATTATTATATTCTCTTATTTTCTGTATATTTTAATTAGTATCACTTTTATTATTATAATTTTAATTATAATAAGCAAATTTAAACAATAATTTTACCACTGAATGTGACCAAATGCTCTTCAAATGGATTGATCAATAAGTTTCTCAAAGATCTTCTCTAAAAGCATTTCCTAACAAGGAAATGTCTCACCAACAAATAGAAAGAAGGTTAGTCCGAGAAAGCACCTTGGTTTAGGTTCTTTTTCATTGGCATGTGATGGGGCGGTAGAAGGGAAAGACATACATGGCACCACTTCGAATATGGAATTCAAAGGGATCCAATAGGAAATGGAAATGATACTCTGAATCATAGAACTACAATGAAATATACGATCAACCAATATTTATCGAATTTGAGGAGAAAATGCAAGAGAGAGGATGAAAATCTCTAAATTTAGAGTTTTTTAAAAATAATTACTCATAAAAAGAGAAATATTTATTTATTTTACCAAAAAAATTGTTTTAAATTAAATGTTTAGAGAAGAAAATTAATATTTTATAAGTTGTATTAAATATTTTAATAATATAATTTATTACATAATCTCCAAAATAGAAATTTTGTTAAAAACAGATTCTTTTTTGAAAATTTTATTTCTCTATTTTTTAGAATTTAAAGATGCTCTTAAGACCATCTCCAATGAACTCTCTATTTTACTTTCTATCTCTATTTTAATCTCTATATCATCTTCAATAAACTCTCTATTTTACTCTCTAAAATAGAGAATTGAATAGTAACTCTCTATATATATATAGAGAGAGAGAGTTACTGTTCACTACTCTCTGTTTTTTTTAACTTTTGATAACTACAAAATAACACTTCTATTTTTAAGATTCTTGTATTTTTATTTTATTTGTTGTCTAATACCAATTTTAATAAACTAAAATTATATTTATCTTTAAGTTTTAAATTAATTTAAATCTATCCAACTAACAAATATAAAGGTGCTGTGAAAATAAAAAATATAAGGATCCAATTTATAAAGTTAATAAATATATAAAAGTATTATTGAAAATATATGTAATCAAAATAAAAAAAATATACTTAAAATATTCTCTTTTAGATAGTAAAATAGAGTAATACATTGAAAAGATTTAACCCACTGGTAGAGAGTAAAATAGAGAAATACTTCCTAAGCCTGATTTTTGTGAACCTATATGTCAAGGTACTTTACACTAAAAAGGTGAAATATAAGCAAACTCATGACAAATAGCATTTAGTATTTACCCAATAACATGTGGCAATTAATGATCCAACATTAACTAGTATTTCTTTCGCATATGCTGTGACTATCATCAACTGCTTGGGTAACTAACTATTTTAACTAGTTTGGATGGGGCATTGACATGATATGAACTCACTTAGCAGCATTTAAGGTTTCACAACTTGAGCAAAATTATCCAACTAAGTCCCAGCTTTTCTACGGCCAACACGAGCCTGAAAACCAGCCTTGATTGGAGCAACAGATCTTCCCGATCCACACTACAAAAACAAACATAGATATATAATTAGAGCTTCAAGAGTTGGTTATGCACCAAAAGCAGCAAACACAAAACTCCATTTCAAGGGTATTATTCATTAATCGTGTATTATTCATCATGAATGACCCGTAAGGGTGCGTTTGGTACACTGAACAGGACAAAACAGAACAGAGATCACTGTCTCATGTTTGGCAGACAGGAACACAGTGGAACACGCCGGTTCCACCCCCACCCCATGGAACAAGGTGGAACAGACTTATGTTTTACCAATATAACCTTAAAATAAAATTTAATTCTCTTCTAAAAATAAACATTCTATTTATATTTTATTCTTTCTTTAAATTTTATTTATTTGTGATTTATCTAATGTTATCTTTTCTGTTCTGCCCAGTTCTGTCTACCAAACGCTGAACAGCTGCTCTGTCATGTTCTATTATGTCATGTCCCATCATGTTCTGTTCTATCATGTCTGCGTACCAAACGCGCCCTAAAGGTGTGGACAACCTCATAGTTTAAAGGGTAACTAACAGCCAATTCTGAAATGCCCCCTATATGTGTAAGGCCTCAGAAATTTTCAATACTCTGCATATTGAACAATCAGACAATGTAGGCAAAACTTTTATTCATCATAGGCCATTATTACAAAATTATACAAAATAGTACATTTTTGTAATTAAAAAAGAGCTCAAAAATCTCCAGTTTTCTCTTCATCAGACAATGTAAGCATAATTTCTACTCCTTCTGCCCAATAATAAATGTCCACAATGAAAAAGCTAGACAAAGCACTCACAGTCTGCTATCTTTAACAAAGGCATCCCATTGGATGTTGTGATTTACAATAGCTTGATTCAAAACCTTATTGCCATGTGCCGTTGGGATGATGCTCGTTTAGTGCTACAAAGGCATACTCGTAAAATGTAACCCGATAAAAAAACGTTTTGGGTATTAGCACACAAGTACTCCAACGACGGCTATTTAGAAAGCGTTAAGGTTGTAATGTGAGCCATGATTAAGATCAATGATCCCACCAACCTATTTATTTACAATTCCCTTCTTTATGTTTATGTCTTGGAACGTAAATCGAGAAAGTTGATGGTTTATTTAAGAAGTTGACCAATGACACTATGAAATCCCCAAACCGGATCTAGTTAAATGAAACACTTTGTTGCTAGAGAATTGTAGAATGTTGCTAGAAACAAAGTGTTCCACGTAACATTATCTGATTTGCAGCATTCATTGGTCATAAGCTTTCTCCAATTCAAATGCCAAAACACAAGCATAAAAATGGGAAATTGTAAATAAATAGGTTGGTGGGGTCACCAATCTTAATCATCGCCCCATCACAACCTTAACACCTTCTATATAGCCTTCGTTGAATATATCTAGCATGTCTATATAACTGTCAAGGCCTCAGAAATCTCTAGTTTTCTCTTCAATGTAAACAATCAGACAATGTAGGCAAAACTTTTATTCATCACAGGCCTTCACATATAGATATATCACATGTGTATTCAAAAAGGCCTAAAAACTCTTCTTTCCTTTATAGCACACAATCAAACAATGCAAATAGAACATTTATTTGTCAAAGCCTTCACTAGTGGATTTTACATAGTTTGCCTCAGAAAAAATCTAGTTTTTCTCTGCATAGTAAACAATTCAGACAATGTAGGCAAACATTTATTCATCACAGGCCTTTCGATATAGATATATAGCATGTGTATGTACTTAAACAGGCCTAAAAAGACTCTAGTTTCCTTCATAGCACACAATCAGACAATGCGAATAGAACAATGATTCATCAAATACTTTTTACTAATAGATAGTACATGCTTATAATAAATTCAGAAAGGCCTCAGAAAGATTTAGTTTTCTCTGCATAGTAAACAATCAGACAATGTAGGCAAAACTTTTATTCATCATAGGCCTTTACATATAGTACGTCAAATGCTTATATATTGAAAAAAAGCCTCAGAAATCACTAGTTTTCTCTTCATGGTTAACAATTAGACAATGTAGGCATAACTTTCATTCATCATAGGCCAACTAGAGTGCATATCTATATTCTTCTTTGAGAGATGAATTGTGAGAGAGATTAAGTGTTACGACATACCTTCTCACATCTGAGGAAGAAAAGACGATTCTCCTTTGAAAGAATTGTATCCGCGCTCTTGCAACCATTGCAAATGACATACTCATCTGTAAACAAAAATTTATCAGCAAATGACGTAGATAGTTATAATTAGTAGCAGAAGGGATGCAACATATATGTATATATAGAGAGAGAGAGGGAGGATCATGCGAGATATATGATATATTTAATATGATTACACTTCTTTGGGTGTGTTTTATCATATATGATTAAGCTTGTGTATCATGATATATGATATTAAAACTTCTCACCTTCTTGCATAATGTTTAACTTCTTGTTTGAACCCGACCCTATATATGTGTGTATACTATATATAAACACACACACATATATATATATATGTGTGTATATAGAGAGACTAAGACCATTCAAGAGTTTTGACAACTTACTGGCATATCGCCGCAGAATCCCTTCAAAGTTTTTTGGTGCAAATCTTCCCTTGACTACCAATCTTTGTTGACCATCAAGTGACCCACTTGTACCCAATTCTGCCAGCAAGAATGACATAACATGGTCTGGCTGCCTGTGCATTCTGATGGATGTAAAACAGTAAACGTTCAGTGTCTGAAACGGGGAGAATTTATCATCTTCAAAACTTCTTTTTTATGTGAAAATGTAAATATTCAACAATAGAAAATGTGAAATAATCAAAAGTTGAGACATACGATTTGCAAATGTCCAACAAATTCGCAAAGACCGTCTTTTTTGTTCCTTCACGTAGAACTTGTGGTGGTCTCATGACTGTTCTTCGTCTATCTCCAGCAAGCTCAGGATTATTCTCACGAAGGATATGGAAAACTCGGCCCAGAAGCTGCACAAACGTCAATAAACAAAAATATTCTATGTTAGAATCGTTTCACCACTGTCACAAAGAGATTGTATCATATATGTATTTGTACTCCACAGAATTATATTTACCTCTTCATACGTGTAGTCACGATCGGTCCCTTCCCAAGGAAGTTTTTGTTCTTGTAAAACAATTGCTTCTCCTTCCTCTTCCTCTCCAATAGAATCTAGAAAACATATAAAGCACATTTTAATGTGTTCAGTATAGAACATAATGGAGGACAATAACTTAACTGAAAGAGCTTCTTACCATCTATATCTTCGCCACCATCTTCTTTCTCTTCTTCCAAGAAATCAGTTTCTACCTAGAATTTATAAGAATCTCAAATCAGCGGTATGGAAAAAGCTATATTCCTGCCCAGTGAGCACACTATGGAGAACCCAGTTACTAACCTGCTTCTTTTTCTTCTTTTTTAAACCAACAAACGTAGGTTCAAGTCCATCAGAAACTGCATGTCAAGTACATCCAAGATTATAATTCACAATGGATAAAATATGTAACAAATAAATATACATATATGTCTGCATATATAGACGATAAGGCGAATAATCAAATGAAAACCCCATATAAAGTGAGAACCGTGAGAGCTTTCACGTCAAGATATCTTCAAGGTATTGCTTAACATATATTTGTTTCACAATGTGAAACTTTCTTACTTGTATTTTTTATATACAAACATAAATATAGGGCGTCGATGTGTGTGCAACTTGGGAAAATCTTTGACAAAATTATCACCTGATAAGCTTTCAGTTTTCTCAGCCAACTGTTCCAGAGAATCATCAGCAGCATCATGGATAACAACCTTCTTTTTCTTCTTCTTTTTTGAAGGATCAAAGGATGGAAGCTGTATCATGTTGACATAACCAATGAATAAATATATCAAGGAACCAAAAAATGCATGTGCATTGTAAGCAAATTGCAAAGTAACATCTGTAACAAATCAACAAAAAAATGTGAGATAATTTTGTCAAGATGAAAATTGTGTAAGATCACACATTGGTTGAAAGGAAAACTAAGCCATGAGTCGAGGTATGGACAAAGTGAACAATATTTGGTATTGTTGGCCTGGAATGTTACAAAAAGTGTGTTTTCCACAATCTTATCCGCATGAACAATTGTTCTCATATAGGATACTCTAAATCTCTAACGATAGCACTAGCGTTGCTTTCAAAACTAACCATAAGCCATTTAAAGAAGTGTGGGTATGGCATCAAATACATTGGTTTCAAAACTAACAATTAATGTGCATCTATTAGAAAAAAAGACCATCAAATACAAACTAAAAAACATCAACAGATAAATAGAATATGGTATAATTACATCAGCTGCTTCATCCTTAGAAGTGATTCGATCTTCTTCATCTGCCATTTTTATCGAATCAAATCTTAAAGATTCCCGGTACCAAGCTTTTCTGTTCACAGAAAAACAAAAAGAAATGTAAACATACTAATCAAGGTTCTAAATGGTATAAGACGCAAGGCCACAGCATTTTTTAAGTGGTGACTAATGGCAGCAAATCTATATCGCGCCGCTATAGCGGTGGTATAGCGGTTAGCGGGGGTAGGGTAAATCGCGGTGGTCAAAATGCGGTCCCATATAGCGGTCCCGCAAAAAGCGGCGCTAAACACCGCTATTCGAACACGATTTTTTGGTGGTATAGCGGTGAAAAAACCGTGATTTTGGGGCTTACTTAATCTTGGGCTTTCTATCAGTGGGCTTGTTTAATTTAGTGTTTTTTAGGTTTTTGGGCCTATTTTTTGGGCTGAATTTATTTAGACATTACATTAACACAAATTAGGTCAGCCCTCAAATAGTTTTCACGTTTTACTGTTTACGACTCCAGTCTTGCCATTCACGATTTCAGCTTCCTCCTCCTTCACGTTCAGTTTTGTTTGGTGTTCCTCCATCCTTCACGTATGTATTCATCTGCTCATCCCTCCTTCACATAATCAGTGTTCGGTTCTGTTCGGTGTTCCTGTATGTATTCATCCACTCAGCTCTCCTTCACATAATCAGTGTTTAGAGGTGAGCCAACTCATGCTGTCCAAACTTTTAATCTGTTTAATTGTTTATTTTGACTCTTATTAACTGTTAATATGTTATTAATTTGTTAATGTTAGCTAACTTAACTATTAATTTGTTATTTTGAGTTTTGATGTGGAACTTACTTGCTTAAGTTGATGTTTTGGAAGCTATATATTTTTATGGTATATACATATGTATCATATATATATATATATATATATATATAATTCTAATTATTATATGAACCGCTATACCATCGCGATAACCGCTATTTCAAATCTCAGTACTGACCGCGATTTCCTATTTTGACCACTGTAACAGCATAGATATCACATATATATAAACATATATTTTCTACTATTGCTCAACGAGTCAATGATATTAAACAATTTATATAATCTTAGATAAATTGGTAATCCGCACATGACGGCGCCTGTTACAGGTAGCCTTTCAGAACACTGATAATAATATAATATCAAAGATATCCAGAGATAATTAGTTTAGAGTTTATCAACCTTAAATCTACCATCGATGCAATGTACATGAGACTAAATCAACTATAAATTTCTAACATCAAGCGTAGACAACATTAACGATACTGGAGATTTTGAAATAAATCGGACGATGATGACAGAACTCAAAAACAAGCAGTTGATAGATTTTTACAAAAGCAAAACAACTCTCCACGCATTTGAGATGATGAACCCTAGTTTCTAGTTTATTGCCGTGAGTCGGATAAAATTTACTGAATCTATTGAGAATCAACAATCGGAAGAGATGATAAACCGCAAACATTAGTGCAGAATATAGTTAAGAAGGCGAAATAATCAAGAATACCGTCAAGATCGAAATCTCCTTTGTTCTGGCCGACTCTGATGCTGAAATTTATCGACGAAATCGATTTGCTTTAGGTGTGCGTTGCTGTAATGCGGCTCGGTATAGGTGACTTTATAGTCGAACTTTTAGGGAATTAGGGCACCGTTTCTTAACTCAATTAATATTTTGAGTAAACTCTACTTTTGGTCCATGAGGTATAGTGATTTTTTTGAAAGCAACCCCTGTGGTTTCATAAGTCGAGTTGTTGTCCTCATGGTTTTGATTTTACGCTAGATTTGGGACCTGGTCACTAACAGGGTTAAATGGCTTCGTTAGTGTCAGGGGCATTTTCGTCATTTCACCATTTTGTCTCTTTTTTGTAATTGTTTTTTGTTTTTTCTTATATTTGTAAAAGTTATCAAACTTTAGGGACCAAATTGTAACACTTCTAATATATATATATATATATATAAACCTAAACCCTGTTAATCTCATCACGGGGATCAAACCCGTCTTCCTCCTCCCCCAACTACATCTCCGGCCACCACCAGAAACTCCGGCCACCACTCTCTTTCTCTCTTCATCTTCTTCCCAAAGCACACACTCACATATAATAAATAGTCAGGTAATCTTCTTTGTCTCTCCTCCGACGAACCACCGCCGCCTCCGCCTCCGCCTCCCTTCCTACCACCACCGCCTCTGCCGTCTCGACTCCTCTCACCACCGCTGTGTGCTGCCGTAATGCCACCACCCCCTTCCTCTCAAATTCACAGGGTAAGGGCATCCCTTTCATATAAACACAACCAACCACCGCCGGCAACCGCAATCTACCACCGGAGTTTCAAGAACCACAAAACCCCATTGAAATTTCTGAAATCAAAAACAGATTTTGGAAAACAAGATTTCTTAAAAACGCGGTAAATGCATGTGGAAATCAAAACTCATTTCAGAAATTCAAAAAAGAAAACAACTTGTTGTTGTTGATTTCTTGAAGATATATGTGTGTATATATATATATATATGTGTGTGTGTGTGTGTGTGTCAGTGTGTGTGTGTGTGTCAGTGTGAGTGTTCGTTTGAAAAACAGAGACATCCAAATCGCTAAAGATTGTAATGGTGGGTGGATTGGGATGGTGGATGGTGGTTGTAATGGTGGGTGGTAGTGGTGGTTGTGGATGGTGGGTGGTAGTTGTAATGGTGGGTGGTAGTGGTGGATGGTGGTTGTAATGGTGGGTGGTAGTGGTATAATAACCAGTGTAGTATATATATATACTACAAAAGAGTCAATTACAAGTTGGTCCCTAAAGTTTGCTACTTTTGATAGAATTAAGAAGAAACAAATACAATTACAAAAATAGGACAAAATGGTGAAATGACGAAAATGCCCCTGAAACTAACGGTTGTTTTTAACCCTGTTAGTGACCAGGTCCCAACTCTAGCGTAAAATCAAGACCATGAGGACAACAACTCGACTTATGAAACCACAGGGGTTGCTTTCAAAAAAATCACTATACCTCAGGGACCAAAAGTAGAGTTTGATGTTTGTAACGATTTTCGTCCCTGATCTTTTAAAACTGTTTTTTCTGTCCCCATGGTTTCTATCTTGCTTCTTTTTTCGTCCCTGCATATAACTTAGTTAAAAGAGTAAATTACATTTTCGTCCTTGTGGTTTATTGAAAATTTCGACTTCTGTCCCTGGTCTTTATTTATTACACTAATAGTCATTGTGGTTTACATTTTATTTCCTTTTTAGTCCCTGAAGCTACTCGCCGTTATTGAATATCAATTAAATTAAGGACATTGTGGTCTTTTTCTTTTTTCTTTTACAATCTTATTTCATTAATATTCTTTGTCTTTTTCTTAAGTAACCCACCCCATCCATCACCCTCCTCCTCTCATCTCTTTTAAAAAAGCAACAACATATATGATGTTCTACATATTATATATAGACACACGTATCTTATATATATATACATATATATTGTAAATTAGTTTGACTTTAAAAGTTTGACATCAAGGGGAAACTAGAAGCTGGAAGCGAGATCCAAATAAATGCATGCATGAAAATTGGAATTTCAGAAGATTGTGCATGAAAGTGGATAAAAGATATGCATGAAAGTGGATTTGAAGTCTTCACTTAAAGTCAACATGTATCACCGATGTATGATCAACAATGGAGGCTCTAGCGAGTTTGTTGTGAGTAAGCCCGCATACGAACTATGTTTTGAGTTTAAAATGTGGGTCTTGGGCCATTTCGATTAATTTTCTGCTCGGTTTGATCTTGGTTGACTGATTGATATGGGTTTGGTGTGATTGGTATTTGCAACATATGTGTATATATATTTACCTGTCCATGAAAGCTTCATTATTTCCAATGATTTCTTCTAAACAAAAGAAAAGTGAGTTTTGATTTTAAGTAGCTTTTTTTAGGTTCATTGATTCTTTAGCCATGGATTTAACAGGTAAAACTAGAAAATCCACTTAAGGAGAACATGGTGGAGATACCTCATGATCAGTCACTGTACGTGTAGGGGTTGGGGTCTTGGTAGAGGAGGAAGGGGAGGGGAGAGAGAGAGAGAATATTAATAATAATGATAAAACAACAACAATAATATATTTGTTTGATTTTAAATAAAAAGTAAATGGAAATGATAAAAGGACTGTCATGCCCTTAAATTAAGGACTCAATGACTGGTGTTAGAACCAGAGATGAAAAAAGAAATAAAATGCAAACCATAATGACCATCAATGTAATAAATGAAATTCAAGGACGAAAATAGAATTTTTTTAACAAACCACAGGGACTAAAAACGTAATTTACTCTAGTTAAAATTAGAGTTAATTCTTCCGAATAAGGGGATTGAGAAATATACATATCTGGTCCTTGTAGTATTTCAAATTTTACATTTTTATTTTTAAATTACATAGTTTACATTTTGTACTTTTTCTTTATTTATTGTATTTCATCAAGACATTTATTTTTCTATTAATTATATATATGTTTTTTCAAAATTATTATAACTTAATATAAAAATAATGATATAATTTCATTAAAATTATTAATAAATATATGATATTTTTGTCAAAGTTTTAGGTTTAAATCTCCTAAAACTAATATTTTTTTATCTATTGATTTATTAAAATACTTTATTTATTTTACATTACCATTGGTAAAAGATTAATATTAATAGTCTTAGTTTATAACAACCGGTCGTTGTTTTTGTTATATCATTTTACTCCCACTATTCATTATTTTCATTTAAACTTTATTTTTTATTAATTAATCAAGGTTATTAAATATTTAAATTAAACATATACACATCACACACAAACACACACACACACACACACACATATATATATATATATAGACAAGAAAAGGTTGAATAGTCAGTTGATTTAATCCTTACTACATACTACATCAACATTTCAAAATATAAATAAATAATTTTTTTATTTTTAGCTCTTCATTATTTAGTAGATTATTTAGTGATCAAATTTTTATTTACAACGTTTCATAACGAATCATTCATGATTGGCCAAATCATTGATACAAATAATATCCAAATACCAAATACGCCTTCTAGATAACCTTCGCGAAATAGAAGAAACTTTTGGAAAGGTCAAGGAAAAAACTTGTTCTTCTTCCGTAAAGAATTCTTCCAATAATTCCGAGCCGAATCTTTTCAAAAAAGCACGTACAGTACTTTTATGCTTACGAGCTAAAGTTCTAGCACAAGAAAGTCGAAGTATATACTTTACTCGATACAAACTCTTTTTTTTTTGAAGATCCACTATGATAATGAGAAAGGTTTCCGTATATACGCCCAAAGCGATCAATAATATCAGAATCTGATAAATTGGCCCAAATCACCTTACCAATAGGATGCCCCAATGTGTTACTAAATTTAGATTTAGCCAAGGATCCAATCAGAGGCATAATTGGAACAATAGTATCAAATTTCTTAATAGCATTATCGATTATAAATGCATTTTCTAGCATTTGACTGCGGACCATTGAACGCTTTAGCCGCACACTTGAACGATAACCCAGAAAGTCAAGGGAATGATTGGATAATTGGTTTATATAAATCCTTCCTGGTTCAGACCACAGGTAAAAATAAGATTTCCAGAAATTGACAAAGTAATATTTCCATTTATTCATCAAAAGAAACGTCCCTTTTGAAGCAAGAATTGATTTTCCTTGATACCTAACATAATGCATGAAAGGGTCTTTGAACAACCATAAATTAGCTTGAAAAGCCCTGGCAAAGACTTCTGCAAGATGCTCCATTTTTCCATAGAAATATATTCGTTCAAGAAGGGCTCCAGAAGATGTTGATCGTAAGTGAGAAGATTGGTTACGGAGAAAGATGAAGCCAGATTCATATTCACATACATGAGAAGTATATAGGAAAAAAAATAGTCTGTGATTTCTTTTTGAAAAAGAAGAACTGGCTTTCTTTGAATTTGAAGATATATATATATATATCAATGTTTTAAATACCACGAGACTTAAGACATGGGTCTGACGCCACGTTAAGTCAGTGACACATCATGACCTAATTTTTGTAACACCATATTGAATTTTTCTTATCCTTTTATTCTCTTATGTTTTTGTTTTTAATATATAGCCTAACTTAAAATGTACAATATCACAATTGCATTGAGTAATAGTAGAAAACAAAGATTTAAATTTATAACGTTATATACGATATATGTATTTCCCGCCACAAGCCACGTCTCACGACCTGCCCGAAAACACGACATATATATGTATATATTTATTTATATAATTATCCTTCAAAATTCCTAAATTCTAGTCGGACGTGGTCTTTTCTAGACTAAACCTACTATCAATTTATCAATCATCTCAACCAATTGAGTTTATCGTCAAAAGCGATAGAATATTATAAATTTTGTGCATGTAATTATACCTCGAAACCCGACCGAACCTAATCCGAAACGTGACGAACCCGAACCCGAAGTAATCTGAAATCTGAACCCAAAGTTCGGGGCTTGGTTTCTGTTGGGTCATCACAGATTTGAAGTTGACTCAATTTAAACCCACTTAGATACTTAGAATGTTTTTGGATTCTTTTGTGTAACTTGTACTCTTATATCAATTGTTCGGTGAAGTCGAAGATCAACCGAAACCTAGTGCGAAGACTATCTCATTGCGGAAGTGAGAAAATCGGCAGCAACTTTCTACAAGTTACATCACCACCGATATGCTTGTGCTATCGGTGGACACGCATCACCGAATTGAAGAAATTCGGTGAGGAGTTCAAGAAGACTTCCACCGATATGTGTTCAGAAATCGGTGGGAGTTCGAGAAGACTGCACCGAAATATTAAACACTTCGGTGAAACTCTCTCCTTTCTAAAGAAGTGAGATTTCGAATTGGTGCAGTTTTCAATACATGAGGTCGGTAGCCTTATTCCCTATAGACAAAAGAGAAGATCATTTATTATGAGACAATATCCTATTGTCAGATAAAAGTGGCATTTTGTCATTTTATCTATTCTCAGATAAGGTCTTTTTCTGGTACGACTGTCCTCCTGGTTCCTTGGATAAGTTAAAAAGGAGATATCAGCTTTTCAGAAGTCAACCTCTACAATGAATGGAAGAGTGACAAGTGTCTCATGCATTAAATGATGCATGGACTATAAATAGAGGTGAAAACTCTCCATGCAAATCACGCTTCTGAAGATTACTAAGTGCAAGCTCCTTTCTTACTGAAACTGCATCTTGTGTCTAAGTGTCTAATTTGTTCTAAGTGTTTTTCAGTTTACTTTGTGTTAGATTGTTAGAATAGTTTAACTGTTCTTTTCCGCAACAATCTTTTGTTTTCTATGTGTAATTCTTATTGAAAGATTTTCAATATATTGAATTAAAACTTGTGAAAAATCTGAGTATTGTATTCAACCCCCCTTCTACAATACTTGTTGAGCCATTTTGGGACCAACAAGTGGTATCAGAGCGGAAAGTTTAATTCATAAACTTGATCCGCAATGGCTGCCTCATCTTCATCCCTAACTGTTGAAAACACTGGTCAAAACAATTTTGCTGAAAATGGTTCCATTTCAAAACCTCCCAAGTTTAATCCTAACAACTTTTCTCTATGGAAAAGCCGTATGATGCTATTTATGGAAGGAGTGGATACTAGATATCCAACCATTCTCAAGGAGGGACCTATCATCCCGAGAGTTTGGGCTCGCTATGAAAAGCAGAGGCCTGGTAAGGAAACAGTTGACAAGTCAAGTGACTCTGATGATTCTGAACCTTCCAACGTAGAGAAAGCAAAGACTATTGGTCGTTACATTCTCAAAAACCCAAAGGAATATACTGATGAGGAAAAACGATTGGTGTCTCTGGATTCTCGGCTTAGAGCAATCATTGCTCTCTCACTTCCTGATGAAGTCTATCACTCTCTTGTTAATTTCGGTACTGCTAAAGAGATGTGGACTACTTTGTGTGTACTTTATGAGGGTACAAAGGAAGTGAAGAAAAGCAAAAAGATTGGCCTCATTCGAAAATATGAGCTCTTTGCCTATGAAACGGGAGAATCTCTTCCAAGCTTTTATAACCGTTTCAAATCTCTCTTAAATTATTTAAAGTTACTAGGTAGAGTTTATGACAATGAGGAAGTTCTATGCAAGTTTATGGATTGTCTTCCTGACTTTTGGGAAAACATCTGCACTTGCATTAAAACTACCAAGGATTTGGAATACATGCCTTTAACTGTTTTGTATGGAACTCTGTTCAACTTTGAACAAACCAAGCTTCATAGGAAAACCATCTTCAAAGAGATAAAAAGCTCTTCAATAGATCTTATCTGTGAAAGTTCCAAGAAAAGTCAAAGTGTTCCTTGTATCACATATCCCTCATCAGACTCTGACACCAAAAATCAGAACAACCGTACTCACCAAACGGAGGCATATCTGAGTGATGCCGATGATGAAGGTGGTGAAATTTCGGTAGACCGAATGTCTGATGAAATGGCTATGATGGCCGGTTTTAAAAATAAATCTCGAAATTTCAACAAACCCAGAAGTTTCAGAAAACCATCCTTTACAAAAATGTCTTCTTCTGATAAGACAAATGAAGAATGTTTCAACTGTGGTAAGAAAGGACACTTTGCTGCTGAGTGCAGAAACAAGCGTGTGTCAAAAGCCAATTCTACGTCCTCTGACAAATATCCTTCCAAATTTTAGAAATCCAAAGATAAATCATATTTCAAGAAAGATTCTCAATCCTCCTCACTCTCTCATCAGGAACGTGCTGAAAAGTACAAAGCTAAGTACAAAAAGGAAAAAGAAAGAAATGAAGGATCTCAAAGGAAAGGAAAAAGATTAATGGCAAAGGCTCATGACTGGGAAGAAGAAGAAACCTCTGACAGTGATTCTCCAAATATGTGCTTTATGGCCATATCAGAAGAGGTGGAAGAAGAAAAGGCAAAGTCTCCAATGGCATTAGTTTCAACTGAATGCTCATCATCATACTCTCAGGTACATCCCTTCAATGACATGACTGATATTGAAAAGATAAATGCTTATGAATCTTTAACTCAAGACTTTTACAATGTCAAAGAAAGCAAGAAAAGAAAATCTGCTCAAGTTAAAAATCTTAAATCTCAACTTGAATCTTTCATGTGTCAACTTGGAAAGTTTGAGATAATCAAAACTGAGCTTGAAAATCTAAAAGTCATAAATCATGAAATTGAAAAGGAGAAGAATAAACTGTTCAAGAAGTTAAAGAAAGAACAGGAAGTTGTCAGAAAATGGACAAATTCTTCAAGGAATCTTGAACAGATCTTTCAAGACCAAATCGGTGGTAATAACAAGTTTGGGTTAGGATATGAAAAATCCATGCTTGAAAAATCTTCCCATGCACTTGTTCCCATCACCGATACATGGGATGATGACTCTGAGTCAAACTCTTGTGATTCCATTTCTTTAAATTCTGCTGATCTTAGTGAAGCCTTAAAATATGGAATGTTTTTAAAAGCCAAAGAATCTCCATCTGATCAAACCCATAAAGTGCAAAATTTGAAGGATACTGTTAAACCCATTCATGATGTGTTCAAAGATTTAACCATTGATAACAACTCTTCAAATCTTTCAAAATCTCAAGCTTTCAAAGAAAAACACACCATGGAAAAATCCTTCACCGATTTTGTCCAAAAGGGAAAGACTGAAGTTTTCTCAAGACAGACCCCTGACCATGCTTCAACCTCAAGAACCGAACTTTTTAGAGGTCCTCGCAATCCCCTTTTCGGTCCAAAGATTAAGATTGATATAATTGGAAAGGAAAAAGGAAAGGAACAAAAACCCAAAAGAACTTTCATCTACCGAAAATGTTATAATTGTGGTGATACCTTTCATCTTGCTAAGGACTGCCCAAGGGAAAGAATCGACAGATCCAAACCCAAGGTCTCTCACATCTCTAACCCAAAAGGACCCATTACCAAATGGGTACCTAAGAACTGGCTTGATGTTGTCTGCAGGTTTTTGAGCACCAACAAGTTTGGTATTTAGATAGCGGGTTCTCACATCACATGACTGGAAACAAACATCTTCTTGTAAACTATGTGTCAAAAAAGGGTCCTTCTGTAACCTTTGGGGACAACTCCAGAGGTCACACTAAAAGGGTATGGAACTCTCACGAATGGAACCCTCACCTTCAATAAAGTGGCATTTGTTGAAGGTCTCATGCATAACCTCCTTAGTATTAGCCAACTGTGTGATCTTGGATACAAAGTCATCTTTGAACTGCGTATCTGTACGGTTGTTGACAAGAATATGAAGGTTGTCCTCTTTGGAAGAAGGCTAGATAATGTGTATATCATTGATATGAGTCAAAACAACTCTTCAAATGTCTGCTTCGTATCTGACGATACAGTCAAAAGAAACTGGTTGTGGCATAAACGTTTGTCTCATCTTAACTTCAAAACCCTTCATAAATTATCAAACAAAGAGCTGGTGACTGGCATGCCTAAGTTGAACTTCGTCAAAGAAAAGCTGTGTAATGCATGTGAAAAAGGGAAGCTCACCAAATCTTCTTTCAAAACCAAGCAATGCTCTTCCATCAATCTCCCACTTCAGATGCTGCATATGGATCTATGTGGACCAGTCAGCACTCCCAGTGTAGGAGGAAGAAGGTACATTCTTGTTATTGTTGATGAATTCTCTAGATATACTTGGGTGTCTTTTCTCAGGTACAAAAGTGATGCAACTGAAGAAATCATCAACTTTGTCAAAAAGAATGAAATTCTGAATGGTCAGCTTGTCAGATCTGTAAGAAGTGACAATGGCACCGAATTCAGAAACAGTGGTTTAGAAGACTTCTTCAATGAGAAAGGAATCTCTCAAAACTTCTCTGCTGTCAGAACTCCACAACAAAATGGTGTTGTGGAAAGAAGAAACAGAACTCTTTGTGATGCAGCAAGGTCTATGTTGAGTGAAGCAAAACTGCCAACCTATTTTTGGGCCGAAGCTGTCAACACTGCCTGTTTCACTCAAAACAGGTCGGTGATAACAAAAAGACATGAGAAAACCCCGTATGAAGTCTTTCATGGAAGAAAACCAAACATTGGTTTCCTTCATGTCTTTGGCTGTGTGTGCTTTATCCTAAATGACAGGGAAAATCTTGGGAAATTTGATCCTAAGGCAGATGAAGGAATCTTTGTGGGATATTCCTTGACTTCCAAAGCCTACCGAGTTTACAATCTTCGGAGAGAATGCATTGATGAATCTATCCATGTAAAGTGTGATGATTCAAGATCATCTTCCTTGACAAATAATGATGAAGAACTACATAGATGGATATCATCATGCATTGGGAATTCTCCCATTTCAACCTCCACCGATCCACCTTGTACTCCAAATATTTCCTCTGTTCCAAACAATCAAGTTGGGTCATCTTCTTCATCACCTGAAACCCTCTCTGCCGAAATTGCCCCCACCGAACCCTATCCATCATCCACCGAAATTAACCCCATCACCGAATCTCTTCCTGATAATAATCCCTCTGACGACCCACCTTCATCACACCCTGCCAACACTTCAGCCCCGAACTTCCCTTCCACTTCAATTATTCCTTCACCGATGCCCCCTGCTCTTAAATGGACCAAAGATCATCCCATTGATCAAATCATCGGTGATCAGCAAGCTGGTGTTCAAACAAGGAGAGGCACCAATAACATCTGTCTCTATGTGAATTTCATATCTCTTGTTGAACCTAAAAAGATTGAAGAAGCCCTAAGTGACTCATGTTGGGTTTCGGCCATGCAAGAAGAACTCTCCCAATTTCAAAGAAACAAAGTCTGGAGACTTGTGCCTAGACCTTCAAGGAAAACAATCATCGGCACAAAATGGGTCTTCAGAAACAAAATGGATGAAGATGGTACTGTCATCAGAAACAAAGCCAGACTCGTAGCTCAAGGCTACCGACAGGAAGAGGGCATTGACTATGATGAAACATTTGCTCCTGTTGCCAGACTTGAAGCTATCAGGATCTTTCTTGCTCGTGCTGCTCACAAGAACTTCAGGGTATTTCAAATGGATGTGAAAAGTGCTTTTCTGAATGGAGAACTAGCTGAGGAAGTCTATGTGAAGCAACCTCCAGGCTTTGAAGATTCCACACATCCAGACTATGTGTACCGACTTGACAAAGCTCTGTATGGGCTCAAGCAGGCTTCTCGAGCCTGGTATGACACTCTTGCCATTTTTCTACTCAAGCATGGCTATACTAGAGGTACAATTGACAACACTCTCTTCCACAAGCAAACTTCAGGTAATCTCATTCTTGTTCAAATCTATGTGGATGACATTATTTTCGGTGCCACCGATGAGTCTCTGTGTGATGACTTTGCCTCTCTCATGAAAAGTGAATATGAGATGAGCATGATGGGGGAGCTAACTTTTTTCTTAGGTCTTCAAGTGAAGCAAATTTCAGAAGGAATTTTCATAAACCAAAGCAAGTACATTAAAGATCTTCTGAAGAAATTTGGCTTTGAAAACTCCTCCCCCATGAAAACTCCCATGGCACCACCTTTGAAACTTGATACCGATTTAAATGGTGAATCTGTGGACGTTACCCATTATAGGGGCATGATTGGTTCTTTGCTTTATTTAACTGCTAGCAGACCAGATATCATGTTTGCTACTTGTCTGTGTGCCCGTTATCAAGCAAATCCAAAGAAATCTCATTTGGATGCTGTGAAACGGATTTTCAGGTATCTAGAGGGTACCATGCATCTGGGTCTTTGGTATCCCAAAGACTCAGGTTTTGAACTCATGGGATATTCAGATTCTGACTTTGCAGGTTCTAAAAATGATAGAAAAAGCACAACAGGCAGTTGTCAATTCCTTGGTGGAAAACTGGTAAGCTGGTCCAGCAAAAAGCAAAATTCAGTCTCAACATCCACTGCCGAGGCTGAATATGTTGCTGCTGGAAGTTGCTGCGCACAGATTCTATGGATGAAAAACCAGTTGAGAGACTACAATCAGTTCTACTCCAAGATACCCATCCTATGTGATAATTCAAGTGCAATTGCAATTGCAAACAATCTTGTTCTTCACTCAAGGTCCAAACACATCGATATCCGATATCATTTCATCAGGGACCATATCTCCAAAGGTGACATTGAGCTGCATTTTATTCCAACAAATCTTCAGCTTGCAGTTTGTTTACTAAACCTCTGGATGAGGCCAGATTCACCTTCCTCATCGGTGAACTTGGCATGTTGTACTTAGAATAGGTTAAAAAAAAAAACCTTTCGGTCTGATAACTTTCGGTGGCAACAAGATCCTTTTTCGGCATGAGCATCTTCAGTGATCTTTTCGATGATCAGATAATTCTCGGTGGAACCAAGATCCACTTTCGGCATAAATACCCCAAGTGATCTTTTCGGTGACTCATCTCTCGGTGGATCTCCTGGGTGCGCATATCTGTCCTTTTCGGTGTCTCAACGCCTCAGTGGATCTCTTCGGTAAGCAAATCCTCACCGATTCCATCTCGGCATATCTTTCACCACCGATGATCTCTTCATTTCCTCACCGATGTCCACCGAAATTCAATCCTATCCACACGTCACACCTATAACCCTATTTGTGTCAGACCTGTTCATCTCCCCGTTTGTGAAACGGCTTCTTGACCACAACTTCCAATGTGGTCATGATTGCTTTTTCTATTTTCTTTTATTTTATTATTTTTCTTTAACCGTTCCCCCACTTTTTGAAACCCTATAAATACACGACTCTTCCCTTTCATTATTCCTTTACGTTTTCTTCATCTCCTTCGTGCTTCCTCTATAAACCTGCAACTTCGTGCTCTCTCTCGATCATCAATGGCGTCCTCCAAGCACAACCCCCCTAGGTGTTTTGCCGATCTAAAATTCAACCCATGCAATCACGTTGCAAGATTTGAACCCGACCCCTCTCACCCAGAGTTCAACCGAGTAATCAAGTTCTTCACTCGCTCTCCTCTTCTTCATGCCTTCACCTGTAATCCCAAAATGAGCAAAATGCTCATTGGGAAATTCTGGCTTACCTGTGTGTATGACTCCTCGAATGATGCGATCCACGCATCCATCCTTTCTGAAGACGAGGGTGATCATGACCTCACCTTTGGGGTCGATGATGTTCGCACTGCACTAAAAATCGATTCTTTCAATCCCTATGATGAATGGCATTCAGATACCGTTCTCGAAGATGTCCTCAGTACAACAGGTTACGTGGTCGATGACAACTCCAAAAGCTCCAAAGGTCCCGGAACTCTTCTTCGGAGTCACATGGGTGGTGTATGGAACTTCTTCTTTGCCCATGTGATCCACTGCCTCTCCCGAAAGACGAGCGGCCACGATCAATCCCCTTCATACATCACCAAACTTGCCCATGCCTTAATCTTTCAACGCCGAGTGGATTTCGCCCAGTACTTCTTCACCGAATTAGTGGAAGTGATCTCCCATCCAAAGAAGTGCCATGTTGTCTACCCCCGATTTATCTCTATGATCATCCATCACAAACTTGGCAAAGCTATGGACAAAGACCGCAAGTCTCACACTCCCCGATTCACTTATGACTGGTCTCCCCCGATCGTCGGCAGCAAGACTCTCAACGTCGGTGTTCTCGACACCGATCGTTCTTTACGCCGAGGTATGATCACTTTAGCCATCTCTCCAGAACTTCAATGGGGTGATTATGAAATTCCAGGGTTTCAACACCCCGATATCCCCGAGGTCCTTCCTGCTGTTGTGACCTCCTCCCCACGTCCCAGAGTAAAGTCGGTCGGCGCGAAGAAGAAATCGGCCACTGACACCTCCGCCGCTGCTTCCAGGACCATGACACCGATTAACCCATCGGTGGCTTCCCCGGTCCAAAAACCTTCTAAGCGGAGGCACTCTTCGTCCCCCCCGAAGATTCGTCTAAAGCGATCTCGAGGAAATGTCCGTGAGCCATCCCCTTCCAAATCATTTTTGTTCACCACCGACCACTTGATTATCCCTAAGGCATCCCTAAATTTACCTCCTCCAGCTCGTTCTTTAAGTGAACACGCAGACTCTCCCACCGAAAGTCTAGACTCTCCCTCCGAAGGTCTGGACCACGCACTTCACGGCCTTTCACCCGGTCACTTCTTGATCGATGATGATGCACAACCCAATCAGGGTTTCCCCCCCATTAGATCCCCCCATGATTTCTTTGCAGGTCTCTTTGACGACACTGGTTCTCCCCGAACCTCCCCGTCGGTCGGAGCAATCCCTATTGAGTCCTCATCCCCCTCACCGACAGAGTCACCTTTGAACCAGACTTCTCCCCGAAGTTCTCCCCTGGTTCAAACTCCCCAAAGATCGCCTACACCACAACGATCACCCTCCCCGAGTCAGAATTCACCCCGACGAGCTCCCACTCCGCCACCGATACCACTATTCCCCGATGAAATGCTATATCCCGGCAACATTCCCATTTCGGCGGAGGATCCCCATCGCATCCGCTACATAGTTATTGGGGATGTCGGGGGTGAAACCACTGTTCAAGCACCCTCTTTAATTGAAGACATACAAGAAAGTGCTCGACAATGTCGGCTTGTCGGCACCCAATTTGAATCTTTCAAACAGGCCACTCTTGCAATAATTGCCATGACGAGTTCCCGAATGTCCACTATCGAATCTCGCCTGCCGCAGATTCTTTCAGATGCTATTGCCGATGCTCTACGGCCCTTTACCACCGACATCAACTCTTTGGTTTCCAAGGTGGAATCTTTGTCACGATCTCACGGGGATCTTGCCTTCTCCTTTGGTGCTTTCAAGGCAGCCTCCAACGTCAAAGATTCTGAACTTCAGAGGATGCTTCAAGAAGCTAAGTCTCATCAAGACTTTAGCCAAGCCACTGCCGACTCCCTTCGTGACATTCATGCCAAACTTCCAGAATTCGGCCAACTGGAGATGGATCTCGGTGACTTCACCATGGTTTCTGAAGAGGTACCGAAACAACTCTCTTTTCTTCATAAGAAATTTGACTACATTTTCAGACAGCTGGGTATGAAGATTCTGGTTGGTGCTGAGGGGGAGAAAAAGACAACCCAACCCAAGTTGCCATCTCTTAGACAGTCGGTCATCCCCAAGCCTCCATCTTCCACCGATGACATCCCTGATACCACCGAAACTCACGCTGAAACCGCCGGCATTGAGGGGGAGCAACTCTCTAAAGAAAAAGAGTTGGACTTGGAAGACAAAGCAACAACTGAAGGGGAACAACTTTCTGCGGCCGAAACAGATAAGGGAAAGAAAAGTCTTACTGCCGAACAATTGGCCGAACAAGAAAGAATAGAGAAAGAAAGGATGAAGTATGGGACTCGTCCCACCGATGCAGACAAACTCAAACTTAAACCTCCTTCATCACATCTGCAGGAACCCAATCTCGGACTGACTCCTCAAGAAATTGAGGAAGCCAGATTAGCCCAAAAAGCCCTTGATGATACCACGACCCTCTCTTTAAAAGTTACAGAGGAAGAAGCCAAGAAAGCCAAGTCCACCGATGCCGTGTCGGCACAGAAATCGGTGCTGAGTGAATTTGAACAAGAGAGAAATGAAGAAGTTAGATTGTACAAGAAGAAGATGCACCACCGATCCGACAGAACCCCGATCTCAGGTGTCAAGATCGCAACCTCCAGAGCCAACCCAAAAGACATATGCCTTATCATTGATCGGGAAGATGGCTCTTTGAAAAGTGTGAGAGACTATCAACTCAAAACCTACGGTCTCCCCGAATGGTACGAGATCTCCCGACACTTGGCCAAAAATCCAAACCCAAAGAAGGACATCTTTGTCAAATACATTGATGGCCTAATGGAAAAGATGAAGGAGATCAAAAAGAAGTATAGCATCGTGCTGACCACCGATGAAAGATCGAAACTGCAATCCTTGAAGGAAGAAGTGCGCCTTCCCAAAGTTCAGAATCCTCCCGACACTGTCTTCAAGGATATGGCAAAGGAAGGAAAGATACCGAATGTAAGTAACTTAAGTCTTTCCCTTCCCACTTCGGCATCATATCCCACGACAACTCTGGGCCTGTCACCGATTCCAGGACTGTATTTCAACGATGGTTTCGGCAAACGAGCCTTCTTCAGATTCTCTCAAATCCCAGTTGCCGACACCATGTTTCTTGAAGGCCTCCACAACTTGTTCCCTCACATCCCCGACGCTCAACCCTACTACCGAATCCTAATGGATGAGATCAAGCGCCGACAATCATCAAAGAAGTAGGTTTTTCATTTTACCTTTCGGTAGTTTTGATAATCTTTTGCTTCTTTACTTCACCGATGTATGAGAATGACTTATAAAATTCAAGTGCTTCTCTTGTTTATATGTAGCTGTACATACCTTTATTTCCTTGCTTTATATATACTGTATAGATATACTCAAAGAAACTTAGTTCAAAAAAAAAGTCTATGTGAAAAGAACCCAAAAGAGTAAAAAGGGTCAAAATGCACTTATTTTCATTTGCTCTTTAACATTCTAAGGATAGAGATCAAATTCAAATAAGGGGAGATTGTTGGGTCATCACAGATTTGAAGTCGACTCAATTTAAACCCACTTAGATACTTAGAATGTTTTTGGATTCTTTTGTGTAACTTGTACTCTTATATCAATTGTTCGGTGAAGTCGAAGATCAACCGAAACCTAGTGCGAAGACTATCTCATTGCGGAAGTGAGAAAATCGGCAGCAACTTTCTACAAGTTACATCACCACCGATATGCTTGTGCTATCGGTGGGCACGCATCACCGAATTGAAGAAATTCGGTGAGGAGTTCAAGAAGACTTCCACCGATATGTGTTCAGAAATCGGTGGGAGTTCGAGAAGACTGCACCGAAATATTAAACACTTCGGTGAAACTCTCTCCTTTCTAAAGAAGTGAGATTTCGAATTGGTGCAGTTTTCAATACAGGAGGTCGGTAGCCTTATTCTCTATAGACAAAAGAGAATATCATTTATTATGAGACAATATCCTATTGTCAGATAAAAGTGGCATTTTGTCATTTTATCTATTCTCAGATAAGGTCTTTTTCTGGTACGACTGTCCTCCTGGTTCCTTGGATAAGTTAAAAAGGAGATATCAGCTTTTTAGAAGTCAACCTCTACAATGAATGGAAGAGTGACAAGTGTCCCATGCATTAAATGATGCATGAACTATAAATAGAGGTGAAGACTCTCCATGCAAATCACGCTTCTGAAGATTACTAAGTGCAAGCTCATTTCTTACTGAAACTGCATCTTGTGTCTAAGTGTCCAATTTGTTCTAAGTGTTTTTCAGTTTACTTTGTGTTAGATTGTTAGAATAGTTTAACTGTTCTTTTCCGCAACAATCTTTTGTTTTCTATGTGTAATTCTTATTGAAAGATTTTCAATATATTGAATTAAAACTTGTGAAAAATCTGAGTATTGTATTCAACCCCCCTTCTACAATACTTGTTGAGCCATTTTGGGACCAACAGTTTCCATATCCGAAATCCGATCGGGTTATTAGTTTTCTCACTCGAACCCGTTCAACCTGCCCAATGCTCACCTCTAAAAATAAGACTATTTTTTTCTCGAATTTTATTAAACTTCTTCCAATAGTAATTTAAAATAAAAAAACATTAATAAATCAATAGATAAAAAATATTAATTTTAGGAGATTTAAACCTAATGCTTTGAAAAAAAACATGTATTTATCATTAATTTTAATGAAATTATATGATTATTTTTGTAATTAAAGTTATAACAATTTTAAAAATATACAACATAACTAACAGAAAAATATATGTTTTAATGAAATCAAATAAATAAATAAATAAGTAAAAAGTAAAAAAATATAATATAAGGATAAAACTGTAAAAATTAGTATACACAAGGACCAAATATGTAATTTCCCCATTAATTTTTTAGATAAATTAACATCTAATTTAAACAAAGTTGGATGAATGGATGAAAATGGATGCAAAATAGAAACCACAGGAATAAAATAATCAGGTTTTAAAGAATAGGGATGAAAATCATTATAAATATCAAACCACAGGGACGAAAATTGTAGTTTACTATTATTTTTATTTACTTGTAATAAAATTAAGGGAATGGTAATAAACAACTAATTTATCGTTTATATATATATTTGGATGGTCATAAGTTAGTTTTTTAAAGCGCTATTTAAAATAGTTTTTTATGAATATTTTAATATTGTCCTCAATAATATAAATTATTATTTAAATATATACTACTTTTTAAAATTTAATTATTAGTAATTAATTAATATTAACTGAAAACTATTAAATTAAATTTTAATTATATATTAATATTAATTTTAGTTATTTAGAGTTGTTGTTAATCATATAAATTATTTTAATGTGTTTTTTAATGTTAATCCGTTTATTTTAATTATTGGTAGATTAGGGACTTGGATTTCACATACTTCACTAAATAATAGGGAAAATCTATAATGTTTTTTATACTAAAACAAGCTGAATGGTGAGTATTTGATATTGCATACGTTATCGAATATGGTCTATTTTGTTGTTTAAATAAATCCCTTCTTTTAAAATCTTGTAATAAGCTTAAGGTTTTATCAAAATCTTTATCTTGTAAATGATATGAAATTCTTGGATAAATATTAAATTTTAATTTCCCATATTGTAAATTTTCTTTAAGAATACCTAAACAAGTTTATTACCTGTTTAGTATTCTATTATCCATTATAGTTAATTCTATAGGAGAATCTATTTATTCTTTAAAGATTGATTTTATTATTATTTGTATTGCTCCTATATGTATCCATCCTAAGTATTTCTAACTTCAGGTTTAATTCTTACTAATTTATTTTGTATATTTTTTTAGACAATAATGGTATCATTACTTTATTACATGTCATGTCTATATCTAATGTTCTTTCTTGGATATTTAATCCATAAAACAAGTGATGGTTTCTGGGTTTTATCCCTATTTTTATGTGTTTTTTTTTAATATTAATCAATATATTTTGATTATCAATTACTATTATCTTTTTAATTATTATTTGATTTTTTTTCATTATATGTATTGGTTATTTAAAATCATAAGTTAATATATATATTTTTAAACTTGTTTTAACAAATTCAAAATTTATAGTATATATATGTAATAATAAATTTTAAATTTTTTTAATTAACATGTTATATTATTTAATTTTTCTTTACTACATTGGTTGTAATTAACATATTATATTTTTATAAACTTGTTTTAATTATATAATTAAATATTGTAATTGATAATTTTTTGAATGTGTCATTTTGATTATTTTACATTTTTATAAGTCAATTTTGTCAAACGTGACTTTTTTATCAACTAGCTACCAGCTAGCTTATAAATTATCAACTAGTTTATCGCTAGTTTGCCAAACATAGTCTAAAAGAGGTATACCTAGGGTAGAGATGGTCAAATGGAGAATATATATATATATATATATATATATATATATATATATATATATATATATATATTAGAACATTATACTTAAATGTCTTGCATAGACATCGAAATAAAAAATTTGTCAGTAGACTTTCCAAAATAAATATCCCAACCAGAATATGTTTTATTTTATTTTAATATTTACGGTTATAAAATAAGTGTTTACACTTTTATTTTAACATGCCCTAAAACATAATCTACTTTTGAAAAACAAGTGTTTATTTTCTCATCCTATCGTTAATTATGAGATGGAAAATTAATTATTTCTATTATATTTCTTTTGGTAACCGTAGGTTTTCGAGCCAGTTTACATGCACCGACTTATCCCCAGGCGACCTCAAATAGTCTGCAGTTATTGCAGGTGAACCTCCATAGTCACAAGGGTATAGAGATGGCCAAAAATCGATCCAGGTCCCAAATAGTAATCTCGTAAGCGGTCCCAACGTAACCGGTCCGTGTCACGACCCAAATACGAAGATCCGATTAAGATTCATAAGACCCGATTATGAGAACCAGTCCCACTAACAACACATGTTTTTTGAAGAATTGGTCAATCATATGCACTAACAAATACATTTTTATTATATTTGGATTCATCATATGCACTAAAAAAATTACGTTTAAAAAAAATTATAATTGAGTCAATCAAATACAGTAGCAAATACGTTTTTATTTAAAAGTAAATTTTTAATAGAAAATCAGGCCCATCCCATAACCGGTTATAAATCGACGGGCCTAAACCGGTCCCAAGTCGATCCCAATTCTCCGCCGGTCCCATTTGACCATCTCTACAAGGGTATATTTAAGGTATAATTGTCATTATAATTGATTAAAATTATAATAATTATATTTTTCTAAAACTGTATGTAGGAGGTACAGTTTTTTTACTATGTATAATAAAAATAACAGAAAAATAACTTTACAATGAAACATTGTCTATTGGGCCAAAAAAGGCTACCCTTTAATTCGGCTTTTAGGGCCAAGTTCCCAAATTTGCACCAACCCATTTTTCTAATTTAACATTTACTAAAGGGGTTGTTAGACTTTGTTCAAAAATAAAATAGGTTCCGAGTTTAATTCCAACTTAAAAATGCCTTATTTTATTGGGAAATTGACTCAAATAGCCAAAGGTAAATTGGAAACATTGATTCATTAAAATGCCCCAAGTTCACCAACCTTTTCATCCATTTGCCCTCTCTCTCCTAATTTACCAAAATACCCTAAAAATCCGTGGACCAGCAAAAAAATCCGTGGCAATGAAAAAAATCCGTGGGCCACGGACCTAAAATCCGTGGGTCTTCACAAAACTTCCGTGGGCGAGATTTTTTGAACCAAATCCGTGGGCCACGGGTTAGCCCACAGATTTTCAGGGTATTTTGGCAAATTGGGAGGGAGATAGGGCAAATGGATGAAAGCAATGTGAACTTGGGACATTTTGTTTAATTTCTCAATTGGAAATTGACCTCCTAGCCATTTCTCTCCGGGTTTTGCACAAATAGTCAATGGTCCGCACTCCTAGGTCCGCACTCGCACTCCTAGGTCCGCACTCGCACTGGCAGTTCTTCTTTAAAAAAAAATTAAAGTGCGGACCTAGGTCTGCAGTTGCGGACCTGAGTTAAAAAATTATTTTTTAAGGAAAATCGACTTTCTAGGGATAATAAGAGATTGACACGTGTTTGATTGCGGTCCGCACTCTTCGGGTCGGATCAGAGTGCAGATCCATTGGCTATTTCGGTGATCCGAGAGAGGTTTTCGCTATTTTGTCACTTCCCTTTGTCTCTTTGGCTATTTGAGTCAATTTCCCATTATATTGATATATTTGGAGGCATAATATGTGTAGGAGCAGTTAGGATTCCATTAATCAATTTTTTGCTCAAACCAAATTGGTTTTTTATTTGTTATGGAAATATTGATTAAATTTGGATAAAAAGTTTATTACAAAATAATTGACAAAAATTTATATATAAATGTGTATATATTAATTATACTAGTTGTGTACCCGCACAATGTTGCAGGATGCATCTTGATGAACTCGAATTCGTTTGATTTGTTCTATTATTCAACTATCTTGATCTTGTTTTATGGTTTTGGGCATTCAAACATGGTTATTGTTTTTTATGGAGTCCAAATGTGAAACTTTATGAAGTTGTACATATAAATAATAAATTGTAAATTTGGATCGTATTTTTTTAAAACACATGGTAAATGTAGTTGTATACTTGTAAAAAGCACAATTCATCCACTAATTTGATCATGGCCTCTATGACTTAGGGGGTGTTGGGTTCTTTTTCAGGTAAGTTCTGTAAGGAGTAAGGGGCTGTTTGTTTACCTTTTAATAGTTTCATTAAGAGGCAACATCTGAATCGCTAAGAGGTAAATCTTGTTTGGCAAAAAAAAATGTTTGCCTCTTAATGGTTCTAAAACCATCTGAATGATTTAGCATCGTGGGTCTCCCTTAACCATTCAACACCCTGATTTCATTCTAAACAATTACCAAACAACCATATTTCATTTCGCACTATATCATAAAATCCTCTTAATCATTCTGACCACTTAATCATTCTGCACCAAACCATTCAGCAACTGCCAAACAGCCCCTAAGTTGTCTTCATAGATTTGGTTAAATTATTGTTCGTTGTTGTACTGAATAAACAATACAAATGACATAAATGACTATTTTACCTCTTAATTTATATTAAATACCGATTAAAGTAATTGTTTGATACAGATATTGAAATATTCATTTTAAATAATAAAATTATTTACTTAGACGTTTCTTCTTAATAAAAACAACTTACTTTAAGTTGAGGATAAAAATTTAGTGATATAATTAACATTATTGTTTGTTTCTTCTTTGTTTTATTAAATCTTACAAACCAAAGCATAAGAAACCACTCTCATAACTTACTTTTGAGAAATACCCATTACCCAAACAAATCATCATCTTCACTGCCATCCTTCTCATTTAATTATGTTATCCTCAGTGTCTTGTTTCTACAAAGGGGTTGTATTAAGCAATTTACAGGGTTGAAGGCATCTGTAAGGGGTCGTTTATTCCACGCTTATCTGGTAAGGGCTTGCCGATAAGAGTTAACATTTTTACTTAATTTAGCGGATAAAATAGTCCTCTAAAACAACATCGATTGGAACATTTTTATCTGGTAAACGTTTACCGAGTAACAATCATAACTCTCACTTACCAGGTAAGACTCTCAATCCTTGTTATCGCTTTTTACTAGGTAAGATTCTTGATCCTTGTCATGTTCATTCAATAAGGTAAAGTGTCCAGTAAGTACTTACTTGATAAGCGTTTTGTAAACGACCCATAAGACTCACATCAAGACTACACATATGAATTTACAGACGACACAAAGAAAAATGGATTGAGAAAGCTAGCTTATGGCACATTATTAGTCAACATAAATGCATCATTACATGATTCAGAGGTCAACTTTTGAAATAGCAAGGATGGTGGATTAAGAACACCAATAGATCTAATTGGTGAATAGTGAACTCAGGGAACCTTTTGGTACTCGTAATTATATGGAGCAAGGAACCGGTTACCCAAGCACTTACGCGGTAAGCCCTTACCAGTAAGAATCAACTCTCTAACTTATTTTCACGTGCAGATCTAGCATGGTGCATACGGTGGTACGTGCCACCGTATTATTTCTCTGGCGAAGGGTAAACAAATTCAGGTTCGTGAATATCGTTTTGGAAGGTGCTACTGTATTATTTTGGAAACTTCAAGAAGATGCAACTGTACCTCGTAATCAACCAAAAAATCGAAAAAAACTCTTGAAATCAACAAAAAAAACGACAAAATTCATCGAAATCAATAAAGAAACTTACAAATTTTCTCGAAATCAAGCAAAAAAAATTAAAAATCTATCGAGACGGTGGAATTAGGCTAAAAACATATAAGACAATATCGAACGTCGATAAAAAGATGAAAACACTTACAAAAATCATGTTTTTTGTCTATATTATATGGTGCCACCATATGGAAAAAAAAATCTGGGTCCGTCCCTACATACTTTACCGGGTAAGATTGTAGTCTATCAAATAGTTGGTACAATGATCTGCATGGAGTTAAACTTGTACATCTGGTTAAAACTGCTATTCATGAGTTTTGATAGATTTCTTGTATATACCTCACGAATACCACAAAAACCTAAAAGTTAATTTTCTTATTCACATATTGAATCAGTTATAAATTGCAAGTATGAGTTACTTAAATATTTTATTGATTCTAAAGGCAACCACAATGGTCATTCCATGTGTTTCACACTTGAACAAAAAAAAAAGTAAATTACATGATTGGTCCCTGTGATTTACATATAATTGCACTGTTGGTCCCTAAAATGAAATAATTACGTGTTTGGTCCCTGTGGTTTACATTTTCACACGCCTTTGGTCCCTCTGCTCTAACACCGTTAAATGATCCAGTTAAATAGGTTTACTTTTAAGGATATTTTGGTCATTTATCTATTTTATTTTTTAAAAACATTTTAAAACATTTATCTATTTTATACACGATCTAACCTAATATCCCTAATTCATTTATACATCACCTTTAAACCTCCCATCCATCTCTTCCGCCGACAACTACAACTCCAACGTCACCGTTCCACCACCACCACCACCTGGATCCACCACAATGACGCCGTATCTTCATTGGCGGTGTCGATCGACGGATCTCTGATCTATTTCACTTCATGGGATTGGAGTTTTAAGGTTTGGAGGAGCTCCGATTTCAAGTTTGGAATCGGTTTCAAACGCTCACGACGACGCCATTAACGCCGTCGTGTTATCCGGCGACGGATTTGTGTACACAGGTTCAACAGATAAGAAGATAAAAGTATGGAGGTATAACAGATGATTCTCAGCGACTAACGTCGTCGTGTTATCCGACGACGGATTCATTGTCTTATCCGCCATTAACGTCGTCTTCTTATCCGGCGACAGATTCTTCCAGGTTTCGGGAGATCAAGATTCAACAACCCCCAACTGACTTCTAATTTCTGAGTTTCCAGGAGATCGAGATTCACCTCCAGATCTAACATTCACTCGACTTCTAGGTTTTTGAAGCATGTTGAGTTCTGAGTTTTTGAGGCAGATTGAGTTCTGAGATTTTGAAGCTCTAGCTGATCAAGATCTGGGTTTTTGAAGCAGATTGAGTTATGGGTTTTGAACTATAAATTTGGTGATTATGGAGATGTTTTTTAACCCTGTTTTTGTGTATTGAGATCTGGGTTTATATTCTTTAATTTTCATATTTTTTTTCCATTTAGAGTTTTGATTTTAGGGGTCTACCCTTCATTTAGGGTTTTGATCTTGTATAGTTTTGTGTAATAAATATTTTAATGAATTTATATAAATTTGTTATTGTTGTTCTTAGTGTTCCATAACTCTCTCTTGATGCTTCTGTGTTCTTAATGTGATGATGGTGGTTGAGGAAGGGAGGTCGGAGTTTACTTAGTTTTTAATGTTCCTTGTGGTTTTTTAATTTAATGACAATTTTTAATAAAAAATAATGAAAAGACTAAAATACCCCTAGAGTTAACGCACTCTAACAAAATCATTTAACGGTGTTAGAGCAGAGGGACCAAAGGCGTGTGAAAATGTAAACCACAGGGACCAAACACGTAATTATTTCATTTTAGAGACCAACAGTGCAATTTTGTGTAAACCACAGGGACCAATCATGTAATTTACTCAAAAAAAAGTAAATTAGATTTTTGGTCATTGTGGTTATCATCCACTATCAAATGTGGTCCCTCTTTTAAACTAATTACAATGTTGGTCACTATGGTTGTAACTTTGTTTCAATTTTGGTCCATCTGACAAACTATAGTTAAAAAGGCTAGTTAACTCTTTTTTGTCTTTTTTTTTATTAAATCAATAGTAATTACGATTTAAGTCTCTATAGTTTTGTCTTTTTCCATTTTCTTTGTTTTCTATCATTTTATCTTTCATTATATACCCTTTGTTATATTAATTAATTAATGATAGTTTTAACTAAAAATACATTAAAAATACACGTCTTAATTTGTAAACTACACCTCAGTTAATTTTTGTCAGTACCTTTAAAATAAGTCAACTACTGAATACTTTTAAATTGTTACGCTACTTATCTGATATATATTTGGCGTCTACACTAATCCCAGAAATCATTTTTTTTTAATTTTAAGTGGGTTCAAAAAATATGTCATTTTATTTATTTATGTAAGATGTATGTCTATTAATAAAGAATGTATCATTTTCTAATATTCATTAAATTAAATGTTTTTTAATTTTGTTTCAAACAAAAAAATTATGATAGAACTATTAATTTATTTTTTCAAAATATCAACTTAAATTTATCGTAACAAAAAATAAATAACCAATTAACAACCACACAATTTCATTATTTAATACTAAAAAATAGAAAATGATTTTTTAGATTAATGTAGATGGATATGCAAATATATAACAGATAAATTGTATAATTTTTTTAATATTCAATAATTAACTCATTTTAAAAGCACCGACAATTTTTTTTAAAAATTCTTTGAAAATAAAATATGTATTTTTAATGAAACAAGCTTTTTTAACTATAGTTGATCAGAGAGACCAAAATTGAAACAAAATGATAACCATAGTAACCAACATTGTAATTAGTTTAAAAAAGAGACCATATTTGATAGTGGATGATAACCACAAAGACCAAAAATGTAATTTACTCTAAAAATAAATAAATAAAGTCTTGGTCCTATTATATTATACATTTTCTCTCTCTTTGCCTCTCACAACCATTGCTTGGTTGATGAAAAAAAGTCATCTTCAAGTTATCTTCTCCAATGGTTAACTCATTTTCAAGTCCTCTTCAAGCTTTTTTCAAATACCATTGGAGATGCTCTTAGTTATGACTTGTTTGTAACTTTTTCATCATTGTTTTTCTCGAGCTCGCTAATTACTTAGGTTGTCTACCAATTAGGACTCGAAAATATCTTTTTGCTCTCTTAACTGTTATTTTACTGGGTATTTAATGTCCGCGATCAAAGTAAACAATTTTATGATGTTTAGACATGTTGTCAAATCTTGATCCATGTTTTGTCCCCCAAAGCAATTATATTCTTTAATTCTCTTTCAGTTTCAACTTTAATGTTATGGTAGGGACACCAACTAATCTATTCAACATGTATAAATTATGTCCAAGACTTTAGACTTACCTCTTTTGACATCCAAAATAATATATTACATAATAATTTAATAAAACTCAATTATTAATGAATTTTCATCACAACGCTCATTTTTTAATGTTAAGTAATTGACAACATAAGTTTTTATAAGTTACTGGATTCATACAAAACTGTTTATTAGGGTGTGTTTGGTACATTGGACAGAACAACAGAACAGAATAAAGTCCACTGCCCCATGTTTGGAAGAAATTTTATGTGGAACAGACTGGAACAAGATGAAACAAACTGGAACATGCATGTTCCACCCCCACCCCATAGAACAAGGTGGAGCAGACTCATGTTTTGCCAATATAATCTCAAAATAAAATATAATTTTTTTCTAAAACATCAAATAAACCTTCTATTTCACATTTTATTCATTCTTTAAATTTAGTAAGGGTAAATTGGTAAATGTTATATGTTTTGTTCTGTCCAGTTCTGCCTTACCAAACGTGGAACAACTGTTCTGTATTGTCATGTTCTGTCTTATCCCACATTGTCCTGTCCTATCCTGTCTGCGTACCAAACGCACCCTAAGGATTTGGAAAAGAACAAACACTCATGAATTTTTTTATTCTATTAAGACGTGTTTGGAATAAGTGGTTTAATGTAGGCAACAGATGTATAATGGCTTATCTGATTCAACCATTATCAGTCGTTGATTAAAAATAAACACACTATTCGTCTCAAAAGTTTAAAAGAATTTCTTTTTGGTAATCGTGAGTAGATATAGCCAAAGTTCAGTCCTGGATCAGGCCGGATCCTAACAAAATTGTGCCTAAACAATGTCATCCTAAAGGGACTTCAAACGGGTCGGGTCGAGCTCAAGATGGGGTGGCCCATTCAAGCTGATGTATAATCGGTCCTTAAACCGGGCCTTCCCAAAAAAAATTAACCTATTAAATGTTAAAATACGTAATTGGGTCACTCAAATATACTTAAAAAATACGTTGATTGAATTATAAGAAAATACACTTAGTCCTCTCATGGTGAGCGAGAATTGCATTTTTTGCGTTTTGGAACTTGATATCTTACCCCATTCATCAAATAACTTATTTATATTGTTTAGGAGGGTCTAAAAAACCAAAAAGAAAATGGTCATAGTTGAGAAAAAGGGTCATATTACCATTGGAACAGTAACATTTTTGAAAAACCGGGCGGGGCCAAACTGAGCCTGAAACTCGTCCAGGGTCGGGCCGGGTTGGACTGACGAATCACTCCAAATCAAGGATCAGTCGTAACTGGCGGGCTGTAATCCAGATCTCAGACGGGCTGGGATCCGGGCCTCCGTCGGTCCCGGGCCGGGCCGAAATGGCCATCTCTAACCGTGGGTACATAGGTCAGCTTAAGCTCACAAACTAATCTTACGAACAATTACAAATAGTCTGAAGTCATTACAGATGAACATCCAAATTCACAACGACTTTGACAACACATTGATTTGAACTTAAAGAAGATGAAATTTCTACTACACTCTTATAAATTAAGAACAAACAAACAAATGCTTTTAATTGTGTATGTATAGATAATTTAGAAAAAAATATCATATTTATTTTTAGACAAGTGAGATCACACAAAATGATGTGAGTATGATTAGCTAGGTTCAATGAATTTAAATTGATCCAAGTCTCAATCATGTCTTAGTTTAGATGGATACCAAAAATTGTATTTGTTCTAATCCTATTTTAACCGATGGTACACTTAGATGTTTAACGTCTCTTTCAATTTGTCTTCTTCTTATTATTAAATGAAAATGATTTTATAATATCAATTATTTGTTAAAAAGGTAAAATGATTAGTATTTTAAATACCTTTATATTTTGGGAAATTGACTCAATTAGCCAAACCCAACTGAAAGATTGGCCTCCTAATCATACACTCTTTCGGTTTACCAAAATAGCCAACGGGTCCATACTCTGACCCGACCCGAAGAGTGCGGACCGCAATCAAACACGTGCCAATCTCTTATTACCCCTAGAAAGTAGACTTTCCATAAAAAATATTTTTTAACCCAGGTTCGCACTTTAAAAAAATTTAAAGAAAAATTGCAGGTGCGAGTGCAGACCTAGGAGTGCGGAGTGCGGACCTATTGGCTATTTGTGCAAAACCCGGAGAGAAATGACTAGGAGTTCAATTTCCAATTTACCTTTGGATATTTGAGTCAATTTCCCTTGTATTTTTTCAACATATAAAGTAGGGAATTTAATTAAAATACTCAAAGTTTGACTTTGACTTACCAAAATACCCATTTCTCTCTCGAATTTGCCAAAATACCCATAAATTCCGTGATGGATCCCGCGATCGCGGGATAGGGCACACGTGTCCCGCTATTTTGGCCAAAAGGTCCCGATATACCCCCCAACTATGCCCGCGATGACAATTTTCGTCCCTCCCCGCGACTGATCCCGCGATGGTCCTGCGACCAGACAAAAAAAATTGCAATTTTGGTCCTTTTGCACGAATCTTTGCATGCTTTTACTGTTTTTTTCCACAATTATTGTACTTTAAAGACCAATTTGTGGTTGAAATTCATTGGCATGTTTGAGATTTCATCCATAAATATCAGTAATATGCAATCCATAATTCACACTCATTCCATCCTTCTTTCTTGCTTTCTTTCTTGCTTTCTTTCTTCAGCAAACAAATGGCATCGTCATCTAACCCATCGTCTACACCTGAAAGAATGCCACCTAAACTCAGATCGTGATAGCATAAAGGGAACAGAAGATAGACCAACTGACAGAAGAGTGGAAACAGATGATGGCCAGGAAGGAAGTCCACTTGATAAGGATCGAAGTGGAAGAAAAGGAGATCAAAAGGATGAAAGGGGACATAAAAGATAGGGAGGCTCGTATTCGTCGAGAAAAAGAAGAAATTCACCACATTTTGCAAGACTTCGCAATTCTTCAAGCGAAGATAAGCGAGAAACAAAGTTGGATTGATCAAACTAAAGCAATTTTTCAGTAGGTGGTGGTACGGGTGTTTCTTTAGTACTTTGTTGTTTATGTGTTGTTGTTTTGTACTTTTCCAGTCCGACATTGTTGTTTCGTTCCTTTCCTGTTTGTATGTTGTTGTTTCCTTCCTGGATTTTCTATGTTGATGTTTCATGTTGAAGTTTGCTCATGAATAAAGGTCTTTAATTTGTCTGAAAAGTAGTGTTTAAGTAGTCTGATAAATTACAACGGGCCGATAAAGTAGATAAAATCATGTTATATATCAAAACAAGCGCACTAAACATACAATATTTAGCGTCCCAATCAAGGGAAATCAACGTTCAGATCAACGATATCATATGATATAGTTTCATGTGGCTCAAGCTCCGATGGGCCCTGCGTGTTACTTACTTGGCTGACTGAACGTCTACTCCTTGGCACGGTTGAAGGGGCGAGATTTGGATACTCTCCACGAGTATGTCCTACGCATTGGCACCGAGTACATTTTCGCTGTATCGAACCTTCACCACGTGATGGACGTCGGTTGTTCTTTCTCGGTCTCCCGACTCTGTTCTTATCGTTTAACGGTGGATAGCTGTAACACCCCAAAATCTTCGCCAATTTAAACCTCAAATTATAACAGGTTATGACAATAAATACTTCAACTTATAAAACAGGCAGTGGATTAACCATCAAGAGTATATTCACATTACAAGATCCTTCAAATAACCTATCAATCTAATTATGTCACTACAACCAGATTAATCAAGTTATCTATCAATCCATCAAAATCTTTTCTTTGTTAAATTCATCCACCTCTGCTATATCAAAACGCTCGACCCACAACCCTTTTACTTCCCCGAGCTGATACCTGGTAAGAAAACATCAATTGAAACGATTAGGCCAACGCCTAGTGAGAACATTCGTTTCCAAGATAACATTTGTAAAATCAATGTAAACAAGTTATAACAAACCTGATTCCCCTTTTCTTACCATACGTATAACTCTATTCCATTACACAATTTTATCCACTCCCATGACTATGACTGACAACAATTCCATCAGCATATCATACCCCAGAGCCACACTACGAATCTTCTCAGATTCTAGATCAATGCTCTCCACCAATAAATCGCGATTACACACGCCCATTTATCGGTAAGGAAGCAGAGATTACAAGCACTTATGTCAACCTCACACTCTTCCTTAGAAATCAGGAATAACGATTAAACGAGTAATACCACACGCCTATTCCATGATTTCCCACACACACCGGAATAACGATTAAACGAGTAATACCACACGCCTATTCCATGTGATTACCAAACTTCAGTGGCTATGGATCCATATCACCTAATTGTACTCATATAGGTATTTACTCAATATAAATTCCTCATAGCAACCGTATAAGCGAATTATATTTATACCTCGTAGATTCCTCATATCATTCAGTATGAGCAAATCATATATATATATACATCGTACAGATTCCTCATAGCAACTGTATGAGCGAATCACAAATAAATCCTTTTCTTTTATATAGCATTATATTCCTGCCTAGTATCGACTAACGCAGTCTATAAACCTAACATACTACTTTTCAAGGGTATGTATGTTCAAGCTATATAATTCCCATCACAGTTCCTAAATCGCATATTTCCACGATTTACATAAATGCACATTTTATTACATCCGGAAAGATACATAAAATACAAGGCCTCTAGATACTTAACTTATCAGATCCTTGAGCCATATCAAATTTTGATACCATTTAGATATACTGGTTTCTTTACTCAACTCCCGATATGTTGTACCGGGACTCGCCTGTACCGGGACTTGCCTCTACCGGGAGTTGCCTCTACCGGGACTTGCCACTACCGGGACTTGCCACTACCGGGACATTCCACTATCGGGACTTGCCACTACCGGGACATTCCACTACCGGGACATTCCACTACCGGGACTTGCCACTACCGGGACATTCCACTACCGGGACATTCCACTACCGGGACTTTCACTACCGGGACTTTCAAGGTTTTGCGTACTGTCCGTTCAACAAGTCCTCAAATCGATTTAAAACATGAAATCAGTTAAATCTACTCATTCTAATCAATCCTTAGTCAGTTCATACAAATATACCAAGGTTAATATAACTTAAAAACACTGATTTGTACAAAGAATCGAATGAACTCACCTCTTTGAAGAAAATCCACTTTAGTCTCGATCTGTTGCTCCAATCTGTTTTGAACGATTTTGAAAACCTAATCCAAACACAGATTCGTTTATAACCCAACGTCTATAACAATTTTATCAGAAAACATGATCACTTTCCTTACCAAATTGATGATCAAAGCTTGCTTTCTTCCTTTTTCCCTTTCTCTCTTTCTCTCTGCCTTTCTTTCTTCTGTCGACTCAAACAAAACCAAATGAGATATTATCTCATCTCTTCAGCCTCTTATCCATACATATTATCCATATTGACCAAACACACCTCCAAGTTTCGTTATTTCCGAAAGTAACATCCTACTTTAATCTCTTGTATTTTAATCCTATTGAATTGTAAAATTTCCATATAATTCAAGGTTTAACCCAAAATACAAAAGATCCCAATTCTCATTAAAATACTTATTATTGAAAATTCAGGATGTTACAATACTCCCCAACTTGAAAATGATTTCGTCCCCGAAATCACAATCAGATAAACAAAGAAGAGTACCTATCTCACATACTTTCTTCCGACTCTAAAGTCATACTAACAACTCAAAGATATAATATCATTATACCTATAATCACCCTCTTAGGTTGTAATTTATCAAAAGGTTTTTCTAAAATCGATTCCCGCTCTTTTACATAACAACTTTTCTCATCAATTTATGCTTCAATAACTACGACAATCCATCATTGCATCCAAGACTTATACGTTTCTTTGATACAAATGCTATCAACTTCCCACATCAATATCGCACCACTTAGTCACATTGCAGCCAAACACTAAAGGGTTGCATATCAAAGGTGATAGCTCAATTGAACTCGCAGTATGACTACATTCTTTAGTCCAAAGCTTTCTATCATTGCTTCCCCACGTTAGCGTGGAATACTACCTTTCAAGTATTACTTGTCTCTTTCTCCCAACTTTCCGCATATCGATAGTATTTTCTCATTACGAACCAAAACCAAACAGTTTCACTAAGATTTCTATTTTAAAATTTTAACCAAGTTATCTTGAAACTACATTACCGTTCGAAGTTACTACCCATTCTTAGATCTTCAACTAATCTTTTCTCGTACAATTCTTTCACACATAAGCAGCAACTTATATTCCTTAACGATTTTGCCTTCACTATACCACACCAACTTACAAGTCACATGCTCCATCAACTTTATTGACAAATAGTACTTTCCATCCGGAGTCCCCGAAAACTTCCATTCGGACACTCCCTCTTTCTGACTTCACATTACATACTAGTTGACATATCTATCTTGGCAATTCATGCCACTACTCGTTCGTACAATCTCCACCCATAACATTAACCACATACCAGGTCTCTCATAGACTCATACACAAAACATTTATATTCCTGTTTTCTCGTCCAAAAACCGAGTTTATTTCACTAGATATCTCCTCCCCAACTTTAGTTGAACTACCACTCACGATTTTCTAATTAACTTGAACTTATACGTTCATACTAGCTCCTTGTGATTCCAAACCAATACAAAAACATGGTACAATCCCTCACAGATCAACATTTTCTATACACTCCCTTGGTTCGTCTCTAGTACTTCATCTTTTATAAATCTTCCACATCATAAGTAAAACACTTATCTAAAAACAACAGTCCTTCACTGTTCTTACCATCCCCACAAGGTGGTCCTTCAACTTTTAAACTTCTGAGTCAAGACTTAACATTTATACATGACCCCAAAAGGATAACCAAAGCATTTACGTCAAGTAAACTTCAATTACAATATCATTCATGCAATTTCAACCCCAAGCCTACGTCGAGCTTATCAAATCGGGTCAATGCTCTTAAGACTCAACTGAGTTCAATACCGAGCCATCTACTCAAAGGATCTAATGATCATTATGCAACACACATTCCGAGGCATGATAATCCTACGACCCCATCATTGCTACTTTCCCAACGAAGTCAACTTATATAGGCATATATATATGCGTATATGCAACTCTTTTATACTCCACAATGTATATACTTCGCCAAGGTTTATTAGTTTCAAAGGTATTAAGAACGCGTAATTTATCAAACAGTCTTTACACCTAAGACCGACACTTGTTCAAATAGAAAGCAGTTAAGCATAAAACACATCCGAGACTCCATCTCGAGTCACTAAAACTGACAAACATTTAAAAGACTCATTTGAATATAAATCAAGCCTTTAAGGCCAAAATAAACGTTTGGTTAAACATGTGTCACTCACACGATTACGTAAACCAAAATACATTGTTACCCAAAATCTTTACCCTTTTAGATTAATGTAGATGGATATGCAAATATATAACAGATAAATTGTATAATTTTTTTAATATTCAATAATTAACTCATTTTAAAAGCATCGACAATTTTTTTTAAAATTCTTTGAAAAATAAAATATGTATTTTTAATGTATATTTTGTTAAAACTATTATTGACTAATTAATATAATAATGGTATAACATGAAAGATGAAAAATAACAATAAAATGATAGAAAAAAACAAAAATGAAAAAAAGACAAAACCACATTGACTAAATAATTTCAAAACAGTTTAATACTTAAACTATTAAATTTTAATATTGTTCAATAATTAAACTATATTTGAAATCAATGAGTTATTTATTTTTCGTTACGATAAATTCAAGTTGATATTTTGAAAAAATAAATTAATTGTTCTATCATAATTTTTTTTTGTTTGAAACACATTTAATTTATGAATATCAGAAAACGATGCATTCTTTATTAATAGACATACATCTTACATAAATAAGAAAAATGACATATTTTTTGAACCCACTTAAAATTAAAAAAAATGGTTTTTTGGATTAGTGTAGACGCCAAATATATATCAGATAAGTAGTGTAACAATTTAAAAGTATTCAATAGTTGACTTATTTTAAAGGTACTGACAAAAAAACAATTAAGGTGTAATTTACAAAATAAGACATGTATTTTTAATGTATTTTTTTATTTTCATTAATTAATTAATAAAATAAATGGTATATAATGAAAAATAAAATGATAGAAAACAAAGAAAATGGAAAAAGACAAAACTATAGGGACTAAATCGTAATTACTATTGATCTAATAAAACAAAAAAGGAAAAAAGACAAAAAAGAGTTAACTAGATTTTTTAACTATAGTTGATCAGAGAGACCAAAATTGAAACAAAATGATAACCATAGTAACCAACATTGTAATTAGTTTAAAAAAGAGACCATATTTGATAGTGGATGATAACCACAAAGACCAAAAATGTAATTTACTCTAAAAATAAATAAATAAAGTCTTGGTCCTATTATATTATACATTTTCTCTCTCTTTGCCTCTCACAACCATTGCTTGGTTGATGAAAAAAAGTCATCTTCAAGTTATCTTCTCCAATGGTTAACTCATTTTCAAGTCCTCTTCAAGCTTTTTTCAAATACCATTGGAGATGCTCTTAGTTATGACTTGTTTGTAACTTTTTCATCATTGTTTTTCTCGAGCTCGCTAATTACTTAGGTTGTCTACCAATTAGGACTCGAAAATATCTTTTTGCTCTCTTAACTGTTATTTTACTGGGTATTTAATGTCCGCAATCAAAGTAAACAATTTTATGATGTTTAGACATGTTGTCAAATCTTGATCCATGTTTTGTCCCCCAAAGCAATTATATTCTTTAATTCTCTTTCAGTTTCAACTTTAATGTTATGGTAGGGACACCAACTAATCTATTCAACATGTATAAATTATGTCCAAGACTTTAGACTTACCTCTTTTGACATCCAAAATAATATATTACATAATAATTTAATAAAACTCAATTATTAATGAATTTTCATCACAACGCTCATTTTTTAATGTTAAGTAATTGACAACATAAGTTTTTATAAGTTACTGGATTCATACAAAACTGTTTATTAGGGTGTGTTTGGTACATTGGACAGAACAACAGAACAGAATAAAGTCCACTGCCCCATGTTTGGAAGAAATTTTATGTGGAACAGACTGGAACAAGATGAAACAAACTGGAACATGCATGTTCCACCCCCACCCCATAGAACAAGGTGGAGCAGACTCATGTTTTGCCAATATAATCTCAAAATAAAATATAATTTTTTTCTAAAACATCAAATAAACCTTCTATTTCACATTTTATTCATTCTTTAAATTTAGTAAGGGTAAATTGGTAAATGCTATATGTTTTGTTCTGTCCAGTTCTGCCTTACCAAACGTGGAACAACGGTTCTGTATTGTCATGTTCTGTCTTATCCCACATTGTCCTGTCCTATCCTGTCTGCGTACCAAACGCACCCTAAGGATTTGGAAAAGAACAAACAATCATGAATTTTTTTTATTCTATTAAGACGTGTTTGGAATAAGTGGTTTAATGTAGGCAACAGATGTATAATGGCTTATCTGATTCAACCATTATCAGTCGTTGATTAAAAATAAACACACTATTCGTCTCAAAAGTTTAAAAGAATTTATTTTTGGTAATCGTGAGTAGAGATGGCCAAAGTTCAGTCCTGGATCAGGCCGGATCCTAACAAAATTGTGCCTAAACAATGTCATCCTAAAGGGACTTCAAACGAGCCGGGTCGAGCTCAAGATGGGGTGGCCCATTCAAGCTGATGTATAATCGGTCCTTAAACCGGGCCTTCCCAAAAAAAATTAACCTATTAAATGTTAAAATACGTAATTGGGTCACTCAAATATACTTAAAAAATACGTTGATTGAATTATAAGAAAATACACTTAGTCCTCTCATGGTGAGCGAGAATTGCATTTTTTGCGTTTTGGAACTTGATATCTCACCCCATTCATCAAATAACTTATTTATATTGTTTAGGAGGGTCTAAAAAACCAAAAAGAAAATGGTCATAGTTGAGAAAAAGGGTCATATTACCATTGGAACAGTAACATTTTTGAAAAACCGGGCGGGGCCAAACTGAGCCTGAAACTCGTCCAGGGTCGGGCCGGGTTGGACTGACGAATCACTCCAAATCAAGGATCAGTCGTAACTGGCGGGCTGTAATCCAGATCTCAGACGGGCTGGGATCCGGGCCTCCGTCGGTCCCGGGCCGGGCCGAAATGGCCATCTCTAACCGTGGGTACATAGGTCAGCTTAAGCTCACAAACTAATCTTACGAACAATTACAAATAGTCTGAAGTCATTACAGATGAACATCCAAATTCACAACGACTTTGACAACACATTGATTTGAACTTAAAGAAGATGAAATTTCTACTACACTCTTATAAATTAAGAACAAACAAACAAATGCTTTTAATTGTGTATGTATAGATAATTTAGAAAAAAATATCATATTTATTTTTAGACAAGTGAGATCACACAAAATGATGTGAGTATGATTAGCTAGGTTCAATGAATTTAAATTGATCCAAGTCTCAATCATGTCTTAGTTTAGATGGATACCAAAAATTGTATTTGTTCTAATCCTATTTTAACCGATGGTACACTTAGATGTTTAACGTCTCTTTCAATTTGTCTTCTTCTTATTATTAAATGAAAATGATTTTATAATATCAATTATTTGTTAAAAAGGTAAAATGATTAGTATTTTAAATACCTTTATATTTTGGGAAATTGACTCAATTAGCCAAACCCAACTGAAAGATTGGCCTCCTAATCATACACTCTTTCGGTTTACCAAAATAGCCAACGGGTCCATACTCTGACCCGACCCGAAGAGTGCGGACCGCAATCAAACACGTGCCAATCTCTTATTACCCCTAGAAAGTAGACTTTCCATAAAAAATATTTTTTAACCCAGGTTCGCACTTTAAAAAAATTTAAAGAAAAATTGCAGGTGCGAGTGCAGACCTAGGAGTGCGGAGTGCGGACCTATTGGCTATTTGTGCAAAACCCGGAGAGAAATGACTAGGAGTTCAATTTCCAATTTACCTTTAGATATTTGAGTCAATTTCCCTTGTATTTTTTCAACATATAAAGTAGGGAATTTAATTAAAATACTCAAAGTTTGACTTTGACTTACCAAAATACCCATTTCTCTCTCGAATTTGCCAAAATACCCATAAATTCCGCGATGGATCCCGCGATCGCGGGATAGGGCACACGTGTCCCGCTATTTTGGCCAAAAGGTCCCGCTATACCCCCCAACTATGCCCGCGGTGACAATTTTCGTCCCTCCCCGCGACTGATCCCGCGATGGTCCTGCGACCAGACAAAAAAAATTGCAATTTTGGTCCTTTTGAACGAATCTTTGCATGCTTTTACTGTTTTTTTCCACAATTATTGTACTTTAAAGACCAATTTGTGGTTGAAATTCATTGGCATGTTTGAGATTTCATCCATAAATATCAGTAATATGCAATCCATAATTCACACTCATTCCATCCTTCTTTCTTGCTTTCTTTCTTCAGTAAACAAATGGCATCGTCATCTAACCTATCGTCTACACCTGAAAGAATGCCACCTAAACTCAGATCGTGATAGCATAAAGGGAACAGAAGATAGACCAACTAACAGAAGAGTGGAAACAGATGATGGCCAGGAAGGAAGTCCACTTGATAAGGATCGAAGTGGAAGAAAAGGAGATCAAAAGGATGAAAGGGGACATAAAAGATAGGGAGGCTCGTATTCGTCGAGAAAAAGAAGAATATCACCACATTTTGCAAGACTTCGCAATTCTTCAAGCGAAGGTAAGCGAGAAACAAAGTTGGATTGATCAAACTAAAGCAATTTTTCAGTAGGTGGTGGTACGGGTGTTTCTTTAGTACTTTGTTGTTTATGTGTTGTTGCTTTGTACTTTTCCAGTCCGACATTGTTGTTTCGTTCCTTTCCTGTTTGTATGTTGTTGTTTCCTTCCTGGATTTTCTATGTTGATGTTTCATGTTGAAGTTTGCTCATAAATAAAGGTCTTTAATTTGTCTGCAAAGTAGTGTTTAAGTAGTCTGATAAATTACAACGGGCCGATAAAGTAGATAAAATCATGTTATATATCAAAACAAGCGCACTAAACATACAATATTTAGCGTCCCAATCAAGGGAAATCAACGTTCAGATCAACGGTATCATATGATATAGTTTCATGTGGCTCAAGCTCCGATGGGCCCTGCGTGTTACTTACTTGGCTGACTGAACGTCTACTCCTTGGCACAGTTGAAGGGGCGAGATTTGGACACTCTCCACGAGTATGTCCTACGCATTGGCACCGAGTACATTTTCGCTGTATCGAACCTTCACCACGTGATGGACGTCGGTTGTTCTTTCTCGGTCTCCCGACTCTGTTCTTATCGTTTAACGGTGGATAGCTGTAACACCCCAAAATCTTCGCCAATTTAAACCTCAAATTATAACAGGTTATGACAATAAATACTTCAACTTATAAAACAGGCAGTGGATTAACCATCAAGAGTATATTCACATTACAAGATCCTTCAAATAACCTATCAATCTAATTATGTCACTACAACCAGATTAATCAAGTTATCTATCAATCCATCAAAATCTTTTCTTTGTTAAATTCATCCACCTCTGCTATATCAAAACGCTCGACCCACAACCCTTTTACTTCCCCGAGCTGATACCTGGTAAGAAAACATCAATTGAAACGATTAGGCCAACGCCTAGTGAGAACATTCGTTTCCAAGATAACATTTGTAAAATCAATGTAAACAAGTTATAACAAACCTGATTCCCCTTTTCTTACCATACGTATAACTCTATTCCATTACACAATTTTATCCACTCCCATGACTATGACTGACAACAATTCCATCAGCATATCATACCCCAGAGCCACACTACGAATCTTCTCAGATTCTAGATCAATGCTCTCCACCAATAAATCGCGATTACACACGCCCATTTATCGGTAAGGAAGCAGAGATTACAAGCACTTATGTCAACCTCACTCTCTTCCTTAGAAATCAGGAATACCGATTAAACGAGTAATACCACACGCCTATTCCATGATTTCCCACACACACCGGAATAGCGATTAAACGAGTAATACCACACGCCTATTCCATGTGATTACCAAACTTCAGTGGCTATGGATCCATATCACCTAATTGTACTCATATAGGTATTTACTCAATATAAATTCCTCATAGCAACCGTATAAGCGAATTATATTTATACCTCGTAGATTCCTCATATCATTCAGTATGAGCAAATCATATATATATACATCGTACAGATTCCTCATAGCAACTGTATGAGCGAATCACAAATAAATCCTTTTCTTTTATATAGCATTATATTCCTGCCTAGTATCGACTAACGCAGTCTATAAACCTAACATACTACTTTTCAAGGGTATGTATGTTCAAGCTATATAATTCCCATCACAGTTCCTAAATCGCATATTTCCACGATTTACATAAATGCACATTTTATTACATCCGGAAAGATACATAAAATACAAGGCCTCTAGATACTTAACTTATCAGATCCTTGAGCCATATCAAATTTTGATACCATTTAGATATACTGGTTTCTTTACTCAACTCCCGATATGTTGTACCGGGACTCGCCTGTACCGGGACTTGCCTCTACCGGGACTTGCCACTACCGGGACTTGCCACTACCGGGACATTCCACTATCGGGACTTGCCACTACCGGGACATTCCACTACCGGGACATTCCACTACCGGGACTTGCCACTACCGGGACATTCCACTACCGGGACATTCCACTACCGGGACTTTCACTACCGGGACTTTCAAGGTTTTGCGTACTGTCCGTTCAACAAGTCCTCAAATCGATTTAAAACATGAAATCAGTTAAATCTACTCATTCTAATCAATCCTTAGTCAGTTCATACAAATATACCAATGTTAATATAACTTAAAAACACTGATTTGTACAAAGAATCGAATGAACTCACCTCTTTGAAGAAAATCCACTTTAGTCTCGATCTGTTGCTCCAATCTGTTTTGAACGATTTTGAAAACCTAATCCAAACACAGATTCGTTTATAACCCAACGTCTATAACAATTTTATCAGAAAACATGATCACTTTCCTTACCAAATTGATGATCAAAGCTTGCTTTCTTCCTTTTTCCCTTTCTCTCTTTCTCTCTGCCTTTCTTTCTTCTGCCGACTCAAACAAAACCAAATGAGATATTATCTCATCTCTTCAGCCTCTTATCCATACATATTATCCATATTGACCAAACACACCTCCAAGTTTCGTTATTTCCGAAAGTAACATCCTACTTTAATCTCTTGTATTTTAATCCTATTGAATTGTAAAGTTTCCATATAATTCAAGGTTTAACCCAAAATACAAAAGATCCCAATTCTCATTAAAATAATTATTATTGAAAATTCAGGATGTTACAATAGCATGGCGGAAGGGGGTCGGGTGGATATACCCATGCTTCAGGGGGTCCAGCTGGATTTATTACCTCTGCGTATGTTCTTCGGTAAGTTTCGGACGTGAAGAAACTTACAACCAAGTCGCTGCAATCTCTACGACCCATATATATTGCCGCAGCGATGGCATGGCCGCACGGTAACCCAGATTTTTGTCATTGGAAACACGAACAAACATGGTCGGTCATATGGACAGTCGCGTGAAGATGGTTATCCCGAACCTCGTACCTCCCATACCCGATTTCGCTTACCCTCCATGTCGACGCGTGACGCGCCCTAAAGAGAACTATCTCCTCCGCCGCTGGTGTGAGTCTATTTTGCAGCTCAGCTCCTTTTCGGCGTCGAAGTTGGTACCACTCTTGCTGAAAGCTCCGAAAGTAGTCCATAAGAGTAACAATCGGACATCTACGCGCAAAACGGGAGAGTGCATTCACCGACTCTGCACTATTGGAGGTCAGAATGTCATACCGTTGTGCAGGAAAATGGGCCGCGGACCACCTCTCCTGTCCAACATCGTCCATGACTTTGGATGCTTTCTTGGCACTAACTCGTAGAAGATTCATGTACCGGTCAAACTCCCGAGCTTTATATGCTCTGCATGACTGCCAGTAGACATCCTTGTAGGTGGTAATACGTTTGTCCTGGGTTTTGGCGTTCATCTCCAAATGTCGACAACATAAGGCGCGAGGGGCGTTTGGGTACATGGCAAAGATTGCGGCACTTATGGAAGGAGCCCTGTCGGACATAAACACCAACCCTTGCGGGTCTCTGATAGCTTGTCTCAACATGGACAGAAACCAAGTCCACTCGTCCCCGGTTTTGGACTTGCCTACTCCAAAAGCTACTGGAACGATGGAGTTATCCCCGTCCATGGCAACCGCCAGGAACATCATACCCAAGTAAGGGCCCTTTAAATAGGCAGCGTCTATTACCAGGACACGACGCAGATTTGCCAGAAATGTGCGGATCTGCAAAAACGTAGGTGGTTTCCCTTTGTAAATGTTATAGTTTATAATGTGTAAACATATGACGTGTTAAAATACGTACCGCGGGTCCAAGGGCAGCGAAGCACATCTCAAACCGTCCATGTGAATCGGTCCTTATCTGGGTGACACTACCTGGATTCTGCAGCTGCAAATTATATAAATATGCGAACGACTCCTCGAACGTGCCTCTCACCAATAGCAGTGCCCTGCATCGCACACGCCAAGCTTGGTGGTAACCAATCGTGACGCCGAACTGCTGGTGTACATCGTCCATGATGTCCTTTGGACGCAATGACCTGATAGCATCAAGAAATTTGCCTTTCAGTATCGCACCCAAAGTCCTTTTGGTGGCTTGTTTGTGGTTGGGATTCAGTTGCGTCCTCGTACAAGTGTGTACGTCGTGCAACTTTCTAATAAGTAACGCCCCTCCTTTCTCTCCCGCGGGCTTCGCGTACATCCTCCAATTACACCTTTCTCTCGCACATTCAACTACGTATCTGCCTTTGTCGGATCTCGGCGTGTGACTTTCGAAACCCTCTTCCATGAACTTAAGTCCGACCTGACTTGCCAAGTGATCCTTCGAATCAAATATTTGACCTACTTCTAACCTTAAACTGCGATTATAAGGTGCAAGTTCATAGGTTTGTGTATGGGTATTCTGGTCTGGAAGAATAGGGGGCATATCAAAATAGTCATTTAACTGACTAAATGATTTATTAGTATGGGTATATTCTTCGTGATCATCACTATCGGTATCTGATCTGTCTATATCAGCATTACCCGTTTTGAAAACATAGGTTTCGTCATCAGCAACTCCAGCACATCGTCCTTCTTGTGGTTGTTGTTGTTGCGTCTCCGGAACATAATCAGGAATACAGTCGTTAAGACCATATGCATGATCCAAATGAACTGTTGGGCCGTAGGAAGGCTGAAATTGAGAATCAGGCTGCTCCATTTGGAGGTCTTCGTCATCATCGTCGTCATCACCTTCGTCGTCACCGTCGTCATCACCGTCGTCGTCACCTTCGTCACCGTCTTCGTTGCACACCGAGGATTCGACATACACATAAAGTAATGGAGGTCTTTCTGATTCGGCTGCAAAGTGCATAAAACCAGAGATATCCCAATCGTTGCATAACTCCACAAATGACCCATCATCATTCTTGAACACTAACTTGCAAACTGCCGAAAGGTCGATTTCACATTTTTGCATGGCGTATGCAACAAACTTCTGATAAGAAAAGTTTACTGGCAATTTTACACCATGCTTAGATTTATAAGCAAAATTCCACTCATTGTTTTCTTCCACCCATTCACCATCGTAACAGAAATATAGCCTAACTTTTGCAACAGATGAACTCATTTTTTTCAGTGGTATCTCAAAAACAAAATACTGAAGAAAGCAAGAAAGCAAGAAAGAATGATGGAATGGGTGTGAGTTATGGATTGCATTCTGTTAATATTTATGGATGAAATCTCATTGAGGAAGATGAATTGCAACCACAAATTGGTCTTCCAAGTACAATGATTCAACATTGATGAAACATGCGAGTGAATTTCAACCACAATTTGGTCTTCCAAGTACAATAATTGTGGAAAAAAACAGTAAAAACATGCAAAAATTCGTGCAAAAAAGACCAAAATTGTAATTTTTTGTCTGGTCGCGGGACCCATCACGGGGTCAGTCGCGGGGAGGGACGAAAATTGTCACCGCGGGCATAGTTGGGGGGTATAGCGGGACCTTTTGGTCAAAATAGCGGGACACGTGTGCCCTATCCCGCGATTGCAGGATCCATCGCGGAATTTATGGGTATTTTGACAAATTCGAGAGAGAAATGAGTATTTTGGTAAGTCAAAGTCAAACTTTGGGTATTTTAATTAAATTCCCTATAATATATTGCGAACTTGAGTATTGCACATTCAAAATCGAATCAATTTTACAATGTTCGACTTACTTGAATTTTAGTTTTTCTTATTTTTCTGTAATTAGATTTTGATAATAAATTGTTATGATAAACTGGATTTTTAAAAAATAAAAATAAAATATCCAATCACCAAACACATTAAGAGCATCTCCAATGGAGGTTCTTATAAGAACATTTTTTTTGTACTTTTTGGTGTCAGCTCATTTCCACCACAAGAACCTCATTTTTGTGGGTCCCATGTATTTGTTTATATCAATAATTATCTTATATTTATAAATAAATATCAAATATTAAATTTAAGTACCAATAAAAATGAGGACATTGACATTTTACACAAACTTCATGGTAAGAACTAAGGTTATTAAATAAGAACTCAAAGGAGATGCAATTTTTATAAGAACTCTTTACAATGGTAGTTCTACAAGGCACCACTTTTTGCTTATAAGAACCTTGCATTAGAGATGCTCTAATAACTTTGTTACAACTGATTTTGATTTTATTTGTGACTAGTGTTTGGTACCGCGCGATGCGCAGTGCTGAAATTTATATTAGAAATGTGTATGCAAATTAAGATGAAGCGTAATTTGATAATAATATGTAATATAATACGATGTATGTATTCGAATATTTTTTATGCATATTATTTTACTAATATAGTTTCATACATTTTTAACTTTTTGGTTGCAAAATAATGATTCAAAATTTGTACTAAAATTAGCGTTGTTAAGTTACTGAAAACAATAAAATTAAAGCATTATATTAAAAAGTATTAATTGACTATTATCTAACCAAATAATAAAACAATTTAAAGGGTATGATTTCTAAGCATTTGTTAGATTAATAAAAAAAATCACTAAAAAATATACACTTTTAAAATAAATTTTGATTTATAAGCATTGTTAGCCTAATAAGAAAAATAGAAAAATTAAACAAAAAAGTATACTATTAAAAAAAGTATTAGTTGATTATTATCATACTAAATAAAAGGTTTCGATTATCAAGCATTTGTTAGATTAATAATAAAACATTTTAAAAATGAATATTGATTTATAATCATTGTTAACTTACTAACAAAAAATTGTACTCTAATAAAATAACAATTCAAATATATTGATTGATATATATTGATTTAAGTTTATAAAATGTTTAAGTAATTTAAGTTTATGTAAGTTTACAAAGTAAAAATAAATAAATAATAACATCAATAAATTTATTTAATAAAAATAAAATAACCATTGTTATACAATAGTGTTTATAGGTTTAGTGAGTGTTGAATTATAGTTTAACTAAATATACATAATTTATTAATTAAACCAATGAAAAAAATAGAAAATGAAAACTTGTAATCAATTAATGCAACATTTTATTTAAAAAAAATAAAAAATCTCACAAAATTGTAAAGCATCAATGGAGACTTCTCCTTAACTCCCTCTTCTACATTTTCCTCTCTCTCTATATATATATATATTGATTCTTAAACCTCACAATAATTATTTGAAAGACATTTGAAAACCCTCTAAATGCGTATTAAACACCATATTTAAAAACTTAAATAAAAGTGAATCGTGTTAACATGATCCCAATAATAATATGCGATACAATATTGTTTATTTATATCTAATGGTGATTGCAAACATTCTTTTCAGATATTATATAAGGGGCCGTTTATCAAATGCTTACCCGGGTAAATGCTTACCAATCAAATTTAACACTATCACTTACTTACTGGGTAAGATTTTAATCCGTCAAATCGGTTTCGTATGCAACAATTCACCCGGTAAGCGCTAACCGTGATAAGAGTCGTCGCCATCACTTATCGGGGTAAGAATCTCGGTCCTTTCATTCGTTCTTACCGGGTAAGATTTTTGGTCCTTGCCACATCAATCCAGTAGATAATATGACTTGGTAAGCGCTTACCCGGATAAGTGTTTGGTAAACGGCCCCTAAATTTCATAAGTTGACCCACAACCTAGTGAAATGATCATTAAATGTCAACTAACATTTATCTTACACTTAGGGCCTATTTGTTTTTTTTAAAAAGATCTGAAAAACTCTTTAATCTGATTCGGTCAGATAATTGATTTTTAAGACCGTTTGTTTTTTCTTTTTAAAAAAGAGCTAAAAACCTCTAAAATCCTCTTATTTTACAAGAGGTAAACCTCACTCTTAAAACCTCTGAGCTAAAACCCTAACTTATCCATCCGCCTCCATCGCTTCTCATCCGCCTCCATCGCCACTTCTCCGCCTCCATCGTTCCAGGTGCAATTATGAACGTACCGTACATGATCATCCTTGCTACCTTCGACGTGATTCTCGTTTCTAACGACTCCATATACCTCAAAAAATGATATCTTAGAGTGCCTAATGGTGCAATTTCACTCTTATTCACTTAAAAGAACGCTATCTTGAGTCTAGGTATCCAAAATCAACACCTAAATCGCTCAAACTTAAGCTTTGATACCAACTAGTAACACCCTCAAAATTGGAAAGAGCAACTAAACAAAAACTTCGATAAAATAATCAATAAGGATAAAATTCCTTGTACAAACCATCTTTGAAAATACCTATAAAATAAAACATAATAAATTCAACAATTCAATATCCTAAGTCCTACACCAAGACTACAAATGGCCGGGTGTTACTCAACCAAACCAAAGTTGCTAATCCCAAAATGCGGAAGACTTCACCAAGTCATTTACTTCAGGAGTACACAACCAGTTCTCCACTCTTCACAGTGTCACTAGAACTATTCCCAACCAGAACCTGTTGCACATGCCGATAAATAAAAATGGTTAGATTAACGCCTAGCGGGTTCAAGAGTTTTCAGCATGATTAGAATAGTTCGATAAACCAAATGAGTACAACTCAATTACTCAAAATCATGATTTTCCAAAAAGGATTATAATTAAGTATGTGAACAACCCATTTTCTAACGTACACAAAAACCTATGCCCAAAAGCTCCACAATGAAACGTTTCTAAATATTGGATGTAGATCTAAGAACTTACTTAAAACGTGGATGATTATTAAATTCCCAAATGAAGTAAACTTGAGTAAAAACTCTATTTCGAAACATCCCAACAAGGGGGAGGAGTAATTCAACATAAGAACATGGGAAAACAATCCAAATACATATAATACATTCCCGAAAGCATGTGACCGACTCAACAACCCACGCAAAGTGTAATTATAAATAAAGTCCAAATACCAAAGCATGGAGTAGTGATTCAAGCATACCTTAATATACGTGGAAGGGTTCCAATATTAAAGTCAATACTTGTAATTACTCGCACAAGGCTTGCTGTAATTAAAGCATGTATAACACAAGACTCAATATAATACTGACAACAACGGGGGAGACCCGTATCCATTGAGGGTGGAGGAAACACGTAAGTATACCACCCGTACAACGTTAATCGTACAACACCTCGCGACTAGACGTCCAAGGGTTCCTACGACTTCTCAACAAGTTTCACCTCAAGAGACGGTTGACCTTAGTGTCTATTCTCACGAATTCCACCACAAGGCCCGACACGCTTAGGACTACCTCCAAGGCATCCCCTTCAAAGCGACGAAGGTCCTAGTGCCTACCTCCAAGGTAGCACCTCCGGACTCAACCCTCCTAGTGCCTACTTGAAAAGTTTAAGGTCATAAACATGGGTCCCGGATTTCAACCCCGCCATACCCATGCAACCTCATAAACAAGACCGACTCATATGCTATGCATCCAATGCAAATATAGTCGAACAATTACATGACCCACAAAAGAATGTCCAACATCTTTAACACATGTAATTAAATAATAAATATGAATCCAATGCATATAATCTCAAAACTCAACATAGAGCAATTCTCATTGGACCAAAGTCCCTAAGACTCACTTAAGTCAAATACGAGCCAAAGGCTCAACAATACAATTGACCAACAATAAATGTCAGTAACACCATACAATGCATTTAAGTGTCATATATGCAAACACATACCTCTAAGATATGATAAATCCAAAATCCCATCATTTATTTGATCAAATCATTTTCCACACAATTCACAACCATATATATATATATATGTATATATATTTCAATGACCCATAATAATAATCATGCATTTTTCCAACAACACTAAAGTGCATTTTTACCAAAGATTCCCATTTGTACCAAAAACTTTCAAATCACTTTTTCTTGAGATACATTTATCAAATTACTCAAAAATCCCAATGTGGGTGTTTTATGATGTTTTCAAGACGAAACACTTCAAATAGTTAGAATCCACCAAATGACTCAACCATAGATGATTTTCATGTAAAACATGTAAACACTTGAAAATGGACATTTTTGGCATGTACAACGTTTTCACAAAGTAACTTGAACTCACCTTGCTAGATTTAGGCTAAATCTATATTTCCCCCCAACTTGAGCTCCTTTGAAGAAACTGAATCCTCAAGGCAAAACTTCCAAAAACCTAGATCCATGAGCTTCCAACCATCAATAATCATATTTAACCTTTTAGAATCGTTCCCCAAACATTTTACATCAATATCTTAACTCCTACCAAAACCCTAATTTTCATATATGAAGAAAAGAGAAGATTACCTTAACCACAACTTGGATCCACAAACCAAACACCTCTAGAGTTACCAAAACGAACCACAAACTCCAAATCCTCAAAATGGAGAAAAAACCCTAGAAAAATTGATGAGGAAGATGAAATGAAAGGATTCTTGCTTTAGCTTCCAAAACCATGATAGATGAAGAAGGGACACTTAAAAACTTGATTCTTGGGGTCTAAAAGGCTCAAAATCGACATTGGGGGTGAAGGGTTTCGGTTATTGGGAGAGAAAAACGAAATGGGTGAAGTGGGAATGAGAAAAAGACTGAAAATCGCGTTTTTTAAGGTCCCGGTGCCCCCGGGCGATAGTGACATGCGATTGTGACAGTGTCACAATCTCGGGCACTATAGCACAGAGTGTACCGAAACTTGTTTTGGCCATAACTTCTTTGTTTTAGCTCCAGAAAGAACCGTTGGACTCGTATTTGAATTCTCCATCCAACAAGACTATAAAATATAGGATTTAATCCAAAATCCTATTTTTCATATTTATCTCAAAATGTCGATACCTTCCAAAGATCGGGGTGTTACATCATATTCTCTCCATCTTAAAAAAAAACAGAGAGAAAAAATGGGTCAAGAATCCGCCATTGTTGTTTCTCCCTTCTTTTTCTCTGAACTTGAGGTTGGTAAGGGAAGATGAAAGGAGAGAGGTTGTTAAGAAATGAAAACAAAGAGACGCCCTAGCAGCTAGTGAATTTATAGTGTGCTTTTTAGGGTTTTTCAGAGGCCCATTTTGAGTTATTCCGATTTGGGCTTCTAGTGTTTAATTTTCTTTTAAATTTATTAATAATAAAAATATATGATGGTAGTATAATTTAATTCAGATTCAGACTTCAGACGTTACTAAAACAAACAATCTTATAATTCAGATTTCAGACTTCAGCACCACCTCTTATAAAAAAGAAGTGAAATAAGACTACCAACTTCTTAAAAAACAAACGGCACCATAGCCCCTTAAAAATGTTTCGTATTATTTTTGCTCCACATGCACTATAAGGGTGCATTTGGTACACTGGACAGGACATAAAAGAACAGAACAAGGATCAATGTCCCACGTTTGGTAGAACTTTTATATGGAACATAGTGGAACAAAGTGAAACAAGCCTGCTCCATCCCCACCCCATGGAACAAGCTGGAACAAGGTGCAACAGACTTATGTTTTACCGATATAACCTTAAAATAAAATCTAATTCTCTTTTAAAACATCAAATACACGTTCTATTTTATATTCTATTCATTCTTTAAATTTTATTTATTGTATTTTTTCTAATGTTATATGTTCTATTCTGTCGAGTTCTATCTACCAAACGCTGAATAATTGTTCTGTCCTGTTCTGTTCTATCTTGTCCCATCCTGTCGTGTTCTATCATGTCTGCGTACCAAACGCACCCTAAAAGACCCAAAATTGTGCAAATCTTTAATCAATACATACCATATACATGGCACATGGCAATTTGATAAGGAATTGGATGCCTTCGTTTGGCTCTTTACTTTGTTTGCCCCATAAATGGGGTAAATGCCTAAATTGGGATTCCCATCAGTGTTTGTATGCATTCGTGTCATAGTTTTGTTGAATTGAATCATAAAATAACGTGTTCTTTATAGGATCACTGATTGTCTATTTGATATGTATGCAAGTCTAGGATACTGAAAATTTATGTTAGGTTATCATGTTCTTGGGTAAGTCCTACTTATCGAATCATGTTCCACGTGGTTATATAAATCTAATAACCAACATGCTATTTATATTTCGTAGCTTTCCACCACGTTGGCATATGATGTTACATAACCACTGTCAACCAAATCGTATGGACATTACGACGCGAGCACCCTGAAATATTTGGGATATAACTATATACCAGTATGGCATTACATGTTATACTGATGGATCGATGAAATGTTTTTTTTAATTCAATAAGTTAAACACATGTGTTTACTTTTAGTATATCAAATCGGATGAGGTTGCACATGGTGCAAAAAGTGGCTCGTTCCAAGAAAGATATACACATGTACGCTTTTGAATGATTGACAAATTCGACTATGATTCTTTAACTTTTAAAATCCAAAGTAAGATTGCCGTAAGCTCTTAAAAATTTGTTGTACCAAGATTATTTTTCTAGAATAAATGTAATCATTTTGTTGCAACTAATTATCGTGGTTGTGATTATTAAAATGTTCACAATACTGAAACACCCTTCCTCAACATACTAACAACTTTATATTTCAAGCATATCCATGTACTCCTTTTGGTTCCAAATGAATGTACACAGTGAAAATTGCACACGGTTTTAGGAATATGTAACCATTACACTTTTTAATTAACAAAAAAAAGACAGTTTTACCCACGACTGTAGAAAGAACATTTATCCATCTCATAGGGTAATTGAAAAATAGACTTTTACTTTTGAAAATTGACACTTATGAATAAACTAAAATGATAATGCAAATACATTTTTTTTGGATTAGAGGAAGTACGTATTAAGAACATACATTATTAGTCAACATATTGACCATTTTGACTAACCGTCAATTGAACCATATGCCTTTGTCATCCCGTTTACGTACATAAGATATGTTACTCAACAAAATCCGATGTCCTTCAATTGTTATTAAAACAAGCTTTTGGAGATATCTCGCAATTCTTGAAAGCTAGAAGGTGTAATTCAAAAATAAATGAGAGTTGATGGGTCAAAATGGAATTTTTTTCTTTTCAAAATGATTAAATGAACCGAAGGAGTGAAGGAGCAAATCGAGTCGTGGGAGGCGGCTGGAGTTAGCGGCCCCATATCTGAATGGTGGCAAAAGTGGGACCCATGAAAGTTCAGGTCCTTTTAAGCGACTGTAGAGTAAAGTTTTTAGTTCGTGTGTTTGGTCCGTAAACACGACGGGACATGATAAGATGAGACAGGACAGAACAAAACAGATGTTTCACGTTTGGTACGACCGTATTGGACAGAACAGAACAAATAACATTAACCAATTACCCTTACTAAATTTAAAAAATGAATAAAATATGAAATCGAAGATTTATTTGATGTTTTAGAAGAGAATTAGATTTTATTTTAAAGTTATATTAGTAAAACATAAGTCTGTTTCACCTTGTTTCAATTTGTTCCATGGGGTGGGGGTGGAACATGCTTGTTCCAGTCTGTTCCAAATAAAAGTCCTGTCAAACGTGAGACAGTGGACCCTGTTCTGTTCTATCATGTCCAGTGTACCAAATGCACTCTCAAGTTTGTTAAAAGTTAACATTTTCATCCCTATACTTTTAAATTTTCAATTTTAATCCTATATTTTATAATTCATTACTGTTTTCATTCCACTTGATGATAATAACTGATGATACACACAAAAGAATAATAAATAGCACATCACAAGGACACAAATCATAATTTCAAAGTATAAAGATAAATGTCACGATTTTTTTAAACCAGGGGACGAAATTCATGTTTTGCTCAACTTATTTTGACGACCTTCATTTCTGATATTTTAATTTTTCCAGTTTCTGACGTTTCTTGGTGTCCGCAAGGAAGTTTGCATTAAAGCGTTTAAAATGAGGCAATTTTAAGAGGTAAATTTTTATAAATTTTCTCAATTGAATTTCTCGTAATTTATATATTAAAAAAACAAATTTATTTTTAATCAATGGTGTACCACAAAATCTCTATTTTTGACAACCAACTCTTAAAAGAATTACAGCATTTCAAGAAACTAAAATAAAATTAATGGTTAAAAGACTTTTATTATATATTGCAAAATGAAATATGGTTGTTTGGTATTTGTTTAGAATGAAATCAGAGTGCTGAATAGTTAAAGGTAACCTAAAATGCTAAATTATTCAGAGGGTTTTGAAACCATTAAAAGACATATTTTTTTTGCCAAACAAGATTCGTCTCTGAACGATTCAGAGGTTACCTCTTAAATGGAATTATTAAGAGGTAAACAAACCGCCCCTAAGCATATGCATAAACATACACATTAAACTACAAGGGTGGTTTACCAAGCAATTATACCCTATAAATATAAAATTACATTTACGAACATGTTTTCGAAACATAACTAATATTTGATTAGGACACGACATATGACACATTATTTATTGTTATTAAAAATAGGTTTGTTTTCGGTGATAATGGAAGTTATGGTGAGGATATCAGCGTTAATCAAATGCACCGAGATGTGTTGGATTAATTCTCGTAAAAGCGCAATTCATGAGTAAAGTAAGATTAAAGGCGATCAAGGGTCCAAATCTTTTTTTACACTTCTCCCCTCAATTTTTTGTTCTCACAAGATTTTTCGTTTATAAAAAGTAATATACAAATTTTATACATAATCACCAAAAAATCATTTTATTTAACCAAAATGCGTACGAACTTTTAACTATTATGTAACCCTATTGACATATACCCGTTTAGGGTTTGTAAATAATGTACACCCAATCATGCTATAGGGGGGCATAAAGGCCAAGACCAGTTAAAATCCTGGATCCAAACTGAAATTAGTTACATTTTGACTTGTTAAAAAGTGAAAGATTATGGGGCCGTTTACATAATCACTTACCCGGATAAGTGCTTATCGATAAAATTTAACACTATCACTTACTTCTCGGGTAAGATTTTAGTCCACCAAAATGACATCATATGCAACAATTTAGCCGGTAAGCGCTAACCGTGGTAAGAGTCGGCGCACTCAGTACTTACCGGTAGACATGTCCAAAAGGCCGGGCCGGGCTAGCCTGGACCGGGCCCAAACACTATTCACAAGCCCGGGCTTTGGGCAGGCCCGGGTTTTGTGGTTACGGGCTAGGCCCGATCAGGCTCTTCGCAAGCCCGGGCCCGGGCCCAAAACCGGGCCTAAATCGGGCTTCGTAAAAAAATGTATTTTTTGCTTTTTTAGTAAATATTATTCGTATCCACTATAAAATACTTAATTGGGTCACTCAAACATACTTAAAAATACGTTCTATTAGAATTTCATATATAAAGAAAAATACGTTCTATTAATTTTATATAAATTATAAAGAAAAATACATTTAAATAAGTAAATTTATTGAATTATAAAGAAAAATGCTCTTAATCCTCGTCCTCGTATGGTGGATAGTATGCAAGAGTTCCGGTCGTTTTAAGTCTATTAATAGCCGTAAGATCATCGAGTTCATCAACATCGAGTTGTTCTTCAGGGTCGATCTCGTCGTCGTCGTAATGTGATACATTACTTTCACAATCGGTACTTGTCGGGGTACTTAGTTGTTGGGCACTTTCGTTTTCAAAAATATTTTCTTCCATTACATCAAGCTCCGTCTCTAGGGTCGTTCGGTCTTGAATTCTTTCAATACTATCCAAGTAGTCCTTCAAACCAATGCAAGCTTCTACTGACTCAGGGCTTAATCTTGTCCGACGGGCCGAAATGATCCTGCCACTAAGAGAAAAAGCGGACTCCGAAGCTACGGTACTAGCTTGGACTGTTAGTATATCACGGGCCATTAATGCCAAAACCGGAAATGCTTGTTCTCTTTCTTGCCAAAATCCTAATATGTTTAATTCTTCAAAATTATCAACTTGAGCATTCCAAGAGAAATTAGTATTCATATAAATTTGTAATTCATTGAGATTACTGTCATATCGGGATTTTTTACTTGATTCATTTTGCACCTCATTCATTAAAGAGGTCATTAAGTCTTTCCGGTTTTGGCGATGACCACTACTAGAAGAACCCGACGCAAATAGTGGTTGTTGGGAGGGTTGTTGGTGTGTGCCCCCATGTCGGACTTTATAAATTTCAAATAATTCTAAAAACATGTTATTAAATAATGTTTTTCTTTTCGTTGAAAAAGTAGAATTTGTGGACGTATCTAAACCAAAAGCTTGACTTATTCCAGTAATTAAAACCTCAACACCAACAACCTTTAGCCACGGGTTTAACACCGCAGCACAAAGAAAAGAAAAAAGGATTTTTCTAAAATATTTTAACAATTTTGCTTTCATTGTAACAATCATATTCGACCAATGGTCTTCTCTATCCTCGTACGCTCTAATTTTGTTTGCTAAAATATATATTTGATTTAAAACTAGAGGGCTTGTTGGATAATAAACACCGGATAAGTAAGTTGTTGCGTTTTTAAAATCACCCAAAAGATCGTATAATCCCTCAATCACGACCCAATCCCACTCTACAATAGAATTCCGTGGGTAATGAACATTATAAAATGAAATGTAATAAATTTTTTGTGCACGCAAATTTTCGATCATTTGATATGTCGAATTCCATCGAACGGGCATATCATGAGCCGGTCCCAAAGCTCGCCATCCACATTCCTCGCAATATTTTCTAAATTTCATTTGCATTGATTTACCTTTATTAAAAATTCTCCGTAACATAAGTCTAAATTTGGTTAGCGTGTCACTGCATTGTCCTAAACCGTCTTGAACGACTAAATTAATAATGTGAGCAACACAACGTGTATGAAATATTTCACCATCCAACAACATAGGGGTTAAAGCATATTTTAATTTATCCACACATGCAGTATTATTACTAGCGTTATCAAATGAAATGCTAACGATTTTATTTGAAATATTATAAAAAACAAGTGTTTTTTTATAATTGAAAATTGACGTTCACCCGAATGTGGCGAACCAAACGTTTCAAACGATATTACTAGGGATGAGCAAAACGGACCGATTTCCCGAACCGAACCGGTACCGAACCGAACCGGTGTATTCGGTACGGTATTCGGTTTCCTAAAATCTGAAAATTCGGGATTCGGTATTCGGTATTCGGTACCGTGAAAATCCCGAAAATACCGAAAACCGAACCGGGTATATGAAACATTGGGTGTCTTTTAAACTTCTTTGATCATCTTTATCTTCTCCTAATAAAGATTATGTTTTCCAAATCAAAGTAAATCATCTCCTAATCTATCAAAACTTTCTCCATAAATAAAAATATCTCTTCTCCATAAGTACCATTTCTCTTCTCCATTTTTGCCTAAACAAGCCAAACTTTCGTGATTCGGTATTCGACTTTCGGGATTCGGCATTCGGGATTCGGGATTCGGCACCTCCATGGATCAAACTCAAGTAAGCTTTTTATTTGATTTTCCTCATAATTCTCTCAATGTCAATAAGCAGTGTTAAGCAAGCATTCTTGCTCCCCATGCTGTAACAAAAAAGCATATAAAAATTTTAGATTAGATTCCTACTTAAAAGTTAAAACTATGTAATGATGACGATGAGGTTTTTCGACTTTTCCCTGATAAATTTTATAGTGAATTTGTACAGTTGATTTAGGCTTGTTCGTGTTTACTTTTAAAAGTCTTTGGGAGTGGTTTAGTGTTATTGACTTTTAAAAGTCCACAACATTTGGTTGGCCATTTACTTGTTCAATAAAAGAATTGATCAAGTTGGGCATTTGTTAAATACACCCTATTTAAATTAAATTATGGATTAACTTTTTTAATTTTGGTTTCTTCAACTCAATGTGACTTCTGTGGAATAGCTTTTAGATATTTGAATTTGTATATTATTCACATATTAATGGTTGGTTACATAATAATAGAAGTCTTTGTTATAATTAAATTTTTGGATTAGAATCTATTAATTGATTAATTAATAGAGGATTTCTTATTTGTATTTGGGTTTGTAACTTCTTTTTGTTTAGGGAGATGATACATTTGTTGAGGAAACCCCTTATGTGGCACTCAACAACGATTCGGATGAGACGCGTGAAAAACAAGAGAATGTCGAATCAAATAGCAAAAGAAAACGAGCAAACAATGGTGCTAAAGGAGGGAAGGAGAGGGCCGAGTGTTGGAAATACTTCGACGTTTTGTTTATTGAGGAGGATGGAGTAAAACGAAAACACGGAAAGTGCAAGTTTTGTGGCACGGTACTTAAAGCCGATCCGGTAAGAAACGGTACTTCTAGCCTTAAAAAACATTATCCTATTTGTGACAAGAATCCCGAGTTTTGCATGAAAAAACAAAGTCACTTATCGTTTAGAAAAGAAGCTAGCGGAGAAAGTAGTGTGCAAACTTGGAAGCACGATGAGGGTAGAATAAAAAAGGCTTTGTTAAATTTGTTTGTTGTTGGTGAATTGCCTTTTAAATTTGTTGAAAACGAGGCATTTGTTGAATACACTAATGCTTTAAATGGTAGGGTTATTTTGCCATCACGTCACAAAGTGTCTAAGGATGTTGGAAAATATTACATAAATGAAAGAAATAAGTTATTGGCTTATTTAAGTAAACCAACAAACACCGTTCACTTGACTACGGATACTTGGACATCATCGTGCCAAAAGGTGAACTACATGGTTGTTACCGCTCATTTTATAGATGAGGATTGGGTGATGCATAAACGGATTATTAACTTTAGACCAATTGATAGTCATAGGGGGGATGATGTGGGTCGTGAATTGTTAGATTGCATACATAGTTGGGGGATAAAAAATGTTATGACTATGACGGTGGATAATGCATCAACTAATGATAAGGCGCTAGAGTATTTGGTAAAAAAGTTGCCTAATATGTATGATGGTGGGAAACATTTTCAAGTTAGGTGTTTTGCGCATATTCTAAACCTAATTGTGAAAGATGGTTTAAAGGAGAACATTTATTATATTGATTGTGTGCAAAAGGCGGTTAGGTATATTAGACACTCGACACAAAGAAGAGCCAAATTTAAAAAGTGCATGGAAGCTTGTAACATTGAATCAAAAAGGTTTTTGTGTGGTGATTGTCCTACTAGGTGGAATTCCACCTTTGAGATGTTGAAGATTGCCGTGGAGTTAAGGGAGGTATTTTTCATGTTTGAACTTGAAGATGCTAGTTATTTTCGTGATCTTGATAGAGTGCCCGAGCATTCGGATTTTGGTATGTGCAAACTAGTGGTCAATTTTTTAGAGAAATTCAAGATTAAAACGGAAATTGTATCGGCCACTTCAAAGCCCTTAGCTCATCTTTTTTTTAGAGAAATTCTAGATGTGGACAAACATTTACGTGTGTGGGAGGAGAACCCCGATTTTTGTTTAATGGTTCACTCAATGCGAGAAAAATACGATAAGTATTGGGGGAAGTTTGACGAACTTAATGACTTTATGTATTTTGCCGTTATGTTGGATCCTACAATGAAATCATCGTTTATTGGACATGCGTTTAGAAAGATGATTATGTATAACATATCAAAGGACAAATCCATGTCAAATGAAGTGCTAGAGATGAAGGTGGTGACTATGGTGCAAGAGATTGAGACAAGATTGGATGTTTTGTTTAAAACATATAAAGAAAGGTTTGACACGGTTGACCTTACTTCCGCATCTCAAGAAGCGTGTAATGAAGAAGATTTGATATCATGTGATGGGGGAAATGACTTTTTGGGGGAGTTTCTACATGTGGAAGAAAGTAACTCGGTTGCAATTGAAACCGAGTTAAAGAGGTACCTAAATGACCCAAAGATTTCTTATACTACCGGGTTTGACATACTTAGATGGTGGAAACAAAATGCTATGAGGTTCCCAATTGTATCTCGGATGGCCAAAGGTGAATTATTTTACTTTCATTTTTTTTTGATAATATGTTTACAATATTATTGTTTATGAACTTTCGTCATTCTATTTTTGTTAGATATTTTGGCAATACAAATTTCCACAGTGGCATCCGAGTCGGCGTTTAGTACGAGCGGTCGTGTACTAGACTCATATAGAACAAACTTGTCACCGTCCATAGTTGAGGCTTTGATTTGCACTCAAGATTGGGTGAGAAAGTCGAGGAAGTCGATTGTAGATGATGTTGATGATATATTAAAAGACGACGACATTGCCAAAGGTAATAAAAATTATGTTAATTAATACTAACCTTATTTGTCTCATGATTGGTTGAAATTTGTTAATATTAACTAACTTTGTTTTTTATATATATAGAGATTGAAGAGGCGATAAACGAACAAAATGGAAAAGGAAAAGCGTAAAAGAATATCGAAAATTGTTGAACTTTTGCTTGGCTTTGAACTTTTGATTGTTAATTTTTATTATTAGAATTGGGTGTATTTGCCAAATTTACATCATGTTAAGTTTTTTGATTGAGAAATTATTATTATTATTACACTTTGAAGCAACAACATGTATAAAGGAATTACATCTTGTTTTACAAAAATTCGGTCCTAAGTGGTGCTAGTCCCGAATTTCCCGTCCCAAAACCGAAACCGAACCGGTACCGAACCGGTACATACGGTTCGGTTTTCGGTACCGGTTTTTACTCCCAAAAATTTTCGGTACCACCCGGTTCGGTACCGGTCCGGCACCGATCTCATCCCTAGATATTACACGTTTGACCAATTGCCAAGATTCCATCCAATGTGCCGTTATACATATATAAGAATGTGGCAATCCGTGTGGTGCGCTCCACACATCACAAGTTAAAGAAATGTTGTTAGGCATTTTATCAAACATGTCTTTCATTTCATTTTTAGCATTTTTCCACAATTTTAATGCATCACGTCTAAGAGTTTGACAGCTTACCGGAGTGTAGCGAGGTTGTAGACATTTTTGGATCATTTTCGTCATACGCGGATTGACGAAATGTCCGAACGGCAACCCCATTTGAATAACACATTTTGTTGTTAATTCCCGGGCCAACATGTTATCGTACGACCATATTTGACCTTGGTTGTCAAGTATGGGTTGACTTGAATCACCTCCGGACTTGAGTGCCTTGCATGCGCCATCGGTGTGCCTCTTTAAGGTCGAGTTTCCCGAGAGCGCAAGGAGAAGTCCACACCTTTTGCATTGTGCCTTTTTATTCCCGTCGGTGAGAACCACCATATTGAAATCATTCCAAACATCGGATTTTCGTCCGTGCTCGGCAAGAACTTCTCTAATTTGTAGGTTTGATGAACTACCGCCGACCATTTTGAGTGAAGGATGGAAAAATTGAAAGAACGAGAAGTTGTATGAAATGAACACGAGAAAGCGAGAATTGTAAGCGAGAATTGCGTTTTTTGCGCTTTTGTAAGTTGGCATCAAACTCAATACTACCTATTTATAGTGTTTTGGAGGCAAGAAAAACCCAAAAACGGCTATAAACGGCTAGTTTTTTGAATAGGAACCGGGCCGGGCTTAAACCGGACTTGGGATCGGGCCCGGGCCGGGCCGAGATTTTCAGCAAAAACAAGGCCTGTTAGGGGCCGAGACCGGGCTTTGAGCGGGCCGGGCCGGGCTTCGGGCTCTTGGCGGGCTTTTTCGGGCCCGTGCCCATTTGGCCATCTCTACTTACCGGGTAAGACTTTCGGTCCTTGCTTTCAACTCTTGGTCCTTGCTTCCGCTCTTACCGGGTAAGATTCTTGGTACTTGTCATATTCATCTGGTAAGCTAATGAGACTTGGTAAGCACTTACCCGGATAAGCGTTTTGTAAACGGCCCCTAAGTTGGTTAGTTGGGTATTTTTTTTGAAAGGAGTTAGTTGGGTATTTAAAAATGATTAAAAGATTGGTTATATCAGTCGATATCAATTACTATTTTTGAGATATGTGTTAGTTAATAGATCAAGATCAATCATATTGTAACCTAGTACGTGGTGACACTTTTCGGCTGGACCTATTATAATTGGTATTTGTTCATTTCTATGCAACACGTACTATCCCCAGTCAGGCACATTCTAAAGTACGATGTGGGTCAATTTGTGTTTTAGACTTGTCAACATACTATTATCATATCATTACATTTCATCGAGTTTTTATTTTTGGTTCTTTGATGGACATGTACCTTAGTCCTCGTTCAATGAAGCATATAATTTGTGTGAGTTTGCCAGCATTCCAAACTTTTCTCTTTTGAGATGTTATGATAACTGTATGAAGACAATGTGTAAAATGTGGAATTGAAGCGGTTTGGTTTGTTACTATGGTTAAAAAAGTCTAACCTTAGGGAACTTAATAAGGGTTTATTTTACACTTATGTTTTACAAAGTTTTAAGTTAGATTAACTTTGTGTTCTCTAACCAGGAGAGAAAAGAAAGGGATGGAAAAGAAAAGGAAAGAAAAGTCATTTTTCATTTGTGTTCTCGAAAGCGAAGGAAAAGGAAGGAAAGAAAATGAAAGAAAATATTTTTTCGTACTCTTGAACAGGAGAGAAGGGAAAGGAAAGACATCATTTTTACTAATATACCCTTAAAATATATCTTTTATAATGAAAGATCGGGTAGTTTTGTAATTTTAATAATTTAGTAATTTTTTTTTAATTTCTTTCCTTCCCTTTCCTCCCACACGTGGGAGGAAAGTTTTGGAAGGAAACTTATCATTATTTTTCTTCCGTATCCTTTCATTTCTTTCCTAAAAAAGTTTTGAGCACACGTTTTTTTTATTACTTTTGTTAAAATATGAAACTATATCACCAATCTTGTCATCATATAATTTATTTTTAATTGTTTTGATAATGCAAGGGTTAAAGTTGACATATTCTGGATCTTTTGGATGGCGCTGCAAGAAGAAGTGTGCATAAGGGTAGCGGATCAATTAACTTTGCCAAGAGGACTATTCTGCAAGGACCGAACTACAATTTACTAGTTGTATATATAGATAGTGATTAGGGTTTCTTACACATAACTCTCATTCTCGCTTTTCTCTCTCGTTCGTTTTCCTCCAGTATTAGGTTAGTTATGTTTTCATTCCTTAGATTTAGGGTTTTGTTATAAATCTTCAAATCTATTGAAGATGATGTGAGTTAGAGAGAATCTGTAGTGAGGATTTTACTTGTAATTGTTTGTTCTTAAATAAAATGATTAGTTTAAAGGTTTTTAACATGGTATCAGAGCACCAACGATTCTGTGGTGTACTTTTTCTCAACTAATGGCAAAAATGATTAGTTCTTGTTATCTGTTGATATCATCATTTTTTTTCTTTTGAAAACTGATTAGTCTGTATCATCTTCGTCGTTGTGTTTGAAAAATCTGTTTGAGTTCTTGTTACTCATCTTCTGTATGGTTGATGTTATCATACTCGTTTTTTTTCAAACAAACGATTTATTTTTGAAAAATCTGTTTGAGTTCTTGTTACTCATCTTCTGTATGGTTGCTGTTATCATACTCGTTTTTTTTCAAACAAACGATTTATTTTTGGAGAAAACTCGACTGTATCTGTCGATAGCCTTCTTCTCGTGGTTTAATCGCTGTTCATTCGTTTAAAACAGAATAATCAGTGCTTTTGCATCTCTTGTCACTCGTTCTGTTGGTTAATAGACACTAGACAGTTTTTCCTTTATATCGATATTGTCTCTTCTTGGACCTGATTGTTTAGATCTCGTTCAGAAGAATTTTTCTCGGTGATTTTTCACCTAGATCTGGAGTTCATCTCTGTAGATCTTGTGTTTTGTACCTAATCGTTTAGATCTCGTTCATAATTTTTTTTTCTCGATTGTTTCTTCATCTAGATCTGGAGCTCGTCTCTGTAGATCTGGTTCAGATCTAGATTGGTTTACTTATATCATCCCTTCTGGAACTGATAATTACATTGCCTTTACTCAGTTTCCTATATGTTCTCTAGTCCTGAATCCTATCTCTCTATAGATCTGATTCAGACTATTGACTTGAATTTTTTATGCATCTGTAGACTCTTATCTTGTAATTTTCTCTTATATACATCTTTGCATCTAGACCTTAGTTGTCTGTAGTTAAATCTCTTTTGTGAATCGAAGAGGTTCCTTCTGTTGTAGACTGAAACCTCTGCGTTCATCAGAACCTTTACTTTGCTGTTACAAGACCAAGATTCGAGGAAGATCTTCAACGATGTAGTGAATCGAAGAGGCCTTCTTGCTCTTATTTTTCTATTTTCACTATTAGCCAAGTACAGAGGAGTTGTTCTTGTCCTATGACTCAAGATCTGTTCAACCAGATCGCTGTATTGACAAGGATCAGACATCTATTATCTTGAATTACTTTCTCTGTATTTGATGCTATTGCTATCAGTCTTGGCTAAGTCTACTTCTATTAATCTTAGATCATAGATCTGACTTGAAACTCGGTGCTAGACTGTTGTTGTTGTTTCTTTTTTAGTCTGTTCAGGAGTGGTCTGGACCTATCTTACCTTTGCTTACTCTGGATTTCAACTTGAGATTCCAGATTGCGCCCTATTCCGCTGTGCCTCTCTTATCGCTCACTGTAAGCTCATCCAGGTTGTTTTTAATCTGTCATTCCAACCACTGTAAGTCTCCTTTCACTCCTCTATGTGTTATCTTGTTTTGGATAACTGAGTGGTGGACTTGACCTACCATCCATTGAGTGACAAGGAATCCTGTCTGTGAGCCCTCAGTTTTTTATCCTTGCGTGCATATCATTTCTGTTGAGTGTTCACTATGACTGGAACAGAATCTCCTAAAACTCCAGAGCCTCAATCTCTGATTGGGAAGCTGTATTTTGGAGATCCATTATACCTCCATCCTAGTGACACTACGGGTGTATCAATTCTGAATATGAAACTTAGTGGAACTGATAACTACAAGGTTTGGTCATGTGCTATGACCCTTGCTTTGGAAACCAAAAACAAGTTTGGGTTTGTTGATGGTTCTGTTGCTCGTCCTAAGGACAACGATGTACTTGGTAGACAATGGGACAGGTGTAACTCTGTTGTTATATCATGGATTCTTAACTCTATTTTCGAAGAACTGTTTGTTAGTCAAGTTTTTTCCAAAATAGCCTCTCAGGTTTGGACTAAATTACATGAAACGTATGATAAAGTTGACGGGTCTGTAACCTTTAATCTGCATCAAAAAATTAATTCTTTAAGTCAAAATGGAGCTTCTATTTCCGACTATTATCACAAGCTAAATGCACTATGGAAGCAATTTGATGCTTTAGTCAAACTGCCTTCATGTACGTGTAATGCCTCTCATGATTTCTTAAAGCATAACCAATTAATCAAACTAATGCATTTTTTGATGGGTCTAGATGATCACTATGCACATATTCGGAGCAACATTTAGCTACTGATCCTCTACCCTCTGTCAAAACTGCATTTTCCTTGGTATCTAGGGAAGAGTCTCACAGAGGAGGGACACGACCCTCTGATACCAAGGGTCAACATTCGACCTTTTTTGGAAAAACAAATGGGAGTAAGAATTTTTTTTTGGAAAAACACCACTGACTTGTAAGCATTGTGGTTTAAATGGTCATACAATTGAAAGATGCTACAAGTTAATTGGTTTTCCAAAGGATTTTCAGTTTACCAAACCTAAAAATGGACAATCATTTAAATCTTCTGCTGGAAATGCTTGTTTAACTGAGAATCCTGCCCAAAATTCACGTACTCCTAATTTGTTGACAGAAGAACAGATTAACAAACTTCTGTCATTGATAGATCACAAACAGTCCGAAGGAATATCTGCTAACATGGCAGGTAATTTTTTCTCTAATATGGGAAATTTGTCGAATGTGTCTCATAAACTGTCCAGTTCTGGTTGGATAATTGATTCAGGTGCAAATCAGCATATGACCACCTCTTCCTCTCAACTTGAAAATCTTATGGATGTTTCAGATTTAAATCTTAAAGTAACCCAACCAAATGGGGAAGAGGCAAAAATAAACCAAATTGGCAATTATAAATTGAACAATAGTGTTATGTTGTATGATGTTCTTGTCATTCCTGATTTTTATTAATGCCAAAAATCGCACCAAAGGGACAACTTAAGGTCGATGTGGACTTTAACAACTAAAGAAAAGAATCATTCGACAAAGGCGTGCGACAAAGACAAAAATGTAAATGAGACAGAGGATTTGATGACGCAGGAAAAACCTCAACGAGGAAAAAACCTGCGGACGACAGTGGATATCGTTGCTGCACTATGGTCGCCAATCAGGGGCGATGTCCTTGGTGTTCCGGGTGTCGATCGTACAAAGATTACAATACAAATGAAGGGAAAGACTTCGAAATGTAAAGTACAAGTGTTTGAAATGTAAAAACAGTGTGCGTCGTGTGTGAAAACAATGTGTGAACTGTTGGTCGAGAGTGAAAGTCTTGCGTCGAGAGCGATCTTCTATGAATGATCTCTTTGCTTCGAATGAATATTCTTCGAGTGTTTGCGTTTGCTTCTGTTGTTCGATGTTCGGTCCTCTCGTTCTATCTCTCTTCCTGTCTTATTCGATGTCCTGAAACTGAGGATTGAACTTGGGATTTATAGTATTCGGATGATTTTAATTGAATCATTAAGATCCTTGATGATTGTTGTAACGGTCGTCGTCTTCAATGTGGGATTAGATGCTCATAACTGATTTCGTCGGTTATAGCCGTTGTCCATTAATGACTTTGACTCCTGCATTAATCACTGAACAAATATAACAGTCGTATAACGCGTTAGTCGGCCGGGGTCGCATGATTCTACGCGACGGTCGTGCGAAGTAGGCGACGTCGAGGTCGAGGTCGAGTGTCGTGAGGAACTCTCGACTTACCTTTTAGGAGGGACGACGGAGGTTTTTTGGGTCTTTGTCAGGGCCTTATCTTAATACAAGATATAGTTCATAACATGTGTCTTACCTTTTCTGGTCGTGGTCGAGACCTGTGAAATTTTGCCCAAAAAATTTGCCCCCAAAATTTGAAAGTAGGATGGCAAATTCGAATTTTAAATTTTGCTTGTCGGGTGTTCAGGGTTTTGTGTTGAAAAATACCTTGGTTGTTTTGGAACTGAATTGATTCAATTCAAACTAGAGAGGGAAATCGAAGAGAGGATATATAGAACATTAAGTAAAAAGTTAGTTTTCGGAGTTAGTTCATTGCTTTGTAGGCTTGTACATATAGCATATGGACATAAACCGAACCTACTTTGTCAAGCATGATCATTTGAGGGGTTAATCATGAATAAGTGAAACTAGAATTAAACTCAAAATGTGAAGAAGTTGACTACTTATGGTAAATAGGTTATTTATGAAACTTTGAGGGACTAAAAGTGAAAAATGGAAAAAATATAAAAACAAATTCTAAAAATAAAAGCTCATTTTCAGATTTAACCTTTCTTCTTCACGATTCTTCTCAAAAACCCTAGACCAAAACTTTTGTCCATGAAATTAAGCCTCAATACTTGATGAAATGATGAGATTTTGAAGATTTGAAGCTAAATGTTGAAGGTAAACCATAGGGTAAGTTTATTATCTTGAAATCTAGGTTGCTTAATTGGAATATATATACTAAGTGTGTATGCATTTTTGGTGTTAGATGCTGGAGTTGGAAGGAATTAAAGAAATCATCATCTTGAAGATGTTATAATCATCTCTAAGGTATGAATTTGGTAAAACCTTGGAGTTAAATACTTGGTAACCTAATATTCAAATAGGTTTTGGTTTATATGATGTTAAGGGATGTTAAATCAAAACAAAAATACTCTAATCTTGTCAATACATGATTTAGAATAGTTACCAAATCAAGTGGTAGTGTTAATATGTTAAAAATAGTTAAGTTGGTGCTGTTGGAATGTTTAGCAGAAAATTGTTGTTACTTTAAAAACGTGTATAAAATCAACCATTGCTCCAAATGAGGTGTGTAATATATGGTTAGAAAGCTTAGTTTGTCTAGAACCTATGTTATGAAGAGTTCGAAAGCTAATTTGGACCTTAAGTGTGCCAAAATACTGAATTACAGTAGCTGGTCTCTGTAAACTCGAGATTTGCACACTGTTAGTATAAAATTCGTATAAAATCGGTCATAGCTCCAAACAACATGATTCTGGTGCGATTGGATTCCTAAGAGGTATATGTATGATTTTCATTCAGACAATAACACCAAATTAAGCTCCTAAGTATGGGTAAAATGACAAACACAGAGATGTACAGAAGCTGGAATGTGCAAGAACTGCACTGTTTTGTTTATATGTTTGATTAACCCAACCATCATGTAACCAACACTATAAATGAGTTGTATGTTTATTAGGATGTAAATAAAGCTTAAGTAACTTAAAAGAAAGATACAAATAGGATAAATAGGTCAATCAAACATAGATAATCATATATAGTTCTAAGTGTACATTACTTGTGATAAGAAATCCGATTAGCAAGGATTGGAAACGTTGGGTATTCGAGCATCGTGTTTGAGTATATCGGCTATATAAAGGTACGGATCTCTTATTTACTTGAAACGGGGGTGGCCTATTGATGAGGGTCATTCCATCAAACTTGATTTACCGAATAGTACACTTGTGGTACGAAAATACCTCAATGATGTTGATTCTTGGATTTTCATCGTGTCATTTCTTTGTTGAATTCCATTTGGTGTCCCATTAGTTGAGCACGACCGGGGAATGTTCCAAAGTCTAATGCCCCTAATAGGGACCGTTGGCCCGATTCTTGAGTTTTACTTCGAATGCTGAGGCGCGAATGGTATGTGATACATATGACTTGTTGACTCGGTCCAATGACCATAAGATTATCGATTGAGAATGGCACGACTAGATAGAGTCAAGCCATATTTACTTGTTCATTGATTTTTGTTATATCATTGTGATCCGGTTAGATCACATTTGTTGTGATCCTTTACCCAGACACTTCGTTGGGGGCATCGACCTTGTGATGCTTCCATGGTGGCTATAATCACTATGGCGTCCTCGTGTATGCGTGGTGAGTGCGCTGGCCCTGATCAGGCCATGGGGGCGAATGGATATCCTAGGAACAGAACAGAACTAGGACTGCTTTGATAGTAGTCGAGGGCTAGTGGGTGTCGTGCCCACACTGCTAGTTCTCACTTATGCCCATTGAACCGTACATTCTTTGGGAACAACGAGTTTAGTGTATTCAGGTGATTTATGTGAACTTGAATTACACAAAACACAGAACGGGTGATTACGTGAACCCCTTTGTTATATCTTTGTGATATTCGATTGAACTTCTTTATCGTTTCATGGTTATAGGGATAATTTGTACTTACCCTATATTGTTTATTGTTGACTTTATTGATCTGTTCACTGAGTTTTTGCTCAACCACATTTGTTATTCTGTGGCAGGTACTAGAGACAGACTGGGGGACTATCCGGGTTGAGAGACCAAGAGTGGATATTTTTGGAGACTAAATTACCGAACGACCCACTTTTGTGTAGTTACTTTTGGGGCTGTATATAAATGTGTATTCGTACCGTAACTTTTGGATGTCTATAACTATGACTATTTTGCTTATGAAATGTACTTAGCTGCTCTGTATGCTTTTAACCCAGTAGGGTTAGAATTGGGGTGTTACATTTATGGTATCAGAGCATAGGTTGCGACCTGTAGAATTAATCTAAGTTTGACCTGTGAGAAATGGGTAGATTTAGGACGGGATAGAAATAGTTTATTATGTCATATTATATTATATGCTATTTAACTAATTTTCTCTTAGATGAATACACTAATAAAAATGTTATATGTGGTGTTGTCAAAATGCCACCAAGACGGAATGATTAGAAGAGGAGAATAGAGGAGGTCTAGCGTGATAATAATCGCCCTCCTAATCAGCCAAAACCCGAGGATTTCTAAAGTAGTGCAACAAGCCTTGAGCTCGATGATGCCCGATCAAATAACACAAGTCATTGAAGTTGTGTGTCAGGCTGGTGGGATTGTAACTCCTAATACTACCGGAAGTACTAGTCTTACATATCAGGTACGACCACTACTATAGTTAGGACTCAACTAACCCTACACTAGTCGTTAGAAAAGTTCCATAAACAGAATCGTTGGTCTTTGTTATCGACCACGAATCTTGTTGAGGCTTAACACTGGATTAAATATTTAGAAAAGATATTTGAAATATTGGAATGTCCCGATAATATCCAAGTCAGATTGGCGACATACAAACTAGAGGGTGATGTCAATCAATGGTGGCAATCTTGGTAGCATGATTGAGAAGGTAATACGGTTGTGGAAAATCTTATGTGGAGCCAGTTTAGAGATGCATTTCTCCATCAATATTTTACTAAAGCCGGTCGGGAATCATATATTAGCGACAAAGTGGTAGATCGGGATCGAAAGATAAAGGCAAGCAGACCACTATCAGCGGATCAAACTACCGATGATCAACTTCCTAGGTTACCGTCAGAACGGGAGGTTGAATTCTCAATCGATCTTATTCTAGGAGTTGGCCTAGTTTCAAAAGCTCCATACTATATGGCCCCGTCTGAGCTGAAAGAACTGAAGGAAAAACCACAAGATCTATTAAACAAAGGGTACATCTGACCTAGTGTGTCTCCATGTGGCGCACGTGTACTCTTTGTAAAGAAGAAAGATGGTTCCATGAGATTGTGTATTGACTATCGCGAGTTAAATCGTCTCACTATTCGGAACAAATACCCTTTACCTAGGATCGATGATCTATTCGACGAGTTACAGGTGCCAGTTGTTTCTCAAAGATTGAATTGAGATCGGGTCATTATCAACTCAGAATCAAGGATTCAGATATACCGAAGACTGCATTCAGAACTCGATACGGCCACTATGAGTTTATAGTTATGCCATTCGGGTTGACAAATGCTCCAACAATCTTTATGGATATGATGAATAGAGTATTCAAGAATTATTTGGACGACTTTGTGATTGTATTCATTGATGATATTCTTGTTTATTCAAAGTCAAAGTCTGAACATGAAACACATCTCCGATTAGCATTGGATACACTCTGAAAGAAAAGGTTATACGCCAAGCTATCGAAGTGTGAATTCTGGTTGGATCGAGTGGCGTTCTTAGGCCATGTTATTTCAGCTGATGGCATTCAAGTTGATCCAGCTAAGGTTGAAGACGTTACTACTTGGCCAAAACCAGCAACAAGTACGTGCATTTCTGGGTTTAGTTGGGTATTATCGACGATTCGTTGGGAACTTTTCTAGGATCGCACTTACGATGACTCAACTCCTCCGAAAGGGAGTAAAGTTCGTATGGGGGTGACGAACAGGATAAAAGTTTTGAAGAATTAAAGCGACGACTCGTAACTGCACCGATTCTTACCTTGTCATCTGGGTCAGGCGGCTATTAAGTTTACATCGATGCTTCCAAATCAGGATTGGGTTGTGTATTAATGCAAAATGGACGGGTTATAGCTTATGCTTCGCTTCAACTCAAACCGTATGAAGTTAACTACCCGACACATGATTTGGAGCTAGCTGCAGTTATATTCGCTTTAAAGATATGGCGACATTACTTGTACGGTGAAACATGTGACATATTCACCGATCACAAAAGCCTGAAGTATATTTTCACACAAAAAGAACTCAACACGAGGCAACGTTGATGGCTTGAATTGTTGAAAGACTATGATGTTCAAATACAATATCACCCTCGAAGAGCGAATGTTGTAGCCGAAGCTCTTAGTCGGAAAGGTGTCGGATCTGTATCATGCTTTTCTGTTCAACCCCAAATAGCAACAGATTTGGAAAGAATGGGAATTGAACTATGTTGTTGATAGGGCGGGTATCACCCCCCTAAATCTAACCGCAAGTGTACGGTGTCGAAATCAAGTAATAATGTACGGAAGTACGAGTATCGAATCCACGGGAACTAGGAACTAAGTATCACAATTACTATAATTGCTATTAACTGAACTGTCGAAATTGAGAGATGGTTGGTATTAAACTAATCAATTGCAATAAGAAAATCACAAACGGAACAGTAGACAACTTTAGGAAAATTCGATAGAGAAAACAGTTGAGGGTTGGAAATCCTTAGGTTTTCACATATGAAAATCTGACTTAAAACAATTACCAGTTAATCCCCTTAATGAATACCCAATCTCTAAAATCACTGTTGTTCTCTTTCGAGCAACATCGAGTTTTATTTTGAAAAGGACAAGTTTTATCTTTCGATCTCAACCTATGGATTTCAAAACACATTAAGTGCAAGATTCATGTTTGAACGGATAGATTTAATCTTTCGATCTCAACCTAAATGGTTCACTTAGGACTAAGGCGTATTCGGTATATCTCTATCACCAAATTCTCGCCTTAGGCATGCAATTCCTAGTTCTATCTAAGGTGTTAATTCTCTCGAACTCAACTGGAAGCAACAAAACAATTGAAAGCTAGCTAAACTCTCAAAAGCATTAAGAATCAAATTACATGCATTCATTAAAAAGGAAAAACTGATAAAAGCCATTCGTCATTCGTTCATATGTTCAAACCTAATTCAATCCAACCCCCAACATCTAAAGATTAGTTCATGATGTTGGGGGACAAAAACATAGGAGAAGAAAAGGAAAAAATGAACAAAAACATGGTAAAAGTGATCGTGGTGAATGTGGTAGATGTACTCCATTCTCCCGGCTCTAATCCGACTCTCGTTGTGAACTTCTCCTCGATCTATCCTCTATCGCCGCTCCAAAAAGTACGAAAAATCTCTGGAAATCGCCCCAAAATCGTCTCTGGCCGTCGTGTGTGAGTTGCGTATTGACCATCCCGAATAATGACCTAAAGTTGGAATAATAAAGCTGAAAGTCGTGAAACAGAGGGATCCGCGACCTTCCACGCGACTTGCAAGTCGCGTGGAAAGTCGCGCGCTTTCCAGAACTACTCGGGTCAGTTTCTGGTTCGCGGTTCGGGTCCTGGTTCGGGCGCGGGTCTTGGGCTTGGATCTTGGGCTTTCGTTGGCTTCGTTTTAGGACTCGTTTTGGGCTCTTTTTAGCTTCTTTTCTCGATGATTGCTTTCCTTTAAGATTACCTGCACATTCCACTAGATAAACCATAAAATTCCGCCTCTTTGCTCAAGTACAAGCCAATCTCATTGGTTTGAGCACTGAAAATAACACCAAAAAGTGGCGTTATCAACAACCCCAAACTGAGCGTTGCTTGTCCCCAAGCAAATTAGCGATAAACTAGAGTAAAAGCACATATCAGTAGAATATAATAACTGCACAACTCCCAATTGGTACCACGTGATGCACTGGTGATTTCCTATACACGTGAATGTTTATCTCACTCTCGCCTCATCCTTATTCTGTTTGATCTATGACCTTCCATTGTAAGTTGACCTAGTGACTGCTCCGTTTCCATTAAGGTTGTTCTAGGTCCGGACATACTAGGGAAACATTTCGCCTCGACCCTACCTCACGGAATTCGCTCAATTCGCTCGAACCTAGGTTATCGCACACGTTGTCATGTATAGGAGGTTATGTGCAAGAATACTCAAAATTCACATGACAACTCTAATGAAAGACGCACAAATGTCCAAAAAGTCGATCTTAGAAAGGAATCAAGTAGCAAGACGGGGAATATTAGCAAAAGTGGTAGCATACCTTAATCACGTTTTCCAGAAGATCATCCAGGTCTTTAAAAGGGTTGTAATGTAAGGTTATGGCTTACGAAACGAATGGGAAAAATGGTTCAAAGATCCTTGGTGTGTCAAACATTAGCAGTTATGAACTTTCTAGCTTTATGCTCTATCATTTGGCCCTCTTTGTCACTACTGGAGTCGCTTTGACTCTCTTATTCAGCTGCTATCAATACTATTAAACTAACTGTTTTTTTTGTTGGTTGGGGCCGCATTAGCCCTCTTTTTTATTTATTTTCATGACTGGCCTGAAATGTTTCTTTTTCCGCTCTGTCTTCGGTTATTCATTACCGCTCCTAGTTGACACACTTTCGGATAGGGTTGGCTAAGGCTTTTGGATCGGGTTTAAAGGTGGGTCTGAAATGAAAAGGTGAGTGTATGGCTACAACGGGGTTATGGTTACACACAACTGGGTAAAAAGGTACGATAGCTAAAAATAGGTTAAAACAGAACACACATTGCCTGGAATCACATCTTAAGGTCCACACGATTTGGTCTACTAGACCCTTACCCAATATCCCGATGGTCGTCTTTGCTACTCAATGCAATAATATAGCGAGATCATTCTATATTCACGACAAGGAACTCGAAAAAGTGTATAAGAACTAAGTGTATGAATCCCTCGAATTGAAAAACGTCTTTTAGGCTCAAAACTCGCTATTGGGTGGTCTCCACTAATGTCCCTAGTCATGTCCTTTCCCGGTCCTTCCCTAATGGTCACACCACTATCACAAGAATCTCCCCACAATGGTCGGTCTCAATTATTCAAAACAATTTTTTTAGCTAAAGTGATCTAAGCATGCAGAGGTGCGGGAAATCTACGTGCATAACGTGGGCCCGATTGGGCAACCCCAAACCTTACCCACACATTGTCCCCAATGTACAAGTGTCGGCGTAGGCGATACTAAAACAAGTATCGTTGTGCGGTTATTACAGGTAGCAGACAGTCAGACATAACATTTAAGCACAAGCATCAAAGAGTTATTCTAGCATTTTCAAAAACATGGCCACCCTAAACCTAGGCCGTGGCCTAGGTTTGTCAAACAAAGCCAACCCCAAACCTCGGTGAAACCGAGTTTTGCACAGGGATAAAAGTGAGTGTGTAGATGTTGAAAGGATGAGGCACCCCAAACCTAAGTGAAACTTAGGTTTGTTGCATCTCGTTAACTAATAAGAAACCAAACATCTTACATCACTCGTTACATATAAAATGGAGAACATACCTGTTTGCCCGGACGGAGGAAATTCCCTTGAAAGATTGGAGCGACCTCAGACGAGATATATCGGAGAAAGGAAAAACACAACAAAGCAAACAAAACAAAAGACGAAAGGAAACACACAAAACAGGAAAAAATTAACACACTGTATGAGGACAGGAAGCCGCGCGGCTTTCGCCGCGGTATGGAAACCGCGGGAAAGACCGCGCAACCCCCTGTTTCGAAAAACAAGCAGAGGGCCCCGCGGTTTGGCACGCGGCTTGTAGGCCGTGGCACAAGCCGCGTAAGTCCCTGTTTCAGCTATTTTTTTGATTTTTCGTTTTTTCATTTTTTTGGTTTTTTTTGTAACTAAGAACACACTCAAAAACTGGAAATTAAAAAGAAAACTAACCTCGGTGGGTTGCCTCCCACCCAGCGCCGTAGTTAAAGTCGTGGCACGACTGTGTGGATTTCAGCTTGGCTCGGTATCCGTGGACTCGAATCGCCCACACTTACGGTTCTTCGCGGATTTTCCCTCATCTGGCTCTCCTTTGCCATCTCCGTCTCTACGCCTTCCATGCTCGAACATCTTGAAAACCTCCTTCTCATCACCAACTCTTAAGGTCATCTCTCCTTCCTCCACATCTATCAACGCTCTACTTGTGGCCAGGAATGATGTAGTAACCGTGTCCAAAATAAAAGGAGTTTCAAGTCTTGTGGAATAAGTTTATAATTTGGAAGTTGAGGGGTGCATTTTGTAAATGTGGTCTAGGGTTTAAATGGGCACAAAACCCTAGAGAACCTTCTAGTTTAGCTGAATTTGAGTGTGTGTCGCCTGGTTATTGAGAGAGAGAGGAAGAGAAAGACTTTTGGAGCTCTTAAGCATTTTGGAGAGGAAGGGGGCTATCAAGCTTGGAGAATCAAAGGAAAGGGGCGTGTAGAGATATGTTTCCAGCAAAGAACCAATCGGGTAAATTCCTCTCTTCACCTAGTAGCTGTGAATTGGATGTTTAGATTGAAGTATTTGTGGGTTTTGTTTTAAAGTTGGGTTTGAAGCTTAATGGGAGAATTTTGGGTGTCTTACTGTGTTATTGTTGCTAATATCCCAGCAATTGATGAGTGTAGTGACCGTGATGCAGTTGCTAATCTTTAATTGCGAGTTTTCGGCCGATTCTGTAATTTCTCGGTCCATTTAGGACGCAGGTCGACGTCCGGAAACCTTCTGGACGTCCGAACACTTGCTTAGTTTGAAAGTCTCCGGGTGAGTGTCCGGATAGGATTTGTCCGAATATGATGTGTTGTCCGGGTAGATGTTGTCCGGATAGGAGTTGTCCGAATATGATGTGTTGTCCGGATAGGAGTTGTCCGAATATGATGTGTTGTCCGGGTAGGTGTTGTCCGGATAAGAGTTGTCCGGATATGATGTGTTGTCCGGATAGGATGTGTTGTCCGGATAGGATGTGTTGTCCGAATAGGTGTTGTCCGGACAGGGTGTTGTCCGAAAAGTGAGTGTGCCCGCAGAGACTAGTGTGTCCGGATAGTTGAGCTGACAGCTTATGCGTTTTACCCTTTCGCTCAGGTAGACCATCGGGAAGTGCGGGTCAGAGTAGGAAAGGACCGTAAGCGTATCAGGTGAGTTTTTCTAACTAAAGCTTGATGGAACTTGTTCTTTTACTCTTTGGCCCGAACTGTTCGGCAGATTCCCACGCGTTACGCACCCGTTCGCCACTTTGTTCTCAACTCTTCTCACCTCCTGGGCGAGACAAGCGGGTCAGCAGAAACGGGCACGTCGGTGAATCAGCCAGAATCAGGACGCGTGCAGTGGAAATTCTCCCTCGCCCAGTGTGCTTCTTTCACGACAGGCTCTGGTCCCGGGTGTCTTCCAGTGGTCTTCTAGCGTTAGAAGAAGTCGTGTCCGTCCCACTGTTCCCAGGGATTGGCTTTTCCAGCTCCTACGAAGAATAGGCCAAGGGAGAACTGCAATCCACGTGGTATAGAGAGAAAAGCAAGTAGTACTACAGGAGAAGCAAAGAACTTTGAATGAAGGGTCCTCTTATACACGTGTGCTTATCTGAAGTGTGATTTGCATATAAATTACTTATGCTTATGTGTGATCTATATGGGGGGGGGGGTGTGTCCCATATGACATGGTGTAATCTCTATGGGGGTGTGACCCAAACGACGTGGTGTGATCTATATGGGGGGTGTGACCCATATGCCATGGTGTGATCTATATGGGGGGTGTGACCCATATGACATGGTGTGATCTATATGGGGGATGTGACCCATATGACATGGTGTGATCTATATGGGGGGTGTGACCCATATGACATGGTGTGATCTATATGGGGGGTGTGACCCATATGACATGGTGTGATCTATATGGGGGGTGTGACCCATACGACGTGGTGTGATCTATATGGGGGGGGGGGTGTGTCCCACATGACATGGTGTGATCTATATGGGGGTGTGACCCATACGATATGGTGTGACGGATATGGGGTGTGTGTCCCATACGAGGGTAATTGTGCACCTTGGATCAAGTCACGGGTGTGTGCCTGGATGGACGATTTGGTCAATTATGTGACTGTTATTTGCCAAACTTCATATTGATTTATGTTTCGCAAATCCTTTAAATGCTATATGTGGTGTGTATGTAACTGAGGGACCTCACTAGACCTTGTGGTCTAACCCTCGCATTTTCAAAACTGAAACCCTTTTCAGGTAAGCAGGTTAAGGGCGGTTCCTCTAGTGGTAAAGAGAAGGCGAGGGCAGGCGTGGCTTGCATTAGTGGACTCCTTACCTTCCAGTATTTTAGATGTTCTCAGTTGTAACTAGGGTTATTCCGCAAACCCAGATTTTGAAATTTGTTGGTGTAAACCTTGGACCAAGTTTTGGCGTTTTTCTTTTGTAATAAAGGTCTTGTTTTGGCATTTTGGAGCGGGCTGTTACAGTTGGTATTAGAGCCGTAGTTTAAGGGATTTAGGTGACCGGATGGGCCTAAACTTAAACTGTAGAAGTACAACTGAGAATGTAGGAAGGCCTCACTGGGAAGCGTGGATAATGGGGTGGTGAAAACTATCATGTAAGGTAAGTCTGGGATTACACCTGGCCAGTGTAATTGTGAATTTACAGGTACATGACGGTGATCATTCTTGCCTTGTTATTTTAGGACGGTTGTTAATCTATCTTTGGTGTCGTGTTCCAGTACTTGAGAACGTCAGCAAGGTCCCTGGGGGGGGGGGGGATTAAGACCCTTGTTGGGGAAAGTCTCGTGGGAAGTCATTTATGATGTAAGGTATGTGTACATCATAAAGAAGAAATGTTGTAACGAAGTGTTGTTTAGAGTGTTATGAGTCGTCTAGAGGAAGATCTTCGTGGATTCGAAGAGGATGAATGAATGATGTCCGGGTAAGTCTCCTGTTGCCGGAGAATCCCAGTTCTAGAAATTGTGGGATAGACCAGTTCGAATGGTAAGGAAGGGTAGTGCCTAGATCTTGGAGTGCATGGAGTCTAGTGGTGATCAGTGTGTGGGGAATATCGGCGGTGTGTAAAGTTTAACCTTGCCATGATGGCAACGGTTAGGTGTGCTGTGCAGATTATCCTCGGTGTGATTGGTGATCCTACCTAGAAGAAACATTGTTGGAAGATTTGGTGTGAGAGTCTGTATGAAGTAGAACCTTAGGGCTCTTAAGGAAGATAATTGACTGAAGGTGAGCTCCTAATCTCTAATGAGTGTTTATTCTAGGAGTCTCCGATGTCGGTGAATTAAAATCTTGAGAGTTGCAACTCAAGGATCGGATAGTAGAGGTGTGCTTTCTTACTCTCTAGTTAGTGGAAGAGTGACAAGAGTGGTTGAGAAGTGATAGATGTGTAAATTGATATCACGGGTGTCGGTTAACTATTTTGGGACCGAGGTGAAGTCGTATGTTTTACAAATTATTAGTCAGGTGGTGACTGTGGGGAAGTACCGGTACCGAAGGTTGTTTCGAATGTAAGAACCTGATGATGTAGGGAGAAGTGGGGTCTCGGCGTGGATTTGTTAACCCTGTTTGAGCGAGTAGCCTTCATGTAAAGTGAGTCATGCATTACGTTTTCAAAAACCGATTACATAAGTCCTCCATGTCAAAATGTGTGAGTGTGTGCGTGTGCCTTGTAAACTTCTGATTTTTGAAAATGAGTTGGCGTGTGCAAGCGTGCTTGAAGAAAAAGATAAATTTGCTTACATAGTGTAATAAATTTCGAACTTGGAGAAATGGTGAGTTACTTCACTTCTTTTGCGAGTGAGTTAAACTTTGTTGTAAAAATCGTAATAATATTTGATCACATGATTTTATGAATGAAAGCGATATGAACACGTGGTTGACATATCAGCAAGTGTGGGAGTCGGTCGACTATCCCAGTATGAGTGATATTGCCGTATTTTTAAAATTTTTGCATAAAGGGAGTTTCAGTGAATGTATTTCCAAATGATGACGAGGTCACGAGTGAGCGATCCTTGTGACCTGCGTGTACGGTTGTTCTTTATAAATGTGTCGAGCCATGTCTATCAAACCCTGTTTTGTGGAAGGTGTCGAGTGCGTAAAACGATTTAAATCGTTGGGTTGTCATGCATGAATGCTATGAACTCGCTAGGTGGTGAGAGTTATCGCGTTTAAGAAATGGACAGAGTCTTTAAGGGTGAAAAATGTGGTTGAGGCGTCGATGGTCGATTCATGACCTTGGTATTACAGTTTAGGGAAGGATACGTCTAATGATAGTCTCAGATTTTGACCTTAGAAAGACGTGTGTGATGGTAGTCTTTACTCTTGCTTAATAAGTTGAAGTGTGGTTGTCGGCGCAGGGGGGGGGGGGGGGGGTGCCCAGGGTGATTCGAAGTAGGCAAGATACTTCGAAAGGTAGTGTTGTAGTACGTGGATGAGTCGGTATCGGCGTAGAGCCGGAGTTGAGGAGAAGTTTGTATTTAGGCTAATTGCCAAGATTTGGTGTTGAAGCCAACGACGGGTGTTGAGTCGTTGTCGGGGGGTGTGAAAGTTGAGAGGTTAGCCCTGGTGTGACCATGTGGTCAATTGTGTGGTAGAATGCATGTTTAATGTGTGTGAACGTGCTCTGGCGTTGTCAAGCTATGGGGGGTATGTCCCGTATTGAATATGCATCGTGTTCTGGTGTTGTCAAGCTATGGGGGGGGGGGGTGTCCCATATTAACTATATATATATGAATTTGTTTCATAAATAGCGAGTGTGGTGTTTGGCGCTGTCACGATGTATGTGACTATAGCGTGTGCCAGTAGCAGGTGTCAAGAGGTGGTCGTCAGTTTAAAGTGTGTGGTGTTATGATTCATATGAACCCTCTCATAACTGGTTTATATTATGATGTTTATGGTGTGATACATGGGGGGTGTGTCCCATGTGGATTTTTACGAACGAACTCAGTCTATTCTCAAGGGCGGGTGTGTGCTCTAGATCAGGTTACAAGTGGGTAGTGACCAAGCAGAAATCAGTTATGTGTGTATGGATGTTGATTTGCAAAATTAATTATTGCTAGATGTTTTCGCAAACTCTTTCAAGTCTATGTTGCGTTGGCGTGGAGGAGGCTTGGTCTAGGGTGTGCACAAATAATCGTGAGGATTGAACCCCTAGTGTGTGAGGTTGTATGGATAGGATGGCGATAACTTATAATTAGTAAGCATGCGAGGCATGGTGGCAATGAGTTGTTGTGAGGATAAGTGATGGACTGGTGTTGGTAGGGGGTGAGCGTAAATGGAGATCCTTGCTCGGGATTGGTTGATAAGTTGTTCAATGTGGCAAAAGTTGTGTGTGGTGCTGTTATCCGAAAATAAGAGATTGGGGTGGAAGTTGGTGACTAGCCAAGAGGGAGATGGTGTGATCTTGGATTGAGTAGTTGATAGTGTTTCGTTGTAGATATGAAACCTTGGGAATACTGGACTAATCCTTGTCTATAAAGGAAATGCAAAGGAGTAAGTTAATATCATTGGGAAATGAGAAATGTGTGGTCGCTTCGAACATCGAGTGTGATTCGGATTGACCTGGCGGAGTTTCTCGTATGAAATGTGGTGAAATTGTTGGTTGGGCATAGTAACCGTTGAAAATACGTGTATGGAGTGGTAAATGTGGATGAGAAATGTCCATTGGGTAATTGGGACGGTAGGTTGGAACAGGTGTAAAAGCGGGAAGTAGGAAGTGTGGCAAGTGACACGAAAAGTGGAAGGAAGTAGTCAAAAGTAGTGTTCGGGAAAGGGACCATTGGATTGGACTTGATAGCAGTGTGGGAATGTTGTTGTGGTGGAAGCGTGTGATTGGATTGTTATCGATAGATCATGAGCAACCCAATTCAGGTAAGAAAGTGTTATCTGCCTTAGATGTATATCGTGATGGGGAAAGTGATTGTAGAATTGTGTGTTATCTGGCGAAGAAGATCGTATCTGTGAGTTAAGGTGATACTCGAGGTTGATCTTGTGCTAGGTTGGCGAATCGAGAGTTCGTTAAGGAATTTATGTTGTTGTGGCGTTAACCGTTGTGGGCTTGTTCTATCGCGGAAGTGAAGTTGTGGATGGAAATTCTAAATTCGTTGCAACCGTGTGTCTAGGTGTGTGGACGGTACCGTGTACCGTTGGCCTGAGGCGTCATAGTTGTGGTACGCAAAAAACTCCTAGGGTAAGAGTTGTAATCATCGAAAGTGTGAAAATTGTTGGCGTACGTTTTGTTGTTGAAGGGTTATGCAAGTGAAGGTAAGCGAATCCCTAGAGAAGCAAAGAGGTTGGCATGTGCAGTTATCTGTGAACCTTCCATGAGTAAAGATATATTGCAGGAAAGAGTCGTTTTGAGACCGGAAGTCGTGCGGTCGGCCACTGATAAGCCAGGAAGTTAAGGGTGGCTCTAGACCACCAAAGGAAGTGCTTGGCCGAGGATTGTATGGTTGTACCGTTGAAAGGCATTCGTGTGGTCGAAAGGTTAAGGTAGGTTAACGAACCGTTGGCGATCGTGGATCGCAAGATTTGGAAGTGGAGAACAATAAGAGATTTTTCTCTTGAGAGAGTCCAGTGGAGGTACCATAAGGGGCGAGAGGCAGCGTGGGAAGTAGAAACGGATATGATGTCTAAGTACCCTCATCTTTTCGAGAATGGAATTCCGGGGACGGAATTCTTTTGAGGGGGGAGTGTTGTAGTAACCGTGTCCAAAATAAAAGGAGTTTCAAGTCTTGTGGAATAAGTTTATAATTTGGAAGTTGAGGGGTGCATTTTGTAAATGTGGTATAGGGTTTAAATGGGCACAAAACCTTAGAGAACCTTCTAATTTAGCTGAATTTGAGTGTGTGTCGGCTGGTTATTGAGAGAGAGAGGAGGAGAAAGACTTTTGGAGCTCTTAAGCATTTTGGAGAGGAAGGGGGCTATCAAGCTTGGAGAATCAAAGGAAAGGGCGTGTGGAGATATGTTTCCAGCAAAGAACCAATCGGGTAAATTCCTCTCTTCACTTAGCAGCTGTGAATTGGATGTTTAGAGTGAAGTATTTGTGGGTTTTGTGTTAAAGTTGGGTTTGAAGCTTAATGGGAGAATTTTGGGTGTCTTACTGTGTTATTGTTGCTAATATCCCAGCAATTGATGAGTGTAGTGACCGTGATGCAGTTGCTAATCTTTAATTGCGAGTTTTCGGACGATTCTGTAATTTCTCGGTCCATTTAGGAGGCAGGTCGACGTCCGGAAACTTTCTGGACGTCCGGACACTTGCTTAGTTTGAAAGTCTCCGGGTGAGTGTCCATATAGGAGTTGTCCGAATATGATGTGTTGTCCGGGTAGATGTTGTCCGGATAGGAGTTGTCCGAATATGATGTGTTGTCCGGGTAGATGTTGTCTGGATAGGAGTTGTCCGAATATGATGTGTTGTCCGGGTAGGTGTTGTCCGGATATGATGTGTTGTCTGGATAGGATGTGTTGTCCGGATAGGTGTTGTCCGGACAAGGTGTTGTCCGGAAAGTGAGTGTGCCCGGAGAGACTAGTGTGTCCGGATAGTTGAGCTGACAGCTTATGCGTTTTACCCTTTCGCTCAGGTAGACCATCGGGAAGTGCGGGTCATAGTAGGAAAGGACCGTAAGCGTATCAGGTGAGTTTTTCTAACTAAATCTTGATGGTACTTGTTCTTTTACTCATACATGTGTGCTTATCTGAAGTGTGATTTGCATATAAATTACTTATGCTTATGTGTGATCTATATATGTAGGGGGGGTGTCCCATATGACATGGTGTAATCTCTATGGGGGTGTGACCCAAACGACGTGGTGTGATCTATATGGGGGGTGTGACCCATATGCCATGGTGTGATCTATATGGGGGGTGTGACCCATATGACATGGTGTGATCTATATGGGGGGTGTGACCCATATGACATGGTGTGATCTATATGGGGGGTGTGACCCATATGACATGGTGTGATCTATATGGGGGGTGTGACCCATACGACGTGGTGTGATCTATATGGGGGGGTGTGTCCCACATGACATGGTGTGATCTATATGGGGGTGTGACCCATATGATATGGTGTGACGAATATGGGGGGTGTGTCCCATACAAGGGTAATTGTGCACCTTGGATCAAGTCACGGGTGTGTGCCTGGATGGACGATTTGGTCAATTGTGTGACTGTTATTTGCCAAACTTCATATTGATTTATGTTTCGCAAATCCTTTAAATGCTATATGTGGTGTGTATGTAACTAAGGGACCTCACTAGACCTTGTGGTCTAACCCTCGCATTTTCAAAACTGAAACCCTTTTCAGGTAAGCAGGTTAAGGGCGGTTCCTCTAGTGGTAAAAAGAAGGCGAGGGCGGGCGTGGCTTGCATTAGTGTATTGTCCTCGATCAGCTTAAGGGCGGTCCCTTCACTCTTTGAGCTCTCTTCAATCACAACCTCTTCGTCAGCCTCCAACTCATCCATATCTACAACCTCAACCTCTTTCTCTTCCTGATCAGTTTTCTTTGATGGCGGTTCCCGTGTATTGTCCTTGATCAGCTCCTTGCCACTTCTTAGATAGATGGCATTACACTCCTCTCTTGGTTTCTTTTCAGTCATGCTCGGGAATGTGCCGGGAGATCGGTTTTGTAGGGCTTCAGAAATTTGCCCCACTTGCCTCTCCAAGATCTTGATGGATGCGGTGTTCTGATCAGTGGCCGCCTTTACCATGTTCACCGTGTTGTCCATCTTGGTCATAAACTTCATCAGCATATCTTCCAGTCCCGGTTTCTTCTCCCCGGATGGTCCCTCGTTCCTTTGGTTGAAACCTGGAGGACGATAAACGTTGTTAGCATTAGAAGAATTAGAAAAATTTGAATGGTTACCTTGTTGCTGTCCGGGTTGACTCCATGAGAAGTTAGGGTATCTTTTCCACCCCTCATTATAAGTGTTCGAAAACGGGTCGTTCCTCGGCTGATTGTTGCAGTTTTGTAAGAACTGAACTTGTTCGGGTTCTTGCGGGCTACCTCCTTTCAGAAAATTCGTGATGAAAGTTAGTTGAGCTTTTAGTTCCTTCAGCTCATAATTTTCTTGAACACTCGCTACCCGTCTGATAGAAGATCGTGGGGTGGAATAGCTATGCTCGGCTAAGTTTTCGATCAAGTCGACAACTTCTTCATACGTTTTGTTCATGAGCGCTCCACCCGCTGCAGCAGTGATTTCGTTCTTGAACTGCGGGTGAAGTCCACTGAAGAATGTTTGAATGATGACCCAACCTTGTAACCCATGATGAGGGCACTTCTTGATCATGTCTTTGTATCTCTCCCACGCTTCATACGAGGTCTCTTGATCCCATTTTGCGAAGTGGGTAATATCGGCCATTAACTGCGCGGTTCTTCCCGGTGGGAAGAATTTCAGGAGGAATGCAGCTTTTAGGTCTGCCCATGTAGTGATAAGATCTGATGGTAGTCCCTCTATCCAAACTTCAGCTCTACTCTTTAGGGAAAAACTGAAGAGTCTTAATTTGATCGCGTTCTCCTCCATCCCATTAATCTTGTGTTGCAGATCCGTTCAAATGCACGAAGATGTGCATGGGGATCTTCAGTTGGTGCTCCCCCAAACTGATTCTGTTGTACCATCACGATGGTACTCGGCTTGATCTCGAAGTGATTTGCCGCAGTGGTTGGCGCTTGAATGCCTATGCGTGCCGCTGCCACATTCGGGTCGGCAAACGACCACATAGGACGTCTCGCTTCGTCGCCTATCTCTATCTTGATGTGTTCTTTGGCTTTTGCTTCCTTGCGTAATCGACGGGCGGTTCTCTCAATCTCCGGATCGAGTGGTTCGATTTTCTCCCCTCGGGTTTTCCTTGGCATAAACCAATTAGTACCTGAAAAGAGAGTAGGCGAAGTTAGTAATCCAGAAACTGAAAGTGATGAAAAAAAATAAAAAAAAATAAAAAAAATGTTCAATGTAATAGCGCTTGTAGATGGTAGTGCTATCAGTTGCAACTAGTTCCCCGACAGTGGCGCCAAAAACTTGATAGGGCGGGTATCACCCCCTAAATCTAACCGCAAGTGTACGATGTCGAAATCAAGTAATAATGTACGGAAGTACGAGTATCGAATCCACGGGAACTAGGAACTAAGTATCACAATTACTATAATTGCTATTAACTGAACTGTCGAAATTGAGAGATGGTTGGTATTAAACTAATCAATTGCAATAAGAAAATCACAAACGGAACAGTAGACAACTTTAGGAAAATTCGATAGAGAAAACAGTTGAGGGTTGGAAATCCTTAGGTTTTCACATACGAAAATCTGACTTAAAACAATTACCAGTTAATCCCCTTAATGAATACCCAATCTCTAAAATCACCATTGTTCTGTTTCGAGCAACATCGGGTTTTATTTTGAAAAGGACAAGTTTTATCTTTCGATCTCAACCTATGGATTTCAAAACACATTAAGTGCAAGATTCATGTTTGAACGGATAGATTTAATCTTTCGATCTCAACCTAAATGGTTCACTTAGGACTAAGGCGTATTCGGTATATCTCTATCACCAAATTCTCGCCTTAGGCATGCAATTCCTAGTTCTATCTAACAGTTAATTCTCTCGAACTCAACTGGAAGCAACAAAACAATTGAAAGCTAGCTAAACTCTCAAAAGCATTAAGAATCAAATTACATGAATTCATTAAAAAGGAAAAACTGATAAAAGTCATTCGTCATCCATTTATATGTTCAAACCTAATTCAATCCAACCCCCAACATCTAAAGATTATTTCATGATGTTGGGGGACAAAAACATAGGAGAAGAAAAGGAAACAATGAACAAAAACATGGTAAAAGTGATCGTGGTGAATGTGGTAGATGTACTCCCTTCTCCCGGCTCTAATCCGACTCTCGTTGTGAACTTCTCCTCGATCTATCCTCTATCGCCGCTCCAAAAAGTATGAAAAATCTCTGGAAATCGCCCCAAAATCGTCTCTGGCCGTCGTGTGTGAGTTGCGTATTGACCATCCCGAATAATGACCTAAAGTTGGAATAATAAAGCTGAAAGTCGTGAAACAGAGGGATCCGCGGCCTTCCACGCGACTTGCAATTCGCGTGGAAAGTCGCGCGCTTTCCAGAACTGCCCGGGTCAGTTTCTGGTTCGCGGTTCGGGTCCTGGTTCGGGCGCGGGTCTTGGGCTTTCGTTGGCTTCGTTTTAGGACTCGTTTTGGGCTCTTTTTAGCTTCTTTTCTCGATGATTGCTTTCCTTTAAGATTTCCTGCACATTCCACTAGATAAACCATAAAATTCCGCCTCTTTGCTTAAATACAAGCCAATCTCATTGGTTTGAGCACTGAAAATAACGCCAAAAAGTGGCGTTATCAGTTGTCGAGTTGGAGATGGAGTGATAACTAATCTTACTGTCGAACTGACCCTAGTTTCCAAAATTAAGGAAGCTCAACAATCTGATGGGGAGCTTTGGGCTATACAACAAAAGATACAAGGTGATTCCGAAACTAATTCTCATGTTAATGATAAAGGCGTGTTGTGGTTTTGGGAAAGATTGTGTGTTCCAGAAGTTTTAAAGGAAGAAATCTTGGCTGAAGCTCATAATTCTCCTTTTTCTATTCACCCAGGTTCCACAAAGATGTACCATGATTTAAAACAACATTTTTGGTGGAACGGGATGAAAAGAGATGTAGCCGAGTTTGTTGCTAAATGTCTAACTTGTCAGAAAATTAAAATTGAACATCAACGAGTCGAGGGATTGTTACGTTCATTGGATATTCCCGTGTGGAAATGGGAGAATATCACGATGGATTTCTTAATCGGTTTAACGAGAACTTACCGCAAGAATAATGCAATATGGGTTGTTGTCGATCGACTTACAAAATCGGCACATTTTCTCCCTATTAAAGAAACGGATTCTATCGGTAAGCTTGCAGATCTCTTTAATCCTGAAATTGTCCGACTACATGGTGCTCCTGTTTCCATTGTACTTGACAGGGATCCAAGATTCACTTCACGATTTTGGACTGGACTTCAGAAAGCTTGGGGAACCCGATTGAGTATAAGCACCGCATATCATCCACATACTGACGGCCAGTCCGAAAGAAAAATTCAAACATTGGAAGATATGTTACGTGCTTGTACTTTGGAGTGGTCTGGAAATTGGGATAAATATTTGTTTTTGGTGGAATTTGCGTATAACAACATCTATCAATCTTCTATCAGAACCGCCCATTTAAAGTTCTATATGGCCGAAAGTGTAGAGCTCCAATACGTTGGAATGAAGTGGGCGAAAGGAAGACTGAGGGTCCCGAATTAGTTCAGATCACTACAGAAAAGATCGAATTGGCAAAACAAAGAATGCAGGAGGCCCAGCCTCGACAGAAAAGTTATGCCGACAAACACCAACGACCTTTAGAGTTCTATCCAGGTGACCATGTCTTTGTTAAAGTTTCTCCGATCCGTGATACGCGAAGATTTGGTATTAAAGGCAAACTGAGCCCTCGATATGTTGGTCCGTTTGAAATTTTGGAAAGAGTAGGAGAAGTTGCTTATCGTCTTTTCTTACCTCCACAGATGTCTCACATTTACAATGTCTTCCATGTATCTTTGTTACGCCGGTATAATTATCATCCCATACATGTTATCTACTACTCGCTAGATCAAATTGAGTCAGATCTTTCGTACAAAGAAGAACCGGAACAGATAATCGGGCGATTGACAAAGAAGCTACGAAACCGATCGATTCCATATATCAAAGTCCTTTGGAAGAATCAAGATTACCGGGAAGCTACATGGGAACAAGAAGAATCGTTCAAAAACGAGTATCCGGATTTCTACAAAAACTGTAAGTCCTTTAACCCTATCTTAGATTTCGAGGACGAAATCTTATTTTAAGGGGGGAGGAATATAATAACCGGACTTTTTATATAGAACATTAAGTAAAAAGTTAGTTTTCGGAGTTAGTTCATTGCTTTGTAGGCTTGTACATATAGCATATGGACATAAACCGAACCAACTTTGTCAAGCATGATCATTTGAGGGGTTAATCATGAATAAGTGAAACTAGAATTAAACTCAAAATGTGAAGAAGTTGACTACTTATGGTAAATAGGTTATTTATGAAACTTTGAGGGACTAAAAGTGAAAAATGGAAAAAATATAAAAACAAATTCTAAAAATAAAAGCTCATTTTCAGATTTAACCTTTCTTCTTCACGATTCTTCTCAAAAACCCTAGACCAAAACTTTTGTCCATGAAATTAAGCCTCAATACTTGATGAAATGATGAGATTTTGAAGATTTGAAGCTAAATGTTGAAGGTAAACCATAGGGTAAGTTTATTATCTTGAAATCTAGGTTGCTTAATTGGAATATATATACTAAGTGTGTATGCATTTTTGGTGTTAGATGCTGGAGTTGGAAGGAATTAAAGAAATCATCATCTTGAAGATGTTATAATCATCTCTAAGGTATGAATTTGGTAAAACCTTGGAGTTAAATACTTGGTAACCTAATATTCAAATAGGTTTTGGTTTATATGATGTTAAGGGATGTTAAATCAAAACAAAAATACTCTAATCTTGTCAATACATGATTTAGAATAGTTACCAAATCAAGTGGTAGTGTTAATATGTTAAAAATAGTTAAGTTGGTGCTGTTGGAATGTTTAGCAGAAAATTGTTGTTACTTTAAAAACGTGTATAAAATCAACCATTGCTCCAAATGAGGTGTGTAATATATGGTTAGAAAGCTTAGTTTGTCTAGAACCTATGTTATGAAGAGTTCGAAAGCTAATTTGGACCTTAAGTGTGCCAAAATACTGAATTACAGTAGCTGGTCTCTGTAAACTCGAGATTTGCACACTGTTAGTATAAAATTCGTATAAAATCGGTCATAGCTCCAAACAACATGATTCTGGTGCGATTGGATTCCTAAGAGGTATATGTATGATTTTCATTCAGACAATAACACCAAATTAAGCTCCTAAGTATGGGTAAAATGACAAACACAGAGATGTACAGAAGCTGGAATGTGCAAGAACTGCACTGTTTTGTTTATATGTTTGATTAACCCAACCATCATGTAACCAACACTATAAATGAGTTGTATGTTTATTAGGATGTAAATAAAGCTTAAGTAACTTAAAAGAAAGATACAAATAGGATAAATAGGTCAATCAAACATAGATAATCATATATAGTTCTAAGTGTACATTACTTGTGATAAGAAATCCGATTAGCAAGGATTGGAAACGTTGGGTATTCGAGCATCGTGTTTGAGTATATCGGCTATATAAAGGTACGGATCTCTTATTTACTTGAAACGGGGGTGGCCTATTGATGAGGGTCATTCCATCAAACTTGATTTACCGAATAGTACACTTGTGGTACGAAAATACCTCAATGATGTTGATTCTTGGATTTTCATCGTGTCATTTCTTTGTTGAATTCCATTTGGTGTCCCATTAGTTGAGCACGACCGGGGAATGTTCCAAAGTCTAATGCCCCTAATAGGGACCGTTGGCCCGATTCTTGAGTTTTACTTCGAATGCTGAGGCGCGAATGGTATGTGATACATATGACTTGTTGACTCGGTCCAATGACCATAAGATTATCGATTGAGAATGGCACGACTAGATAGAGTCAAGCCATATTTACTTGTTCATTGATTTTTGTTATATCATTGTGATCCGGTTAGATCACATTTGTTGTGATCCTTTACCCAGACACTTCGTTGGGGGCATCGACCTTGTGATGCTTCCATGGTGGCTATAATCACTATGGCGTCCTCGTGTATGCGTGGTGAGTGCGCTGGCCCTGATCAGGCCATGGGGGCGAATGGATATCCTAGGAACAGAACAGAACTAGGACTGCTTTGATAGTAGTCGAGGGCTAGTGGGTGTCGTGCCCACACTGCTAGTTCTCACTTATGCCCATTGAACCGTACATTCTTTGGGAACAACGAGTTTAGTGTATTAAGGTGATTTATGTGAACTTGAATTACACAAAACACGGAACGGGTGATTACGTGAACCCCTTTGTTATATCTTTGTGATATTCGATTGAACTTCTTTATCGTTTCATGGTTATAGGGATAATTTGTACTTACCCTATATTGTTTATTGTTGACTTTGTTGATCTGTTCACTGAGTTTTTGCTCAGCCACATTTGTTATTCTGTGGCAGGTACTAGAGACAGACTGGGGGACTATCCGGGTTGAGAGACCAAGAGTGGATATTTTTGGAGACTAAATTACCGAACGACCCACTTTTGTGTAGTTACTTTTGGGACTGTATATAAATGTGTATTCGTACCGTAACTTTCGGATGTCTATAACTATGACTATTTTGTTTATGAAATGTACTTAGCTGCTCTGTATGCTTTTAACCCAGTAGGGTTAGAATTGGGGTGTTACAGTCATGACGTCATACCGACGCACGATTGTGCTTACCAGCTGTCATTTAGAAATGTTGACGGAGCCCAGAGGTACTATTAGAAATGAAGACGATCTAGACGACTTCAGAAGTCTAGCGAAAATTCCCATGGGGATTACTGTAAGCAAGGCTGGCGGGGTTCGACCGGAGATGTGTCCCGAGGGGTATGTCGCGATATACGAGTACCTGTTTAAGATGGGCTTCCACTGGCCGTATTCGCCTCTGGCCAAGGCATTTCTGTGTGAGTTTGACCTGTCGCCAGGGCGACTGATGCCCCAGTTTTGGCGAGTCATTCTAGTCAAAGAGCGACTTACTTCGCACTGGGAGTGGCGTATAAAGTCACGAGCGATCAATATCGTCGTTATAGTTTACTTTCAAGGCCTAAAGGTAATCGTACCTTAGTTTTGAACACTGCTGTCAATGATCGCAAATGGAGGACGAGGTATGTATTTGTGCGGGTGGCGATGCTGGATATGGACAGTGATTGGATTAGATCCGTAGATACTGCACAACTGGCGACGATGTCTCATACTGCGCAATCGGCGACGGTGTCTCATACTGCGCAATCGGCGACGTTGTCTCATACTGCGCAACCGGCGACGATATCTCATACTGCGCAACCGACTACGATGTCTCATACTGCGCAACCGGCGACGATGTCTTCTCTATCCTCGTCGACCCTTTCGTCAGCCGCCAGGGGCAAGGGTGTAAAGATGGGAGAGGATGAGGAGGAAGTCATGATGATCAACTTTACGTTGTCGACGATCCTCCTGACTGACTATGTCCTTGATGGGACGAAGTCATTTCCGTATCTGGGGAAATACCAGCTCTTATCTTTCAAGGAGCGTTTTCAAGGGACCTCTATCGAAGAGATGGGATCGCGAGAAGGAGATTGAGGAGGAGGAAGGTCTCCAGAGTGAGGCGTCAAGCAGGGACACGACCGACGCTCCCCCTTTGCCTTAGGAAATGTTTTTGTCATTTGTTGTTTCTTTTGCTGCTCGACTGTCAGTGGTCGAGTTATTTTGAATGTAAATGACAAACTATTCAGGGAATGAAATTTAAATTTCCGTCGTACTCGTGTTTTGTATATTCAGTAAATAAATAACATGTCAATTATGAAATTTACTGAGTATAATATAATAGAAATCATGCGACTTAGGCATCTATTGCAACGCAATAGCTTAGAATGTAAGACATAGCGCTTGTAAATCGTGTAAACAAACATAGGAATGTGCGACCAAAGCATACATTCAGAATAATAAATTTTTCTAAGTTTAAGAAACTTAGAATGAAAAAGTCGTGTAGACTTTGCGATCATACGACTAAGTCGTGCGACGAGCTTGAATCGTGTGTCCCTGTAGAAGGATGGTCAAGTCATAGACCTGATTGTTTATGTCGTGCGACCTTGCGAAACTAGAGTCGTTTGATTATTGTTGTAACAACCCGGTTTCCCAACATACAAATAACATTTAATTCACCACAAAACAATACATCATATTTCATATATGGTCCCTTATCTTAACCAAATAGGTCTTTCAGTACAAACTTTTCCACTTATAACGAAGTACATAATAGATACAAAACACAACTAGAATCTTCACAATCATGCATCTTCCAAAAAGCTAAACATGATATATCCTATCACTGTCCTTTATTTGCTCCTTGACCTGGAATACATATTTTAAAACAAAAATGAGGGTTAGACCTTGAGGTCTAGTGAGAAAATCCTCGTTAGTTAAAAATCATCTTTTACAAACATTCAATACACATAATACACATAATAAAAATATCAAATATGATTCATGCATCATCTATCATTCCATCTCTTTTTCTTTCTCTTTCTCTTTCTCTTGGCCATATTAATTGGTAGCAAGCCAATTAATTAATATACACCGCTGTACTAAATATAGCCAACACCACTGTCCCTCTGTACAGCCAACTTGTTAAAATTAAGCTAGTTAGTACTATAATTAAATAATTATAATAAGACAATTAACGGGTCAGTTGGTAGTTAAGGGATTGACAGTTAATTAACTGTCAATCTCCTAAAGTTGTGTCTGTTTACTTCAAAGGGTTGCATCCCTTCAGTATGTATTTGTATCCTGTTGTACGTATGGTTTAACCAAGTTGAATGGAATAGACAAAGACCAAAAGTCTGTGTTAAGGTTATTCCAACATTGTGGTATCAGAGCACAGATGGCATCAAGTTCAAACGCCATTCTGCATCCTCAACTTCCCAAATTAAATGGAAAGAACTATTATCATTGGAGTATACAAATGAAGGTCCTGTTTGAATCACAGGAATTGTGGGACATAATTGATCAGGGATTTGACGAACAAGACGAAATAGATGAATTGACAGCGGAACAAGAAGATGAACTCAGAGAATTAAGAAAGAAGGATAAGAAAGCCCTCTACATAATTTACCAAGCAGTGGACGAAATCATCTTTGAGAGGATTTCTTCTTCAGTTTCTTCCAAAGATGCATGGGACATGCTTTACAAGACTTACCGTGGGGAAGACAAAGTAAAGATTGTCAGACTACAAACCTTAAGATGTGAGTTTGATAGTCTAAAGATGAGAGATTCTGAAACAATAGAAGAATTTTACAACCGTGTGATCTTATTGTTAAATCAATTAAGACTGAATGGTGAGACAATAGAAGATAGAAGAATCATAGAGAAGATACTCAGAAGCCTAACAAGAAAATTTGAGTATGTGGTAGTGGCTATAGAAGAATCTAAGGATATTTCAATGTTATCCCTTGAAAGTCTGCTTGGAACCTTACAATCCCATGAATTAAGGATGAAGCAATTTGACTCCACACCTTATGAACAAGCATTTCAACTGCAATCTTCACACCTTCCAGAAAGAAATAGGTTCTATGCAAGAGAACAACATGGAGAAATTAAAGGAAGAGGCAAGGGAAAACAACCCACTCCAGTTCAATGTTATCATTGTCAAAAGTTTGGACATATAGCAAAATTCTGCAGGAAAAGAATAGCAGAAGAAAGAAACAACAGTTTTATAAATATAGAAGATGGAGATGATACAATGTTTATGATACTCAGTACTCAAGAAATTCCAGTGGATGACACATGGTTTGTTGATAGTGGATGTAGCAACCATATGACAGGGAACAGAAGCATATTTGTTCATGTTGATGAAACTCAAAAGAAAGAAGTAAGAACAGGGGATGATAAGAGACTGCATGTGCAGGGAATTGGAGATATCATGGTCAACACAGTGCATGGACAGAAGAGAATTCCTAGTGTCTACTATGTCCCAGGGTTGAAACACAACCTTCTCAGTGTGGGACAACTTCTGTAGAAAGGATATGAATTAAAATTCAAATATGAGGCATGTGAAGTAAGAGATCAAAATGGAAACATGATTGGGAGAATTAATATGACAGGTAATAGAATGTTTCCATTCCATTTTATAGAAAACACCTTGTATACTTTAAACATGTCTACAAAACAGAATTCCCTACTATGGCACCGGAGATTTGGTCATGCAAATCTTGGATATCTAAGCTATATGCAAAGACATAACTTAGTTAAAGGAATTCCAAGCCTAAGCAAACTTGAAGAAACCTGTGAAGCCTGCATGCTTGGAAAACAAACAAGGGAATCCTTCCCTCAAGAGGGAGCCTGGAGAGCCACTAAGCAATTGGAGCTTATTCACACAGATGTGTGTGGACCAATGAGGACTCCTTCTATTGGTGGAAACAGGTATGCTCTCTTTCATAGATGATTTTAGTAGAAAATTATGGATATATTTCCTAAAAGAAAAATCAGAGGTGTTTGAAAATTTCAAGATTTTTAAAAGCTATGTTGAGAAGCAGAGTGGACATCAGATCAAAACTCTTAGATCAGATGGTGGGGGTGAATACAATTCTGCCTATTTTTTGGATTTTTTAAAACAAAATGGCATCCACCACCAGATCAGCACTAGATACACCCCTCAGCAAAATGGGGTAGCAGAAAGATTGAATAGGACAATAATCGAGAAGGCTAGGAGTATGTTAAAAGCAAAAAAATTGGATAATACTTTTTGGGGAGAGGCTGTGGCCTGTGCCTGCTACTTAATGAACAAAACTTCCACAAAAGGCTTGTCAAATATGACTCCACAGGAAGCCTGGAGTGGATACAAACCTGCTGTAGGACACCTAAGGATTTTTGGGTGTATTGCTTATTCACACATACCTGAACAAAAGAGAGGCAAGCTAGATGACAAGTCAGAAAGGACCATATTTGTTGGCTACAGTGATAGGTCAAAAGCCTACAAACTTTACAATCCTATAACCAAAAAGGTTATTATCAGCAGGGATGTAGTATTTGAGGAAAGCAAAGAATGGAATGATACATTGAATCCAAAGGAAGGCAGTACTCAGATTATAGACAGTGATGAAGAAAAGAGGGAAAGTACTTTGAATCAACAAGACAATGACCCAACCTCTCCAATGGCAACCACTCCTATGACACCTATCACTCCAACCTCCTCAAACACACCAGAATCAAGCGGTGAAAATCCACCAAAAAGAGGGTATAGGAGTCTAAGGGACATCTACAATGATCCAAGGACTTTGGAACTTAATGATACAGCAGATTTTGTCCTGTTCTCAGATGCAGATCCAGTAAACTATGAAGATGCCTGTCAAGATAGAAAATGGAAGGAAGCCATGGATCAGGAAATGGAAGCAATCACTAAGAATGATACCTGGGAACTAGTGTGCCTTCCAAATGGACATAAGCCAATAGGAGTCAAGTGGATTTACAAAACAAAACTAAATGAAAAAGGAGAAGTGGACAGGCATAAGGCTAGATTGGTGGTGAAGGGGTATAAGCAGAAACATGGCATAGATTATCAGGAGGTTTTTGCCCCTGTCATCAGATTAGAAACTGTGAGATTGGTGTTGGCTTTGGCTGCACAAAACAGATGGAAGTTACATCAAATGGATGTAAAATCAGCCTTCTTAAATGGCTACTTGGAGGAGGATGTCTACATAGATCAGCCTGAAGGTTATAAGAAGAAAGGAGAAGAACACAAAGTTTGCCATTTAAAGAATGCCCTTTATGGATTAAAACAAGCCCCAAGGGCTTGGTACAACAGAATAGAAAGCTATTTTTTGGCAAATGGTTTCAACAAATGCTCACATGAACATACCCTGTTCACTCAGAAGATTGAAGGTATGATACTCATAGTTTGCATATACGTTGATGACTTGGTTTTTACAGGAAACTCTCAAAGATTAATAGAAGATTTCAAAGAAAGCATGAAAAAGGAATTTGACATGACAGATATGGGCTTATTACACTATTTCTTGGGAATTGAAGTTAGACAAAATGAAGATGGAATTGCAATTTCTCAACAAAGGTATGCTCAAAACTTACTTCATAAGTTCAACATGGGGCAGACTACACCTGCTAGTACTCCCATGGAATTTGGACTTAGACTTTCTAAAGATTGTAAGGAAGATTGTGTGGATGCTAGTCTGTATAGAAGCCTAGTGGGCAGTCTAATGTATCTAACTGCCACTAGACCAGACATGGCATTTTCTGTTAGTCTTATAAGCAGATACATGGAGTGTCCAAAGAGGAGTCATTGGGAGGCAGGAAAGAGGATACTCAAGTATGTAAAGGGGACTTTAGACCATGGAATTTTTTATTCAAAGACTGAAGATTTCAAACTTATAGGCTATAGTGACAGTGATTTTGGAGGAAGCATTGATGATGGGAAGAGCACAACAGGGTATGTTTTCAATCTCGGTAGTGGAGCAGTATCCTGGCAGTAAAAAAAACAAAGTGTTGTGGCATTGTCCTCTGCAGAAGCTGAGTACATGTCCCTCTCAACTGCAGGATGTCAAGCTATCTGGTTGAGGGCCATCTTAGAAGAATTGAATTACCCTCAAAAGGACCCTACAACTATCTTCTGTGACAATAAATCAGCCATTGCTCTTACCAAAAATCCTGTATTTCATGGTAAGAGCAAACACATCAGGATCAAATTTCACTTCATAAGGGAATTGGTTTCAAATGGAGAAGTTCAAATTGAATTTTGTGGCACAAAGGATCAGCTTGCAGATTGCTTCACAAAGGCATTACATTCTGGAAACTTCAATTTAATGAAGGACAACCTAAGGGTCAAGGCTTTTCTAGCTTAAGGGGGAATGTTAAAATTAAGCTAGTTAGTACTATAATTAAATAATTATAATAAGACAGTTAACGGGTCAGTTGGTAGTTAAGGGATTGACAGTTAATTAACTGTCAATCTCCTAAAGTTGTGTCTGTTTACTTCAAAGGGTTGCATCCCTTCAGTATGTATTTGTATCCTGTTGTACGTATGGTTTAACCAAGTTGAATGGAATAGACAAAGACCAAAAGTCTGTGTTAAGGTTATTCCAACACAACTTTCACCGGTCCTAAGCCCGGCCAACTAGCACCCATGCAATGTAATACTCATATACACACCATATGCACAATATTACACTCATTCACATATATGTATTCCATTTGAAAACATTTTAATAAAAACTCACTTGTTTCGCTTAATTCCAAAATCCTCCCAAGCTATTTACCAAGCACTCCAAATTCTTCAGTTCCGTTTCACGGAATCTGTACCACAATAATACAAATATTTCTTTTAAAGACTAAAATCTCTAAAATTCTGAAATCCTCGACTAAAGTCGCAATCAACTACTGAAATACCCCATGTCGCAATACACTACCCTAAGTCGCAATCAACTATTGCGACACAGTACCAAGTCGTAATCAACTACTGCGACTTCTCCCTCATGTCGCAACCAACTGTTGCGACCTCCCTCTCAAGTCGCAACCCACTATTGCGACTTCATGAGCAAGTCGCAACTCAAGGTTGCGACATTCATGAAGATCATAACATTCAACCATGTCGCAACCCACTGTTGCGACTTGCTTGAATGTCTCAGTCCACTGTGTTCATCTAAACCCAGAATTCTAATCTTTTAAGCTATGCATGTTACTGAAATTATGCAGGTATGTTTAAGACTATGAAAAACAACTAACCATAACCTCAAAATACACATATCCTTCTAAAATTACCATAGCCCATTTCATATATATTTAGAACAACTTTTAGGAACTAGTAACCATAAAGATGAAATGATATAGGATTGTTACCTTTTAAATCTTCAGTTGTTTAGCAAAAATTCCAGCAGAAGATCAACAAATTCTTACTTCAATTTCACTCTCTTTTCTTCTTCTCCTTTCTTGCCGTACACAATTACACACACACACACACTATGGTTTTGCTAGTTATGCCTAAGAAGAGGACACCTCCTCAACTAGGAGTGAATAAGGCGGTGGTGGTGTATGGTTTGGTAAAAAGGACCAAGCAAACCCCAAACTTACCCTATTTGGCAAAACATACCCCTAAACTTCCATTATAAAATTAAAACTTACCCCTTAACTCCTAACTCCATAAAATACTAAAAATAAATACTTATAAAATTTCTCAGATCTAAATTAACTAAAATACTACAAGTTAAATTATTAAATAATATACCTGGTTATTACAACATCTCCCCCTTAAAAGAATTCCGTCCCGGAATTCAGTTAAGTGAACAGATGAGGGTATTTGGTCCTCATTTCTAACTCTGATTCCCACGTAGCATCCTGACCCCTATGATGTCGCCACTGAACTTTCACTTGTCTTATCTCCTTATTTCGTAGAACTTTGACTTTTCGATCAATAATAGCTTCAGGTTCCTTCACATAATTCAGCTTTTCATCCACCTGTATATCTGGTAGAGACACTGCCTGATCTGGTGTAACCAAACACTTTCGAAAATTTGACACATGAAAGGCGTTGTGAATTCTGCTTAACTCTGGTGGTAAATCTAATTGGTAAGCTACTTCCCCAATTCTTTCAGTAATTGCAAACGGTCCAATATATCTCGGACTAAGTTTACCTTTCTTTCCAAATCGAATGACTCCTTTCCAAGGTGAGACTTTTAACATGACAAAATCTCCAACCTGGAACTTTAACGGTTTTCGGCGTCGATCGGCATAGCTTTTCTGTCTGTCTTGAGCCACTTTTAATCTTTCCCGAATCTGAGTAACCTTATCCGCTGTTAACTGTACTATATCTGGTCCTGCTAACTGTTTCTCTCCCACTTCATTCCAACACAGAGGCGTTCGACATTTTCTACCATACAAAACTTCAAACGGTGCCGCTTGTATGCTGGAATGATAACTGTTGTTGTAGGAAAATTCGATCAACGGTAAATGCTTATCCCACGATCCCCCAAAGTCAACAATGCAAGCCCGGGGCATATCTTCTAATGTCTGAATCGTTCGTTCACTCTGACCGTCAGTTTGAGGATGATAAGCTGTACTTAACTTTATCTGCGTTCCCATCTCCTTTTGAAAACTTCTCCAGAACCTTGAAGTAAAACGACTATCCCGATCTGAAATAATTGAGATTGGAACTCCATGTCGAGTTACTATTTCGTCAATGTACAATTTGGCTAAGCGTTCCATCGAATCAGTTTCCTTTATCGGTAAGAAATGAGCAGACTTCGTTAATCTATCTACAATCACCCAAATCGAATCAAATCCCTTCGAAGTCCTTGGTAACTTTGTAATGAAATCTGTAGTAATCTGATCCCATTTCCATATCGGTATCTCTAGTCGCTGTAACTAACCAAACGTCTTTTGATGTTCAATCTTCACCTTCTTACAAGTAGTGCAATTTTCCACATACTGAGCAATGCTTCCTTTAATTCCCGGCCACCAATAAAATTGTTTCAGATCTTTATACATCTTATTCGTACCTGGATGTATAGAGAATCGAGACTGATGAGCTTCTTGAAGTACCCGGTCACATAAACCACCCAAACGAGGCACCCAAATCCTGTTTCCCAAACACAACAACCCACGATCATCCTTTACTAGCAATTCTGATAACCCCACTAACCGTTCTAATTTCAACTGTTCTTCCTGATAGGCTTCTATTTGACACTTCAGCAATTCATCAAAAATGTTAGGTAGTAGCTCTGCTCGTAGTGTAATAACCTTTATTGTTCCACTTCTTTCTTGACGACTCAATGCATCGGCTACTACATTCGCCTTTCCCGGATGATAAAGAATTTCACAGTCGTAATCATTCACCAGTTCTAGCCATCTTCTTTGCCTCATATTTAATTCTTTCTGATCGAAAAGATGTTGGAGACTCTTATGATCGATATAAATTTGACATTTGGAACCATAAAGATAATGTCTCCAAATCTTCAACGCGAAAACAACTGCTGCAAGTTCCATGTCGTGTGTTGGATACTGTCGTTCATGATCTTTTAGTTGACGAGAAGCATAAGCAATAACTGTTAGAGCAGGTTTTAATGTTGATTTAAAGTTCAAGGGTTAAACTGTATTTGATTAAAATAGAGCTTATTAGTGAACGGGCCGTGGGCTTGTTAACCACGGGCCCATTGTATTTAATGTTGATTAGCTTGGAAAAACAAGCTAATCATCTCTTTTACTTTCAACACTGTATTGTAATATTCTCTCTGAAAGATTAATGAAAGGGATGACCAGTTGAAATCATTGCTATTATTGCATATCATATTTGATTTCTGTATTGTTGCACGGATCTGGATTCTACAATTGGTATCAGAGCAGACAGACGGATTCGATTCAAAGCTTGATTCATCAATTTCTGGTTAGTTTGACTTTTACCCGTCTGACCATTCTTGAATTCTTGAATATTTGATTCAGTCGAAATTGGTTGTTTTTTCTTATTGGGTTGTGTTAGCATTATCGTTATAAGTGTTTCTGCAAATTTTCACATCCTAATTCATTCGTTTGATTGGTCAATTTAGCAATTTAAGATCAAAGTTTTTGGTAGTGTTATTCAACAAAAATCGAATTTTTACCATCAAAACGTGTTCTTTTTGCTTAGAAATCGATTGGGTTAGTGTTAGTTTTGTGTTTGGTATTGTTTCTAATCTTTCAGGAACAATTTTGAGTAACCCTAGTTGAGAAATCGATCGAACTGAGTAAACAGCCGCAGTGTCTGGACAAACCCAGTCGCAGTTTCCGAACAAGTTCATTTTGTCCGGACGTTTGTGGTTCCATCCGGATTCTTCCAATTTTTCCGGACAACCAGTTTCTTCCGGGTAAGTCATCCATCCGGGTAAGTATCTTATAATCTCAAACCTATCCGGGTAATATTGTTCCGGATAACTCAAAGTATCCGGAAATCAATTTTATCCGGAAATCCATTTTTACCCGAAAACTTCGTGGTATCCGGAAACTGCACAGTATCCGGAAACCACATTGTACCCGGAAACTTCACATCCGGAATCAGTTCACATCCGGTAACCTCAGTTATCCGGAAAGTGTGTGGTATCTGCTATCCAGAAAGCTTACCCTGTCCGGATTCTTTCTGATATCCGGACTCTTACAGATATCCGGACAATTCTATTATCCGGTATCCTCATCTTATCCGGATACTTCTGTTTTTGGTTTTTTGATCCATTTGCATCAAATCTGATCCGAACAATTTCAGATCAGATAACTTATTTGGATTCTTATCCAGTAAGTTCAGGTTAGTCAAATCACTCGTAGACCCTGCGTTAGGATTTCACTTTTAGTGCATTGCGTTAGGTTTACTCTTTGAATCAATCTACACGTCTGACGATCACTCCGTTGCAACCGAAGATGTCTACTTCTCGTGATGCTCTCGCAATTGGCACTGACACCAAGCCACCTTGTCTCTATCCGAACGAGTACAACCAATGGCGAGATAGGTTCATGATCTTCATAGAGTCCAAGGACAACTATGAGTACATCAAGAGAGCTCTGGATCATGGCCCAATTGCCGAGCCAATGAAGGACGTAGCTGCAACTGCAACTGCAATAGCTCGATGTGAGAAGAAGACTCTTGCTGAGATGACAGAATTTGAAAGAGGCATGACTGAAGGTGAAAAGCATGCAAAGAGATATCTGATTCAAGCCCTTCCTAATTCTATCTGCACTGCCATAGACAGTTACAAAGACACGGTTAAACGCATGTGGGACCAAGTAGCCAAAATGATGCGAGGGAGCGTTGTAGGAAATCAGCTGAAGATAAATAGCGCGATAACCAAGTTCGATGGGTTCAAGCAGCGCAACGGTGAATCCCTTACCCATATGAACGTTTTTTTCTACTCCTCAATGAACTGAACAAGAATAAAATTGTTCGTTCCAATACTGAGAATGCACTAAAGTTCCTCAACAACTTGCTACCTGAATGGAAAGTGTATACTTCTCATGCCAAGCACAACAACTTGATAGAGAACATCAACATCAATAAACTGTATGAGACACTTCTCCAAGACGAAGATGAAGTGAATGAGCTTCTGGGAGAGAAGAAGAATGAGCCAAAACCATCTGCTGATCCAATTGCCCTCATCACTTCCAAACAAGGGAAATCTTCAAGCAGTCAATCCAGACGCGGTCCACAGCAAAGCTCCTCCGAGTCAGAACCTGAAGACGAGAAAGACGGTGATGATGATGATGATGAAGCATCATACTTAATGAAAGCTATTGCCCTTGTGACTAAATCCTTTCAACAACAAAAGTTTTACAAGAAGCCTTCTTCCAATAGTCAACGCTACTCCACCTCTTCCAATAAGCGTCACGACTATAAGGACCGGTATGAAGGAAATAAGAAGGTAGAAGAGCAAGATAGATATGAGAAGAAGCAGAAGACAGAGAAAGGTGACCGGAAGAAGCGAAATGAACCTGTGAAATGCTACAACTGCGGGAAACTCGATCACTTCGCTAAAGACTGCCGTCAACCTACAGTGAAGAACTCTCACTATTATGAGGCTAAGCTTGCACTGGCCAGACAGAAGGAGGTTGGGGAGGTAATGTTCGCTGAAAATGAGTACTGGCTAGGCAGATCTGATGATGAGGAAGATTATGAAGGTGCTGATGCTTTCATGGGATATCAATCGTCTACGGATGAAGACAAGGCAACAGCAAATCAGGTATGTGACTCTTGCTTACAAAACTTCATACTTCAACTGCAAACCATCACAGAAAAGGCAAACTCCCTCAAGGCCACAAATGAAGAACAAGAGTTTGAAATTATTTCAATAACTGAAAAGCTTAATGTTCAAATGAAATTAACTGAGAAGTATAAGTCTGAAAATGCTGATTTAAAAGACAGATGCAAAATCCTTTCATTAGCACCTAAAGACTTAAGGGCCAGATTATCTGATCTCCAACGTCAGTTTGATCAGTGCTTGAATGAGAACGAAGACATTACTTATCAATGTTCTTCTCTTCAAATTCAACATAAGGAGTATGTAGCTAAAATTTTAGATCTTGAAACCAAACTCCACAAAAGGGGTCAAACCGATCAAACCATTTTTTTGAACAAACCCAAAGAGTTCACGTATTTTAACAAAGAATGGGGAATCGGATATGACAACCTACATTATCTGAAAAAGGGAAGATATCAAGTCCCTACTCTGTATGATTTTGCTTGCTATGGATTAGATAAAAAGTATCCAGAGTACGCAATTCAATGGACTGGTCCTCTTGAACCAGAAAAGGAGGAGGAAACCGAGGAACATAAACGCACACACAAACGAGGAATTCAACTTCCATTTTGTTATGAACCTTTAAACTACTCGTATCAAAAGGACAAGAAGTATCTTTCCAATGACTACTTTGACCCCTACAAGGTAGCTACACCCAAGGATTCCTCCAAGAAGGATGAGGATGTAGCACCTGCAACCAAGACTGAGACGGATGAGTTTAAACTCTATGTTCCTCCTCTCATCTTGGAAGCAAAAATTGTCGAGTTGGAGGAGTCGATTGAGAAAGAAAGGTCCACCTTTCAAAACGAAAAGAAAGTGCTCATCTATGAGATTGAGAAACTCAAATCTGAGAAAACCGACGGTGTGTCAAGTGAGGAAAAGGAAAAATTTCAGTGGGAAATCAATACGCTCTCATCAAAACTGTCTGAAATGACAAGAGAAACGATGAAAGAGCATATGGTAAATAGTCAACTCCGAGTGCAGCTTGACTTGCTCCAAACTGCGAAGCAATTTTCACCTGAACTTTCTTCTAACTCATCTGACACATCCTTGTGTAAAGCCTTCATTGGAAATATCTCTTCTCAAGAAAGTAACGTCTCTCAAGACGAATGTGCTCAAAGGAATTTAAACTCTGATTTTTCAAACGCTTCCGCACCAAGTTCCCCTAAGCACACAAACACAAAGTATTCCTCGCCTTCCTCACCTGAACCTAGTCCAGTACTTCCCAAGACAGATTTTTCAGAGTACATGAACTCCGAAGGTACTTGTGATGAAGAGTTTGATTCATTTCCCTTCGACAAACCTCTTCCAAGTCACCTGATTTTTTATCCCCCGTGGTCAATCATCCGGTTAATTCTTTAAAAGAAAGCTGTTCTCAAACAAAGGCCTCAGCTGTGATCAAGATTTCCCAGTCAAAACCAACCTCGAAACCTGTTTCCAAAAGGCAATCACAGCCAAGGCAAGCTACCGGACCATTGACTGCCAACACTACTATTTCTCCAAGTCAACCTGATTTTTTGTCTCCAGTGGTTAATCGTCCGGTCAATTTTCTAAAGGGCGACTGTTCTCAACCCAAGACTCCGGCTGTGATCAAGATTCTTGAAAATGTTTCCAACTCTCAAAAACAGTCACAGCCAAAACAAAAGACCGAACGACCGACCACTAAGACTCCTGTTTCCTCAAAAGTCACTGATCATACTATCCCTGCTGTTTCAGATAAAAAATGGTCGCGCTAATAAAGAAACACCAAAGTGGCTAAAGAGGGAATATGTAGAGAAGGATGCGTCAAAGTCATCCCCACCTGTATCGGCTCGGAACGCCAGATCAAAGGTCTCCAACGACCATATCGGCTATGAACGCCAGATCAAATGACTCTAACGACCGTATTGGCTGTAAATGCCAGATCTTAGGTCTCTAACGACCGTATCAGCTGTAAACGCCAGATCATAGGTCTCTAACGACCGTATCGGCTGTAAATGCCAGATCATAGGTCTCTCACGACTCTATCGGCTCTAAACGCCAGATCAAAAGTCTATAACGACCGTATCGGCTCGGAACGCCAGAACATAAGTCTTTAACGACTGTATCACAAGATTCTTAAATTTTATCTTGGTTCGATCATCTTATGATCGCCGCCAAGCATTATTTCGGCCCAATCGTCTTACGATTGTCTCCCGTCCCATACGTCTCATTTTGATAAAGACCGTCTTACGATCATCGTCAGTTCTTTTTATTTTAAGGTCGTCTTACGATCGTCGTTAAAATTTTCATCCTTCACATTAGTGGATGAATGCCACAAGTACCTCGCACATTAAAGATCATCTTTCGATCATCGCAACTTACTTAACACTATCGACTGGTCTCACGATTTTAGCTGACCAAGTCGGTTTTCTTCTAATGATCCAATTAGTAGAAATGACACGGCTCATCATTTTACTTTGGTGCGAGATATGAAATTCTAATGGCTTTGAAATTCAGATCTCGGGGGGCTAACTGTTTGGGTAAAAAATACACCCTCGACCGACTTGGGAAATTCCCTCAACATGACCCGTGGACCTTGATTACCCTAACACCTACAAAAGTCATACCCCCGGCCGACAAGGGTAATACCCATTATTGCCATATCCTCGACATACGATAGTTGGTTATTAAACGACATCCTGTGTCAATAGTCACTAAGGATAGTGACTTTACATCTCATGATCGCTCGACACGCATCGCATGTCACACGTATCGCGTGTTACATGTCGCAAGTCAAACGTCACTAGCCTTACGTCACTAGTCTTATGTCGCCAGTCTTATGTCGCCAGTTACGACCCGTCGGTCTTACGTCAACAGTCTCCTGTCGTCGATCTTATATCATCCTGGTCCTACGACCTGGTCTTACGACATTGTCATAAGACTATTCTTATATTAAAATAAGGTCTTACAAGACGTTTACAGTCATATACATGGTCTTGTATGTCGGCGACGGTCGTATGCTCAATAAGACCGACGTCCAGAACTTAAGACGGTCTTACGATTACACTAACTATCAATGGTCGACAGTCATTTCTTTTGTTCATTAATGCAGGTTGTTAATGCCAAAAATCGCACAAAAGTACAACTTAAGGTCAATGTGGACATTTAACAACTAAAGAAACGTATCTCGAGCTAAATAACACAATCGCGAGGAAAAAGTAAAAGAGGCAAGAGATTTGGTGACGCAGAAAACCTCAAAACGAGGGAAAAAACTGCGGTCGACTCTGTGAGAGTCGACAGTGCACTATAGTCGCCAAACAGGGGCGAAAGTCCTTGTGTTACAGGTGATTTGTATACAACAGATTACAAATAAATGTAAATATAAACTTAGTCGTGTGCAAACGACGTGGGTCGTGCGTAAATCGTGCGAAATAACTTGTCGTCGTGTGGTCTGAACTGTCGTCGTCGAACTGTCATCGTGCGATACTTGCGTGTTCTAATGCCTCGTTGTATTGAGAGAAAAATATAGAAGTGAGTATAAGTAGCTCTGTCTGTTCTCCCTTTGCTCGAAGGTGGAGCAGTCTTTATATAGCTTCGGTCGGTACTGAATGTGCTTTAATTGTTGGTCTTGTAACCGCTGTCGACATTAAATGCGCTTTGATGATTGTCTTTGTAACTGCTGTCGGGCTCTAAATGGCATTGATGATTCATCCGTTACTGGTCGTTGTGCCATAAATGCCTGTAGACCTGCATTAATTAACAAAAGAAACGGCTGTTGACCATGAATGGTTAGTGTAATCGTAAGACCATCTTAAGTCCAGGACGTCGGTCTTATGGAGCATACGACCGTTGTCGAAATACAAGACCATGTATATGACTGTAAACGTCTTGTAAGACCTTATCTTAGTATAGGAATGGTCTTATAAAAATGTCGTGAGACTAGGATAAAAATGTCGTAAGACCACTAGGTCGTAAGACCAAGATGATGATGTCGTAGGACCAGAGCGATATAAGACCGACGACAGGAGACTGTCGACGTAAGGCCAACGAGTCGTAACTGGCGACATAAGACTAGTGACGTAAGACTAATAACGTAAGACTAGTGACGTGTGACTGGCGACGGGTGACTGGCGACATGTCGCTAACGATGTATGTCGTGCGACGTGTAACATGCGACACGTGACGTACGATCATGAGATGTAAAGACACTATCTTGAATGACTATTGACATAAGATGTCTTTTAATAATCAACTATCGAATGTCGGGGATAAGGCAATAATGGGTATTACCTTCATCGATCGGGGTATGACTTTTGTAGGCATTAGGGTAACCGAAGTCCATGGGTCATGTCGAAGGAATTCCCCAGGTCGATCGAGGGTGTGATTTTTTACCCAAACAGTTAGCCCCCCGAGATTTGAATTTCAAAGCCATTTGAATTTAAGATCTCGTACCAAAGTAAAATGTGTTTATACGGAGATGTGTCACTTTTGCTAAGAAAATCGACTTGGTTAGCTAAAATAGTGAGTCCAGTCGATGGTGTTTAAGTAAGTTGTGACGATCGAATGATGACCTTTAATGCGCAAGATACTTGTGGTGTTCATCTGACGGTCGTAAGACGACCTTAAAACGTAAGGAACCGACGGTGATCGTAAGATGATCTTTATCAAAATGAGACGTATGGGTCAGGAGTCAATCGTAAGACGATTGGTCTGAAATAAAGCTTGGCGGCGATCATAAGATGATCGAACCAAGATAAAATTTAAGGATCTTGTGATACAGTCGTTAAAGACTTATGTTCTGGCGTTCCGAGCCGATACGGTCATTATAGACTTTTGATCTGGCGTTTAGAGCCGATATGGTCGTGCGACTTGGGCATCCATTGTAATACCACGATTAGAACGTAAGTCATAAGACTTTTTGAATCGTATAAGCAAACATAAGCGCATGCGATCAAAGCATTCATTCAGAACATGAAATTTTTCTAAGTTAAAGAACTTAGCTTGTAGGGTCGTTAGACCTCACGATCGTGTGATTTGATCATACGATGAATTTAAATCATGTGTTCCTGCAGTTATTCAATCGAGTTGTCTAATAAAATTGATTGTTTATACCGAACGATTTTACTGAAGTCGTATGATAGACTTAGTAACTTATGTCGTGCGACCCTGCGATAAAGCAATGTCAGAGGTTGGTCGTTGGCTAGCCAACGACCCTCCGATGCTTAAGTCAGTAATCGTCGTGATGAATAAAAAATCGTATGAAAGAAGAAAAAGGATTTAGAAGAAATACCTTTTCAGATGCGTTGCATTCCAGCTGCGTGGGATATTTCGACCGTCGAGGGTTTAGAGCCGATAGGCACCTTTACCCATGACTTCTGAGATACGATAAGGACCTTCCCACTTGGTGGAAAGTTTACCTGCATTAAGCTCTTGAGTGCTTTGGAACACTCGTCGGAGGACGTAATCGCCTTCTTGAAAGACTCTTGCTTGTGATTATACGGTTAATCTTGCGACTTGCCTTTATTGGCAATCATGAGATTAAAATATGCGATTCGTACTTATTGGCGACTTTTGCGTTTTGACATGCGTCTTACCATGACTGATGATTGTGAAATTCAATGTACAAGTCATTTTTATTGACGACATATTTCATGACTAGCGATCATGAGATTTCAATATGCGAGTCGCTTTTATTGGCGACCGAGAATTTTTACCTGTGTTTTTCGTGACGGGTGATCACAAAAAATGTGGGTCATATTTTATTGACGACTATAAATCGCAACCTGCGTTTGCCATCACTGGCGATCATGAGAAAAAAAATGCGAGTCGTCTTTTATTGACGACGATAATTTGCAACCTGCGTTTGCCATCACTGGCGATCATAAGAAAAAACACGAGTCGTCTTTTATTGACGACTATAAATCGCAACCTGCGCTTTTTTAAGTCGTAGAGACTTTGGTTTCTCACGATGTAAATCGTAAGACCTGTGTTCATATGATCTTGCGAGCCTGTAATGTAAAATCGGGGGTGGTCGTTGGTTTTGACCAATGATATATTATATCAAAATAATTAACGAGGAGAATATACTTTAGAGTATATATATAGAGTTGTTCTAAATGGGAAGTCACAGTTACCGTAACATGGAGTCGATAAGCGCCTTTTTTCCGAGGACTTTTGAAATCGAATGTGGTATTTTTTCCAGTTTGTGAAGGGTGTTCCTGTTAATGCCAAAAATCGCACCAAAGGGACAACTTAAGGTCGATGTGGACTTAATCAACTAAAGAAAGGATCTTTCGACGAGACGTGCGACGAGGATAAAAATAAGGAAACAAGGGATTTGATGACGCAGGAAAAACCTCAATCGAGGAAAAAACCTGCGAACGACAAGGGATGTCGTCGCTGCACTATGGTCGGCAATCAGGGGCGACGTCCTTGGTACTGGCGTCGGTCGTACGATGATTACAATACAAATGAAGGAAAAACTTCGAAATGTAAAGTACAAGTGTTTGAAATGTAAAAACAGGTGTTTGTCGTGTGTGAGTACAAAGTGTAATCCACTGTTGGTCGAAAGCTGCTGCCGTGCGTCGAGAGCGATAACTTGAGATTTCCTTTGAGTGTTCTGGAGTTCGCTGTAAGGTTCTGGCTTTCAGTACTTGATCTCCAAAGTTCGAATGTTCTTTGCTATGAGTTTGGATGATTTCTCCTGCTGTTTTGGTGATGTTCGCTGATGTATCTCAGGTGTTTTCTGATGTCCCCTAATGTGAGGACTCAGCTTGGTATTTATAGTCTTCGCATCATTAATTAGCTCCATTAATGGTTCGATCAACGGCTACAACGGCTGGAAACGGTCGCCGGAGTGATTATCCATAATGCTCTTCGTCCGTTACGGCTGCTTGCTGTTAATGGCTTTGACTCCTTTATTAAATACTTAACAAATGTAACAGTCAAGGTTAACGTTAGCTTTGGTCGAAGGTGCAATGATCTTACGCGATGGTCGTACGGGTCGGGCGATGCTATGGTCGAGCGTCATGGGGGACGTACGACTTACCTTTTACGGGAGACGACGGATGTTTTCTGGGTTCTTGTCGAGACCTTATCTTAATACAAGATTTGGATTATGACGTGCGTCTTACCTGCTCTGGTCGTGGTCGTACGACGTGATTTTTTGCCCAAACAGTTTGCCCCCAAAATTTGAAAATTGAATGTCAAATTTAAGTTTTAAATTTTGTCAATCAGACGCCTAGGAAATAAGACAAGAGTTAGAAATTACCTCAATCGCCTTGGAGCTAGACTGGTCCATTTCTAACTAAACGAGAAGTTGAAAAGGGAACGAGGTCGTGAAGTCATACTGACACACGATGATGCTTACCAGCTGTCGAGGACAGGTGTCGACGATCCCTGTGGTCATACGAAAGGACGGGGATGCGCGGCGGTTATCCAGGGATTCGATTTGATGCGTTTGTTTGTATAAATAAAGATCACGATGGATCTTTTCTTGCTATACTTCGAAGTGTTTATTTGGGAAGAGATTTCGCCTTGATTCCTTTCCATTCCTCGTCCGAACTTACTCGAATCGCTGCAAATCTTCAACCCGCAGTTGAGAGCGTTTATATAAGTCCTTGTTCTGTCCTCTGATTCACAATGTCGACGGAGCCTGCTAGTCTTATCATGGATCACGTAGACTTAGATGCTTTTAGGAGTTTAGCAAAAATTTCTGCAAATGTAGAGTTGCGGTGCCCGGGGATTGTTCGTTCTAAGGATTGCCCTAAGGGATATCTCGTTTTGTACGAGTATCTTTTTAAGATAGGGTTTCAATGGCCGTTTTCTGGTTTAGCCAAGTCATTCATGCAGGATTTCGATGTGTCGCCGGGACAGTTGATGCCCCAACTTTGGCGAGTTTTGCTGGTTATTGAGCGAGCGTCCACGAAATGGGAGTCTCCTATGATCATGAATGATTTCTTGGTGGCGTACCAAGTTAAAAAGGATAAGAACTGGCGTTATAGTCCTTATTCTAAGTTCAGAGGTGATCGTGCCTTGGTTTTTGGAACTGGCGTCAATGATCGTGGGTGGAAGTCGAGGTATGTATTTGTTCGTACCGATTCATTGGATTCCAGCAGCGATTGGATGCGATTAGACTGGAATAAGACAGGTATGCTTCGTTTGTTTCTGAGTTTTATTTATTTTTATGACCTCTGTTTATCATTCTCCTTTTGTCGCCTTCAGAGATTCGGTTTGACGAAGTGAACCCGATTGTGGATTCCAAGGCTAAGATCGACAAGTTCCTGAGTCTTAGTGCTGATGACCGGTCTTTCGTTACGTGGCAATCCGCGGCCGAGGATGAGGACATGATAGAAGGAGGAGACGAGGGAGACGAGGACGTGCAGGAGGAGGCGACTGGTAAGCGTACCGTAGTCTTTATTTTGTTTTGTTTATTCTGTCTGTCTGACGCTTCGTGTATTCCTTATCCAGTGTTGATCGAGAGGAGATCGGTCTCTAAAGCGAGAGGGAAACAGGTTATGCGTGCCCTTCGGGGTGAAAATGTTTCGACAGCTGGGTCGAGCCAGAAGAGAACCAAGAGGACAGTCCTGAGGGAACCGTCGTCGAGGGTTGATAACTCACTGGGAGTTGTTCTGCCTAAGAAGGCAAGGGCGTCATCTAGCCGTCCTGGCGTGATGGACGCGACACCAACAAGTTCTGCGCTTCCGGCGACGGTGACGAAACCGGTGTCTCAAGTGTCGATCCCAATGTCTGCCGACAGGGGCGAGGGATCATCGGCCGAAGTTATGACGGTCAATTTTACATTTCCGTCTAACTTTATGGCGGATGGTGTCCTAGACGGGACGACGTCGTTCCCTCATCTGGGGAAGTATTTGCTCCCGTCTTTCGGGGAGCGTTTTCGTGGAGTTCCGGCCGGAGAGATTGGATCTCAAGTTGCCAACCTGGCGTTCACGATGAGTGTCAATCTTTCATGACTTGTCTCGTTCGTTTAGTCGTCTAATATTTTCTTGTGTTATTTTTCAGACGTTCCAGTCGTCTTTGGCATTACACGCTGGGATGTCGAAAGTTGAAGGGTTGATGGCGTCTTCCCTTGAAAGAGAAGCTGCGGCGTTGGAGAGAGAGAAGGCGGCTTTAGATAGGGAGAGGTTTTCCTTGGCGCGTGCTGACGAGCTAGCCATCCAACTTTTCGATGCTCAGTATGAACTGCAGGAGATTCGTGCGGGAGGGGTGGCAGATGAAGGCCCTCAGGTCGGGGCTTCGAGCAGGGATACAACCGATGTTCCCCCTGTCGTCTAGATTTTTTTTTCTTTCCTTGTTGTTTTTGCCACTTGACCTATCGGGGGTTGAGTATGTATATGATGGTTTACTCAACGAATGTATCTTTTGTTTTGAATCTTATGCTTTATTCAAATCATATTGATTATGAAGTCAAACATAAGATACATATGAAATCACGCGACTAAGGCACTCATTGTAATACAATAATAAGAACGTAAAACAAATAAAAACACATGATTAAAGCATCCATTCAGGGTATAAAAGCTAAGAAACTTAGATGTAAGTTATTTAGACTTTGCGATTGTACGACGAGATCGTACGAGGAATTTGCGCTGTATGCCCCTGTGGAGGGATGCGCCGTATGCCCCTGTGGAGGGATGGTCAGGGAAGAAAATCCTGGTTGTTTATATCGTGCGATTCTGCGAATTTAAAGTCATCTAGTAGACTTAATGATTATTGTCGTGCGATTCTGCGATAATCTGTAGTGCGATCCTGTGATAAAACGATGTCGGGGGTTGGTCGTTGGCTAGCCAACGACCCTCCGATGCTTAAGTCAGTAAACGTTTTGTAAGAAAAAATCGTATGAAAAAGGGTTAGAGGACGTACCATTTCAGACTCTCTCTATTTGCCCCTTGTCATTTATTACCGTATCCTTTTTGGGAGGAAAAGATAGGTTTTAAATGACAGAATGACACGGAGAAATATTGTCCTGCGTTGACTATGTTGTCGTGCGACCGGGCACCATAGTAGACTTATCTCTGTGAAAAAGAAATTAACTTAGGGATAGAGGAACGAACCTGTCGAGAGCCTGATCTTGTGACTTTGGTTTATTTTCGCGGCTTCAAGGTAGACTTGTAGCACTCACGAGCGACTTTTGGCTCATTCTTAATCTCTTGGATTCCCCATGGCGTTGGGAATTTCAACATTTGATGATACGTCGAGGGAACGGCTTTCATATCATGGATCCATGGTCGACCTAAGATGATGTTATAGGCCGACGCACAGTCGATGACGCTGAACTTGGTTTGCTTGTTGACTCCTCCGGTGTAAATGGGCAAGATTATCTCTCCGAAGGTGCTCGTCGCTTCTCCATTGAAACTGACCAAAGTCGTCGAACGTCGGGTGATTTCCGAGCGATCAATTCCCATGGCTTTGATAGTGTTGAGAAAAATGACATTTGCTGAGCTTCCCCCGTCGATCTAGACTCGACGCGTTAGACAGTTACCGACTGTGAGCTGAATAATCAACCCGTCGTGATGCTTCTGATACGAGTCGCCCAGGTCGACGTGGTCGAACACAATCTTCATGGCTTCTAGCTCCAAATCTCCTTTGGGTCTAAATGAGCGAGGAATAGGCCGATCGTCGGGTGCCTGACTGGCATGACGCTTGGCCGCGTAATTCGTCAGTCCACATACGTCTGAACCACCAGTGATGCAATTGACGACTTTCGCGTACTCGGGGGTCGACGGTCGATGGCTATTAGCTGGAACAGCGACATCGTCGATGATATCCTTGAGATTTCCTTTTGGGAAATGATACGCTAATTCCTTCTTCAATGCGATACAGTCGTCTGTCGCATGACCATGATCGGTATGGAAGTCGCACCACTTTGATTTGTCTTTTTTAGCATCGTCCAGGTCGGACTTCTTTGGCCATCGAATGGTCGCTTGGGAACTTTTCAGAGCTTCGACTAGGTCCTTTGTAGATCCTTTGAATCCGTAAAAGGATATCTTGGGGTACTGAGTGAACTTAGTCGCAGTCTTGGCCTCTGCTTTCGTCTTGAAACGAACATTTGAAATTTGGCGCGCTGACTCTATTCTGGATATGGCTTTCGGCTTGAATTTTGGCTTCTTGACACCTAACGGCTTCTTGTCGTTAGTGTGCTTGCGACGAAAGGCGGCATCATCTTCGACTCTCATATATACTAAGGTTCGAGCTCAGACGTCTTCGAAAGTCTCTGGGGGATACTTGGTCAGATCGATATATAGACCTGAACTATCGTCTAGACCACGCTTATAAGCTTCGATCGCAGTTTCGATGTCACAATTGCGGATACTGATCATTTCGGCATTGAATCTATTGAAATAACTTCGAATAGACTCATTGGTCTTCTGCACGACATAATACATATCACTAGTCTGGTTTTCCATCTTGTGGCTGCTGGCGAATTGCTGGGAGAATTGGTTGACCAATTTGGCGAATGGCCCGATAGATTTGGGTTTGAGATTGATCAACCACTGGAGAGCTGGACCGGTGAGAGTCGCCCTGAAACTCTTGCACATGCATACTTCCTGGTACATGTGTGGAATCGAGATTGTCTACATGAGCTTCTTATACTGTGCGACATGCTCGGTTGGATCGGTCACACCCGAATACTTGGGAGTGAAGGTAGGAATGTTGTACTTCTTTGGGACCTCGACGGTGGCGATCTCGTCGATGAAGGGCGACGCCTGATATCCCGAGCGAGGCTCGACGTCGACGGGCACGGCTGCCCCAGGCAATTTGGCGAGCAAGGACAGGATGCGCTCATTTTGGTCTTCTAACATCTTCAAACGCTGGGCGACGGGATCGTTAAGATCAGGATTTGCCCCTGTCGAGGGATTGGTCCCTGGACTAGTGCCATTACCATGCGACGAACCTTTGGTGTCCCCGTTGAACGGGACAAAATATGGCTTCGACCTATAGTGGAATTGTTGCGGTCCATTCTGAAACGGCTGCGATCCTTGCTGGAAAGGCTGCGATCCACCTTGAGGTCCATTCTGAAATGGCTAATGAAATGGTTGCGACCCCTGCTGGAAAGGTTGCGACCCTTGTAATGGCTGAGACCCATTATTCACGGGTGGTGGCCTTATGTGCTGAGGAGGAACTGTCCCAAACTGAGGATTTGGGTTGAACGGCCCTGGCTGTTGATTCTGCACGGATGAACCTGGATTCGGGACAAATGGTCTAGGGCCATTCTGGTCGAACGATCTTGGAATTGGGTTCTGCACGAACGGCCTAGGACCATTTTGAGGCCCAAGAGGATTTCTTAACCGCGCGATCTCCTCAGCTGCTCTGCGATTCTGCTCTGCCATTGCATTGAGCTGATTCCTGGCGACTTCGAGCTCCTGATACATCTGAGCAACAGCTTGCTGCGGATTTCCAGGGGCTGCCATTGTTCCTGCAATAGAGAGCAGAAAAGACTCTAAGAAACTGTTAGTAGGGTGTACGTTCGTCGAGGATTTTTTCTAGATGAGGTCCCACGGATGGCGCCAAACTGTTAATGCCAAAAATCGCACCAAAGGGACAACTTAAGGTCGATGTGGACTTAATCAACTAAAGAAAGGATCTTTCGACGAGACGTGCGACGAGGATAAAAATAAGGAAACAAGGGATTTGATGACGCAGGAAAAACCTCAATCGAGGAAAAAACCTGCGGACAACAAGGGATGTCGTCGCTGCACTATGGTCGCCAATCAGGGGCGACGTCCTTGGTACTGGCGTCGGTCGTACGATGATTACAATACAAATGAAGGAAAAACTTTGAAATGTAAAGTACAAGTGTTTGAAATGTAAAAACAGGTGTTTGTCGTGTGTGAGTACAAAGTGTAATCCACTGTTGGTCGAAAGCTGCTGCCGTGCATCGAGAGCGATAACTTGAGCTTTCCTTTGAGTGTTTTGGAGTTCGCTGTAAGGTTCTGGCTTTCAGTACATGATCTCCAAAGTTCGAATGTTCTTTGCTATGAGTTTAGATGATTTCTCCTGCTGTTTTGGTGATGTTCGCTGATGTATCTCAGGTGTTTTCTGATGTCCTCTGATGTGAGGATTCAGCTTGGTATTTATAGTCTTCGCGTCATTAATTAGCTCCATTAATGCTTCGATCAACGGCTACAACGGCTGGAAACGGTCGCCGGAGTGATTATCCATAATGCTCTTCGTCCGTTACGACTGCTTGCTGTTAATGGCTTTGACTCCTGCATTAAATACTTAACAAACATAATAGTCAAGGTTAACGTTAGCTTTGGTCGAAGGTGTAATGATCTTACGCGATGGTCGTACGGGTCGGGCGATGCTATGGTCGAGCGTCACGGGGGACGTACGACTTACCTTTTACGGGAGACGACAGATGTTTTCTGGGTTCTTGTCGAGACCTTATCTTAATACAAGATTTGGATTATGACGTGCGTCTTACCTGCTCTGGTCGTGGTCGTACGACGTGATTTTTTGTCCAAACAGTTCCGAGCCCCCGAGTCCTCTGGATGATGCGATACATGCGATACTTTGACGGAGCATTTTTATCAGGGCTTGAATCTGGTTTCGAACCGCATTCAATTCCGATTGAAGTTGAATCAGGGGATCTTGATAGTTTGCCATGTACCTGAAAGACTTTACAATATCGTTAGAGCGGTGTGTGTGTTGGCTTGAGATTTTCTCTAGATGGGTCCCACGGATGGCGCCAAACTGTTAATGCCAAAAATCGCACAAAAGTACAACTTAAGGTCGATGTGGACATTTAACAACTAAAGAAACGTATCTCGAGCCAAATAACACAATCACGAGGAAAAAGTAAAAGAGACAAGAGATTTGGTGACGCGGAAAACCTCAAAACGAGGGAAAAAACCGCGGTCGACTCTGTGAGAGTCGACAGTGCACTATAGTCGCCAAACAGGGGCGAAAGTCCTTGTGTTAAAACATAAGGACATCGCCCATGTTTGGAGACCATAGTGCACTGTCGACTCTCACAGAGTCGACCGTGGTTTTTTCCCTCGTTTTGGGGTTTTCCGCGTCACCAAATCTCTTGTCTCTTTTACTTTTTCCTCGCTATTGTGTTATTTGGCTTGAGATACATTTCTTTAGTTGTTAAATGTCCTCATCGACCTTAAGTTGTACTTTTGTGCGATTTTTGGCATTAACAGTTTGGCGCCATCCGTGGGACCCCATCTAGAGAAAATCTCAAGCCAACACACACACCGCTCTAACGATCTTGTAACGTCTTTCAGGTACATGGCAAACTATCAAGATCCCCTGATTCAACTTCAATCGGAATTGAATGCGGTTCGAAACCAGATTCAAGCCCTGATAAAAAAATGCTCCGTCAAAAGTATCCCATGTATCGCATCATCCAAGGGATTCGGGGGCTCGAACACCCTTCACAAACTGAAAAATACCACATTTGATTTCAAAAGTCCTCGGAAACGGCGCTTATCGACTCCATGTTACGGTAACTGTGACGTCCCACTTAAAACAACTCTATATATATACTCTAAGTATATTCTCCTCGTTCAATTCCTATGATCTAATATACAAATGTGGATTTACGCATCAAAAGATCATTGGTCAAAACCAACGACCACCCCCGATTTTACATTACAGGCTCGCAAGATCATATGAATACAGGTCTTACGATTTACATCGTGAGAAACCAAAGTCTCAACGACTTAAAAACACATGTCTATAATATATAACCGTCGGTAAAAGACGACTTACGTTTTTATGATCGCCAGTCATGGCAAACGCAGGTTGCAATTTGTAATCGTCGATAACAGACGACATATATTTTAAATCTTACAATCGCCAGTCAAGGCAAACGCAGGTCGCAATTTACAGTCCTCAGTAAAAGATGACACACATTTTCTTATGATCGTCAGTCACGACAAACGCAGGTAAAAATTGTTGGTCGCCAATAAAAGCGACTCGCACGATCGCTAGTCATGACATATGTCGTCAATAGACTTTTACATTGAATCTCACAATCACCAGTCATGGTAAGACGCATGTCAAAACGCAAAAGTCGCCAATAAGTACGACTCGCATATTTTTAATCTCATGATTGCCAATAAAGGCAAGTCGCAAGATTAACCGTATAGTCACAAGCAAGAGTCTTTCAAGAAGGCGATTACGTCCTCCGACGAGTATTCCAAAGCACTCAAGAGCTTAATGCAGGTAAACTTTCCACCAAGTGGGAAGGTCCTTATCGTATCTCAGAAGTTGTGGGTAAAGGTACCTATCGGCTCCAAAACCTCGACGGTCGAAATATCCCACGCAGCTGGAATGCAACGCATCTGAAAGGGTATTTCTTCTAAATCCTTTTCCTTCTTTCATACGATTTTTTATTCATCACGACGAATACTGACTTAAGCATCGGAGGGTCTATGGCTAGCCAACGACCAACCTCTGACATTGCTTTATCGCAGGATCGCACGACATAAGTTACTAAGTCTATCATACGACTTCAGTAAAATCGTACGGTATAAACAATTAGTTTTATTAGACAACTCGATTGAATAACTATAGGAACACATGATTCAAATTCATCATATGATCAAATCACACGATCGTGAGGTCTAACGACACTACAAGCTAAGTTCTTTAACTTAGAAAAATTTCATGTTCTGAATGAATGCTTTGATCGCATGCGCTTATGTTTGCTTATACGATTAAAAAAGTTTTATGACTTACATTCTAATCGTTGTATTACAATGGATGCCCAAGTCGCACGACTTCTTGTTCATTTTTGTACTTAATGAATTTTTACAGTTGACATTACATTTTTCCATGACATGTATGAGTCGACATAATACTCAGGTTCAATAGAAAGGTAATTTTTTTTACCGATTATCGCTAAAGCAAAACTTACACACCATAACATAGGTCTCTAACAACCGTATCAGCTCGGAACGCCAGATCATAGGTCTCTAACGACCGTATCGGCTCAGAACGCCAGATCAAAGGTCTCCAACGACCGTATCGGCTATGAACGCCAGATCAAAGGTCTCTAACGACCGTATCGGCTGTAAATGCCAGATCTTAGGTCTCTAACGACCGTATCGGCTGTAAACGCCAGATCATAGGTCTCTAACGACCGTATCGGCTGTAAATGCCAGATCATAGGTCTCTCACGACCCTATCGGCTCTAAACGCCAGATCAAAAGTCTATAACGATCGTATCGGCTCGAAACGCCAGAACATAAGTCTTTAACGACTGTATCACAAGATTCTTAAATTTTATCTTGGTTCAATCATCTTATGATCGCCGCCAAGCATTATTTCGGCCCAATCGTCTTACGATTGTCTCCCGTCCCATACGTCTCATTTTGATAAAGATCGTCTTACGATTATCGTCAGTTCCTTATGTTTTAAGGTCGTCTTACGATCGTCGTTAAATTTTTCCTCCTTCACATTAGTGGATGAATGCCACAAGTACCTCGCGCATTAAAGATCATCTTTCGATCATCGCAACTTACTTAACACTATCGACTGGTCTCACGATTTTAGCTGACCAAGTCGGTTTTCTTCTAATGATCCAATTAGTAGAAATGACACGGCTCATCATTTTACTTTGGTGCGAGATATGAAATTCTAATGGCTTTGAAATTCAGATCTCGGGGGGCTAACTGTTTGGGTAAAAAATCACACCCTCGACCGACTTGGGAAATTCCCTCGACATGACCCGTGGACCTTGATTACCCTAATACCTACAAAAGTCATACCCCCGACCGACAAGGGTAATACCCATTATTGTCATATCCCCGACATACGATAGTTGGTTATTAAATGACATCCTGTGTTAATAGTCACTAAGGATAGTGACTTTACATCTCATGATCGCTCGACACGCATCGCATGTCACACGTATCGCGTGTTACATGTCGCAAGTCAAACGTCACTAGCCTTACGTCACTAGTCTTATGTCGCCAGTTACGACCCGTCGGTCTTACGTCAACAGTCTCCTGTCGTCGATCTTATATCATCCTGGTCCTACAACCTGGTCTTACGACATTGTCATAAGACTATTCTTATATTAAAATAAGGTCTTACAAGACGTTTACAGTCATATACATGGTCTTGTATGTCGGCTTACGACATTGTCATAAGACTATTCTTATATTAAAATAAGGTCTTACAAGACGTTTACAGTCATATACATGGTCTTGTATGTCGGCGACGGTCGTATGCTCCATAAGACCGACGTCTAGAACTTAAGACGGTCTTACGATTCCACTAACTATCAATGGTCGACAGTCGTTTCTTTTGTTCATTAATGCAGGTTGTTAATGCCAAAAATCGCACAAAAGTACAACTTAAGGTCGATGTGGACATTTAACAACTAAAGAAACGTATCTCGAGCCAAATAACACAATCGCGAGGAAAAAGTAAAAGAGACAAGAGATTTGGTGACGCGGAAAACCTCAAAACGAGGGAAAAAACCGCGGTCGACTCTGTGAGAGTCGACAGTGCACTATAGTCGCCAAACAGGGGCGAAATTCCTTGTGTTACAGGTGATTTATATACAACAGATTACAAATAAATGTAAATATAAACTTAGTCGTGTGCAAACGACGTGGGTCGTGCGTAAATCGTGCGAAATAACTTGTCGTCGTGTGGTCTGAACTGTCGTCATCGAACTGTCGTCGTGCGATACTTGCATGTTCTAATGCCTTGTTGTATTGAGAGAAAAATATAGAAGTGAGTATAAGTAGCTCTGTCTGTTCTCCCTTTGCTCGAAGGTGGAGCAGTCTTTATATAGCTTCGGTCGGTACTGAATGTGGTTTAATTGTTGGTCTTGTAACCACTGTCGACATTAAATGCGCTTTGATGATTGTCTTTGTAACTGCTGTTGGGCTCTAAATGGCATTGATGATTCGTCCGTTACTGGTCGTTGTGCCATAAATGCATGTAGACCTGCATTAATGAACAAAAGAAACGGCTGTTGACCATGAATGGTTAGTGTAATCGTAAGACCATCTTAAGTCCAGGACGTCGGTCTTATGGAGCATACGACCGTTGTCGAAATACAAGACCATGTATATGACTGTAAACATCTTGTAAGACCTTATCTTAGTATAGGAATGGTCTTATAAAAATGTCGTGAGACTAGGATAAAAATGTCGTAAGACCACTAGGTCGTAAGACCAAGATGATGATGTCGTAGGACCAGAGCGATATAAGACCGACGACAGGAGACTGTCGACGTAAGACCAATGAGTCGTAACTGGCGACACATAACTGGCGACATAAGACTAGTGACGTAAGACTAATAACGTAAGACTAGTGACGTGTGACTGGCGACGGGTGACTGGCGACATGTCGCTAACGATGTATGTCGTGCGACGTGTAACATGCGACACGTGATGTACGATCATGAGATGTAAAGACACTATCTTGAATGACTATTGACATAAGATGTCTTTTAATAATAAACTATCATATGTCGGGGATAAGGCAATAATGGGTATTACCTTCATCGATCGGGGGTATGACTTTTGTAGGCATTAGGGTAATCGAAGTCCATGGGTCATGTCGAAGGAATTCCCCAGGTCGGTCGAGGGTGTGATTTTTTACCCAAACAGTTAGCCCCCCGAGATTTGAATTTCAAAGCCATTTGAATTTCAAATCTCGTACCAAAGTAAAATGTGTTTATACGGAGATGTGTCACTTTTGCTAAGAAAATCGACTTGGTTAGCTAAAATAGTGAGTCCAGTAGATGGTGTTTAAGTAAGTTGCGACGATCGAACGATGACCTTTAATGCGCAAGATACTTGTGGTGTTCATCTGACGGTCGTAAGACGACCTTAAAACGTAAGGAACCGACGGTGATCGTAAGACGATCTTTATCAAAATGAGACGTATGGGTCAGGAGTCAATCGTAAGACGATTGGTCCGAAATAAAGCTTGGCGGCGATCATAAGATGATCGAACCAAGATAAAATTTAAGGATCTTGTGATACAGTCGTTAAAGACTTTTGTTCTGGCGTTCCGAGCCGATACGGTCATTATAGACTTTTGATCTGGCGTTTAGAGCCGATATGGTCGTTATAGACCAATGATCTGGCGTTCCGAGCCGATACTGTCGTTATAGACTTATGATCTGGCGTTTAGAGCCGATATGGTCGTTAAAGACCAATGATCTGGCGTTTCGAGCCGATACTGTCGTTATAGACTTATGATTTGGCATTTAGAGCCGATATGGTCGTTAAAGACCTATGATTTGGCGTTCGAACCGATACGGTCGTTAGAGATCTATGATCTGGCGTTCGAGCCGATACGGTCGCTAGAGACCTATGATTAGGCGTTTACAGCTGATACGGTCGCTAGAGACCTATGATCTGGCGTTTACAGCCGATACGATCGCTTGAGACCTATGATATCGCGTTTACAGCCGATACGGTCGCTAGAGACCTATGTTACGTTGTGTAAGTTTTGCTTTAGCGATAATCGGTAAAAAATTTTACCTTTCTATTGAACCTGAGTATTATTTCGACTCATACATGTCATGGACAGGTGTAATGTCAAAAAATTCATTAAGTACAAAAATGAACAAGAAGTCGTGCGACTTGGGTATCCATTGTAATACCACGATTAGAACGTAAGTCATAAGACTTTTTGAATCGTATAAGCAAACATAAGCGCATGCGATCAAAGCATTCATTCAGAACATGAAATTTTTCTAAGTTAAAGAACTTAGCTTGTAGTGTCGTTAGACCTCACGATCGTGTGATTTGATCATATGATGAATTTGAATCATGTGTTCCTGTAGTTATTCAATCGAGTTGTCTAATAAAACTGATTGTTTATACCGTACGATTTTACTGAAGTCGTATGATAGACTTAGTAACTTATGTCGTGCGACCCTGCGATAAACCAATGTCAGAGGTTGGTCGTTGGCTAGCCAACGACCCTCCGATGCTTAAGTCAGTAATCGTCGTGATGAATAAAAAATCGTATGAAAGAAGAAAAAGGATTTAGAAGAAATACCTTTTCAGATGCGTTGCATTCCAGCTGCGTGGGATATTTCGACCGTCGAGGGTTTAGAGCCGATAGGCACCTTTACCCACGACTTCTGAGATACGATAAGGACCTTCCCACTTGGTGGAAAGTTTACCTGCAGTAAGCTATTGAGTGCTTTGGAACACTCGTCGGAGGACGTAATCGCCTTCTTGAAAGACTCTTGCTTGTGATTATACGGTTAATCTTGCGACTTGCCTTTATTGGCAATCATGAGATTAAAATATGCGATTCGTACTTATTGGCGACTTTTGCGTTTTGACATGCATCTTACCATGACTGATGATTGTGAAATTCAATGTACAAGTCATCTTTATTGACGACATATGTCATGACTAGCGATCATGAGATTTCAATATGCGAGTCGCTTTTATTGGCGACCGAGAATTTTTACCTGTGTTTGTCGTGACGGGTGATCACAAAAAATGTGGGTCGTCTTTTATTGACGACTATAAATCGCAACCTGCGTTTGCCATCACTGGCGATGATGAGAAAAAAATGCGAGTCGTCTTTTATTGACGACTATAATTTGCAACCTGCGCTTGCCATCACTGGCGATCATAAGAAAAAATGCGAGTCGTCTTTTATTGACGACTATAAATTGCAACCTGCACTTTTTTAAGTCGTAGAGACTTTGGTTTCTCACGATGTAAATCGTAAGACCTGTGTTCATATGATCTTGCGAGCCTGTAATGTAAAATCGGGTGTGGTCGTTGGTTTTGACCAATGATCTTTTGATGGTTGAATCAACGATCATATATTAGATCAAAATAATTAACGAGGAGAATATACTTTAGAGTATATATATAGAGTTGTTCTAAATGGGACGTCACAGTTACCGTAACATGGAGTCGATAAGCGCCTTTTTTCCGAGGACTTTTGAAATCGAATGTGGTATTTTTTTCCAGTTTGTGAAGGGTGTTCCGAGCCCTCGAGTCCTTTGGATGATGTGATACATGCGATACTTTGACGGAACATTTTTTTATCATGGCTTGAATCTGGCTTCGAGCCGCATTCAATTCCGATTGAAGTTGAATCAGGGGATCTTGATAATTTGCCATGTACTTGAAAGACTTTACAAGATCGTTAGAGCGATATATGTGTTGGCTTGAGATTTTCTCTAGATGGGGTCCCACGGATGGCGCCAAACTGTTAATGCCAAAAATCGCACAAAAGTACAACTTAAGGTCGATGTGGACATTTAACAACTAAAGAAACGTATCTTGAGCCAAATAACACAATCGCGAGGAAAAAGTAAAAGAGACAAGAGATTTGGTGACGCGGAAAACCTCAAAACGAGGGAAAAAACCGCGGTCGACTCTGTGAGAGTCGACAGTGCACTATAGTTGCCAAACAGGGGAGAAAGTCCTTGTGTTACAGGTGATTTGTATTCAACAAATTACAAATAAATGTAAATATAAACTTAGTCGTGTGCAAACGACGTGGGTCGTGCGTAAATCGTGCGAAATAACTTGTCATCGTGTGGTCTGAACTGTCGTCGTCGAACTGTCGTCGTGCGATACTTGCGTGTTTGAATGCCTCGTTGTATTGAGAGAAAAATATAGAAGTAAGTATAAGTAGCTCTGTCTGTTCTCCCTTTGCTCAAAGGTGGAGCAGTCTTTATATAGCTTCGGTCGGTACTGAATGTGCGTTAATTGTTGGTCTTGTAACCGTTGTCGACATTAAATGCGCTTTGATGATTGTCTTTGTAACTGCTGTCGGGCTCTAAATGGCATTGATGATTCGTCCGTTACTGGTCGTTGTGCCATAAATGCCTGTAGACCTGCATTAATGAACAAAAGAAACGGCTGTTGACCATGAATGGTTAGTGTAATCGTAAGACCATCTTAAGTCCAGGACGTCGGTCTTATGGAGCATACGACTGTTGTCGAAATACAAGACCATGTATATGACTGTAAACGTCTTGTAAGACCTTATCTTAGTATAGGAATGGTCTTATAAAAATGTCGTGAGACTAGGATAAAAATGTCGTAAGACCACTAGGTCGTAAGACCAAGATGATGATGTTGTAGGACCAGAGTGATATAAGACCGACGACAGGAGACTGTCGACGTAAAACCAACGAATCGTAACTAGCGACACGTAACTGGCGACATAAGACTAGTGACGTAAGACTAGTGACGTGTGACTGGAGACGGGTGACTGGCGACGGGTGACTGGCGACATGTCGGTAACGATGTATGTCGTGCGACGTGTAACATGCGACACGTGACGTACGATCATGAGATGTAAAGACACTATCTTGAATGACTATTGACATAAGATGTCTTTTAATAATCAACTATCGTATGTCGGGGATAAGGCAATAATGGGTATTACCTTCATTGATCGGGGGTATGACTTTTGTAGGCATTAGGGTAATCGAAGTCCATGGGTCATGTCGAAGGAATTCCCCAGGTCGGTCGAGGGTGTGATTTTTTACCCAAACACAGGTCTACAAGCCATTATGGTACAACGGACAATAACGGCCGAGCTCTTAATGACATTAAAGACTCGACAGCGGTTACAAAGCCAATCATCAAAGCGCATTTAATGTCGGCAGCGGTTACAAGACCAACCATTAAAACACATTAATGACCAGCGAAACCTATATAAAGGCATGTTCCAACCTCGAGTAAAACGACGAATTCATCTAGATATACAACTGCATTCTCATCTACTTCTACATTTTCTCTCTCGCATTCGAGCACACGTCGCTAACGCAAGTACCGCACGACAACAGTTCAAACCGTACGACAACAGTTCAAACCGCACGACAACAGCTTGTTTCACACGTTTAACACACGACACATAGACCGTACACACGGCGCACATTGTTTTCATATTCGAAACACTTGTTACTTTACATTTCTAAGTCTTTTCTTCATTTGTATTGTAATCTCTGTACGATCGACACCTGAAACATAAGGACATCGCCCCTGTTTGGCGACCATAGTGCACTGTCGACTCTCACAGAGTCGACCGTGGTTTTTTCCCTCGTTTTGGGGTTTTCCGCATCACCAAATCTCTTGTCTCTTTTACTTTTTCCTCGCTATTGTGTTATTTGGCTTGAGATACGTTTCTTTAGTTGTTAAATGTCCACATCGACCTTAAGTTGTACTTTTGTGCAATTTTTGGCATTAACAGATGCCTAAGTCGCACGATCCCCTGTTTGTTCTTAACAAGTTTCGTAACTAATATCATATCTATTTGCATCAATAAAAATAGTACGTTCGACAAAAGAAAAGATTCCATTCACGAAATATACAATTACATCAGAATAACTTGACCTCCAGCGGTCGAACAAAAAAGACGACTACGAAAATAAAATCTTTCATAAATCGAGGTACTGTGAATCACAAGGCGTCATGAAGATGAGTCCGCGGTATTTTGAGAATGTGGCTCTTAAGATTAATGTTAACGTTGGGGAGGAGCATCGGTCGTGTCTTTACCCGAGGCCTCGACCACTAAGCCTTTGTCCACCTCTTCCTCTTCGACTTCCTTCTCGTCGTCGGAATCGAGATCTCTTGCAGACCCGACCTCTTGCAAGAAATAGTCAAGCTCGACCGACGCCTGGGCCAGAGGGTTCGTTCCCGACAAGTGCTGCCTCATTATGGCAGCACGAGCAGTCAGTCGAGCCAGAGCAAAGGTGGACGTGGCCTCGTTTTTTAGCTTTCCCACCTCCATCTCCAAACTGACCACCTTGGCCTTGGAATCCTCGACTTCCCTCTCCTTCGCTACCAAGGACTCTCTCATCTTGTTCAACTCCTCCCTTTGACTGTCGATCATGGACAAAGACTGCTTCAGATGACGGTTTGCATCGTCCTTTGCATGACCGACAACCTCCAATTCTTTTTTGGCCTCGTCAAGCTGTTTGGACATGGCCTCTTCACGCTCTACAGCGACGTTCGCCCTGGCCAACGCTGCGTTCCCCCTCTCGTGGGCGCAAGACACCAGATCCTTGATCTTCTCTGTCTCCGCACGCAAGGCAAGAGAAGATTGGAGTGTCTGTACAACAGAAAGAAACATTTCAGTAAACATACGACAAAAGCTAAGAAAACATCGAAACATAAAGTTTTGAAAGAAAAACTTACAAGGAACGCCAGACCGGCAACATGGGATCCCGTCTCCATGACTGGGAATCCCTCAAAACGCTCTCTGAAAGAAGGGAGCAAATATTTCCCCAGATGAGGAAACAAATCCGTCCCGGACAGGACGTCATCGACCATAAAGTCCGAAGGCAACGTAAAGTTAACCTCCGTGACTTTAGCCCCTCCCGTCGCATGCTCCTTGCCCTTGTCGGCCGATGAAGGGATCGACGTGGTAGTGGGGGACTTCGCTGTTTTTGCCTAACGGGTGTCGTAGCAATCGCAGGCGTCCTCGTCTTCATAGGCGATGCGACCTTTGCCTTCTCAGGCGTAACGACTCCCGATGAGTCGTCAACCTTCGAAGACGGTTTCCTTGGAACCATCATCCTCGTCTTTGGTAAGACCCCCGACTCAGTAGTCGAGGTCTTCTGTCTCCTTTCACTGCCTTTACGGGCAAGCTCAAGTTGCGCCGCTCTCTTAGCAGAGATGGTCGGCACCTTCGTCTGCGATTCTCCTGAAGACGCATAAGAAGAAGCATTACAAGGTGAACGAAAGAGCAAAAGATCAGAATCGAGCAGAAGGGAATAAGAAGGTACACTTACCGGTCATCTCTTCTTCTTCTCCTCTCGACTCTTCTTCTTTCTCTTCTTCTTCCTCTTCTTCCCCCTCGTCTTTTTCTCCCCAGTTCTCCCCTAAGAACACCAAGTCTTCGTCGTCCTCGTCCACTGATGGTCGCGTAAGAAAAGATCTCTCGACAATGCTGAACTCCAAGAACGCGTCAATTTTCGCTCGAGAGTTAGCGTAGGGCTTCACGTCTTCAAATTTTATATCTGCCAATACATACAAAGCAGGTTAGAAATCAGTCGAATAATATGAAAGACGTACGACAAGAATAACTCACCCGACGTATTCCAGCCAGCCCTAATCCAGCAACTCTCGGAGTCAAGGGTCGACTTACGCACAAAAGCGTACCTAGTCTTCCACTTACGATCGTTTACAGCGGTATTTAAGACCAAGGTACGCACAAAAGTGGTGACATTTGTCCTTCTTGACTTGGTAAGCCAAGAGGAGGTCGCGTACGTTCATCGGTGATTCCCATTTTTTCGTAAGGCGCTCAATCACCAGGATTACCCTCCAGAATTGGGGCATTAGTTGGGCTGGCGCTAGGTCGAATTCAGTCATAAAAGCCTTGGCCAAAGGCGAGTAAGGCCATTCAAAACCTATTCTAAAGGGATATTCGTAAATGACCACGAACCTATCAGGACATACATCAGGTCGAGTCTGACCTGCTCTAATCAATGTAATCCCCGCAGGGATTTTCGCTAGAACTCTAAGGTCGTCGAGATCCTTTCGATCTTGAATGGAACTTACAGGTTCCATCGACATTTCTAAAAACTTAGAAGTTTCTCAAAGTTTTAAGACAAAGACCAATAAATTCGTACCTTATATGGGCGTTCTAAAACTCGAAATCTCTAACTTGGTCGAAGATTCTTGCAGGTTTTGGAAAGATTCGACGAAGAAACAGCAAGCAAATCAGGGAAAAAACTCTCTTAAAAACTCTCCGAAATCGTAAAAGGAAAAGATCCGTCGAAGACATCTATTTATGCAAAAAGTCGTGTCAGGTCGAACCTCCCGATGATCGACACGTGCCCCTGTCTTTTCGAATGCTCGACAGATCGTCGACACCTGGCCAATACAGCTGTTGTACACTATCGGACGTCAGCATGACGTCACGACCTTATCACCTTTTCGACTTCTTCTTTAGTTAGAATTGGACCGATCCAGTTCCAAAGCAACCGAAAAGACTTTTTTGACACATGTCACGACCCTAGACGTCCGACTAGCAAAATTTAAAAAACTTTTGAAATTTGAATTTGCCACTCCACTTTTTCAAATTTTAGGGGCAAACTGTTTGGGCAAAATTTCAGTAGTCTCGACCACGACCAAAGCACTAAGAACATTTATTACACTTTTCTCATGTCAAAGTCAAAACGTAAACTTTTTTGTCCTCTGACCAAGGCCGAAGTCGAACGTACCTCCCGACCTCGACCATCGTGTAGAAACACACGACCTCGACCAACTAACGTATGATTCTTATGTTACATTTTCCTCATTTAATGCAGGTCAAACGACATTTATGGCCAACGGACGAAACCGACAAAGCAGTTATGAGCATTAAACTGCGAAGACCGTTGCGACCGTTACAGGAGGAATTCATGGACTCAGTAAATGAATTCGAAGACTATAAATACAAAGGCAAAGTCATCATTGGAACATCATCGAACTCCGAATTACACACTGCGTACTCAAGAACACACAAAACAAAGAGCTCTCTCTCGAAGAATCGCTCTCGACGCAGACATTCACGCACGACACTTCATTTTTACACACGACGCACGCTGTTTTTACATTCAAAACACTTGTTACTTTACATTTAAAGTATTTCCTTTCATTTGTATTGTAATCTCTGTACGATCGACACCAGTAACAAAGGACATCGCCCCTGTTTGGCGATCATAGTGCAGCGACGGCTCCCATAGTCGTCCGCGGGTTTTTTCCTCGTTGAGGTTTTTCCCGCGTCACCAAAATCCTTGTCTCTTTTACATTTTCTGTCTTTAACGCACTGTCTTGTCGAACGATTCTCTTCTTTAGTTGTTAAGCTCCACAATCAACCTTAAGTTATCCTTCTGGATGATTTTTGGCATTAACAGTACCGCTGATAGGAAACTCATGTTCATTAAATTATGTTCAGCGACATTGTTCATCAATACAGCTCTGAGCCTGTTCAGTCCTGTTGATGATCGCTGATAATCTTAGTTGTTTACTTATGATCCCTGAAGACAAGTTTCACGTCAACCATGTTCTACACTGAAGTCGAAGATCAAGCCAAAGAACCAGCGACAAATCTACTAATGAACTGATGCAGATATCAGCGAAGCCAAGATTTGTCCACTCAATGTGAAGTATCAAGTAGAAGACTTCAGCGATCGCTGAGCTTTGTCACTCGCTGATAAAATACTGTTCAACGAACGCTGATCATGAAGTCTTCCTCTACAAGTTACTTTTGTCTTACCACCTTGCACGCCTCCGTACGAAAATGTCAGAATAGGACATCCCTTCTGTCCATTATCGTACAACCAACTCTGATTCTACACTGTTCATCATGCGGCTACTAGGTTGTCTACAAAGGTCAAACCATGCAACCAATCAGCTGCTGCCACGTGTAAAGCTGTACTGCTGTGCATTAAATGCATGCAGTATATAAGAAGAACCCTACTTAAGAAATGAAGTGCTCGACCATCTTCTTCTCTCTTCTATCTTTGTGTTAGAATATTAGCCTTTAATAATCTTATCTCCTTTCTGTCTTAATTCTAGTGCAAGAAACTTAGTGTTCTCATAACTTGTTTAGACTAGGATTATTCCTTAATCTTGTTGTTGATCCAAACCCTCAGTGATTTGATAATGACCCTCTCTTAAACACTTAGTGAAAATTGTAAGTAAACAATATGTATTAGAGTTTCACTATCGCTGATAAGTACTAAGACTTTACAGTACCGCTGATAGGAACTCTCACTCTTTAGATTAGATATTCAGCGAACACTGTTCATCATCATATAGCTCTGAGCATGTTCAGTCTATGAGATTATCGCTGATAAGTTAGTTGTTTACTTATGATCCCCGAAGACAAGTTTCACGTCAACATATGTTCTACGCTGAAGTCGAAGATCAAGCTCAACAACCAGCGACAAGTCTACTCATGAACTGATGCGGATATCAGCGAAGAAAGACCTGTCCATTCAACGTGAAGTATCAAGTAGAAGACTTCAGCAATCGCTGATAAAGATCTGACTCAACGAAAGCTGATCATGAAGTCTCCATGCATGTTACTATTGTCTTACCTCCCTTGCACGTCTCCGTACGAACTGTTAGAACGGACATCCCTTTTGTCTATAATCGTACAACAACTCTGATTCTATACTGTGCACCATGCGGCTACTAAGGTTGTCTACAAAGGTCAATGACATGCAACCACTCAGCTGCTGCCATGTGTAAAGCCATAATGCCTTGCATTAAATGCATGCAGTATATAAGAAGAACCTTACTTCAGGTTTGAAGTGTGCTCGGACCATCTTATAATCTCTCTCTTATTGTTAAGTTATTATTCGTAATTTCTTTAACTCTTTCTAGTGCAAGAAACTTAGTGTTTCTCAAGACTTGTTTAGATTATGTTTATCCTTAATCTTGTTCCGCAACAAATTGTAAATTGTCTTAATTTATCAATAAACAATTTAGAAAAGTAAAAACGTGTGTTTGTATTCAACCCCCCCTTCTACAAACTTGTATATCCCTTCGGGACCAACACTTGTTCCGCAACAAGTTGTAAATTGTTTAATAATTATCAATAAACAATTTAGAAAAGTAAAATCTGTGTGTTTGTATTCAACCCGCCCCCCCTTCTACAAACTTGTATAACCCTTTCGGGACCAACAAGTGGTATCATAGCAGATTGTTTAAACTCATAAACACGATCTTGCTTATAGTAATCTTTTCTCTTCCTTGCTATTTCTCATAATGGCTACCAACACAAACACAAACTATATTGACAATGGTTCTCTTGCAAAACCCCCTAGATTTTCCAGAGATAACTTTAGTCTATGGAAAAATAGGATGATACTTTTCTTAGAAGGTGTAGACCCTACTATGCCTTACTATCTCGAAAATGGCCCTTATATTCCTGTTAGAATTGACCCTGAAGTTCCAGGCACTGCTACAAGAGCTACCATTCCTGAAAGAGTCATGCCTAAGGAACCTCACAATTGGTCTGATGAAGATAAGAAGAAAGTGGCCATCGACACTAAAGCCAGATCTATCCTTTCTATGGCTCTTCCTGACGAAGTCTACCATTCCGTCATGAACCTGAAAACCTCCAAAGCCATGTGGGACACAATCTGTGTTCAATATGAAGGTACGTCTGAAGTCCATGACTCAAGAAAGATCAACCTGGTAAGACAATACGAAAGCTTCATTTATGGTAAGAATGAATCTCTCTCTGAAGTACATCATCGGTTTAACTGTTTAATCATTGATCTAAAAACCGCTGGTAAGGAATATTCTAACTTTGAAGTTCTGACAAAGTTCCTAGAATGCTTACCTGAAAGCTGGGACAATTATTCAATGTGTCTCAAGCTATCTAAGGATCTAAAATCTATGACTCTCTCTACCTTATATGGCACTATGCTCAATCATGAGCAGTCGTGTTATCTTAAGAAGAATCTTGTAAAAGATTCCAAAAGCACACCTGTTGCTTTACTCTCAGAGTCACCTTCCACTCAGCGTTCTACTATCACTATCACTGAGTTGGAAACTAACTCTAAATGATCATCAGATGCTGACTTTTCAGATCTTGATGAATCTATGGCTCTCCTATCTAATAAGTTCAGGAGATTCGCCAAAAAGAAAAATTTCAGAAAGAACAAGCCCCTCGCACTTACTGACAAGCCAAGATCATCAACCCCTGTTGATAAGGCTACCGCTACCTGCTTTAACTGTGAAAAAGTAGGACACTTTGCTAGTGAATGCAGGTCAAAGAAAGTCTATAAACCTTCAGCTTTCTCCAAGATATCCTCTAACCCCAGGGCTAGAGATGACAAGTATCAAAAGCTGAAAGATAAGTATGCAAAGCTGAAAAGCTTTAAGAAGAAAGGCAAAGGCCTGATGGCTGACTTTGATTGGGCTGCCTCTAATGAAGAAGAATCATCTGACTATGAAGATGATGATGAGACCAATCTCTGTCTCATGGCCAAAATCGAAGATGAGAAAGAAAATTCTGACATTCCCTCTACTTCAGCCTCTGCTACCAAGGTATCACCTTCCTTCTTTACCAATATTTCAGATATTGATGAAGCTGATAGTGTTCGTGAAATCGATCTCCTGACTATGAGTTTATATGATACCATGAATGGCAAAACTGTTGTTGAAAATCAAAACCTTGATCTCGCTGAACAGCTTGAAAACTGTCACATTCAAATAGAAAAGCTTTCTAAAATTGAAGAAGATTTAAAAGATCAGGTTCATATAAATCAACTAGTCAAAATCGAGTGCGAAGAAGCTATCGTTGCATTAAAAGCTGAAAAAGCTACTGTTGAAGGATGGTGTAAATCCTCAACAACGATCACTGAGATAATAAAGTCTCAGATTCCCCTGAGTGACAAACGTGGTCTTGGTTACAAAACCGACGCTGAAGAACCAACCACTGATCATTCCATGCTTAAGTTTGGAATGTTTGTGTCCTCTATTCCTGACACTTCATCTTCTCAGTGTTCCTCTTAAAAAATTCCCATCCCTGAGGAAAAACCTACCTTAATCACTAAAGATAAAGGTAAAGATAAAGTTTTCAATCAAAAACCTCGGAAGGGTACCTTTGTACCTAAGCTGAATGCTTCTAAAGCTTCAGTGACTTATCCCTATACTTCTAAGAACAAGATCCCTGAATTCATTCAACAATCTACTCCTAGAATCAGAGTGGATATTATTAGTAAGAAATCTGAAGAACTGATTGTTCCTCCCATTTCCAATGCCAAAGGTATACTTGGTGCTCGCCCTGCTCATTTAAAATTAACGGCTAATCATGCAAATGGTCCTAAAGCTACTTTTAGCTATAGGAAATGTTATCACTGTGGACTTACCGATCACATTGCTAGTAAGTGCCCCACAGCCACCAAAGCTGAAACACTAGCTAAGGTGAAGATTAATGCCCCCAAGGCAAAGAAGACCACTGAGGTTAAGAAATTAACCAAAGTGAAGACAAGTTCTGAAGCTGAATCTTCAAATGCTGTGAAGATTGCTGAACCTTCCAGTTCCTCTACCACCACTAACAAGTGTGGACCCATAGAAAAATAGGTGCCCAAGTCAAACTAATCTTCCTTTGTTTGTAGGTTCGGAAGGGTATCTGGTATCTTGATAGCAGATGCTCTAGACACATGACTGGGAAGAAAAACCTGCTCACTGAATACAAGGAAGAGAAGGGTCCCTCAGTGACCTTCGGTGGAAATGGAAAAGGCTATACCCGAGGGTTTGGTGTATTCTCTAATGGTACAACAACCTTTGGAAGAGTTGCATATGTTGAAGGACTGAAGCATAATCTTCTAAGCATAAGTCAGCTGTGTGACAAGGATAACACAGTGATTTTCACTAAAGAATCATGCTTTGTCACTGTCAAAAAGGAGAAGATAGCTCTCAGCGGTTATCGTATGGAAAATGTTTATGTTATTAACATGGACTCTACAACCACCGAGAACTCCTATTTCTTCTCAAAAGCCTCATCTGATGCCAACTGGCTATGGCATAAGAGGCTCTCCCATCTCAACTTCAAGACACTGAATACTCTTTCTTCTAAAGAGTTAGTCACTGGTCTACCTCAACACTCATACGCCAAGGAGTCCTTATGTTCAGCGTGTGAGAAAGGGAAACAGACCAAAGCAAGCTTCAAATCTAAGCAAGTTTCCTCAGTGTCATCTCCTCTACAACTTCTCCATATGTATTTGTTTGGCCCTGTTAACAAATAATCCATCGCTGGAAAGAAATATACATTGGTCATAGTTGATTAATTATCTCGCTATACCTGGGTAATGTTTCTCCGTTCTAAGAGTGACACCCCTGAAGAACTCATCACCTTTGTTAGGAAAATGGAAGTCCTGAACAACATGACCGTTCGCTAAATAAGGAGTGATCATGGGACTGAATTCAAAAACAGTTCTCTTGATTCCTTCTTTGAAAGTAAGGGTATTTCTCACAACTTTTCCTCAGTGAGAACACCTCAACAAAATGGAGTCGCTGAAAGAAGAAATCGAACTATCATCGAAGCTGCACGTTCCATGCTCAGCGATTCTCATCTACCTACTTAGTTTTGGGCAGAAGCTGTCAACACTGCTTGTTTTACTCAAAACAGGCCGCTGATAGTCAAAAGATTCAAGAAGACAGCCTATGAACTCTTCCATGGGAGAAAGCCTTCAATTAACTTTCTTCACATCTTTGGATGTCAGTGTTTCATACTGAACAACAGAGATGCCCTTGGAAAGTTTGATCCTAAGGTTGATGATGGAATCATTCTTGGATATTCTTCAATCTCCAAAGCCTTCAGAGTCTTCAATCGAAGAAGACAGACTGTAGAAGAAATGATCCACGTCACCTTTGACGAACCCCATTCAGCAAACTCTAGACCTTCTGCTAATACTGAAGAACTGGATCAATGGATGTTTTCGAATCTTGGTGATTCAGAAGACATTGCCACTCCTCCATCTCATACTCATCCCACTGAAGATGATGATCCTACCATCATCCCAAGCATGCAGACTAGTGCAGCTGAATCCTCATGGGTCTCAGCTGTTCCTCTAAACACTATGCCTGCCTCTGAACCTTCTGTCTCAGACATACCATCTACTTCTCAGCAATCAGTGAATGAAATGACATCTGAACTTATTCCTCTCTTGGCTGATATACCAGAAGTTGCTGAAGCCTCATCTTCAGCTCCTCCAGAAGTTCAGATTGAGCCAACAACTTATGCTTCGGCTCAGCGATGGACTATAAATCACCCTATTGAACAAATTATTGGTGATCCAAACGCTGGTGTTCAGACTCGACGAAGTGCAGGTAATATTTGTTTATTTGTTAACTTTATTTCTACGATTGAACCAAAGAAAACAGATGATGCCCTCCAAGATCCAAACTAGGTCAGCGCTATGCAAGAATAGCTGACAGAATTTGAAAGAAACACAGTTTGGAATCTCGTTCCTAGACCATCCGACAAGTCAGTGATAGGCACTAAATGGGTCTATCGAAACAAGCTGGATGAACATGGAACTGTAACCTGCAATAAGGCTCGTCTTGTTGCTCAGGGATACAGACAAGAGGAAGGTATAGATTACGACGAAACATTTTCTCCAGTGGCAAGACTAGAAGCCATTCGTCTATTCTTAGCTTATGTTGTACACAAGGACTTCAAAGTTTATCAAATGGATGTTAAGTCAACGTTCCTCAATGGAAAGCTGAATGAAGAACTCTACTTGGAACAACCTCCAGGATTCTCAGATCCTAAGCATCCAGGTTATGTTTATAAACTGGATAAGGCACTTTATGGCTTAAAGCAAGCTACTCGTGTATGGTATGACACTCTCTCTACTTATCTCCATATTGAAAAATTTGAGCGTGGTCAAATCGATAAAACTCTATTTTTCAGGAAAGTAAAAGGTCATATTATTCTTGTTCAAATATATGTCGATGATATTATATTTGGTTCCACCAACCCTGACCTTTGTACTTGTTTCGCTGATAGAATGAAAGCTGATTATAAAATGAGTATGATGGGTGAGCTAACATATTTCCTAGGTCTCCAAATTAAACATAATGAAAAAGGAACTTTCATTCATCAGGGAAAGTATGTTAAAGATATGCTGAAGAAATTTGATTTAACTCAGAGTTCAGCTATGAAAACCCCTATGGCTCCACCGCTGACACTAAATAAGGATCCTTTTGGAAAACCTGTTATTGTCACGATGTACCGTGGGATGATCGGCTCTCTTCTGTATCTTACAGCAAGCCGGCCTGACATTATGTATGCAACCTGTTTGTGTGCACGATATCAAACTGAACCTAAGGAATCTCACTTGATCGCTGTAAAGCGAATCTTTCGTTACCTTAAGGGTACTCCTAACCTAGGTCTTTGGTATCCCAAAGACTCAAGGTTTGATCTAATCGCCTATTCAGATAGTGATTTTGCAGGTTGCAAATTGGTTAGGAAAAGCACCACAGGAGGCTGTCAGCTCCTGGGTGGAAAGCTGGTGAGTTGGACAAGTAAAAAGCAAAACTCAGTGTCCACCTCAACCGCTGAAGCTGAGTACGTAGCCGTTGGAAGTTGTTGTTCTCAGGTCTTGTGGATGAGAAATCAACTACTGGACTATGACCTCCAGCTCTCCAAGATTCCAATCTATTGCGACAGCACAAGTGCCATCGCTATAGCCAATAATCCAGTGCTACACTCAAAGACCAAACACATCGAAACCAGGTATCATTTTATCAGAGATCATGTGATGAATGGTGATATAGAACTTCATTTTATCCCAATTGACTTTCAGTTAGATGATATTTTCACCAAACCTCTTGATGAGACAAGATTCAACTTTCTCATCAGCGAGCTTGGAATGCTGAACTTAGAAGAGTAAAATCTTCAGCGGTTCACATTTGATCAGTGTTAAAATACAATGAACTTCTATAACCCTATTAATCATCTTCTCTCTGAACAAAATTGATTCGCTGATATCAAGGTATGTTCTCTCATACTCGCTGAATATCTCTTCCTTCCATTGATATTTTTGAAATTTCTAAAAACCTAACACTGATACTTCTGTTCAGTGCTTCATATTTTTCAAAATGTCCCGGAGTTTTCAAAATCCTCAGAGACATCCTAAAATATGAAAGGACGTTTGTGACGTCATCACAACGGATAAGTCATGGCACATTTTCTCTGACACGTTCACCCGTTTCGACTTCCTTGTCCAATCAAATTCAAGGGACTTGTCCGTGTCATCATGAAAAATGTTAGTTCTAGATCCGTGCAACGATAATGAAATCAAACAGATAAACAATGTATGTAACGATTTCAACTGGTCATCTCAGATTAAGCTTTCAATATTGAGAGGATTACAATAAACGTGTAGGAAAGCTAATGAGACAACTAGCCTATTTTTCTAAGGCTAGATTGTTTTATATATGACGGGCCCGTGGTTAACAAGCCCATGGCCCGTTCACTAATAGAGCTCAAAATAAAGAATTACAATTTAAACCCTGAACTTTAAATCAACATAAAACGACCCTAACAATCTCCCCCTTTGATTTAAAGTTCGATTTGGCGCCAGTTCTCGACATATCTTTTTCGAAGCGCGAAGTGAATCTCGAACCATCTGATAGCACAGCGATAGTCGATGCGTTCTTCAACCATTTCCAGGGCATTCCGAGCAGTTATTTCATTCGGATTAGGAACATACGAAACCCTTGGATTTTCAGACTCGTGCTGAATGATCTTTCGAAGAGCATCTCGAACTTTGTAGAGCGTGCTGTCGCAGAATCTTTCTACCTGACTGAACCGCAGAAATCTTTTCTCTTTCTGTTCATTGATGAAGACGATCCCAAATTCTGGTTCTAGAAGCATAGCGTTCTCGGGATACATATTCAACTCAGGAGCTTGCAGATTCGGCTTTATCAGATTTACCTTCTTCGCCCTGTTCTCGACAGCCATTTGGAAGTACGTTAGATAAGACATCATAATAGTACGGACCAGGAATCGACGAACAGCTTCGAGCGCCTTTGTAACGGGAAGCGGTCGGATAGTTCTTGAACGTAGGTCTTTCAGAATCGCCAGCAAGTCAAACGGTCGGAGGTTCTGGAAGTCGGCTTCAGAAAATTTCCATTCATTCCCATCCTCACGTCGGACAGTGAATACAGGATAGACAATTTTCATCATACGGCTTGACTGGATATTGATTACCTCTGAGATCTGATGCTTGGTTCTGACTTGGCTGACTGGAATACACCGCTTCATTGCACAGATGTATCGGCGTTGGTATTCGGGGCTGTAGTTGTAAATACCAAGGCAAAAGGTCGGCTCGATCGTGTGTAGCTTGTGAACAAACAACTTCTTCAGGGTTTCCTCCAGATAAGGGATAATTACGGCGATCTTCTCCTAACGGATTTGTTGCTGAGGTGGAGGAGGAAGATCAGAAACTGTCTGTTATTGAAGAGGGGATGTCAGAATGTCGCCAGAAGTAGTTTCAGGTCTTGTTGATGTTCCGGTGGGTTGAGCATAGTGAACGAGAGAAGAACCATATAAATTATGTAGCAGGAACTGATCATAGTCGATGTTGTTGTCTTCATCAGTAGGGAAAACCAAATTTACCTGGAGATTTACGGCACTGGCGGCTTTTTCGTACCATGCATCTTCGGTCTCCGGGTTGGCTTCGCAGTCTGGATCGATCATATCCAGTAACGGTCTGTCTGATGAATCAAAGTCGAACAATTCCTGTGTTGAACCATCGGGCTTTTCAACCGTCGGGCCTTCATCATCTGAAATTTCCATGTCGATTACCATCTCGGCTAATGGCAACTCGGCTTCAGGTTCAGCATCGGTTGTTGTTGCCGCAGTTGCTGGTTCCAGATGAACCATGGTTGTCGTTTCGGCGAGGATAGGGGCGGTCTCGGTAGGTCATAGTCTTTTCTCCCCCTCACGGTGATCAGGATCATCCTGGTCATCGTGTTTTCGCTTCAGACCGTCTGCTTGACTCTTACAGGTATCTTCGGGGGAACGGACTCTCTCGGACAGCGTTGTGAGCGCTTGATTGTAGTCCTTGAGAGTCGAGTCAATTGCATCCAGGTGAGTGGTAATAGATGATGAAGGAACAGTGACCTGAGTTTTCAGAACGGAGATCAGGTCTGCTTCAGTTGAGGCGTCGGATTCAGATTGCTGGAGTAGCTGAGCCAAAAGCATCGTCTTCAGAGTATCCACTGAATAGATTGGCTGAACGAATGTCGGTGGAGCTGTAGGTGCAGTTTCAGCTTCGACGATCTTTGCTTTGCCTTTGATTAGTTTGGCGAGCTCGACGGCGACATGTTGCTCCATTGCCTCTCGGACAGCCTTGAGGGTGTTGTCCAGGGACCCTTGCGACACAAGGTCAGGGTGAGTAACACCGGGATCACTTAGATTACCCGTTGAGGCGTCTACCTGAGAGGCAGAGCCACCTACGTTCACAGCTGGCATGTCGGTAGCTGCGGTAGGATTTCCCTCCGATCCTGACTCGACTTGGTGTTGCTTCTCTTGTGTCCTAGCCAAAGGATTTTTAATAGCAAATGGCTCTAGACTCGATTGTGCACAAAATGAAGTCGCGACCGGGGGCTGCTGGTCGCTTGTTTCAACACCAGCACTCTCCGAGTGAGAGGCCGGTGGAAGTTGTGCTATTTCCCCGTGTGAAATTGAAACATCCGTCTTTTGAGAGACGGAGGAGTGGATAAGGGGGTCGTGCAATTGCTCCGCTGGGTCCACGGAGGCTTCTTCAATATCCCATCCCAACAAATGAGACGGGATAGTAGATGTGGCTACCCGGATTACACTCGTTTCGGGTCGCTCAAAAGCCTCGTTATCTTTACGGCCCAATCTTTCCTGGTTCGCTTTCGAACGCAATTCTCTCCGGCTCGCAGTTTCTAAATCAACTCCTTCTACTCCCTCAATCCTAGGTGAAGCATGGGTAGGTGAGTCAAGTGGGATGCCTTCGGTGAAGTCGGGGTTCGGTCCGATACGGGGAGGTATTTTTGAGAACCGAATGACACGGGTCGTGTCAGATGCCGTATCGGAGTCAGATTCTACGTTATGAACCTGGAAGGTAGGTGAAGGCGGGTCGGAAAGATATGGTGTGGAGTCATGGTCAAGCATCGGTCGTGAGGACGATGCTTCGGCGTCGCCTGTTGGACGGGGTTGGCTAGAACTGGGTTGTGATACCAATGCACTACTCACTCTAGTTCCCCTTCCCCTAACGATCAACACACCCCGCCCGGCAGCACCTGCTTGTCGGGCCCTACCACCTCTCACTCTTGGACCCTCACGACGCTCGGGTCTAGGTCCCTGGGCAGGTCCCTCTGGTTCTGGATGGACCATGGGAGTCCCTATCTCTTCCCTATAAGCAACTACCCCTAGTGCAGCGGGATCGACGATCGCCAGAACGGCCGCAGGTATGGGCATGGCCACGGCGTTAGATGGGTTACGGATGACCATGTATTGTAAATGACGAATGGGACATATCGGGTGGGTAGGACGTCGAGGAATCGCCGGATTAGCGTCCATGTGTTGACGAACTGCAAGCGAAAGGAAACGCGGGTATGGGAGGAACTTCTTCTGTTTGGTACCTCCGATGTGTCGAATAGCTTGCACGAGTTCATGCCATATGATCATGGCGAAGTCGACATGGCGATTGTAGCATACGACATGAACGAGGCGTAGAAAGTCGCCGGTGCACTGGTCTATGCCTTTCCATCTTGAAGATAGACACCTGTTCAGAATTGTGAACAAGGTGTACCATATGGGGGCCAGGTACTTACGATTGAACGCCGATGGCCTGGGAAGTGCGAAATTGTAGCCGAGCGTGCACATTTGAGCGCATAACGTTTCATCATTGACGGCATGATCGTACCATTCATGTCCGGCGGCATCGGCAGCTGGAAGTGCGAGTAGGAGGCGAAAGGAATCAGGCGTCAGTGTGAATGGTTGGTTGTCTATCTGCGCCGTTATGGTCTGTGAGTTGCCGGCCGTGCGAACTTGGGCAGTGAACCAGACTTGTAGAACATAGATCAAAGGGACGTCGGTAGTGGCGGTGAGGGCCTCACGGAGAGGGTGACGCATAAGAATATCGACGATTACTCGATGTTGTTCTAGGGGACGGAATTGTGCCAGATCAAGATAATGGTTGTTTGGCTCTAACTCCGTTTCATGGTCAGGTGCGACCAAGGCATTATCAGCTGCCTCATCGATGAGTTCCTCTTGTGGAGGAACTTGTTGCTCTTCTTGGTTCTGTGGAGGATTTTGCTGTTGATCCGCCATTGAATATCTGTAAAAATTAAGCACAATTAGTAATTGAAACGGATGGACGATTGTCAGCGCGTACCTTTGCATTTGATGGCTCAATTTGATACAAATTGAGGACTGATAGTAACAAAACAGGTACTGGAATGACAAACCAAGGGTGTCCGGATGAACCATGGAATTGCAAAAACTCTCCGGAGAAACCATACAATCCGGACAGAGTTTTCGGACAGCACAAGTTTCCAGACAAGGCTTGTTGTCCGGACGGGAAGAATGTTCCCGGATAATATGAACATGCCGGACAATAGGGATTCCGGATGATAGAGGTTTCCGGTCAAAGGAAGTCCGGACACACAAACTTCCCGGTAGTTGAACTTATCGGAAACCCGAAGGTTTCCGGACAACTAGGGTTTCCGTGTGTATGATGATACCGGACAAAATATCTTGTTGGATGAATGTTCCCGGATAAACTACTATATTTTTGAAACTGTCTGGATACGATGAGTGTACCCGGACGAATGACAACTCAACCAATCGAGTTCATAGCAGTCCTTATCAAGTGCTAATCAAAACATGGATGGACCATTGACTCCCGTAGACATACAGAAGTGTTTACAGCAGCCTAGATACCATCGATTTAACCAAAAATGACGAGACCCAAAAGCCGGGTTTTGGTTCGCGAGAATCAACCAGACTGATGGTCGATATGTGGTGTAGGGTGCGAGAAATAGAACTGATAACGATCGATGTGAACTATAGAGCAACATACCTGAATATAGGACCGAGAATTGATGAAGAGCGATTATGTGAGTGAATCCGAGAGAGAGAGAGAGAGAGTCAGTTTGTAGGGTTTAGGGGTTATGAGAGACTTTTCCGGATAAGTGAAGGAATGAATCTGGTCCGGAGAATTATCTGGTCTGGAAACCTACCCGGTCCGGAAACAATCCGGATACCTTGGGCTTTTTCACAAAAATTGTCCTTTTCGCGAGAGTTTTGTAAAAAACAGTGGAACTGTAAAAGGACCTTCTCTCGCTCCCCCTCAAACTTAGCATGGGGAATTACCTTGCTCCCCCTCGGACTGTGCAGAACTGTGCAATAAGGAGTCCGACACCAAAAAAACTTTCAGCAATTTAAAGAAAAAACATGGTGTCGCTCCCCCTCGAGTGAAGAACTTAATTTGAGAATCTCACGGGAGTGCCCACACACATAGAAACTTTTAATAATTTAAAAAAACTGTGTGTGACGCTCCCCCTCAACTGATGAGGAAACTTACCTGATACTTCTTTGTGCTCCCCCTGAACACATGAACACACCGTGAAAGCACATATAGTGACATTTAAAAGAAGACGACAGTATGAAAGAAAAGAAACACACGAAGAAAGAAAGAACACAAACGAAATCTACGAAATAAATACAGAGACTTAATCTAACTGTGTAACTGAGACAAGTAGAATACAAGTGCGAGGAAGTGTATGCTCAACTATCAGGAGTGTAAACAACGGATGATGAGTAGACAGTTACTCGTATATGTATGGAACTTGTAACGGGCACACAATTGGTTTAAGTCGTCAGTTTTCGTCCAAGGCTTTTGTAAAGAGTTCTGCTAACTGATGTTCATTATTTACGAAGTAGAGTTCGACTGTACCTCTTTCAGCGTGATCCTTAATGAAGTGATACCGAACGTCGATGTGCTTCATCTTGGTGTGTTGAACCGGATTGCTGGATATTTCAATTGCGCTCTTTGAATCGCAGTAAATTGGGACTTTTACATACGTGAAGCCGTAGTCTTTGAGTTGCGTTCGAATCCAGATAACTTGTGAGCAGCAGCTCGCGGTGGCCACGTACTTCGCCTCAGCAGTTGATGTTGAAACACATTGCTGCTTCTTGGACGCCCAACTCACCAGGCTATCTCTTAAAAACTGGATGTGACCCGAGGTGCTCTTTCGGTCCAGCATGCATCCTGCGTGATCCGCATCAGAATAAGCGGATAGTGCAAAACCTGTCTCTCTCGGGTACCACAAGCCAAGATCAGCAGTACCACGTAAATAACGAAAAATTCGTTTGACAGCAGTTAAATGAGACTCCTTAGGTTTTGATTGATACCGGGCACACAAAAAAGTGGAGAACATGATATCCGGTCTACTTGCGGTTAAATACATTAAAGAACCTATCATCCCGCAATACAATTTAGGGTTCACATCCGTTCCGTGAGGATCGGCGTGAAGCTTTGTATTGGGCTCCATGGGAGTTTTCATTGGCGAGGACTGGTCCAACTGGAATTTCCGAAGAATATCCCGGATGCACTTAGCGTGGTTTATGAATATCCCGGGCGACAGTTGTTTAACTTGAAGACCAAGGAAGAAATTCATCTCGCAAAGCATACTCATTTTAAAAAATTCTCCCATTTGGTTGGCAAAGTTCTTAGCATATTGTGAATCCCAGTTTGATCAGGTAACAATAAATCAGTAAACAATAACACGAACAATTGATTATTTCAATCTGTCATCCCTCTCGTATTCATAAATCAAGATAGTTACAAAGGTTAGAATGAAGAACACAACTATCTCTCTCTCTAATGAATCTCTTAGATGGCTAATCAATTGCTTACCTAATTCTAAAGGTTAACATAAACTTAAATACTTAGGCCTTTAAACAAACAAGGCCTAAGCCCATTTAAGCAAATAAGCCCAATTAAACTAATTAAAGGCTTTTACAATCATAATTAAACTAAATAAGCACTATATAATTATTTATATATCTTTCTAATATGTAGGACATTTATAGTCCTAACAATCTCCCCTAAAGATATATAAATAAAAATCGGTCTTGAAACCTTCAGGTCTTGATCCTCTCTTCCTTTTGAATCTTTGAAACGCTTTGATGTTGCTTGTCTTCATGTCTTTTCAGCGCTCCCCCTTGAATAAAGCTCTTGATCTTTATATCTTCAACTTTAAGAACTTGTAGAACCAATATGCTCGAAAGAGGAAGTAATTTGAAGCGAACACCACTTGATAAAGGATGAGAATGATAGATTACTTGTAAGCACTTTGATACTCTTTGGATCTCGGAACAGATCAATCATTCGATTAAAATTCGGTCGGTCAACAGTTACTCCCCCTCGGCTTTTGCATGGGGACTTCTTTACTCCCCCTCGGCTTTACTAACTCCCCCTCAACTTGATATTCGGTGTCTTTGAATCTGTACTCTTTCTCCCCCTCATGATGAGTAGGAGCATCCGGAGCATCATGCACGTTCAAAGACAAAAGTGGCGAGTAGCAAAAATCCTGATAAAACATTAAGTAACCAGAACGGGGTAAAAGTCTAACACAGAAACACAAAAGTAACTGTTATCACAACAATTTAAAAAATTGTGTGGCCTATGTTCAGAGTTGGCAAAGGTGAATCTCTGATAGGACTTCCAGTTATTACTGAAGAATATTTAAAAATTTAACTTCTCAAACTGTTCCCGCAATATCACGAAGATATGCAAATGGAATCACAAAGACTCGTGCATGTGTGAAAGAAAATAAATTCAATCTGTTAGGCTCAAAAATTGACTTAACCTGGGACGCAAGTTAAAAATCAATTGACACAGTGATAAGAATATGAAGTTCGGAGATCGGAGCTAATGTCTTCCTGTTTCAATATCTAATACCTCCGAGTGAGGAATAGATAGATTATGTGCTAATTCTCCGTGAATATATGAAACAAGCATCTATTGGGAGATACTTGAGTGGCTGGGTGGGGTGGCACAAGTTAGCGACACTGGGTCCATGTCTGTTTCAATACTCATCTCCAAAGAACGAGAATGAAGAGATTGTGTGGTTACCCGGATAACTGACTCGGTTTGGTAAGGACCAATATTTCTTTTAAGTCCTGTCACAGCCTCGCCATATTCTTTTCTCTCCAAACTCATCTATCATCTAGACCCCTCACTGATGTCTATAATGGATGTGTTTCTTGGGTAGGTCCTTCCGGTTCAGGATAGACCATAGAAACGATGTTAATCCTAACACTCCTTTCATGCATCGAGTAAAGCATTTAAGTAAACAGTGAAATACGAGTTCTAAACTGAAATGTTTAGAAGTCAACGCATTTAAGAACGAGTCATGATCTGAGTTGATCAGAAGTCATAGCAATTATGTCCGAGTTCTGATCTGAAGTAATCAGAAGTCAATGTTTGAAATACCAGTGTTTCAAGAAACAAGATCAAGCGCAAAACAGATTGACTCAGAAAGCACACTATTTGCAATGATTAGAAAGTTTAATTGTGAAGAGAAAGTCACAATTATTATATTAGATAAGAATGGAATCATTTGCAAGAAATAGCAAACTTGGAAAACAACTAGGAATTCAAACGAGTGTATTTCCATCGAAAAATCAACAATTATGTGAGACATGGAAATAACTAAGTCAAGAAGAAATGACACATGGCAATCATGAAGATTAGAATTGGAGAATAACAAACACAAGTAAGTTATTTAGAATGATTTACCACAGTCTTTGAATTCAGTTGAAGTTCACTTACCTTTCATAGTACTCCCCCTCGAATGTGGCATAACCTTTGAATGCTCGTCATGTGATGTGAATAATAGAAATTAAAACCGCACATGACATTCCTGCAAAAACGATTAGACAGATTTTGGTATCTATCTTTTGATGGATCTTTGTTGGTTAGATGCCCTATGAGGACCTGGGATACTATAAGTACCATACCAATACTTTGCATGGTATTTCTTCACAAAGTCACTTGTTCCACAATAAGAGCAACACAGCTTCTGTGTAGATAAGTTGATCAGTTTGTTAACAGAGTAAACTCGATCAGTTTTCACAAAAGGTTTAGCGAGGAAAGCTGTGTTGTTCTTGTCACTTTTACCAGAGACGAATGACTTTGGAGCAGGAGTGGTTCCTTTAACTCTCCACTCCATTTTTACTCTCTTGAAAGATGGATTATCTTTATTATCAACACGAGAATTATAGGAAAGATTGGAAGGTCGAATCTGATCTTTTGAAAAATCATTTGATTTGACAAAATTCTTTGAAGAACGATTTGTATAAAATGAACTTGAAGCATAAGAAGGTTGAACACCTTTGAACTTGCTTTGTTTAAGTTGCTTGACCTTAACGGATAAGGTATTTCGTTCTTTGAGAATAAGATCAAATTTCTTTTGAAAATTAGATTTAACCATTTGTTCCTTCAAAATCTCGGTTGCTAATTCAGATAATCTCTGTGTAAGTTTAGAAATTTCAGTCCGAAAGATCTTCCTTTCTTTTTCAAAATCATCTTTCAAGCATTTATCCCTAAAACCTTCAACTTTCCCTTTCTCAGACTCTTTGATTAGAGCGTCTAATTCGTTTTCCAAATCAGTTATTTTCAAGGAAAGTTCTCCATTCTTTTGAGAAAAAGATTTGCGTTCTATTTCAAACTTCTCTCTTTCTGAAATCAAAACTTTTTCAAAGTCGGAGATCTGTTTTGAAAGTTTTAAGCACATAAGCTCAAGTCTCTTCTTCTCTTCAAGAGATTTGGTTGAAAGCCCAGATTGCTTTTGTGTAAGCAATTGTCTTTCCTTTTCAAAGCTTTCTTTCTCCTATTCAAAAACCTTTTCAAGAGTATTTAGTTTACTTTTAAGCTCAAGGTTTTCACAGTTCAGGAGTTTAACTTTCTCTTCTTCTTCAGCCAGCTTCTCAGAACTAATCCAGATTTGAGATTTTAGTTCCTTCAGTTCTTTGATGTACTTGCTGATCAATTCATCTGCTTGCTTGATGTGCTTTTCATATCGTCTTTCTTGTTCTTTCTCTTCAGGTGCTTTCACATCGTCTTGCGATGACAATTCAGCAATCTTTCTTTTCAGCTCAGTATTCTCAGATTCCAAGATCGTTGCCTTTTCTTCAGACTTGGCAAGCTTCTCAGAATATTCACAGACTTGATTTTCCCGTGCCTTCAGTTCATTGCGGTACGTTATGCACGATTCATTTGCACTCTTCCAATTCTCTTCATGCATTCTTTCAATGGCTTTACACGAAGGATTAAAGCAATACGACATTGTTACCTGAAAAAATGATCGTTAATCGGTGTTATTTTGAAGAATCAAAATTGCAGAAGAAAATAAAAAATTAAATTTGAAAACCAAATCTAAAAATAAGATCGTTTCCAAGATTTAAGATCTGATTATTATCGAATTCGAACGAAATCAAATTTCGAGAACTTACCAATCAAAACTTATTAAACACAACTTACCGGATGAAGAGGAACTTACCGGACGAGGAGTGGTTTACCGAAAAGAGATGGATTCCGGATAACGTTGACTTACCAGATGTGAGAGATTCCGGATGGAGATTGCACTTACCGGGTGATGGACAACTTACCGGGTGAGATGAATTTTCCGGACACAGAAGAAATCCGGATGAACAATTGAGCTTACCGGACGGGCTCGAAAACTTGTCGAATATTCTCGAAAACTTGTTGTAACGATGAGGTGCAGTAAACGTTACGTGCGGTAAACTCGTTTATCAATCAACAATCGTAAGATCTAATGAGATGAGGGATAAAAACGAAGTATTGTTCTATATATATAAGCTGCGATATTCAAGCGAAAATGAAAAACAATCTGTTAAATTAACTCATGCAGTGATCGACTTGTAAAACACATGCAACGATTGTGAACAAACAGAAGAAATGTGTATGTAAGTTATGTATGTATGCGATTGATGCATGGATGAGGATGCATCATGTTTTATGGAGAGTATGCAATCTATAAGCAAAACATGGTGCATGTAAGTTTCGTAAGCATGCATGAAGTGAAATAAATAAAAAATGCAAGAAGTGGTGTTCAAAGATGGATGGCTAGGAGTTGTGCAGAAAAGAGTTTCATTTTCATACGAAAAGTGAGACTTTTGGTTTCATCCGGAAAGAACAAAACTACCCGGAAAGGTGTTGTGTCCGGGAACCAACCAAAAAAAAATTCATCCGGAAATTTGGTGTTTTGGTTTCATCCGGACAATTTGGTTTCATCCGGGCAGTGACAAAAAATCATCCGGACACTTTATTGTATTCGGAAAAATTTGTGCTATCCGGGTAAATTAAAGTTTTGTCCGGAAAGTGAGGAGAAAAAAGAAACTTACCCGGTAACTGTGGCTGGTTGGAAAAATCGGATCAGTTTTTGATAGGGTTGCTTGATTTCACTCCTGTAGGGTTAGATTTTGACAAAAAACACAAAAACAAACATACCCAAATCGATTTATAAGCAAAATATATCCTATTTTCCAACAATCACCACAAAACTTTTAGAACACCAAAAAACTCAAGAATTGATTTTTAGTTGAAAAATTAATACCTTTGAGACACCAATAAACAGCAGATAAACGCGAGTAAACAATCGAGATCAAACAAACGAATTAATAAATCAACGAAAAAACTTTGCAAACCCGATTGATGAACGATTTCACCCCAAGAAAAAAACTGCAGTATTACAAAAATAAAACAGATGCCTTCTGGACGTCAAACGATTAATCCAACCGTTCAGAATGTAAACGGAATGTCGTGGATCTACTGTCCAAAAATCGTGACGATCCGACGGTTCAATCTCCGGGAATAAGCAAAACGGATCGCTGCGTTTTCCAGAAAACTTCAATACGAAAATTCTTTGTTTTCTTGCTTTCTTTAGATTTCTTCTATTCTTCAAATCCCCGATTCTGCTCTGATACCAATTGTGAATCCCAGTTTGATCAGGTAACAATAAATCAGTAAACAATAACACGAACAATTGATTATTTCAATCTGTCATCCCTCTCGTATTAGTCTTTCACTGATAAAGTCTCCAATTACAATAAGATGGCAGGCAAACGAGCAACAAGCTGTGCCGCAACCCCCTTTTGGATGGCAAAACCGATCCTACTAAAAATGAAATTCTGTGACTTAGGGGTCGAAAAATTACTTTGCACAACCCGTTGAACCCTAGTCAAAAACTCCCCTGCTTCCGGAGCTAGGAAACCAAAAGTATCGAAAGCAAAAGGGATAAACACGTGTTGATTCTCTACACAGGCTTTCTCGTGTTTAGCAACTTTGCTCGATTCCGCTCTCAACGCAGCTTGGCCCGCCACAAACCCATTTTCCCTAAGCCCAACAAGAGGGGACACTCCAGTAAGATCCACACACGCATGTTTCCCCCCAGCCCACCCAAACACAAGTATATCAACTGGCCGTAAGGTAGATCTCCCTTCAAGCGGATCCGTCAGAAAGTTCATCGGGGCCTCCTTTTTAGAAGAAATTCCAGCCCGTTTAAGAACATCATACAGAACATCCCTAACCAAATCATGCCTATATTTGAAACCAGGTAACTCCTTGCAATGGACCGCATGCTCGCCAAAAGAATCCAAACAGGCCTTGCGGCAGACTGGGCAAGGCTCATCAGCTGGAAACAGAGGGATCATTAGCCGGTACTTAAGGATAGCCCGGTACTCCAGAGCCGACATATGTTGACCCAGTCCTTCAATGGGGATAACCGTCAAAAAATCCTGAGCATGAGGGGCTCGGAGACATTCAAACACCGCTTTTTGGCGAGGGGATAAATCAAACTTCACTCCCAAACTCTGGACGATTCCACTAAAAAGGGCACACGCCAAAACATTCTGGGCTTTAGGGGGGGGGGGGTGTCCTTGTTAGAGAAACCGCTAAGATCGAAATCAGGAATGGCCATGCGCAAGCTTTCCATCGCACACCCATAATTAGAGTCAAACCCATCAATACCACATCCCTGAAGAATGTGGTCCTGCAAACGCCAAGATTGCGCCCTCGAGGCCACAAAAGCATAAGTAGATACATCCTCAGCCGAACATAACCCCAACCCACCCAACCGAGCCGGAAGGGATGCTAGCCTCCATTGAAAATCCCCAAAAAAAGGACCCCCACAAACCACAATAGCCTCTATCGCCCTCCGAAGGCCATTGTCAAAAATAGAAACAGCTTCCCATATATACATAGGTTGGCACGTTCTTAGAGCGAACAACAGCTTTGCGACACCCATACATGAGCGGAGCAAAAGGAGCTCCGATTGAGGGCCCCGCAGACTGGGAAGGCAACTCATTAGTTCCACAGCACGAGATGCCCTTTTCACAGCCAAACTACTAATAAACCCCGCATCCTGGATAACAGCGCCTCCAAGGAGTTTCACACCCAACGTCGGCCTCCCGATCCCGCGGGGAAACAAACCATCCTGCACCTTCACCCCATTGCATGACGGCCAAAAAACTTCTGTTTTCTTAATGTTGAGTTCAAGGCCCAGGCGGGGCCCCTCAGCCCTGATTATATCTAAGGCTTTAGCTACCTCTTTAGTGTCTCCGATAATCGTACCATCATCCAAATACCAAGCATGGAAAAGAAGTTTGCAGCAGTCCCTGATCCGGTGAACAAGTGGGTGCAAAACTAAGGCAAAAAGGAGAGGCCCTAAAGGGTCCCCCTGCTGAACTCCAGTGGTGGACCAAATATGGTCATCACCCACATATAATCTCGCCGACTGACCATAAAGAAAATCCACCCATAGGGAAATGGACGGGCATCGAGTCCGAACCTCATGCAGGAGGGTAGTCCGATCCACCAAGTTGAACCGGAGCAAGTTACCTTTCCGAGCAACAACCCATATGCTCTCTTCGATTTCCCTCAAAAGAAGCAGGTCACACATCTTGATGACGCTGTGAATTTTCTCAAGACATGCCCTCTCTCCACAGCTCTAACCATCACTCCTCCAGCCAATAGACATCTACTAGCTCAGTTCTGGTATTCTGCCAGAAGAGCTCAAATCACCTCTACCAAGGACCCAAAGAAGAAAATCGATGTCATCCTCTTTGACACCGACCACGGTACTTCCAAGATTACACCTGGTAATATCAGGTGTGCCCTAAACCTCCCCGCAGCCACAAAAGAAAAATGCTTTGTCCCTCTACCAAATCCCAAAAACCTAGCCGATAGGGAACCCCTGATTGCGTTCTTCGATGCAATGAAGTACGTATGGGACTGAGGGAGAGATGAACTCCCTGACAGGAAGCTGATTGCCATCAAGAAGTCCAAAATGCCAAGCGAGATGAACTTCATCTTTGCTCATTTGATCAGCTGCCTGACAGCGAAAATTGGATCAACTGACCAAGCATCACAACTCCAACAGGCCATGGGGTACTCACTGCTGAAAGGTCTCCACGTTGATTGGGCAAAAATCATTTACGATGATATGATGCTCAGGGTGGATGCAACTGACAGACCAACAACTGTTCCATATCTTAGGTTTGTCAGTGCCCTCTTCGCACAAGGTCTGAAAGACAAATACCCGAAGGTGGGCGACCTAAGGCTTTCAAAGGTTGGCCCTAAGGTTCTTGACTTCAAGCCCCTGCCAAACGAGGTACGTCTCTCTAAACTCTTATCTATTCTCAATCCCCCCCACTTCTTCTACTTCTGCGGCTACCTCAACGGTAATCCCAACTGCTGATACCCAGGCTGCAACCTCCACTCCTTCTAAGAAAAGGAAACACTCTACTACCTCACTTGATTCTCAAAGGATCAAGAAAATCAAGGAGCAACCCCCCAAGCCATCCCAGGCTGAAGACTCCACGACTCTTTCTGTACAAGAGCCGCTGGATAGTTCTGTGGTACGCTCTGCCACATCTGATCAAGCCATCCCTTCCATACCAATTTCAGCGTCTCTTTAAACGCTGAGGTTATAAACTTGGAACTGAACCCACCTCCTTCAGACTCTAAAAGGTCTGAAGAAGTACTTCTCAGCGGATCCAATGCTGAACCTCTCACCAAATCCCACTTCTCAATCGTTGTTCCTCCCATTCAATCTTTGGACACTCCACCTGTTTTCCCCCCATTCTCTGCAACGACCGTCATCCTCCATGATACAGCTGCCGACACTCTACATAGGATGATGGATACAAATATAGGATCTGCAGGCACTTCTATGCGCCAAGGCACTCTGGAAGGCGACATGGAACACTACTCAGGTTATCGAAGTTTCGAGGACTTCACCAACCCGCATGCAGGTATACACAAAACCATTCCCACTCCTCTCTCAAAATCCCCAACTTCTGAGCTTTCCTTTGTTCATAAGTTATTAACTGTTGCAGGTCCTAATTTGGGAGATATCAACAACTCCCTGAAAGGCTTGGAAACGAAGGTGGAATCTCTCACCACCACTCTAACTGCAAACTCTTCAATGGTTACAAATGCTGTAGATGCTCTAAAGACGCTGACCACTGAGGTCGAAAAGAAAGCCTCCAGAGCTGATCTGGAGAAGGTGTACGGTAGCATTGGAACCTTTGCTACTACTCTCGCTGAAAACTCCACCTCCATCAACAATCTCAACTTCACCAACAACACCCTCTCCACAAACTTCACCTCCCTGTCCAATGAAGTCACATCATTGAAGACAGAGGTTGGTACTCTTAAGGGAGAGGTGTCCACGGTCAAAGACCTCCTTCAGCAAATCCTCGACCGCCTGAATGCTGCTACTTGTGCTCCCTCGCATTTTACTCAGGTGGATCAAGAGGATCTTCAACGAATCACTCCTGCTATATCTGGCCTGGAAGACAGAATAGGTAGGATTGAAACTTGTGTTGGGATCTCTGGCCTGGAAGGCAGGGACCAAATGCACACTGATGCCGCTACTGCTGACATTCCGGTTACCTCCCCCACTCATCATGTAGAAGAGGGGGAGAAGACTGAAGACCTTCCCCATAATGTTGAGGGGGAGAAGAAAACTCTTGAAGACCTTCCCCATAACACTGAGGGGGAGGGTATTGTTTCCGATGCTACTGCTGATAAACCTCGGGGAGTTGAAAACCCTGAGGGAACCGAGAAACCTCCCTCTGAATTTGAGGGGGGGCAACTCGATGAGCACCTGGAAGCTGAAGCTGATGTCACCGAACCCTGTGCTGAAGAGGTAGAATCTGAAGAAGAAGCTGAAGACGATGAAGACGATGAAGACGTCAACATCGCTGATGATGAGCCATCATCATCTCCTAAAAATTATGATGATGACGATGATGATGATGATGATTTCTTCGTCGTCCAGCCAAAGAAAGCCCCAGCTCAAAAAGGGGTTATGATAAATGAACCATCAGGGGAGGGGACAAAGAAAAAGCCTGCAGCGACTGAAGCAGACAAAGGCAAAAATAAAGGCCTTGCTGTAGAAGGCAATCTGACTATCCTCCAAAGAAAGCCAGTTTGTCAGGTACAATACCTTTTCTTCCCTTATACTGTATCCCTCCTCTATCCCTTCTCAATCTCAGTTCTCCTCTCCATAAAACCTCTATACACTTAACCTTATTCTTTTCTCTATCTCCTTCTTTCCCAAATGATCTTACTTAAACGATCGATGTGTTTCAGCTAGTCCTCTCCCAGCTTGAGGATACAGCTGAAGTTCCTCCTACTGCATCAACAATAATCCCAGCCCCTAGTGTTGAAGAAATAATCCTAGTCTTGGATTTCACTGAGACTGAAGAACAACTTATCTCTCATAAAAACAGACCTTCCTTAGCTCCTCAAACGCTAAGTGAAGAAAATCAGAAAAACAGAGATGCAATGATCAAACAGCTTGAAGATCAGCGAATCATCCTTCCTCGTTACAAAGTCATCCCTGACCCTAAGTTCAGACTATCGAAAAAGGAATTCGTTGAACATCTCAAGGCTGAAAAATAACTCTCCGATCAAAGGAAAGATGAAGAACAAGATAAAGCCTACGCCATCCATCTTGTCCAACAATCGGTGAAGGATCCTGATCTGAAGAAGACTCCCATTGATGTCCAACGTCAATTATGGAAGGACGCTAAGAAGATCATCGAAGAAAAGACTAAGATATCTGATTCTACCTTGGAATGGTGCAAAGAAAGACTGCACTATCGATCTCGGGCAGCCAGGATCAACAAGGTGAACATCAGGGGAAGAATGACCATAAACGTTCCTGTCGTTGAAGTTAACATATTCAGAGAAAATGGTACCAAGGAGACCATCTATGCTGCTACGATCAAGAAGTACGGTTTCTCTGAATGGTTGGAGATGCGAATAGCCATTCAGCGATCTCGCTCACAATATAAAAGCCATGTCGAGAAAATTATAAATTCTCAGATCGACTTGGTTTCATCTGCTTTGGATTTTCCTCCTCCTCCTCCTAATCCAGCTCAACAAAGAAGGGCCTCTGCAAAGAAAAAGATAATACCTTTAGACTCAGGTCCTCCTATCCGGAACGAAACAGGTATTGGTTTTTCACGTGCTGAAGTACTTGGTCCTGAACCTGACCTCTCAGCTCTCGACACCTCCCTGCCCCCTGGTTAACGCTTCATCCCTGGAAAAGTCTTAAGGGAACCTTATGGTATCTTCTTTCACGACTATGATGGACGAGAACGCTTTCAACGCATCTCTGAGCTACCCATCACTCCTATCGAACAGCTCAGGGATCTCGTCTTTTGGTGTGAATTCAGAAAAGATCTTCTCGGACATTTCATGAAGCCCCTGATCTTTACCGAAGCAAAGAATAGACGGGGATCTTGGTGAAACTGTCCCTGACTGGATGATCCCTACAACAAGAACCCTTGATGAACTTCTCGTTAAGGAAGAACCTGAATAGCTGATAGGATTCCTTGTAATTCTTCTATCTTTATCAGCTTATATCTTTTGTACTTGTAAATTTATTTGTTGTACTTGTAATTTTCCCACTTCCCTTTGTAACCTTATACGAAGTTAAAAGAAAAATTTAAGCGAATGTACTTTACTCCATCAATACTCAAAAGATCCCAGAAAACAGTAAAAGGGACAAATATTTTATGAGTTCTTTTTATCCTTATGTTTTCATACTTAGCAATTTTCTTTTATTGCTATGTCATAATCAAATAGGGGGAGATTGTTGATCCAAACCCTCAGTGATTTGATAATGACTCTTTAAGAAACACTTAGTGAAAATTGTAAGTAGACAATATGTATTAGAGTTTCACTATCGCTGATAAGTACTATGTCTCTACAGTACCGCTGATAGGAAACTCATGTTCATTAAATTATATTCAGCGATACTGTTCATCAATACAGCTCTGAGCCTGTTCAGTCCTGTTGATGATCGCTGATAATCTTAGTTGTTTACTTATGATCCCTAAAGACAAGTTTCACATCAACCATGTTCTACACTGAAGTCGAAGATCAAGCCAAAGAACCAACGACAAATCTACTAATGAACTGATGCAGATATCAGCGAAGCCCAGATTTGTCCACTCAGTGTGAAGTATCAAGTAGAAGACTTCAGCGATCGCTGAGCTTTGTCACTCACTGATAAAATACTGTTCAACGAACGCTGATCATGAAGTCTTCCTCTACAAGTTACTTTTGTCTTACTACCTTGCACGCCTCCGTACGAAAATGTCAGAATAGGACATCCCTTTTGTCCATTATCGTACAACCAACTCTGATTCTACACTGTTCATCATACGGCTACTAGGTTGTCTACAAAGGTCAAACCATGCAACCAATTAGCTGTTGCCACGTGTAAAGTTGTACTGTTGTGCATTAAATGCATGCAGTATATAAGAAGAACCCTACTTCAGAAATGAAGTGCTCGACCATCTTCTTCTCTCTTCTATCTTTGTGTTAGAATATTAGCCTTTAATATTCTTATACAATTTAGAAAAGTAAAATCTGTGTGTTTGTATTCAACCCCTCCCCCCCTCTACAAACTTGTATAACCCTTTCGGGACCAATAAGTGGTATCAGAGAAGATTGTTTAAACTCATAAACAAGATCTTGCTTATACTAATCTTTTCTCTTCCTTGCTATTTCTCATAATGGCTACCAACACAAACACAAACTATATTGACAATGGTTCTCTTGCAAAACCCCCTAGATTTTCCAGAGATAACTTTAGTCTGTGGAAAAATAGGATGATACTCTTCTTAGAAGGTGTAGACCCTACTATGCCTTACTATCTCGAAAATGGCCCTTATATTCCTGTTAGAACTGACCCTGAAGTTCCAGGCACTGCTACAAGAGCTACCATTCCTGAAAGAGTCGTGCCTAAGGAACCTCACAATTGGTCTGATGAAGATAAGAAGAAAGTGGCTATCGACACTAAAGCTAGATCTATCCTCTCTATGGCTCTTCCTGACGAAGTCTACCATTCCGTCATGAACCTGAAAACCTCCAAAGCCATGTGGGACACAATCTGTGTTCAATATGAAGGTACATCTGAAGTCCAGGACTCAAGAAAGATCAACCTGGTAAGACAATACGAAAGCTTCATTTGTGGTAAGAATGAATCTCTCTCTGAAGTACATCAGCGGTTTAACTGTTTAATCATTGATCTAAAAACCGTTGGTAAGGAATATTCTAACTTTGAAGTTCTGACAAAGTTCCTAGAATGTTTACCTGAAAGCTGGGACAGTTATTCAATGTGTCTCAAGCTATCTAAGGATCTAAAATCTATGACTCTCTCTACCTTATATGGCACTATGCTCAATGATGAGCAGTCGTGTTATCTTAAGAAGAATCTTGTAAAAGATTCCAAAAGCACACATGTTGCTTTACTCTCAGAGTCACCTTCCACTCAGCGATCTACTATCACTATCACTGAGTTGGAAACTAACTCTGAATGCTCATCAGATGCTGACTTTTCAGATATTGATTAATCTATGGCTCTCCTATCTAATAAGTTCATGAGATTCGCCAAAAAGAATTTTTTCAGAAAGAACAAGCCCCTCGCACTTACTGACAAGCCAAGATCATCAACCCCTGTTGATAAGGCTACTGCTACCTGCTTTAACTGTGAAAAAGTAGGACACTTTGCTAGTGAATGCAGGTCAAAGAAAGTCTATAAACCCTCAGCTTTCTCCAAGAAATCCTCTAACCCCAGGGCTAGAGATGACAAGTATCAAAAGCTGAAAGATAAGTATGCAAAGCTGAAAAGCTTTAAGAAGAAAGGCAAAGGCCTGATGGCTGACTTTGATTGGGTTGCTTCTGATGAAGAAGAATCATCTGACTCTGAAGATGATGATGAGGCCAATCTCTGTCTCATGGCCAAAATCGAAGATGAGGAATAAAATTCTGACATTCCCTCTACTTCAGCCTCTGCTACCAAGGTATCACCTTCCTTCTTTACCAATATTTCAGATATTGATGAAGCTGATAGTCTTCGTAAAAGAGATCTCCTAACTATGAGTTTATATGATGCCATGAATGGCAAAACTGTTGTTGAAAATCAAAACCTTGATCTCGCTGAACAGCTTAAAATTTGTCACCTTCAAATAGGAAAGCTTTCTAAAGTTGAAGAAGATTTAAAAGATCAGGTTCATATAAATCAACTAGTCAAAATCGAGCGCGAAGAAGCTATCGCTGCATTAAAAGCTGAAAAGCTACTGTTGAAGGATGGTGTAAATCCTCAACAACGATCACTGAGATAATAAATTCTCAGATTCCCCTGAGTGAGAAACGTGGTCTTGGTTACAAAGTTGACGCTGAAGAACCAACCACTGATCATTCCATGCATAAGTTTGGAATGTTTATGTCCTCTATTCCTGACACTTCATATTCTCAGTGTTCCTCTTCAAAATCTCCCATCCCTGAGGACAAACCTACCTTAATCACTAAAGATAAAGGTAAAGATAAAGTTTTCAATCAAAACCCTCAGAAGGGTATACATGGTGTTGGCCCTGCTCATTTAAAATTAACGGCTAAGCATGCAAATGGTCCTAAAGCTACTTTTAGCTGTAGGAAATGTTATCACTATGGACTTATCGATCACATTGCTAGTAAGTGCCCCACGACCACCAAAGCTGAAAAACTAGCTAGGGTGAAGATTAATGCCCCCAAGGCAAAGAAGACCATTGAGGTTAAGAAATTAACCAAAGTGAAGACAAGTATGCTGCGAAGATTGCTGAACCTTCCACTTCCTCTACCACCACTAACAAGTGTGGACCCATAGCAAAATGGGTGCCCAAGTCAAACTAATCTTCCTTTGTTTGCAGGTTCGGAAGGGTATCTGGTATCTTGATAGCGGATGCTCTAGACACATGACTGGAAAGAAAAACCTGCTCACTGAATACAAGGAAAAGAAGGGTCCCTCAGTGACCTTCGGTGGAAATGGAAAAGGCTATACCCGAGGGTTTGGTGTACTCTCTAATGGTATAACAACCTTTGGAAGAGTTGCATATGTTGAAGGACTGAAGCATAATCTTCTAAGCATAAGCCAGCTGTGTGACAAGGATAACAAAGTGATTTTCACTAAGGAATTCTGCTTTGTCACTGACAAAAAGGAGAAGATATCTCTCAGCGGTTATCGTATGGAAAATGTTTATGTTATTAACATGGACTCTACAACCATTGAGAACTCCTATTTCTTCTCAAAAGCCTCATCGGATGCCAACTGGCTATGGCATAAGAGGCTCTCCCATCTCAACTTCAAGACACTGAATACTCTTTCTTCTAAAGAGTTAGTCACTGGTCTACCTCAACACTCATACGCCAAGGAGTCCTTATGTTTAGCGTGTGAGAAAGGGAAACAGACCAAAGCAAGTTTCCTCAGTGTCGTCTCCTCTACAACTTCTCCATATGGATTTGTTTGGCCCTGTTAACAAACAATCCATCGCTAGAAAGAAATATATATTGGTCATAGTTGATGAATTCTCTCACTATACATGGGTAATGTTTCTCCGTTCTAAGAGTGACACCCCTGAAGAACTCATCACCTTTGTTAGGAAAATGGAAGTCCTGAACAACATGATCGTTCGCTCAATAAGGAGTGATCATGGGACTGAATTCAAAAATAGTTCTATTGATTCCTTCTTTGAAAGTAAGGGTATTTCTCACAACTTTTCCTCAGTGAGAACACCTCAACAAAATGGAGTCGCTGAAAGAAGAAATCGAACTATCATCGAAGCTGCACGTTCCATGCTCAGCGATTCTCATCTACCTACTCAGTTTTGGGCAGAAGCTGTCAACACTGCTTGTTTTACTCAAAACAGGCCGCTGATAGTCAAAAGATTCAAGAAGACAGTCTATGAACTATTCCATGGGAGAAAGCCTTCAATTAGCTTTCTTCACATCTTTGGATGTCAGTGTTTCATACTGAACAACAGAGATGCCTTTGGAAAGTTTGATCCTAAGGCTGATGATGGAATCTTTCTTGGATATTCTTCAATCTCCAAAGCCTTCAGAGTCTTCAATCGAAGAAGACAGTCTGTAGAAGAAACGATCCACGTCACCTTTGACGAATCCCGTTCAGCGAACTCTAGACCTTCTGCTGATACTGAAGAACTTAATCAATGGATGTTTTCGCATCTTGGTGATTCATAAGACATTCCCACTCCTCCATCTCATACTCATCCCGCTGAAGATGATGATCCTACCATCATCCCAAGCATGCAGACTAGTGAAGCTGAATTCTCATGGGTCTCAGCTGTTCCTCTAAACACTATGCCTGCCTCTAAAGCTTCTGTCTCAGACATACCATCTACTTCTCAGCAATCAGTGAATGAAATGACATCTGAACCTATTCCCCTCTTGGCTGATATACCAGAAGTTGCTGAAGCCTCATCTTCAGCTCCTCCAGAAGTTCAGATTGAGCCAACGACTTATGCTCCGGCTCAGCGATGGACTATAAATCACCCTATTGAACAAATTCTTGGTGATCCAAACGCTGGTGTTCAGACTCGACGAAGTGCAGGTAATATTTGTTTATTTGTTAACTTTATTTCTATGATTGAACCAAAGAAAACAGATGATGCCCTCCAAGATCTAAACTGGGCCAGCGCTATGCAAGAAGAGCTGACAGAATTTGAAAGAAACAAAGTTTGGAATCTCGTTCCTAGACCATCCGACAAGTCAGTGATAGGAACTAAATGGGTCTATCGAAACAAGCTGGATGAACATGGAACTGTAACCCGCAACAAGGCTCGTCTTGTTGCTCAGGGATACAGACAAGAGGAAGGTATAGATTACGACGAAACATTTGCTCCAGTGGCAAGACTAGAAACCATTCGTCTATTCTTAGCTTACGTTGTACACAAGGACTTCAAAGTTTATCAAATAGATGTTAAGTCAGCGTTCCTCAATGGAAAGCTGAATGAAGAAGTCTACGTGGAACAACCTCCAGGATTCTCAGATCCTAAGCATCCAGGTTATGTTTATAAACTGGATAAGGCACTTTATGGCTTAAAGCAAGCTCCTCGGGCATGGTATGACACTCTCTCTACTTATCTCCATATTGAAAAATTTGAGCGTGGTCAAATCGATAAAACTCTATTTTTCAGGAAAGTAAAAGGTCATATTATTCTTGTTCAAATATATGTCGATGATATTATATTTGGTTCCACCAACCCTGACCTTTGTACTCGTTTCGCTGATAGAATGAAAGCTGAATATAAAATGAGTATGATGGGTGAGCTAACATATTTCCTAGGACTCCAATTCAAACAGAATGAAAAAGGAACTTTCATTCATCAGGGAAAGTATGTTAAAGATATGCTGAAGAAATTTGATTTAACTCAAAGTTCAGCTATGAAAACCCCTATGGCTCCACCGCTGACACTAAATAAGGATCCTTCTGGAAAACCTGTTAATGTCACGATGTACCGTGGGATGATCGGCTCTCTTCTGTATCTTACAGCAAGCCGACCTAACATTATGTATGCAACCTGTTTGTGTGCACGATATCAAGTTGAACCTAAGGAATCTCACTTGATCGCTGTAAAGCGAATCTTTCGTTACCTTAAGGATACTCCTAACCTAGGTCTTTGGTATCCCAAAGACTCAGGGTTTGATCTAATCGCCTATTCAGATAGTGATTTTGCAGGTTGCAAATTGGATAGGAAAAGCACCACATGAAGCTGTCAACTCCTAGGTGGAAAGCTGGTGAGTTGGACAAGTAAAAAGCAAAACTCAGTGTCCACCTCAACCGCTGAAGCTGAGTACGTAGCCACTGGAAGCTGTTGTTCTCGGGTCTTATGGATGAGAAATCAACTACTGGACTATGACATTCAGCTCTCGAAGATTCCAATCTATTGCGACAGCACAAGTGCCATCGCTATAGCCAATAATCCAGTGCTACACTCAAAGACCAAACACATCGAAATCAGGTATCATTTTATCAGAGATCATGTGATGAATGGTGATATAGAACTTCATTTTATCCCAACTGACTTTCAGTTAGCTGATCTTTTCACCAAACCTCTTGATGAGACAAGATTCAACTTTCTCATCAGCGAGCTTGGAATGCTGAACTTAGAAGAGTAAAATCTTCAGGGGCTCACATTTGATCAGTGATAAAATACAATGAACTTCTATAACCCTATTAATCATCTTCTCTGTGAACAAAATTGATTCGCTGATATCAAGGTATGTTCTCTCTTACTCGCTGAATATCTCTTCCTTCCAGTGATGTTTTTGAAATTTCTAAAAACCTAACACTGATACTTCTGTTCAGTGCTTCATAATTTTGAAAATGTCCCTGAGTTTTCAAAATCCTCAGAGACATCCTAAAATATGAAAGGACGTTTGTGACGTCATCACAATGGATAAGTCATGGCACATTTTCTCTGACACGTTCGCCCGTTTCGACTTCCTTGTCCAATCAAATTCAAGGGACTTGTCCGTGTCAACATGAAAAACTTTCCCGCTCATAGTTTTTCTCTCTCTACTCTCACTATATAAACCCTTTGTGTTTATATTTTTATTGTAATACCCCGGGTAAGTCTGTTAGACAAAATTCCTATTCGTTAAGTTTATGTAACGATGATATTTAATGTTTAGGGTAAGTTTGAGATAAGTTATAAGGTTAGGGGTATTTTAGTCCTTATTGAGTAGTTTGAGCCAAAAGTGTAAGTTTGAGATATAAATATCTCATACCCTTCAGATATCCTCATTTTTCCTCTTTTAGAAAGTGTGTGTGTGAGTTCTGAGCGAAAAGAAGCAGAGGACGAAACCTACGGATAGAGCATCAATCGATTGGGTTGGATTCGATATTGAGGTAAACTTCTTTACATTTTGTGTTTGTAATCAGTAGTAGAAGATATCTATCGGTTTAGAAGTTACGATTTCAGTGATTGGTATTGATTCGAATCTAGGTAACATGAAACCGACTGTGTTCTTGACAACTCCCGGTGGAGTCCCGGTATTGTCGACTCCCGGTGGAGTCCCGGTACTGTTGACTCCCGGTGGAGTCCCGGTAATACCAACTCCCGGTACTGGAGAGTCCCGGTACTGGAGAGTCCCGGTACTCTGGGTAGTCCCGGTACTTTGTTATGTTTTGGTATTAAGTCAGAGAGAAAAAGTATAAGTGAAACATTGGGGAACAGGAACTTGGTGGGCCTTATGTTAGACTAGTAAAGCGATGTATGTATCTTAAATTGTTTCAGATTCTGTGGAGTCGAGGTGAAAGATAGGATCATTTTGAAAGAAGCTTGCAAGTGTTTTTGGATAAGCAATCGAGGTGAGTTTTACTTTTAAAAATGTTTTCAACTGGGATACATATATATGTGATATATATATATATGAGATGGATACTATGGATTGTGAATGTGATATATGGTTGGTTATATGTTTACGTTAAGAAATATATATAATTTATATATATATATATATATATATGGTTGTAAAATGATGAAAGGTTTATAAATGACAAGATGATATATTGAGATATATATATATATATAGTGTATTTATATTACACAACACGAGTATATGTTAGCCGAACTATTAGTCGGCGGAGCTGCATGGAATTGCAGTGGAGCTGTATGGAATTACAGCGGAGCTGTATGTAATTGCAGCGGAGTCGACTGTATTTTAGTACAGTGACGATGATTAGTTGGCTTGCTACCAACTAATATGGCCATGGGGATGAGAATGGGTTGAGGAGAGATACATGGTGCACGAGTCTTGATGTGGTAATTAATATACGTGTGGTATATATATGTGACGTTTATATACTTATGGTATATGTGTGTGTATTGGCAAAGGTTGTATTTAAACTATTTTGATTGACGAAAGGTTTTATATAATAAAAAGGGTTTTATAATGATTTTGGAAAGGACCGGGATTAACTCACTAGACCCGTTTGGTCTAACCCTCATTTTGTTTTCAAAAATATGTTTTCCAGGTCGAGGAATTGATAGCGGCAAAGGAAAGAGTAAGGTGTAGATTGCCTTCGTGGACCGATGATGATTAGGAAGATGTTATGTATTTTGTAGTTACGAAACAAAAAGGACCATACTTGGTTTATTATGTAACTCTTGTTGTAATTCAATGATATGCGTGTATGTTATGTTATATGATGTATGCATTGGGAACCGGGTTGTTACATTTATCCTTTACGCGAACATCATCTCCTTCAAGCAAGAATTCTCTGTTGCATTCAAACTTGTTTTCAAGAACTGTTCATCTTCTTCAACACTCGAAAGGTTAATATTCTTATTATTTTTCTTGCATAAAACTTGTTTTCGATCTTATTTTTTGTTTTCAAAAGATCAAACAAAAGAACTTTCTTAAAATGAAATAATCTTCTCTTCATGATTTTATGAACACAATCTGGAAACAGATTGTTCTTCAAAGTTTAAATTAATAATCTCAAACTTTGACTTCTTAATATGTTTTTCCAGAATCCCTTCTTTAAAAGGAAACTGGAAAACATAACATTCACTAGATTTTGATTTTTTTTTTGTCAAAACTAGAAAAACCCTAATTTCTACAAAACCCTAAAACCCTTATTTTGGATATTTTATCCATTTTAAGATCTTCTGTTCATATTCTTCATTCTTATATTATAAACAGAAATGGCATCCTCAACTGAAGCTCCTACCACCAAGTCCCCTACTGCTGCTGAGGCTACTGTAATCACAAAATCTCCTCAGGTTACCTTTAAACCGGAGCAAGTTACCTTTCCGAGCAACAACCCATATGCTCTCTTCGATTTCCCTCAAAAGAAGCAGGTCACACATCTTGATGACGCTGTGAATTTTCTCAAGACATGCCCTCTCTCCACAGCTCTAACCATCACTCCTCCAGCCAATAGACATCTACTAGCTCAGTTCTGGTATTCTGCCAGAAGAGCTCAGATCACCTCTACCAAGGACCCAAAGAAGAAAATCGATGTCATCCTCTTTGACACCGACCACGGTACTTCCAAGATTACACCTGGTAATATCAGATGTGCCATAAACCTCCCCGCAGCCACAAAAGAAAAATGCTTTGTCCCTCTACCAAATCCCAAAAACCTAGCCGATAGGGAAGCCCTGATTCTCAAATGATCAAGAAAACCAAGGAGCAACCCCCTAAGCCCTCCCAGGCTGAAGACTCCATGACTCTTTCTGTACAAGAGCCGCTGGATAGTTCTGTGGTACGCTCTGCCACAGCTGATCAAGCCATCCCTTCCATACCAATTTCAGGGTCTCTAAACGCTGAGGTTATAAACTTGGAACTGAACCCACCTCCTTCAGACTCTCTAAGGTCTGAAGAAGTACTTATCAGCGGATCCAACGCTGAACCTCTCACCAAATCCCTCTTCTCAATCATTGTTCCTCCCACTCAATCTTTGGACACTCCACCTTTTTCCCCCATTCTCTGCAACGGCCGTCATCCTCCATGATACAGCTGCTGACACTCTACATAGGATGATGGATACAAATATAGGATCTGTAGGCACTTCTATGAACCAAGGCACTCTGGAAGGCGACATGGAACACTACTCAGGTTATCGAAACCAACCCGCCTGCAGGACTTCACCAACCCGCCTGCAGGTATACACAAAACCATTCCCACTCCTCTCTCAAAATCCCTAACTTCTGAGCTTTCCTTTGTTCATAAGTTATTAACTGTTGCAGGTCCTAATTTGAGAGATATCAACAACTCCCTGAAAGGCTTGGAAACGAAGGTGGAATCTCTCACTACCACTCTAATTGCAAACTCTTCAACGGTTACAAACGCTGGAGATGCTCTAAAGAAGCTGACCACTGAGGTCGAAAAGAAAGCCTCCAGAGCTGATCTAGAGAAGGTGGACGGTAGCATTGGAACCTTTGCTACTACTCTCGCTGAAAACTCCACCTCCATCAACAATCTCAACTTCACCAACAGCACCCTCTCCGCAAACTTCACCTCCCTATCCAATGAAGTCACATCATTGAAGACAGAGGTTGGTACTCTTAAGGGAGAGGTGTCTACGGTCAAAGACCTCCTTCAGAAAATCCTCAACCGCCTGAATACCGCTACTTGTGCTCCCTCTCCTTTTACTCAGGTGGATCGAGAGGATCTTCAACGAATCACTCCTGCTATATCTGGCCTGGAAGACAGAATAGGTAGGATTGAAACATGTGTTGGGATCTATGGCCTAGTTGACAGGGACCAAATGCACACTGATGCCGCTACTACTGACATTCCGGTTACCTCCCCCACTCATCATGTGGAAGAGGGGGAGAAGACTGAAGACCTTCCCCATAATGTTGAGGGGTAGAAGAAAACTCTTGAAGACCTTCCCCATAACGCTGAGGGGGAGGGTATTGTTTCTGATGCTACTGCTGATAAACCTCAGGGAGTTGAAAACCCTGAGGGAACCGAGAAACCTCCCTCTAAATTTGAGGGGGAGCAACTCGATGACCGCCTGGAAGCTGAAGCTGATGTCACCGAACCCTATGCTGAAGAGGTAGAATCTGAAGAAGAAGTTGAAGACGATGAAGACGTCGACATCGCTGATGATGAACCATCATCATCTCCTAAAAATGACGATGATGATGATGATTTCTTCGTCGTCCAGCCAAAGAAAGCCCGGCTCAAAAAGGGGTTATGATAAATGAACCATCAGGGGAGGGGACAAAGAAAAAGCCTGCAGCGACTGAAGCAGACAAAGGCAAAAATAAAGGCCTCGCTGCAGAAGGCAATCTGACTATCCTCCAAAGAAAGCCAGTTTGTCAGGTATAATACCTTTTCTTCCCTTATACTGCATCCCTCCTCTATCCCTTCTCAATCTCAGTTTCCCAAATGATCTTACTTAAACGGTCGCTGTATTTCAGCTAGTCCTCTCCCCTGCTTGAGGATACTGTTGATCCAAACCCTCAGTGATTTGATAATGACCCTCTCTAATATACTTAGTGAAAATTGTAAGTAAACAATATGTATCAGAGTTTCACTATCGCTGATAAGTACTAAGATCTTCCAGTACCGCTGATAGGAACTCTCGCTCTTTAGATTAAACATTCAGCGAAACTGTTCATCATTAATGCGCTGAGTCTGTTCAGTCATTATGATGATCGTTGATAAGTTAGTTGTTTACTTATGATCCCTGAAGACAAGTTTCACGTCAACAAAGGTTCTACGCTGAAGTCGAAGATCAAGCTCAAGAACCAGCGACAAGTCTCCTAATGAACTGATGCGGATCAGCGAAGACTCAGATTTGTCCACTCAACGTGAAGTATCAAGTACAAGACTTCAGCTATCGCTGAACTTTATCATCTGCTGAATAGTAAATGATAATCGCTGAATCAACGAAAGCTGATCACGAAGTCCTCCGTACAAAGTACTTTTGTCTTAACCACCCTTGCACGCCTCCGTACGAAATGTCAGAAAAGAACCTCCGAATATCTGAAATCGTACAACCACTCTGATACTACACTGTTCATCCTTACGGCTACTAAGGTTGTCAACCAAGGTCAATGACATGCAACCAACCAGCTGATGACACGTGTAAAGTATATACTGACTTGCATTAAATGCATGCAGTATATAAAGAGATGAACTCACTTCATTTTGAAGTAACTTGCTAACTCTGGACAAGTTCATATCTCTTATCTCAAGATAGGTTATTATTAGTAATTTCCTTATCTTTCTTAGTGCAAGAAACCTTAGTGTTCCAACTTGTTTAGATTTAGGTTTATCCTTAATCTTGTCTCCGCAACAAGCTGTAAATTGTTAATGATTTATCAATAAACAATTTAGAAAAGTAAAATCTGTGTGTTTGTATTCAACCCCCCTTCTACAAACTTGTATAGGCCTTCGGGACCAACAAGTGGTATCAGAGCAGATTTGTTTAATCTCATAAACAAGATCTAATCTAAGATATTTCTCTTCCTTGCTATTATCTGAAAATGGCCAACACAAACACACATTATATAGACAATGGTTCTCTTGCAAAACCCCCTAGATTTTCCAGAGACAACTTCAACTTGTGGAAAAATAGGATGACACTCTTCTTAGAAGGTGTAGACCCTACTATACCTTACTATCTTGAGAACGGCCCATACATCCCTGTAACAATTGATCCTTTAGTTCCAGCCACTACAAATAGACCTGCTATTCCAGAAAGGCTGATTCCTAAAGAAATCCATCAGTGGACAGACGAAGATAAGAAGAAAGTGGCTATAGATACAAAAGCCAGATCCATACTATCCATGGCCCTTCCTGACGAAGTCTACCATTCCGTCATGAACCTGAAATCATCAAAAGCCATGTGGGACACAATATGTGTTCAGTATGAAGGAACGTCTGAAGTCCAGGACTCAAGAAAGATCAACCTGGTAAGACAATACGAAAGCTTCATTTCTGGTAAGAATGAAACTCTCTCTGAAGTTCACCAACGTTTTAATTGTTTAATTATAGATCTGAAAATTGTTGGTAAGGAATATTCTAACTTTGAAGTGCTGACAAAGTTTCTAGAATGTTTACCTGAAAGCTGGGACAATTATTCCATGTGTCTCAAGCTATCAAAGGATCTAAGATCAATGACCCTTGCTACCTTATATGGCACGTTGCTGAATCATGAGCAATCTAGCCATCTTAAGAAGAATCTTGTAAAAGATTCCAAAAGCACCCCTGTTGCTTTATTCTCAGAGGAACCTTCTACTCAGCGACCCTCGGTCACTATCACTGAGTTAGAGAGTAACTCTGAAAGGTCATCAGATTCTGATTCTTCAGATGATGATGAATCCTTGGCTCTCCTAACTAAAAAGTTCAGGAGATTCGCCAAGAAGAAAATGTTTAGAAAGAACAAACCTCTTTCCATAACTGACAAGCCTAAATCATCAGCTTTTGTTGATAAGGCTACTGCTACTTGTTTCAACTGCGAAAAGACAGGTCATTTCGCTAATGAGTGCAGGTCAAAGAAAATCATGAGACCTTCAGCTTTTACAAAGAAATCCTTTGTTCCAAGGAATAAAGATGACAAATACTCAAAGCTGAAGGAGAAGTATGCAAAGCTGAAAAGCTTTAAGAAGAAAGGAAAAGGCCTGATGGCTGACTATGATTGGGCTGCTTCTGATGAAGAAGCATCATCATCTGATTCTGAAGATGATGAAGCAAATCAATGTCTCATGGCTAAGATTGAAGAAGAGGAAGAAAGTTCAAACATTCCCTCCACTTCAACATCTACCATTTAGGTATCACCTTCTTTCTTTACCAATATTGCAAATATTGATGAAGCTGATAGTCTCCGTAAGATCGATCTCTTGACTAGAAGTTTATACGAAGCCATGAACGGCAAAACTGTGGTTGAAAACCAAAATCTTGATCTCGCTGAAAAGCTTAAAAACTGCCACCTTCAAATAGAAAAGCTTTCTAAAATTGAAGAAGATTTTAACGATCAAGTATATTTAAATCAGCTAGTCAAAATCGAACGAGCAGAAGCTATCGCTGCATTAGAGGCTGAAAAAGCTACTGTTGAAGGCTGGTGTAATTTTTCAACAAAGATCACTGAGATAATTAAAGCTCAGATTCCTCTGAGTGATAAACGTGGTCTGGGTTATAAATATGATACTCCAAAACCAACCACTGAACGTTCAATGCTTAAATTTGGAACGTTCGTATCCTCAGTCGCTGACACTTCATCATCTCAGTGCTCCTCGTCCATTACACCAATCCCTGAGGAAACTCCTACCTCCTCAAAAGGTAAGGAGAAAATGGTTTATTCAAAACCTACCTCTGTCTCTAAATACAAAGGTAAAGGAATTGTTATTTATCAAAATCCTCAGAAGGGTACCTTAGTACCAAAGCTGAATGCTTCTAAAGCCTCAGTGACCAACCCCTCTGGATCTAGAAAGCTGATCTCTGGATCTATTCAGCGATCTACTCCTAGACTCAGAGTGGATGTCCTTGGTAAGAAATCTGAAGAACTGAATGTTCGTCCCATTTCTAAAGCCAATAGTTTACTTGGTGCTGGCACTTCTAATTCAAAATTAAAAGCTCAGCATACAAGTGGTCCTAGAACTACCTTTAGTTATAGGAAATGTTATCACTGTGGACTTACCGATCATATTGCTAGTAAGTGCCCTACAGCCACCAAAGCTGAAAAGATAGCTAAGGTGAAGATTGCCCCCAAGGCAAAGAAGACCAACCCTGGTGCAAATCAGGTCAAGGTGAATTCTACCACTGAGGTTAAGAAATTAACCAAAGTGAAGAAAGACAAAGCTGAATCTTCAAATGCTGCGAAGACTGCTGAACCTTCAATTCCAACTACTTCCACTGACAAACGTGTATACATGGTTAAGTGGGTACCTAAGAAAAACTAATCTTCCTTTGTATTGCAGGTTAAGAAGGGTATCTGGTATCTCGATAGCGGATGCTCTAGACACATGACTGGTAAGAAAAGCCTGCTCGCTGAATACAAGGAAGAGAAAGGTCCCTCTGTGACTTTCAGTGGAAATGGAAAAGGACATACCCGAGGGTATGGTGTACTTTCAAATGGTACAACCTCCTTCAGAAGAGTCGCATATGTTGAAGGGCTGAAGCATAATCTTCTGAGCATCAGTCAGCTTTGCGACATGGATAACAAAGTGATTTTCACTAAGGAATCCTGCTTTGTCTCTGACAAAAAGGAGAAGATAGCTCTCAGCGGTTATCGTTTGGAAAATGTTTATGTAATAAACATGGACTCAACAACCACTGAGAACTCCTGTTTCTTCTCAAAGGCATCTTCTGATGTCAACTGGCTATGGCACAAGAGGCTCTCACATCTAAATTTCAAGACACTGAATACTCTTTCCTCCAAAGAGTTAGTCACTGGTCTACCTCAGCATTCATACGCCAAAGAGTCTTTATGTTCAGCGTGTGAAAAAGGGAAGCAAACCAAGGCAAGCTTCAAGTCAAAACAAGTCTCCTCAGTGTCATCTCCTCTACAACTACTCCATATGGATTTGTTTGGACCTGTTAACAAACAATCCATCGCTGGAAAGAAATATACGCTGGTCATAGTTGATGAATTCTCTCGTTACACATGGGTAATGTTTCTCCGTTCTAAGAGTGACACCCCTGAAGAACTCATCACCTTTGTTCGGAAGATGGAAACTCTGAACAATATGATTGTTCGCTCAATAAGGAGTGATCATGGAACTGAATTCAAAAACAGTTCTCTTGATTCCTTCCTTGAGAGTAAGGGTATTTCTCACAACTTTTCGTCAGTGAGAACACCGCAACAAAATGGAGTCGCTGAAAGAAGAAATAGAACAATTATTGAAGTTGCACGTTCAATGCTCAGCGATTCTCACCTGCCTACTCAGTTTTGGGCAGAAGCTGTCAACACTGCTTGTTTTACGCAAAACAGGTCGCTGATAGTTAAAAGATTCAAAAAGACAGTCTATGAACTTTTTCATGGGAGAAAGCCTTCAATCAGCTTTCTTCACATCTTTGGATGTCAGTGTTTCATACTGAACAACAGAGATGCCCTTGGAAAGTTTGATCCGAATCTTTCTTGGATACTCCTCAGTCTCCAAAGCCTTCAGAGTCTTCAACCGTAGAAGACAAACTGTAGAAGAAACTATTCACGTCACGTTTGACGAATCCCGTTCAGCGAACTCTAAACCGAACGCTGATACAGAAGAACTGAATCAATGGATGTTTTCTCATCTTGGTGATTCAGAAGATATTCCCACTCCTCATGCTCATCCAGTAGAAGATGATAGTCCCACTATCATTCCAAACATGCAGAATAGTGAAGCTGAAACATCATGGGTCTCAGCTGTTCCTATAAACACTATACCTGCAGTTGATCCAAATGTCTCAGACATTCCATCTATTTCTCAACAATCAGTGAATGAAGTGACAAATGCAAACATTCCTCTCTTAGCTGATAATCCAGAAGTAGCTGAAGCCTCATCTTCAGTTTCTCCAGTTCAGACTGAATCAGCGACGTATGCTCCGGCTCAGCGATGGACTGTAAATCACCCAATCGATCAAATTCTTGGTGATCCCAACGCTGGTATTCAGACTCGTAAAAGTGCAGGTAATATTTGTTTATTTGTTAACTTTATTTCTCTAACTGAACCAAAGAAAATAGATGATGCCCTCAGAGATCCAAACTGGGTCAGCGCTATGCAAGAAGAGCTGACTGAATTCGAAAGAAACAAAGTTTGGAAACTCGTTCGTAGACCAACTGACAAAACGGTGATAGGCACTAAATGGGTCTATCGAAACAAGTTGGACGAACATGGTACTGTAACTCGCAACAAAGCTCGTCTTGTTGCTCAGGGATACAGACAAGAGGAAGGCATATATTATGACGAAACTTTTGCTCCAGTAGCAAGACTCGAATCTATTCGTCTTTTCTTAGCATATGCTGTACACAAAAACTTCACTGTACATCAGATGGATGTTAAGTCAGCGTTTCTGAATGGAAAGCTGAATGAAGAAGTGTATGTGGAACAACCTCCAGGATTCTCAGATCCTAAGCGTCCAGGTTATGTTTATAAACTGGACAAGGCACTTTATGGCTTAAAGCAAGCTCCTCGTGCATGGTATGATACTCTCTCTACTTATCTCCATATTGAAAAATTTGAGAGAGGTAAGATTGACAAAACTCTATTTTTTAGAAAGGTGAAAGGTCATATCATTTTAGTTCAAATATATGTTGATGACATTATATTTGGTTCTACTAACCCTGAGCTTTGTACTCGTTACGCTGATAGAATGAAAGATGAGTATAAAATGAGCATGATGGGTGAACTAACATATTTCCTTGGTCTTCAGATTAAGCAAACTGAAAAAGGAACTTTCATTAATCAGGGAAAATATGTTAAAGATATGCTGAAGAAATTCGACTTAACTGAAAGTTCAGCTATGAAAACCCCTATGGCACCACCGCTGACACTTGATAAGGACACAAAGGGTGTTCCTGTCAATGTCACGCTGTACCGTGGGATGATCGGCTCACTATTGTATCTTACAGCTAGCCGACCCGATATTATGTTTGCAACATGTCTGTGCGCACGATATCAAGCTGAACCTAAGATATCCCATATGAAAGCTGTAAAGCGAATCTTTCTATATATTAAGGGTACAGCGAATCTAGGTCTTTGGTATCCCAAAGACCCAGGATTCGATCTAACCGCCTATTCAGACAGTGATTTTGCAGGTTGCAAAATGGATAGGAAAAGCACCACAGGAGGATGTCAGCTCCTGGGTGGAAAGCTGGTAAGTTGGACAAGTAAGAAGCAAAACTCAGTGTCCACTTCCACAGCTGAAGCTGAATATGTAGCCGCTGGAAGATGTTGTTCTCAAGTCTTGTGGATGAGAAATCAGCTACTAGACTATGATCTTCAGCTCTCCAAAATTCCAATCTATTGCGACAGCACAAGTGCCATCGCTATAGCAAACAATCCAGTGCTACACTCAAAGACAAAACACATAGAAATCAGATATCATTTTATCAGAGATCATGTGATGAATGGTGATATAGAACTTCATTTTATCCCAACTGATTATCAGTTAGCTGATTTATTTACCAAACCTCTTGATGAGACAAGATTCAACTTTCTCATCAGCGAGCTTGGAATGCTGAACTTTGAAGGGTAAAATCTTCAGCGGTTGACATTTGATCAGCGATACGGTTATACAAACTTGTATAGCCTTCGGGATAAAATCAACTCATATAATCCATTTCATCATCTTCTCTCTGAATAAACTTGGTTAAACTGATATCCAGGTATGTTTTCTCTCTTTGACAATCGCATGTAAATGCAAGATTTCAAAATAAATTACATCGCTGAATATCTCTTCCTTAACAGCGATATTTTGAAAGTTCTTTAAACCTTCACTGATATTTTCTATTCAGTGCTTCATGTTTTTTAAAAGAGTCCCTGAGCTTTCAAAACCTCAGAGACATCCTAAAAAAATGTGAAAGGACAGTTGTGACGTCATTGCAACGGATAACACTAGGCACGATTTCTTTCTGACACACGTTTGCACGTTTCGCTCAAACTTCCAATCAAATGCAAACACGTGTCCGTGTCATGATGAAAACCTTTTCCCGCTCAACGTTTTCTCTCTCTAAAACTCCCTATATAAACAACTCTTGGTTTATATTTGTCTTTTACGCGAACAATCTTCCTCCGCAAGAAAGAATCCTCTGTTGCATTGGTGCTCTCAAAAACCTCAAGAACTGTTCATCATCTTCTTCATCAAAACTTCAAGGTTAATATGTTCTTATTTTTTTTCAAATGCGTATAACTTGTTTTCGATCTTCTCATTGTTTTAACAAGATCAAACAAAAGAACTTTGTAAAATAAAATCATTTCTTTCATGGTTTTATGAACACAACCATTTCATGGTTGTTCTTCAAGTTTTAAATTTAAATCTTAAACTTGTTCTTCATTCGTATCCAGTTTTTTTTGAAACTGGAATACAAGACTTTATGGGTTTTACATTTCATTTCAAAAATCATGAAAAACCCTAATCTTCATTAAGACATTTATGTCTGAATGAAATGGACAAAATTCGAAACATCTTAATGGAAATTTCTTTCCACATTAAGATAATTCTTATTTGTTAACATCTTTGTTTGAACTGATAATACAGTGAAATGGCATCTTCAAAGATCAATGTCACCGCTGAGTCCATCTCCGCTGACTCTGAGGAAGTGGATATCATCAAAGCCCCTCAGGTAAAGTTCAAGCTGGATCAACTAGATTGGACTAAGGTGAACAACCTCTCTGCGCTTCTCGAGTTTCCTCCTCGAAAGCAAGTCACACATCTGGATGATGCTGTGAATTTCCTGAAAAACTGCTGCATTTCAACAGCCCTGACCATCACACCTCCTGCAAATCAGTTACTACTATCCCAGTTCTGGTACTCTGCCAGACACTCTCAGCTACCCTCCGCCAAAGACCCCTCCAAAACCATCGATTGCATACTCAGCGATACTGAGTATGGCACAATTAAGATAACCCCCGCAATCATTCGAAAAGCCCTGAACTTTCCCAATGCCACCAAAGAAAAACCCTTCGTTCCATTCCCTGACCATAAGAAGCAAGCTGACAAAGATGCCATCATTGCTTTTCTCGACACAATGGGTTACATCTGGGACATTGGAAGGGACAAGAAGCCCGAGAAGAAACTGACGCTGATAAAGAAGTCCAAAATGCCCAGCGAGATGAATTTCATCTTCGCTCACCTGATCAGCTGCATGACAGCGAAGTCCGGATCTTCTGATCAAGCCGCACAACCTACGCAAGCTATGGGATACGCACTGCTGAAAGGTCTAAACATTGACTGGGCCTCTATTATATATGATGACCTAGTACAACGCATGGATTCTGCCGCTGACCGACCAGCATGGGTTCCCTACCCCCGTTTCATCAGCGCCATCTTCCAATATGGCCTGAAGGACAGCTATCCTGAAGAGGGTGACCTGAAACTTTCTCAGGTTGGCCCTAAGGTGCTCGATTTCAAACCTGTCGCCAACGAGGTACGTTTCTCTACTCTTCTCACTCTTCTAAATTCTCCGCTTTCTGTGGCTCCTTCAGCGACAATACCCATCGCTGATACCCCGGCCACACAATCCTCTCCTTCTAAGAAAAGGAAACACTCTCATACCCCACTTGATTCCAAAAGGATCAAGAAAACCAAGGAGCAACCCCAGCAATCCCATGCTGAAGACTCCTCAGCTAATTCTGAAGAGCTGAAGGAAAGTTCCGTGGTACGCTCTGCCACACCCATTCAAGCCATCCCTTCAATCCCGGCTTCAGCGTCTCCAAACGCTGAGGTTAGAAACTTGGAAACTACCCAACCTCCCTCAGTCTCTCAAAAGACCGATGAAGTGATTGTCAGCGATTCCAACGCTGAACTCAGTACCCGAATCCCATTCTTATCCTTCGCTCCTCCCTCCACTTCTTTGGACACTCCTCCAGCTAACACTGGAGATGCCATCATTCCAGAAGCCACCGCTGACGCTTCTCAACAAATGATGAAGAAAGGACCTGCAGAGATCACCATACCTCACCGTACTTTCGAAGAGGATATGGAACATTATTCAGGAGTCCGCAACTTTGACGATTTCATCAATCCTCCTGCAGGTACAAATCAACCCATATACATTGTAACTAAACCTGAAACTTCTGAGCTTTCCTTTGTTCACAAGTACTTATGTGTTACAGGTCCTAATTTGGGAGACATCAACGAGTCTCTGAAGTCCGTGGAAACTAAGCTGACTGATCTCACCACCACACTCTCTAACAACTCTACAACTGTAACAAACGCTGGAGAGAATCTGACGAAGCTGACAACGGTGGTGGAAAAGAAAGCTTCCACAGACGACATCAAGATTGTTGATAAGACTCTCAGCGATTTCGCCAAAGTGCTCGCTGACATCTACACAGACTACACCTCACTCAAACAATCAGTTTCCTCCATGTCCGGGGAAGTAACAACGCTGAAGACATCGGTTGGAGCACTAGAAGGTGATATGTCTGCTGTGAAGACAAACGTTCAAACTCTGACGACTGACTTAGGCTCTGTAAAGACCGACGTTGGTTCGATGAAAACAATGATTGAAGAGCTGCTCAACAAGGCAAGAACTCCTGCTCCTGAACCTGCCCCTGTATTGGAAACTTTCACAGCGGCGGATCGCAAAGAGCTGGAAAAGATCAATCCTGCTATATCTGGCCTTGAAGACAGATTAGCAGCAATAGAAAGTTGTATTAAAATCTCTGGCCAAGAAGACAGAGAAAATACAAATGCTGAGTCTACCCATTCCTCCCCCAGTCATCATGAAAAAGAGGGGGAGAAGAGCGCTGAACATTCCGGTGAGAAGAGCGCTGAAGATCTAAACAAAAGCGCTGAAGATCTGAACAAGAGCGCTGAAGACCATTCCCATGATGAATCTATCAGGGGAGAGAGGAATGAAGATCTAATCGCTGAAAAAACTCAGGGAGATGAAAACCCTGAGGGAACCGAGAAGCTCGCCTCTGTATCTGAGGGGGAGCAACTCGAAGAAGATACTGAAGAATCCGAAGCAGAAGATGATGAAGCCATCGACATCCCTGATGATGAACCATCTTCTTCTCCAAAGAATGATGATGATGATGACGAAGATGACGATGATTTCTTTATCGTCAAACCTGCCCCAAGGATCAAAGCTCTTAAGGGAATCTTGATAAATGAACCTTCAGGGGAGAAGACAAAGACAAAGCCCTCAGCCTCTGGCGCTGAGAAAGGCAAAGGCAAAGGCCTCGCTGAAGATGAAAATCTGGCGATCTTGCTTGAAAAGCCGGTTTGTCAGGTACACTAAACTTTACTTATATTCCTTCCCTGAACATCTCTATACACAATCAGTTCTCTACTCCACAACCTCTCTACACATCCACATTCTTTTTCTATCTTTTCTACCCAAGTTCTTCTACCCAGTTCTTATTTGTAAGATCGCTGCGTTTCAGCTAGTCCTCTCCCCTGTTTGAGGATATCGCTGAAGGCTCCACAACTGCGACTTCACCAATAATTCCAGCTGCCGCTGAAGAAATAATCCCAGTCTTGGATTTGATCTCTGAGACTGATGAACCAGAAGAACAACCTCTCTCGCACAGAAACAGACCTTCCTCAGCTCCTCAAAAGCTGAGTGAAGAGGATCAAAAGAGAAGAGAAAAAATGATAAAGCGATTCGAGGATCAGCGAATCATTTTAAGGCGTGATCAACTGCCTTCAGTTCCTCCTAAGTTCAGAATTTCAAAAGCTGAATACAAGGAACACCTCAGAGCTGAACGCCTCATCGCTGAAAGAAAGGAAGCTGAAGAGAAAGACAGAGAATACGCCATCAAGCTTACTCAAGAATCTGTCAAAGACCCCAAGCTGAAACGTGTTTCCATTCAAATCCAACGAAAGCTTTGGGAAGAAGCCCAGAGGATCGTGGAAAAGAAAACTGAAGTTTCTCAGACCACCCTGATCTGGTGTAAAGAGAAAATTCACTTCAGATATCGTCCAGCGAAGATCAACAAGGTATTCATCTCTGGAAGAACCTCTATCGGAGTACCTATTGTTGACATCAAACTTTTCAGAGAAGATGGCCAAACTGAAACCTTTCGCGTTGACACTGTAAAAAGGTATGGTCTCTCTGAATGGCTGGAGATGAGGTTAGCTATCCAATCGTCACAATCTAAGTACAAGAATCATTTCGAAAAGCTGATAAACAGACAGATCGATTTGATATATTCTTGTGTGGACATTCCTCCTCTTCCTGATCTAAAGCTGAAAAGAAAAGGGGGATCTCCAAAGAAGAAACGTCAAGATTCAAACTCAGGTCCTGTCATACGAAATGAAACTGGAATTGGTTTCTCTCGCGCTGAAGTGCTTGGTCCTGATCCTGATCTATCTGCCCTTGACATTTCTTTGCCACCATGTGAACTTTTCGTCCCTGGTAAAGTCATCAGTAATCCTTATGGAATATTCTTTCTTGACTACGACGGACGTAAATGCTTTCAACGGATCGCTGAGCTTCCAATCACTCCAATCGAACAGCTCAGAGATCTCATCTACTGGTGTGACTTCAGAAAAGACATTCAGGCACGACACCTAATACCCTTGATCTTTGAAGAAGCGCTGAACAAAAGAAAACAAGGCATAACGGTTCCTGACTGGATGATCCCCACTGAAAAGACGACCCTTGATGAACTTATCATTAAGGAAGAACCTTTTGAAAACTGATATAATCTCCTTTTTCTCTATTGTATCAGTTATCCTTCTGTACTTGTAAATTATTTCGCTTGTACTTGTAATCTTTCTGTTCTTCATTGTAACCTGATTCAATATTTTAACGAAACATTTCAGCGAACGTACTTTACTCCATCAGTACTGAAAAGATCCCAGAAAACAGTAAAAGGGACAAATATTTTATGAGTTCTTTTTATCCTTATGTTTTCATTAAATAGCAATTTTCTTTGTTGCTATGTCATAATCAAATAGGGGGAGATTGTTGATCCAAACCCTCAGTGATTTGATAATGACCCTCTCTTATATACTTAGTGAAAATTGTAAGTAAACAATATGTATCAGAGTTTCACTATCGCTGATAAGTACTAAGATCTTCCAGTACCGCTGATAGGAACTCTCGCTCTTTAGATTAAACATTCAGCGAAACTGTTCATCATTAATGCGTTGAGTCTGTTCAGTCATTATGATGATCGCTGATAAGTTAGTTGTTTACTTATGATCCCTGAAGACAAGTTTCACGTCAACAAAGGTTCTACGCTGAAGTCGAAGATCAAGCTCAAGAACCAGCGACAAGTCTCCTAATGAACTGATGCGGATCAGCGAAGACTCAGATTTGTCCACTCAACGTGAAGTATCAAGTACAAGACTTCAGCTATCGCTGAACTTTATCATCTGCTGAATAGTAAATGATAATCGCTGAATCAACGAAAGCTGATCACGAAGTCCTCCGTACAAAGTACTTTTGTCTTAACCACCCTTGCACGCCTACGTACGAAATGTCAGAAAAGAACCTCCGAATATCTGAAATCGTACAACCACTCTGATACTACACTGTTCATCCTTACGGCTACTAAGGTTGTCAACCAAGGTCAATGACATGCAACCAACCAGCTGATGACACATGTATAGTATATACTGACTTGCATTAAATGCATGCAGTGTATAAAGAGATGAACTCACTTCATTTTGAAGTAACTTGCTAACTCTGGACAAGTTCATATCTCTTATCTCAAGATAGGTTATTATTAGTAATTTCCTTATCTTTCTTAGTGCAAGAAACCTTAGTGTTCCAACTTGTTTAGATTTAGGTTTATCCTTAATCTTGTCTCCGCAACAAGCTGTAAATTGTTAATGATTTACCAATAAACAATTTAGAAAAGTAAAATCTGTGTGTTTGTATTCAACCCCCCCCCCCCTTCTACAAACTTGTATAGGCCTTCGGGACCAACAGATACATCTGAAGTTCCTCCTACTACATCAACAATAATCCCAGTCTTGGATTTCACTGAGACTGAAGAACCTGAAGAACAACTGCTTTCTCATAAAAACAGACCTTCCTTAGCTCCTCAAATGCTAAGTGAAGAAGGTCAGAAAAAGAGAGATGCAATGATCAAACAGCTTGAAGATCAGCGAATCATCCTTCCTCGTTACAAAGTCATCCCTGACCCTAAGTTCAGACTATCGAAAAAGGAATTCGTTGAACATCTCAAGGCTGAAAAATAACTCTCCGATCGAAGGAAAGCTGAAGAACAAGATAAAGCCTATGCCATCCATCTTGTCCAACAATCGGTGAAGGGTCCTAATCTGAAGAAGACTCCCATTGATGTCCAACGTCAATTATGGAAGGACGCCAAGAAGATCATCGAAGAAAAGACCAAGGTATCTGATTCTACCTTGGAATGGTGCAAAGAAAGACTGCACTATCGATCTCGGGCAGCCAGGATCAACAAGGTGAACATCAGGGGAAGAACGACCATAAACGTTCCTGTCGTTGAAGTTGACATATTCAGAGAAAATGGTACCAAGGAGACCATCTAGGCTGCTACGATCAAGAAGTACGATTTCTCTGAATGGTTGGAGATGCGAATAGCCATTCAGCGATCTCGCTCACAATATAAAAAGCCATGTCGAGAAAATTATAAATTCTCATATCGACTTGGTTTCATCTGCTGTGGATATTCCTCCTCCTCCTCCTCCCAATCCAGCTCAACAAAGAAGGGCCTCTGCAAAGAAAAAGATAATACCTTCAGACTCAGGTCCTCCTATCCAGAATGAAACAGGTATTGGTTTTTCACGTGTTGAAGTACTTGGTCCTGAACCTAACCTCTCAGCTCTCGACACCTCCCTGCCTCCTGGTGAACGCTTCATCCCTGGAAAAGTCTTAAGCAAACCTTATGGTATCTTCTTTCACGACTATGATGGACGAGAACGCTTTCAACGCATCTCTGAGCTACCCATCACTCCTATCGAACAGCTCAGGGATCTCGTCTATTGGTGTGAATTCAGAAAAGATCTTATCGGACATTTCATGAAGCCCCTGATCTTTACCGAAGCAAAGAATAGATGGGATCTTGGTGAAACTGTCCCTGACTGAATGATCCCTACAACAAGAACCCTTGATGAACTTCTCGTTAAGGAAGAACCTGAATAGCTGATAGGATTCCTTGTAATTCTTCTATCTTTATCAACTTATATCTTTTGTACTTGTAAATTTATTTGATGTACTTGTAATTTTTCCACTTCCCTTTGTAACCTTATACGAAGTTAAAAGAAAAATTTCAGCGAATGTACTTTACTCCATCAGTACTCAAAAGATCCCAGAAAACAGTAAAAGGGACAAATATTTTATGAGTTCTTTTTATCCTTATGTTTTCATACTTAGCAATTTTCTTTCATTGCTATGTCATAATCAAATAGGGGGAGATTGTTGATCCAAACCCTCGGTGATTTGATAATGACTCTTTAGGAAACACTTAGTGAAAATTGTAAGTAGACAATATGTATTAGAGTTTCACTATCGCTGATAAGTACTATGTCTCTACAGTACCGCTGATAGGAAACTCATGTTCATTAAATTATATTCAGCGATACTGTTCATCAATACAACTCTGAGCATGTTCAGTCCTGTTGATGATCGCTGATAATCTTAGTTGTTTACTTATGATCCCTGAAGACAATTTTCACGTCAACCATGTTCTACGCTGAAGTCGAAGATCAAGCCAAAGAACCTGCGACAAATCTACTAATGAACTGATGCGGATATCAGCGAAGCCAAGATTTGTCCACTCAATGTGAAGTATCAAGTAGAAGACTTCAGCGATCGCTGAGCTTTGTCACTCGCTGATAAAATAATGTTCAACGAACGCTGATCATGAAGTCTTCCTCTACAAGTTACTTTTGTCTTACCACCTTGCACGCCTCCGTACGAAAATGTCAGAATAGGACATCCCTTTTGTCCATTATCGTACAACCAACTCTGATTCTACACTGTTCATCATGCGGCTACTAGGTTGTCTACAAAGGTCAAACCATGCAACTAATCAGCTGCTGCCACATGTAAAGCTGTATTGCTGTGCATTAAATGCATGCAGTGTATAAGAAGAACCCTAGTTCAGAAATGAAGTGCTCGGCCATTTTCTTCTCTCTTCTATCTTTGTGTTAGAATATTAGCCTTTAATATTCTTATCTCCTTTCTGTCTTAATTCTAGTGCAAGAAACTTAGTGTTCTCGTAACTTTTTTAGATTAGGATTATTCCTTAATCTTGTTCCGCAACAAGTTGTAAATTGTTTGATAATTATCAATAAACAATTTAGAAAAGTAAAATCTGTGTGTTTGTATTCAACCCCCCCCCCCTTCTACAAACTTGTATAACCCTTTTCGGGACCAACATTAAAGCGTTCATCCAAAACACTGGAATTTTTCTAAGTTAGAGAAACTTGAATCATGAAGTCGTTAGGCCTTATGATCGTACGATTAAATCGTGCGACGAACTTGAATCGTGCGTTCCTGTAATAGTATAGTCAATTCATCTAAATAGACCCGGTTGCTTATGTCGTGCGATCCTGCGAAAGTTTACTGAAGTCGTATAATAGACTTAGTAACCTGTGTCGTGCGATCCTGCGATAAAACAATGTCAGAGGTTGGTCGTTGGCTAACCAACGACCCTCTGATGCTTAAGTCAGTATTCGTCGTGATGAATAAAAAATCATATGAGGGAAAAGGGTTTAGAAGAAATACCTTTTCAGATGTGTTGCATTCCAGCTACGTGGGATATCTCGATTGTCGAGGGTTTGGAGCCGATAGGCACCTTTACCCACGACTTCTGAGATACGATAAGGACCTTCCCACTTGGTGGAAAGCTTACATGCATTGAGCTCTTGAGTGCTCTGGAACACTCGTCGGAGGACGTAGTCGCCTTTTTGAAAGATTTAGCTTTGACATTCTTGTTGGAATGTCGCTCGGTCGCTTGCCTCTGCGACGCCATTCTGGTCAATGTTGATCTCTAGGTTCTTCAAGGGCGTCGAGGTTATAACTTAAATCAACCAGGTTGTGGTCGACGGAAGTATGCCTCGAGGTCGGGGGTCGGACCTCGACCGGCAAGACTGATTCGCAACCATAGACCAAAGAGAAAGGAGTTTGTCATGTGGATGTGCGAGGCGTCGTGCGATTTGCCCACCGGACCGAATGGAGTTCTTCGACCCATTTACCCTTTGCAGCTTTAAACTTTTTCTTGATCGAAGCGATAATGGTCTTGTTGCTCGACTCAGCAAGTCCATTTGCCTGGGGATATCTGAGTGTCGAGGTCGTCAGCTTGATATTGCGGTCTTCGCAGAACTGTCGAGTCTTGTTGCTTATGAACTGGGATCCATTGTCGCAGACAATTTCGGATGGAATCCCAAACCTGCATATGATGTTAGTCTGGATAAAAGAGACGACTTCCTTGTCCCGAACTTGGCAAAAGGCAGTTGCTTCTACCCACATAGGAAAATAATCCGTAAGTATGAGAAGAAATACCTTTTGCCCTGGGGAAGGTGGTAGCTTGCCGACAATGTCCATCCCCCATCTCATGAAGGGCCATGGGATCAATGCCGAGTGTAAAGGTTCAGAAGGTTTATGGGACGTACCTGAATGTCGTTGACAAGGGTCACAGTTCTGGACATACCTGATGGCATCTTGTCGTAGTGTCGGCCAAAAGTAGCCTTGTCGGGAGATACGATTGGCCAAACTGCGACCTCCTGAGTGGTTGCCACACTCCCCATCGTCCCTCTCTTGAAGGATGTTCTGAACTTGACTTTTACTGGTGACACATCTCAGGTTTAAGCCTGTCGATGATCGTCGATAGAGTCTACCTCCGATCATGACGTACCTGGATGCCTTGAATCTGATCTTCCGAGCTTCCATCTTGTCTTCTGGGAGTTAATCGTGCATAAGGAAATTTCTGATGTCGCACGAGCAATCATCTTCTTGGTCTTCGATCTGGACGACATCATCATTTTCGATGGACGACGTCGCCAGGTGGATCATGGGAATACTGTCAAACCCAAGACTAGAGCAGACCCAAGGTTTGCTAAAGCGTCGGCTTGAGTATTCTGGTCCCTTGGAATCTGTTCGATAGAAAATGATTTGAACTTTTTGGATTTTTCTTTTGCTACCTTTAGGTACGCTGTCATCTTTGAATCGTTACCTGCGAATTCTCCATTCATTTGGTTCACGACCAGGAGAGAATCGCTTTTGACATGCAACGCGGTTGCCTTTGAGTCGTGGGCCATATTCATTCCCACGATCAGGGCTTCGTACTCAGCTTCATTGTTGGTGGTTTTGAAGTCGAATCGGACGGAATACACCATCTTGCCCCCCTGGGGCGACTTTAAGACGACGCCTAGTCCTGAACCCCTAGTGTTGGATGAACCGTCGACATGCAGAGTCCAGGGCACGCCGTCGTGAGTCGTCACAGTAGACACTTCGAGCTCTGCTTCTTTCTCCAGTTCAGGATTGAAATCAGCGATAAAATCCGCCAAAGCTTGTGACTTAATCGCTATCCTGGGTTTGAAGTCGATGTCCTAACTGCAGATGTATATGCTCCATTTCGCCAAATAACCTGTCAACTCAGGTTTCCTCAAGACAGGCTTAAGAGGAAAGTTAGTCACGACAGTGATAGGATGCGATTCAAAATAGTGTCGCAATTTCTTTGCGGCTGTAACTAGCGACAAAAGCAATTTTTCCATAGAGGAATACCTGGTTTTTGCGTCCAAGAGAGATTTACTTACATAGTAGATCGGTAGTTGTTGCTTTTCATCTTCTCGTGTCAGGACGACACTTACTGCATTAGGACTAACAGCCAAATACAGCTGCAGGACCTCATGATCGTGAGGTTTTGATAACAAAGGTGGCGACGTCAAGTACTCCTTCAGTTTTTGCAGTGCTTGCTCATGATCGTCGGTCCAGTCGAAGCCTTTAGTCTTCCTGAGGACGTTATAAAATAAATGGCATTTATCTGAGGATCGAGAGATAAACCTGTTTAAAGCTGCCACCCTACCAGTGAGCCTCTAGACTTCCTTGAAATTTCTTGGATATTTGATCTCGATAATGGCTTTGATCTGGTCGGGGTTGGCCTTGATTCCTCGACGAGTGACCATATAACCCAAGAATTTCCCAGCACTGACACCAAAGGAACGCTTCGTCGGGTTGAGCTTCATGCTATACTTTCGGAGGATGTCGAACGACTGCCTCAAATGCTCGACGTGGTCGACTGCTTGCTTTGATTTGACAAGCATATCATCGATGTAAACCTCCATCGTGTCGCCAAGATGATCCTTGAACATTTTATTTACCAGGCGCTAGTAGGTAGAACCTGCATTTTTTAAACCAAAGGGCATTACCTTGTAACAATAAATACCTCGATCTGTCATGAATGCAGTCTTTTCTTGGTCCTCTACGTGCATCAGGATCTGATTGTATCCAGAGTAAGCATCCATGAACGTCAATAGTTCATGTCTTGCTGTCGCGTCGAGAATGGCATCGATATGTGGCAACGGGAAAGGGTCCTTTGGAAAAGCTTTGTTGAGATCTATAAAATCGATACAGACCCTCCATTTGCCATTTTTCTTCTATACGACCACGACATTTGCAAGCCAGTCGGGGTACTTTACTTCTCGAATTATCCCTGTCTTGAAGAGGTTGTCGACCTCATCATTTATCACCTTATTCCTTTCAGGAGCAAATTTCAGCCGCTTTTGTTTGACAGGTTTAAATGATGGGTCGACATTGAGCTTGTGGGAAATAACACTGGGGTCTATGCCGACTAGGGATGAGATCGGCGCCGGACCGGTACCGAACCGGGTGGTACCGAAAATATTTGGGAGTAAAAACCGGTACCGAAAACCGAACCGTATGTACCGGTTCGGTACCGGTTCGGTTTCGGTTTTGGGACGGGAAATTCGGGACTAGCACCACTTAGGACCGAATTTTTGTAAAACAAGATGTAATTCCTTTATACATGTTGTTGCTTCAAAGTGTAATAATAATAATAATAATTTCTCAATCAAAAAACTTAACATGATGTAAATTTGGCAAATACACCCAATTCTAATAATAAAAATTAACAATCAAAAGTTCAAAGCCAAGCAAAAGTTCAACAATTTTCGATATTCTTTTACGCTTTTCCTTTTCCATTTTGTTCGTTTATCGCCTCTTCAATCTCTATATATATAAAAAAACAAAGTTAGTTAATATTAACAAATTTCAACCAATCATGAGACAAATAAGGTTAGTATTAATTAACATAATTTTATTACCTTTGGCAATGTCGTCGTCTTTTAATATATCATCAACATCATCTACAATCGACTTCCTCGACTTTCTCACCCAATCTTGAGTGCAAATCAAAGCCTCAACTATGGACGGTGACAAGTTTGTTCTATATGAGTCTAGTACACGACCGCTCGTACTAAACGCCGACTCGGATGCCACTATGGAAATTTGTATTGCCAAAATATCTAACAAAAATAGAATGACGAAAGTTCATAAACAATAATATTGTAAACATATTATCAAAAAAAATGAAAGTAAAATAATTCACCTTTGGCCATCCGAGATACAATTGGGAACCTCATAGCATTTTGTTTCCACCATCTAAGTATGTCAAACCCGGTAGTATAAGAAATCTTTGGGTCATTTAGGTACCTCTTTAACTCGGTTTCAATTGCAACCGAGTTACTTTCTTCCACATGTAGAAACTCCCCCAAAAAGTCATTTCCCCCATCACATGATATCAAATCTTCTTCATTACACGCTTCTTGAGATGCGGAAGTAAGGTCAACCGTGTCAAACCTTTCTTTATATGTTTTAAACAAAACATCCAATCTTGTCTCAATCTCTTGCACCATAGTCACCACCTTCATCTCTAGCACTTCATTTGACATGGATTTGTCCTTTGATATGTTATACATAATCATCTTTCTAAACGCATGTCCAATAAACGATGATTTCATTGTAGGATCCAACATAACGGCAAAATACATAAAGTCATTAAGTTCGTCAAACTTCCCCCAATACTTATCGTATTTTTCTCGCATTGAGTGAACCATTAAACAAAAATCGGGGTTCTCCTCCCACACACGTAAATGTTTGTCCACATCTAGAATTTCTCTAAAAAAAAGATGAGCTAAGGGCTTTGAAGTGGCCGATACAATTTCCGTTTTAATCTTGAATTTCTCTAAAAAATTGACCACTAGTTTGCACATACCAAAATCCGAATGCTCGGGCACTCTATCAAGATCACGAAAATAACTAGCATCTTCAAGTTCAAACATGAAAAATACCTCCCTTAACTCCACGGCAATCTTCAACATCTCAAAGGTGGAATTCCACCTAGTAGGACAATCACCACACAAAAACCTTTTTGATTCAATGTTACAAGCTTCCATGCACTTTTTAAATTTGGCTCTTCTTTGTGTCGAGTGTCTAATATACCTAACCGCCTTTTGCACACAATCAATATAATAAATGTTCTCCTTTAAACCATCTTTCACAATTAGGTTTAGAATATGCGCAAAACACCTAACTTGAAAATGTTTCCCACCATCATACATATTAGGCAACTTTTTTACCAAATACTCTAGCGCCTTATCATTAGTTGATGCATTATCCACCGTCATAGTCATAACATTTTTTATCCCCCAACTATGTATGCAATCTAACAATTCACGACCCACATCATCCCCCCTATGACTATCAATTGGTCTAAAGTTAATAATCCGTTTATGCATCACCCAATCCTCATCTATAAAATGAGCGGTAACAACCATGTAGTTCACCTTTTGGCACGATGATGTCCAAGTATCCGTAGTCAAGTGAACGGTGTTTGTTGGTTTACTTAAATAAGCCAATAACTTATTTCTTTCATCTATGTAATATTTTCCAACATCCTTAGACACTTTGTGACGTGATGGCAAAATAACCCTACCATTTAAAGCATTAGTGTATTCAACAAATGCCTCGTTTTCAACAAATTTAAAAGGCAATTCACCAACAACAAACAAATTTAACAAAGCCTTTTTTATTCTACCCTCATCGTGCTTCCAAGTTTGCACACTACTTTCTCCGCTAGCTTCTTTTCTAAACGATAAGTGACTTTGTTTTTTCATGCAAAACTCGGGATTCTTGTCACAAATAGGATAATGTTTTTTAAGGCTAGAAGTACCGTTTCTTACCGGATCGGCTTTAAGTACCGTGCCACAAAACTTGCACTTTCCGTGTTTTCGTTTTACTCCATCCTCCTCAATAAACAAAACGTCGAAGTATTTCCAACACTCGGCCCTCTCCTTCCCTCCTTTAGCACCATTGTTTGCTCGTTTTCTTTTGCTATTTGATTCGACATTCTCTTGTTTTTCACGCGTCTCATCCGAATCGTTGTTGAGTGCCACATAAGGGGTTTCCTCAACAAATGTATCATCTCCCTAAACAAAAAGAAGTTACAAACCCAAATACAAATAAGAAATCCTCTATTAATTAATCAATTAATAGATTCTAATCCAAAAATTTAATTATAACAAAGACTTCTATTATTATGTAACCAACCATTAATATGTGAATAATATACAAATTCAAATATCTAAAAGCTATTCCACAGAAGTCACAGTTGAAGAAACCAAAATTAAAAAAGTTAATCCATAATTTAATTTAAATAGGGTGTATTTAACAAATGCCCAACTTGATCAATTCTTTTATTGAACAAGTAAATGGCCAACCAAATGTTGTGGACTTTTAAAAGTCAATAACACTAAACCACTCCCAAAGACTTTTAAAAGTAAACACGAACAAGCCTAAATCAACTGTACAAATTCACTATAAAATTTATCAGGGAAAAGTCGAAAAACCTCATCGTCATCATTACATAGTTTTAACTTTTAAGTAGGAATCTAATCTAAAAATTTTATATGCTTTTTTGTTACAGCATGGGGAGCAAGAATGCTTGCTTAACACTGCTTATTGACATTGAGAGAATTATGAGGAAAATCAAATAAAAAGCTTACTTGAGTTTGATCCATGGAGGTGCCGAATCCCGAATCCCGAATGCCGAATCCCGAAAGTCGAATACCGAATCACGAAAGTTTGGCTTGTTTAGGCAAAAATGGAGAAGAGAAATGGTACTTATGGAGAAGAGATATTTTTATTTATGGAGAAAGTTTTGATAGATTAGGAGATGATTTACTTTGATTTGGAAAACATAATCTTTATTAGGAGAAGATAAAGATGATCAAAGAAGTTTAAAAGACACCCAATGTTTCATATACCCGGTTCGGTTTTCGGTATTTTCGGGATTTTCACGGTACCGAATACCGAATACCGAATACCGAATACCGAATTTTCAGATTTTAGGAAACCGAATACCGTACCGAATACACCGGTTCGGTTCGGTACCGGTACGGTACCGGTTCGGTACCGGTTCGGTTCGGGAAATCGGTCCGTTTTGCTCATCCCTAATGCCGACCATGTCTTCGTGCGACCAGGAAAAGCAGTCGGCGTATTCCTGCAAAAAAAGATATCAGTTTGTCTTTAAGGCAGGGATCGAGGGACAAACCTATAAAGACCTTCTGGTCAGGCTTGCTCTGGTCCAGGACGACTTCCTCCAGGCGATAGTCGTCGGCTGTCCCAGGAGCATCTTGGACCTGTAATTGCTAGATGGCCTACTTCTGTGGCTTTAGGGTGGTCTTGTAGCAGTCACGGGCGACTTTCGGCTCGCTTTTGATCTCTTGGACTCCCACGGCGTAGGGAACTTCATGGTCTGATGATACATCGAGGGAACGGCTTTCATATCATGGATCCATGGTCGACCTAAGATGATGTTATAGGCCGACGAGCAATCGATGACGTTGAACTTGGTCTGTTTGTTGATTCCTCTGGCATAGACAGGCAATATGATCTCTCCAAAGGTACTCGTCGCGTCTCCATTGAAACCGACCAAGGTTGTCGAGCGTCGGGTGATTTCCGATCGATCGATTCCCATGGCCTTGATGGTATCAAGGAAGATGACGTTCACTGAACTGCCTCCGTCGACCAAGACTCGTCGGGTCAGACAGTTACCAATCGTGAGTTAAATGATCAACCCGTCATGATGCTTCCGATACAAATCGCCGAGGTCGTCTTGGTCGAATGTGATCTTCATGGCTTCTAACTCCATATCTCCTTTGGGTCTTGATGAGCGAGGGGTAGGTCGATCGTCAGGTGCCTGGCTGGCATGACGTTTGGCTGTGGAATACGTCATACCACATACGTCAGACCCACCAGTGATGCAGTTGACGACCTTTGCATGATCGGGAGTCGGCGGTCGAGCGTCGTTAGCTGGAGTAACGACGTCGTCGATGATATCCTTGAGGTTGCCCTTCGAAACGTGGTATGCTAGCTCCTTTTTGAGAGCTATGCAGTCGTCCGTCGTATGACCGTGTCGGCGTGGAAGTCGCACCACTTTGATTTATCCTTCTTACCGTCATCTTTGTCAGACTTCTTCGGCCACCGGATTGTCGCCTGGACGGTCTTCAGGGCCTCGACCAAGTCCTGAGTAGTCCCTTTGAATCCGTAAAAGGATATCTTTAGGTACTGAGAAAATTTGGTCGCGGTCACGGTCTTGAACTCCGCCTTCGTCTTGAATCGGACGTTCGAGATTTGTCGTGCAGGCTCTGACTTGGATACTGCCTTCGTCTTGAACTCTGGCTTTATTACACTTAGCGACCTCTTGTCGTCAGAATGCTTACGACAAAAGGCAGCGTCGTCTTCCACCCTCATGTAAGCTAGGGTTCTGGCTCAGACGTCTTCGAAATTCTCTGGAGGATACTTGGTCAGCTCGGTGTACAAACCCGAACTGTCGTCTAGACCACGTTTGTAGGCTTCGATCGCGGTCTTGACGTCGTAGTTGCGGTCACTGATCTTTCTGCGTTGAACCTATTGAAATAACTCCGGATAGATTCACCGGTCTTCTGTATGACATAATACAAGTCGCTGGTCTGCTTATCCATCTTGCGACTACTGGCGAACTGCTGGGAGAATTGGTTGACTAACTCAGTGAACGACCCGATGGATTTGGGCTTGAGGTTAATCAACCATTGGAGGGCAGGACCCGTGAGGGTCGCCCCGAAACTCTTGAACATGCAAACTTCTTGAAACTATGGTGAATGAGTCCACACAAAGTCTGAATGAGTACACACAAAGTATGAATGAGACCTCACAACATATGATAACATCTGTTGCCAACATGACAACTTATGTTGAAGAGATCAATAGACAAAGCCAAATTCCTATACCAAGTGAGATTGAAAATTTTGAATGTATTGGTAAGGATGATGACGAGGTCAATACTTTGGAAAATAGTCAAGAGATGGAGAGTTATGAGAAGGAACCTGAGCATTTAAGCAATCTTTCTTCACTTCAAAATAGTGAAGAGGTGCAACACAATGCCAAGATTGTCATTAATCCCTACTTTGAATCTGTGCAGAAAAAACATATTGTTGTGGATGTTGCCGCATTCGTGCAGCAATGCTATGCAGAAAATCTTCAAGTTGTTTCTGAAAAGGGACGTGATGATCAATCCATGGACTCGGGAATCTTCATAAAATCCAGTTCTATTGTTGGTGAGGTGGTGTGGAAAAATCTTTGGGGGATGACCTGTTCCCCCATTTGTTCCATTAAAATCTTGTGCCATAATCAAAGAGAGAAACACGTGATGAGAAACGTGTATAAACATAAGTGGAAAGAAAAACACCAATTTAAGTTGGTGAGTACCATTTGGGCTGAGGAGCATACTGGTATGCTCCAGCAAATTCCACCATGCCACAATAAGTTGTCAACAAGAGATCCAGTTGTTGAAAAAGAAGAACATCTTGCTAAAAGAAGAAAATTCGGATTCTTGTGTCGCAACATTCATTCCAATCACTTGGTTCACAACCCACTCCTAACGAGTAGGGAAGTTCAAATCATTTACTTTGAGTTCCATATCCGTGCAACGAACAATGAAATCAATAGATAATAACAATAGTGTTTATGATTTCAACTGGTCATCCCTATTAGCTTTCAATTGAGAGAGAATTACAATTAGGAGTAGGAAAGCAAAAGAGACAACTAGCCTATTTTCTAAGGAAAGACAAACATTATATATGGCGGGCCCGTGGTTAACAAGCCCACGGCCAGTTCACTAACAAAGCTCAAAATAAAGAATTACAATACAGACCCTTGAACTTTAATACAACAAATATTGACCCTAACAATCTCCCCCTTTGTATTGAAGTTCGAGTTCGCGCCAGTTGTAGACATATCTTTTACGAAGCACAAAGTGTACCTCGAACATTCGGATAGCGTGGCGATAGTCGATGCGTGCTTCAACCACTTCTAAACCGTTTCGTGCAGTTATCTCATTCGAGTTTGGAACATACGAAACCTTCTGATTTTCTGATTCATGATAAATGATTTTGCGAAGAGCATTTTGGACTTTGAAGAGCGTGCCGTCGCAGAATCTGTCTACCTGACTGAAGCGCATAAATTTTTTCTCTTTCTGTTCGTTGATGTAGACTATCCCAAATTCCGGTTGTAGAAGCAGAGCGTTCTCGGAATACATCTTCAACTCAGGAGCATTCATATTCGGCTTTATCAGATTTACCTTCTTTGCCCTGCTCTCGATTGCCATTTGGAAATCCGTGAGATATGACATCATAATAGTACGGACCAGGAATCGACGAACAGTTTCAAGCGCCTTTATGACAGGTAGCGGTCGGATGGTTCTTGTACGAAGGTCTTTCAAAATTGCCAGGAAGTCGAACGGTCGAAGGTGCTGGAAGTCAGCTTCGGAAAATTTCCATTCATTCCCATCTTCACGTCGGACAGTGAATACAGGATAAACGATTTTCATAATGCGGCTTGACTGGATGTTGAGTACCTCTGTGATCTGATGCTTGGTTCTGACTTGGCTAACTAGTAGACACCGCTTCATTGCACTGATGTACCGGTGTTGGTATTCGGGGTTGAGGTTGTAAATGCCAAGGCAAAAGGTCGGCTCGATTGGGCCAAGCTTGTAGACGAACAACTTCTTCATGGATTCCTCCAGGTGAGGAATAAAGATCGGGATCTTCTACCAACGGATTTGTTGCTGTTGCTGTTGTGGGGGGGGGGGAAATCAGAAGCTATCGGTTGCTGAGGAGATGTCGGAATATCGGCAGTTGTGGTCTCGGGTCTTGTTGAAGTTTCAACGGGTTGAGCAGAGTGAACGGGGGTTCCATATAAATTCTGGAGCAAGAACTGATCGTAGTCTACGTTATCATCTTCATCAGTAGGGAAGACCAAATTAACCTGGAGATTTGCGGCACTGGCGACTTTTTCATACCATGCATCTTCGGTCTCCGGGTTGGTCTCGCAGTCTAGATCAATCATATCCAGTATCGGGCTGTCTGATGAGTCAAAATTAACCAGTTCATGTGTTGAACCCTCAGGCTTTTCAACCGTCGGGTCTTCATCGTCTGAAATATCCATATCTATTACCATCTCGGCTAGAGGCAACTCGGCTTCAGGTTCGGCGTCGGTTGTTGTTGCCGCAGTTGCTGGTTCCAGTTGAACCACAGTTGTCGATTCGGTGAGAATAGGGGCGGTCTCGGTAGGTTTTAGTCTTTTCTCCCCCTCACGGTGATTAGTATCATCCTGGTCATCGTGCTTGCACTTTAGACCGCCAGCTTGACTCTTGCAAGTATCTTCGCGTGAACGGACTCTCTCAGACAGCGTTGTCATCGCTTGTTGGAAGTCCTTGAGAGTCGAGTCAATGGTATCCAATCGAGTGGTAATGGACGATGAAGGAGCAGTGACCTGAGATTTCAGAACGGATAGCAGGTCTGCTTCGGTAGAGGCATCGGTTTCAGATTGTTGGAGTTGTTGGGCTAGAAGCATCGTCTTGAGGGTATCCACCGAATATGTAGGCTGAGCATGGGCCGGTGGAGGTGGAGGTGCAGTTTCAGCGTCGACGATCTTCTCTTTTCCTTTGATTAAGCTCTTAATTTTGTTGAGCTCGGCTGCGGCGTGCTGCTCCATTGCCTCGCGGACAGCCTTAAGGGTGCTGTCCAGGGACCCTGGTGACACAAAGTCGGGTAACGTAACACCGGGATCACTTAGATTACCCGTTGAGGCATCTACCGCAGAGGCAGAGCCACCTACATTCACAGTTGGCAGTTTGCTAGCTGTGGTAGGATTTCCGTCCGATCCTCGTGTTCCTCCAGACGGAGACACTACAGACGTTCCGATCTAGTCACGGAGAGTCTCGATATGGTGTTCCTCATCATGTGTCCTAGGCGAAGAATGTTCAATGTCAAATGGCTCTAGACTCGATGGTGCACGAAATGAAGTCGAGACCGAGGGTTGCTGGTCTCTTATTTCAACAACAGTACTCTCCGATTGAGAGACCGATGGAAGTTGTGCTTGATCCCCGTGAGAAACTGAAACATCCGTCTTTTGAGAGACGGATGAGTGGATAAGAGGGTTGTGCAATTGCTCTGATGGGTCCACGGAGGCTTCTTCAATATCCTGTCCCAACAAATGAGACGGGATAGTAGATGTGGCTACCCGGATATCACTCGGTTGGGTTCGCTCAGGAGCCTCGTTATCTTTATGGCTCAATCTTTCCTGGTTCGCTTTCGAACGCAGTTCCCTCCTTCTCACATGATCTAATTCATCACCTAATACTCCCTTGGTTCTATGTCCCTGGGGAGGTCCCTCCGGCGCTGGCTGGACCATGGGATTCCCTAACTCTCGCCTATAAGCAACTACACTCGGTGCAGCGGGATCCGCGTGTGCCAGTAGGGCTTCAGTTGACAAAATTCGGATAATGATGAAGAACCTTTCCGGACCCCTTATATATGGGACAAAGTTTCCGGATGGGACATCCGGATAGATGGGTGTCCGGATACCTGTCCGGATACTTTGGGGATTTTGATAAAAAGATCCCTGTTCTTCCATTTTCAAAAAAACTGGGACAATTTGAATTATTGAAAGAACCTTCTCTCGCTCCCCCTCAAACTGAGCATGGGGATGGTTTGGCTCCCCCTCGAATAGTGCAAACTTGTGCAATGGAGAGTCCGAAAAAAAAACTTTTATACATTTAAAGAAAAACTTGTGTCGCTCCCCCTCAAAATATGAACATAAAAAATGAAATGCTCCCCCTCAGAATGTGCGCGTAGTGTGATATGCACACGGGAGTATCCACACATAAAAAAAAGCTTTTCATCAGTTAAAAAAAATTGTGTGTGACGCTCCCCCTCAACATTAGAATGAACTTACCTTATAGCTGGTCATGCTCCCCCTAAACACATGAGCAGTTTTGAAAGCACATGTATAGACAATCCTCACGTATTCGTAATATTGCTTTTTATAGATCGTGAGCAGCTCCCTCCTTCCGATCATGTGTGTGGAGCATCCAGTGTCTAAGAACTACACATGACCGTCCTGCAAAACAAGATTAGCGGACTTTTGGTTCCCAGATTTTCCTGGGTCCGGGAGGGTTAGATTTGACACCTTTCGGAGGAACTTGCTTTGAAACATTTTGCCTCTTAGGTGTAGGTTTAACCTCAGTAGGAGGAACCCGCTTTGAAGTGGGTTTCCTATCTTGCCTTGGTTTAACCTTTGATTGGGAACCCCGTGGAGTATAGTGTTTCGTTTTGTTTTTACGGGGTTTGCGTTTGGGTGTATGATTATATATGTGATATGACCCAAACCAATCATTATTATTTATGTCATCAAAGTCATTCCAACCACAACTAGAACAACACAAACGATCGTGCGATAATTGGATCAATTGCTGAATGGAGTAAATTTTCATCGGAAAATTAACATCCCTTTTAACAAAATCAGTCCTATGATTCCAAGCACAATCGTTTTTGTTCATTCTAGGGTAAAAAACAGTGTTAAATGACTTCGACGCTTCTTTCTCAATAGATTCCCTAGCTGGCCTCTTTGGTTTATCTTGTTTAGGGTGGTCGGTTTTATCTGAACCCACATTGACAACATGGTCAGTGACTTTTGAAGAAACGGGATTTTTGATAGGCAATCGCTCGGTCTTTTGCCTCGGCTGTGATTGGTTTTGAGAAACAGGTTTAGATTTGGAAATCTTAATCACAGCTGGGGCCTTTGTATTAGAACATGCACCCTTTAGAAAATTGACCGGTCGATTGACTACTGGTGATAAAAAAAATCAGTATGACACGGAAGAGGTTTGGCGAAGGGGAACGACTCAAACTCTCCATCAGAATTGCCTTCGGAGTTCATATATTCTGAAAAATGGACATCCGGAATTACTGGACTTGGATCAGTCGGGGAAGGCAAGTAACACTTTGTGCTTGTGTGCTTTGGGGAATTTGGTGCGGAAGCTAAGAAAAAATCAGAGTTCAAATTCCTTAAAACACTCTCGTCTTGAGAATCTTTACCGTCTTGTGTAGTAGAAATCTTGCCTATGAAAGCTTTGCACGAAGACGTATCAGATGAACTTGAGGAATGTCCGGGTGAATTCTGCTTTTCAGATTAGAGTTGGTCAATCTGCTCTTGGAGCCGACCATTTCTCCTATGCTCCTTCATCGCATCTGTTGCCAAGGCAACCAGTTTTGATGTAAGCTTATTGATTTCACCCGAAGGATTTCCTGTCCTTCATCAGACACAACTTCGATTTTGACCGGTTGTAGATTCTCAAGTTTCTCAATTAACGCTTGCTTTTCCATTTGAAAAACTGACCTTTCTTTCTCGAGTGACTCCTCCAACTCGACTATCTTTGCTTCCAAGATGAGAGGGGGAACATAGAGCTTGTACTCGTCCGTCTCAGTCTTGGTTGCGGTTGCTTGGACCTCATCCTTTTTGGAGGAATCCTTGGGCTTTGCAACCTTGTAGCAGTCGAAGTAGTCATTCGAGAGATACTTCTTGTTCTTTTGATAAGAATAATTTAAAGGTTCATAACAAAATGGAAGTTGTATTTCTCGTTTGTGTGCTCGCTTATATTCCTCGGTTTCCTCTTCCTTTTCAGGTTCAAAAGGACCAGTCCATTTAATAGCATATTCCGGGTATTTCTTATCTAAACCAAGACACCCAAAGTCATACAGAGTAGGTGTTTTGTAGATTCCCTTTTTCAGATAATGAGGGTTATCGTATCCGATTCCCCATTCTTTGTTAAAGTACGTGAACTCTTTGGGTTTATTCATAAAGATGGTTTGATCGGTTTGACCTCTTTTGTGGAGTTTTGTTTCAAGATCGGTGATTTTATTAACAAACTCCTTGTGCTGAACTTGAAGAGCAGAACATTGATAAACAATTTCTGCTTTCTCATTCAGACACTTATCAAACTGAGACTGAAGTTCAGATAACTTGGCCATTAAGTCCTTAGGTGCTAATGAGAGATTTTTGCATTTGTCTTTTAGATTAGCATTTTCAAACTTATATTTTTCTGTTATTCTCGTTTGAACATCTAGCTTTTCGGTTAGAGATCTAATCTCAAGCTTTTGTTCTTTAGAGGTGGCCTTAAAGGAATCTACCCGTGTAGTAAGTGATTGCACTTGATTAAAGATATCTTGTTGGTTAGATTCACATACCTGACTTGTCTTTTCCTTTGACTGAGGTGAATAAGACATCTTATGTTGCACTGGAGTGATCGTCAGACGAATTGATTGATTCAAAGTGTAAACCTAACGCAAGGCACTAAGAGTGGAGTCCTAACGCAGGTTCTACGACTGATATGAACTAGGAATGAGCTTACTGGATAGGAATCCAAATAATAGTCTGATCTGGAAGTGTCCGGATTAGATTAAATGAAAACAGTTCAAATAAATGGCATTTATCTGAGGATCGAGAGATAAACCTGTTTAAAGCTGCCACCCCTCAACATTAGAATGAACTTACCTGATAGCTGGTCATGCTCCCCCTAAACACATGAGCAGTTTTGAAAGCACATGTATAGACAATCCTCACGTATTCGTAATATTGCTTTTTATAGATCGTGAGCAGCTCCCTCCTTCCGATCATGTGTGTGGAGCATCCAGTGTCTAAGAACTACACATGACCGTCCTGCAAAACAAGATTAGCGGACTTTTGGTTCCCAGATTTTCCTGGGTCCGAGAGGGTTAGATTTGACACCTTTCGGAGGAACTTGCTTTGAAACATTTTGCCTCTTAGGTGTAGGTTTAACCTCAGTAGGAGGAACCCGCTTTGAAGTGGGTTTCCTATCTTGCCTTGGTTTAACCTTTGATTGGGAACCCCGTGGAGTATAGTGTTTCGTTTTGTTTTTACGGGGTTTGCGTTTGGGTGTATGATTATATATGTGATATGACCCAAACCAATCATTATTATTTATGTCATCAAAGTCATTCCAACCACAACTAGAACAACACAAACGATCGTGCGATAATTGGATCAATTGCTGAATGAAGTAAATTTTCATCGGAAAATTAACATCCCTTTTAACAAAATCAGTCCTATGATTCCAAGCACAATCGTTTTTGTTCATTCTAGGGTAAAAAACAGTGTTAAATGACTTCGACGCTTCTTTCTCAATAGATTCCCTAGCTGGCCTCTTTGGTTTATCTTGTTTAGGGTGGTCGGTTTTATCTGAACCCACATTGACAACATGGTCAGTGACTTTTGAAGAAACGGGATTTTTGATAGGCAATCGCTCGGTCTTTTGCCTCGGCTGTGATTGGTTTTGAGAAACAGGTTTAGATTTGGAAATCTTAATCACAGCTGGGGCCTTTGTATTAGAACATGCACCCTTTAGAAAATTGACCGGTCGATTGACTACTGGTGATAAAAAAAAATCAGTATGACACGGAAGAGGTTTGGCGAAGGGGAACGACTCAAACTCTCCATCAGAATTGCCTTCGGAGTTCATATATTCTGAAAAATGGACATCCGGAATTACTGGACTTGGATCAGTCGGGGAAGGCAAGTAACACTTTGTGCTTGTGTGCTTTGGGGAATTTGGTGCGGAAGCTAAGAAAAAATCAGAGTTCAAATTCCTTAAAACACTCTCGTCTTGAGAATCTTTACCGTCTTGTGTAGTAGAAATCTTGCCTATGAAAGCTTTGCACGAAGACGTATCAGATGAACTTGAGGAAAGTCCGGGTGAATTCTGCTTTTCAGATTAGAGTTGGTCAATCTGCTCTTGGAGCAGACCATTTCTCCTATGCTCCTTCATCGCATCTGTTGCCAAGGCAACCAGTTTTGATGTGAGCTTATTGATTTCAACTGAAGGATTTCCTGTCCTTCATCAGACACAACTTCGATTTTGACCGGTTGTAGATTCTCAAGTTTCTCAATTAACGCTTGCTTTTCCATTTGAAAAACTGACCTTTCTTTCTCGAGTGACTCCTCCAACTCGACTATCTTTGCTTCCAAGATGAGAGGGGGAACATAGAGCTTGTACTCGTCCGTCTCAGTCTTGGTTGCGGTTGCTTGGACCTCATCCTTTTTGGAGGAATCCTTGGGCTTTGCAACCTTGTAGCAGTCGAAGTAGTCATTCGAGAGATACTTCTTGTTCTTTTGATAAGAATAATTTAAAGGTTCATAACAAAATGGAAGTTGTATTTCTCGTTTGTGTGCTCGCTTATATTCCTCGGTTTCCCCTTCCTTTTCAGGTTCAAAAGGACCAGTCCATTTAATAGCATATTCCGGGTATTTCTTATCTAAACCAAGACACCCAAAGTCATACAGAGTAGGTGTTTTGTAGATTCCCTTTTTCAGATAATGAGGGTTATCGTATCCGATTCCCCATTCTTTGTTAAAGTACGTGAACTCTTTGGGTTTATTCATAAAGATGGTTTGATCGGTTTGACCTCTTTTGTGGAGTTTTGTTTCAAGATCGGTGATTTTATTAACAAACTCCTTGTGCTGAACTTGAAGAGCAGAACATTGATAAACAATTTCTGCTTTCTCATTCAGACACTTATCAAACTGAGACTGAAGTTCAAATAACTTGGCCATTAAGTCCTTAGGTGCTAATGAGAGATTTTTGCATTTGTCTTTTAGATTAGCATTTTCAAACTTATATTTTTCTGTTATTCTCGTTTGAACATCTACCTTTTCGGTTAGAGATCTAATCTCAAGCTTTTGTTCTTTAGAGGTGGCCTTAAAGGAATCTACCCGTGCAGTAAGTGATTGCACTTGATTAAAGATATCTTGTTGGTTAGATTCACATACCTGACTTGTCTTTTCCTTTGACTGAGGTGAATAAGACATCTTATGTTGCACTGGAGTGATCGTCAGACGAATTGATTGATTCAAAGTGTAAACCTAACGCAAGGCACTAAGAGTGGAGTCCTAACGCAGGTTCTACGACTGATATGAACTAGGAATGAGCTTACTGGATAGGAATCCAAATAATAGTCTGATCTGGAAGTGTCCGGATTAGATTAAATGAAAACAGTTCAAATATCACAAAAGTTTCCGGATAGGAGGAAGAGTCCGGACAGCCTTAGGTTTCCGGATAACAAGGGTTACCGGATGACAAAAGTGTCCGAATAGAAAACATAATCACAATACTTACCAGGTGAATGAAGTTTCCAGATAGAATACTTACCGGATGAAATACTTACCGGATAGGCTGAGATTTCGGATGGAATTGATTACCGAAAACCTTGAGTTATCCGGATAAAATGCTTTACCGGAAACTTTGGGTTTCCGGAACAAATTACCCGGAAAGATTAGAGTTTAATAGACTTACCCAGAAAGATTTGACGTACCCGGAAAGATGTAACACAATTGTCCGGAAACTCTGAAAGTGTCCGGAAAGTGCGACTGGTTTTATCCGGGAACTGCGGCTGCCTTTTCCAAATCGATTGAGAATCGACTACGGTTGCTCAAAAATGTTCCTGAAAGATTAGGAACACTACCAAACACAAAAATAACACTACCCAACTCGATTTTGAAGCAAAAACCACAAGTTTTGATGGTAAAAATTCGATTTTTAGTGAAGAACACAACCAAAACTTTTGAACTTTGATTTGCTTAAAAGACACTCAAATGATCGAATTAGATTATGAAAAATTGCAGAATCACTCAAAACAATGATGCTAACAATAATCAATGAACGAAATTGAGCAATTTTACCAGAATCAAAAACTTGATGTGCAATCAAGAACACAGACGTGAAAAACTAGAAAACATACTAGAATTCAATGTGAGCACTTTGAATCAGTTTAGTCCGTCTGCTCTGATACCAATTTTGAGTTCCAGATCCGTGCAACGAACAATGAAATCAACAGATAATAACAATAGTGTTTATGATTTCAACTGGTCATCCCTATTAGCTTTCAATTGAGAGAGAATTACAATTAGGAGTAGGAAAGCAAAAGAGACAACTAGCCTATTTTCTAAGGCAAGACAAACATTATATATGGCGGGCCCGTGGTTAACAAGCCCATGGCCCGTTCACTAACAAAGCTCAAAATAAAGAATTACAATACAGACCCTTGAACTTTAATACAACAAATATTGACCCTAACATTTACCTTATTCTCCATGTTTTGTTTTATTTTGTGTCCGGGATAGTTTTACAATTTTTAGGTTACTTTTCTTTTTGCAAGATTACACATAAAGTCATACCTTGTTTTTTGTTCATAGTCCTAATAACTTTCTTTTTCATGCCATTTACCTAAGTTGTGTGTTCTTGTTAGAACTAGCAAATTTCTTCTTGGGACACAACTTGACTCACACACCCTATATACATTTAGAGAATGATCTAGGCCATCTTTTCAATTTCCAATAGCCACTTGTAGCCTTTATACACCTATGAACTTCAATGTTACAATGAGGACATTGTAAAAGATAAATTTGAGGGTGGGAAGGTTACACCTTAAAGCATGAAAAGATCACTCAAAAGAGCAAAGCTCTAATATGATAAATATTGTGCAAATATACCAAAAATGTCCCATAGGGGCAAGGTATAGAAAAGTCAACAAGAAAAGAGCACAAAGTGCCAAAATTTGAAAATTTTTGTGGTGAGAAAAGAAATGCCAAAGAGTGACCCTAAAAAGCCCTATTGATTCTAAATGTAGGATGTATTGAGTCTAACAAAAAGATTGGTGCTAGCTTATGATCCACACACACACTTAGGCTTTAAATGAATGATAAAAGATTTATGAAAGGTTATGAATTCCATGGGGTATGTTCTACATTGTGTGGGCACCTAATGCTATGATCTTTCAAGAAACTTCAAAAAATTGAGTCATTTTCTTTTTAGGTCTTTTAGTTGTTTGGGGACAAACAACACTTTAAATTTGAGGGTGTGATATGCATTATTTATTTAATGCATATTGTGTCTTTTTCTTATCTTTTTAGTTAGAATATTTTATTTATCCCAACATTTGAGTCATTTTTGTTTACTTCTTTTTACATGTTGTTTCATGGAGCTAAGTTTGTGATTTACCTGTCTTTTACTGATCTAGGAATGATAAATGTGAATTTAATTATAGTGCAGCCCCTGCCCAATGCTACAGCATTGGAGTCTGGAATGTTGGAATGAAGAATTGATGTTGAGAAGACTTTTGTAGCTGACTTCTTGTACCATGATCCAGCCATGTTCTAGAAGAACTGAACTCAATGCTTGATTTCTTTTGTAAACTCTAAAAAGATTTAACTTTTAAGGCATGGGTTGTAATATTATATGTACCTTGTTGAATAGTATAAGTTAGGCATGTTTACTGTTAATGCCAAAAATCGTCCAGAAGGATAACTTAAGGTTGATTGTGAAGCTTAACAACTAAAGAAGGGAATCGTTCGACAAGACGGTGCGTTAAAGACAGAAAATGTAAAAGAGACAAGGATTTGGTGACGCGGGAAAAACCTCAACGAGGAAAAAACCCGCGGACGACTATGGGAGCCGTCGCTGCACTATGATCGCCAAACAGGGGCGATGTCCTTTGTTACTGGTGTCGATCGTACAGAGATTACAATACAAATGAAAGGAAATACTTTAAATGTAAAGTAACAAGTGTTTTGAATGTAAAAACAGCGTGCGTCGTGTGTAAAAATGAAGTGTCGTGCGTGAATGTCGTGCGTCGAGAGCGATTCTTCGAGAGAGAGTTCTTTGTTTTGTGTGTTCTTGAGTACGCAGTTTGTAATTCGGAGTTCGATGATGTTCCAATGATGACTTTGCCTTTGAATTTATAGTCTTCGAATGCATTTACTGAGTCCATGAATTCCTTCTGTAACGATCGCAACAGTCTTCGCAGTTTAATGTTCATAACTGCTTTGTCGGTTTCGTCTGTTGGCCATAAATGTCGTTTGACCTGCATTAAATGAGGAAAACATAACAGAAGAATCATACGTTAGTTGGTCGAGGTCGGGAGGTACGTTCGACTTCGGCCTTGGTCAGAGGACAAAAATGTTTACGTTTTGACTTTGACATGAGAAAAGTGTAATAAATGTTCTTAGTGCTTTGGTCGTGGTCGAGACTGGTGAAATTTTGCCCAAACAGTTTGCCCTCAAAATTTGAAAAAGTGGAGTGGCAAATTTAAATTTCAAATGTTTTTAAAATTTTGCTAGTCGGACGTCTAGGGTCGTGACATGTGTCAAAAAAGTCTTTTCGGTTGCTTTGGAACTGGATCGGTCCAATTGTAACTAAAGAAGAAGTCGAAAAGGTGATAAGGTCGTGACGTCATGCTGACGTCCGATATTGTACAACAGCTGTAAATGCCAGGTGTCGACGATCTGTTGAGCTTTCGAAAAGGCGGGGACACGTGTCGAATATCGAGAGGCTCGACCTAACACAGCTATTTGCATAAATAGAGACCTTCAACGGATCTTTTCCTTTTACGATTTCGCAGAAATTTCAAGAGAGATTTTCCCTGATTTCTTGCTATTCTTCGTCGAATCTTTTCAAAACCTACAAGAATCTTCGACCGAGTTAGAGATTTCGAGGTTTAGAACGCCTATATAAGGTACGACTTTCCAATCTTTGTATGCGTCGTACGTCAATCGCTAGGAAACCTAGGAAGAACTGGGATATCTAGGGTTTTTCAGAGCGTCAAGTTTTGTTAACTGGTTTATCGATGTCGACGGAGCCTAGGAGTACCATCCAGGATCAGGATGCTCTAGATGACTTTAGGGTTTTAGCAAAAATCCCTGCAGGGATTACATTGATTAGAGCAGGTCAGACTCGACCTGATGTATGTCCGGATAGGTTCGTGGTCATTTACGAATACCCCCTTTAGAATAGGTTTTGAATGGCCTTACTCGCCTTTGGCCAAGGCTTTTATGACTGAATTCGACCTAGCACCAGCCCAATTAATGCCACAATTCTGGAGGGTAATCCAGGTGAATGAGCGCCTTACGAAAAAATGGGAATCACCGATGAACGTACGCGACCTCCTCTTGGCTTACCAAGTCAAGAAGGAAAAATGTCACCGCTATAGCCTGTTCTCCAGGTATAAGGGCGATCGTACCTTGGTCTTAAATACCACTGTAAATGATCGTAAGTGGAAGACTAGGTACGCTTTTGTGCGTAAGTCAACCCTTGACTCTGAGAGTGGCTGGATTAGGGTTGGCTCGAATACGTCGGGTGAGTTATTCTTGTCGTATGTCTTTCATATTATTTGACTGATTTCTAACCTGCTTTGTATGTATTGGCAGATATAAAATTTGAAGACGTGAAGCCCTACGCTAACTCTCGAGTGAAAATTGTCGCGTTCTTGGAGTTCAGCATTGTCGAGAGATCTTTTCTTACGCGACCATCAGTGGACGAGGACGACGAATACTTGGTGTTCTTAGGGGAGAACTTGGGAGAAAAAGACGAGGGGGAAGAAGAGGAAGAAGAAGAAGAAGAAGAGAAAGAAGAAGATTCGAGAGGAGAAGAAGAAGAGATGACCGGTAAGTGTACCTTCTTATCCCCTTCTGCTCGATTCTGATCTTTTGCTCTTTCGTTCACCTTGTAATGCTTCTTCTTATGCGTCTTCAGGAGAATCGCAGACGAAGGTGTCGACCATCTCTGCTAAGAGAGCGGCGCAACTTGAGCTTGCCCGTAAAGGCAGTGAAAGGAGACAGAAGACCTCGACTACTGAGTCGGGGGTCTTACCAAAGACGAGGATGACGGTTCCAAGGAAACCGCCTTCGAAGGTTGATGACTCGTCGAGAGTCGTTACGCCTGAGAAGGCGAAGGTCGCATCGCCTATGAAGACGAGGACGCCTGCGATTGATGCGACACCAGTTAGTTCTGCGCCACCGGCGAAAACGGCGAAGTCCCCCACTACCACGTCGATCCCTTCGCCGGCCGACAAGGGCAAGGAGCATGCGACGGGAGGGGCTAAAGTCACGGAGGTTAACTTTACGTTGTCTTCGGACTTTATGGTCGATGACGTCCTGTCCGGGACGGATTTGTTTCCTCATCTGGGGAAATATTTGCTCCCTTCTTTCAGAGAGCGTTTCAAGGGATTCCCAATCATGGAGACGGGATCCCATGTTGCCGGTCTGGTGTTCCTTGTAAGTTTTTCTTTCAAAACTTTAGGTTTCGATGTTTTCTTAGCTTTTGTCGTATGTTTACTGACATGTTTCTTTCTGTTGTACAGACACTCCAATCTTCTCTTGCCTTGCGTGCAGAGACAGAGAATATCAAGGATCTGGTGTCTTGCGCCCACGAGAGGGGGAACGCGGCGTTGGCCAGGGCGAACGTCGTTGTAGAGCGTGAAGAGGCCATGTCCAAACAGCTTGACGAGGCCAAAAAAGAATTGGAGGTTGTCGGTCATGCGAAGGACGATGCAAACCGTCGTCTAAAGCAGTCTTTGTCCATGATCGACAGTCAAAGGGAGGAGCTGAACAAGATGAGGGGGTCCTTGGTAGCGAAGGAGAGGGAAGTCGAGGATTCCAAGGCCAAGGTGGTCAGTTTGGAGATGGAGGTGGGAAAGCTAAAAGACGAGGCCACGTCCACCTTTGCTCTGGCTCAACTGACTGCTCGTGCTGCCATAATGAGGCAGCACTTGTCGGGAAAGAACCCTCTGCCCAGGCGTCGGTCGAGCTTGACTATTTCTTGCAAGAGGTCGGGTCTGCAAGAGATCTCGATTCTGACGACGAGAAGGAAGTCGAAGAGGAAGAGGTGGACGAAGGCTTAGTGGTCGAGGCCTCGGGTAAAGACACGACCGATGCTCCTCCCCAACCTTAACATTAATCTTAAGAGCCACATTCTCAAAATACTGCGGACTCATCTTCATGACGCCTTGTGATTCACAGTACCTCGATTTAAGAAAGATTTTATTTTCGTAGTCGTCTTTTTTGTTCGACCGCTGGAGGTCAAGTTATTCAGATGTAATTGTATATTTCGTGAATGGAATCTTTTCTTTTGTCGAACGTACTATTTTGATTGATGCAAATAGATATGATATTAGTTACGAAACTTGTTAACAACAAACAGGGGATCGTGCGACTTAGGCATCCATTGTAAAACAACCAAAACATAAGATGTACGTTTAAACATAAGCACATGTGATCAATTCATTCAGAACACGAAATTTTTTCTAAGTTAAGAAGCTTAGATCATGGGATCGTTAGACCTGGACAATCATGTGCGACGAAACTTAAGTCGTATGTCATTGAATATTTATACCATGCGACCTTGCGAGATTAAAGTCATATCGTAGACTTAATGATCTTAGTTCATGTGATATGTGATAAAACAACGTCGTAGGCTTGGTCGTTGGCTAGCCAACGACTCTCCGATGCTCAAGTCAGTAATCGTTGTGATAAAAAATCATGTGAGAAAAGGAAAAAGACTCAAAAGAATACTTTTTCAAATGTATCGCATTCCAGCTACGTGGGATATCTTGATTATCGAGGGTTTGGAGTCGATAGGAACCTTTACCCATGACTTCTGAGATGCGATAAGGACCTTCCCATTTAGTGGAAAGTTTACCGGCATTAAGCTCCTGAGTGTTTTGGAACACTCGTCGGAGGACGTAGTCGCCTACTTGAAAGATTTTAATACTAACATTTTTGTTGAAGTATCGCTCGACCACTTGCTTTTGTGATGCCATCTTGATTAACGCTGATTCCCTGAGTTCTTCGAGGGCATCGAGGTCATAGCTTAGATCAACCAGATTATGGTCGACGGAAGTATGCCTTGAGGTTGGGAGTTGAGCTTCGACCGGCAAAACTGCTTCACAGCCATAGACCAAAGAGAAAGGAGTTTGTCCTGTGGACGTACGAGGCGTCGTGCGATTCGCCCACAGGACTGAAGGAAGTTCTTCGACCCACTTTCCTTTTGCGGCTTGCAACCTTTTCTTGATTGAAGCGATGATGGTCTTATTGCTCGATTCAGCAAGTCCATTTGCTTGGGGATATCTGGGCGTTGAGGTCGTTAACTTGATGCTGCGATCCTCACAGAACTGTCGAGTCCTATCGCTTATGAATTGGGATCCATTGTCGCATACAATTTCGGATGGAATCCCAAATCTGCATATAATGTTAGTCTGGATAAAAGACACGACTTCCTTGTCCCGAACTTGGGAAAAGACAGCCGCTCTACCCATTTGGAGAAGTAATCCATAAGTACGAGGAGAAACACTTTTTGCCCAGGGGCAGGTGGTAACTTGCCGACAATATCCATACCCCACCTTATGAAGGGCCATGGGATCAGTGTTGAATGCAAGGGTTCAGATGGCTTATGAGACGTACCTGAATGTCTTTGACAAGGATCACAGTTCTTGACGTACCTAACGGCGTCTTGTCGTAGCGTCGGCCAAAAGTAGCCTTGCCGAGAGATACGATTAGCTAGACTGCGACCTCCGAAGTGATTGCCACACTCCCCGTCATGCTTTTCTTGGAAGATCTTTTGAACTTGATTCTTATTCACGACGCATCTCAGGTTCAGCCTGTCGATGATCGTCGATAGAGTTTATCACCGATCATGACATACCGGGATGCCTTGAATCTGATCTTTCGAGCTTCCATCTTGTCTTCCGGGAGTTGGTCGTGCACAAGAAAATTTCGAATGTCGCACGACCAATCATCCTCTTGCTCTTCGATCTGGACGACATCATCATTTTCGATGGATGATGTCGCTAGGTGGATCAGGGGAATACTGTCGAATACAGGTTCGACTAGAGCGGATCCAAGGTTTGCTAGAGCATCGGCCTGAGTATTCTGATCCCTTAGGATCTGCTCAATAGAAAAAGGTTTGAATTTTTCTGGTTTTTCTTTTGCTACCTTCAGGTACGATGTCATTTTTGAATCCTTAGCTGCGAATTCTCCATTCATCTGGTTTACGACCAAAAGAGAATCGCTCCTAACATGCAGCGAAGTTGCCCCCGAGTCGTAGGCCATATCCATTCCCACGATTAGGGCTTCGTACTCAGTTTCGTTGTTGGTGGATTTGAAATCGCATCGTACGGAGTACGCCATCTTGCCCCCCTGTGGCGACTTTAAGACGATGCCAAGTCCTGAACCCCTAACATTGGATGACCCATCGACGTGTAGAGTCCAAGGCGTGTCGTCGTGAGTCGCCACAGTAGACACTTCGAGCTCTGTTTTTTTCTCCAATTCGGGACTAAAGTCGGCGATGAAATCAGCTAGAGTTTGCGACTTGGTCGCTGTCCTGGGTTTGAAATCGATGTCGTAGCTGCTGAGATATACACTCCATTTCGCTAATCGACCTGTCAACTCAGGTTTTCTTAAGACAGGCTTAAGGGGGTAATTAGTAACGACAGTAATCGGGTGTGATTCGAAGTAATGTCGCAATTTCTTTGCGGCTGTAACAAGCGACAAGAGTAGTTTTTCCATTGAGGAATACCTGGTTTCGGCGTCTAGAAGGGACTTACTTACATAGTAGATCGGCAATTGTTGCTTTTCATCTTCTCGCGTCAAGACGGCACTTACCGCATTTGGACTGACAGCTAGATATAGTTGCAAGGTCTCGTGATCGCGAAGCTTTGATAATAAGGGTGGCGACGCCATGTACTCTTTTAATTTCTGCAATGCTTCCTCATGATCGTCGGTCCAATCGAAGCCTTTGTTTTTTCTGAGGACATTGTAAAATAAGTGACATCTATCCGATGATCGAGAGATAAATCTATTCAGGCTGCCACTCGACCAGTGAGCTTTTGGACTTCCTTGAAATTCCTCGGAGATTTGATTTCGACAATGGCTTTGATTTGGTCAGGATTGGCTTCGATTCCGCGACGAGTGACCATATAGCCCAAGAACTTTCCAGGGCTGACACTGAAGGAGCATTTCGTTGGGTTGAGCTTCATGCTATATTTTTGGAGGGTATCGAATGACCGCCTTAAATGGTCGACGTGGTCGACTGCTTGCTTCGACTTGACGAGCATGTCGTCGATGTAGACTTCCATGGTGTCGCCGAGGTGATCTTTGAACATTTTATTCACCAGACGTTGATAGGTAGAACCTACATTTTTTAGTCCGAAAGGCATAACCTTATAACAATAAATACCTCGATCTGTTATGAACGCAGTTTTCTCCTGGTCCTCGACGTGCATCAGGATCTGATTGTATCCAGAATATGCATCCATGAACGTTAATAGTTCATGCCCAGCTGTCGCGTCGACCATGGCATCGATATGTGGCAATGGGAAAGGGTCTTTAGGACAGGCTTTGTTGAGATCCGTAAAATCGATACAGACCCTCCATTTGCCATTTTTCTTCGCCACGACCACGACATTAGCAAGCCAATCGGGGTACTTTACTTCTTGAATTTTCCCTGTCTTGAGGAGGTTGTCGACCTCGTCATTTATTACCTTATTCCTCTCAGGAGCGAATTTTCGCCGCTTCTGCTTGATCGACTTGAATGACGGGTCGACATTGAGCTTATGAGAAATGACATCAGGATCGATACCGACCATGTCTTCATGCGACCAGGCAAAACAATCGGCGTACTCATGCAAGAAAGATATTAGCTTATCTTTGATGCAGGGATCGAGGGATGATCCTATAAAGACTTTTTGATTAGGCTTGTTCTGATCTAGGATGATTTCCTCCAGGCCATATTCATCAACCATTCCAGGAATATCTTGTGCATTTGAAAGCTCTTCCTGCCCACGGGCGATTACATGCTCCTGGTTTCCATTACTTGCCATTCTCCTGAAACAGAGAAAAGAGGAAACTACAAGAAACTGTTAGTAAAACGCACGTTTGTCGAAGATTTTCTCTAGATGGGGCCCCACGGTGGGCGCCAAACTGTTAATGCCAAAAATCGTCCAGAAGGATAACTTAAGGTTGATTGTGGAGCTTAACAACTAAAGAAGGGAATCGTTCGACAAGACGGTGCGTTAAAGACAGAAAATGTAAAAGAGACAAGGATTTTGGTGACGCGGGAAAAACCTCAACGAGGAAAAAACTCGCGGACGACTATAGGAGCCGTCGCTGCACTATGATCGCCAAACAGGGGCGATGTCCTTTGTTACTGGTGTCGATCGTACAGAGATTACAATACAAATGAAAGGAAATACTTTAAATGTAAAGTAACAAGTGTTTTGAATGTAAAAACAGCGTGCGTCGTGTGTAAAAATGAAGTGTCGTAAGTGAATGTCGTGCGTCGAGAGCGATTCTTCGAGAGAGAGTTCTTTGTTTTGTGTGTTCTTGAGTACGCAGTGTGTAATTTGGAGTTCGGTGATATTCCAATGATGACTTTGCCTTTGTATTTATAGTCTTCGAAAGCATTTACTGAGTCCATGAATTCTTCCTATAACGGTCGCAACGGTCTTCGCATTTTAATGCTCACAACTGCTTTGTCGGTTTCGTATGTTGGCCATAAATGTCGTTTGACCTGCATTAAATGAGGAAAACGTAACAGAAGAATCATACGTTAGTTGGTCGAGGTCGTGTGTTTCTACACGACGGTCGAGGTCGGGAGGTACGTTCGACTTCGGCCTTGGTCAGAGGACAAAAATGTTTATGTTTTGACTTTGACATGAGAAAAGTGTAATAAATGTTCTTAGTGCTTTGGTCGTGGTCGAGACTGGTGAAATTTTGCCCAAACATTTACCTTCTCTCCTCTTAGTATAAATAGGAGAGGTTTGTGTTAATTTTCAGTAGACAATTTTGTGAATCAGTTCTCACAGCTGGTTTGCAGGTCTCATCTTTAATTTATGCATTTCTACTTTATGTTCTTCATCTTGTTCATGTTCTTCATATCATCTATGAGTTGCTGCAGCATTGGTACAGCATTGCTGCAATAACTTATAGTCTTTTAATTCTTGTACTTTACATTCAAGTCATTTATATTTCTGTCTTTAATTTATGTATTTCATTTCAGTAATTTATATTTCTTGTCATTTACATTCAAGTATAAGTAGCTAAGTTTAACAGCTTAGGTGTGAGATTAAAGGGTGAGGTTTTAAACATAATGAAAAGTGGGCATCGTTTCTCAATAATGATGTTCATCATTTCATGTTAAGTTTTATAAAAGATCAAGTTACTTCAGGACGGTTGATCACTTTGAAAGTGTTAAAGTACCATGGTCTCAGAGATGAGTCATTGATATGCACGTCAGTTCGAATGACAAAGAAAGTAAGCTTGAGAGAGCTATTGACAAAGAGATTTGTCACCTCTGTTCTTTCTGGTTGATTTTGCCCGATAAGTTGATCATCTGTTTTGATGGTAACAGTGTGGAGTGCGAGTCAGAGATGACCCACTTAGAACACGTCAACTTAACTGATATGGGAATCCGCTCGAGAGAGTGATTTTTAACAAAGAGATTTGTTTATCCATATAGTTGGAAGGCTTCATTTTGCTATTGATAGTCCTGACACAACACCAGAGATGGGTTGATTGAAAGCTAGATCAGTAGTGAATTGTTGAAAACCCGAGAGGGCGTCCTGAAAAGTAGATGGTGAACTTAATTGTTAAGAGACAAATGATGTAGCATTGCCACAACATTGGTCTGCTGGAATTTATGTTTAGACTTCACCCCAATATTTTACACCCTTGCTATCCTCTATTAATTTTGTCATATAATCAGTGATAACTCCAAACCCAAAAAATATTTTCTTCGAATTGATCCTTGGAAATCATCTCTTTTACTAGACTTTTATTACGCTTTTACTCCAATCTCTGTGGGACGATACTTGGTTCTTACCATTTTATTACTTGAAAGACGACATTAGATCTCGATGTATACTTGCGTTGAGGTTTAATTAGCACACGTCTATCGGTGTATTCAAAGCACTGTTAAGTTTTTGGCGCCGTTGTCGGGGATTGGCACGCTAAAAGTCTATAAAAGTATTTTAAAATATTTGATTTTTCTACCACCTTTGTTGCTTGTCATACGTCTCCGTGTGTGCAAAAGTAATAAATCTTTGAGTTTATCTTTATGTGAATATGGATTCTATGGGATATTCGTTTGGGTCATATGAAACTGTTTTCTGTGACTTCTGTGGTGGAAATCATTTCACATATTATTGCCCTTCGAACCCTGATTCCCATAATTTCATGGGAGATAGTAATTGGGATAGCTCACATTTCAATGGTTATACTCAATCATGGGAGGATCATCCTAATTTGTTTTTAAATAATCAAAATCATGGCACTTTTACATCACCAACACCTCCCTACCAAGATTGGAGTAACACTTACGCAAATACTTTTGACCAATCTTGGGAAGAACAAGTTGATTTTTCTGAGAGTTTTCAAGGGGATGAATTTAACAACTCATTTTTACCCCCTTCACCATCTTTAGAACTAATCGAAATCTTCAAATCTTTTGAAATTATGGTGAATGAGTCCACACAAAGTCTGAATGAGTACACACAAAGTATGAAGGAGACCTCACAACGTATGATAACATATGTTGCCAATATGACAACTTATGTTGAAGAGATCAATAGACAAAGCCAAATTCCTATACCAAGTGAGATTAAAAATTTTGAATGTATTGGTAAGGATGATGACGAGGTCAATACTTTGGAAAATAGTCAAGAGATGGAGAATTATGAGAAGGAACCTGAGCATTTAAGCAATCCTTTTTCACTTCAAAATAGTGAAGAGGTGCAACACAATGCCAAGATTGTCATTAATCCCTACTTTGAATCTGTGCAGAAAAACATATTGTTGCGGATGCTGCAGCATTCGTGCAGCAATGCTGTGCAGAAAATCTTCAAGTTATTTCTGAAAAAGGGACGTGATGATCAATCCATGGACTCGGGAATCTTCATAAAATCCAGTTCTATTGTTGGTGAGGTGGTGTGGAAAAATCTTTGAGGGATGACCTGTTCCCCCATTTGTTCCATTAGAATCTTGTGCCATGATCAAAGAGAGAAACACGTGATGAGAAACGTGTATAAACATAAGTGGAAAGAAAAACACCAATTTAAGTTGGTGAGTACCATTTGGGCTGAGGAGCATACTGATATGCTCCATCAAATTCCACCATGCCACAATAAGTTTTCAACAAGAGATCCAGTTGTTGAAAAAGAAGAACATCTTGCTAAAAGAAGAAAATGCGGATTCTTGTGTCGCAACATTCATTCCAACCACTTGGTTCACAACCTACTCCTAAGGAGTAGGGCAGGTTCAAATCATTTACCTTAGTCTCCATGTTTTGTTTTATTTTGTGTCCGGGATAGTTTTACAATTTTTAGGTTACTTTTCTTTTTGCAAGATTACACATAAAGTCATACCTTGTTTTTTGTTCATAGTCCTAATAACTTTTTTTTTCATGCCATTTACCTAAGTTGTGTGTTCTTGTTAGAACTAGCAAATTTCTTCTTGGGTCACAACTTGACTCACACACCCTATATACATTTAGAGAATGATCTAGGTCATCTTTTCCATTTCCAATAGCCATCTGTAGCCTTTATACACCTATGAACTTCAATGTTACATCTTTTCCATTTCCACCGAATACCTAAATTCCTTAAACTAGGGCTCTGATACCATCTGTAACGACCCACTTCCCAAAACATACATCAAATAACATATTTCACATATCATAGCTTCATAACCAAAAGATACATAATAATTCACGTACGGTCCCTTAGTCCCAAAACTATACAATACAAAACACAAGCATTCCCTAGTCTTCATCAACTATCAACCCCTTACTATACTTTATACATTCCTTTGCTAATAAAAGTTCCTCGACCTGGAATACATATTTTTGAAAACAAAATGAGGGTTAGACCAAACGGTCTAGTGAGATAATCCATGTCAGTTTAAAATCATTTGTACAAACACCATAAACCACAAGTAATTAAATACCAAGCAAGACTCGTGCGCTGTGTACAACTCCTCATTCCCATGGCCATATTAGTTTGTTGCGAGCCAACTAATCAATTTACTCCGCTGTACTAAAATTACAGCCAACACCGTTGTCCCTCCATACAGCAAAAACTCCGCCGATCCTAAGCCCGACCAACGTGCTCTCGTGTAGTGTAATGCTCATGTAAATACAATATACATCTCAATATATTATATTTCAAACATAAACACATAATCACACCATTTATCACATTCTCAATCCACACATATATGTATTCCAGTTTGAAAACATTTTAAAGTAAAACTCACCTGATTGCTTATCAAAAACTCTTCCAAGCTTTTCTCGAGTAATCCAATCCTTCACCCAAAATTCACAGAATCTGTAACAATTAAATACAATTATCTCTTTACCCTCAAATGATTCCCCTAAAAACTAAGAATCTTAAATAATCCAAAGTTATCGTCTCTTATCGCAACCAACTAGCTGTAATAACCCCATGTCGCAACACATAGTACATGTCGCAATTAACTACTGCGACACAGTAGCATATCGCAACCAATTGTTGCGATATACATCATGTCGCAACCAACTGTTGAGATACACCACATGTCGCAACTAACCATTGCGATATCAATGAGCTTGTCGCAGTCCAAGGTTGCGATACTCATAACTGTCGCAACTACCATAATTGTCGCAACCCACTACTGCGACCTTCATAACTATCTCAGTCAACTAAGTTCATACTTAACCCAGAAATTTATAGTTTTAGACCATGAATGTTTCTGTAATTTTGCAGATATGTTTAAGACTACATTTAGAAACTATCCATAAACTTAGTTTCTCAAAAACATCTATAATCCATCAAAACCCACTTTTAAACTCATAGAAACTTTTCTATATTTAACTATCCATAACAATAATTATAAATAGAATCATACCTTGATTCTTCACAGATTGCTTCTAAAAATCCAGCTGAAAATAATATGTTTTTCCTTCTTCTTCTTCTTTAACTTACTCTCTCAATTCTCTCTCTCTCTCTCTCTCTTGTCGTGACAAACCCACACACACACTTGATATTTGTTATGTGTTCTAAAGAGAGACACCTAACTCTTTCTAAAGTAAAAGAGGCGGTGGTGGTGTTTGGTTAATCCAAACAAACCCCAAACTTCCAATAAATGGCATAATATAACCTCTAACTTCTATATTAAAATTAAAACTTACCCCTTAACTTATAACTCCATAAAACTAATCCCAAACTTACCTTAAAACCAAAATAATAAAAATTAAATAATCTAACAACGTACCCGGTTATTACAACATCTCCCCCTTAAAAGAATTCCGTCCCGGAATTCGGTCAAGCGAAAAGATGGATACTTAGTTTTCACTACTACATCGAACTCAATCAAAACCATAGGAACTAACTGAATAGGCACCCCATACCCATCTATATCTCTACCACGATTATCAAATACCTTTCTAATGCAGATAAGCAACAAAGGAAGAAGACACAGTTCATTGGTTTGCACCGAAGTCAAATAGCACTTTAGCACGTGTAGGGTTTATAGAAATATACCTGTCTTCATCTCTATCCATACGTCGAGTTCGACTTGCCATTCTGTTGATTTCAACAAGATTAATATACACGTAAGCACATACCCAATATAATAAGATATTCCAATTCAACATGTACCTGTAAGTTCATAATTACACTGGCCAAATGTAATTTGAAATTACCTTACATGATGTTCCTTCTACCTTTTTATATTTAACATCCCAAAGGTTCTAAAATATTAGGGACATCCTACTTCTCATGTAGTTTAAGTCTAGGTATGGATCCGAATACCTAAATTCCTTAAACTAGGGCTCTGATACCATCTGTAACGACCCACTTCCCAAAACATACATCAAATAACATATTTCACATATCATAGCTTCATAACCAAAAGATACATAATAATTCACGTACGGTCCCTTAGTCCCAAAACTATACAATACAAAACACAAGCACTCCCTAGTCTTCATCAGCTATCAACCGCTTACTATACTTTATCCTTTCCTTTGCTAATAAAAGTTCCTCGACCTGGAATACATATTTTTGAAAACAAAATGAGGGTTAGACCAAACGGTCTAGTGAGATAATCCCTGTCAGTTTAAAATCATTTGTACAAACACCATAAACCACAAGTAATTAAATACCAAGCAAGACTCGTGCGTTGTGTACAACTCCTCATTCCTATGGCCATATTAGTTGGTTGCGAGCCAACTAATCAATTTACTCCGCTGTACTAAAATTACAGCCAACATCGTTGTCCCTCCGTACAGCAAAAACTCTGCCGGTCCTAAGCCCGGCCAACGTGCTCTCGCGTAGTGTAATGCTCATGTAAATACAATATACATCTCAATATATTATATTTCAAACATAAACACATAATCACACCGTCTATCACATTCTCAATCCACACATATATGTATTCCAGTTTGAAAACATTTTAAAGTAAAACTCACCGGATTGCTTATCAAAAACTCTTCCATGCTTTTCTCGAGTAATCCAATCCTTCACCCAAAATTCACAGAATCTGGAACAATTAAATACAATTATCTCTTTACCCTCAAATGATTCCCCTAAAAACTAAGAATCTTAAATAATCAAAAATTCTCGTCTCTTATCGCAACCAACTAGCTGTGATAACCCCATGTCGCAACACATAGTACATGTCGCAATTAACTACTGCGACACAGTAGCATATCGCAACCAACTGTTGCGATACACCACATGTCGCAACTAACCATTGCGATATCAATGAGCTTGTCGCAACCCAAGGTTGCGATACTCATAACTGTCGCAACTACCATAACTGTCGCAACCCACTACTACGACCTTCATAACTATCTCAGTCAACTAAGTTCATACTTAACCCATAAATTTATAGTTTTAGACCATGAATGTTTCTGTAATTTTGCAGATATGTTTAAGACTACATTTAGAAACTATCCATAAACTTAGTTTCTCAAAAACATCTATAATTCATCAAAACCCACTTTTAAACTCATAGAAACTTTTCTATATTTAACTATCCATAACAATAATTATAAATAGAATCATACCTTGATTCTTCACAGATTGCTTCTAAAAATCCAGCTGAAAATAATATGTTTTTCCTTCTTCTTCTTCTTTAACTTGCTCTCTCAATTCTCTCTCTCTCTCTCTCTAGCCGTGACAAACCCCCACACACACACTTGATATTTGTTATTGTAACATCCTGAAATTTCAGTAATAGTGTTTTAATGAGAATTGGGATGTATATGTATTTTGGTGTAACCTTGAAGTATATAGAAGTTTTATAATTCATTAGAGTTAAAAATGCAAGAGATTAAGTTTGGTGTTACTTTTGGAATTAATGAAACATGAGGGAGTGTTTTGTTATTAAGCAAATGTGTATATGATAATATCTGATTTATTGAGATTCTATCTCATTTTTATAAGTGTGAGTCGGCATAAGAGAGAGGGAGATATAGAGAGAAGCAGGAAAAGAGGAAAAAGGGAAGAAAGCAAGATTTTCATCAAATTGGTAAGGGATTTGTTGATGTTTTCAGTTGTGATTATTGTATGTGTTAGATTATGAATGAAATTATGTTTTGGATTTGACTTACATACCAGTAACATCAGATTTGAAGCATCAGATTGAGGATTAAAGTGGGTTTTGCAAACCTAAGGTGGGTTCATTTGTACTTTGCTTAAATCAGTGTTCTTATGTTAAATTGAACCTTGAAATAGATGTATAAAGTGATTATGAACTGTGTGGTTGTACTGGAAATGAGCTGAATCGAACAGACAAGAAGTTAGATTGAATTTTAGGCTGTAGGAGCGAGTTGTCCGGATGAATCGCCGTATCCGGACACCCTGATGATGAATGTTTCCGGATGCGATAGATACCGGGTAAGTTTTATCTTTTATTGAAAGAATCTGGATGAAGTAAGTACCGGATGGTATCCGGATGACTAAAGAGTCCGGATGTTGTCTGGATTTGAATTATGTCCGGAAAAGTAGGAATTTACCGGAAAGGATGGGTTGTCCGGATTGTGGGATTGTCCGGGGAAATTTGGTATCCGGAAAAGGGAAATGTCCGGATAAGTTAGGTTATCCGGAAACATATTGTTGTTCGGACACTTTGTGCAGCTGGATAATTATTGGTTCTGTTAATCATGAATTGTTGTAATTTAGTGATTAAGAGATAATTAGTTTAGCTTGAACATACGTACGATCGAAGGGTAGTATGATAGTGTTGATGGTTGTGCTAGCTTGATACTAGGCAGGTGTTTGGTAAGTGTAATGGATCCATAAGCACTAGTGTTTGGTAATCACATGGAATAGGTGTGTGGTAATAATCGTTATTCCATTGTGTGTGTTTAGTAATCACCTGGAATAGGCGTGTGGTAATAATCGTTATTCCAGTGTGTGTAGAAATTGTGGAATAGGCGTGTGGTAATAATCGTTATTCCCAATTTCTAAGGAAGAAAATGGGATTGACATAAGTGCTTGTAATCTCTACTTCCTTTCCGATAAATGGGCATGTGTAATTGCGATTTATTGGATAAGAGCATTAATCTAGAACCATTGAAGATTCGTAGTGTGGCTCTGAGGCATGATATGCTGATAGAATTATGGTCAATCTTATTCACGGTATTGGATGGAAATAGTGTAATGTTATAGAGTTACACGTGCGGTAAGAAAATGAGTAATCAGGTTTGTTGTAACTTGTTTACATTGATTTTGCAAATGTTATTATTGAAACGAATGTTCTCACTAGGCGTTGGCCTAATAGTTTCATATGATGTTTTCTTACCAGGTACCAGCTCGGGGAAATAAAGGGTTGTGGGACGAGCGTTTTGAAATAGCAAGAGGTGTTAATTAACAAGAAGAGATTTTGTTGGATTGCTTAGATAACTTAGTTAATCTAATTATATTGAGATGATTAGATTGATAGGTTATTGGAAGGATCCTGTTTTGTAAATATACTCTTGATGGTTAATTTCCTTGCTATATATATGTAAGTTTGAAGTTTATATTTTCATAACTTGTGGAATTTTGAGGTTCAATTTAGCCCTGATTTTAGGGTGTTACATTATGGTATCAGAGCTATAGTTTAAGTGAACTAAGTATGTTGATGAGATACTTAGACTTAAGCTGTGATGAATTAAGTTATGATTCGTGAGAATGGGTAGAAATACTAAGACGAGATGGTCTTAAAGTCGACGTAAATACGTGAAATTAGTACTGTAATAATGAGACGAGGATTCTCCTGTATGATATGTTCACAATTTCAATTAGCTACTGTTATTATGAATATATTGTTACACAAGCATACTTGTTCCTAATTGTTACAGTGACTGATTAGCGGTAAAGTACGTTTTTGTATGTTTAGTTATGTATAAACCATTACTGATGGGTATTCTTTTGTGCTCATCTAGAACAATGGTAAATACTCCGCCGAGGTCTCCTAATTCTTCTATGAATAGGAATTGGTTAGACGATACGGGAGAAAGACAAACTGGAGTAGGCGAAATTCATGAGACGCCACCAGATTTTCTTTCTTTAGGAGGAGTGCGTAATCCGGCACACAGAGTGGGTACCTGTACTGTCGATCAAACACAATCAGAAGCAAGTATGGAAGGACGCATTATGGATAATGTTACCAGATTGATGAATGCATCAATGGAAAGACAAGCTGAAATGATGAACACCACCATGGGAAGACAAGCTGAAATGTTCATGAAATTGTTTAATGATCGAAGTACGGAACCAAGACGGACAAGAGTTGATACTAGTGTGATAAATCCAACTGGCAACCCAGGGTCGGAGACTGAAAGAAGGGTTGAAAGAAACTGCTCCTACAAAACCTTCTTGAGCTGTAAACCACCGGAATTCAAAGGAGAAGATAGTCCAATAGCTTGCATGAATTGGCTAAGGGAAATTGAACAAGCTTTTCGAGCTTGTGAGTGTTATGATGAAAAGTCTAAAGTTAGATTTGGATCACAGATGTTACGCGGTAACGCGTTATCTTGGTGGAATGTGCTAGCAGCTTCTGTGTCAGCTTCTATTTTGAATGCTATGACTTGGGATCAGTTCAAAGCAAAGATTCTGGAGGAGTACTGTAACGAAACTGAAATGGATCGAATCGAGGAAGAGTTCAGGAACCTCAAGAAAGGAAATATGACTGTGAGAAAGTATACAGAATCCTTCATGGAGAAGCTGAACCTGGTGGGGCATGTGGCTCCAAATGAAAAAGATAAAGTTAAAGCTTATTTGAAGGGTTTACCGGCGGATATGATGACGAGGGTCCGAAGTTCGAAAGCTACTACTTTAAGGGATACAATCGAAGAAGCGAAAGTAATAGAAGAGATGTACGCCAAAGACAAAGAGGAGAAAGCACATGTGGGGGAAAAGAGAAAATGGGAAGGTCGTTCGGAATCTTCTCAGAAAACCAAGTTGTTTGGCAAGAATATTCGTTACGACTCTCGCAGGGAACCAAGCTGGTGTTCTAAATGTAAAAGCAAACATTTTGGGCCGTGTCGGGTGACAACCTTGGAATGTTTCAAGTGTGGTAAAAGTGGGCATATGATGAATAATTGTCCGGTACAAGGAATTACATGCTACGAGTGTAAGCAACCGGGTCACTTCCGTCGGGATTGTCCAAGGGTGAAAAAGAGTGGAGATGAAAGTAAGAAATCAAATATCCCAAAGCCAACGGGTCGGGCATTTCAGATGACCGCTGATGAAGCGAAAGAATCGAAAGATGTCGTCTCGGGTACTTTCCTTGTTAATTCTTGTCCTGCGCGCATTTTGTTCGACTGTGGTGCAAATTTGTCATTTGTGTCCAAGTCGTTCTTTCACAAGTTAGCTATGCCTGTTATTACTCTGGAAGATGCCTTAGTAGTTGAGGTAGCTAATGGGGGTCAAGTCTTGGTTCGTGAAAGACTTGATGGTTGTTTTATTTCGATAGAAGAGGCAAAATTTCCGATCGACTTGTTGTTGATGGAAATTGGGGGATTTGATGTGATCGTGGGTATGGACTGGCTGACAGTCAACCAGGCAGAGATACTTTGTGCAAAGAAATTAATCCATTCCAATGGCTGATAGGGATGATGTACTATCTTTGGGGAAAAGCAAAAAGGAGAAGTTCCGCTAATTTTTGTTGCAAAGGCGCGTAAATGTTTAATGAAAGGATGTTCATCCTATCTAGCTTATGTTTTAGATGTAAAGTCAGAAAAGAAGCGAGTGGAAGATATCAGAGTGGTACGTGATTTTCTAGACGTATTTCCCGATGATCTTCCTGGTCTACCGATTGAGCGACAGGTAGAGTTCCGTATTGATCTCATTCATGGATCGGCACCAATTGCGCGAGCACCTTATCGTCTAGCGCCGGCCGAAATGAAAGAGATGATGACTCAACTTCAAGAGTTGTTAGATAAAGGTTTTGTTAGACCGAGTTCTTCGCCGTGGGGAGCTCCGGTGTTGTTTGTTAAGAAGAAAGATGGTACTATGAGAATGTGTATAGATTACCGTGAGTTGAATAAGGTGACTATTAAGAACAAGTATCCACTTCCAAGGATTACCGTGAGTTGAATAAGATGACCTGTTCGATCAACTCCAAGGTGCGGGATGTTTTTCTAAGATTGATTTAAGGTCAGGATATCACCAAGTTCGAGTGAGGAATGAAGATATACCTAAGACAGCTTTTAGAACAAGGTATGGGCATTATGAATTTCTTGTAATGCCATTTGGTTTGACAAATGCTCCAGCTATATTCATGGATCTTATGAATAGAGTATGTCGACCATTTTTCGACAAGTTTGTCATTGTATTCATTGATGACATACTAGTCTATTCAAAGACTGAAGAAGATCACGAACATCATCTACGTGAAGTTTTAGAAGTATTAAGAAGAGAGAAGTTGTACGCGAAGTTCTCAAAATGTGAATTCTGGTTAAAAGAGGTACAATTCCTAGGTCATGTGATCACTTTGGAAGGAGTTAAGGTAGACCCAGCAAAGATAGAAGCTATGATGAATTGGGAGACACCAAAAAGTGCGTCTGAAATTAGAAGTTTCTTAGGTCTTGCGGGTTATTATCGGAGATTTATTAAAGACTTCTCGAAGATTGCTTCTACTTTGACTTTATTTACTAGAAAGAATGTGAAGTTTGTCTGGACGGAAAAACAAGAATCAGCTTTCAAAACTTTACGTCAAAAGTTGTGTGAAGCCCCTATTCTTGCCTTACCAGAAGGAACCGAAGATTTTGTTGTTTACAGTGATGCTTCCAAGATGGGCTTGGGATGTGTATTGATGCAACGAGGCAAGGTAATTGCTTATGCGCCAAGACAACTTAAGGAGCATGAGAAGAACTATCCAACGCACGATTTAGAGTTAGCAGCAGTTGTTTTTGCTTTGAAGTTGTGGAGGCATTATTTGTATGGGATGAAGTGTACTCTTTATACTGATCACAAAAGCTTGAAACATATCTTTGATCAGAAAGAGTTGAACATGAGACAACGTCGCTGGTTAGAGTTACTTAAGGATTACGATTGTGAATTGCATTACCATCCTGGTAAAGCAAATGTAGTAGCTGATGCCTTAAGCAGAAAAGAGTATAGTGGATGTTTGAAATCGACTAACGCTAGAATTGACGTGACGTCAAGTTTGATGGAAAAGATAAAGGAGGCACAAGCGGAAGCCTTAATAGAGGAGAATCTAAAAGATGAAGTAATGAGCAAACAACATCTTCAACTGATTGAAGATGGTCGTGGAATTAAGTTCTTTCAAGGCCGTGTTTGGGTACCGAAGATTGGAGGAAATCGAGAGTTGATTCTAGAAGATGCTCATAGATCTAAGTATTCTATACATCTTGGAAGTACTAAGATGTATAGAGATTTGAAGTTACACTATTGGTGGCCAGCTATGAAGGTAGATGTGGCGCGAATAGTGGAAAAGTGTACAACATGTTCTTTAGTGAAAGCTGAACATCAGAAGCCTTATGGAAGTTTCCAATCTTTGGAGATTCCAGAATGGAAATGGGAGAAGATCACTATGGATTTCGTGACGAAGTTACCAAAGACACAAAAGGGTAACGACACTATTTGGGTGATTGTGGATCGTTTGACTAAGAGTGCGCATTTTCTGGCTATGAAAGAAGCATCACCAATAAAGAAATTGGCAAAGCTGTATATTGATGAAGTAGTGTCAAGGCATGGTATACCGGTGTCGATAGTGTCAGATCGTGATAGTCGGTTTACCTCAAGATTTTGGCAGTCACTTCAAGAAGAATTAGGTACAAAGGTAAATCTGAGCACTGCTTATCATCCGAAAACTGATGGGCAAAGTGAAAGAACCATTCAAACTTTGGAAGATATGCTCAGGTGTTGCGTATTAGATTTTGGAGGTAATTGGAATACACATCTACCGTTAGTAGAATTTGCGTATAACAATAGTTACCATTCCAGTATTGGAAGAGCACCTTTCGAAGCTCTGTATGGTCGTAAATGTAGAACTCCGGTATGTTGGTTAGAAGCCGGAGAGAAACAGTTTGCTGGTCAAGAATTGGTACAACAAACAGCCGATAAGGTGAAAGAAATTCGGCAGCATATGAAAGCAGCTCAGGATCGACAAAAGAGTTATGCTGATCCGAAAAGGAGACCGAAAGAATTTCAAGTTGGGGAGCGCGTGATGCTTAAGGTATCCCCATGGAAAGGTGTGATAAGGTTTGGTAAACGTGGGAAGTTAAGTCCTCGTTTTCTAGGACCTTTCACTATTACTAAAAGGATAGGATTGCAGGCTTATCAGTTGGATCTTCCACCTGAATTAGAAGGAATCCACAATACTTTCCATGTTTGTTATCTTCGGAAGTGTTTAGCCGAAGAGGAAGATGTGATTCCACTTACTGATGTCAGGGTGGATGAAAAGAGTCGATGTGTGGAAGAACCAGAGGCAATTTTGGAAAGATTGGTTAGAAGGTTGCGTAATGGTAAGGAAGTAGCTATGTTGAAAGTACAGTGGAAACACCATCGAGGTGCTAATGTGACTTTAGAGTCAGAAGATAGTATGAAGGATAGGTATCCTCATTTGTTTACTTGATCTTGATTTCGGGGACGAAATCATTTTCAAGTTGGGGAGTATTGTAACATCCTGAAATTTCAGTAATAGTGTTTTAATGAGAATTGGGATGTATATGTATTTTGGTGTAACCTTGAAGTATATAGAAGTTTTATAATTCATTAGAGTTAAAAATGCAAGAGATTAAAGTTTGGTGTTACTTTTGGAATTAATGAAACATGAGGGAGTGTTTTGTTATTAAGCAAATGTGTATATGATAATATCTGATGTATTGAGATTCTATCTCATTTTTATAAGTGTGAGTCGGCATAAGAGAGAGGGAGATATAGAGAGAAGCAGGAAAAGAGGAAAAAGGGAAGAAAGCAAGATTTTCATCAAATTGGTAAGGGATTTGTTGATGTTTTCAGTTGTGATTATTGTATGTGTTAGATTATGAATGAAATTATGTTTTGGATTTGATTTACATACCAGTAACATTAGATTTGAAGCATCAGATTAAGGATTAAAGTGGGTTTTGCAAACCTAAGGTGAGTTCATTTATACTTTGCTTAAATCAGTGTTCTTATGTTAAATTGAACCTTGAAATAGATGTATAAAGTGATTATGAACTATGTGGTTGTACTGGGAATGAGCTGAATCGAACAGACAAGAAGTTAGATTGAATTTTAGGCTGTAGGAGCGAGTTGTCCGGATGAATCGCCGTATCCGGACACCCTGATGATGAATGTTTCCGGATGCGATAGATATCGGGTAAGTTTTATCTTTTATTGAAAGAATCCGGATGAAGTAAGTACCGGATGGTATCCGGATGACTAAAGAGTCCGGATGTTGTCTGGATTTGAATTATGTCCGAAAAAGTAGGAATTTACTAGAAAGGATGGGTTGTCCGGATTGTGGGATTGTCCGGGGAAATTTGGTATCCGGAAAAGGGAAACGTCCGGATAAGTTAGGTTATCCGGAAACATATTGTTGTTCGGACACTTTGTGCAGCTGGATAATTATTGGTTCTGTTAATCATGAATTGTTGTAATTTAGTGATTAAGAGATAATTAGTTTAGCTTGAACATACGTACGATCGAAGGGTAGTATGATAGTGTTGATGACTGTGCTAGCTTGATACTAGGCAGGTGTTTGGTAAGTGTAATGGATCCATAAGCACTAGTGTTTGGTAATCACATGGAATAGGCGTGTGGTAATAATCGTTATTCCATTGTGTGTGTTTAGTAATCACCTGGAATAGGCGTGTGGTAATAATCGTTATTCCAGTGTGTGTGTAGAAATTGTGGAATAGGCGTGTGGTAATAATCGTTATTCCCAATTTCTAAGGAAGAAAATGGGATTGACATAAGTGCTTGTAATCTCTACTTCCTTTCCGATAAATGGGCATGTGTAATTGCGATTTATTGGATAAGAGCATTAATCTAGAATCATTGAAGATTCGTAGTGTGGCTCTGAGGCATGATATGCTGATAGAATTATGGTCAGTCTTATTCACGGTATTGGATGGAAATAGTGTAATGGAATAGAGTTACACGTGCGGTAAGAAAATGAGTAATCAGGTTTGTTGTAACTTGTTTACATTGATTTTGCAAATGTTATTATTGAAACGAATGTTCTCACTAGGCGTTGGCCTAATAGTTTCATATGATGTTTTCTTACCAGGTACCAGCTCGGGGAAATAAAGGGTTGTGGGACGAGCGTTTTGAAATAGCAAGAGGTGTTAATTAACAAGAAGAGATTTTGTTGGATTGCTTAGATAACTTAGTTAATCTAATAACTTGTGGAATTTTGAGGTTCAATTTAGCCCTGATTTTAGGGTGTTACAGTTATGTGTTCTAAAGAGAGACACCTCACTCTTTCTAAAGTAAAAGAGGCGGTGGTGGTGTTTGGTTAATCCAAACAAACCGCAAACTTCCAATAAATGGCATAATATACCCTCTAACTTCTATATTAAAATTAAAACTTACCCCTTAACTTATAACTCCATAAAACTAATCCCAAACTTACCTTAAAACCAAAATAATAAAAATTAAATAATCTAACAACGTACCCGGTTATTACAACATCTCCCCCTTAAAAGAATTATGTCCCGGAATTCGGTCAAGCGAAAAGATGGATACTTAGTTTTCACTACTACATCGAACTCAATCAAAACCATAGGAACTAACTGTTTGGGCAAAAAATCACGTCGCTCGATCGCGACCAGAACAGGTAAGACGTATGATTAGGTAAGTCGAGAGTAAGGTCTCGACAAAGACCCAGAACACCATCGTCGTCCCTCATAAAAGGTAAGTCGAGAGTTCCTTACGACGCTCGACCATAGCGTCGCCCGATCCGCACGACTATTACATAAGGACGTGTGACCTCGACCAAAGCTAACGTTCACCATGACCGTTTGTTAAGTGTTTAATGCAGGAGTAAAAGTCATTAAGGAGCAACGACTATAACCGACGCAATCATTAAACAGCCGACGACCGTAACGGACGAAGATCATTACTCCGGCGACCGTTTCCAACCGTTAAGGCCATTAAAGGAGCATTTATGGATGAAGCTAAGGACGCGAAGACTATAAATATCAAGCTCAATCAACATTTCAAGACATCGAATATCCGGCAATTAACAACCGAAGCAATATTCAAGAACACCTGAAGTGAAGAACCATTATTCTAAGTATCGCTCTCGACGCACGACAACAGCCCTCGACTAGCAGTTCACACTTTGTTTCGTGCACGACAAACACCTGTTTTTACATTCAAACACTTGTACTTTACATTTCGAAGCATTTCCTTCATCTGTATTGTAATCGTTGTACGATCGACACCAGTATCCAAGGACATCGCCCCTTATTGGCGACCATAGTATAGCGACGGCACCCACTGTCGTCCGCAGGTTTTTTCCTCGTTTGAGGTTTTTCCTGCGTCATCAAATCCCTTGTTTCTTTATTTTTATCCTCGTCGCACGTCTCGTCGAAAGATTCTTTCTTTAGTTGTTTAAGTCCACATCGACCTTAAGTTGTCCCTTTGGTGCGATTTTTGGCATTAACACTAACTGAATAGGCACCCCCACAACCATCTATATCTCTACCACGATTATCAAATACTTTTCTAATGCAGATAAGCAACAAAGGAAGAAGACACAGTTCATTGGTTTGCACCAAAGTCAAATAGCACTTTAGCACGTGTAGGGTTTATAGAAATATACCTGTCTTCATCTCTATCCATACGTCGATTCCGACTTGCCATTCTGTTGATTTCAACAAGATTAATATACACGTAAGCACATACCCAATATAATAAGATATTCCAGTTCAACATGTACCTGTAAGTTCATAATTACACTGGCCAAATGTAATTTGAAATTACCTTACATGATGTTCCTTCTACCTTTTTATATTAAACATCCCAAAGGTTCTAAAATATTAGGGACATCCTACTTCTCATGTAGTTTAAGTCTAGGTATGGATCCGAATACCTAAATCCCTTAAACTAGGGCTCTGATACCATCTGTAACGACCCACTTCCCAAAACATTCATCAAATAACATATTTCACATATCATAGCTTCTTAACCAAAAGATACATAATAATTCACGTACGGTCCCTTAGTCCCAAAACTATACAATACAAAACACAAGCATTCCCTAGTCTTCATCAGCTATCAACCGCTTACTATACTTTATCGTTTCCTTTGCTAATAAAAGTTCATCGACCTGGAATACATATTTTTGAAAACAAAATGAGGGTTAGACCAAACGGTCTAGTAAGATAATCCCTGTCAGTTTAAAATCATTTGTACAAACACCATAAACCACAAGTAATTAAATACCAAGCAAGACTCGTGCGCTGTGTACAACTCCTCATTCCCATGGCCATATTAGTTGGTTGCGAGCCAACTAATCAATTTACTCCGCTGTACTAAAATTACAGCCAACACCGCTGTCCCTCCGTACAGCCAAAACTCCGCCGGTCCTAAGCCCGACCAACGTGCTCTCGTGTAGTGTAATGCTCATGTAAATACAATATACATCTCAATATATAATATTTCAAACATAAACACATAATCACACCATCTATCACATTCTCAATCCACACATATATGTATTCCAGTTTGAAAACATTTTAAAGTAAAACTAACCTGATTGCTTATCAAAAACTCTTCCATGCTTTTCTCGGGTAATCCAATCCTTCACCCAAAATTCACAGAATCTGGAACAATAAAATACAATTATCTCTTTACCCTCAAATGATTCCCCTAAAAACTAAGAATCTTAAATAATCCAAAATTCTCGTCTCTTATCGCAACCAACTAGCTGGGATAACCCCTTGTCGCAACACATAGTACATGTCGCAATTAACTACTACGACACAGTAGCATATCGCAACCAACTGTTGCGATATACATCATGTCGCAACCAACTGTTGCGATACACCACATGTCGCAACTAACCATTGCGATATCAATGAGCTTGTCGCAACCCAAGGTTGCGATACTCATAACTGTCGCAACTACCATAACTGTCGCAACCCACTACTGCGACCTTTATAACTATCTCAGTCAACTAAGTTCATACTTAACCCAGAAATTTATAGTTTTAGACCATGAATGTTTCTGTAATTTTGCAGATATGTTTAAGACTACATTTAGAAACTATCCATAAACTTAGTTTCTCAAAAACATCCATAATTCATCTAAACCCACTTTTAAACTCATAGAAACTTTTCTATATTTAACTATCCATAACAATAATTATAAATAGAATCATACCTTGATTCTTCACATGTTGCTTCTAAAAATCCAACTGAAAATAATATGTTTTTCCTTCTTCTTCTTCTTTAACTTGCTCTCTCAATTCTCTCTCTCTCTCTCTCTCTTGACGTGACAAACCCACACACACACACTTGATATTTGTTATGTGTTCTAAAGAGAGACACCTCACTCTTTCTAAAGTAAAAGAGGCGGTGGTGGTGTTTGGTTAATCCAAACAAACCCCAAACTTCCAATAAATGGCATAATATACCCTCTAACTTCTATAATAAAATTAAAACTTACCCCTTAACTTATAACTTCATAAAACTAATCCCAAACTTACCTTAAAACCAAAATAATAAAAATTAAATAATCTAACAACGTACCCGGTTATTACATGATCCACACACACACTTAGGCTTTAAATGAATGATAAAAGATTTATGAAAGGTTATGAATTCCATGGGGTATGTTCTACATTGTGTGGGCACCTAATGCCATGATCTTTCAAGAAACTTCAAAAAATTGAGTCATTTTCTTTTTAGGTCTTTTAGTTGTTTGGGGACAAACAACACTTTAAATTTGAGGGTGTGATATGCATTATTTATTTAATGCATATTGTGTCTTTTTCTTATCTTTTTAGTTAGAATATTTTATTTATCCCAACATTTGAGTCATTTTTGTTTACTTATTTTTACCTTTTGTTTCATGGAGCTAAGTTTGTGATTTACCTGTCTTTTACTGATTTAGGAAGGATAAATGTGAATTTAATTATAGTGCAGCCCCTGCCCAATGCTACAGCATTGGAGTCTGGAATGTTGGAATGAAGAATTGATGTTGAGAAGACTTTTGTAGCTGACTTCTTGTACCATGATCCAGCAATGTTCTAGAAGAACTGAACTCAATGCTTGATTTCTTTTGTAAACTCTAAAAAGATTAAACTTTTAAGGCATGAGTTGTAATATTATATGTACCTTGTTGAATAGTATAAGTTAGGCATGTTTACCTTCTCTCCTCTTAGTATAAATAGGGGAGGTTTGTGTTAATTTTCAGTAGACAATTTTGTGAATCAGTTCTCACAGCTGGTTTGCAGGTCTCATCTTTAATTTATGCATTTCTACTTTATGTTCTTCATCTTGTTCTTCATCTTGTTCATGTTCTTCATATCATCTATGAGTTGCTACAGCATTGGTACAGCATTGATGCAATAACTTAGTCTTTTAATTCTTGTACTTTACATTCAAGTCATTTATATTTCTGTCTTTAATTTATGTATTTCATTTCAGTATTTTATATTTCTTGTCATTTACATTCAATTATAAGTAGCTAAGTTTAACAGCTTGGGTGTGAGATTAAAGGGTGAGGTTTTAAACATGATGAAAAGTGGGCATCGTTTCTCAATAATGATGTTCATCATTTCATGTTAAGTTTTATAAAAGATCAAGTTACTTCAGGACGGTTGATCACTTTGAAAGTGTTAAAGTGCCATGGTCTCAGAGATGAGTCATTGATATGCACGTCAATCCGAATGACAAAGAAAGTAAGCTTGAGAGAGCTATTGACAAAGAGATTTGTCACCTCTGTTCTTTCTGGTTAATTTTGCTCGATAAGTTGATCATCTGTTTTGATGGTAACATTGTGGAGTGCAAGTCAGAGATGACCCACTTAGAACACGTCAACTTAACTGATATGGGAATCGGCTCGAGAGAGTGATTTTTAACAAAGAGATTTGTTTATCCATATAGTTGGAAGGCTTCATTTTGCTATTGATAGTCCTGACACAACACCAAAGATGGGTTGATTGAAAGCTAGATCAGTAGTGAATTGTTGAAAACTCGAGAGGGCATCCTGAAAAGTAGATGGTGAACTTAATTGTTAAGAGATAAATGTTGTAGCATTGCCATAGCATTGGTCTGCTGGAATTTATGTTTAGACTTCACCCCAATATTTTACACCCTTGCTATCCTCTATTAATATTGTCATATAATCTGTGATAACTCCAAACCCAAAAAATATTTTCTTCGAATTGATCCTTGGAAATCATCTCTTTTACTAGACTTTTATTACGCTTTTACTCCAATCTCTATGGGACGATACTTGGTTCTTACCATTTTATTACTTGAAAGACGACATTAGATCTTGATGTATACTTGCATTGAGGTTTAATTAGCACACGACTATCGGTGTATTCAAATCACTGTCAGCGACGTCATGTACTCCTTCAGTTTTTGCAGTGCTTGCTCATGATCGTCGGTCCAGTCGAAGCCTTTATTCTTCCTGAGGACGTTATAAAATAAATGGCATTTATCTGAGGATCGAGAGATAAACCTGTTTAAAGCTTCCACCCGACCAGTGAGCCTCTGGGCTTCCTTGAAATTTCTTGGAGATTTGATCTCGATAATGGCTTTGATCTGGTCGGGGTTGGCCTCGATTCCTCGACGAGTGACCATATAACCTAGGAATTTCCAGCACTGACACCAAAGGAACACTTCGTTGGGTTGAGCTTCATGCTATACTTCCGGAGGATGTCGAACGACTGCCTCAAATGCTCGACGTGGTCGACTACTTGCTTCGATTTGACGAGCATATCGTCGATGTAAACCTCCATCGTTTCGCCAAGATGATCCTTGAACATTTTATTTACCAGGCGCTGGTAGGTAGAACCTTCATTTTTTAAACCAAAGGGAATTACCTTGTAACAATAAATACCTCGATCTGTCATGAATGCAGTCTTTTCTTGGTCCTCGACGTGCATTACGATCTGATTGTATCCAGAGTAAGCATCCATGAACGTCAATAGTTCATGTCCTGCTGTCGCGTCGACCATGGCATCGATATGTGGCAACGGGAAAGGGTCCTTTGGACAAGCATTGTTGAGATCTGTAAAATCGATACAGACCCTCCATTTGCCATTTTTCTTTTGTACGACCACGACATTTGCAAGCCAGTCGGGGTACTTTACTTATCGAATTATCCCTGTCTTGAGGAGGTTGTCTACCTCGTCATTTATCACCTTATTCCTTTCAGGAGAAAATTTCCGCCGCTTTTGTTTGACAGGTTTAAATGACGAGTCGACATTGAGCTTGTGGGAAATAACACTGGGGTCTATCCCGACCATGTCTTCGTGCGACCAGGCAAAGCAGTTGGCGTGTTCCTGCAAAAAAAGATATCAGTTTGTCTTTAAGGCAGGGATCGAGGGACGAACCTATAAAGACCTTCTGGTCAGGCTTGCTCTGGTCCAGGACGACTTCCTACAGGCGATAGTCGTCGGCTGTCCCAGGAGCATCTTGGACCTGTAATTGCTAGATGGCCTGCTTCTGCGGCTTCAAGGTGGTCTTGTAGCAGTCACGGGCGACTTTCGGCTCGCTTTTGATCTCCTGGACTCCCCACGGCGTAGGGAACTTCATGGTCTGATGATACGTCGAGGAAACGGCTTTCATATCATGGATCCATGGTCGACCTAAGATGATGTTATAGGCCGACGAGCAATCGATGACGTTGAACTTGGTATGTTTGTTGATTCCTCCGGCATAGACAGGCAATGTGATCTCTCCAAAGGTACTCGTCGCGTCTCCATTGAAACCGACCAAGGTTATCGAGCGTCGGGTGATTTCCGATCGATCGATTCCCATGGCCTTGATGGTATCAAGGAAGATGCCGTTCGCTGAACTGCCTCCGTCGACCAAGACTCGTCGGGTCAGACAGTTACCAATCGTGAGTTCAATGATCAACCCGTCATGATGCTTCCGATACGAATCGCCGAGGTCGTCTTGGTCGAATGTTATCTTCATGGATTCTAACTCCAGATCTCTTTTGGGTCTTGATGAGCGAGGGGTAGGTCGATCGTCAGGTGCCTGGCTGGCATGACGTTTGGCTGCGAAATACGTCAGACCACATACGTCAGACCCACCAGTGATGCAGTTGATGACCTTTGCATGATCGGGAGTCGGCGGTCGAGCATCGTTAGCTGGAGTAACGACGTCGTCGATGATATCCTTGATGTTGCCCTTCGGGACGTGGTATGCTAGCTCCTTTTTGAGAGCTATGCAGTCGTCCGTCGTATGACCGTGGTCGACGTGGAAGTCGCACCACTTTGATATATCCTTCTTACCGTCATCTTTGTCGGACTTCTTCGGCCACCGGATTGTCGCCTGGACGGTCTTCAGGGCCTCGACTAAGTCCTGAGTAGTCCCTTTGAATCCGTAGGAGGATATCTTAGGGTACTGAGAAAATTTGGTCGCGATCGCGGTCTTGAACTCCGCCTTCGTTTTGAATCGGGCGTTCGAGATTTGTCGTGCAGGCTCTGACTTGGATACTGTAATACCCCGGGTAAATCCGTTAGTTAAAAATCTAATTCCGTTAAATTTAGTTAACTTTAAAGTTACTATTTTGGGTAAGTTGAGATGATTTAGTAAGTTAAGGGTGCTTTGGTTATTATGGAATAGTTTAGTGTCTAAAATGGTAATTAGAGTGGATAATATCTGAATTGAGAGTACAAATGTATTCATTATAGCAAAACTCAGCTGAAGGTGTATGTGTGTGTTTTGGGAAGAAAAGAAGGGTTCTTGTGGTTAAGACTTCATTTGGTGTATTTGGAAGAGAAATTGAGGTATGTTGCTTTACATTTTATGTCTATAATTGCTAGTAAGTAGTTCCTATCGGAGTAGAAACATCCCAAACACTTCTGTTAATGATTCAGTCGATTTCTGGGTGAAAATGGGATAAACAGTCAGAGGTGTCCGGATAATATGAAGGTATCCAGGTAGTTTCTTAGGTGGTGTCCGGATAGTTTATTGATAGTGTCCGGATGATTTGTTTGAGGGTTTCCGGATGATTTAGAGTCCGGATGGCATCCAGATTCCTTGTGTTGTCCGGATTAGTCTTGCTGTCCGGATTACTGAGGTTGTCCGGAAAAGTCATGTTGTCCGGGTTGTTTGGGTTGTCCGGATACTTTAGCTGTTTTGGTCACTTTTGAGGATTTGAGTTATCTAGAGTCCTTGGTCTTCTAGTATGTTTTATGTGATCAGTTAGTAAGGGGATATTTGTATTTAATCTATTTGCAGACTCTGTGGATTGGGATTGATAGACTGAATCTTTGGAAAAGGCTTGGAAGCGTATTTTAAGAATTCGAGGTGAGTTTTACTTTAAAAGTATTTTCAACTGGAATACATACGTATGGTTTGGGAATGTGATAATTAGTGATTAATGTGCCTATATGTATGGTGTACGTGATTGATAATATATTGAGATATATGTTGTGTTTATATTGCACGAAACGAGTATAGGTGAGCCGAATTATTGTTCGGCGGAGCTGTATGGAAATACAGCGGGGCTGCATGAAATTGCAGTGGAGCTGTAGGTAATTGCAGCGGGGCTGTATGTAATTACAGTGGAGTCGACTGTATTGTACAGTGACGATGATTAGTTGGCTTGCTACCGACTAATGTGGCCAGGGGAAAGAAGATGAGATGAGGAGAGATACACGGTGCACGAGTCCTAATGTGGTATTTATATACGTGTGGTATATGCGTGCTTATACGAAAGATTTTATGTAAACTATTCTGATACAAAGTATTATGTGAAAAGAGTTTTATATTGATTTTGGAAAAGACCGGGATTAACTCACTAGACCCGTTTGGTCTAACCCTCATTTTGTTTTCAAAAATATGTTTTCCAGGTTAAGGATCGGCAGGAGAGGATGAAGTATAGGAAGCTTTTGATGAATGTTGATTAGGAAGCTTTTATATATTTTGTAATGTCAAGACTTTTGAGACCGTACTTGGTTTGTGATGTATCTTTTATTATGAATGTAATGAAGTTATGCAATGTATGTTATTTGTTGTATGTTTGGGAAACCGGGTCGTTTAGACCACGTCTTCGAAATTCTCCGGAGGATACTTGGTCAGATCGGTGTACAAACCCGAACTGTCGTCTAGACCACGTGTGTAGGCTTCGATCGCGGTCTTGATGTCGCAGTTGTGGACACTGATCATTTCTGCGTTGAACCTATTGAAATAACTCCGGATAGATTCACCGGTCTTCTGTATGACATAATACAAGTCGCTGGTCTGTTTCTCCATCTTGCGACTAGTGGCGAACTGCTGGGAGAATTGGTTGACTAACTAAGCGAACGACCCGATGGATTTGGGCTTGAGGTTAATCAACCATTGGAGGGCAGGACCCGTGAGGGTCGCTCCGAAACTCTTGCATATGCAAACTTCTTGATACATATGCGGGATCGAGACCGTCCACATTAACTGCTTATACTGTGTGATGTGCTCCGTTGGATCGGTTATTCCCAAATACTTGGGCGTGAAAGCGGGGATGTATACTTCTTCGGGACGTCGACGGTCGCTATCCTGTCAACGAAAGGCGACGCCTGAAATCCCGATTGAGGCTCGACGTCGACAGGTACGGCTGTCCCCGGTAGCTTAGCGAGCAAAGACAAGACACGTTCATTCTGGTCTTCCAACATCTTCAACCGCTGGGCGACGGGGTCGTTAGGATCGGAATTCATACCTGTTGGAGGGTTGACTCCTGAACTGGTGCCATTTCCGTACGACGAGCCATTGGCGTCCCCATTGAAAGGGACAAAGTACGACTGAGACCCATTGTGCATGGGTGGTGGACTCAAATGCTGAGGAGGAATCGCCGGCCCGAACTGGGGATTTGGGATGAACGATCCCTGCTGTTGATTCTGCATGAATGGACCTTGCTGCTGATTCTGACCGAACGGTCCTGGTCCTGGATTCTGGACGAATGGACCCGATCCTGGATTTTGGACGAATGGAGCAGATCCTGGATTCTGACCGAACGATCCTGGACCTGGATTCTGAACGAATGGTCTGCGACCGTTCTGCGGTCCGAATGGATTCTTCAGTCGCGCGATTTCTTCGGCTGTCCTTCGACTTTGCTCAGCAAGGGCATCGATCTGACGGCGCGCATTTTCAAGCTCCCAATACATCTGGGCGATGATCTGCTCTTGGTTTCCATTACCTGCCATTTTCCTGAAACAGAAAAAAGAGGAAACTTCCAAGAAACCGTTAGTAAGACGCACGTTTGTCGAAGACTTTCTCTAGATGGGGCCCCACGGTCGGCGCCAAACTGTTAATGCCAAAAATCGTCCAGAAGGATAACTTTAGGTTGATTGTGTAGATTAACAACTAAAGAATAGAAATCGTTCGACAAAGCAATGCGACTAAGACAAAAAAATGTAAACGAGACAGAAAGATTTTGGTGACGCGGGAAAAACCTCAACGAGGAAAAAATCTGCGGACGACTGTGGTGGTCGTCGCTGCACTATGGTCGCCAAACAGGGGGCGATGTCCTTATGTTTCAGATGTCGAGAGTACAATAGTTACAATACAAATGAAAGAAAAGAACTCATTTGTAAAGTAGACAAGTGTATCGCGTGTAAAAACTAGTGCGTCGTGTATAAAAGTTATGCGTCGTGCGTCGTCTGTTCGAGAGAGAATGCTTCTTTGCTTATAAGTTTTCAGTACGCTGTAGGTGTTTCGAGAGTTCAGTTGTGCGCAAAATGATGTTGAGCCTTCATATATATAGCCTTCGAATGGTTTAATGATCTTCATGAATGTCGTAGTAACGGTCGTAGCGGCCTTTGAAAGTTAATGCTCGTAATTAACCTTGTTGGTTATGTCCGTTGGCCATTAATGGTGTTGATCTTGCATTAAACATAGAAATCATAACAGTCGTTATACGTTAGTCGGTCGAGGTCGTAAGGTATGTTACGACGGTCGAGTGTCGTGAGTAACTTTCGATTTAAACTTTGATCAGACGATAAAATGTTTATGATTTTATCTTATCATACAAAAGTACAAGAAATATGTTTTCCCTTTTTGGTCGTGGTTGAGACTGATGAAATTTTACCTAAACAGCGCGAGTCACAAACTAGTTATGTATTAAATTTTCATCTTCAGTTTACGATAAAATTATATATATTGTTTGGTTAAACAATTGGAACCCACATACTATTTGGTTTATATTTATGAAACATATAAAAATTGGCATATAGAGTATATTTCAAATCAAACGTTATAATTTTTAACGAACATAAATTATCATTAATGCTAATTCCACAAATTAAATAATTTTTAGAGTGAATTACACCGGTGGTCCTTGTGGTTTACCTAAATTTTGGATTTGGTCCCTAAAATACACTATCTACGGTGGTGATTCCTAACTTTTTAATTTTACTTTCAGTCATGGTCCTCCTATATATAATTTACTTTCACTCATGGTCCTATATTTAATTTACTTTCACTCATGGTCCTCCTATGTTTAACATAGAAGGACCATAAATGAAAGTAAATCAAAAGTTAGGGACCACCACCGTAAATAGTGTATTTTAGGGACCAAATCCAAACTTTGAGTAAACCACAAGAACCACTGGTGTAATTCACTCAAATATTTAAATCAAAAGCTTCAATTTATACATAAATTAGGCATTAGAATTTTAATTGAATGGATTTAAAGAAAACTTATTTATACCTTATATAACAACAAGAGCAATATTTTATTTCCACATGAAGGATATCTTATCTACTTTATAAAGATTTAGGCTTCGTTTTGAAGCAAACAAATCCAACAACCCTAATATTAGATATGCCGATGGAGCCCTTATGTTCTTTTTTTCTTTTGTACAATTATAAGTATACATACATATTTAGAGGTGAGTTCATACGAGAACACTAATTATTTAAAAAAACAAGAAAACAGTCGCTATGTACAAAATCATATATGATTGACGTATAAAATCATATATGATTACGCGACTTTTCCCGCCACTTTAAGTCGCGGCCAAAATCGCGTTTTTGCAGGTAATGTAAAATCGCATGTGATTTTGCACATCATTTGTCGTTTTCTTAATTTCTTAAATAGTTAACGTTCTCGTTTGAACCTTCTTCTAGATATTTATATACTATATTTGATTTTTGATGAACAAAAAGAGGCGTTGCAACGTTTAGGGCATATCCAACATTAAAAAGAAAAGGTTGGAGGTGTTTTTATATCCAATCTAACATTAAGATATTAAAAGAAATACACATAACAATGTTAGGTTCTATATCAGCTAACTTATCAGTTAGTTTATCAGTCATCGGCTACCAGGTAGCTTATCAATCATCATTTATCTTATCAACTGGTTTGCCAAACATAACTTTACTACGGTACTACCAACAAACTCTAACCGGTACCAATTCAATTGATTTTCTAGTCATTTATCTTCTGTATTGACCCAAATATCAATATATATGCAATTACTAGGCCCATAATTTAATGACCTAGCTAAAAGACACACACACAAAAAAACCGGTCAATTATCTATAATTTTTGTGTGGAACTAGGACCGTATTTTTTTAAGAAAATTTGACTTTATTAATTTTTTTTTTTGTCTTTTAGCTAGGTCCAAAAATTATGGATCTAATTGGGTATGTAGTGTGATATATGGGCCAATCCAATAGAGGAATGGTTAGAAAATCAATTTGTGTGCATCATGGATAAAAATCTTATTATAAAAACTTTCATCTCACCAAAACAACACTTTAGAAATATGTATATTAGTCGGTGTTCAAAATGGCACGCCATGGCACAACTCACAAGGCACGTTTCCGTCGTTACGAAATGACCACTAGCGTTTCTATAATGCGTGATTCAACCCATGACACGCCGCAACACGTGTTTTTTTAAGACGTGGTTTTAAAAAAAATATTACTTTGTATTTTGTGTTTTTACACTTTTAATTTCACGAATTCATAAATACTATGTACTCACGATTAAAACGAAGTTGTAAAATTATCTTTCTAAGTTCTATTTTATATATTTAACGAGAAAATAATTTTCTAGTAATAATATATATTGATTTTTCTTATTTTAATATGAATGTATATTTTTAATATCATTATTTTGATTAGATGGTGTATAAAAGCATATATGTATATGTATAGTTTTATATATGACATATAATTTGCCGCCTTATGTCATGCGTTGAAAAACAGTAGGTTATCGCCGTGACGTATAAGACTTAAAGTTTGATCTCGTCGCCACAACACGTCTGATGCCATTTTGAAGCTTGATATTAGTAAGTATTTAAGCTATCATTACAATATTAAATTACCAATATTTGAATTTAATATCTATAGTAAATAATAATAATATTCATGTTACATGAAAATTGGTTTCACTTTTTCAGAATGCCGTACACAATAGACAAAATTACGGTTTTACCCTTCTTTTGATTTTACGCTTTACATAACCAGCCGAGTTTATTGAATATGCCTTTTGTATTTTTTTAATTAAATAATAAATAATTTATCGAACGTCAACGAGGAAATCATCGATGTCAAACTCGCCAAATTCCTCGCCAGGAAAACTCGCCGAAACCACCAAATCCGGCAAATCAAACGGCAGGTCGATGTCAAATCCAAAAGCATCCACGTCACCGAAACTAAAACAGTCCACCGGCGTTAACTCGCCGTTAGAAGGGAGTACGGAAGTCGGCGAGAAAACGACGTCGTTCACCGATCCTTCTCCACCACTACTCCCGGTGACCGTCGCCGTTATGTTTTCGGCGTTAACGATCACTGATTCCGGTGAACTGACCTGACCGAAATTCGTAACGGCGTCAGGACCTTTCAGTTTAACGGCAGCTTCGTCATACACCGTCGCTGCTTCCTCTGGAGTATCAAAGGTCCCGAGCCAGACACGTTTCCTCTGTAACGGATCACGGATCTCGGCCGCCCACCGTCCCCACGGCCGCCGGCGAACGCCTCTGAACTTCCTCTCAACCGATCCCGTGCTCCGCACGTGTCTTAGTTTGCGTTGATCCTGTCTGAAGAAACCAGAAGAAGAAGGCGAGTTAAAGTTGATTTCAGAAACATGCTTCTTAACTCTCTTAACCACTCTCTCCTCCTCATCACCGGAGGAATCCGTCGCATAAGGATCAGTTAGGCTGATCCGAACGATCCTATGCTTAAACGACGTCGTTGGAGGATCACCGGGCGGTTCCAGTTCCTCCTCAACAAACTTGTTTGTTCTGAGCACATGTTCGGAAAACTTCACCGATTGTACGGAAACAGCACTTTTTAGCACCATATCGCAAAGGGAAAACTACAAAAACGAACAAATCGGAACCGTTTTCAGAGCTTTTGATGCGTCTATGGCGAATTAGGGGATGTGATGAAGTGATTTGTTGTAGAAAGGACAGTTACAATGGGAAATTAGCGCAATCACCATGGACGAGAAGAAGATGAAGATGTAGGTAATTTTGGCGGGAAAAAGTTCCCTCTATTTTCGATCTAGGTTATATGATGCAGAGAGAGTGGGAGAGAAAGAAAACGAAGAGAATTGCAGGTTAGAGCGTGTATATAAAGGGGGAGAAATGTGAACTCCAGTGTAGTACAACACTCTCAATGTCTCAATACACCGTGAGAAACACTCGCAACAACATTTTGGTATTTCATATTGGAACCCCTAGACTTTTACTTTTGTCATATCGCCACCTTCCTGATTTACAAGGTAAGACCATTCACATATCTGCAAAACTGTACTTCTTTCTAAAATGTCATATCAGTTTTGCAATAACACCTTTCATATATTTGTAAAACCAAACTCCTTTCTAAACTAATAAATTATAATATAAATAATAAACATATTAATAATTAATGTTTAAATAAACAAACAAACAAATTAATTAAATTAAAAAATGTTATTGTTTAATATATTTATTTTGTGAAAAGGCTTTCTAATTTAAAAAGATGGGGTTGGTCTTGCAAGCCACATGGCATGCCATGTCATCTTGCAAGGGTTCTTGCAAGACTTGTGTGGATGCTTTAAGAGGCTGTTTGGTAGTTGCTGAATGGTTTGGTACAGAATGATTAAGTGGTCAGAATGATTAAGAGTTTGTTATGATATAGTACAAATTGAAATCTGGTTGTTTGGCAGAATGAAATTAGGGCTCAAATTAGTTAAGGGAGACCCAAGATACAAAATTATTCAGAGGGTTCTAGCACCATAAGAGGCAAACACTTTTTTTGCCAAACAAGATTCACCTCTTTGCAATTCAAATGTTGCCTCTTAATGGAACTATTAAGAGGTAAACCAGCAACCCCTAATTTTGATTTTTTAAATTAATGTTAAATTATTTAAATGTATAAAATGTACTCTAGTGATTTACTCGTAAAGAGGTAAGAGCATCCACAACAAGGATTTCATAACAATTTCATATGGATTGCAAATGTGACACGTAGGATTGCAAAATTAGAAATTGTAGTGGTTGTGAGTATGATTGCAAAATTAGAAATTGGTTTTGGTAATTTGCAAATGTCAAATCAGTATTTTTTGATGATGTGGCAGTGAATAGTATATGAAATTGTAGAGAATAATTTCTAAATTAGAAATTGCTTTATGTCATATCATGTTTTGTGATGTTTTATAGAGAGTATTTAATTATAGTTATTTAATTAATAAAATATTTCATATTAAATTATAGTAAAAAGTATTTAATTGTAGTGTTGTTGTTATTTGATTAAAATATAGTTTTTTATGATGAGGTGTCACATTTGCAATTGGGTGAAATTTCATTGTTGTGGGTATAATTTCAAGATAATTGCAAAGCCGATGTGGCGTTGATATGACCCATTTGTAATTGGAATGCAATTTCATTGTTGTGAATGCTCTAACACTTGTTACTTCATATTTTTTATGAGTAAGAGTTTTAGAATTAGTGAAGGAGTAAGATATTAAATAAATATCTTAATTTTTCTATGAATGTCAAAGACATGCATGGATTAACAGAGAAAAAAAATTCCAAATTAAATAATCAACAATTAAAATCGGTGATTATGGTTATTAAATAACTTTGATATTAAATATGTATAATCAAAAAATATCCTTATTAAATGTATAAATTACTACAATATATAAATTTATATAATTTCATCATCAATTAGCTTATCAGCTACCAGTTAACTTATGAGTTAGTTTGCCAAATATACTCTAAAAAAACGGAAAAGTTAATGGCACCCTTATACATTGCTAATGAGCTCCCTATATAGTGAATTTCTCTTCACATACATCAACATCAAAACTCATTTTTTACATTTTTAGTGCATGATATGACTTGATTCTGACTTTAAAGGGGTGTCAATAGCATTGCCAAAAACAACTCTGAAAGGTAAATTAAATATTTTAAACATTTAAAATTTTAATTTTCTTTTTTTGTAAAAAATTCGAAAAACATGATAAAAATGTCCTAAACGTTAAATAGGGGGTTTTACAGATGCACCGAATAGGTGGGACCCGTGTATTACCTCTGTGAGTGTAGTAGAGTGTCAGAGTGGAAAGAGGGAGCGTGACAGCTGGCATTGTCGGCGTGGATTTTAGGGAGTTTCTTCGGATTTTAATTCTTCCACTGACAAGTCAAACTCTAATTTCTTGACTAAAAATCACTTCCAACCCACTTATCGTACAACCTATGATGCCTACTGTACCATCCTTCTGCCCATTTGCTTCGCTGCCTCTATATATTTGAATTATTTCTCGAATAATATCTAATTTATTTATGAGTAAATTGTATTTTGGTATATGTGGTTATATGATTTCTTTGAAAGGAGTACCTGAACTTCAATAATTCAGGGTTTGGTCCCTGAGTTATGCGATTTTGCTGCAAATGTAGTCCCTGGTCACTAACCCCGTCTATTTGGTCCGTTAGTGTCAGGGGTGGTTTCGTCCATATAACCACGGGTACTCCTTTCAAAAAACCATATAACCACAAGTACCAAAAATGCAATTTACTCGGAAATTTATTAAAATGCCTCAAGTTCAAATTTAAGTTATCAAAATGCCCCAAATCTCTTTGGTTTTGCAAAAATGCCCCGTTTTCCCGCGATTGGGCCCGCGATATCGGACTCGGCCAATTGGCCATCGATTGGGAGGCCGCGTATGGAACATTTTTGTCCGTGATGGTACCATTTTTCCTCAATTTGTTATATTTTGATTTCAAAGTTACATTTCATGCCCCTGTAACTATTTACTTAGTTTACTTTATACCTTTTACTTTTTTAATTTTAATTTTACACATTCGTCATATTAACACATATAATCGTATATTAACTAAAATACGTTTTAATTTTAACAACTTACACCATTATAATCGTCTCATCGATATCTTCGAAATAAGTCCAATATTGAATGTTTTTGGATTTAATTATGTTAAAAAATACGTTATAACATATCACATTAACGTACATAATTACGTTAAAATATGTTAAGGAGTTCGATATATATATATATAGGGTGAGTTTCTTTTGCAAATCAAACAATTTGTACAAACTTTGCAAACCACTATATTAGGCAACAACATATATATTTATGGTAATTGTTATCATTCATTAATAATGATAATAATTATATATGGAAAATGATTAAGTTCATTAATTATGATCATGGCTTTATATTAGAAAACATAATAAAATCAGATATTTATTAAACTTGATGAACGGCTAAGATTGGTTTGTATAGTTTCTATTAATTGCTTGGTTTGCAAAAGAAACTCCCCATATATATATATATATATATATATATATATATACTAGATAAGTACTTGCGCGCGATGCGGCGCGAAGGATCTCAAATCTAAAGCCGAGAATTCGAAAAAATAATTTTGTTTCATGTTTATATTTATACGCTTTTAAATCGCATATCAGATGTATAAAATTAAAGGTCAATATGGTTAATTGGTCAAAAAAAAATAGAGGAAATAACATAATCATGATTAAGAAAGTATAAATAATTAAATATATTATACTAAAATATTTGCATATTTATATTTTTGAAAAATGTTGGAACTCATAATCCAAAAGTCGGTTGATAAGTGATATATTTTTTTCCAAGTAATTAAATCTCTTTTGATAATTTTAACGGTGTTTCGTTGACAGAATAGAAATTTGATAGAATTCTAATTCGTCGAAGGAATTCGACTTTGAAGTAAAAATTGATATGAAGTTGCAAAAAGAAGAGCACGACAATTTAGTGATTATTTGTATCAAATCTGTAACGTCCCAAAAATTACAATAAATTTTAACTTTTAAAATAATACTTTGATTCAATAAAATACCATTAAATATCCAAATAACCGTTTCGTTGCAAACTCAATTAATAAACAATCTCATTAAATTAAACAGCGGAAAAAAATTATTCTTAAACATAATATCTCAACTCATAATTGTGAAAAGTCTTTCGCACGCGCCAGTGTGTACCGTCACGCCTTTGAGCCACTCGTACCTGGAACCACGATTTATAGGGAATGGGTAAGCACGAAGCTTAGTGAATTCCACACCACGCACAACTATAATCATACAACACTACCCCTAAAGCAGGTAGATACACATAACCAAGCATGCAAGTTTAAGAACGCATCATAAACAACATACTCACACCAAACCACCTAAACAGGTATCCATCGGTCTCCCCGATAACACACGATAACCGAGCACGTATCCCTCGGTCTCCCCGAGTTCCTACGTCACTCGTGTACATAATCCTCGGTCTCCTCGAGTTTTATACGATACCCAAGGTCCATACTAGACACGACACTATCTAGTACTACGCAACAAGTAAGACCACTAGCACACACGAGCTACAGCAATGTACATATAATCATAGTTCTACGTAGTGAGTGAACTCACCTCGAAAGCGTTGCAGAAATTCCCAGCTGACCACACAAGCTTGCCAACTCCAAAATCACTTCTCGTCACCTAAAGAAGTGCTACAAAGTGTTAACGCGAAACCCCAACCCTCAAATATAAACATAAGATTAGACGAGGGATATTTCATCTTTTCGGCCTAAACTGCAGGTCTGTTCGGGACCTGCTTAGCCCTCCCTAGACCCACCAATCCAGAAATTAAATCCCACAAACAGGAGGGTCTAGGTCTTAGCTTTCCAGGGACATAATATACGCGTTCTAACGATTTTCCTACGATTTTATACGATTATTCTAAGATCGAGACGTAAGGCTGGCAGATTCGGACCTGCTGCAAAAACGGTCCTTTTGCACCTAGCTAGAGGCCTAACCAGGTTTTCGCTAAAATATGAAAAATGTGCCCGACACAGAATGTGAGCCGTGGGCACCAGTTTCGCCTCAAACCGAGCTACGACGGAAAAGTTATAGCCGAAACAAAACAGTGACAGATTTAGCCATTTTACATAAAATGACAACTTTGAAATCGGTTTAGAGTTTAACGAATTAGGTTTAGAGTTTCACGCATTAAGGGCTGGACAACCAGGCACCACCCACTGCCACTCCAGGCAGTGGTGGCCGGCGGCGGCGTGAAGGTGGCAGCAACCACCGGCGGTGGTGGTGGTTCGGTAAAAGGAAAAACCGGCGAGATCAACGAACGATCCCACCATCAAACTCAGGCCGTACTCCCCCACGCACGACCTAACCGCAGCAAACCCACACCGTACAGCCACCGAACTGGTGGTGCACGGCGGCAACGCCGGCGGCAGCCATGGCTGCGGCGGCGGTGGTGGTTTCGTGGCGATGAGACGACGAAAAGAAAGCAAAAAGAAACGAGAAAAGAAGGGACTGTACCTCTCAAGAACCACAGCAGTACCCTCAACGCAGTCCCGCTCCTTCCTCCACCCGCTCGTCGACTCTCTCTCTCTCTCTCTCTTTCTCTCGCTCTCTCTCTCTCTCGGCTCTTCGAACTCGCCGGCAGGACAGCGGCGGCGCCGACGGTCTTGGTGGTTCGGCTGTGACGCAAGAAAGGAGAAGAAGGATTAGGGTTTGTGTGGGTGTTTCTTGTGTGGGACGACAATCGCAAAACGAGAAGGGAAGGGAGGGGGTCGGTCCTTATGGGCCGATCCCATGCAAACTCTCTATAAAAACGACACTTTTAGCCCCTCAAGTTCCAAAGTCTTGCCAAAAGGAGTTAAGGTCTTTCCCATAGCTTTTATCCCAAAATTATAACATTTATGGTCATTCCCGACAATCCCGTTAATGAAATTCGCTAAGAGAAAATATTAAAACAAATAAATGATTAAATAAAAACCCATACCGGGACACGGGCTTTACAACTCTCCCCCGCTTGAATTAGACTTCGTCCTCGAAGTCTATGTCCGCGAGTAATTCCGGGTAGTTCTCCCGCATCTCATCTTCGGGTTCCCAAGTCCACTCAGACCCCTTTCGGTGCTTCCACTGGACCTTCACCAAGCCAATTACCTTGTTACGCGAGGCCCTCGTCCTCCTCTCAATAATAGCGATCGGCTTCTCCACATAATTAAGTCGCTCGTCGATCTGAATATCCTCAAGAGTCTGAATAATACGCTTGGTGACATCCCTAACTGGAATCAAAATTTCTCACACCGTCTAAAAAATTTTATCGAATACTTTTCTTACCAACAAAACTCCTTCAAGTACACCGTATTTATGATCGGAAGAACACTCCAACCATTGGAATCATTCCTAGTAAAACGACTTCGGTTGTCTCCCAACCTTAGATGTTCCATACATCCCGATTCAATTTCAAGCTCTAACCATTCTAAAGTTGCTCACCAATATACCCTACAGGATACTTGAATCCGATCATTCCTACCATTAACTGTCGATTAACTTCCACGAGTTCTAATAGACTCCCAAAATTTATCTCACATGAATCATCAAATCATCAGATTTATAAACACACACGAAGGTCATTCCACCATAACCATTCATCACAAGTAATCATCTCAGGGTTACTACTACCATTACCATGATTATTTTAAAATCGGCTACAAATCTCCGATTATACTAAAAGGTGTTTGGCCTCAAGCCCAAAAGTCGACACCTAAATATACCACTTACCTCATATAGGTTCTGCGCATTTATTCTCTTAGTTGCAAAGGGCATCATTCCCTTAACCGATACCATTCAGCCTACAGTACCAACATGCGTGGAATACCCAACCTTCCACCGTCGACGTATCCTCCACACTCGCTCTACGAAGCCAAGTTACACCGTATCGAGGATACACCTTGACGTCTACCTCCCAGGTAACGCCTCAAGGCCCGACACATCGGAACTACCTCCCAGGTAAGTGCCCAAGACTATATCCTCCTAGTGCCTACTGGAAAGTCAAGGTCATAAAACATGAATATCGGGGTCCCACCCCGAGATACCCAACCGACCATTACCAACGACTGACTAACATGCCTATGGATCCAATGCAATACAGTCTACCAACAACATGCCTATCCCTAAATGACTCACTCACCCAAGCATGTAACTACTCAACGTGCAAAAATGCAAAATGGTGCAACAAAAGCAACCCATCAACAAGACTTCACATTGAGCCATTAAAACCGAGCAATTGGCCCATGACTATCTCAAAGTCAAAACCGAGCAAAATGCTCCACGCTTGCTAGACCCATATGTCGGTAAAAAAAACGCGTTTAAACAATGTTTAAGCAAGCAATACTCTAAAATCAACATTAACCCCAAAACTCATCACAGGTTAAAAAAAAGTTTTTCCAAAGGACTCACACCCTTATAATTCTCAAATTGACACATAACACTTAAAAGTGCATTTCCCAAATGGTTTACAAAATCGTTTACAAAATATTTTCAACACCATTTTTTTAATCTCAAATAGCTCGTAAGCAATACACTACTATTATCAGTTCGGTAGTTACGCAAAAATGGACACGCTCGTCCCACTTATGAAAATCATGTTGAAAATCGTTCTATTGCAGTTCAGTTTACTCACAAAACGCAAAGCGTAATAAATAATTTCTTTAAAATGAACCGCCTCGATTCCAGTATGGATTGACTAATGACATGCACTTAAAGTAACCGCTTGACCTTAAACAGGGTGCGACAAAGGTGTGCACATAATTTCAAAATAAGTTTCACGACATTTGATTCCAAAATTTCTCTTTTTAAATCATAAAATGATGTGGCACAGGGTTCACCAAAAAAAAAATTCGCGCGTCAGCTAATCACACAAAACGATGAAACGGTTTACAAATATATTTTTGTTAAAACACAACTGTCTTGTGTAAGTTTCAAACTTGAAGACAGAAACCAATCCGCTTCCATCATATAAAAATATCGACTAAACCCTCATACAATCTCAAACTGGGGGTAGGCATGCAAGCTTGTAACACTTCCTTAGAAATTCCTTGCAATGACACACATGCAAAAATATTCCTGACACAACTGCACACAACAATGTATTTTCCAAAAACTAGGAGGAAACAATTGCTAGTAAATGGTTGACACCAAAAAGTCAAACCGACTTCAAATCTCGAATTGTACTAACGGTGCACGTCAATGTTTGAAACACAAGAAATTAAACGCACCATAGTTTTGTGCAAACAATTTTCTAAAATCTTAATCACATAGCATCTTCCTCAAGGTTTCGTACTTGAGACATATAACGTCAAAACACCATAGTTTAAAATGTATTTGTCAAAAATGCTCAAAATACTCGTTTCCTCGGAAGCAAAACTTTTTAATTTTCCCAAAATAATCGGCAATTCTAAATTAACCGAATGTCAACAATCTACGCATTTATATTTTCAAAATATAACACATTGTAAACGTATGCATGATATTCACAACACTAAAACACTCCTTTGACCAAATGGTCTTTCATTCCGACAAGAAGAAACTAAAACATTTTCATGCACGACTCGTTTATCAAATGTCAAGAAACAACGGTCACCCGAGTATGCATACCCCTAAGTCGATGTAGCGCATTTTCATGGAAATGATAATAAAACATTTAACTGACTAAAAGCGCACCAAACAACTCATTATGAAATGTTACCAAAATATTCTTCCATGCATCACTTAAGTCACGTATAAATCAATCCATACACTGAACTATTTGCAATAAAATACTTAGTAACACAAACTTCATGAACCTCAACGAACTCAATGACTCTAAGTCAATAAAATAGCACCATACATTGTGCCCCCAAAGTCAAATTGCTAAAGGCAAAATCATGAATGAGACACCAAAATCCCAAAAATCTCTTTCCACGGTAAAACCATAAAACAACATTGTTTAACAAACTCATATTAAACAAATTACCAAAAATAGTTTTATACAGACATCGTGGAATGTAACTGTCCGTCTCAACTCTAACATATGTGGATGAGTTCCAATGTTAAAGTCACAAGTCGTAGTCACTTGCCCAACATTTCAAACACCACAAAACACGGATATCAACTTACCCGAAAGAACCGTTGGAAAATAACAAAATGAAACAAATTCTAACAAAGTTTGCAACTCCCGTGATAAAACGGTTTCATGTACTTTCAAAACCATAATTCGAAATCTTGTGTGTGTGCTGAACATTTCCCAAAATTCCAAAACACAACCCATAAAAGGATTGGAAACACAAGAATTAGTTAATGCAATTTTATTTTCAAAATAAACTTTGTGCATGACTCAGTTGGCATTCAACGTCTCGACTCATACCCCTCCAAATCTCTCTGGTCCACAATCGTCATCCGGGCATTTAAACCTCTTAGGCAAGTTGGGAAATTACGTCAAATAATCCTTACGGTTTTTCCTCAATTCAAAGTCGGCTCAATAAGCCTATGATTCTAGCACAACCATCAATCTTGACCCGAAATGGCCTACCTAAAACAAACCTCGTCCTTATCGCCACTCCAAGTGATTAATACTAGAATCGTTCTCCTATTCCAACGACTACTAGTTTAGAACCTTCTTCACTACCCCAACGATCATCACATCAAAGCAATTCAAGTACACACATGTACTAATAGGTTTACCATTGTTGTTCCTCCTTGTGATGGCCATTCTGGTTAGATATTACAACGAGTGATTAGCACACAATAAATCCTGCTAACTACACTCACGCTCAACTCATCGGATTCTCCGTGACTTTTCCCGACTCGAGCACGGATCCTGTGCTTCAGATAGTAGGAGCTCTACTACTACCTTCCACACCTATCCTTACTCGTTTCGAGTCCCGTCCCGAAGTGCCCAAGCAGTTCCTTGCCGAAAGTTACGCCCATATGCCCGTACCATCATATGTAACCACTCTTCCTAGCTCACTAGGAATTTCACCCCATCCCACTACCCTTGCTATAACGAAATCCCAACTAGTCATGACGAGTCGCCTCACGAATGCACAGTTGCATACAGTGTGAAATCAAATAGACTTTCGAATAAAAGATTCTATCCTACAACGGTTGGACTCAAACAAGAGCTGCGCAATAGAACTAAATCCAACATTCTAAGGCTATATGGTTCCTACTGCATACAACTTATAAGGCATTCACTTAACAACCTATCACAACCAGCATAAATTTCTACTAGCAAGCAACAAACATGCAGTACAGTGTAATAAGCACCAAGCAATCTAGCATACATACTCCTATGTTCTAGAAAGCAATAAATTACACTAAGTACTCTACCTTTTCCCTTGGCATCGGCTGACTGTACACACTGCGCCTTCGGTCACCGTTTCTCAAACGCACCTTTCCTTTCTTTTATTTTCTCAAAAAAATTTAAAAGAAAACTCCATAGCCGCAAACTTGAGTTCAAACACACCGAAATGTGTTTGATTTGCTCAAGCTGTGCTCTGATACCAAGTTGTAACGTCCCAAAAATTACAATAAATTTTAACTTTTAAAATAATACTTTGATTCAATAAAATACCATTAAATATCCAAATAACCGTTTCGTTGCAAACTCAATTAATAAACAATCTCATTAAATTAAACAGCGGAAATAAATTATTCTTAAACATAATATCTCAACTCATAATTGTGAAAAGTCCTTCGCACGCGCCAGTGTGTACCGTCACGCCTTTGAGCCACTCGTACCTGGAACCACGATTTATAGGGAAGTGGTAAGCACGAAGCTTAGTGAATTCCACACCACGCACAACTATAATCATACAACACTACCCCTAAAGCAGGTAGATACACATAACCAAGAATGCAAGTTTAAGAACGCATCATAAACAACATACTCACACCAAACCACCTAAACAGGTATCCATCGGTCTCCCCGATAACACACGATAACCATGCACGTATCCCTCGGTCTCCCCGAGTTCCTACGTCACTCGTGTACATAATCCTCGGTCTCCCCGAGTCCTCGGTCTCCCCGAGTTTTATACGATATCCAAGGTCCATACTAGACACGACACTATCTAGTACTACGCAACAAGTAAGACCACTAGCACACACGAGCTACAACAATGTACATATAATCATAGTTCTACGTAGTGAGTGAACTCACCTCGAAAGCGTTGCAGAAATTCCCAACTGACCACACAAGCTTGCCAACTCCAAAATAACTTCTCGTCACCTAAATAAGTGCTACAAAGTGTTAACGCGAAACCCCAACCCTCAAATATAAACATAAGATTAGACGAGGGATATTTCATCTTTTCGGCCTAAACTGCAGGTCTGTTCGGGACCTGCTTAGCCCTCCCTAGACCCACTAATCCAGGAATTAAATCCCCCAAACAGGAGGGTCTAGGTCTTATCTTTCCAGGGACATAATATACGCGTTCTAACGATTTTCCTACGATTTTATACGATTATTCTAAGATCGAGACGTAAGGCTGGCAGATTCGGACCTGCTGCAAAAACGGTCCTTTTGCACCTAGCTAGAGGCCTAACCAGGTTTTCGCTAAAATACAAAAAATGTGCCCGACACAGAATGTGAGCCGTGGGCACCAGTTTCGCCTCAAACCGAGTTACGACGAAAAAGTTATGGCCGAAACAAAACAGTGACAGATTTAGCCATTTTACATAAAATGACAACTTTGAAATCGGTTTAGAGTTTAACGAATTAGGTTTAGAGTTTCACGCATTAAGGGCTGGACAACCAGGCACCACCCACTGCCACTCCAGGCAGTGGTGGCCGGCGGCGGCGTGAAGGTGGCAGCCACCACCGGCGGTGGTGGTGGTTCGGTAAAAGGAAAAACCGGCGAGATCAATGAACGATCCCACTATCAAACTCAGGCCGTACTCCCCCACGCACGACCTAACCGCAGCAAACCCACACCGTACAGCCACCGAACTGGTGGTGCACGGCGGCAACGCCGGCGGCAGCCATGGCTGCGGCGGCGGCGGTGGTTTCTCGGCGACGAGACGACGAAAAGAAAGCAAAAAGAAACGAGAAAAGAAGGGACCGTACCTCTCGAGAACCACAACAGTACCCTTAACGTTGTCCCGCTCCTTCCTCCACCCGCTCGTCGACTCTCTCTCTCTCTCTCTCGGCTCTTCGAACTCGCCGGCAGGACAGCGGCGACACCGGCGGTCTTGGTGGTTCGGCGGTGAGGCAAGAAAGGAGAAGAAGGATTAGGGTTTCTGTCGGTGTTTCTTGTGTGGGACGACAATCGCAAAACGAGAAGGGAAGGGAGGGGGTCGGTCCTTATGGGCCTATCCCATGCAAACTCTCTATAAAAATGACACTTTTAGCCCCTCAAGTTCCAAAGTCTTGCCAAAAGGAGTTAAGGTCTTTCCCATAGCTTTTATCACAAAATTATAACATTTATGGTCATTCCCGACAATCCCGTTAATGAAATTCGCTAAGAGAAAATATTAAAAAAATAAATGATTAAATAAAAACCCATACCGGGACACGGGCTTTACAAAATCCCATACTAATTTCAACAAATCTCATACTAATCACGACACATTAATGCGTATATATTTATGATCTTTAATAATATTATTAAATCCAAAAATATTCAATATTGGGCTCATTTCGAAGGTATTGACGAAGCGATTATAATGGTATAATTTGTAAAAAATAGAAATGTTTTTTTAATGCATTTTAGTTCATATACATTATTTATGTTTATATAATAAGAGTCTAAAATGAAAAATAAAAAAGTAAGAGATTAAAAGTAAACTACATACCTAATTATAAGGATAGTAAATGTAACATATAAATTTAAAAAAATTGAATTAAGGAGAGATTTAAGGAGGAGTGAAGGTGGGTGTGCTAATTGAACTTATAATGTAAACTGCGTTCAGATACATGTTTAGACGGGAAAATACTGAATTCGGCTCACTAGAAGATGACACGTGGCATGCTAGTTACTTATTTATTATATGTATCCCGCTGCAATGCAGCGAGACGTATAATCCAAATAATTTGATGATTTAATCAATTAAATAAAAAAATATTGTATATTGGGCTCATTTCGAAGGTATCGACGATACGATTATAATGGTGTAACTTGTTAAAATTAAAAAGTATTTTTAACGTATTTTAGTTAATATACGATTGTGTGTGTTAATATAATAAAAGTGTAAAATGAAAAATAGAAAACTAAAAGGTATAAAGTAAATTAACTAAATAAGTATAAGGGTGTGAAATGTAACTTTCAAATCCTGGATTTTTAATTTTTTGATTTGAAAGTTACATTTAACACCCTTATACCTTTTATTTTTCTATTTTTCATTTTACACTTTTATTATATTAACACATATAATCGTATATTAACTAAAATACGTTTCTGGTGCAGAATGATTAAGAGACTTTTATGATATAGTGCAAATGAAATATGGTTGTTTGGTATTTATTTAGAATGAAATTAGGGTGCTGAATGGTTAAGAGTGGCCCAAGATGCTAAATCATTCAGAGGGTTTTGGAACCATTAAGAGGTAGACTTTTTTCTTTCCAAACAAGATTCACTTCTGAACAATTATTCAATGATTGCCTCTTAATAAACAGCCCCTTAATAATAAATAATAGGGAAATTTATTAAAATGCCCCAAGTTCAAAATTAAGTTCAAAATTAAATTGCATTTTTGGTACCTGTGGTTATATGATTTCTTTGAAAGGAGTACCTGTGGTTATATGTTCGAAACTACCCCTGGCACTAACGGACCAAATAGACGGGGTAAGTGACCAGGGACTATATTTGCAGCAAAATCGTATAACTCAAGGACCAATCTTTGACTTATTGAAGTTTAGGTACTCCTTTCAAAGAAATCATATAACCACGGGTACCAAAAATGCAATTTATTCTTTATTTATTAACATTATCTTCTGTATTATTTTGATTGTAAATAGTATTTTGTTGTATTTAATTTTAAAATAAATGTTTGAAAATAAAAATGTGTATTTACAAAAATTGATTTTTCACCCTCACTTTCATATCTTAAATATTTGTGTATCGTGTTCAAATGCCGGTAGATTTCAATATCGATTATATTGTTAAAAAGGTTCATATACTTTTGTTTTGAATTTTTAAACATATTTTTTTTGAACAGAAGAGAACACCTTATTTATTACCAACCAAGCCAATACAGAGTCCACAATCAACATACAGGACCACAACAAAACAAAAGACAAACGAAACAATTAACCCCACAAAATTAACCGAATGACACAGGAAACCGAAAGAAAGTACCGTTGCACACGTTTGCAAGGAGCAAGCCGAACAACCGTATCAACCAGCACAGCTTAATTTTAAGGCCTTTTTATTGACGAAATTTAACCAAAAATAGAAAGAAAAAAAGATTCTCTCGTGTTAATCATTTTTAAAAACTTCTAATTTGGAGTACTTCAAATTCTCTCATATTTTTTCTCATTTGAATAATATGTTAAAACAAAAAACTTGTATATAATCTCTAAATTCCTTATTTTCTCTATTTAGAATTGTCCTAAACAATGTATTTTTGAAACTGAATAGTTATTGTAAAATAAATTTAGGGCTTGTTTCTTAGCAGCTTAACGAACTTAATGAGATTCATATGTTATTCTGTCAGAGTGTGTCAATCATTCATTTCTTTTTAGTAGTGACTTAATGATTTAGAAAATGAATTATTCAGTTTAGAGCATCTCCAACAGATTTTTTTTATAATTTCTCTAAAAAAGAGATATTTATCTCCAATAAATTCTCTATTTTAGAGATTTTAATATAAGTTATATTAATATAATATTCTCTAATTTATCTTTCCAATACAACTTTTATATTTTAACAAAACTGTTGGAGATGCTCTTATCTAGAAAGACAAGTTTTTTTTCTTCCAAACATATCATTCTCACTTATTAACTATCGAACAAAAATATCCTCAATCTAAACAAACAGTTTGAATCACACAAACAATTTTTTTTATACATCACTTAATTAAAAACCAACCAAACAAACATATGGATACTACTTTAAGGAAACATGTTGCTATTTATTTACATCATTTCCATTAATAAATTTGGTTTTAAAATAATTAAACTTTAAAGTATTTTGTTTTTTTATAAAATAGGTGGCTAACTTCCACAAGAATTTGAAAAGAAACTGACCCCGCACTTTGTCTCTGTTCGGAATCCACGAACGAAAAACATGTCACTAATCTTTTAATTTACATGTTTGGTCCCTATCTTTTACTATAATATACAAGTGGTCCTTACAATTCCTTTTTTACACTTTCGGTCACTATGGTTCGCAACTCGTTAAAGGATTAGCGCCTTCGTTAGGGGTGCTCACGGGTTGGGTTGATCGGGTTGAAGGCATTTTGACACATCAACCCAATGTTGCCGGTTTGAAAAATTTTCAACCCAACCCAACCCGTTCGGGTTGATCGGGTTGTGTTTAAACAAGGTAAAATCAAAATTAGAAACATAAAAATAAAGAAAGCTTGTCTTTAAAATACAACCGATAATTCATAAAATATTTATATACTACATAGAAAAATGTCTAAGCCAAATATGATCAAATAACTTGACGTCTCCAATTTGCATATTTTTTAAATCTTAAACATATCGCCATCAACTATTTTCCTCAATTTGCATATATATGTTAACATTTACTATATATATATATATATATATATATATATATATGTATGTCGGGTTCATTGGATTGGACTGGGTTCAAATTCTCGTAACCCGATATCAACCCAATACATACGGTTTGAAGATTTTACAACTCGATTGGACATCGGGTTGCTTCGGGTTGGGTTATTTCATGTCGGGTTGGGTTGGATTGGTCGGGTTTTTTAGCATCCCCATCCTTCGTGCTAACATTATAAAATATTTTAGTTAAATATTGGTCGGGTTGGGTTGGATTGGTCAAGTTCAAGTCCTATTATTGCAACTTTTTTAGAAAACATATTAAATATGAAATTAAATGCTAAAATCTACAAAAAAAACTCTTTAGCAAGACTCAAACCCATGACTGAAATGTAGCAAAAGTCTTCCAAACCAACTATATCAAGGAAAACTTGTGTCTTTATTGTCACAAAACAAATTGATACGGTTGCACCTTTCACAAACCTGATTTTTTTACCCTTCGACGGAAGAATAATACGGTGGCACGTGCCACCGTTGGCACCTATGTAGGTCCGCCCATGCGTCTATGACCGTGGTGGATTAGCAATCAAATATGATGAGGGAACATTGTAAGACGAAGGAAGCTGGCGAAAAACCATATGACGAGTGGCGAGGATCATTCAAATAATTCCTCCCATTATTTATGACAATCCTACAAATTGGGATCAAACCAAAACTTAGGGGCCGTTTACCTAATCACTTACCCGGGTAAGTGCTTACCGGTAAAATTCAACACTATCACTTATTTCTCGGGTAAGATTTTAGTCCACCAAAATGGCATCGTATGCAACAATTTAGCCGGTAAGCGCTAACCGTGGTAAGAGCCGTCGCACTCACTTACCGGGTAAGACCGTCGGTCCTTGCTTCCGCTCTTACCGGGTAAGATTCTTAGTCCTTGCCATATTCATCCGATAAGCTAACGTGACTTGGTAAGCACTTACCCGAATAAGCGTTTTGTAAACGGCCCCTTAGCAGTTGAACTTTAATAGATCTCTGGCCTCGCTCAACATTTCAATCACATGCTTAAGAGAATAATCAATAGTAGGTATATCAATAGAAGTTTCTCATCAAAGGCGAGATTTTGTCCACCATTGTTTAAAGTTTTGGGTTATGGCAGATTATCGGGGTTGCTAATGGGGGAAATCATGGCATAAACATCTTACTTATTGTATATTCAAGTGTCTTAAGTGTTCCTGACATAACCACAAGGGTTGTGGCGTACTGGTTAAGGCCCTGGGGGGATGTGTGGTGGAATATCTCGCCTGTCTAGGGTTCGAATCTAGGCGTACACAACAATTGTGACCACTGAGGTTTAATCATGATTGATGTCTTACAGTCATAATTTGTCAAGGGATTAGTCTAGACATAGTCTATGACACCCTCCCCAAAAAAAGTGTTCCTGACATGATGAATGCAAACCTATGCCAATAAGATGGAAATAGATGGACGTGGTTCTTAAAGTAGATGTAGACGGGGGAAGAAAGGGGTTGTGATTTTTCAAGAAGGTAGATCTATCTACCTTCTATATATATCTATATATCTATATATCTATATATATATATATAGGGGAGGGATCATGAGAAAACCATTACTAATTTGAAAACTTTACAAACCTCAACTAACCAATCAAATTTTTTCTAGCCTTTTAATTTTAATTTTATGATAAAGGGTAATTCAGTCTTTTTCATTTAACCCGTTTAATTATAGAAACGGAATTAATTACAATTAATTAATTATGTTAGATTCTTAATCAAATTAAATCCCTACTTTTATGGTAAAAAAATCGGTTATCATACCAGTTATGATTTAGTGGGTGTAGTTTTGGAATGATCCACACCATCTTTTTGAATTAAGAAAGGATGATGATGATGAAAACTGAAGATGACGATGATGAACGGCGATGATGAACGCAGATGATGATGATGAACGCAGATGATGACGATGAACATGAACATGAAAACTGAAGATGACGATGATGAACTCAGATGATGATGATGATGAAAACTGAAGATGACGATGATGAACGCAGATGATGATGATGAACGCAGATGATGAACTCAGATGATGATGATGAACGCAGATGATGAACGCAGATGATGATGATGATGAAAACTGAAAACTGAGATGGAGATGATGATGATGATGAAAACTGAAGATGACGATGATGAACGACGATGATGAACGCAGATGATGACGATGAACATGAAAACTGAAGATGACGATGATGAACTTAGATGATGATGATGATGAAAACTGAAGATGACGATGATGAACTCAGATGATGATGATGAAAACTGAAGATGATGATGAACGCAATTGATGATGAAAACTGATGATGAAAACTGAAGATGATGAACTCAGATGATGATCTTCTTTGTTTTTAAATGGTTTCCACTATTAAGTTAATTGTCAAATTACACATTTACCCTTTTCTTGTTTGACGTTTTATTAAATTAACTTTTTTAATTTCATTGTTACCATTTATAGCCTAATCTAATCTACACCATCAATTAATCTAATCTATGGTGGTAAGATGGGTTTCATAGTTTGCAATTTAAGAGAGGTTTGTAAATGAAACCACCTCTATATATATATATATATATATATATATATATATATATATATATATATATATATATATATATATATATATATAGGGTTGGGTTCACGTGAGACCAACATGTTTTCGTGAGACCGTGAGACCACAAAATAACACTAAACCTTCACAACAATTCATTGTGAAGGTATGAAAAACAACGAACCTTCACAACAAAAACATTATGAAGGTTTACCTTTCCAATACCTTCACAGTCTTTTGTTGTGAAGGTTTAGTGTTATTTTTGTGGTCTCACGGGTCTCACGGAAATAGCTTGGTCTCACATGATCTCAAGTATATATATATATATAGGGGGCCATTAAAGGGAGAACTAGTTATTTTGTGGTAACTGTGAGAACCAATGTGAGCCATATATTAAGCTATAAATTAGGAAATTATTAATTTTGGTAATTTTGTTTGAAATTTAAATAAAAGGGCATTTTAGGTAATGTAAAATATCCTCTCTCCTCTCTCCTCTCTCCCCGGCCAATCGTGATACCGAAAATACATACAAGAACTTTTGTGATACCACTGTGATACCCATTGCCATCCAATTCAGCATCACATTCATTACTTTGGTAATACTCCAAGAACATCTGTGATACCAATGTGATACCCACTGTAACCATGTGTTACCTTTGAGCATAATACATGAAAAATTCCATAAAACATAGATCTACAAAACAAACAAACCTCATATACTGTGATACCCTTAACAACATAACGAAACTAAAGAAAAAAAACATAATTTGATACACTTAGTAAAGCAATACCACATGATATTTTGTGATACACTTCGTAAAAAAAGAAAATACATTGTGATACTCTACTGTTATACCAGATGTGATACCCACTATACGTTGTTGTGATACCCGTTGTGATACCTAGATCTGTTTCTGGGGTAGAGATAGAGAGACGGACGAGACGAGGTTGACATACCGTTGATGATGGTGGTCGAGGGAGGGGGCGGGAATGGCCGCCGGTGGTAAAAGAACTATTGGCGGTGGTGTTGTAGACCAAAACGGTGCCGACGAGGACCATGAAAGCACCAAGGTCATCCCCGTCAAGAAAGCAAACTGTAATGCCATAAGTTCACCACCACTACCACCACCTCCAACCACCCACACTCCTCCCAATCAAAAGCAACACCAACGACAACACCACCACCACTGCCGCCAACGACGACAGTGAGGGATAAAAAGTGAAGGAGAGGAGAGAGACGATCGCCGGTGGGGAGGGGGTGTACGACGGCTGTGATGAAGGTAAGAGAGACGATCGCCAGTGGGGATGGGGTGTGCGACGGCTGTGATGAAGGTATGGAGGCTCTTAGGGTTTTGTTATTTGGTAGATAGAAAAAGTGAGGGAGAGGAGAGAGACGTACACTGAATAGTGAATATAGGGAGATATTTTAGGATTTAATTATTTAATTAGATTTAGGAAACAAATTTATTAAAACACCCTTTTGTATTTATTTAAAATTTATATTAGTTATTTTAAATGTGTGGCTCACATTGGTTCTTACGGTTACAACAAACTAATCAGTTCTCATTTGATTAGGCCCTATATATATATATATATATATATATATATATATATATATATATATATATATATATATATATGGGGCTTAATCAAATGAGAACTGTTTATTTTGTGGTAACCGTAAGAACGAATGTGAGCCACACATTTAAAATAACTAATATAAATTTTAAATAAATACAAAAGGGTATTTTAGTAAAAATAAAATTGAATATCTAATTAAAATAATAAATACTAAAATCTTTCCTTTCTTGATCTTATACGTCTCCTCTCTCCTCTCACCTCTCTCCTCTCTCCTACCATATAGATAAACCCTAAAATATTTTTTTCTTTCTTTCTTCAAGAATGTGCCGCCATGTGACCCCAGATCGCCTTCTCCATCGAAATCGAAACCAGGTATGAAAACAAACCCCAGATCTCCTTCTCTATCGAAATCGAAACCAGGTATGAAAACAAACACCAAATATGTATCCCTATTGAAGCCACCTACCGTTCTTAAGTCTTCATCTCCATCTCATCAAAACCATGTATTAAAACTCCAGATCTATATCACATCGAACCGACTACCATTGTTTAGACTCCATCTTCATCTACAAATTTACCGATACTGAAGGTTCCGCATCAAAGTGTACCGATTGAAGGTATGCATCATACCTAAAACAGAAAACCCTATAGCTCCATTAAACCTAGATCTGAAAAAATCGAAGTTTCTGCATCAAAGAAAATTTTGGATATCGAAGGTGTTGGTGCAAGTGTACCACATCTCTATATATTTATATATATTTATTTTGATGATTACAAACACACCGTATTATTGTTTATCTAACAATTTAATCCAAGTGTGCAGTTGTTGAAGAACACGAAGATTTAAACTGAAGGGTTCAAGACGGAAGTGTTTACGTCGTCATCATTGTTTATAACTAATAATGATAAACACCCTAAAATAATATACCACTTGGATATTTCTAAAAACCATAATTGATTTTAATTAAATAAGTTCTTGTTTTGAGAAGATCCAGCAAGATTTGGTTGCAGTCCTGGAAGGTACATATTCTGACGCCGGTATACCGTGGAGAATGCTCGGTATACCGCGGGTACACTTTTGGCGGTATACCGCGGGTGTTCAGCCGGTATACCGCGGCAGGCTCCGTGTTTGATTCTGATTGGTTGAAAGTACTTTTTCGTACGGCCGGTATACCGCGAGTCCCAGCCGGTATACCGCGGGTACGTAATTCCTGTCAACTTTGCATGTAGCCGTTGGTGTGTCAGTATCTGACCGCGGTATACCGCGGTGTGCAAGGCGGTATACCGCGCCTCACAATGCCGTTGGAGCTTCCTGATATATATACATGCATGCTGGAGAAGAGAACAAGAAGACCAGACCAGACCACATAACAGTAACAACAAGCAGCAACCACACTCTCAGCTCTCTCATTTATAATATATATTTTATAAAACCTTTTTTATAAAATATCCAAGTGTGATTATTATACAAGAGTGATTACCCATTGTGAGTTATACTCCTCTTGTAAGTATTTGAATAACGGGTGTGTGATCCTGTTTATCTCATAGCAGAGGCTTGAGAAACTATTACAAATTCCTTTGTATTTGGTTTGTGTTCTACCGTAAAGAATACATTTATTGGATCGTGTCGAGAAGTGTCTCGGCTGCTGGTTTATCACAGTTGGTGGTAAATCAGTAAATCTCTGTGTCAAGTATCTCTATCCCTTATCTCTTTATTTATTCCGCTGTGCTTTATTATATTTATTTATATAAACTGCTTTGCATTTATATTTATTAATATAATCTCTGTGCATTTAAATTATATCTGTTTATATAATTGTTGTATACTTATTTATTTATACTCTGCTTTATTTATTCTGTATTTATTTGTAAAAAGATTTTTTGAAAGTAAAAGATTTAAAATACAACCTTACCCCCCCCCTAGGTTGTCTAACATTTGGTATCAGAGCAGGTCTTTCAAAAATTATCTGTTTAAAATTTTAAAGTTTTTTCTTTATTTCTTTTAAATGGCTCAACAAACCAATTTTGTGTTTTCAAAACCTCCTTTGATAGATACTGAAAAGTTTGGCATTTGGGCCGAGCTATTTGAATGTCACGTGCGTGGCAAAAATCAAAAGATTTGGGATATTATAGAAAATGGGAATTTTAATCCTACTATTGTAAAAGATGATCTTATTGTTGATAAACCCATAAAAGATTGGACTCCCGCTGAAGAATCTCATTATTGTTTAAATTTTGAAGCTAAAAATATATTATATGCTGCTTTAACTTCCGATGAAATTGAAAGAGTTTATACTTATAAAACTGCTAATCAAATCTGGCAAAGCTTGAGCGACACTCATCGTGGAAATACTCAAGTTAAAAGCTCTAAAATAAATATTCTTGTTCATGATTATGAATTATTTGAAATGTCAAAAGATGAGTCAATCGACTCAATGTTTAAACGTTTTAACCTCATTATGACTACTTTGAAGGGATTAGGTCGTACTTATCCTAATGAGGATTATGTAAGGAAAATTCTTCGAGCACTTCCTTCGGAGTGGATGGCAAAAATCACATCCTTGGAAGACTCCCGAGATCTCTCAACTATGAAGCTCGATGATCTCATCGGCAATCTTAAAGTGCACGAAATCGCACTAAAAAGAAATCAAGTCCGGGAGCAAGTCAAAAAGAAATCCATCGCTCTCAAAGTCGTTGCCTCAAAAGAAGAGGAAAAGGAAGAGGAGGAAGAAGCTAGCTCATCCGATGACGAACCCGAAAATCTTGACGATTTAGTCAAGTTGGTAAGAAAACTTTCTAAACTTTTATCTAACAAAACGTTTGCTAATAATGATAGGTTTCAAGAAAATGGAGACTACCGTCGTGGTGGTAAAAACCAAAGTCGCAACGTCCATAAAAGTGAAGACAAATATGACGAATCTAGCGACGATGAAAAAGCCAATAAAAAGAAAGGCTTTTGCTATGTGTGTGGTGATAAGGATCACTATGCAAGTGTGTGTCCAAAACGAGCAAAACAAATCAACACACCAAAAGCTCTCGTTGGAGGCGCGATGAGCGCAAGCATAAATGAGGCCAAAAATTTTTGTTTCATGGCCGACCATGATAATGAGGTATCTTCATCATATTCTTCTAAAAATAATTGTGATAATAATTATAGTGATAATTATTATAGTGACGATGAAAATAATCTTGACGAATTATATAAATCATTTCATGATATGGCTGCTCTCGCAAATAAATATAAAGATGAAATTTCTAATTTAAAAGAAACCGTATCTGTATATAAAAAGGAAATAGATGACGGTAAACAAAAATCTGCTCATGATTTAGATGTTATCACTAAATTAGAAAATAAATTAAGTGAAAAAGATGTTTGTAAATCTTGTGTTATTTTAAATGATAAAATTGCATGCTTAAGTGAAAATAAAAATGAAAGTGTTGCATGTACAAAATGCGATATACTTGAAAATGATAATGCATGTTTAAAAGCTAAATGCGATTTATATGAAAAAGATAATCTGTTAGCTAATGCATTTCAAAATAGCAATGATAAAGTGTTAAAAATGCTAAATATGTCTAATCGCATTAATTGTAGAAAAGGCATTGGTTCTAATACATGTATTGATACGTGCTCGTGTATTCAAATTAAAAAATGTTTTGAACCACCTAAAGTTGAAACGAGAAAACCTTATGTGCAAAAACCCCCATATATGTCAAAAATGAAAAATGTGAATTATGGGAGGAAACCGTATGCTTGCATGTATAATAGTAATTTTTCTAGACCTAAAAATAATGCGAATATAAATGCTTCATTTTATGTGTATGATAAATACAATCGCAAAATTAAAATGGTTAGAAAATGGATTCCGAAAGGAATGTTTAATGTTGATAATCCGGGTGGAATGCGTTTATGGTTTTAAACCATTTATATGGCTTTGTATGTTTGTCGTGTTTGTTTTATGTCGACAACATATTTTTTTGCAGTTTATGTTTTATACTAACTGTTAAAAGGACCCATAAGAAAAGGGTACCACGAAAAATTTTCTTTGCCTTTTGTAGGTGTTTCCTGGCGAGGATATAATACGTGGTTACCTGCCGAGGTTATAATACGTGGTTACCTGCCGAGGTTATAATACGTGGTTACCTGCCGAGGTTATAATACGTGGTTACCTGCCGAGGTTATAATACGTGGTTACCTGACGAGGTCATAATACGTGGTGATTTTTTTTTATCACATAAAATTAACCGAAAATCGAAGCCTTAAGATCCTTTTTGGTGCAAGTGTTTCTTTTTGGTTATTTTGTTTAATGTCATTTATTATGCTTATTTTATCCCTCAAAATTTTATAAAATCAAATTGATATCGTTATTAATTTGAGGGGGAGCGTTTTAGCTCTTTACCCATGAGTTTATGCTACCTCAATTATATGCATATTTTGAGGGGGAGCATCTCTCGAAGGGAAGCATACCGTCTTTCTTGACCCTTTTTGTTTCGACAAACGGGGGAGAGAAACCGCATATGCTCTTGCTTAGCGGTTGTGTTTGTCATCATCAAAAAGGGGGAGATTGTTGGTGCAAGTGTACCACATCTCTATATATTTATATATATTTATTTTGATGATTACAAACACACCGTATTATTGTTTATCTAACAATTTAATCCAAGTGTGCAGTTGTTGAAGAACACGAAGATTTAAACTGAAGGGTTCAAGACGGAAGTGTTTACGTCGTCATCATTGTTTATAACTAATAATGATAAACACCCTAAAATAATATACCACTTGGATATTTCTAAAAACCATAATTGATTTTAATTAAATAAGTTCTTGTTTTGAGAAGATCCAGCAAGATTTGGTTGCAGTCCTGGAAGGTACATATTCTGACGCCGGTATACCGTGGAGAATGCTCGGTATACCGCGGGTACACTTTTGGCGGTATACCGCGGGTGTTCAGCCGGTATACCGCGGCAGGCTCCGTGTTTGATTCTGATTGGTTGAAAGTACTTTTTCGTACGGCCGGTATACCGCGAGTCCCAGCCGGTATACCGCGGGTACGTAATTCCTGTCAACTTTGCATGTAGCCGTTGGTGTGTCAGTATCTGACCGCGGTATACCGCGGTGTGCAAGGCGGTATACCGCGCCTCACAATGCCGTTGGAGCTTCCTGATATATATACATGCATGCTGGAGAAGAGAACAAGAAGACCAGACCAGACCACATAACAGTAACAACAAGCAGCAACCACACTCTCAGCTCTCTCATTTATAATATATATTTTATAAAACCTTTTTTATAAAATATCCAAGTGTGATTATTATACAAGAGTGATTACCCATTGTGAGTTATACTCCTCTTGTAAGTATTTGAATAACGGGTGTGTGATCCTGTTTATCTCATAGCAGAGGCTTGAGAAACTATTACAAATTCCTTTGTATTTGGTTTGTGTTCTACCGTAAAGAATACATTTATTGGATCGTGTCGAGAAGTGTCTCGGCTGCTGGTTTATCACAGTTGGTGGTAAATCAGTAAATCTCTGTGTCAAGTATCTCTATCCCTTATCTCTTTATTTATTCCGCTGTGCTTTATTATATTTATTTATATAAACTGCTTTGCATTTATATTTATTAATATAATCTCTGTGCATTTAAATTATATCTGTTTATATAATTGTTGTATACTTATTTATTTATACTCTGCTTTATTTATTCTGTATTTATTTGTAAAAAGATTTTTTGAAAGTAAAAGATTTAAAATACAACCTTACCCCCCCTAGGTTGTCTAACAGAAGGTTTGTATCGTTTTTTTCTGGGTATCACATTGATATCACATTTGTTCTTGTATGTATTCTGGGTATCACACTGAGGATAAAAGTGTGTTTTTCTATGTATTGTTGGGTATCACATTGAGGATAGATGTTTGTTTTTTGTATGTATTTTGGGTATTACATTTGTTTTTTGTATGTATTTTTGGTATCACAGTGGTATCACATTTGGTCTTAGTATGTATTTTGGATATTGAATGTCTGCATCGTTGTTTCAGGGTATCACAATGGCATCACAACTGGTATCACAGTGGTATCACATTTAGTCTTAGCATGTATTTTGGATATTGAAGGTCTGCATCGTTGTTTCAGGTATCACAATGGCATCACAACTGGTATCACTTGTGATATCATTATCATAATCGATATGCCTGCTATATCATTATCATAATCAATATACCTGCTGGAGAGTGGAGAGAGGAGAGAGGAGATTTTAAAATAACTAAAATACCCTTTTATTTAAAATTCAAACAAAATTACCAAAATTAATAATTTTCTAATTTATAGCTTATTATGTGGCTCACATTGATTCTCACAGTTACCACAAAATAACTAGTTCTCCCTTGAATGACCCCCATATATATATAGGGTACAAATCAAATATAAATCATGTATTTGTTGCACCCCTTACAAACCAATGTGCATATATGTAAAATCTAAGATGCATATATGCATTATCCCATATAAATGTATATCCATTATATGTATATTCTTGCACGTATGCATATGCATATGCGCATTGTTCACATATGCAGACTGGTTGTGCACATATGCATACTGTGGTTTATAAGGTGTGCAACAAATGCAAGTTTTGCATTTTATGGAGCCTCTCTCTCCCTCTCTCTCTCTATATATATATGGGACATGTTCAAACGAGAAGACAGTCCATTTGCGAGAAGGCGAGAAAGAATATGGGCCACATACTTCATTATTTAAAAAATAACATAAAAAATAAAAAATATTTTAGAAATTAGGATAATTGTCATTTTAAATTGGATAAATCCTTAAATATCTAATATATCTTTTAAATTTATTTATTTTTGAATTTTAATAAATTCATATTTTTATCAACTTTTATATTTTTTTTCTAGATACACTTTTGATTAAAAAAATCACAATTTTCATCAAATATCACATGTGAGTTTCACCATCAATTTATTATCTTTTTCATCATTTTATATCTAGTTTCTTGATCCACGTATTTAATCACATGTGATTAACTTTGTTTAATATATTATCTGTTATGTATCACATATGATCTAGTATGTGAGTTTTTGTATATATCATATATGATAATATACCTCCGAATATAAAAGACGTATAATCACATATGATGATATTAACATCATAAAAAGATCTATTAATATAAATATACATAATCACATATAATTAACTAAAATATCTACAATAATCACATGTGATAATATGCATAATCACATGTGATAATATGCATAATCACATGTGATAATATGATATGTACAAAAATTAACATATAGTGAATCATATGTGATAATATGCATAATCACATGTGATAATATACATAATCACATGTGATAATATGACATGTACAAAAATTAACATATAGTGAATCATATGTGATACGTAATAAATCATTTGTTAACTTAAGTTAATCACATGTAATTCAAGATCCCAAAAATAGAGAAAAAAATTGTGAAAAGCAATAATGAATTGATTATGGATATCATATGTGATATTTGATTTAAATTGTGATATTTTTATTAAAAATGTATCCAGATTTTTTATTACATAAAACTTAAATAAAAAAATAATGAATTAATTGAAATTAAAATATAAATAATTCTAAAAGATATAATGAAACTTTAAGAGTTTATCCAATTTAAAATGGTAATTATCCTAATCTCTAAATTTATTTTTAATATTTAATTTATGGTATTTTTAATTAATGAATTTTGTTGTTCATATTCTTTCTCGCCTTCTCGCATATCACTTTGCTTCTCGCATGATCCTCCCTCATATATATATATATATATATATATATATATATATAGAGAGAGAGAGAGAGAGAGAGAGATAGAGAGAGTGGTACGGCGAAATATGTGATTTAATCGTAGTGGGTTGCAAACTATCCACAGTGGGAAGTGCAAGTGTACACTGTCCACTATGATCGTCACAACAAGTAATAGTTGGTAAAATACCATAATCGTATCCACAGAGACTGGGCAATCAAGACAATATGGTTCTCATGAGCTCCTTTTACAGGTTTCAATTACAAAATAAGCAATATTTTGGTTTGTTTGGTGAAATGCTACTTTTAACGATTTTACTAAAGATTTAAAAATAGGAATGTAGGTTAGATTTTCCTTAGATTTTATATTAAATACCTGATCCCAAAAGTGATCCTTGTACTTGAGGTGGGCATTTTCGCTAGAAAAGCCCGGTTACAAGATACTCACACCTTTAGGTAAAAATCTCATACTTTTAGTATTTATCGTTTTGTCAATGGTAATCTCAAAATGGACATTTTCAGGTCTCGATGGAATGTGTAGAGACAAATACTCTAAGTATTTAAATACACCAACTAGCTTGCCTACTACTCCAGTGGGTTGAGATTAGCTCACTGTGCCGTCCTCACTTTCGCAAGTGTCATAAGAATTCTTTCGAATCCCCTAGCATTATCCAAGCTTGTGTCAATGTGTTCTACTCATTTCTGAGTTAAGAACTAGACTTTTAGATCCTTACAAGTGATCGACTGAGTTAGTTGCAGCAAACCATCCTACCAGGTATCTTTTCAGCTGAATCTGTCTTACTGTTTGTGTATTTGAGCAAAGAAAGTTTGGTTGAGTATGGTAATCTTCTACCTTGAAATTTAATGCTCTAATCCAGCTTAAGAATCGTAAATAGGAGAGTAAATGAGTTTTTTTTAAAGTTCAAGTAATTATTTATATGCTTTATCGTTTAATGGAGAAATCCCTGGACTGGTGTCGTACGCGAAACCAACTCCAGCCGCAGTCCCGGTACTTGCTACTGGGAGTCCCGGTACTGGTTATAAGTACCGGTATAGAAGGTTCAAGTCCCGTAAAATGGTAGTCTCAGTACTCGCGAAATCCCGGTGTGGGCCGAATTCCCGGGTTGGGCTTGTTTTCCATTTCGGCTTCGAGACCCGGTAAAATTGTTGTGTTTCGGTATTAATTTGATGCAAGTCCCGGTATTTTCTTTATGTGTGTCGTACCGGTAGCATTTCAATTTAAGTCCCGGGAGTTAGCATAAAGGAAGTCTCGGTAATTTTCGCCTAGGTAGTCTCGGTATTTGGACGATGTGTTACTTGGGCCATGCACGTGGTCTTGGGTCAGGATTAGGAAGTGTGGGCCGTGAGCAGTTAATGCTCTTGGGCCTAGTGCATGAAATTTTCATTTTGGCTTTTATCCATCTGTGACCGTGAGTTTAAGTATGGAGTTCTTATGGATTTGTTTAATAAGGAAATTAGGAGTTACGATAAAAAGAGAGTTAAATCTTAATTGTTAGATTTACGAGTTGCGTCTCCTACATCTTAGGTAATCTACCTAGAACTCGGGAGAGTAAGTGAGAAGTTTGAGGCGAGAAGACACTAAAGCGCCAGGTGAGTTTCTAAACTAAAACGTGTGGCTTTTAATAACTTTTCTGAAGCGTTTGTATGATGAGAAATGCCATGTTTATATATATGCTTTCAAATGCAAGAATGTTGTTTAAAAATTATATGTGGGATGTATGCATACATAGATTGTGGTGTGAATTGGCTAAGTCGGAAAGTGTGACCCGCCAGATCATGTCGGTGGGTGTGTCCCGTTTATGCCAGGGGAGTACTACCCTATACGGCAGCATGAGGCTGACTCGTTGTCATCTACGGGTGACTTCAGGGTGCCGATTTACGAGGAGGGGACTTTGTTCCGTGAATGATTTTGAATGATCAGTTTTATAAATGACATTACTGAAATTGATAAACTGCTTATAAATGCTTTGATAAACTGTTTATAAATGCTTTGATAACTGTTAGGAGGGACTCACTAGACCTTATGGTCTAACCCTCGCATTTTCAAACAAAACCTTTTCAGGAAAGCAGGTATCGAAAGGCTCTAGCAAGTAAGCAGGGCGTTAGCAAGAGGAGGACGATTAGTGTAGAGGCACTATAGTTCAGCTTAGTTTAATTCTCAGTTGTATAGGTTGTTTCCGCCAACCTAATGTTGAGATTTATGTAAGAAATTTTGGAATCCGATTTTGGGATGATTCCTTTTATATAAAAATTCAATACCTTATTTTAGATTGGGTCGTTACAGGTTCGAACGGTTTTTGGCTTTGAATATTTTTCCAAGGGTTTTGTAGCAAACAATTCCAAACATGGACCGAAAATCTCGCTTTGAGATTTTTATTTCAAGAAGTGAGTGTTTTGTATTTTGCAAAGGTAAGTACGTACACTTCAGGCTTTTATTTGGGTATGGCTATTTTTTGTGAGAGTGGGTATTCTGATGGTCCAGAATAGGCACACCATCTTTTTCTGGGAGTGATCACTTTGATTGTCCGGAAAAGGCACACCATCAATCTTTTGTAGTGAAACTCCAATTTTCTTCTGTTTTTGTATATTTTTTTTGGAGGGGGGTATGGCTTACCCACCTCAAACTTAGGACCTCACAGTGTCCCCACTGTGGAAAGACTGGAAGTCCCCACCTCAAACTTTAAGATTGCACAGTGTCCCCACTGTGACTTGGAAATGGTACGAAGTAGGTGGTTGGGGGTACAAAAAGATCGTGTTTGGATGCAAAAATGGCCTATATTATTTCATGGTGACAAGTTGAGATTCGTACTTACAAAAGGGACCTTTTAAGTCGGAAGTCGAAAGTTGTACCTTGAAATGGAAACGAATCAAACAAGCATTCAAACAAGAAGTGAGTTAGTACCCAAAAGTACCTGCTTAGCAGCAGGATTTCATGCATCATTTAACAAAAATAAGGATAGTAGCCAATTGTCAAATGCCTAGCCATAGGCACAAATACCAAACAGACAGAAAATTAAAATTATTTTTGAGAGCAATTAGAGTGAGGACCATAGTCCCAACAAACCATTCAGTGGGTTGGAGTCGTTGGCGGTGAGCTTTTGGCAGAGTCTTCATCGAAACCATCTTCACTATCATTGGAGGGACAGATTCCTTCGGGGAATTCAGGGAGTTGTGCACCAAGTAGGGGATCAGCACCCTGGTACATCTGATTGAGAATCACATCCCTATCTCGTGTGTACATCCAAAATGATTCGGTGGCCCGGTTGATATGCTTCTGCCGGGCTTCCATGAGATCGATGCGATAAGTGAGAGTAGTCAATGCACTCATAATGGCAGTCATTAGATTGCTTGTGCTTCCTGGAGTGGGCTGGCGGAGTGGGGTACCAGTGGATCTCACTATGGGTTGTTCATCAGCAGGTTCTCCGGGGGGGAATAGTGATTACTCTCCCCATCTTCTTGATGGTCACAATGCTAATGTTATTCATCGACGTGATCCACTTGTCCTCCTGAGCCGATGGTACTCCAGCCTCTATTAGTAACGATGTAATAAGACAAGGAAGAAGGAGGATTACCTTCTAGTGTTGTCCTTATCTCGGAGATAAGGAGGCACGCAAAAATTGGAACCACACAGCGGCCTCGGTAGTGAGGGAGCTAGCGTGTAGACATCTTCTAGTGCTGTCCTTATCCCAGGGCTTTCCCTCAATTGCTAACTCTTTCAAAATGGCATCTTCATCTGCCGGGGTTATCTTATTCAAGAACCGTGTAAAGGCGCATGTAGTCAGGGTCCTTATTCCAAGGACCGTATTGATAGCAGTGGCATGATAATGCACGGTTCGCCCCCGGACTTTCACCATAGTTTCCTTAGTTTGGGAGGCCTCAGCATAAAACTCCCTAACCAACGAGGCATTGGCCCGACGATTGGCAGATGCCAATGTCGTCCAATCATGTTGTATAACCCTATCTTTAATAAACGGGTTGGCCTCTACAAAGTCGGGGTCAAAACCCCTCTCCAAGTTCAACTTTTGGTTGTAAATGCACTCATAGTGGGCAGCGACTGCTGGAGTAGTGAATTGCCTGGGCACCCCACTGGGGGCATGCTCAGTGCCCACTGTGGACTGATGTGGGTTTTCAGATTGGATTTGTGCATCCCCATCATCAGATTCAACAGATGATGAACTTAAAGAGGGTTCAAGACCCTTACCTTTCCCAGATGGTTGCTTCCTTGGTTTCTTGGTTGGTGTTTTTTGCGAAATGGGGTGACCATTTCTTTCTTCCTTAATGCTCTTCTCATAGGGTTTTCCTCACTGTGGGCAGCCTTTCGAAGTGCCTCCAAATCAACAGTGTTCGTGACTTGGAGGTTTTTATCAGTCTGAATCTGTTCCCCATGTTGAAGTGTTGCAGCCTCCGCATCTTTTCTCTGTATTTCCTCCTCTTGTCTAGTTCGTTCTTCTTCATCCTTTCTCAACCGTGCTTCTTCAGCCCTTTTCTTCTCTTCCTACAGTAGTCGTTCTTCTTCTGTCCTTTTTCTTTCTTCTTCGGCTAACCTCTCATTCTCGGCTCTGATTCTTTCCTTTTCGGCCCTGATTCTCTCTTCTTCCTCTTTTGCCAACCGTTCAGCTTCTTCTTTCTGGATTCTTTCTTCCTCCTCCTTTCGTACCCTTTCCTCTTCTTCTTTTCGCTTCTGCTCGACTTCTTCTTTCTTCCTTTTAAGTGCAAGGATTTTTTGATGGTACTCCTCCTCTAACCTTAGCATCTCCTCATCAGTTTGTTGTACTTCATCATCAAAACCAGTCAGACAAGTGTATGAAGCCTTCGATAAAGAAACAGCCTTCGAACCTTCTTGCTTGGACGACCGTGCATCTGGTATTTCGGTCGTCGTTGGATGCTCGCTGGAAGATGGCGGAGGTTCGTTCAAGTCGCCGGTGATGTTTTCCTGCGGATTGTCATCGGCGGTTCTGCGGCGGACTGCACGTGATCCTTGTACTTGAGGTGGGCATTTTTGCTAGAAAAGCCCAGTTACAAAATACTCACACCGTTAGATAAAAATCTCATACTTTTAGTAATTATTGTTTTGTCAATGGTAATCTCAAAATGGACCTTTTCAGGCCTCGATGGAATGTGTAGAGACAAATACTCTAAGTGTTTTTAGAATACACCAACTAGCTTGCCTACTACTCCAGTGGGTTGAGATTAGCTCACTGTGCCGACCTCACTTTCCTAAGTGTCATAAGAATTCTTTCGAATACCCTAGCATCATTCAAGCTCGTGTCACTGCGTTATACTTATTTCTAAGTTAAGAACTAGACTTTAGATCCTTGTAAGTGATCGGCTTGTTCGCATCCTTGGGTAAATATCGAGAATGAATGACCAAAACAATAAATATTCTAAGTATAAAGATTACTCAAGCATTTTTAATAAAATCCAGGTACTTCTCCTTCCTATATCCCTGTAACGTCCCAAAAATTACAATAAATTTGAACTTTTAAAAAATACCATTTTATTATATAAAACCATAAGTGTTTGGACCCAAATAAACGTTTCATCAAAAATCGTTAAGTTAAATAACCAATCCCAAATTAACACAGCGGAATGTAATAAGTCTAAACTTAAGTCTCAAATAAATAATGACAAAGGTCTTCTCAATGCGCCAGTGTGTACCGTCACGCCTTGCAGCCACTCGTACCTGAAACAGTAATTTGTAGGGAAAGAGTAAGCACGAAGCTTAGTGAATTTAAACACATGCATACGATATCAATCATATCGACACCATCCCTATCAGCAGATAGGTATAACAACTAATACATGCAGTTTAATAATACAAGTAAGCTCATGCAAGAACCCCTATGCAGGCATCATTCGGTCTCCCCGAATTCATACAACACTCGTGTAAGCATCCCTCGATCTCCCCGAGTTCTTACATCACACGTGCACGTATTCCTCGGTCTCCCCGAGTCCTCGGTCTCCTCGAGATTCATACGACACCCAAGATCTCATACTAGACACTAACTCGGCCTAGTAATATGCTCAAGCAAAACAGTTAACACACACGAACTATAGTAGCGCGCATACAATCTCTATCATACGCAGTGAGTGAACTCACCTCAGAAAGCAATGTAGAACTCCACGAATAGCAATAAGAGCCCTTCCACTCCAACTCACTTCTTTCCACCTAAAGAAGTGTTAACAAGCGTTAAAGTGAAGTCCCAACCCGAAATACAACTACAAGTCTAAACGTGCACTTTCCCGGTTTTTAGTCTAAAACTACAGGTCTGTTCGTGACCTGTTTAGCCCCCTTTAAACCCATCTAACCAGCAAGATAACTCCATAAATAGAAGGTTCTATGTCTTAGGTTTCCAGGGACATATCGCACGCGTTCATACGAGGTCCCTACTATTTTATACGAATTTTCTAAGACAGACTACCCGAAACAGGAATTCCGGACCAGTCTGTACTAATTGCCATTTTGGCCCTAGTTAGGGGCCGAATTGATTTTTCATCAAAACATAAGAAACACAGTAGACACAATTTGGGAAATTTGTGCACTGGTTTCACCCAATCCGAGATTCCTAGAATAAACTACGGATTTTACAAGACAGGGATAAAACGGACGTTTCACATAAAATGATAACCTTTAAAAATGGTTTAGGGTTTTCGGGTTTGCAACTAGGGTTTACTAGTTAGGGTTTTAGGGATTGGGTTTTATGCTCCTGAGGCTGGACTAAACCGCGCACCACCCACTGCCACCTCCGGCAGTGGTGGTCGGCGGCGGCAGCCACCCCCCGACGGTGGTGGTAACTTGGCAAGACCACATATACCCAACCCAAACAACTTGGTCCTACACACACACCCGATCAAGCAGCCGTACTTGCGCACGGAACAGCCACCGAATGGTGGCGCACGGCGGCGGCGAATACCGCCGGCAGCCATGGCTGCGGCGGCAGCGGTGGTGTTTTCCTGGCGATTCTACGACGAGGCCATACGGAAAATCCCGACTACCATACTCAGCCACACACATCCACACGCACCTAATCGACGTACACCCGCCACCACAACCACCCAACTGGTGGTGCAAGGCGGCGCACCCGCCGGCTGCCAAGGCTGCGGCGGCGGTGGTTTGCGGTTGAAGACGACAAAAGAAAGAAGACAAAAGGGAAGAGAGAGCCTTACCTCGACGACGACACAACAGCGACCAACGTCCGGCTTCTCTCTCTCTCTCTCTCTCTCTCGCTACCCTCTCTCTCTGCAGGTCACTTTTCTCTCGCCGGCAGAACCAGTGGCGGCGGCGCCGACGGTTTGTGTGAGGTCCGGCGGTAGGGGAAAGGGAAAGGGAATCGGCGATGAAGGCTAGAAGGAGAAGAGATTAGGGTTTTCGTGGATGCTCTTTGCGTGGGACGAAAGTGAACGAGAAAGGGAAGGGGGTCGGTTCCTTAAGGGCCGATCCCCATGCAAGTTTCAAAGAATTACAAAATGGTCCCTGACTTCAAGTTTCCTTACAAACAGTTTACCAACTTAACCAAATTAGTCCCTCCTCATCACGCTTTAACATTTTGGTCTTTTCTGTTAAAATTCGATTAAAAGAAATTATAAAATAAATAAATAATCAGGAAGAAATCCATACCGGGACACGTGCTTTACAACTCTCCCCCGCTTGAATTAGACTTCGTCCTCGAAGTCTACGTCCGCAAACAGCTTCGGATAGTTCTCCTGCATCTCAGCCTCGGGTTCCTAAGTCCACTCGGAACCCTTTCGGTGTTGCCACTGGACTTTCACTAAGCCAACCACCTTGTTACGCGAGGTCCTCGTCCTCCTATCAATAATGGCGATCGGCTTCTCTACGTAATTAAGCCGCTCGCCGATCTGAATATCCTCGAGAGGAATCACCGCAGACTCATCCACCATACACTTCCGCAACTGAGACACGTGGAAAGTGTTGTGGATCAAACTCAGCTCGTCCGGTAACTCTAAGCGATAAGCTACCTTTCCCACTCGAGCAATGATCTTGTAAGGTCTAATGTAACGGGGCCCCAACTTTCCCCATTTACGAAACCGAATCACCCATTTCCAGGGTGAAACCTTCAACAAAACATAATCTCCCACCTGAAACTCCAACTCTGATCGTCTCTTGTCGGCGTAACTCTTCTGCCGACTCTGTGCAGTAACTAAACGGTCCCGCACCATCTGTATCATCTCAGTCATCTTCAGCATAATATCAGTGCTCCCCAATACTCGTTGGCCAACCTCGCCCCAGCAAATGGGCGTCCTGCACTTCCTACCATACAACATCTCGTACGGCGGCATGCCAATACTGGAATGGAAGCTATTGTTGTAGGAAAACTCCGCCAAAGGAAGGTACTGATCCCAACTACCTCCAAAATCAATAGCACATGCCCGAAGCATGTCCTCGAGTGTCTGAATAGTACGCTCACTCTGCCCGTCAGTCTGTAGATGAAAGGCCGTGCTAAAATGTAACCGCGTACCCATCTCCACCTGAAACTTCTCCCAAAACCGGGAGGTAAAACGGGTGTCCCTGTCAGAGACAATCGAAACTGGCACCCCGTGCCTGGCTACAATCTCTCGCACGAAAATCTCTACGAGCTTCTCTGCCGAGGAGCTCTCCCTGATGGCCAAAAAGTGAGCACTCTTGGTCAGACGATCGACAATCACCCAAATAGCATCATTCCCACGTGGAGTCCTTGGGAGTTTAGTGATGAGATCCATCGTGATCTGCTCCCATTTCCACACCGGAATCTCTAAAGGCTGCAACTTCCCATGCGGCCGCTGGTGCTCAGCCTTGACTTTCCAACATGTCAAGCATACCTCTACACACTTGGCGACATCCCGCTTCATGCCGGGCCACCAATAATTCTCCCGCAGGTCGCGGTACATCTTCGTAGCTCCAGGATGATTCGAAAACTTGGACTTATGCGCCTCGTCCAACAATATATGCATGTTCCCTCCAGCGAAGAGAACCCACACTCGACCATACCGGGTCAATAAACCTCGACTATCACGGGCAAAATTCGGAATTTCACCCGAAACTCTCTCGCGTTTGGCATTCTCGTCCCGAACTGCCACTTCCTGAGTACTACCTATCGACTCAAGGAGAGGTGTAACCACTGTTAACCGTTTACACAAACCCCGCAGTGGCTCACCCACCGGATGTCGACTAAGTACGTCCGCAACAACATTCGCTTTACCCGGGTGGTAAAGTATCTCACAATCATAATCTTTAACTACGTCAAGCCACCTCCTCTGACGCATGTTGAGGTTTTGCTGGTCCATCAAGTATTTGAGGCTTTTATGGTCAGTGTATATCATACACTTGACGCCATACAAGTAATGCCTCCAAATCTTGAGAGCAAACACCACTGCTCCCAACTCTAGGTCATGCGTCGGGTAGTTCGCCTCATGAGGCTTCAACTGCCTCGAAGCGTAAGCTATAACCTTACCACGCTGCATGAGCACGTCGCCCAATCCCTGGTGAGAAGCATCACAATACACTACCAGATCCTCCATACCCTCGGGCAAAGTCAACACCGGAGCCTCGCATAAACGTCTGTGCAGCTCCTCAAAAGCCCTCTGCTGCTCTTCACCCCAACTAAAAGCCGCAGATTTCTTCGTCAATCGGGTCATAGGTAACGCAATCTTGGAGAAATCATGAATAAATCTCCGGTAGTACCCTGCTAACCCAAGAAAACTCCGTACTTCAGTGGGAGTCTTCGGCACCTCCCACCGCATCACTGCTGTAATCTTGGCCAGATCGACCATAATACCATTCTGGTTCACGACATGTCCTAGGAATCGGACCTCTCGTAACCAGAACTCACACTTGGAGAACTTAGCATAAAGCTTCTCCCGCCTCAAAACCCCCAAAACTTCTCGCAAATGCATCTCGTGCTCTTCCTTCGACTTCGAATATACGAGAATATCGTCGATGAACACAATCACCGACCGATCCAGCATCGGGCTACATACCCTATTCATGAGGTCCATGAACGCTGCTGGTGCATTGGTGAGCCCGAAAGGCATCACCACAAACTCATAATGGCCATAACGCGTACGAAATGCCGTCTTCTTCGTATCCTCACTCCTCACCCGCATCTGATGATACCCCGATCTCAAATCAATCTTAGAGAACCACGAGGCTCCCTGTAGCTGGTCGAACAAGTCATCGATCCTTGGCAGAGGATAACGGTTCTTCACCGTAAGCTTATTCAACTCACGGTAGTCTATACACATCCGTTGGGACCCGTCCTTCTTCTTCACGAACAGAATCGGGGCTCCCCACAGTGAACAACTCGGCTTGATAAACTCCTTTTCGAGAAGTTCCTGCAACTGCGTGTACAACTCCTTCATTTCCGGTGGAGCCAGGCGATAAGGTGCCTTGGCCACCGGAGCAGCACCCGGAATCAAGTCAATGCGGAACTCTACCTGTCGCTCGGGAGGTATCCCTTGTAAGTCGTCGGGAAATACATCAACAAACTCCCGTACAACTGGCACATCCTCCACAGTCTTCTTCTCTCCGTCGACGCACGTGTCTATCACATACGCTAAATATCCCTGACCACTGTGTTGTAAGTATCTCCGAGCTCTCGCAGCCGAACATATCGCTGGGGTCCGCCTGGGTGAGTCGCCCTGAACTAGCAGTTCTCCCCCGCTTGGGGCTCGAACTCGTAATTGTTTGCGACGGCAAACAATCTCAGCATCGAAAGCATCCATCTAGTCCATGCCCACAATCACGCATAACTCACGCATAGCGATCGGAATCAAATCAATAGGAAATCTCACACCAGAGATTTCCAGAGTGCACCCACGATACACGTCAGTAACCGTCAAGGTCCTATTATCAGCAACCTCAACCACAAGTGGACAGCCTAACCGTCCTACAACTCGGCCCAAACACTCACTAAAAGTGTGAGACACGAAAGAATGAGTAGCCCCGCTATCAAACATCACTACAACAGGCACCGAGTTAACTAAGAACGTACCTGATCACACAGTTTAAGCAAAATCAATTACATACAACAATCAATAATCAACAAGAAACAAGTGATGAAATATAACTGTCACCACTTTAGGCGTAGCCTGTTCCTCCTCCACTTTCAGCTGATGAACTCTACCTCGGGCCGCCTCGGGTCTAGCCTAACCCGCACTACCATCAGTAATACGCAAGGGGGCAGCCGCATGAGCTCTTTGTGCCCCACCCCCATCAGTAACCCTCGGATTCGGGCAGTTGGCCTTCACGTGGCCCGTCTGTTTGCAGTTAAAACAGACCATCAGGGGTACCCTGCAATCACGACCGTAGTGTCCTACCTGGCCACACTTGAAACATTTGTCGTCTCTCCTTTCGTTACCATCTTTGGGTTTAAACCCACCGCTCCTTTGACTCGAGCGTGAGTCCGAAAACTTCGTCTTCTTCGGAACAGCTGAAATTGGTGCCACGGTCTGCACCGCCTTCCGCTTCTTGGCCTGCGTCTCCAACTCAAGTTCCCGTCTCCGGGCAGCCTCCATCATCGCAGCAAGTGAGGCATACTGCGCAGTACTCACGAACTCCCTGATCTCGGTACGTAACATATCCTTGTACCGCGTCATCTTCATGTCCTCAGAAGCAGCATACTGAGGACATAATAGTGCCATCTCCGTGAACTTTCGGTTCATCTCCTTTACAGTCTCCGTAGTCTGAGTGAGCTCCAAGAACTCTTTAGCAATCCTCTCCATTTCCACTGGAGGCACATACTCTACACGAAACCGTACAACGAACTCCTCCCAGGTCAAAGTAGTGCGCTCAGCAAGCGTCAAAGCAGTAGCACACCAGTCTTTCGCTCTATCTCATAACAGGTTCACCGCAAAACGAACCTTCAGGTTCTCAGGACAACCACTAGTAAGGAATGCACACTCCATATCCGAGATCCAGCGCATACTGACGATCGGGTTCGAGTCTCCCTTGAACTCAGGAGGAGAACAAGCAGAGAGATCCCGATACTGAAACTCTCGCGCTCGGGGCTGCCCACCAGCAGGGGGTGGAATCGCCGCGATGCGCTCCTCCATCAACACTACTACCTCATTACGAATGGCGATAATAATCTCGGGGATCGCCTCCCCAATAGCATGCGTCAGCTCAGCCGCAATCATCTCACGAATCTGCTCAGCAGTAAATCCAGTACTCGCATCTGGATCAACATTGTTGTTCCTCCTTGTGATGGCCATTCTGGGTAATGATTACAACGATTTATTAGCACGCAATAAATCCTGCTAACTACGCTCACGCTCAACTCCTCGGATTCTCTATGACTTTCCCCGACTCGAGCACGGATCCTGTGCTTCAGATAGTAGGAGCTCTACTACTACCTTCCACACCTATCCTTACTCGTTTCGAGTCCCGTCCCGAAGTGTCCAAGTAGTTCCTTGCCGACAGTTTCAACCCATATGCCCGTACCAGCATATGTAAACACTCTTCCTAGCTCACTAGAAATTTCACCCCATTCCACTACCCTTGCTATGACGAAATCCCCACTAGCTATGACGAGTCGCCGCGCGAATGCACAGTTGCATACAGTGTGAAATCAAATAGACATTCGAATAAAAGATTCTATCCTACAACGGTTAGACTCAAACAAGAGCTGCGCAATAGAACTAAATCCAGCATTCTAAGGCTATTTGGTTCCTACTGCATACAACTTATAAGGCATTCACTTAACAACCTATCAGGACTAGCATAAATTCCTACTAGCAAGTAACAAACATGCAGTACAATGTAATAAGCACCAGGCAATCTAGCATACATACTCCTATGTTCTAGAAAGCAATTAATTACACTAAGTATTTTACCTTTTCCCTTGGCATCGGCTGACTGTACACACTGCGCCTCCGGTCACCGTTTCTAAAACGTACTTTTCCTCTCTTTTATTTCTCAAAAATTTTAAAAGGAAAAAGATAATCCCGAGCCGCAAACTTGAGTTCAAACATACCGAAATGTGTTTGATTCGCTCAAGTTGTGCTCTGATACCAACTTGTAACGTCCCAAAAATTACAATAAATTTGAACTTTTAAAAAATACCATTTTATTATATAAAACCATAAGTGTTTGGACCCAAATAAACGTTTCATCAAAAATCGTTAAGTTAAATAACCAATCCCAAATTAACACAGCGGAATGTAATAAGTCTAAACTTAAGTCTCAAATAAATAATGACAAAGGTCTTCTCAATGCGCCAGTGTGTACCGTCACGCCTTGCTGCCACTCGTACCTGAAACAATAATTTGTAGGGAAAGAGTAAGCACGAAGCTTAGTGAATTTAAACACATGCATACGATATCAATCATATCGACACCACCCCTATCAGCAGATAGGTATAACAACTAATACATGCAGTTTAATAATACAAGTAAGCTCATGCAAGAACCCCTATGCAGGCATCATTCGGTCTCCCCGAATTCATACAACACTCGTGTAAGCATCCCTCGGTCTCCCCGAGTTCTTACATCACACGTGCACGTATTCCTCGGTCTCCCCGAGTTCTCGGTCTCCCCGAGTCCTCGGTCCCACCGAGATTCATACGACACCCAAGATCTCATACTAGACACTAACTCGGCCTAGTAATACGCTCAAGCAAAACAGTTAACACACACGAACTATAGTAGCGCGCATACAATCTCTATCCTACGCAGTGAATGAACTCACCTCAAAAAGCAATGTAGAACTCCACGAATAGCAATAAGAGCCCGTCCACTCCAACTCAATTATTTCCACCTAAAAAAGTGTTAACAAGCGTTAAAGTGAAGCCCCAACCCGAAATACAACTACAAGTCTAAACGTGCACTTTCCCGGTTTTTAGTCTAAACCTACAGGTCTGTTCGTGACCTATTTAGCCCCCTTTAAACCCATCTAACCAGCAAGATAACTCCATAAATAGAAGGTTCTATGTCTTAGGTTTCCAGGGACATATCGCACGCGTTCATACGAGGTCCCTACTATTTTATACGAATTTTCTAAGACAGACTACCCGAAACAGGAATTCCGGACCAGTCTGTACTAATTGCCATTTTGGCCCTAGCTAGAGGCCGAATTGATTTTTCGGCAAAACATAAGAAACTCAGTAGTCACAATTTGGGAAATTTGTGCACTGGTTTCACCCCAATCCGAGCTTCCTAGAATAAACTACGGATTTTACAAGACAGGGATAAAACGGACGTTTCACATAAAATGATAACCTTTAAAAACGGTTTAGCGTTTTCGGGTTTGCAACTAGGGTTTACTAGTTAGGGTTTTAGGGATTGGGTTTAATGCTCCTGAGGCTGGACTAAACCGCACACCACCCACTGCCACCTCCGGCAGTGGTGGTCGGCAGCGGCAGCCACCCCCCGGCGGTGGTGGTAACATGGCGAGACCACATATACCCAACCCAAACAACTTGGTCCTACACACACACCCGATCAAGCAGCCGTACTTGCGCACGGAACAGCCACCGAACGGTGGCGCACGGCGGCGACAAACACCGCCGGCAGCCATGTTTGCGGCGGCGGCTGTGGTGTTTTCCTGGCGATTCTACGACGAGGCCATACGGAAAATCACGACTACCCTACTCAGCCACACGCATCCACACGCACCCTAACCGACGTACACCCGCCACCACAACCACCCAACTGGTGGTGCAAGGCGGCGCACCCGCCGGCAGCCAAGGCTGCGGCGGCGGTGGTTTGCGGTTGAAGACGACAAAAGAAAGAAGACAAAAGGGAAGAGAGAGCCTTACCTCGACGACGACACATCAGCGACCAACGTCCGGCTTCTCTCTCTCTCTCGCTACCCTCTCTCTCTGCAGGTCACTTTTCTCTCGCCGGCAGAACCAGTGGCGGCGGCGCCGACGGTTTGTGTGAGGTCCGGCGGTGGCAGCAAGGGGAAAGGGAAAGGGAATCGGCGACGAAGGCTAGAAGGAGAAGATATTAGGGTTTTCGTGGATGCTCTTTGCGTGGGACGGAAGTGAACGAGAAAGGGAAGGGGGTCGGTTCCTTAAGGGCCGATCCCCATGCAAGTTTCAAAGAATTACAAAATGGTCCCTGACTTCAAGTTTCCTTACAAACAGTTTACCAACTTAACCAAATTAGTCCCTCCTCATCACGCTTTAACATTTTGGTCTTTTCCGTTAAATTTCGATTAAAAGAAATTATAAAATAAATAAATAATCAGGAAGAAATCCATACCGGGACACGGGCTTTAAAATCCCAAAGGATGTTTAGCCCATAACTAAAGTAAAGAAAACAAAAGAGTAGAAGTTACACATAATTACACTGAAAGTAACTTGAATTAAACCCACAGTGGGGAACGAGAATTCGTCCCTGTCATTGTGTACTTCGAACTACAAGTTATACTAAGGAAATAAAATACAGAAATTTAAAGTTAACTACTACAGTAAATGAGAGAAACTAATGTAGTAGTTGAGAAATTGCAAGAAAATTAAGAGATTCCAAGATCCTAATAAATGAGACCCAACACCCCTATTTATACTAAGAAGATGGCTTGGGTTTTACACAAAATTGGGTTGTCCAAGGTGTAAGGACTGGAGGTTTAAGCTGAAAATCAGCTCATTGGACAACTCTTCAATCCACCAAATTATAGCTCTTTTACCCAATGGGTTATTCTTCTAGTCAACTTCTAAGTACAAAAGGTGTACTTGTTGCTATCTTCAAGGTCGATGCCATGTACCTTTCCAGCCCTTATTTCCCTGCCATTTAAACCTTCTAAACTCCAGAGTATTTAATCCCAACTACTAGTTTCTTTTTCTTTCTTCTTGGCCTGCTCGAATAGTGGGAAGCCGGAGTGGGCACAACAGTGGTCACTGCAGGATAAAACGTGAAAAACACCAAAATTCCACCAAATAATTTATTAAAGACTATGGTTCACTCTTTTTGCTCATTTTCGAGAATTGTTCCAAGAATGGGGGTTTTTAGAAACGGAATGGCTAAAATTGACAAAATAAAATAGAGAATAAAAGGAAATAATAACTTTAAAAATAGAGTTATCACAACCTCAAACTTAAACCATTACTTGTCCCCAAGTAATAAAAAGAAAGAAAATAAAAGAAATAAAATTAAAATAATGCACTTGAGCTTTTAGGGACTTAAATACCAGATCCTAAAAGTGATCCTTGTACTTGAGGTGGGCATTTTCGCTAGAAAAGCCCGGTTACAAAATACTCACACCGTTAGATAAAAATCTCATACTCTTAGTAATTATTGTTTTGTCAATGGTAATCTCAAAATGGACCTTTTTAGGCCTCGATGGAATGTGTAGAGACAAATACTCTAAGTGTTTTTAGAATACACCAACTAGCTTGCTTACTACTCCAGTGGGTTGAGATTAGCTCACTGTGCCGACCTCACTTTTGTAAGTGTCATAAGAATTCTTTCGAATCCCCTAGCATCATTCAAGCTCGTGTCACTGCGTTCTACCTATTTCTAAGTTAAGAACTAGACTTTAGATCCTTGCAAGTGATCGGCTTGTTCGCATCCTTGTGTAAATATCGAGAATGAATTACCAAAACAATAAATATTCTAAGTATAAATATTACTCAAGCATTTTTAATAAAATCCAGGTACTTCTCCTTCCTACATCCCAAAGGATGTTTAGCCCATAACTAAAGTAAAGAAAACAAAAGAGTAGAAGTTACACATAATTAAACTGAAAGTAACTTGAATTAAACCCACAGTGGGGAACGAGAATTCGTCCCTGTCACTGTGTACTTCGAACTACAAGTTATACTAAGGAAATAAAATACATAAATTTAAAGTTAACTACTGCAGTAAATGAGAGAAACTAATGTAGTAGTTGAGAAATTGCAAGAAAATTAAGGGATTCCAAGATCCTAATAAATGAGACCCAACACCCCTATTTATACTAAGAAGATGGCTTGGGTTTTACACAAAATTGGGTTGTCCAAGGTGTAAGGACTGGAGGTTTAAGCTGAAAATCAGCCCATTGGACAACTCTTCAATCCACCAAGTTATAGCTCTTTTACCCAATGGGTTCTTCTTCTAGTCAACTTCTAAGTACAAAAGGTGTACTTGTTGCTATCTTCAAGGTAGATGCCGTGTACTTTTCCAGCCCTTATTTCCCTGCCATTTGAACCTTCCAAACTCCAGAGTATTTAATCCCAACTACTAGTTTCTTTTTCTTTCTTCTTGGTCTGCTCGAATAGTGGGAAGCCGGAGTGGGCACAACAGTGGTCACTGCAGGATAAAACGTGAAAAACACCCAAATTCCACCAAATAATTTATTAAAGACTATGATTCACTCTTTTTGCTCATTTTCGAGAATTGTTCCAAGAATGGGGGTTTTTAGAAGCGGAATGGCTAAAATTGACAAAATAAAATGGAGAATAAAAGGACATAATAACTCTAAAAATAGAGTTATCACAACCTCAAACTTAAACCATTACTTGTCCCCAAGTAATAAAAAGAAATAAAATAAAAGAAATAAAATTAAAATAATGCCCTTGAGCTTTTAGGGACTTACTAATTTCTCACTCTGAATGAATGTTGATCTCCCTCCACAGATACTTCTTTCGGTTCCAAAATTAAAGCTTCACTTTTGTAGTTGACGAAATTTTTCCCTTGTTCACATTTGATCAATAGGACTTAGGGTTGAAAGGTTTGTGGCTTTGAATATTTTTCCAAGGGTTTTGGCACGAAATTCCAAACATGGGCCGAAGATCTCTCTTTGAGATTTTTATTTCTAAAAGTGAGTGGTTTGTGTTTTTCATGGGTAAGTACGTACACTTTCAGGCTTTATTTGGGTATGGCTATTTTTTTGTGAGAGTGGGTATTCTGATGGTCCAGAATAAGCACACCATCTTTTTCTTGGAAGTGAGCACTTTGATGGTCCAGAAAAGGCATACCATCAATCTTGTTAGTGACACTCCGATTTTCTTCTGTTTTTTTTGGGAGGGGGGTATGGCTTACCCACCTCTAACTTATGACTTCACAGTGTCCCCACTGTGGAAAGACTGGAAGTCACTCTGGAAGTCCCCACCTCAAACTTAAGGGTGCACAGTGTCCCCACTGTGACTTCGAAATTTATGCGAAAGAGGTGATTGGGAGCACAAAAAGGGTCGTGTTTGGATGCGAAAAATGGCCTATATCATTTCATGGGAACAAGTTGAGATTCGTACTTAAAAAAGGAACCTTTTAAGTCGGAAGCCGAAAGTTGTACCTTGAAATGAAAAGAGATACTTCAAGCATTCAACTAAGAAAATAAGTTAGTAACCCAAAATCACCTACTCATCAGTAGGATTTCGTGCATTATCAAGCAAAAGTTAAAAGCAGCAAATAGTGTCAAATGCCTAGCCATAGGCAGAATACGAACATCATACAGAAAAATAAAATTGTTTTTGGAGCAGCAAAAGAGTGGAATCAAAGTTTTAACAAACCATTAGTGGGCCGGGGTTGCTTGTGGTGAACTGTAGCCAGAATCCTCCTCGAAACCATCCTCACTGTCATATGAGGGGCAAATACCTTCGGGAAATTCAGGGAGTTGTCCGTGCAAGTCGGGATCATGACCTTTGAGCATTTGGTTGACAACCGCATCCCTATCCCTTGTATACATCCAGAACAACTCGGTGGCTCGGTTGGAATGCTTCTGTTGGGCTTCCATGAGGTCGAAACGATATGTGAGTGTTGTTAATGCTTGCATAATGGTGGTCAAGGGATTGCTTGAGATTCTATGAGTGGGCTGCTGCTGTGGAGTACCAGTTGATCTCACAGTGTGCTCATCAGCGATCCCCACAGTGGGATTGTCAGCGGGATCATTGGTTGGGACAGTGATTACTCTTCCCATTTTGCGTACGGTTGCCACACTGATATTGCTTGTTGAAACAAGCCACTGATCATCTGCAACTGAGGGGACTCCAGCTTCTATTAGTAATGAAGTGATAAGACAAGGGAGGGGCAAGATTACCTTCTTACGAGTGCGGGCTTGATGAATGGCAGCGTGCATGAGAATCCCCAGATTGATCTTTTTCCCAGTGAGGATGCAATACAACAAGGCACACTTGTGCATTGACAGAGTCGTATCATGCGATGTTGGGGACATAGAGGCACAGAGAAATTGGAACCACACAGCGGCCTCTGTGGTGAGGGAGCTAGCGTGCAGACACTTCCTCTGGCCATCTTTATCCCAAGGCCTCTCTTCAATTGCTATTTCTTTTAAAACAACATTCTCATCCGCCGGGGTCATTTTCTTCAGAAACTGTGAAAAGGCACAAGCTTCCGGGATCCTTCTGCCCAGAACCCGATTAATCTCACTTGCTGTATAGTCCACGGTTCGACCCCGGACTTTTACAATGGGGTCCTTAGTCTGGGAAGCCTCGGCGTAAAACTCCCGTACCAAAGACACATTTGCTCGACGATCGGCATATGCCAATGTCGACCAATCCTGTGCTAAAATTCTATCCTTGACAAACTGGTTGGCTTTTATAAAGTCGGGGTCGAAACCCCTTTCCAAGTTCAACTTTTGTGTGGAAATACACTCATAGTGGGCTGCTGCTGCTGGAGTGGTAAACTGCCTAGGTATCCCACTGGGGCATGTTCGGTCCCCACAGTGGAATGGTGTGGGGTTTCAGATGGCATCTGCCCATCTCCAGCATCAGTTTCAACAGATGAACTCAAAGAGGGTTCGAGACCCTTACCTTTCCCAGACGATTATTTCCTCAGCTTCTTGGTGGGTGTTTTCTTCTACATGGTCACCCCAGACCTGGTGACCATTCCTTTATTCCTCAGGGCTCTTTTCATTGGATTCTCCTCACTGTGGGCAGCAGCATGTATGGCCTCCAAGTCAACAGTGTTTGCGACTTGGGGGATTTCTTCAGTCTGAATCTGCTCCTTGCCCTTTCTTTGAATCTCCTCCGGTTCCGTTTTTTTCATTGCTTCCTCAAGAAGTCTTGCCTTTTCAATCTGTTTTCGTTCCTCCTCAGCCTTTTTCTTCTCTTCCTCTGCCCGTAGTCTTTCCTCTTCAAGAAGCCTTTCTTCCTCAACTCTTTTTCTTTCTTCTTCCTCTCTCGCTAATCTCTCGGCTTCTTCCTGTCGTTTCCGCTCCTCCTCTTCTTTTTGTAACCTTTCCTCTTCTTCTCATTTCAGTCTCTCCTCTTCCTCCTTTCGCTTCCTCTCGACTTCTTCTTTTCTCTTCTTGATTGCAGACACCCTTTGGTTGTATTCCTCTTGTAACCTTTGCATTTCCTAATCATTCTGTAAATCTTCATCATCCAAAAGGTTTAGACTAGAATCCGAAACCCTTGATGAAGACACAGCCCTCGGACTTTCTTGCTTGGAGGAACCTGCGTCTGGAATGTCGGTTATGATCGGATTTTCGCCGGAGACCGGCGGTGGTTCATTTAGGTCGCCGGTGACAGTCTCCGGCGGGTTTGCTTCGGCGGTTCTGCGGCGGACTGCCGCACGGTTGGGTTCCTCCGGGTGGATATTGAGTCTTTTGCTTCTGGCCATTTTTAGGGTTTTGGAAGGGTTTCTTGTTGAGAGAGAATGGAGAAGAAAGGTGTAAGTGTTTTTGAATATTTGGAGAGAGAGTGGTTTTTGAAATCTGGAAGGGAAAAGGTTTATTTGTTTTCTTTGATAATAAAATTGGAGGGAACGGTTACAAAGGAGAGAGAGAGTTAATCATGGCTTTTCTTAGAAAATGGCGGATTAAGACTAGGTGGCAGCAAAAGTAGACTTGTGTGGCAGCAAAAGTTGATGTGTGTCAGCCATTGGGCCCCCAAACCGTCCAATCTCTCGTCAGATTGGGAGTGGGAAACGCAGGGACTTGTTCCTGCCCACTGCGAAGCACTTTCTTGGCTTTTTCTTCAAAAGCTGGCAATTTCTCCTACACACATTAAAACTGAACTACCATGCAGAATTAAAAATACCAAAAATAATAAAAAGGCAGCAAATAACTGAAAGAAATATATTTACAAGTGGTTCCGATATTTCTTAACCATAGTGGGGTGGAGAGTGGGGTACAATGTGAGCACTCTCACTCAGAAAATGCTTCGCTCTCTGCCCATTGACTTTGAACGTTTGACCAGACTGTGGGGACTTCAACTCCACTGTTCCAAAGGGACTCACCTTGACAATGGTGTATGGTCCCGTCCATCGTGATTTTAGTTTACCCGAAAAGAGTTTAAGACGGGAATTGAACAATAATACCTGTTGTCCTTCCATGAATTCCCTATGGTTGATTCTTCGATCATGCCACATCTTGGTCTTTTCTTTGTACAACTTTGCGTTTTCATAGGAGTGATATCGCAACTCCTTTAGTTCAGGAAATTGAAAACTCCGCTTAATTCCCGCAGCACCCTCACTTATGTTAAACTCTTTAAGGGCCCAAAATGCCTTGTGCTCCAATTTAATCGGTAAATGGCAAGCTTTGCCAAAAAATAATTTAAAAGGAGACATTCCCAAGGGAGTTTTGTAGGCCGTGCGATAGGCCCAAAGAGCATCATCAAGTTTGGTTGACCAATCTTTACGGTGTGGTTTAACAACTTTTTCCAAAATTCCTTTGATCTCACGGTTTGAAAGCTCGGCCAAACCGTTGGTTTGCGAATGGTATGCGGTGGCCACTCTATGATGTATGTCATATTTAGCAAGGACCGAGGCCATGACTTTGTTTACAAAATGGGTGCCTTCGTCACTAATCAATGCCCGGGGTGTTCCAAATCGAGTGAAAATATTTTTATGCAAAAATATTACCACGGTATTGGCATCATTAGAATGACATGCAATGGCTTCCACCCATTTTGAAACATAGTCTACCGCAACCAAGATATAAAAAATATTATTGGAATTTGGAAAGGGTCCCATGAAATCAATCCCCCAAACATCAAAAAGTTCTACCTCTAGAATGTTGTTAAGAGGCATCTCGTTCCTTTGCGAAATGTTCCCGATGCGTTGACATTGCTCACAATTTTTCACAAATTCATACGAGTCTTTAAATACAGTGGGCCAAAAGAACCCACTTTGCAAAACTTTTGCAGCAGTGCGGTTTCCACCAAAGTGGCCACCGTAGTGGGATATATGACAACCATGGAGTATTTGATGTTGCTCACTCCCGTGGACACAACGCCTCAATATTTGGTCCGTCCCTATCTTATATAAGAAAGGGTCGTCCCAAACATATTGTCGTGTATCGTGTAAAAACTTTTTAAAAGGTTGTCCACTCATCCCGTGGGGTTTTAGTCCACTTGCTAAAAAGTTTGCAATGTCAGCATACCAAGGAATATTATTTTCGAGATGTTGGGCTGATAACAATTGTTCATCGGGAAAATTCTCTTTGACCGGAGTGGGATGAGCAGTGCCCACTATTTTCTCGAGCCTGGACAAATGGTCAGCTACCTGATTGCTTGTTCCTTTTCTATCAGCGATCTCAAGATTGAATTCTTGCAGCAATAAAACCCATATAATCAACCGAGGCTTGGAATCAGCCTTGTTGATCAAATATTTTATCGCTGCATGATCCGTGTGCACTATGACCTTCGTCCCTATCAAGTACGACCTGAAACGATCAAAAGCAAACACCACCGCAAGTAATTCTTTTTCAGTAACAGTATAATTAATCTGAGCTTCAATCAGTGTTTTACTTGCATAATAAATGGGGTGAAAAACTTTGTTCTTTCTTTGTCCAAGAACAGCCCCCACTGCCCACTCGCTTGCGTCACACATCACTTCGAATGGGAGTGACCAGTCAGGAGTGGTCACTATGGGTGCTGTGACTAAGGCTTCTTTGATTGTTTCAAAAGCATCACGGCATTCTTGGGTAAAAATAAAGTCTTTTTCATGTTGTAACAGGTTGCATAGGGGTTTTGTTATTTTCGAAAAATCTTTGATGAACCTCCTATAAAAACCCGCATGACCCAAAAAACACCGAATGCCTTTCACAGTTGTGGGTTCGAGAAGTTGTGCCACTACTTCAAGCTTGGCTTTATCAACTTCCAACCCTCTTTTTGAGACAAGATGGCCTAGGACAATACCCTCTTCTACCATAAAATGGCATTTTTCCCAATTCAAAATAAGGTCGTGGGTCTCACATCTCACTAGGCTTTTCTCTAAATTTCCAAGGCAGTTGTCAAACGATGTCCCTATTACAGAAAAGTCATCCATAAAAACTTGTATTGTGTCTTCTATCATGTCGGTGAAAATAGTCATCATACAACGTTGGAAAGTGGCTGGGGCATTACACAATCCAAATGGCATCCTTCGGAATGCAATAGTACCGTAGGGACAAGTAAAGGTGGTCTTTTCTTGGTCCTCGGGGGCGATGTGGATTTGGTTGTATCCGGAGTATCCATCTAGAAAACAATAGAATTCTTTTCCCGCTAACCGATCAAGCATTTGGTCGATGAAAGGTAGGGGAAAATGGTCTTTCTTAGTGGCCAAGTTGAGTTGTCTATAGTCCATGCAAATTCTCCACCCCGTGACAGTCCTAGTGGGGATGAGCTCGTTCTTTTCGTTCTTCACAACGGTTGTCCCTCCCTTTTTTTAGGGACACATTGGATGGGGCTCACCCAACTACTACTAGCAATGGGATAGATAATACCGGCGTCTAACCACTTCAAAACTTCCTTCTTAACTACCTCCTTCATGATGGGGTTCAACCTTCTTTTAGGTTGGACTTTTCCAGGGTGGTCACTCTCCAAGTTAATCTTATGTTGACATAAGGAGGGGCTAATACCTCTAATGTCTGCTATGGTCCAACCAATTGCCTTCTTATGCTTCATCAACAAATCAATCAGAAGTTGTTCTTGTTTCTCACTAAGTTTGGAAGAGATAATAACGGGAAGTTTATTATTCTTAGCGAGATAAGCATATTTCAAGTGGGAAGTCAATGGTTTAAGCTCTAACTCGGGAGGTTGTTCTATTGAAGGGGGTTGAACATCTCTATCCTTAAAGTCTAGAGGTTCAAACGCTGCCACTACTTCGTTACACTCATCCTCAAAAGTGTCCTCACTTTCTAAGTCGGAGTGCTCACTCTCACTCCCCCACTGTGGGGACTGAGTCAAAACAGTGGGTTTCACTACTCAAACTCAAAGCAAAACAGTCTTCGGTATCTATGTACTTCAGGGATTTAAACACATTAAATGTCACCTCTTGGTCATTAACTCTCATCGTGAGTTCTCCTTTGTGCACATCAATCAAAGTTCGTCCGGTTGCAAGAAACGGACGTCCTAAGATGATTGGGATTTCTTTATCGGCCTGATATTCTATTACTAGAAAATCGGCGGGGAAGATAAATTTATCCACTTGGACCAAGACGTCTTCTATTTTTCCCTTGGGGTAGGCAATGGACCGATCGGCTAGTTGTAATTTTACGGTTGTGGGTCTAGCCTCTCCAATGCCTAACTTATTAAAAATGGACAGTGGCATCAAATTGACACTAGCTCCCAAATCACAAAGTGCTTGACCTACTTCTTGTCCTCCTATTGTGCATGGAATGGTGAAACTACCCGGGTCTTTCAACTTAGGTGGAATCTTGTTAGTAAGGATGGCACTACATTCTTCGGTCAAAGCCACAGTCTCAAACTCACCCAACTTTCTTTTTTTGTTCAAAATATCCTTTAAAAATTTAACATAGCTTGGCATTTGCTCGAGAGCTTCTACCAAGGGTATGTTAATGTGAAGCTGTTTAAAAATGTCTAAGAATTTTTTAAATTGAACATCGACATTTTTAGGCTTAATTCTGTCAGGAAAAGGTATGCTTCGTGGGTCAATTTGAGTTTGCTGTGGTATTGGCTTTGGAACAGTAGGTTTTGGAACAGGTCCAAAAGTGGGAAGGTCAGGGATGTCGTTCCCCACTGTGGGGATGACATTGACTTGAGGAGTGCCCACTGTAGGAATTACAGTGGGTATTTGAGGCGAATCATCAGACTCGAAAACGATATCTTTCAGATCCTTTCCACTCCTCTGTGTTATGGACTTGACATGTTCAGGTCCTTTTCCTATCACCCTAGCATGCTCGGTATCACTATGTAACGTCCCTGGTGGTCTATTCTTAACTTCAACAACTAGTTGTCCTACTTGGGTCTCTATATTCCTAATGGCTGCTTGAGTTTGATTCATGAAACCTTTGAGAATTGATTCAAGTGATGGTTGAACCTCAGCGGCTTGAGTTCCTCGCGGTTGGAACTGTTGTGAGGACTGTCCTTGGTGAAAGTTATGTGGGTTCTGCCCACTGTGATGTGGCTGAAATCCAGGGGGATTGTGTGGTCTTTGCTGGACATGACTCGCCCTGTGGGGTTGGAGTCCTGGATTACCAGCCCAAGAGAAATTTGGGTGATTTCTCTAACCTGGATTATAAGTCTGTGAGTATGGGTTGTTTCTCGGATTGGTTCCTATAACATTAACGGCTTCGGGATTTGCTGGACAATAGTCAAAAAGATGCTCCTCTCCACAGAGGGAGCAGTTTTCGGCTAGATGAGTTGCAGAATTGGCTTGGCCTCTATTTTGGTTCAAAACGATTTTTGTTAAGGCCACTAACAGTGCATTCATGGTTTTGAGTGCTTCGGAATCGATGGTGTTGGTCTTTGGTACTACTGCTCTAGGATTGGACCACTCGGTATTGTTGTTGGACACTTTTTCTAAGATTTGATATCCTTCATTGTAGGTTTTACTCGTGAATGTTCCACCGGCTGTTGCATCTAAGATGATTTTGGCTGCATTGGAAAGACCATTGTAAAAGGTCTCCAATTGGATGCAATGTGGGATGCCATGATATGGGCACTTTCGAAGTAAATCTTTAAATCGTTCCCATGCATCCGAAACAGCCTCATCTTCTTCTTGCCTAAACAAAATTATATCATTTCGAAACCTTACATTCCTCGTTGGAGGAAAGTATTTTTGCAAAAATTTATCGGCAAGTTCTTGCCAAGTGGTTATCGAATGAGGTGCATGCGAGTTCATCCATGACTTTGCCTTATCCCTTAGTGAAAAAGGGAAAAGTCTTAGTCTTAACGCTTCAAAACTCACACCTTGCAATTGAAAGGAATCAGTCATTTCCAAGAAAGATTTTAAGTGCGAGTGCGGATCCTCAGATGGTGATCCTCCAAACTGACCCATGGCTTGGATCATTTGAAACATCACTGGTTTGAGTTCAAAATGAGTTGCAACAATGTTGGGTCTTAAAATTCCGGAGCTCAAATCACCAACTCCGGAAGTAGCGTAGTCCCGTATTTTTCGATCTTTGCTATCGACAATCGTCACTGTGGTCTCCACTATAGGTGGTGGTATTGCTGCCATGTTTACAGTGGGGATCACAGGGGGTTGTCGATTTGTGTTCTTGTTTTTACGTCTTCTTCGAAAAGTTTTCTCTATTTCAAGATCGATTGGTACCAAAGGTTCGTATTGTTGCCGTGGCATGCAACACAAACAGCTTAGAAAAACGAGTTACTTGGGCTCGAACAAAAACTAATGTATTGAGATTTAAAATCACGCCAGTCCCCGGCAACGGCGCCAAAAACTTGGTACGTGCGAAATATGTGTTTTAATCGCAGTGGGTTGTAAACTGTCCACAGTGGGAAGTGCAAGTGTACATTGTCCACTATGTTCGTCACAACAACTAATAGCTGGTAAAATACCATAATCGAATCCACAGAGACTGGACAATCAAGACAATATGGTTCTCATGAGCTCCTTTTGCAAGTTTCAATTAGAGAGGAAGCAATAGTTTAGTTTGTTTGGTGAAATAGCTAGTTTAACGATTTTACTAAGGTTTAAAAGAAGGAATGTAGGTTAGATTTTCCCTAGATTTTATATTAAATACCTGATCCTAAAAGTGATCCTTGTACTTGAGGTGGGCATTTTCTCTAGAAAAGCCCGGTTACAAAATACTCACACCGTTAGATAAAAATCTCATACTCTTAGTAATTATTGTTTTGTCAATGGTAATCTCAAAATGGACATTTTTAGGCCTCGATGGAATGTGTAGAGACAAATACTCCAAGTGTTTTTAGAATACACCAACTAGCTTGCCTACTACTCCAGTGGGTTGAGATTAGCTCACTGTGCCGACCTCACTTTCGTAAGTGTCATAAGAATTCTTTCGAATCCCCTAGCATCATTCAAGCTCGTGTCACTGCGTTCTACTTATTTCTAAGTTAAGAACTAGACTTTAGATCCTTGCAAGTGATCGGCTTGTTCACATCCTTGTGTAAATATCGAGAATGAATTACCAAAACAATAAATATTCTAAGTATAAATATTACTCAAGCATTTTTAATAAAATCCAGGTACTTCTCCTTCCTACATCCCAAAGGATGTTTAGCCCATAACTAAAGTAAAGAAAACAAAAGAGTAGAAG